>CAKLNU010001072.1:5537402-6783002 GCA_922788865.1 Poeciliopsis turneri
ACATAATTTGAGGGGAAGAAAATCATTTTTGCAACTTACGTTCAGCGAAATCGTGAAATTCTTGAGGAATCCTCCTTTTGAGCTCCACTTTGGTTTTCTCTGTCCTCTTCTGCTCCTCATTGGGTTTTTTAGGTTTGGGTTTTGCCACCTTTATAGGCTCCTTGGAATAAATATAAAATAATAATCTAACCCATACTAATTACTAACACCCAGATGTAAAACAGAACACACTGCATATCTGCTTGGGGTTTCGCCTGCATATAGTGGAGAAGATGCCCCTGCAGGTGATAGTGATGGCTGATAGTGGCATTTGCACTGTGCTGTTAAAATCCTGATTTCTAGAACTTAAATGGCTTACAGGCTTAATGCTGAAAGCTCCTAACATACCTTGTAAGCTTTTGTGACGACCCGACTCTTCCTCCGAGGAGCGTCTTCCTCCTGGTCGCTGTCGGGCTCCTCACCCTCGTCGATATCGAAGTCGCTGTCCACCTCATCCTCCGTGTCCGAGTGCTCCCCGTGATATTCATCATCTCCCGATTCCTGTGGGGCAAACAAATGGGGCCGTTCACATAACACGATGAGAAGTGAGGATGAGAATTTAAAATAACATTTCTCGCTCAGGTTAGTTAAGCTTCTCCAAGGTTTAAGGCGATGGCACAATTAAAATGTGGTCAAAAGTAATGTTAAATAAATGATTAGCAAAGGAAAAAAGCAGATTTTCAACAAGCAACTCATGATTCATAAATCATGAAAAGCATTGTTGTTTAAACACTGATGTCTGCGCTGCTATAACTTTATGTACAAATAAATTATTGACTATCTTCATTCATTCATGAGGCTCAAAACTAGCTAAAATTTATATTTTCATGTTTTTATGTTGCATATCTTTTTAATCATCTGTGGAAATAAATGTTATTTATATATACAGGCTATGAATCAGTTTTTACTTTACCTTTAGTCTCTTACACTCATATAGGAAGGAAGCAAAATTAGTTGCATTTGTTTGAAACACAAACTATTTTAAAAGTGCCTCAGTGCGATGTTTACTTCCCGTATCTGGGTACTTCTAAACTGTGATGTATTTATCTCTTTTTTTTTCAGTGTAATTGCTTACATCGTTGAAGCCTCCGTATGTCGTTTTGTAGAACTCATCCTCTTCTTCAGCGTCCAGGAGTTTGGACATGCGGTTTCCCGCAGTCTTCCTCGGTTCGCGTCCAACTGCCAGGCTCATAGCTCCGAGCAATGCTAACCCACCTTAGCTTCTGTTTGTGCTGCTTTTTAACGTGCGGTCGTTTTGATTTTGATAAACTACACTAATCTTTTTGTTGCCATGTTTATTTTTTAAATGTACTACGTCCGCCTCACCAAATATTGCAAATCACGATTTATTCAATAGACAAACTCTTTCGAACAGGATGCTAACTGCTAACCTCAACCGCAGTAGCAGAAACGTTTCACTTCCGGGACACTTTGTGTACGTCAGGCCTACCGGATCATGGGATTTTCAAAATAAAGGAACTTTGGTCCTTGCTTATTTATTTTCTAATTCAAAATATTAGAATATACGCTACGACGAGGCTCGTTCGTCAAATAATAAATAAATAAAACTTCTAAGTAAGCATACTTTGTAGTGGAAATTTACATGTCTTTATGTGTCTTTGTCATAGTAAATATAAATGTGCTATACATATCTTGTATATCTTAAATACTGTGTTTTCGTATAATAGCGGATAATCAATAGTCAGAAATAAAGTCTTAAAGTTGTCAGTTTGAGTGTAATTAATCTATATAAAATATTTATTAAAATAAATGCATACCTTTCAATAATGTTTTGATTTGTTGAATGGCGTTGTGTTGCGCCTAAAATAATATGAAAATGTAAATGCAGTAGTTTCATGATTGATTTCCTCTATTATCTTAGTAAGTGTAATAAATAAAGTCATTGTGGCTTTGAATATCAAAAGAGAAATAATAATAAAAACGTTTTATTCCATTTGCATCTTTTCAGTTTTTTGTAACTTAAAAAGAAGCTTGCACAGCAGGTTACCTTTTTAAATCAAACCCCATGGTATCCAGAAGTTTAAAAATATTGCCATATGAGATTCATTTACTTATTTATTGTGCTGAACTCAAAAACTTTCGCTGCATAATATTATTTTATGAAAATGTTGAGATAAAAATGTACATTTTTTATAATATTTAGTGTTCATTCAACCTTCACTGCAACACACTTTTTTCAGCTCCACTGAACTGGAGGCCTCTGTTGCACATTACTCTGGAAACAACTTGCTTCTTCTCTCTAAGCCCTTTGCTCGACACTGTCAGAGTTACTCTATTGTCATGGCAACAACATCACTTTTCCAACATAAGAAGAAACAAAACTGCCAGGAATATTGGCTGTGGTTGTGATTGTAAATGAAAAGCATCACCAGTCAGTTGTTAAAAGCAGTCATTTATTTTATTTTCACAAACACATGTATGTCATTAACGGAGTGTTTCTGTGTTCACAGCGTGTGCAGCTAGCTCCACTCTCTGGCGGACGCCTCTGATCACTGCTCAAGTAAACATGTCCTGAAAATGGGAGCAGAAACTGAAAGTTGTAAGCTCAGAACCGATGCAGAGCAAAACAACGTCTTCTTTCCCACAGTACTCACTCTGAAACTCAAATGTCCATCAGTGGAAATAGACCCAAATCAATATTTTTCAATGAATAGTCATTGCAATTCATGCAGCCCTCAGGTATTAAAAAGAAACATTGTTCCATAAACATGTTGAATAATGTACAATGCATGTGACAATATAAAAAAAAAAAAAATAAAATACCATAACCTTAATATAAGGCCAGGAACCCTGTTGGCATTTTATCCAAGGTCTAAAAAGAATCACAAGTTACGTTATTGGCCATTATATCCCTCCTTTAAAGAACAGGCAAAAACACAAGTAAGCAAACTATAGTGTTAGTTAATCTGGCAAGTCTATTCTCTCTTCGTTTTTTTTCTTTCTTTGACAGCCTATATATTTATTTGGTAAATGGTTAATATGTGTGAAAAGCCTTAAAATAAATTTCTTTCTTACTGCAGCACTATTTCACAGTTCCAGTTCTAAATGTTTAACTTTGACTATAGGTATTTGTGAGATTAGGCACAGTTTTGTAGCCATTTTCCTGACTTATTAATATTAACAGACGTGACTCATTTGAATGACATGTTTCCCTGTGTTTCCCACTTTTAAAGGCAGCTAAGACAAATCCACATCTGTTTTGTAGCATATTCTTACAAACAGAAGTCATGGAGGCTGGATGAGAAGTTAATCAGCATTATTAACTTTTTATAATTCTGAAAAGTTAAGTAAGGCATACTTTACTTAAGTATCCTTTAAGTAAAGCATACTTAGAGGATGCTTTAAGAAAAGGATGCATTAAAAGAATTGCTATTCATTTTATAGTATTTGTATAAAATACACAAACTGCAGGTTCCAGTGATACCTGAGAATCAATTAAAGTGGCTCTTTAACAGCTGAAACCAGAAGTTTACTTACTCTGAATAAAAATACTATTTTCTGTCTCCCTGTCTGGAATTAAATCAGACCAAACGTTGTTTGTTTGAGGTCAGTTAGAATGACAAAAATGGCGTCTACTGGCTAAAAAAACTGCAATATGTCATCCTCACATTCATTAAACTTGTCAGACACTGCTAAAAGCACATGGCAGTTAGTAAAAGCTAACATTAAATCCAAACATTTCAAGTAGTCAAACGCATTTTATCTGTTCTCATCCTGCCACACTTTATGCAAAATATTCTTTTTCGGTTTATCAAACGGACTCATATGAGTTTCATGGTGAACCTGCTCGTCTCCATGTAGTTTGACGTCCCTGTGTTGCTGTTGGACATGGCGCTGCGTGGCACGTAGGCGATTGTCGCCGTGTGCTTGATTTGCCCCTTTCCTTTGCTCCAGAAGAACATGAAAACGAAGCACACGGACACTGAGCCGAAGAACGAGACGAATCCGATCGTCGCCGCTATCAGAAGAGTCTTCACATCAAACGGGAGCTTCTCATCTCCGTCCACTCCAGGGGGAGCGGAAGGAAAGGCGGGCCAGCCTTTGAGACGATAGTGTTTTTTAGGAGATGACGGCAAGGCTTGGACATGAAGGCCGACGCGCAGGCTTTCATTTCCCGCTGCATTGGACGCCACGCAGATATAAGTGCCGCTGTCATGTGGCTGAGCGTAGCGCACCTCCAGGGAGCCGTTGGAGAGGGCCCGTATCCTGCCAACAGGCGAAACCTGCCTTAGCTGGGGATTAAGCCAGCTGACAGATGGCTGGGGGTCACCTTCTGAGCTGCAGTAAAACACCACAGAGTGTCCTTGATTCACTCTCACATCTTGGGGCCTCCGGTCCACAATCCGAGCCTGCCGGCAGGTGAGCAGGCTCGGCAGTTCGTCATCGGAGAACTCCAAAAATTCCAGCCCTGCAGCCGGGTGGAAGTCATGCAGGTCGGCAGAAACCCACCAAAGTTCACATAGAGCCGCCTTCGAGCCACCCAAAGCAGGCGGCAGTCACATGTGAGGGGGTTGTTGTCGAGCCCCAGGCTTTTTAAGGTGACCACTGAATGGAAAGACCCTTCCTCGAGAGTAGTGAGAAGATTTCGTGAAACATTCAGCACACTTAAATATCCCAAACCTTTAAATGCTCCGGTTTCGATGCTTGCCAGTGAGCTGCCGACGAGATGAAACTCTTGGAGCCGGAGTAAGTCTCCAAGCAGGTTCCCATGGATGTAGGTTATAGGGTTGAAAGAAAGGTCAATGGACACGAGGTAAACAAGGTGATGCAAAGCAGTGTATGGAACCTCTCTAAGGTTGCAGTGCTTGATGGATAAGGATGTAAGATTGAGGCCGAACAGACTGTTTCCTGCCAGAGTCTCCAGCCTGGGGAAACGTGCAACGACGAGCTCTTTTAGGTGCAGCAAAGGGTAGAAGGAGTAATTTGGCAGCAAGTTGAGATCCAGCTGGTGAATCTGAAGGCTTTTTAACCCACTCAGCTGAGTGAGCGCCTCGGTTGGCACAGCAGTGAGGTTAGAGCCGTCAAGATCCAGCCTCTGTAGGCTACTCAATCCAGCGAAGGCTTGATTGGATATAAAAACAAAGTCGTTCTTGCCTGCTAGGAAAACCTGCAGAGATCCTAAGTCTGTGAAGGTAAAGTCTAAGAGGACAAGAATCTCATTGCTGCTTATATCTAGCAACTGCAAGTTGGTCAACCCAGCAAACACTCCCACAGAGATAATCCTGAGGTGATTGCGAGAAAGACGCAGCGTGAGCAGGTTCTGCAGGCCGAGGAAGGCTTCCACTTCAACCAACGCCAAAAGATTGTCACTTAAATCGAGGTGCAAAAGCTGAGTCAGTTTGCGAAACTGCTGATTCACCAGAGTCTTGATCGTGTTGTGGGTCAGGTTGAGCAGCTCGGCATCCTGGGGGAGGCCGTCAGGCACGGCACTGAGCTGAGCGCCGGAGCAGTTTGCCTCCAGAGCGGCGGCGTTGCAGCGACAGGATGGCGGACACAGCCAGAGGGATTCGGACGGCAGCGCCACCCCTGCAGCCAGCAGGTACACGGCCCTCCAGTACAAACACAGGTGGGCTGCAGTCCCCTTAAACATCTGGAGACCTGCCTGTATGTGAGAGGAAAAGACAGTGACGCCTGTTTAATTCATGTCAGAATGAAAATACATCTTCTATACCCTTTAATGTGTTGGAGACGAGATATCGATAATTTCTCCGTGACTAAAAGAAGAAATGATGTAAAAGACATGTAAATAAGGGTCACTAAGTTTATGTTTTTTCCAAATTTCCACAATTTCTCTGGTATATTTAAGCACAATACTGATCTTTAATCTCTGACAACTAACTTTTTACACTAAATAGGGACTACAGACAATTTAGATTTTTCTTGAAGACCTACAAAGCTGTGGAAAAACTTCTTGGATTTCTTGTGCTTCTGCTTTTTGTCACAGTAAATGCCACACTTCTGTTTTAAATCATCACACTAGTTTTACATAAAACAAATATAACTGCAAAAACATTTTAAAATGATGATTCTAATTATTAAACTAAACTACCCAAATATTCTTGGCTAATATTCTGTGAACTGACAAAAAATAAAGGGGGAGGGAGGCATCCTGTTATATCTCACGTAAAACAAACACATCATTTAAAGATTAAAAAAAAAAAAAAAAGCCACTCCAACAGACTAGCATGGTAGTTGCGGTATGATGATCAGGGGGTGTTTTGCTGATTCAGGATCTCATTCATGTTTGATGGCCGAAATCCTGAAGGAATATGTACAAACACCAGTTTGTGACCTTCAGCTCAACCAGATTCGGTTGATGCTGCAAGAAAATGACCCAGACATAAGCAAAACAACAAAATGAAGACTCATCGATTGGCCGAGACGTTGTTGGCGCTTCAGTCTTTCAGAGGTGCTGCGGTATTATGTAATGAAGGTGATTCATCCTTAAAACTGTCGTTGCCAGTATTGCTGAATCTAAGTGAGTCGGCCAAAACTCCTCCACAACATTAAAATGATTAATTTACAAACATGCTGTCTTGAGGGCTAGGAGGGTTTCTTACCCATTGATATATCTAATCATTATTTAAAATCTCTTTTGTTTTAACTCTGTTTGTTTTCATCAAATATTGAAGTTTGGTTCATGATCTGAAACATAAGATGGGCAGAAAGGCAAGAAGGAAATGAACATTTAGGATGGGGCGGGGGAGGGGGGCGAATTTCACAGCACTGTGTTTATGAAGTCAGCTTTATTAAATTACAAGCAGGTCTGTCTCCTAGGAAACAAACCGTAAAGAAATAAAGAAGAACTCGAGACTCACTGCAAAGTACTGCATGATCTTTCCATGAATGTACCGACAGTAAGATTTTATAGGAAGCCGCTACTTTGATCATCATAAAAATAAAAAAAAGTGGAGATATATTATGCATTTTGATTTGTAAATTCCAGGATCCAACATGAGAAAGACGACCGAAGGAAGTCACTAAATATTCTGTTGTGTTGAAGGGAGATAACAAAAGCCTCAAGTCAAAGTAGATATAAATAAATAAATAAATAAATAAATAAATAAATAAATAAATAAATAAATAAATAGTTTTTGCTACAACTGATGGTGGCGAGGTAACCTTAGCAACACGGATTGAGGCTGCAGTCCAAAGGACGGTTTTATTTTAGCTTGACAGCTCGTGCAGGATTTATAAGAAAGAGAAAACAGTAAAACAAAGAGCAGGCTGTAAAGCCAGTGTACTCTTCTTTGATGTGTGCACATAGAGCGATAAAGAGAGTCAACTGGCGCCACAGGAGGCTTCACATCGAGCCTCTGTTTCATCTCTTTAGCCATCTCTTCAAATCTTTCAGTGCTTTTGTGAGCTTTTTTATTTATTTTTTTCTTCTTATTTATCTGTGACACATATGCTAATGTCGCAGCTTGAGAGTTTGCTCTGGCATTTCTCAGCGCTGAGAAAATGCCTGCAAATTCACTCCGAAGAGCTTTGTTAGTTTTTAAAGGTTGCGATTTAAACAAATCCCATGTTCTCTGCATTTTTGTCGCACTTAATTAGCATATCAGTTTTAGGTTTAGCTGCAAAAGCTCAGATCACTTCTGCAAAATTTAATCAGCACACTGGCGGTTTTAGCAGAGGCGCAGATGTACTTTAGAGCTCTTCTAAAAACTGTTTAATTTATCATCAGGAAAATTGAACATTGAGGTTTAGTTGCAGTGAAGAGCACTACACATGCAGTGGCCTTAGAAAATGTAGACCACAGTCAGCATATTATCTTATCATTGTGATTTTAGAAAAACAATAGGCCATAAAAAGTAACTTTTCCATCGTTTAATATAGCACTTATGTACAATAAAAGAAAATTAAGGAAATATTTCAAAGCTCGTACTTTGTTGAAGCACTTTTTCATTTAATTTCAGCATTCAGTTAAGGAATCGAGCAACATCCCACCTCCTGACTTGGCGAGGTTTGCAGTTCTACCCGGCAAATTTTCTCCAAATCTGTCTGATTACGATGATTTGTCTCATCCAAAATCCACTTCAGCTGTCAGGCCGAGAAGTTTAATTTGACAGAAAAAGAATTCTTTCTTCATAGTCCAGATTACGGGAGATTTTTATCATACATACATAAACGGTTGTCATCTGAAACTCCTGCAGCTTCGTCAATGTTGCTGTCGGCCTGTTAGCCCATCTTGTTGTTTCCTCCGGTTTGGAGAAACATCCACTCTCTGTCATGTCTCTGTTGCGTCCTTTTCTCAAATTAGTCTTGTCGCCATGCATAATCCTGTATATTTGGTGCTACTGCTCAGATTGATACCTTTGTAAAACTGACATCTTTTCGATCCTTTGCAGCCTTGCTACAAGTGCAGCTGACCTCTACTTCATCTGATTTATCATGACTGATAAGTGTGGGCTGAATAATACTGACTATTGAAACAGAGTAATAACTGCTTGTAAAAAGTCTCTAAATAATTTATTCCAGTGAAATCTGCAGCAAAAACCTCTGATGTGAACAGAGATAATTCAGACACTGTCATGCCACCAGTGCAGAGCTTGCTTGAAATTAGATGTGGTTGCATCTTCTCCAACAGTGACGACTTTTGCATAATGATCCTTTGCTCAGTTTTGTCAAAAATCACTGAACTGGGCAACAAATCAAATGAAATCTTCCAAAAACAAAATCTTTCAATTCTCCAGGTGCAATTCAGAGATGATCTCAGTGTAATTATTATTGTAACGGTTTTGGTTAAAGTTGTAAAGGCGGGGTTCTATAATCACAAAGTTAAAGTTTTATTGATGTAGAGAACAAATCTTTAATTTTTTAGGACAAAAAAATCCTTAAATGTTAGGGTTAAGGGTTTTTATGGGTTTTCCAGTGAAGTGTCTCTTATTGCTCAACAAACCCTGTAAAAGAAATCTGAGCATATCAAGGTTTTTTTTTTGTTACAGTTCAAAAATAAACATATATGGAGTCACAGTGGTAGCATAGTTAGGAAAGAGTTGTATTGCATTAGTTGTAGTTACTTTTATGTAACATAAAATATGTTTTATGTCATGTTACTTCATGACGTCGTTCATCCACAATCAATGCAAAAAAACACCTGTGTTGACTTTTTTTTTTTACTCAGACATTTATCCCTATTGTCTGAGTTAAAGAGTCTAAAAAATACCATTCATGGGATATAATCCTCTTGACGTAAAATATGGCGTTACTGCGGTGATAGTTGGGGGCTGAAGTTTGGGGCAGAGATCGTGGCTCTATTATTCCTAGAACTATAATCACATAACAGATAAATATGTGCCATAATATGAGAAAAGACTGTTTGAGGTTCTAACATTTCTTTCCTCGACCTCTGAATCCTCCTAAACTCTTTTCATTTATTTATTTATACACGGTCGGGCAATTGCAAAACCCACCAGCAGGGGGCAGAATAAGTAGAAGATTGTATGCGAGTTTATTTCAACAGCTGAGATGATCTGGTACTGGGAAAAACGCCCAGTTTCTGTCACACACACACACACACACACACGCACACACACACACAGTGAGTTATCCCTCTTGTCTGTGAGTGTGATTATTCCGTGTGAGCACGAAAACAACAACAATCTCTTTAAAAGCCAAACAGACATAACAAACTGACTGCAGGTGTGACGGAGTTCAGCTCATCAGAAAATGTGAGACTTGCTGGTCAAAAAAATCTCTTTAAGCTGCCAGAAAAAAAAAATAAAATGAAAAAAATAAAAAGATAGAAGCAAAAACAAGTGACACATAAAGTGTGATCTGTGTTGGCAGCTCCGCTCAAAACTTCCAGTGCTGCACAGCAGAACAAGAGAGAGCGATGGGGGAATGTTTTTTCTAAGCTTTTGCAGAAATTATAATGCATCTCAAAGGACAGAACAGACATTTTACCTCTCGTGTAAATTTCTCCTCCTTGTGCAGCGCTGCTTCCTCCAAATGCATTAGTTTAAAATCTGTGCTGCTTCTTTTGTCTGGGAAGATTTTTCTCCAGGAAGCGGGAGCAGTCTTGATGATGTTTGCTGTTTGGATGAAGCACCTCTGATGATGCTGATGATGGCAGCAGCTCTGCACATCTCAGAGACCATTACACAATTTGAAAATGTGTTTACTGTTGCTGTAGTTTCTAACTCAAACCCAGGCACATTGCCTCACTTAGCAAACATAATCATTTTAGGAGCAAAAAAAAGAAAAGAAAAAAAAATCAAACTCACCTTTTCTTCAAATCGAACTGCTTGTCATTCTGGTCGCTCACTTTTCAAACGCAGATCTCTTTTCTTGCTATTGTTGTCTGTGGTGATATAGGAGCAGAAGGTGATTCAGACGCCGCAGCCAAGTGAAACAAGGAGCAACAAGAAAGCTTCCTCCTCCTCTCCCTGCCCCCTCCTCCCCCCATGGCGAGAATGCAAACTCCCGAGGAAGCGTGATGCTGCAGCTCGGTCGCCTCTCCGTCCTCATGGCAACAACAACAACCCGGCTGTGGATGAGGAGAGCGTGCAGGGGGATTATATGTACGAGCTGCTGGACTCCCTCCAACACGCGGCTCTTGGATGGCAGGATGAAGGTCTGTCTGCCCGTCGCTCGGGATGGAGAAGAGTCCGAGCAACAGGCACCTGAGAGCCGACACGAACTTTAGAAAGTTTACCAAACTGATACAGAGTGAAAATAGGGCTTTTGCAAATGCATTCTGGTTGATCTGAGCTTTTTGGTCTGGCGCTATTAGTTAGTAGTCCATCTAGATGAATCATGTCATTTTATAATAAATCATTTTCAACACCAAATAGGTTTAATACTTTTGTGTGTGTGTGTGTGTGTGTGTGTGTGTGTGTGTGTGTGTGTGTGTGTGTGTGTGTGTGTGTGTGTGTGTGTGTGTGCTGTGCTGAAGGTGGTGGAATGAAGCAAAAATCTTAATATTTATGAGAGAGAACCTCTTGGAAAAGTCTTTACACATACATAATTATTGAGGCACTTGAGTTTTCAATCAAGACCTTGTTAAATTAGACATAATCTTTACTCCGGATTTAAGAAACTATGTAAATCCTGTGATGTGCACTGAAGTGGAAGCACTCAGATGGCAAATCTGAAAACAGGAGAATGGCTTTAAAAGCAGTGATACAGGACGGACTGTTATTGTTTGATTCTCAACTTCATCAGACTTTATTGTTCCTGGAGCTTCTTTTTGCTTTACATTAAGCATCCATCCATCCATCCATCCATCCATCTTCTGCCGCTTATCCGGAGTCGGGTCGCGGGGGTAGCGGCTTTAGAAGGGAGGCCCGAGGCGTTCCCAGCCGAGAGACGTAGTCCCTCCAGCGTGTCCTGGGTCTTCCCCGGGGCCTCCTCCCGGTGGGACGTGCCCGAAACACCTCACCAGGGAGGCGTCCAGGAGGCATCCTGACCAGATGCCCGAGCCACCTCAACTGGCTCCTCTCGATGTGGAGGAGCAGCGGCTCTACTCTGAGTCCCTCCCGGATGACCGAGCTTCTCACCCTATCTCTAAGGGAGAGCCCAGCCACCCTACGGAGAAAACTCATTTCGGCCGCTTGTATTCGCGATCTCGTTCTTTCGGTCATTACCCAAAGTTCATGACCATAGATGAGGGTAGGAACGTAGATCGACCGGTAAATTGAGAGCTTCGCTTTTTGACTCAGCTCTCTCTTCACCACAACGGACCGGTACAGCGCCCGTTTCACGGCGGACGCTGCACCAATCCGCCTGTCGATCTCACGCTCCCTTCTTCCCTCATTCGTGAACAAGATCCCGAGATACTTGAACTCCTCCACTTGGGGCAGGACATCTCCCTCGACCCGGAGAAGGCACTCTACCCTTTTCCGACTCAAGACCATGGTCTCAGACTTGGAGGCACTGATCCTCATCCCGGCCGCTTCACACTCGGCTGCGAACCGCTCCAGCGAGAGCTGCAGATCACATCCCGATGAAGCCAATAGGACCACATCATCCGCAAAAAGCAGAGATGCAATCCTAAGGCCACCAAAACGGATCCCCTCAACACCTTGGCTGCGCCTAGAAATTCTGTCCATAAAAGTAATGAACAGAATCGGTGACAAAGGGCAGCCCTGGCGGAGTCCAACCCTCAATGGGAACGAGCCCGACTTATTGCCGGCAATGCGGACCGGACTCTGACACCGGTCATACAGGGACCTGACAGCCCGTATCAAAGGGCCCGGTACCCCATACTCCCGGAGAACCCCCCACAGGGCACCCCGAGGGACACGGTCGAACGCCTTCTCCAAGTCCACAAAGCACATGTAGATTGGTTGGGCGAACTCCCATGCACCCTCCAGGACCCTGCTGAGGGTGTAGAGCTGGTCCAGTGTTCCACGACCAGGACGAAAACCACACTGCTCTTCCAAAATCCGAGGTTCGACTATCCGACGGACCCTCCTCTCCAGTACCCCCGAATAGACCTTGCCAGGGAGGCTTAAGAGTGTGATCCCTCTATAGTTGGAGCACACTCTCCGATCCCCCTTTTTAAACAGGGGGACCACCACCCCAGTCTGCAAATCCAGGGGGACTGCCCCCGATGTCCATGCGATACTGCAGAGTCGCGTTAACCAACACAACCCTACAACATCCAGAGCCTTGAGATACTCAGGGCGAATCTCATCCACCCCCGGGGCCCGGCCACCGAGAAGCTTTTTAACTACCTCGGCGACCTCGTCCCCAGAGACTGGCGAGCCCAACCCAAAGTCCTCAGGCTCAGCTTCCTCAATGGAAGGCATGTTGGTGGGATTGAGGAGGTCTTCGAAGTACTCTGCCCACCGACCCACAACGTCCCGAGTCGAGGTCAGCAGCACACCACCCCCACTGTAAACAGTGTTGGTGCTACACTGCTTCCCCCTCCTGAGACGCCGGATGGTGGACCAGAATCGCCTCGAAGCCATACGGAAGTCTTTCTCCATGGTCTCTCCGAACTCCTCCCACGCCCAAGTTTTTGCCTCAGCAACCACCTGAGCCGCACGCCGCTTCGCCCCCCGGTACCCATCAGCTGCTTCCGGAGTCCCACAGGCCAAAAAGGCCCGATAGGACTCCTTCTTCAGCCTGACAGCATCCCTCACCGAAGGTGTCCACCAACGGGTTCGAGGGTTGCCACCACGACAGGCACCGACAACCTTGCGACCACAGCTCCGATGAGCCGCCTCAACAATGGAGGCACAGAACATGGTCCACTCAGACTCAATGTCCCCCGCCTCCCCCGGGACGTGTTTGAAGCTCTGCCGGAGATGGGAGTTAAAGCTCCGTCTCACAGGGGACTCCGCCAGACGTTCCCAGCAGACCCTCACAACACGTTTGGGCCTGCCAGGTCTGACCGGCATCCTCCCCCACCACCGGAGCCAACTCACCACCAGGTAGTGGTCAGTGGACAACTCCGCACCTCTCTTCACCCGAGTGTCCAAGACACACGGCCGCAGATTCGACGAAACGATGACAAAATCGATCGTCGAACTGCGGCCTAGGGTGTCCTGGTGCCAAGTGCACATATGGACACCCTTATGCCTGAACATGGTGTTCGTTATGGACAATCCGTGACGAGCACAGAAGTCCAGCAACAGAACACCACTCGAGTTCAGATCGGAGGGAGCATTCCTCCCAACCACGCCCCTCCACGTCTCACTGTCATTGCCCACGTGAGCGTTGAAGTCCCCCAGCAAAACGAAGGAGTCCCCAGGAGGGGCACTCTCCAGTACCCCCTCTAAGGACTCCAAAAAGGGTGGGTAAGCTGAACTGTCATTTGGCCCGTAAGCACAAACAACAGTCAGAACCCGTCCCCCCACCCATAGGCGGAGGGAGGCTACCCTCTCATTCACCGGGTGAACCCCAACGTACAGGCGCCAAGATGGGGAGCAACAAGTATGCCCACCGCTGCTCGATGCCTCTCACCGTGGGCAACTCCAGAGTGGAAGTACATCCAGCCCCTCTCAAGGAGACTGGTTCCAGAACCAGAGCCATGCATCGAGGTGAGACCGACTATTTCTAGCCGGAACCTCTCAGCCTCACACACCAGCTCCGGCTCCTTCCCCACCAGAGAGGTGACATTCCACGTCCCAAGAGCCAGTTTCTGCAACCGAGGATCGGACCGCCAGGACCCCCTCCCTCGTCCACCACCCATCACACAATGCACTCGACCCCTGTGGCCCTTCCCATAGGTAGTGAGCCCATTGGAAGAGGGACCCATGTTTCCTCTTCGGGCTGAGCCCGGCCGGGCTCCATGGGTAAAAGCCCGGCCACCAGGCGCTCGCCAACGTGCCCCACCTCCAGGCCTGGCTCCAGAGTGGGGCCCCGGTGACCCGCGTCCGGGTGAGGGAACACGAGAACCAAAGTTTGTGGTCATCATAGGGGTCTTCGGGCTGCGCTTTGTCTGGTCCCTCCCCTAAGACCTGTCTGCCTTGGGTGACCCTACCAGGGGCATGAAGCCCCCGACAGCATAGCTCTTAGGATCATTGGGGCACTCAAACCCCTCCACCACGATAAGGTGGCAGCCCGAGGAGGAGTTTGTTATTAAGCATAACAAACCAAAACAAAACCAAGAAATGTGAACATAATTAGATTTAAAGTTGATTGTTGACGTCAGCAGACCTGGCTGCAGCCAAAGACAAGCAATGTTTTATTTTTGTTTGTTTTTTTTTAAGAGAAAGAAATGATGCCTGACTTTCACTGCTGAGAAGGAATGAGAGCTAGGAGGAAAAAAAATACCGATGTATTTTTCTGCACAGACGCTTTCTCAGTGTCCATCCAAGACATCTGTCTAGATTTCCTTTTATTTATTTATTTATTTATTTATTTATTTATTTATTTATTTATTTATTTATTTATTTATTTATTTATTTTTATGTCACATCCACATTATGAACATTGATACTTATATTTTTCAACTGCACAAATAAATAGCCAGACTGCAAATCTACAATGGGAAATAAAGCTTTGGTGGATTAATGAATTGAGGTCAGCAGCCAGGAGGCAAGTAAATAATCCGAGAAGGGAATCGATTGAGATCAACACGACTCTCGACAATATGCTGTGAGACAGGGAGTCGTCTTCAAGGAGAAACCAATAAAATCTTGTTTTTGCAATAAAAGAAGATTTGTGCAAACTCTTCATATTGCATCAGGTGAAAGTTGTCTTTGTTCGGTCAGGAAAAACGGCTTTAGAGATGGCCACCATGTCTGCACGACGCCGCCTTCATGAAGGTGTTAAGTAGATCCACCTGTCTCTTCGCTCAGCTGCAGGATCCTGAGGTGCGTTGACGCACAAACTATCTGGGATTTCTGCACAATAAGAGCTTGTGCTGAGTCAGAAACTTACCATCTGCTGCTATACCTCAGGGAACCTGCGCTCATCAGCAAATCTCTTTCCAAACCCGGATTCAGGAAGGGGGAAAGATCAGAGGTGAACTCCTGCAGCAGTCTGAGCCAAATCAAAGTTCGCCGTTGCGTAATATCATGATAACATTTGTTTCATTATATCTGCTTCCTGTTTGTTGTGGCTGGATTTCTATGGTACTGTTGAGGACAATAAACAGTGAAGTGAAGCGAATGAAAGGAGAAGTGTATTAGAGCAAGGTAAGCTGCAGTCAAACCAAAAACACAAAAACAGAAATCTGTATTTTAAATCTGAATATATTTCTCACAACTCGTCTTCACACTCGCGTTTTAAAGAACAACCTTTTACTTGTTTCTTTTCTCACTGTGACAACACAAGGACGTTCAATGTGCTGTGAGGTAAAGTACAAAAAGAGACGTTTGTGTGTCCAAATGCATTCAGAACCAGTCTTTGTTTCTGCCAACTTCAACTTTTACAGTTTAAATCTTAAATCCTATTGTCAGACAAAGTTATGTTTTATTAATGTTGAGAGTTGACTTCAGATTATATCCGCTCATCGTGATCATAATATTAATATGAGTCTTTTACTGTCAAGTTTGAGTAAATTTGGGAATTTCCTCCAATCCACACAAGGTCAAAATTTGAGTCTGGTTGATTTTCAGTCGAGTTGAGGTCACAACCCTAATGTTTGCCAGCTTTATTCCATTTCAATGACGTGTTTCTAACCTGGCTAAGTAGATTTCCGGAGCAGGATCTGCTTTCTTGGTTGACACCCGCTGAGTCCATGGCATTGTTAAACAGGCTCAGCTGGACTTCACTGGTAGTGACACTGATGTCCAATAAGAAATTGGGCTTCATGATTAAGCTTGGAAATGGTTGGTTGTTCCAGCCTCAAGTGAAAATGTATTGTTTGCGACGAGAAGCCAAACAGCTTCAGTGAACTTGACTAACAATGGCTAGAAGAATGGTCACGTGTTCGATATTATTTTTGCGAAAAATATGAGGTGACACTTTATTCGAAGAGATGTGCATGTGCATTTGTATGATTTTGTGCACTTTAATGCAAAGTTGACACTTTCAATGCAACTTTGCATTAAAAATGACATTATTTACCGAATGAAAACAATCATAAACATTCATAAAGACTTCTTCATGTTCATAGTAGATATTATGTCATGTGTATGACAGTGTCGTGTCAGTCTTATGATCAGGTCTTCAAATGTAGATTGTTACAGAAAGTTTAGCTGAAGTGCAACTTCTCAGAGGATATTTCTCAAAAGGCATGTCTGGAATTTACATAAATGTTTTGGGGGGGGTTATCATATATGCAGGAAATCTTTTTTTTTTTATCCATTTAACTCTTCAAAAACACACACACAATTCAAATTCACCTTTAAATCTAATGCTCCCAAGTGACTGGATCTAAACCACTTACTGTATTTCTTCTTTTTATACGTCAGCATACAGTATCAGAGCATGAGTCACTGTGCCGGTAAACAGCGCAGCCTTGCACTAATACAACTACTAGTTTCCTCTGAATTTCATTCCTCAACTTCTGCTTTCTCAAGACTTGGTTTTGATTTGCGTGATGATTTGCAATACCTTCATGTTTCTCAGCTGCAGCACTCAATACTGGCAGGTTATATTGGGCCAAATGCAGCTGGTAGTAAATGAGATTCACATGACGAGCCACAGAGCAGATGTAACAGGAAACAGGATTTCTCCTTTAACAGAGAGTCCGTTTGCTGGGTGTCATTTCTTCCTGGGACGTTAGTAACTCAAGGTTTGATGCCGTCAAGGTATGTGCAACCCTGGTTTTGTGTTTGGGGCGATAAAGAGATGAGCTGCTTGGTAAACATAGCGAGCAAAAGAAATTATTATGCAGTGATAGGATTGCTAGGAAAGTAGCCTAGACATGCTAGTGAAACCTGTTTTAAGTTCCCCTTTGTGAGCAGATGTAAAAATACACACTTTATTATCATTTACAGAAATATTTCACAGATGTCCTTTACTCTCTTAAGTTTTTGTGATTGTTTCATTTTGCTTGAGATGCTCCATTTTCAGGTGTTGAATTGTTTATTGGCTTTCTGTCTCAGGTTAATTAAAGTTATGCAATAACCAGTTTAAATCCAGACACATGAGAATAGTTTTCAAACACATTAATGTAACTGTGTAACAGTTTTTAAAAACCCCTCATCTCAATATTCTGACAAATAATTTTCTTAATCCTCATTTATCCAGACTAGAAAACCAGATTATTTTAATTTCATTCTTAACAAGAAGAAAAGTTTTACATGTACATTAATATACAGCTTTAGAAAAAAATGAAGCGACCGCTGATGAAATGAAAACCTCCAGGTTTTTCCACCAAATATCAGTATTGCTGTTTCTAAATTAATATGAACTTGTTTTCTTTGCATTATTTGAGGTCTGAAAGCACTGTGTCTTTTTTCACCATTTCTCATTTTCTTCAAATAAATACAAATTTTCTGCTTTGAATTTCAGAGTTATGCTGTCAGCACTTCGTAGAATAAAATGACAATGTTCATTTTACTCAAACATATATCTACAAAAAGTAAAATCAGACAAACTGATCATGTTAAGTGGTTTCTTAATTCTTTTCAGAGCTGTAAATATTGAAAGTTGGCTACAGTTGTACATATTTTTTTTATCAAAATCTGTAATTCTGGGATGCAGTGACAATTTCTTTTCCGGTTGAGAACATAAAATCAGTGGGTAAATTAAGAGAAATATTCTCACCAATATTGACAACAACACAGTTCATTTCTGAGCCATAAAGAGGTATTAATATTAAGTTAAAAAATATCTGATCAGTCAAATAGTTCTCCAACTATAAGTCCTTGATGACACCTAACCATGTGAAATGTTTGTTTGTTTTCTTCTTCCAGGATGCATGTCTGGTTGAGGGCAGTTTCGCTTCTGGCGGCTCTGATCCTCTGCTGCTCTTCATCGGCCACAAACAGGTTGTGGGACGACTGGAGAACTCAACATGGCAAAGCCTATGACAATCAGGTCTGAGTTAGAAAGAAAGAAATTGTTCAAATATTCAATGCATTTCTTGTACAAACGTGCAAACGTGTACGATGCCACCATTTCAGACTGAGCTGAGCTTCAGGAGAACCGTGTGGGAGAAAAACCTGCTGTTGTTGCTAAGACACAACCAGGAGGCTTCAGCAGGAAAACACAGCTTCACTCTGGGACTGAATCATCTCGCTGACATGGTAGGACGAGGGTTTGGTGGCGGGTCCCGCACGTCTGCCTTTCTGAGGCCGAGTAAATGAAGCAGAAGAGCAGTGATCTACACAAAACAACTAAGAAACAGTCCGAAAAAAATAGTAAAACTCAGCAATAATTAACGCCTGGTCAAAAGTCTGCTTTTTCAAGCCTCAGACAGCATCTAATCCGGAGGTCATGAACCTTCACAACCCTTAGAGCTTTTGTTTTATCTGCTGAAAAGACGGAGGCAGGAAAGACGTGTGTCTCTTTCAAGCAGAGTATAACTTGTTTTTGAAAAGCCTACTATAGCAAATTTGTTTGGATTTTTCTTTTTAAATAAAGTAAACCATTTCATTTTTGCATTTAGAAGTTTCGATTACATAATACAGATAAGTATGCAGTTTGCAAACGTTATAAATAATGTTCCTAACACCTATTATCACTCTTAGGGGTAAAGTTGTGCATGCAAATCTTATTAGAATGAAGCTAAAACAGGCAACAAAAAAAACACACTCCATAAAAAGGAAAATGTAGATTTTTTTTTTTTTTCCACCAATAAAATGAACAATTAAAAATCATACGCAGATATTCAATTATAAAGACGAAGAACCTGAATATGCAGGGTATTTTTTTAAAGGATATCACAAGGTGGTTTTTATTTGGCGGGGCAGCCTGAGCAGAAATGCCTGGATGGGTGTAGCATGTCAAATCTCTGCAGGAGTCTGGCTCCAATGTTTGGGACGCTCACACAAGCTTTTGGCTCGCTGTCAGAGGACAGAGCACTGCAGTTACATTGGAAAGTGCCATCACTGTTCAGTAATATCCATGAATAAAAGAAGACAGAGTGCAGGATGGTATTGAAGAATACAGCCAAAAAGCAGAGTAGAGGCGACTTGCACTCCCGTTTAGAAATGGGATTGATTTTAGTCTTCTTCTTCTTCACACGCAAACACAATGGACTGTTTCACACGCACTATAAATGCTCCACCTAGAAAGGTATCAAAGTCAGAAATGTAAAAAATTCTCCCATCTACACGTTTTTAACATCCATAAACATGAAACTCAATTTAAGCTGTACAAGCTTTTACAAAGAGTTGCAATTTGATGTAGGATTTGTTCGTCTTGACGTAGGAAACTCGTCGTCCCCTGAGTTTGATGTCCTGATTATTTTTGACAAACGCTGTTCTTGTGCTTTGTGTTGCGTTTCTGCTTTAAGACAGCGGAGGAGATTAATGAGAGGCTGAACGGTTTGAAGGTGGAGGAGCCTCTCGATCTCGGGAACGACGCGTTCAGAGACGCAAATGACTCGTCGCCTCCTACGAGCGTCGACTGGAGGACGAGCGGACTGGTCGGTCCCGTCAGAAACCAGGTACTGAATGAGCTGCTGACCAGCAAAACCTGGAAGATAGCAGAAGTCTGAATGTCCTGTTTTTTTTTTTATCCAGGGCTTGTGTGGCTCATGCTGGGCCTTCAGTGCTCTGGGAGCTCTAGAGGGGCAGATGAAGAAGCGAACGGGCGTCCTCGTGATGCTGAGTCCACAGAACCTGGTGGACTGCAGCGCTAAGGAGGGAAACCTCGGCTGCAGGGGAGGGTACATCACCAAGGCCTTCAGCTACATCATTCACAACGGAGGCATCGACTCAGAGAGCTCGTACCCCTACGAACATCAGGTCATCCTCTGAATGCTGACGCAGGCCTTTTTTTCCCCTTTCTTCTTCTCCTTCTTCTTTTTAATTCTACTCATCAAAAACAGAACATCCTAATGTCCTCTTTTCTCTACGGAGTCACATAGTCTCAAGTTTACCTTCAAGACAAAGATCATAAACTAAACAGAGAGCTATGATAACAGCTTGAATCATACAATTTTCTACACGTCCACATTTTGCATCTTGCTTGCAGAATGGAAAATGCCGCTACTCGCTCCGAGGCAAGGCGGCTCACTGCTCCAACTTTCACGTCCTTCCCCGGGGGGACGAGTTGGCTCTGCAGGCCGCGGTGGCAGCAGTGGGACCGGTTGCCGTGGCTGTGAACGCCATGCTGCCGTCTTTCCATATGTACAAAGGAGGTGAGGACGCTGACGACTCTGAAATCAGGACGTTTGCCAGAGCTTGCATTTGCAAGTCAACCGTCCTGCATTTCAAATCAGATTTACGTAAAAATCCTTGGAATAAATTTCATAGATGAAACTGCAAATAATGTGCAAGTTTTCCTATTTTATAGTTTGAAGGTGAAAAATCATATCGTTGCGAAACTTATTGATTTTACCAGCCCTGGTAAAACTGATTAAAACAAACATTTTTCTCCGACAACACTTCACAAGGTTGTGGAGTGCAGAGATGGATCTTTGACTTTTCTTCTGAGTGCAATCTATGTGCTTCCTCTCTTAAGCTCTTCTTTTCAGCTCACACAGGATGTGGACTGGGAAGTTCTTGGAAAAGGGTTCATTTTATGTATGGTGACCCATTTCTGTGTTAATTTAACCAAATGATTTTAGTCATCCGGCTGAAAGAGCCGTTGACCATCCATTTGCAGTTGTTTTTGATTTAAAATGATCTTGTGTTGCTGAGTTTGTGACGCCATGGACCCTAAAATGGTTCCAAAAGTATTTTTGGACTGGCCCACAGCATCACAGAACCTCCACCATATCTTATGTTTGTCCTTTGTTTTACGCAAAGCCCGACCTTGTGTTTTTGCTGCTGAAATGCTCACCTTTTGATTTTCAGACTTCAGATGTTTGTATTTGTGATGGTAGGACAGAAAATAGTTATTTTAACAAAAAAATAACTATTCAATAGGTTTGCTGTATTAAAAAGTTACACTCATAACTATTTCAGTTCTTGTTGCTAAATCAATTATTCTTGCAGGTTTATACAACGCGCCTGACTGTAACCCAAAGCTAATCAATCACGCTGTGCTGGTTGTGGGCTACGGCACAGACAGAGGACAGGACTACTGGCTGGTGAAAAACAGGTAGGAATGTTGTCACATTTACTTTTTTTTTTTTTTTTTTTAGCATTTGTTGTTTAATAAAATGACATAATGTGATATTTCTGTGGTTTCAGCTGGGGAACGTCTTGGGGAGAGGGAGGATTCATCCGGATTGCCAGGAACAAGAAGAATCTCTGCGGCATTGCGACGTTAGCAGTCTACCCAACGCTGTGAAGTCAACTGAGATTTATTTTGTTTTAATTTCATATTGATGTATGTTTTTTAAAGAAGTGCACTGTGCTGTCATAGCACGACAGAATCTACTAACAACACTGTTGGTTAAAAAGGTTCTAAAGGCCAATATAATATAGTTTTAAAGGATTCTGTTCTACTCAGTGCTGCAGGTGGGAGCACTGGGTTCAAAGCTTGGTGGTTTGCATGTTTTTCCTCTACATGTGTCGATTTTCTTTATGTATTCCAGCTTCCTCCACGTTAGAAAAAACATGTTATGTCAATCGGTCTTTCTAAATGAAAGTACGAGTCGTTGTGTGGATTTGTGAATTACTGGCGACTTGTCCAGGGCGTATCCTGCAAGCCCTGCAAGTCCTGCAAGGACCAGTGGGTGTGGACAATGAGTGGATGTTAGCTTTATATCTAAACTGCTAAAATGCTCTGCAGATGGAACAAAAACTATAATAAAATTAATATCTGGACCATCAGACTTTACAGATTTGTTTTTACATTTTCCAAATTCAAATTTTTGCTGTTAACATTTGTTTTGTATCAGGAATGAGAATTTTCCCAACACAGGGATGTTTCTAAGTACAGAAGAAATACTACAAAAGCTTGAGAGTAAATTCTTGAGTTTTTGAGGAATGTTTTTTTTTTTTTTTTTTAATTATTCTGCATACATGCAATTCACAAAAACTAGTCCGTACTGACAAGAAACTTCCCTGTTCGTCTTTATTTATACAAACCCATCAGTTTAGATCTAGACCGCGATATAATTTATTGAGATTTCATCTAAAACACAAAGTAGCACATTGTTGTGAAGTCAAAGCAAACGAATACATTGCTTTTAAAAGATTTTGCATGAATAAAACTCTGAGAAGCGTACTTCACATTTGCGTTGAGTCATTTCTCTGCCTCCCTGCTCCGCCGTGCCTTCAGAGGGGTTTCAACAATGACCACCAGCATGATCATTTTGACCCTTTTCCTAAACATGACTTGAAATATATGGTATAATCCCTGCTTACGTATCAGCAAATCCTCTTTTTCACTGGTAGGGTTGTGCTGAAAGAGGAATTAAAAGTACTTGGGGACTGGTGCAGAAGGCAGGACCTTAAATCCTTTAACAAACCACGAGCTAAACACAAACATCAAAATCTGAAACTGTGTGCAAAAATGATGGGTTTCATCAAACAGATGAGACACAACTTTTAATGCTTAAATGTCTGATAAAGGTCACAAACGTCTTTTCTTTAGAATACGGTCAAGACGTCCATCCCTTTCAGCAGATTAAAAACATGATGGTCAGCTCAATTATTTAGTGTTTGGAACCAGACAAAATAAGCTTGACATTCTTCTTTTAAAAACTGTGTGCAATTTTAATGCAAAAAAAAAAAAAACATTTTTGGTTCTCAGTGCAAATAGCATTTATGAGAAAAATTTTCTAAAACATTTTTCAAAGGTTAAGAGACTTTCAAAAAACGCAAGGGAATTGTTTTTGCAATCCATTTTCAAGAAGTATTTGTATCATAACGTGATACATTTTCTAAGTAAAAAAGAAAAACTTGTGTGTTGCTGAAGCTGGTTACCTCCTGCTGATAAATAAAAACCTGATCTGTCTCCATCGTGGGCGGTGACTGAATACTCGCTCACCATCTCCTCCTCCAACTCTCCAAGGTTGCTTTCCCTCCAGAAGAGAATCTCAAAAGGATCCAGTAATAAAACTGTGTGGATTATTTAAAGATAGCTGTAATGGGAGCCTTTTTAATTCATCTTTTTCTAGATTTCCAAAATTATGTACATTTTTTTTTTTGCATTGTTATTCCCTGACTTCTGTCGACTGGAAAATAGGGTTTATTTTTTTATCAAATTGACACATCAGTTAAACTAAATGAAAGTATTCAGACTTCTATGACTATTTGATGTTTGATTTCCTGTGACTGAATTTTATGCAATCATCACATAACAGCATTATGTTATGTGTTTGGCAGTAAAACACAAACCAATCTGTGCTGCAAATAAAGTGACAGGCATAAACACGGATGGGTTTTAGATTCACTGCAGATAGTGTGTCTTTTTTTTCATCCAAAGTTGTGCATAAAAAAAACTAAATGACAAAAAGAGCTAAATAAAATAGAGCTCCTTCGATCACAGGAAAACCCTTCCTCCATCTCATGTTCCTCGGTGGATGATCTGGGATGCGTTCACGGCTTGTTTTTGCTGCCACCAAGTGGACAAAAAACGCCTAACAACTAACGCATGATAATTTGCAGATGTGAAGCAAATTATGCCTAGAAAGAGTCCATCACTGACCTGCAACTGCACTGGTCAGTGATGGTTTAATGGTATGAAGTGAGACTTTTAAATTAATTCTCTTTATGAATTGTACATGCACATTTTCTACTGTTTTATTAAGTGTCTAATGTCCTCTGGTTGATTGTTCTTGGGGGGTTTTTTCCCCCAAATTGTCTGGTAATAATTGTTAATAATTTGACTTTTATTGCAAAATCCTTATACCTGCTCCTTCTTCAGAGCTTGACATGTTTCAGAGCCTGATTTTCACGGTTCTTTGTGGCGTCACATTGACCTCTACACAGTCACATTTGGACCAGCACTGGCAGCTGTGGAAGAGGACCCATAACAAGCTGTACGCTCATCAGGTAACAGATTAGTTTTTACCACCATTTGTTGGAGGTTGAAGAGTTGGGTCGCAGACGGTTATAGGAACAGAATCTGGAAATGATAAATGTCCATAACTTGGAGACTTCCCTAAGAGCTGGGAATGAACCATCTGGGGGACCTAGTGAGTCTTTAGGACAAAAAGAGTTGATAAACTCTTACCTTTAAAAGCAATGCAAGACATCATTTTTTAATTTTTTTTATTTTCATTATCATTTTTCCTCAAAGAACTGGATAACTGGCACAAATGTGCAAAACCCAGCATAATGAACAAGTCTCACAGAAAATACATACAGCACCTTTTCAGCATCACCAAAATAATCTCAATATCCATGATAATAAATACTATATTTACCAAGATTTTCAGTCTTCATTTACAAAACACAAAGACAACACATAATAGATTATTTTTTTTTCATATTTAACTTTTTAGAATCGTTTTCTTGAGCTTTTTTTTTTTTTCCCCCACAAAGTCCATACTTTTACATAGAAACATTTACAGTTTCCACACACAATACACTGAATTTTGAAGTGAACTTACATTTAGAGAAGAATCTTTATTAGTTAATAAACAGATCAGAGTCAAACTGAATAAAACACAAATGTGAACTCCTGTTATTCTCGCTGTTCTCTGCAAATGAGTGTTATTCCGGGATGGGTTGATCCTTTCTTTTTGGTAAACAAGTCATTCAGAACCTATTTGAATGTTCCTATGAGTTGATCAGACAAATATCATGCCATGAAAACACCTTTAACAGACCACCATGATCAAGGGAAGTAATTCTTGTTGCCATAAAACTCAAACCAGAAATAAGTTTTTCATTTGTACATGTATAGATTTTACAGATAGCAACAGTTGGCTACATTTGGACAGTAGCTTAAACTTTAACAGGAAAGCCATGGCCCTTCTTTTTGCTTACCTGTCCTCTTTTATTTCATAAACTCAAACAAGTAGGTTGATGTGGCGTCTAACTTTTTGTACATAATTTATGCATATTTTTGGCTCCCCGTTACTATTGCCTCTTCCCGGCCTTCCCTATCTTGTATATCTGACAAGATTGATGTGTTTCAAGCAGCATCATCCTCAGATATTTATTCATAAACAATATGAGTGTCTTGAGGTAACTTGGGTCCAAGTTCTACAAGGAGCACAGTTACCATGGACTGACTGTCATGTCACATAATCAAGTTCGACCAACGTTGACCCCAGTTTGATAAAGAACAATCATTGCAAGCAACATACCTATGTCATCATACAACAAAAACACTGTTTCTCTTGCTTTAGACAAAAACAGCTGGCATACAGAACATCCAAGAGTTTAGACAACACGATACAAACATGCGTCAAGATCGGCTGCATACAGAAATCTGACGGGTAAAAAAGAAAACGGATTTTAGCAAGAGGTGGGACCAAGTCACTGCTTTGCAAGTTTTAAGTAAGTTTCAGGTCTTTGTCCTCAAGTCGGGAGCTTGTAATTTCAAGTCCTTTCAAGTCGATTTTTTTTTTTTTTGGGGGGGCTTGTTTTTTTTTAAACAATGTTCCAATTATGCAAAATGTAAATAATAGACCATCTGTCATCCAGAAACACCCCACAGCGTTACGTTCAAGGTCCTTACAATTGTGCAATTTTTTACTTTCACAGCAATTTCTGAAGGATAACATAATTCCTGGGTTTTGATCTGTTTTGTAGCAAAATTATTCCACTAAGAAATTATATCACTTGGAGATGGTATTTCAGCGACCATCACACCACTATTTGAAGAGCTATAACTGAAAAAACAGCAGATTTAAAGCACTGACTGCAGTAAACCCTCGTTTTGTTGTCAATAGAGTGTTTTCTTTAAATATACCCAAACCTGTCAAATTTTGGATTTGGGAATATTTGCATTTTTTCAAGTCAAGTCTCGAGTCTTGATTTTAATGAGCAGAGTCCAAGTCATGCGACTCGGGTCCCCACCTCTGGATTTTAGCCACGCTGTTGCCTTGTGTTTAACCAGTCAGGTCATGTCTCTGAGTTCGGCTTCATTTAAGGTATTTTCGAAGACATTATAATCTATACTGACGGGAAAAAAATCTAACTAACTAAAACCACGGTGTTTAGTGATTTTGTTTTCCGAAATAAGCTCCAATATTTGATTCAACAAACAGCTAGCTTCACTTAGCATGGTAGTTGTAAAAAAATATATATATATTTTGACTGTCGAAAAAGCTGTTTTTATGGGAGGTACAAAAGATAAAAGAAAAAGGAAATTAATACATGGAGCATGAAAAAACTCAATGACTTTTTAAGAAATAACTCCCGTCATTTTTATCTGCTGCTTTCACAACTTGCTGTGCTAGCTAGCTATGCTACGTGGCTAACGCTGGTTGCACATGAACTAGCAACAGTTTTTGTCCATATGTGAAAGAAAAAATGTAGTTGTATAAAGTTACTGTATATCTGACAAGCCTCGCACTTCCAGTGCTAATATGTTTGCGCCACATTTACTATGCTAGGCTATGCTAACAGAAGTCAATAGCTGTCTTGACTTTGAAATGACATAAAAAATAACGAGTCTGTAGTGTTTATAAGTTTATATTGTGCAGTTATTTCCTTTACTTTAAGCCCTAATCTTTTAAAACGTATTCTTATGTTGTGTTTCAAAGATCATTTAGGTTTTGGGCAAGTCCACTTCGCTAATGGAAAAAAAAAAAAAGTATAAGCTACTGTTGAGTACTTTTATATCAATAATATATTAATACAACTATAAATAGAAAAAATAGAGGAATTTAAAAACAAGTTTATGAATTACATTTTTCTCTTTACTTTAAAAAATATGTGTAGTAGTAAACAATTATGTGAAAGTAATTACCTTTATTCGTAATAAGAACCGTATCCTACTTGTTAACTTATTCTTTTAGAAATTCACCTCCTCGTTCTTTTGCAGATTTAATTTTATGCAACTATAAAATAACAGTACGCTACTAGTAAACACATGTACACAATTTAGAGGATGTGTTAAGGTCAAAATCTCACACTCACTGATTGTCAGCACACATGATGATGTAAAACGTCAGACAAACGACACCAAGAATCAGCAATAAGTACAATCCGCTTTGTAAGTTGGAGAGCGGTGGAGTGAGCGAAAATTTTTCAATAAAAAATTTGTACGGTGAGGAATGACTGAACAGGAGCCCTTAAAATGAACTCACACCTTCCCCAAATGCTTTGCTGCCTGTTTCTAATGTTGGTCCCATTTGTTTAATGAAGTTAAAACGTGATGAGGCAGGACTTGATCTGATCCCAGGTAGAAACTGCTGCGGTTGTCTGTCTGTCCGTCATGTGCCATGCTCTGCGCCATGTGCTCAAACATTACCAAGCAGCTTTCCATGCCAAATACTGAGCTGTGCATGAAGCAGCAGCAATACTAGTTGTTGAATTGAATGACGTTTGAAGCGGCACGTCCTGGACTGGTGGCGCTCGTAAGTGTGATCCTGAATAGATTTTGGGTTTTGTTTTCCTGGAATTTAAAGATGCAGAGTTTTATTTACAGTTTTAGAACTAATTTTAATCATTTTAATATAATATCACAGTGTGTCTTGATATCTGCAACTCAATCACTGACCTCAAGGACAAAAAAAATAATTCAAATTGGGGAATTATGAACACAATAAGAAACAAAACAACTTTAGAGTAAAACTAACTCGACCTGATTCAGGTCTGGGATTTCCTCCTGAGTCTGAGGACGTAAGATGACAGAAAGAGTTGTATTGAATCTTTATGACCACAATAAATCGAAATATGAACACATTCTGCTGACATAGAAACAAGCAGTCAATTAGATCGATGTACATTAACCTTTCTGTGACGCCAACTCCAAAACCTGATTTTCACCTCTAGCAAACATTTCAACCTCGCAGTTTTTCCATCCACAAAAGCTCAAAACACACAGCTAATGCAGACAAAAAGCACACCACAATGTTCTCCTCTCACACATAAACATTTGACCAAAATCCATCCCTCTCACCCATAAACATCCACAAACTGTTACACAACAGGGAGGGTAAACATCGGCTTGACACTGAGGAACCAGATCAAAGTAAGAATCCTGTGAAATGCTTCTGAGGAAGTCAGCTTTACTGAAAAGTTTTAGTGGGTTTTGGTGGGTGATACCTGCTCCCAGAGGGTCTGGCAGTGACGAGCCGAACTACTCTGACAACAACGAAATAAGTAACAGCTCTGTAAACCAGTCATGCAGATTAAGACACACGAGTAAAGAAGAACGCTGCAATTTCATCTTTCCACCAACAAATGCTTCTTCTTTTCAGTATTTTCTGCCATTCCACTGTGACCGTATCTTAGTACAAACACATATTTAACCACCTTTGTAGGATTAGACTTTTGTAATACCTGTCAGAGTAGCTGAAAATAAGCCACAGGTATTGAGATTTTGTGCGGGTTTTCTAAGAAAAAAAAAAAAAAAAAAGTTTGCTCTTCTTTAATACCTGACGTTGAACGATGCAATCCACATTTCAAAGGATTCTGGGCTTACAATAGGGGGGCAGGCAGTCTCTGCTGTTGCTGTGAAACGAGCCGGCAGCGCTGAAGCTCTCTGGCCTTCCACTCTCTCCCTCCGGCCGAACTCTGCTGCCTGCTGCTGGTCGTCTGCCTCACTGCAACACCTGGCCTCTCGTCTCAGGCAGCTTTGTCGCGAGGAAACTGCCGGCGGCGAGCGCTCCGCCCGCGAATAAGATGGGCACGGCCTTAGTGATGCCCACGAACGACTGGAAGATGCTGATGCCCAGAACAGCTGCCAGTTTGCAGAGGGCGTTCAGGAAACCGAACGCCGTGGTCCTGAAGACAAGAACGGAGAGCGCCTTTCAGTTCCGAGATGTAGAGTATTTTAACATCACGTTTTGTGCAAAAGTCCTAAATCATTCCTCTTTTTGAATCTGAGTAAGAATGCTTTCTTGTCATCTCCTCAAAAACCTTTCCTTAGGCTTCCTGAAGGTCATTTGATGATTTCTTCATGTTTTTTTTTTTTGTGCAGGAGACTTAATGCTTTTTCCCCATTTTCAATCCAGTAGCTACCTGCCAATTTTACTGACCTTTGACTCATTCAGCCAGAAAAAGGCTCCGATACTGAAATCCATAACCAGGGATGTTTGTCTACATGGCAGAAAATGCTCAAATTTTTTTCATGTAACCACAAACTTTGATGTATTTTACTGAAACTTTGTGTACGGAGCAACACAAAGTATTGCATAATTATAAATTGATAAATTATTTTGTTTTTTGGGGGGGGGTTTTTTACAAGCAAAAATCTAAAAAGTGTGGCATACATTTAGATTAAACCCTAAATACTAAGGTGACTTTTAAATTTTAGATAACATTTCTGATCTTTAAATATTTGATGTAAATTATCGAGATTATTTTGTTTCTTTAAATCTTCGCCATTTTTTATTTAGTTGTTTTTTTTTTTAAATCTATGACTCTTGTTTTTTCTGTTCTCACTAATTTATTTGTAACCATTTTGTCCCTTTTTTATATGTCATTGGGTTTTATATTTATTGACAATCTCAGTGGAAACAAGCTCTTTCGTGTTTTGCATCATTTCAATGTTTCTGTCAAAAAGATGCGATTCGGTTCCATTTTGTACAGATGAATCAATTTAAAGAACACCAAAGGCAACAAAGATAAAAACGGAAATTTTGAAAGACATTTGGCTGTCAAAAAACTGGGGTAACTATTAATGAAGACCACTTTGAGCATTTAAAACACCAATAGAAAGGAGTTTGGTGTCATAATGATGCAGCATAAAAATCAGTAAAAACATTGTAAATGTAAAAACATTTACCAAACATCGTTTTAGAATCACAAACTGCTCGTTTTAAGTCTAAAAAACTTCAGGATATATCCCAACAAAAAAGATTTAAAGGTGATCATTTAAAGCAAATAAATAGTTTTCACTTCTGGCGCCTCAGTCAGAGGGGTTTCCATAGTAACTCCGAAGCTGTTTTGTGCTGCTGTTGTGCTACCTTTTATCTGAGGGGTACAGCTCCACCGTTATCACATCCAGGGCATTCCACGAGGCGATGCTGATACCACCGAACAGACACAAGAGAGCGATCATCCCCGACTCGCTGTTGCCGAATATCAAGAAGAAGCAGCTGACGCAGGATATGACGCTAGATCCCGCTGGGGAAGTAGGAAAAACACAACTTTTAACTAAATTTTGCAGACTTATCAAATGTCGACATTCAAACTCGATTGCGTTTTTCCTACCCAGCATCCTCAAACGGCCGATTTTGTCCATCAAAAGCGCAGACACAATGTTCCCGGGGAGCACAGCCAGTGTACCAAGGAAGTTGACAAAGTATATCATGTAGGCGTTGTTGAAGTCGTCGCTGAAGTCCAGCATGCAGCCCTCTTTGTTGTGGAGGAACGTGCTGTTGACCAGCTTGCAGTTGATGAACCTGTACTTGAACAAATCTGAGGAGAGAAAGAAGCTGCAACCTCAGAGACTCACATCTGAGGTGAATAAGAACGGCTCTTAAAATATTGCAAAAATACACTTTGGTGCACTCCCTATTACATTTTTTTTTAGTACGACAAGCAGTAATTTGTGTTTCATTTTAAAAAAAATGGGAACGACTGATTTGTTTTTTGACCTTAGAGCTGTTTTAAGGTTTAGAGTTCAGATGTGGGTTTTTATGGAGCTTTTATGTGAAGTCAGTATCTAACCTGAAGCAGACATCTCTCTCAACTGATTGGATGAAAATCAGAAATCAAGCTCCACTTTCAAGTCTTGCCACACATTCCCAATTGGGTTTATGCCTGGACTTTAATTAGGCCATTCTAAAACAAAAAATGCTTTGATCTAAAACCATTCTATTGTCTGTGTATATTTATGGTAGCCATCTCAAGTCTCTGGCATCCCTTCAGAACCATCCCTCTCACTTCTGATTTTTCTCCATGTTCATAATTTTCGGGGTGGAAGCATTGCTTTTATTTATTATTATTTTTTAATTTTTGTTGTTGTTGAAAGGATGTTTGCTCTTACTTTTTTACTTTGTGAAAGTTATTTTTATGAATAACCATAGCAACAAAAAGTTGCCATGGTTATGCAACAGCCAAAAATTCCAGAGTAATTTAAAACTACAACCATCCAATGCTTTCAAAAAAAAAAAAAAAAATGCTTTATGGACGAGTGACGGAAATAAAAGCTGTTGTTGGCTTCAAGCGTGAGACGAAAGAGGTTGCTGCTTTCCCCGAGAAAAATAGGCGAGGATAAATCTGCCACAGCTCAGAATGAAGGGCTACAAAATGTTGGCGAAAGAAGCGTTAAGAGGCTCTCAGATGTGATTCCCAGCTTCAACTCTTGACATGTTGATTTAGACCTTTGGCAGGAATCAAAACCACAAGCAGAGGACGGTCACAGTGAGTCTGTCTCCACCCACACGGAAAAGTTTGTCTCGTGTTCCCTGTTCGATTTATGCTCTCTAAATCTCAAAGAGCCGCGTCTCGTCCAATCCCGTCGGTCTGTGTCTGTGCTGGATTTGGTTTGTGTTGTCGTGGTTACGGTTGGTGCAGCTAAAGAGTATCCCAGGGTAACAAGCATCACAAGGTTTCTGTTGTTTCTCACTGCTCTTCTCTTACTGGGTATTTCACTGTGAAATCGAATGATTTGTTTATGTGTACTCATTTTAAGCAAACTGATTTCCATGGATAAATGTAAACTGTAAATGTGAGTATTTGTTCCCTTTGTGTTTATTTTTTTTTAAAAATCCAGAAAACAATTTACTGACTTGAGCGGAATTAGTAGAATTAGTCTTCCTCATGACTTACTGCAATCCTTCTTGTTTGTGCATTATTACATTATTATTATCAGTAATAGTAACATTCCCAAATAAATATTTTCTCAGATCTTCTTTTATATTCTAATTTCCATCTCGATGAATTAGAGAAATAAAATAAAAAGACACACAGTCTTGTAAAATAGTGCATGTTGTTTCTGCTTTCGCTTGTCTTGTCAAACCATTGTTTTGTTTTGTTTTGTTTTGCAGGGGAGACTCGAGGGATAAAGACAAAATATCACATTGACATTATAGTTACATTATAATAATTACATCATGTTCTCCTGACCGGACAACAGTTTTAACATTAAAACCATTCTCCCCACCAAATTCCATTGAACTAATATTTGCTATAATCGTATTTACCTGTGTTGTAAAACAAGCTGGCGATGAAGGTGCAGTTCCTGAAGAAGGTGTGTGTGGAGGTGACGTCCTCAAAGTAGCACTCCTCAAACACTGAGTCTTCAAACACCATGGACTTCATCTTCAGGCTGAGGAACCTGCACACACAAGCTTTAGATAACTCAGTTGCACTACAGACTTTTGAATAACTAACTTGTATTAGTTATTCCACCTTTAAGAATCGGACTTTTCACACAAATGTGTACATTATATTAATTTGACTAAATGTAATGTAGTCAGATTACAGTTTGGCCTTTTGGAAAAAGCATTCACAGTGCTCTTTAACGGGAATGATGATTTTCGCAAAGTTTAAAAGCTTTTGAAATGATTCATAATTGATTTATGCTCAGTACAAAAGTTTACACAATGATCCAAAAGCTTTAAATTCTCAATAGTCTTTTTCTTCCTCAGTTGCTGGCAGAAACATAAGAATCTTTGGCCAAGTATTCTCTATGGTTTTAGATTATTAGCAGCTGGAAGGATTTTTCTTGATACATTTTTACTCATGGACATTTGCTATGATGCAGAATCAAAGAAACAAGGCGGTTTACAACTGGGAGAAGCTGATTAACATCCCAAAAGCAGAACTAGTGCTTCAACTGCACCCATAAATCCTTAGATTTGCAGTAAACAGAAATCATCCTTGCCCAGTCCGTATCTGCAGCAACCTTTTGAAGAAACTTGGATAATATAAGTTATAACAACATTTAATTTCCCTCTGGGATTAATGAAGTATTTTTGAGTTTGAATTGATCAGACGGGGAAGCCACCAAACAACTGATGTATGTGCCAGATGAAAATTGATCGACCCCAGTTGATCAATTTTGAGTTGAGGAACAACTCAAAATTACCTGTGAAACTTTTGTTTGAATTTCAGAGAACAGTAGACCTTCATAAACTTTTGATTTTAGTCCATATAACTGGTATTTTGACGATTTAGATCCACATAGACTTTTGTTTTTCATGTTCTGGAAACGAAACACATTTGTGTGGTAAGTAATTGGTTGATTTTTGATTTTGTTATAGTCTAGTTCCAATATGATCGTTGAGTTTCGATTGAACTGTCAACATCGTGATTTTTCAAAGAACCATTTCAATCATGTCCCATATTTGCTACACATCAGAATAAGAAGAAAGCCCTACTTGTCATTAAAATAGTATCCATCGCGATGGACTTGGTTTTCCAGGGTGAAGTTGAAAGTGACATGCTCCACTCGCTCCTTGGTGAAGGTCTTTGTGCGTGATTCATATTCCTGCTTCTGGATGTACTTGATCATGTCAGGGAACCACACCGTCAGCCCGTAGTAGCTGCAAGGTTTTTGGAAGACAAGACAGATGGAAGAGGCACAAAAAAATAAGCATGATATATATGAGATGGTACAGGAACAGTGACGGGTCTCTTCTGTTTACCTGAAAGACATGCTGAACCAAACAGCCATGAGCATGAAGGTGGTCCGTTTGTATTCGGGGCTAAAGCAGGCAAGAATGTTGTTCCGTATCTGCAGCATGTGACGAGAGAAGAAACGAGATTCATTTCAAAGAAATAAAGCCGTATCTCGTTTGATCTAATTACTCTCTGAAGATCATTTCTAAGCTCTGCATGCTTCCACGAGAGCGAGAGCGAAATTTGAGAATCAAAACCGAGTTCCAACCCTCGTTGGTAAGCGTTATTTATTCAGGACGGAGGGTGTAGGCATCGCATTTAGCAGAAAGTAGGCTGAATGCATCAAAATCTAACAGAACTGTGTCACAGTGCAGTGGCTGTGCTGCAGAGTGTGACATAAAAAAAATAAAAAAAAACAACCTGGGTTTTAAAAAAAAGCACATTTGTACCTCTGACAACAGTTTTCACTGACCTGTTGGGAGAGACTCATAATCTTCAGTCTGTAGCGCTGCCAGACGGGGGTGTCTGTGCCGATGTCCACCAACTCATCAACCTGCTTCACAGTCTTTATTGTGGTGACCTTGGAGTAATCAAACGCAAGACAGTCAGAGGCTTTCATAGTAGCCAATTCAGGAAATATGTTTGGAAACCTTGTTGGCTTAAGCTTATCTCATAAAAACTAAGTAGAGATAAATTAAATTAAATATTTGCCTCATTACAATTCTCTGTGTGTTTTTTTTTTTTTTTTTTTGTTCTTGTCAAAGTTACGTACTTCAGATCTTCACTGACAAAAAGCAGTTTTCAAATGATGGTCTATAGTTTATTAAATGTTAACCATCTTTTTATGTTGATATAATTTGGTACCACACAAATAAAAACCAATTTGATTTGACTGATAAATTAAGATTTAAGCTCACAACTGTTATATTAAAGTTCACTTTCTGAGCCTTCAGAGTCTAGAAGTCAATCAAACAGCTGTATATATGCAAAATATAAATTATATGACACATTGTGAATGTTGCACAGTAATGATACAGGTAAGTGCAGGATTGCAAGAAGTTTTTCCCAGCCAGCATTTCTGAAGCGATGTTAATTGTCCGTCACCTTTGCATCTTTTTCAGCTTTTGTTTTCAGTGATTGCAACAATTATTTCTCAAGGATACCCACAGTGAACACCTTCTCTGGGTATCCTTTGGCTCTCATGTTTGTGTCATGAACTTGCTTCAGAATCATCCAGCCTTCGTCGTGCTTCCCATTCTGTTTTGAGAAAGAAGTTAAAGACGTGTCACTTCTGACGAAGAGAACTTAAAATAGTTTTTCCATCGGTAAAATCTCAAACAACGTGTAAAGCTCTAAACAGACTGCCCGTCATCTGTTATGCACACCTCTAAGTAGAAGCGTGGGCTCTCAGGCATGGCGTTGAGTGCAGCGATGGCTGCAACAGAAGGAAACGCACAGACCAACACAAACACTCGCCAGCTGTGGAACTGATACGCTGAGCCCATCTGGAAACTCCAGCCTTGGAAGTGAAGACAAATAACAACAAAAGATATGCAACCAAACAGAAACAGGAAAATTCGTTACAACCAAAAGTCAATATAAAGTCAAAACTTATATTGGTGAGTTAACTCGCTGAAACCCAATAGAAATACAAAATATCTTGTCATTATTTTGAGTTTGAGCTCACAAACAGTTTTTTTTTTTCAGTGACTGTGTGTAACATGCAATAATTAACCAGATGGTGTTTGGATGAAAATGGATCTCTGCAAAAATACCGCCTACATGTTTTGGATCATTTGGTGAAAGTAAACCAGATTTAGCAGCTCCACATATTTGATATATGTTCACGTTACTGAGTCACTTGGTTAGTGGGTGTTATAAGTCCCTCCATTGTTTGCAATAAATCTGACACTTGCAGAAAAAAACTAGCAATGTTGTTTTTTTTTTAATTTTGAGTGAAAATGAGCGGTCATGGAGTGGGCTAATTAAATTTGCCTTACAACCACAAAGGGCTATAATGAGTTGAAAACAAGGCAAAACAGGATCTTTGCACGATTACATAAAAATTATACTAATTTTCAAGCCGCAATGCAGGCTTTAATCTTCCTTAAGGACTTTGCACGTAAAACCAAAACAATTTTAAAAAGAATCACAACTAACAAATGTTGGCAGAGTAGGGCAGCAGATTAGAGGCAACCTTTATATAAATGTGTATATACATTTCTGTGTCTTGATCATTCGTATTTCCATGCTCACCATAGTGTGGGATGATGGCCCAGGCCATGGCGGACGCATAGATTCCTCCAATCATCCAGAACATGCAGAGCCAGCTGAGGTGCTCGCCGCGCTTCTCTTGGGACAGAAATTCAGAGTAGTAGGAGAAAACGATGGGGATTGAGCCACCAATTCTGTGAAAGTTAAGAGTCCAAAGGTCAGCATTGGGGAGAGGCGTTTTATCTCGTTGTAAAGGAAAGTTTAACTATTTTGAATTTGTTCACTTTATACCCCAAAATGCCAGAATGCATTTTGGGTAGTGGTCCTTAACACTGCCACTGTCCTGGCTGTTTTCAGAAATCTCCCTGCTTCATCATATTTGTTTGTGATGAATGGATCAATAATCTATTTCTGCATAGCTTTCTGAAGGATTGAGGAGATATTCCAGCCATTTTAATGAAAAATGTTGCAGCAGGAAGTTATTCAAAACCACCGATATCATCTGGACTAGTGACACAAGACAAAAGTGACTGTTGGGCAGAGAGAGTTTGTCTCGTTTGGTACCAAAAAAACCTTCTATTGTTGCTTTAAATCATTCATAGTTGCTATTTATTCCGCTGCCAAGGACACAGACGTTTCTGATTTCGTTTAAAGAGTCACCATAACTTCCTGGGTGTCTTTAAAAGGTTACAAATTCTTTTCAACTAATTTACCCTGAGCTGAACATCATCCAATGTTAATTTCCAGTCTGCTCGTAATAAACAGCTTCATTTATGGCCTATTTTGTCATTGACCTTTAGGAGCTTTGTTACTAGCATCTGTACTGCTTTGTACAGATGCATTATTCCCAGTGAGAGTTTTTTGTGGCTCTTTGCGCTAATAAACAAAAAGAGACAAGCAAAAACCTGAAACCAAGGAGCAGCTTGACCTTTAGATGATTGAGCCTCGAGGAATCAACACAGAAATACAGTTCTTATTTAGGACATATCAGAATGTATCATTGTTGGCATTTTTCATTTGGAAACTCAAAAAAAGTAGAAATGAATTGAATATTTGTGACTAGCTGCCAGTAATAAAGTGGTTAGAGATTTAAAATCAATTCTTCTCTCAGTTGCCTGTCATGTGTAGACACAACAGTGGTACTCTGAGTTCAAGGCCATAGTCATGTCTGATTTACGGAAGAAAAACATTCTTCTAAGCAGCTTTAAAAATGAATGATGAAGAAGACATTAAAGGATTACAAAGTCTGGCTGCTTGGAAGCAAAATATAAAAACATAAGGGACGACTCGCGCTTCTTCTTCTGCCCTGTGTGATCACTGAGTGGGTTATTGGTTGTAACTCACTGGCAATGATGTTGACCTTTCAATTCACCAGTTCAGCGAAGTGGAAAATACTGGAATAACATTAAAACTCTACATGACAAATACTGTTCTCTTAGGGAATATTGTAAGAGAATTTTACATTGATTTTGTGTTCTAAACTGGACACCCAAACATCCAAAATACTATCTAGAGAGAGGAATTCACAAAAAAAAGAGTTAAAGGTGCAATTACCCAACGCCTGAGAGGAGGCGGCAAAACAGAAAAGTGCTGTAACCCTGAACGAAGGACGAGAAGAAGGAGAAGATGCTGTTGATGGACAGAGAGATGATGAGGGACTGTCGACGGCCTATCCGGTCCGCCATCGCCCCCCAGAGGAAAGCCCCAACCATCATCCCAAAATACACGATGAGGCCTGTCAGGAGAGCAAACAAAATGTGTTGGCTTTCAACATTTGATGTTTAGATACTTATTTCTGTCAGCCAATTCTGAGCAAAAATACAAATTCACTGTCTTATTAATCTTTGATATTATGTCCTTTACTTGTTTGATTGCTACCAAGTGTGGTTGGAGCTTATTTCTAGGCTGAATTCTTACACTGGGGTTTATTAAATAAGGGAAGGTATGGATTCAAAACTCATCTGAAAGTTGGTTCTATACATTGAGTAATGCTAATTTGGTTCTGTAAATGCACTGTAAAAAAAAAAAAAAAAAAAATAAAGCTGAGTTTTGAACAAATGGGCCAAGATTTCCACTTGATTGGGATTTTCTATTACGGCATGCAGTTTCAAATAATATCCTTTGCTGTGAAGTTGTTTGAACCTCTTTCCTGAAGCATCTTACGCCAGCAGTTCGAAGGGATACACCACATTTGAATTTAATAATTGAAATATTTGCCCTTATCAGGTTGTTGTTCTGTATCAATTAAATTGCCATAGCTGGCTTGGTAGGAAAACAATCAGTAATATTTGGGAAAGTCCTCAAATTCCACATAGAAAGTCTTTAACTTCACTAAAGTAAGTCCCAAGAAAGTTGTAGAAAGTACTCATCTAGATTCTAGAATTTCCCAGGTATAAATTCATGTAAACTCAGAAAGTAGCCAGTAAAATCCTAGAAGTTTCTACTAAATGTTTGTATTTTAAGTACAGTAAACTGGATTATGAAGCAGTAAGTACCACAAAATAACCTCCAGATTTTTGGAAAGTATATTGTGCATTCCGGATTATAATTCGTAAATCACGCCAGCGTTAGATGTCCATAATCCCTCTTTCTGTTAGAGATCAGTAGGTTAAAGGTTTTTAGAAAGGACTTTAAATTCAGAGAAATACACAAAAGTTTCAGACAATTTCTGGGAACATGTAAGTTCCAGGAAGTTCACTGAAGGTTTTGGAAACCAACCTGTCAGTTCTGAAAAACTGCAGACTTCATTCTGTTAAGTCATTGACATTTCCTGTCGTCCTGTCAGACCTTTTCCCAAACAGTCGTTGGAAAATTAAACAGAAGAGCTCAACAGACATCCTACCAATGAGCTCGAGTGGTTTAAGCAATTGTGGTTATGTCAAGTTATCAAAAAAGTGAACACCCAATATTAACAAAATGAATAACTGCAGGCACTAAACATTATATCTCTTCTTAGATAAAATGTTTTTCTCTATCATACCTGGTCCCAAATTTAAAGAAAGCGCAGTTTTTTGAAAGGGTTGTTCATTTTCATTTTCGCAGTCCTAAATGTTCAGTTCTTAACCCTTTAAAAATAACATTTTCAGACTAATCTTTCACATGTACAATTTCGTTTTTTATCTTGCTCTTGTTTCTTCTCTAGATTATCTCCCAAAGTTTTCATAACACAAAAAACAGAGATGGATATCTGGGAATCTATTTTTCAGGAAAGTGTGCGGCATCATTCCTGACAATGTAAGTCTCTATTATAATAATAATTATAAATAAAACTAAGACCCCTGCTGCAGCGAGAGTTGAAAACTCCCCAAAGACTCTACTGCCTTATGTGGTACTGACTCAAAATAATCAACAGTGCAATGAAGGAACATGTCGCCACGCGCAACGTTGAGTCATTGAGGTGTTTTAAATAGGACTTGACACACAGGAGTTAAGTTCCCTCAGAAATGATCACCATTAGAGTCTTACCAAGCATGCTTTTGCTGGGCTCAGACAGACACATATCCTTCTCTGCACTGGGGAGGACAAACCCCACCACGAAGATTTCCACGCCGTCGGCCATCAGCGCCAGCCCCAGCACGAAGTACAGGCTCCACTGGAACTTCCCGTGGCCGCATTCCTGTAAAATGGTCTCGTACTGCTGAGCCAGCTCCTCCTGGTCCTTCCGCCTTGCCGCCTCGGACGCCGCGACATCTTTGAACTGCTGAGCCCCGGCTGTGATCGATCCAGGACCTCCGGCCAGGTCGCCTTTCCCAGAATCAGCCCTGGGGATTCCTTGGTACTCCCCCTCGTAGATCTCGTCGTCCTCGTCGTGGCCCTCGGTGGAGTCACTGTGGCCGCCCTCGTCGTCGTTGGCGGCCTGGCTGTCGCTGCGGTAGTAGCCTCCATCCTGGCTCCCCTGCGTAGGGTAGTCGTCATCGTCGTCCTCTTCAAAGCGGCTGTAGGACCTCCTGCTGTACTCGTCACTCATCCGATCCACAGAGCGGCCAACTTTCTTTGAGGCTTGCCGCTTGACTTCTTTCGCAATGTCTTTGGCACCTTTTATGAAAGCAGTCCGGTTTTGATAGCCGTCCTCCATTTTAAAGACAATGTAGAAGAAGCAATGGAGGAGAGAGGCCTCTGAAGGTGATGGAGGGGGCTTCCTGTGTTCAGGACAAACCAGTCGACTCCCAGCTCACTTGATGTACTCCTGAGGAGACACCAGATGTAAAGGGGAAAAAGGTTTTACACCACATAATTAAACCGTAGAACAATTGGACCTCTGCACAATTGAGAAGTTCTTCAGATGGCACCGGATTATGAAAACAACATCCCTGGGACTCCTGCAAGTCACCACATCATATCTGGATCAGTTCCAAGAGCCATTTGTAATAAGGGGGAAACCAGCTGCTTTAATAAGCGTGATCAGTGTGGCTTATGCTGATTGCCAAGGCGACTCAGGTTAACTGAGATACACGGGGAAAAGAGGTGGGACATTCAGTACGGCTGTGAGAATCCGGACGAGTTTCCCCAGCACCCAGCTAATTCTGAGACGGGTTCAGGGGTCCCCAACGTTGGTCCTCGAGGGCCGGCATCCTGCATGTTTTAGTTCTCTCCCTGATTTAACGCACCTGGATCAAATGATGGCTTGTTAGAGGCCTAAGAAGAACATTAACATGCTGAAAAGGTCGTCACTACCACCAAGGAGAGAACTAAAACATGCAGGATGCCGGCCCTCGAGGACCGACGTTGGGGACCCCTGGGTTAGATCCTGCAGACTTTGGTATCTGAATACCGAAGAGGTAAAGAGCTGGTTAAGGTGTTAACCTGTGAAAGAAGGAAGTGAGTTACGGGTAGCTTAACACAAAAGAGGAGAAGTGGTGGCCTCTCAGTGAAGGGAGTCAGAGACATCATACAGTTGCATCTTCTGTCATCATAAAAATCTTTAAATGGTAGGTTAGCTGAAACATTGACAAAAAAAAATTTTTTTTAAAATACAGCGACTTCTTCTCTTCAAAGCTTTATAGAAGTTTACTTGCCTTTGCGTGTTTGCTGTAAGCCTAAGTCTGTTGAGTTTTGCGTGGTGCAGCAGTGTGATGAATGTACCCATACAGTATGAGCCTGCTGTGCCATAAAAATGACAACAAAAAAAAAGACTGCGTTGAGTTCTGCAGTTGCATTATTTAGTAGCGTTTTACATTAGGGAACACAAAATAACACATTCTTGCTTACTGAATACAAATAATTTCTAACATGTTATCTGCACAAAGCAAAATGTGCAAAACTTGTGCTCTATTGTTACAAATTCAAGTGTAGGTTTAGCTTCTACATGCTAAGCCTACTGTATAAAGATGATATCTTTGTTCATCCCCAAGCAAAGCTATAAAGTCTGCCCTATCTTAGTTGTGTTTTCCATATAGAACCACCTTTAGATTAAACCTGATGCTTTCTCGCATCCACACAGTGTCTTAGCTGTAATTGCAAGCCAAATCATCCGGCCTCAAGCAGTACATGGTTTCTGATGGAAATGTTGTGGATTACTCAATTCGAGGTGACAAGCGACGGTGTGGAATTCAAACGAAGCAGAGCGCGTTGTGATCCTGACCCATAAAAATCTCCAAATCTAGCACTAAAAGACGATTTTCCACACAGTTAAGGAAGAAAATCTTAACAAGTGAGTCAGAGTGAGCCAGTAGCTCGGCTTTTGTTTCATCGGTTAAATGTCATGTTTGACAATATTTAATTAGCAGCAGAAATGCAAAGTAATAAATTTGCCTAAGCCGCGTGCAACAGCAAATGAGCCCTGAAATTAAGAAGAAGATGCTGGCAGTCAAGACTCCTGATCCCCCCCACCTCCTGAGATCACATCTCCAATAAATGTCGCAGTGTAAAGACCGTTTTTTTAGGGCACCAACTTGTTCTTGCGTTTGCTAGATGAGCCCCACATCAATATGTTTCTGTACTGGCACACCGAGCCTGGGGTGACTGTGCAATGAGACGAGATGTCGCTTTGAATTTGTGCCGCAGTGAAGAAGCAGACAGACGATGATGAGATGTCGCTGCGCTTTCACCGGTGCTTCAGAAACCGACTCTGACAGGTAATAACAGTCCAGAGAGCGCTTCTCAACAGTAAGCAGGTACACAACACACAATGAACCGGAGGGACACTTTGAAATACTGACGATGTGGGATGGCTCCACTGACTTGCCATAAAAACACCTGCCAGGCCTCCTCTGATCTATACAATTTCTTCTGTTCATTTAAGTTGCTGGACTCAAATTTGTCTGATATTTTTACAGTTTCCAGTTGATTCTAATTGGTCGGCTTCTCGGCTCAGATCCGACTTTAGAGCAAAATCCACAAATGAGCAAGAGCTTCAAAATCAGGACAAGTCAAAGTTTTGGGAAATGTCAAAGTTTCTATGAGGTCAGATGAGGTGAAGTTAAGAAATCTGAATCTGGGCCTCCTTCTTCATTATTCAGCCAATCAGCATAATGCTGCCACCACCATGCTTTTGAAGTTGCAACACTGATCTTACGTCTGAAAGCCTCATCTCGGCATCTTCAAGCATGGTTGTTGTTACTGAATATATGCATTTATGACAAGCCCATCATTTAAAAGACCTCAATGTGACTTGGTTGGAATTATCATGGTACTACTGTTGACTAATGTTAAAAACTCCCAGTTACATCAAATGTTAGAATAAATCTTCCTTAAGGCCTTTGGATGAGAAGGATTCTTGCACCTCAATCCAAAATGCCGCAGGCTTCAAAAGTAACGTTTCAATGTCAGTCTCTGTGAAATTGTTTCACAAAATCCTGATCAATTTCCTTTGATCAAAGACTGATAGTTTGTGTTGGAGAGTTAGACTCTTCAAAAGCTAAGAATGTTGAAACATGGTGGTGGAAGTATCATGCTTCAGTAATGGAAACTGGAAAATGTCTCATATATTTTGCTTTTTTTTTGGCTGTTGAAAATCAAAAAAGATAAAAACTAGACACAACCGAGTGCTGCAGGAGGAATTGCAAACTAGTTTTTAAAAGGATGAACTAAGCTTTTAGAAAGAGGTCAATAAAGCCCTGACTTTATTTCCATTAAAGATTTATGACCTGTGCTTCAAAGCCATATCTAAGCCAACCAATTTCAAAAATCATCGCCATTTCCTTTTACCAGAATGAAGTCAGAAGCTTTTAAATTGCTAAAATAAATAAATAAAAGTATGTGATTTAAGTGAAACCTGCAGTACTAATTTCAACCAGTGTACACTGATCTTCTACGTTTTAAACCCCCATGCATTAAAGAAAATCTCCAATCAGCTGAACTGTGTGAACCAAATTCTCCATTTTAATATTTTGAACATGGTCATTCCATCCTGGAAAAGAAAAACAAACATAAAATGACTCCTTAAAACTAAAACTATTGATAATAATAATAATTCGACATTCATATCGATGCTGAGTGCTTCATCCCTCATTTTTTTCCTTGCGTTTTTCCACAAGTCGTACCAACCAGGATGCATCAAGAACTGATTTCACTGTGAAATAAATGACTGCTCTACCCTTATGCGAGCTTCTGCGTGTGTGTTGATTTAATTATATGTTATGTTTCGTCCTGGGCAGCATTTCCAGCCATGAGGCAGCAGATTTCCCTGTCAGCGTGACGAGAACAGATCAAAGGAACCCAACCAGGCCTGGTCAGCCAGGCTAAACTGAAGGACTCAAACCTAATAATAACCCCAGATGGACGTAATAATCGCACATCCATTACACCCAGTTCCTGCACCCAAAAAGGTGTCTTACTTGGACAATACTGGGAGTGTTTTCCTTTAAGCATGCAGAAGATTTTATGTGGTTACACAGTTTAATTTTAGTTTAGGAGAGAGAATGCTTGAGGCAGAAATTCAAGTTCCTGGTACAAGAATTTGGATATTTTGATATATTTCAAAGCCTTTATATAAACAAGAACAGCAAGTAGAGATTTGGTTTCAGTGTTATTTTTTTATTTCTGTACGACTGAATACGGCTCAAAAAGAATACATTCTCTTCAGTTTGCATCCCCAGTTTGTTCTCAAATGTTGTTTCCCACTTGCAGTTCATTCCCTTCAACCATCCTTTTCTTCATTATGTACCTATTGACAAACACTTTATTTCTCTAGATGGTAATCTATTATAGAGATAAATAACTCTGAAAATCCTCCATTTTCAAGTATGAACAGTTTTTCTAGAGTCAATTCCATCCAACTGCTAGATGACTTCATGCATCGTAACCCATCATCGAATCAAAATACATCTGGTACAATCCTAGATGTTGGAGTCGGTCTAGCTGCATTTTCTCCCAGTGCACTCTGAGTAGAGCATAGCGAATTACCTTAAGATACCGGTGGACAACGTGGGTACAAAATGTCCCCAAAACATCTGATTGCAGGAGTGGTGGAAATGCTGTATGTTTCAGTATGGCTGACCTTTCAAATAACTTTAAGCGAATTGTGATTTCATCAAGGGGATAAGCATGCAAAGAGGAAGTTGCTAAAGAAATTGTGTAGTTTGAGACACAAACTACACAATTTGTAGTTTGTGTAGTTTCAATTCTGTCTCAATTCTTGAGACAGAATTGATTTTAAACCACAGTCTGTTTGCGGAGCGTCTCGTCGTTTGTGGGTACATTTAGAAAAGTGCTACAAAAGACAGTTTGTAGCTTGAATAAGTTCAGAGTAGTGCTTGGATTTGATGTAATGCTCTCTCTCTCTCTTTTGTGCAGCACGCAATAATAAAGCTCAGGACTCAGAAGGACTGTCTCAATCGTCTTGGGTTTTTCCATTTCAGGTGACGAGAAGAAAGAAATCTACTGGAAAAGTGTCGCCACAAGAGAGAGAAAATACATGTGATAGATAGATAGATAGATAGATAGATAGATAGATAGATAGATAGATAGATAGATAGATAGATAGATAGATAGATAGATAGATAGATAGATAGATAGATAGACTCTCCATACAGCCACAAACAGGAAGAAGAGGAAGGCCTGACGATGATGAGGAGTAATGATAGCTATATTTTTTCTTCAGACTGACAAGCCTCCATTAGTTTCCCCCTCTTGCTTGTCCTCCATTAAAAAACAACAACAACAACAACAACCAATCAATATGAGCTTTATAGTTTCCCTGTAGGGCCGACCAGAACAACCTGTCTTCACATCACCATCTTATTTATAGTGCAGAGATTCCCGTCCGCTGAGTGGAAATAAATCATCTGGACACCTGATAACATCACAAGAGCCAAAGAAAACGCTACAAATGTTCCTGAAAGGCTCCACCACCTGCGCTTATATTCTTGTGGAGAACAGCTTTGATGTGCTTATTTGGCCTCAGGAAGCAACAGGATGAAATAAAGAGCAAATATGTGCAACAAGATGTATGTGTGTGTATATATATCAAAAAGGCCGCTCTGCGTCGCTAACAAGGCCAATTTCGCACCGCTCGTTCGCCAGACGCGGCCAAATGTTTCCTGACAGATGCGCTCATTCTGAGAAATCACAGCAGCCCGTCACGACTTGGATCAGATTCTCTCGATTCACAAAGTCGATCCTGATTTCGGCGTGAAGGCAAGTGAGCACGCCCCATCGCGCTTTTCACATTCTGTCTCAAATGCGTCGAGAAAGAAAGCGCACACGCAGAGGGGGGGAGAGTGTGTGTATGTGTGTGTGTGTATGTGTGTGTGTGTGTGGGGGGGGCCCGCCGCTTCAGGAGGCCATGAGCGACTCAGAGGTTTAATTAGTGTTAAATGAATGCTTACCGTAAATCCCGCAAGCGCCCCTCTCCGCAGCCCGGCGACAGTGAGGAAGAGGATGGAGGATGCTGTTGCTGTGAGCCGCGTGATGATGCTCCGTGTGTGCGCTCCGGACCGGAGAAGGGAGAAGCCCACGCTGTCCACGCACACTCTGTGATGCGCAGGGCTCCCACCTCCGCCCCTCCTCCATCAGAAGCCCAAACACGAGCGCACTTCATATTTAGTGAAAGGTTCTTTCGGCGCAGATGTGCGCAAGATTGCGCCTTTAAAAAAAATAAATAAATAAAAAATAATTCGTCTTGATTGCATAAAATGTTTTTTATACCCGTCTATGTGTGTTCAGCGCAGTAACACACACATTTAGTTATTTATTTATTTATTTATGCAAACACCATTATCTCCAGACATTAACATCATCGTTGCAAATGTGTGCGCTCGCGCAAGCGCGCCTGACTCCTGTTACCATGCCAACCACTTCGCTGTTCCTCGAGTCTGCACGGGGAAGACGCGCCATGTGTAAAATGTCAACTCTCCTCTGAGAGCAGCCTGGTAGCTCTTCTTCTTCTTCTTCTTCTTCTTCTTCTTCTAAAAAATGATTGAATGCTTTGTTATTAAGCATTCAATCATTATTACTCACAATCCCAGATAGTTGGAACACGACTTATACAGAATATGGAGATTTAGAAAATACCCTGTTAATATCTTAATTTATCAATCCTTAAATTAGAGTAGAAACTATAGGCATAGTTTAGAATTGTAGCATTTTGTTGAAAAGAAATGTTTGCATGTGATAACTTCTGAAACAACTTCCCACCAAATATTTTAATCAGCACAAGTTAAAAGTGTAGTTTGCAAAGTTAAAAGTGTAGTTTTAGTCCAGTGTAACTCTGGACATGTTTAATCTTCAGACTTTTAAATGTAGTTTTAATTAACATTTATTTACTCCATGTTGAAGAGATCCATCAAAACATTATATTGCCACGTTATAGCTGGAAAACAAGGACAGTCTAGAAAAATTTACCTTTTATTATTACTATGATGCTATACAACGAATGACTGTGTGTTGCTGCTCTCATCTTTCGCAGAGGTTTGAGGCAGAACTCATGCTGGCATGTTTCTTAAATCTATTCATTAACTTTTCCATTGTGTTTCTTGGAGGCAATTCTTTTGTAGTACATGGAATCCCAAAGCTTGAACGTTACAGTCGATGCAACAAAATGTTCAAATCGTACAGAGGAGGGGACTTTATCAAATATCTTTAAGCTTCACAAACTGTTGAAGTCAAGGTTCATCTTCCAGATGAAAAACATGCCGAGATATTATGCCTTTGTTCTTTTCTTTTTTTATTATGAAGTTGCATTACATTTTTAAACTTATTTGAACTTGAAAGCGCTTTGCTCTTATGCTGGTTGTTTGAAAGTGCTTTATAAATGAAGTTAGAGTGGATTATTTGATCCTCTGTTTAGTCCAAATTGTGACAGAAAGTCAATTGCATTTTGTTGTTTACAAGGCTCATTTTATTGTCTAATCATACCAATGTTTCCACTGTTTCTTTTCTTTGGCTATTGACCAGCTATTTTCCTGAGCTGCATTGAGTTCAGCTGCTGGCCGTTTGAGCTGGACAGCGATTCTTAAATCCAATTGGACAAGAACACCTCAAACTGATATGTTTATAATCAATTTTATTTGTTTATGAAGGATTTGTTATTGAGTTTTACCCAAAAGAATACAAATAAGCTAAACTCTCAATACTGAACCATTAGAAAACATGACGTATTTAACAGAAGTCTAGTCCAGATATTATAAGCCCAACCGCAGCTTCCACTCTTACAATCATTTGTTCTTTGCTTCATGTCTGGCCTAATGCCCTTTCTGATAATAAAACCATAAATTACTTCCTTTATTGTCAACACCTTTCCTTTCTCTCCATGACCTGGTGAAATGTCCCAGCAGGACAGCAGTGAATACAACGAGCTCATTAATTCTGTTCTCAGAACGCCACAACACTGCCACCAGATTCCTGGAATAACAGAGTCTTTATAGTTGCTAACCAGATCAAAGATTGCCATAATTACACAGCGGGGTGTGCAATTCATTCATTTAAACCCTAAATGATTGCAAAACAAAAAAATTGACAAAAAAAAAACATTTGTTCACATTTTATATTTAATCGTTTCAAACTTGATAAATCGTCACGCTGAGAAATCAGATTTTTGATAAAAGAAAAAAATGCAATGATTTTCTTTCTCTGATAGATCAAGAACCATTCAAAAACACCCCAAAAAAGGCATTTTAGTAAAAATTTATTTGCCAAGTTGCATTCATCTGTACAATGATCAAACAAATATTAAAAACCAAATAAAGAAAACACTAAAGCTACAGGAGTAGCCCTGAACATGTTAAAAAAAAATTTAAAATAAAAGTTAAACAGCAGCTGCCTCATGCTGTCCACTGTGGATCACGGTGCGTTTAAGGCACCCGAGGAGGGGCGCCTGGGGGCCTGGGTGGCATCAGAGGCGCTCTCTGAAAACCAAAGGGAGGCGGACGAGGAGGACCAGGAGGAGCCGCGCCGTAGCCAGGCGGAGGCATGGGAGGAGGAGGCCCTCTCATACCTGGAGGCACAGGAGGAGCTGAGGGCAACAAAAAGAGGGGTCACAACATGCAGCATTAGGAATTACAGCATTTAAACCACGAACAAGCTGTGGTTCTGATCTGAAACGCATTTAGACTTTTAGCATTTACTTTTCATGGTCCTCCACTCTGGAACAAACTTGCTGAAAACCTGAGATGTGCAGAAACTATTTGCTCTGTTGAATCAGGACCAAAACCTAATTGTTTACTGATGAATTTGATTAAAGCGTCTCACTAATTAACTGTTTTCTCAGCGACTAATGGTGACTGCAGCTTGAGATGGAAGATTAGGTTAACATTTGTTTCTTATTAGACGACGCTTTTAAAAGCTTTAAGAAGTTTGTTTTTGTTCTTTGATGTCCTGTAAAGCAGTTTGGGTTGCCGCATGTAAGATAAAGTAAAACTTGGCTCGCCTTGCCATTAGATTAGGTAATTTATTTATAAAAAATAAAGATGTTCCAAAACATTCCTGATGTACGCTGTAGGTTAAGATGTAAAAGCAGCATTCACCCATGGGGTATGGAGCCCGGGGAGGCATGCCCATTGGTGGTGGCGGCATGTTGGGGGGCAGCGGAGCCCTCTGAGCCGATCCTGGAGGAGCAGGAGGCGGAGGCACCATGCCAGGAGGAGCAGGAGGTGGCATGGGCATCTGAGGCATACCTGTGGAACAAAATGAGGAAATAGTTTTCTTTTGATTTCCTTGACAGGGAATGAAGAGTTCCAGCTGCATCTGGAAGCCCCGAGTTTTACCTGGAGGCATGTTGCCAGGAGGGAACGGTGGCGGTCCAGGTGGAGGTCCGCCAGCAGACACTGGTGGAACACCCCCTGCTGATGGAGGCATGGCCATAGAAGGTGGCATTGACGGGGGCATCGTTCCAGGAGGGGGAACAGGAGGAAACGCACCAGGAGGCGGGAGACCTGCACCGAAAAACAAAATAAAAGGAGTTAAACTGAATCTTGCGATACTGAAAAATCCTTTAATTCGACACAAAATTTGTACCTGGAATGGGAATTGCTGTTCCCATCGCAGTGAGGACTGGTGTTGGTGCAGACGGCGGAGGCGGAGCGTCGGCGAACAGCTGGTGCGGCCTGTCGGCCTGGGAGAGCGGGTTCTGTGCAGCCAGCAGTCGCTCCGCGGCCGAACCGTGGCGTTCCCCTTTGGAATCCTTTTTAAACGCGTACGACACTGTAATGGGCCTGTTGCAGAGGTACTGGCCGTTCATGGCCTCGATAGCCGCGTCCGAAGCGTCAAAACTGGCAAAATTGATGAAAGCGTAACCCTTAGAATTGCCTGTGTCGGGGTCTCGCATGATCTTCGGTGTCTGGAGGATCACACCAAACGCACTGAATGTGTCGTAGAGAAGTTTTTCATCAATCTCCGGGTCCAAATTACCGATGAAGATGTTTGCACCGACGTCCAGGTTTTTGTTGTGTGCTGAGGCCTTATTGACCCTAATTGGTTTGCCATAGAGTTTTATCATATTCATGATTTTTATGGCATAATCAGCATCCTCCTCACTAAGAAACTCCACAAAGCCATAACCTGAGGAAAATAACAGTTGCATTTCTTAGTGACTGTCACAAAAACACATCGTTCTCATTTCTGACCCATAAAACTAACAATGTTCCAAGCAATACATGTTCAATCCCCATCGTACGCAGATTCCAGCTGTGTTGTCAGCTACACTGCATACTTTTTAAAACCGTGTTTCTCTACTTCAGACACAGAAAGGACATAGGCGTCCAGATGCATATGCATGCATGTTTTACTGTAAGTTGCCGCTGACCTTGATGTTGACCAGTGACCCGGTCTTTGGGCATGTGCGTGTTGACCACAGGACCGGCCTGCAGGAACAGCTCCCACAGTAACGGCTCCGACACCTTCTCATCCAAGCCTCCGACATACACAGTGGCATCTGAAAATTGACAAGAAAGAGATTGTTGCAATTTACACTTTTCACAGAAGAACGGTGTTGTATTTAACATCTTGGAAGAGTGTTTATCAGGTTGTACGTCTGACATTTTCAGTAAGACTCATCTTTCATCGACATGAGCCTTTCTTGCTAGTTTGGTTTTGATAACAGCTTTAAGTTTTAGAACATGGCCAATTATTTATCTCGGGAAACAAATCCAAAGGGATTTGAAAAAAAAAAATTACTAAATGACAATACTACTCCTTCTTATGCAAAAGATCGAAATACCAACAGGCATTAGTTAAAAAAGAAAGAACTAGTTTTCTTAATCACAATTTGTTTTATCACAATACTCGCTGTGCAGTCCGCATAAAACCAGCTATTTCTGTTAGGATTAGCAGTTTCGAGTCATTAGTCTCCTATTCAGAATGAACATTTTGACTTGCAACTTGCTGAAAATATTTCTAACATTCATAATTACATTATAAGCGGTTTATTCTATCTAGCTGGTAAAACAGTGAATAAGAGATCAATGCAGTCTATTTACTAAAGCTTATGAGTGGCGCTAAATGCTACGACGTGCTAATTCTCTGAGCTAGCTTTATATGCTAAAGAGCAGCAGTTTGACATTGTCATAATCCGCATTACAACTTACAGTACCATTGTGCTTCTGTTTGATGCGACAAGTAAATTGCATTTCTTACGAAGCTAACTAGCAAAATGCTAAGCTAACAACACTTCAAACGCTTCCATGTGTTCAAGCGAATGTTTTCCACTGAACGACACTAAAAAACCGCCTAGAAATTATATTACGATTTGCTCATAAGTACACATCAAAACACATGATATTCACCAAAAACATGCTTTAAAAGATGAAATTACCTTGATTTCTTTCCGAAATTGGTCCCGCTGCCATGTTGAATGAACCAACGCCGGGATAGCGTTGGAGACGGAAGCCCCGCCTCTTCCGCTGCTGTGCTTAGAAATTTTCAAAATAAAATATATTAAAATAAAATGAATAAATCATATAGCATATTTTACATTGTCATATAATACATTGTTACATGCATACGTAACAATGTATTTCCGGTTTGAGATTTAGACGCAAGTTTATTATTTTAAGATGCTAATAAAAATACAACAATTATGCCCATTTTACTCTGTTTACTCCAACAGATATCAAGATGATGGTACAAAACAAACCAAGCCACATTTTTATTATTAACTGATTTAATACATATTGATATAAATCTAGTAAACGTATAAACACAGAATACAAAAACTTCATATAAAATACACACAATTAGGCTTCAAAGAGCTGAATATGAAACGTAAAAAAACAAAATCTAAAGCATCATGCATCAAACCCAAGAGATTAAAAAAGGGTTCATTCATTTATAAAATGTGTAACAACTTCATATTAACAAAAACAAAAGTCCTTAAGCATAAAAATGTAAACTAAAAGGCCTTTGTACGAAGATCTTTTGGACTGGCTTGTATATAAGACAACACTTGATAGAGATTTTTATTTAAAAAAAAAAAAAATGAATGAAAAGAAAGAAAATCAATATCTCATGTCTTTTAAACAACTCCATTAAAATGTTCTTATACTCATTATAAATTTTTCGTATTTTTAATAAATCACTGAAAACCCACACGACACATATTGTTTAAGCAAATATAAAAACTTACAGAAACAAAGTTACATTAAAACTGAAACTGGCATATAAAGGGAATTTGGCATGTAGAGGTAAATGTGTTCATTTAATTTTAACTATTAAAAAGTGGAAAAAAGACCGTTTGTAATCCAAAGAAGAACGTTAATATTCAAAGAAATACTTTTTCTACAAATGCAAACAGGTCAGGCCAAAAAAAAGCTAGGACTACAGGGAGTTTTCAATTCAAATAAAAAAATTACATTTAAGTTATAATTTCAGTTTTGCCTGAATATGCAAAACAGTCTCTACCACATTCTTCCATTTAGGCTAAAGTATGTTTGCTGGTCTCTGGCATTAGGATGGTGTAATGAATTTAACTAAAACATTTCAGTGTTTTACAGGTCCCAACATAAATGTTTCCAATTTTATAAAAAAAAAAAAAAAAAAAAAAAAAAAAAACAATCCCAAATGAAAGGCAAACAAAATAAAAACTCCCCCGCCTTTAATGACAGTCAATTGTTCCTTCATGTTTTTAATTTGCCATCTCCAAACAAAAATTAAGGCAACATGTTTCAGCTGTTGGGGATTCAACCTTTAGGAGCTGAGAATGTGACTCCTTGCTGTTTTAGTTCGCTTTTGCGCCGCATTTTTCTTAAACTGGAGCCACGACTTGTCCATTAAACACTTTCCTTGTCAACATGCAGTCTTGGGAGAGTTTGGTTAAAAATGTCTTAATCCTTCTAGCTTAGAAATATAGTTAAGAAACAAAAGCATACAAAGAGTTCAACTTCATTTATCATCTGTTGGCTTCAAATGGTTCAAAAAAATAAATTCTGCATTAAGTATTTTCAACAAACACACAGAAACAAAAATATATATATTCAGGTCCAAGTTGATATTCTGACTTTCCTCATCTCTGGCCAAAACATGGTGAAACAATCCATTTTCACCACTGACCTTTTTTGCTCAGCATTTACAAAGTTGTGCATGCTGTAAAATTATCCATTATTGTGTAATAGAGTCGGTTTGTCAGTAATAAAGTTTATAGCACGGTATAATATACATTCGACTAATATCAGGGTCACAAATCAGACCAAAAAAACTCTAAAATAGCCACAACCATTCACACACGGAAACACCAAAACACAACAAACACGTCATTCTCTGTATAATCTTTTAAAAACTGAACAGTCAAAGTCAAAAGTACCCAATATATTGTAATTGTACATTTTCTCAAACGCTACATATATTCTAATTGTTATTGAGAAAACTACCTTACCTCTCTATGCTTTTGTTTGTGATACCGATCGCATATAATGTGTGGGGGAAGAAAAAAAAACACACCCTCAGACTGGATCTGAGCATCATGTATGTTGGAGTTTATGTGTAATTTAAGACCCTGACATTAAATGATCAACCACAAGGTTTCGCTTGAGTAAATGCTACAAAGCCGACTCGGTGTCGCCGGTTGAAATGTTGCAAAAAAATCTGTATCATTAAGGCTTGTCTGAATGATACCACCCTGAACCTTCATCCCTCAAAACGTAGATTCTCCATTGGGCTGGTCTTCGTCTGCCTTTGTGTGAGACTTGTGGTTGGTGCTAACATGGTCACTCAACCTCAGCAGGACCACTGCAGCCACTGTTAAGACACTGTTGCCTGCTAAATCTGTTAGCTTCCTGTTGCAACACTCAAACTTCCTTCCACACTGGGAGAGGCTGCTCCAGATTGCAATAGGAAACTGTGAATTCAGGGCATGAATTACAAACTCTATCCCACTGCTTGTGCTCTAAACGAGTAAAAATGTTCAAATTTGGCGGAAGTTTTCTCTGCCCAGCCACCTGAGTGTGAAACACAGTAAAATAAGCTCCTTTCTATAATAATAATAATAATAATATTACATATAAAGTCACACCATGGCTGGTCAAAGTTGTAACTGTAGTGAATTATTTTACTGCGTCTGTAGCAAAGGAGAGATTGGGAAAACAACCTGACACTCCGTCTATGAAAATTAACTTGAAATTGCTTTTTTTTTTTTTCTGAAACAGAATTTTAAAACCTCCAACTTATGAAATAATACAAGATTAAAAACCGTGTCTTTCCCAAAAGGCAATCTAAAGGAGAAAAAGGAATTTAAAATTCAACTAAATTGAATAAATTTTCACTATTTCACTAAAAACGTCCATAAGGAAGGTTCAGGGTGATATCACTGATACTTGTGACTTTTTTCCATCTCATTTCTTCCTCCCCACGCCTTGGTAATATTCCCCCCCCATCACATCCAAAACCAGAAACAAAATGTAACACAACATACAACAAAGGAGAAAAAAAAACAAAAAAGCCCTGCCCATTCTCTGACGCAATGCCAAGCTTTACAGGCAAATAATGAAAAAAAAAGCATCCTGTGGTTACTAGGCACAACGAGTTCAGTAACAAGTGTTTTCTTTCATAAACTAAAGCATGAGCTGAAGCTTGATTTCCTGATCCTCGTTACAAAGCACATCTTAGAAAGCGATCAACACCGTTACCAGGCATCCTCCGCCGTGGCGAGGGGGTCGTGCTTTAGTGCGAGGGCAGAGTGGCGGCGTTGGCGGCACTGAGCTGGCCCACGGCCAACATCAGGATGTCCTTCTTTTCTTTGTAAAACCGCAGTTCTCTGCCTGCCAGCCTGGCGTCCTCCAGCTCCCGCTCCGTCGAGGCCAGCTCCTGAGCGATGGTTCCCGCCACGCTCTGCTCCCGGTTCACCCAGTCCGCCGCCATCTGGGTGCGCATGTCGTCGTCCAAGGCCCGGTGGGAGTAGTGAGCCAGCACCTCCTGTGAGTTTGAGCATTAGAAGGATTTGCGGTTTGCGGCTTTAGATGGTCTTGGAATACATAATAATCTATGTTTGTTTTTTATTCTTTTATTTGATGAGGGCCCATCTGAAAACACTAGGAGTTTATGAGTTTCTTACTACTTCCTACTCCTTTTCGAGCATGTTGAGCTTATTGCGGTACAAACATGTGTCTTTTGCACTCCTTGATTATGTGTGTGATTTTTATACTTGGATCAATTTCAAAATAAATCAACAAAAATAATCCACTTCGGTGCAAAAGTCGGCTTTGTAGCAGAAAACCAACCAGTGCAAAGGAGCTCCACCGTTTCTGATTTAAGGAGTGCTTAAAAAAACAATCAGACAAAATTAAGCCGAAATATTGTCAAGGGCTTCAGAGCGTGAGGTTAATCTGGGACATTTCTGCATATGTTTGATCCTGAGTGAATCAGAAACTATTCTATTTCATTTTTACATTAAAAATGCTCAATTAATAATGCAAATGAACATTGTTTCATAGGGCCCTTTATTTCATACTGCTCATACTGTAAGGTTTCTTGTTGCAAACAATTCAAATTATGTTCTCAAGTTTGCTTTACAAAAACCCTGCGTCTGTAAAAGTCGTTCATGCTGAACCTTTTCACTCCCGACCATAGAAAATTTCCAAAAAAGCACCGACTCTGTCATGTTCCTTTTCATCCCTCCAACAACACAACTGCTGTCGATGCTGGGAGAAGTAACCATGTTACCTGGAACAGTCCCTTCACTTGGACCAGGATTTGATGTATAATTTGTCTTGTGTATAAAAAAAAAAAAAAAGCCAAGTCATACGACAGCAAAAACCCAGCTGTGTGTAATTGGTGCCGTGTGTGAGACGGGTACCTGTCGGGAACACTGTCGCTCTCTCATGGCTTTGAGGCTCCCGTTCCAGTGCAGCAGCTGGAACACGGTCATCAGCTCCTGCAAACAAGCAGGGAGTTAGAGGGGAAAAACTTGCTCACCGGGCATTTAGTGCACTGCACACTGAACTCAGATTCCTGTGTTCAACAAGGTGCCCATTTACCGGCTTCAAAGTTTCTTCTTCTACTAAACTGAATTGCGTGAAGTGAGTCTGACTGGAAGAGCTTCTGCTTGCTTTATGGAAAAGCATCCAGACGTTTTTCCCAGACTCAACACAACGGTCCTTTATGTTCGTTTTCAAATAGAAAACGCTAAAGTTCATTGAACACAAAAGACCAAACAGGAAGGAATGAAGGACACGAGGACACGAGTAAGGAAGCAAGAAATGGAACGACGGACTGGAAGAACGAAGAAATTAAGAAACAAAAGGACACAAGAGGTGATACTCATAATTACTTTAGGAAAAAAGCAAGGAAAAGACAAAGGGTGCGAGGGGAGAAGGGGAAAAAAAGGACAGACACAAGTTTGACTTAAAAATAAGGTCACAAGGAAGAAAGAAAGGAATGGAATGGTAATAATGACAAGGAAGAAAAAAAGAAAGACACACAGAAAGGAGAGAGCAGCGACGGAAGCACTGTTTTCAGGAAGAGCATAAGGAATCAGACGGACAGAAATCAACAAATAAATGAAGACAAAATAAAGAAACAAACAAATAAAAGAAAATGGAGCAGAAACGAAAAATACCATGATGGATAGAATATGGAATAAAACTTGGAAAAACAGATTTTTCCATCCTCAAAATCGTAATCCAGACTTGAAAAAAACTGAGATCCCATTATGTCCTTTGATACTAACATGAATATGTCATCACCATCCATGTTCAGCTGATGTGTTTCTCCTACCTGGAACTCCAGCATGGACTTTCCTTTGTTGGACTCCAGCATGAAGCGGAACGCCCCGATCCCGGTGTTGGGATTATCGGCCTCTTCTCGGTTCCCCTGCGGACACACAACGACGCTGCAGAATGAATCCACGACGACCCAAAGAAAAATACAATAGAAACACGAAACAATCCGAGAGGGAATTTTTCTTTAAAATTCTCATGGACCCCTGTTAATCCGTTGATGGCTGATTGACAGGGTTTTGCTGAATCGCAATGAATCGGGGCGTGTGGAAGCAAGGAAGCATCTAACACGCAGGCCAGTGAGTCTTTAAAACACAGTTACAAAGTTGTTATTCTATTTGTGAACATGCAAGGGGAATATTTTCCATGTTTTGTCCCCGTTGAGGAAACCTTAAATTCAGACAGGCTGCAGCTCTCTCCCCGTTTTGAACTCACGTTGAAGGAGGCCAGCGCTTCATTCACACTCTTCTCGATAAAGTCATCCGTGATCCGACGGGAGGGGTGCTCGTTAAAGACCGAGTTCATGAGGGCGATCTTGGCGGCGCTGCGCCTCGCCTCCGCCTTGGTCGGACAGAACTGTCAAACAGTGAAAGAAAACACGCGGAGCAATAATGAGAGCCAGAGAGAGACCCGAGGCAGAGCAGAGCAGAGCGGCACCGAGGAGGCTCTCCAAAACGCAGCTCATTCCCAGATGTCCCTAAGCAAGAAATATATACACGTCTTTAAATCTTTTAATACCAAAGCGCCGGTGTCGCACCTGGAAGCTCCCGAAGCAGCTGCCGCCCGGCAGGCTGACGTAGCAGACGTACGGCGGGCTGTTCGACGGGACCATTTCGTAAACGACCAGAGCTCCGTTCCTCAAGTCGGCCCCTCTGGTCAGCTTCATTTGCCAGAACTCCTGCAGAGCTTCCACCACGTTCACTGAGGGGACAGGGAGGACGGAAAAGCTTCATTAAAGCCACTCTGTCCTTATTTCAACTGAGACACAAACACTAAACAGATGGAGGGTGACCTCATGAAGGAAACTTCACATCCTCTCCGCTGAAGGGAAAAATGAGTTTGGCTCAGATTCAAATTTTTCATGAACACGTATGAAATGTCTGTCTTAAGTTAGGAAAGAACAACCACAAAGGAGTGCAGTAAAATCTGAATCTGAGACACTTTACATGGCGCCTTGTGAAAGTATTTCTTTTCTCAATTTTCTCACGTCACAGCCACAAACACCAAGAGTGTTTTTATTGAGATTTTAAGGTGACACACCAACACAAAAGCAGAGCAGCAGTGTGAAAATGAAGGTCGGTGATGGTAGGGTGGGGGGACCGTCATGCTGCGGGAGCGTTTTTGTTTGACAGCGACAGAGACGCGAATCGGAGTTGACGTGATGATTGGAAGGTGCTAAAAATACAAAAACAACCCGGAATGAAAACTCGAGTCAAAATGGTTTCAATCAAAGCTTTTTCAATAAATAAAGCATGCAGGTAAAACATGGCAAAATGTAAAGAAAAAAAAAAAAAAGAAAAAAATGTGAATACTTTTTTAAGAATCTGTAGTTATAAACGTTTAAGTCTGTAGAGATATGAGTAGAATAACTGAACTCCCAGCTCAGTCTGCTCCTGCAATATCAGTGTGTTTTAGTTCTGCAGCCCAACAGAAATCTCTGCTTTCCCAGCCAGAAAACTACAAAGAAAACCAGAAATGTAAATTCACCAAGCTGCAATCCAAATAATATTTTTTTTATCCTCCCACTGAAGTAGGCCGTAAAACACCCAGCGTACGCTCTCATCTTGTTGTTAGTCGGCCGTAAAATAAAGTTTATGTGCGTTTTGAGATGTTTATAGACTCTCATCCATCCCTGCAACGCCTTCAGGGAGGAGTCTCCAAATCCTAATGCGCCGTGTCCAAAAACATGACGCCGGCTTTCAAAAGGAGGAAACTTCAGGAAAAGAGATGGATTCCTGCGACAGATGGCGTGACCCCCCCTCCCCAATCCCTTCCCCACAGACGAGGAGCCGAACGTCATGGACCGAGTCTGGGATTACTGAACACGAAGGAAGGAACGACAGGAAGCTGAGACAGACAGATCCTTAAGGAGGCTGTGCAAATACTTATTTATGAATGGATGGGTGTTTAAATATCTTCTTAAGGAACTTAAACACTTCCACATCTGGCTCCTGGTGCTTCATCTCAATTTCATGACCGATTACTCTTTTGGACTTTTAATGCAGTTTAGTAGCTTGATATATTATCATTCCTGCTTTTTATGATAGGGCCAACTTGACTGTCATCAACTGAAGCTGCTGCTGTTTCTTTCTGTCTGTCCGTCCGTCCGTCCGTCCGTGGGTGGGTGGGTGGATGGATGGATGGATGGATGGATGGATGGATGGATGGATGGATGGATGGATGGATGGATGGATGGATGGATGGATGGATGGATGGAACTTTAAGAGAAGGAAATAAAGTAAATAAAAATATGAAAACACAAAACTTTTTTTTTTTTTCAATGCACTTATCTAGGGCTGAACTAATCAGATTACTTTCAGACTTTTCCAGGCTGCATCGCAGCCCCAATTGGCTGTTCTGTGCATCAAACAGGTTCCTATTTATTCAGTCGAGCTAGTCTGTGATTTGTATCTTATTAATGTTTCCCCGCAGGTGAAGGTCAAACAAAGTGGAGCAGATGGCGATAAGACGAGCGTCCCTTTTGTCTGAGCTTTTCCTCAGGAACCAAAGCGGAAACAAACAGGAAATAAAGCGGGAGAGAGCCACCGAGCAAACAGCTACTCTGGAACGACAGAAATACCACCAGGCCAAAAGTTATCGGCACTTTTGTGCTTAAAAGATTTCGAATTGAAGGAAGCGTCTTGTCTTCCAGCCGATGCTTTCACAGCAGTCTCGTTCTCGTGTTGAAGATGTTAAGAAGCCTAAGCGGAATAAAAGGAGGAGGACGAGGCTGTCAGCGGCGGCACACGGGGCCAATCTTTTGGGATTAAATCCTATTAGTGCAGAGTAGAAAGACTTAGAGTGGCTGCAAATGCCAACACCGATTCAGATTTAAGTCAAGTTGAAGTTTGAAATCAATGACGTTCATGATTTCCGAGGGTTCTCGGACATTTTCAAAGCAGATATCCAAGGAGACCCATCAACCTTTTGCGCGGAGTGGGCTGAAGCAACGAGGGAGTCGGACACCAATTATTTGCATCAAATCACCAGTATCTGCTGTGGAAATAGTTCCTTTAAGCAACAAATGTTTTTTGTTTTTTTTTTTCCGTGCTCTATTGTTGCTTTTCTAGGTTTCCTCAGACAGCAGCTGTTGGTGCTGGGATCCTTCTTTCTGTCTGCAAACTGTTTGGGTTCAGGAGCCTTTATGTCTGAGTGATTCATCCTAGGCTGTACTTACACGACTTAAACAAGAGAGCACGTCTGGTTCTCCTAACGACCACCAGAAAACCTCACAAACTGCTAATCTACACCATTTCGAAAGAGGCACCAATAGAGCTGGTCTGCTTGGAAGCAAAACATCCAGGCCTCCTAACTCCATGTCAAGTCGTTGCCTAATCCTCCCCCATACTCAGCCAGCAGAGTTGGGAGCTCTGGGTTTGGACGTGTTTGCCCAACATCATCTGCATCTCATCCACATTACAATCGATCTGCAGGATCGCGGTCTGATTTTTATTTTTCCACTTCTCAGCCCAAATTGGCCCAGATCTGCACCAACCACAAACCCACTGGAACCGCCGCTGGGTCTGATCTAGCCCCGGTTCTGGTGGGCTGCTGCCAGAAATGAGGCAGACTTGTGGAAACAGTTGATTTTTCTACCTGGGGAATGTAATAACAAATGGATTACCGTTTACTGTGGGTGAGCTGCGGGAGTTCACCAGAGGCAGGTTACCATGGAACACGTTGGGGTTCATAACAGGAATGTCTGGTTTTTCTTGTTTGTGGTATTTCTCGCTCTCCAAACTCTCCAGATTTAAAACTAACAGTCATTAACACGGACGTGAACAGCCTCCCCTCCTCCTCCTCCTCCTCCTCCCCTACACAACGTTACCTCTGCCGTAGCCCTGCGTGTGTTTGGCGAAGCTGCGGACCACCGCCTCCACCGCCTCCTTCAGCACCGCCGGGTTCCCCGGGTTGCAGTGGCCGCCGGCCCCCGGCCCCAGCCCCGCTCCCACTCCTCCGTACAGGCTGTGGAGCTGCAGCGGCGGCGGCGGAGGAGGAGGCCCCGACGAGGCGGACAGCGAGGCCGGGGAGGGCAGGAGCGGCGCGACAGGGACCGTGACTCCGGGCCGGAGAGAGGAGGAGCGGAGGGTCCCCGTCGGTCCCGATCCGAAACCGATCCCCGGCTGCAGCCGCTGAGGGCGGATACTGTCCGGGATCATGTTGGATTCCATTGTCCCCACGTAACGTCTGCTAAAGTCCGGCTTCAAGGAGGGCGACGGTGCCGATGAAACCCACAGTCGGCACTGAAGATGTGGGCTTTGAGGCGCTCGGGGGGACAAAGTTCGGCGGGGTTCCTCCAGTCAGCCCTGAAATGAGAAGTTAGAGGTCGCAGAATCGACCCGGAGCGCCGCTCCGCATCCTCACTCTCTGGATTAGGCTGCCCGAGTGTCACTCAAAGACGCGTTCACGGACCCCTCCGACTTTTTTGGCATTCCTCGTTTAGTTGACTTTGTTCTGTTTTGTTCCATGTAAGAAACCAGACTGTTTTATTCCCCACAAGTTTTTTTTTTTTTTTGTTTTGTTTGTTGTTGTTTTTTTTAAGAGCGAGTATCAAAATGAAAGTTCACTGCAAAAACACAAAATCTTTACCGAGTATTTTTGGTCGAGTTTCTAATGCACATAATCTTAGTATGTGTGAAATAAGACAACACCAATTTACAATAAATTTTTCAGCACAACAAAGGAGCTTGTTTTGTGTGAATAACTCCTTAATATCAATAATAATAATAAAAAAAAATACTAGTCATAAGCAGGGGTGTCAAACTCATTTTCATTTTGGGCCAAATTAAAATCATCAATGCTCTTAGAGGGCTGTTTGTGCCAGAATATATTGATAAAACCTGCGAACAAAACTGTTAATATATAAATAAATTCTTAAAATTAAACTATGTTGTAAATCTCTTCAGTCCCTCCAGGATTTTGCGATTGTTTTTGTCGTTTTTCACATTACAAATCAAAGTGTTTGTTGTACTAATTAAGGAATGTTTGTGCTTATGTATGACTTTTTATTGCAGTATCATTATTATGAATTATAACTTCCCATTATAGCAGCTGTTCAGTAGAAGTAAGAAATACCGCCACCTGCAGGTGGGAGCAAGCAGTCACTTAGATCCAATGTTTTTCAACATTATTTTACCCAAAAAAATCTGCATCAAATTCACAGTTATGTATTAACGTTTTGTGTCAATAGCGTTAATATGATGCACTTTGATACACTGCAAATATCATAGTGCAGTGTTCACAGTGCACTATGATATTTGCTCTAGAAACAAGACCACAGATTACTTAAGATTTCAAATGAATACAATTCAGTTTTGTTTTGGTCACAACAAATGTCACCTGGAGACAAACAATTCCAGTTCATGAGCAGTTGTGCGTTTGGATGATGTTTTTTTTTTTTCTTAAATTTTGTTGCCATAGGCTACTTGTTTCAGTTATTTGAAATCTGTATTTACTCAGCTTATCTTTGTCTATCCCGGCACTCGACAAACAAACTGTGATCCACTTCAATCCAGATCACATCTACTCCAATCGTAGAGCCACGTTGAAATCCTGGCATCAAAACAGTGGATTTGTGGTAAGTCGAGCACTAATGCCAGTTCAAAAACAATTACGTCCTCCTGAATTCAGAATTACACCTTTAGAAACATGTTTCTCTCCAACCTTGACTTTAAAATCCAATATGGTTGCTGTAAGTATAGACACACGCTGTTTTGTTTGCAGCCGGACGTCGGAGCAGAATGTCAGTCCTTTGTTCTCCACATACATTTTGCAAGAAAGAAAGCATCGAAAGATTTTCATGTCAGGCTTGAGGAGAGAAACCTCGACTTTTGCGAATGTCGTTCCCATCCCACCGTCTTTGGTCGTTTCGATGTTTTCCGCGGCCCCTGAACGCAGCACCGGAGAGTCGGAGGAAAATCTCAGGCCAAGAAATCTGAGCCTCCCCTTGTTCTCCTCTGGCAGCAACTGTGAACAACCTACAGTGTGGCTTCGCGGCTCCGCAGCCCGAAGCATGTGATTAAACTTGGAAACAAAGCGACATGCTTTTACTCCATAAAGGTCAAAAATACTACAGATTTCTTCTGCAAACCAATAAAATCTGTCTGAAGCAACTGGAGGTAGCTCATCTAGTGGACCACCTACTAGAAGAGGAAACGGGACCTCCACTTGTGCTTCCTACAAAAAGAGAAGAAGAAGAAGAAAAAAAAGATTACGACGTTCTGCATCTTGGGTAATTATTCATCCTCTCAGTGGTTTGGGGAGAGGCCCAGAAGAGGAACAAGAGATTAAATCTTCTCCAAGATGCTCCGACATTAAAGGAAAGATTTCAACTCATCTCTTAACACAAAACATCTTAGGTTTAAAACAAAGAAGCTACGTCTCTCTTGTAACTCATCCAGTTTTCTTCAGGGAGTTGTAATAGGTGCTGCAGTGGTCTGTGTAGCAGCAGGCCTGGAAAGGCCTCTGACTGAAGTCACTCATAAAGAGGATATTCAGGGTTCTTGTCCATAATTGAACGCTCTCAGAAATCAAGTGATGAATAAAGTCCACCTGAATCTTGACGCACCTTTCAGATCTTTATCAGACGTTCATTTCACTTTATTTCTTACGAAATGTGAAATTAGTTAAGAGTTGTGAATACAGTGGAAATAGTAGCGTAGATTTGCTCGAGAGGAGAAACCCAGCGTCAGCCGATCTTACAACCCTGTCAGACATAAATCATCTTCCTGTTGACGCTAAACAATCTGTGGAAAACAGGACAAAGTTTTCAGCACAAATTGACTCTGGTCCTGTTTCCACAGAATATATCAGGACTTATCTCAGGGTGATAAACCTTCAATGCTTTCTCCGTCACATGTTTGCTAGTGAGTCTCTCCCAGGTCAAAGATGAGTCCAGAGCCCAGGACAAACTCAAGGCCTTATATTAACGTCTTGTCATTATGACACCAATATCTCAGCTGATATAACTGCATCTTGCAGAGCTATTTTTTTTTTTTTTTTTCTGGTCTGACCACCTCTTTTCTGTTCACGCTTTAATCAGGTCAAGGCCGCCTCACATGCCTTGCATTACAACCGAGGAGATCCTTCTGTCTCCAGAGCTCTTTCTTTTAGGAGCTAATGTTTTCAAGAGACAAAAACAGCAGAAGCCTTTTCCACTTCCAGCGACAGGGCCAGGCATGCAGGAGCGGTGGTGAGCCCCCCTCTCACCCCCTCCCTCCCCCCCCAAAAAAAGCCCCTACCCAGACCCCATGAATAATATCAGGCTCCAAACATGCTCCTCGTTCCCACATCTGGTTTCAATCAAAGCAAGAAATCAGATTCTTGAAACTTCACCACATTTCTTTTTTTTTTTTTTTTTTTTTTTCCCCTTGCCTAACAGAAGAATAGGAGCTCGAGATGGTTGGGGGTACTACAGCAGCTTGTGCTGTGTGGGCCTTTCTCACATAATTTAATCTGAACACCAGCTGATTTTCTTTTAACCTGTAGCGCGAGCGGAGAAACAGCCCCGACAGCAACTGCGAGAAAGGGAAAAGATCGGTGCGTTGCAGTTCAGATGTAGAAAGCTTTCGTCAGAATCTGTGAGATTATTTTAACTGTAGACACTTTGTGGAAACCAAGAGGAGGCTGATGGATTTGTAAAACGGTCTGGTAGGTTCATTCGCACTGTTTGAGTTCGGTGGAAGCGTTGATGGCGACGCTTTCCTGTGAGATCATCATGGGGAAAATAATCCAAAAGGAATCAGCCGAGATATGACGACCAGGTCGTCTGGTTCATCGCTGCGTTTCGATTTCCAGATGTGTCTGAAGGTGTCGTGGTGATTTGTTTGAGTAACTCTAAACAAGTGCACACAGCGTGGGAATGTCCAGCATTCCGAAACGGAGGCGGCTTCTGTGTCCCAGAGAGGAACATTTTTCGGTGTGCACTTTGAGAATCAACACCCGAATAAATAAGCATCTTGTGAAGACGCCGCCTTAAAGCTGTGTGTGATAGATGAGCTGTTCATATAACTCACTGGTGACCTATAACTCAATTTCCTTATTGAAGCTATGAGTCAATGATAAAAAAAAAAATAAATAAAAAAAAAAAGTATCTTCTTTGTGCCAAAAGGACAAAAGTCTGCAAACCTATGCAATGGTTAAAGTGGAAAATGATCGGCAGCTATTTACAACTGAATTAGGCCGCTATGACCATATGTCACCACAAGGGGGCTCTCCCTCCCCATCTAAAGCCCTAAATGCTAAAGAGTCATTTCTCTTTGGAAGAAGGCAAACAAGAGATTTTATCAACATCAGCAATGTGGTAGTGTGTGAGTTGTTGCATCTAATGATTCTAGCTCTGAAGGAGCTTTTATATATATATATATATATATATATATATATATATATATATATATATATATATATATATATATATCAATTCACTTCAGCACATCAATCTAAAAATATATATATAAAAGAGCTTTTACCAGAATTCAAATGTTTTCTGGTGAAAACATTTGAATTCAAAATTATTTACTTTTCTTTTTTGTAACCGAGCCAAAGGAACTTAACAGCTCAACAAAATCAACACAGCGTCGGAGAAGCACAAAATAAAAAAAACAAACAAAAAAAAAAACGAGATATTCTGCTCTTATCAGAGAAGTCTCCAAAGTGTCCGTACGCCGACGTCCTCCCTGACGATTCTGGGCTGAATTTAATCTAATATAAGATAAGACTTGTGCAGGATGTTGGTCAGTCAGCACAGGGACTGCTGGACTTTCTGGTCCATTTTGGCCGGGCTGGCACACTTTGCAGGAAGAGTCAGAACTGAGAGTACCCAGTTCCCTCTTTATCCGTTTCTGTCATCCAATCGGCTTCACGGGACGAGGGAGCCGCGTCGGCACGCAGCCATATAAGAGGCGTGAGAGTCCAGCAGAGAGACACCATCTGGTCCAAACACCAGCGTCCAAACAACAGGTGAGTCTCACTTCTCCTCCTTTAACTTTTTGCTACTATGACACAAATATATATAGAGAGATTTTTTACGTTTAGTTGTTGCAGCAATGAAGATTTAAATTCCCCATTCAGTCTCATCAGATATTTCTCAGAGCTTTTTGTAAAGAAGGATATACAGTATGTTCTCCTAAAGGAGCTGTGCAGGTTTGAAGATAAAATCCATTTTGTTTTTTGTTTTTCTAATAGAGCTTTTAGGCTCACACCACCACAGCTCAAACAAAACACGGGAACCACAAACCTCTGCAAAACTTCTGTTTACAAGTTCGAGTAAGACGCGTCTCAAAATATTTATCTTACAGCCGTGAGGCAAGAAACCCGACGGACATTTCAGGGAGGTTTTGTCCGTGACTCATCTGACTGAAGCCACAAGAATCTTTTCTTGACACAGGCTCGTCTAAAGGTAAACACTTGCATAGTGTTGCTTTTGAATTTATACTTCCTAGAGGTTCACAGGGAACTTGCACAGTATTACAAATACAGCAGAAGATGGTTTCCTTATGCAATATGCAGACACTTTATAGACTTTACAGTTTGATATCAAAGATGACCAAAATGTTCCTTTTCAGGTTAGCTGAGATTACTGAAATGATTTAAATGCCAGAATAATTTCACATTAGAAGTTCACAAAGGCGTCCTTAGCTTTTGGCAAACTGACTCAAAACAGGAACGTTTAAATCTGGTTTAACGTCTGTGAGGAATTAAATGTTTTTGTGGTTTCACCCATAGGCGTGTATACAGTTATTTGTTGCTAAAACCGCAAACGTACTATTCTAATTCATGGTTGTTGTTGTTGTTGTTTTGTTTTTTTAATTCTAGGTCTAATCAAGTCAGCAGCCATGAAGCAGTTTCAGGTTGCAGTCCTCCTTGCTCTTACTCTGACACACGGTAAATATCAGTTTTTCTTATTTAGAAATACCTCGCCCTCCACGTTTATTATTGGCACTTTTGTTAAAGATGTGGTTAGATCAAAGTCAAGAAATAATCAACTAAAGTAGTTCTGGCAACATTAGTCTTCTAAAATAAATTTGAGCATCCCTAGGGTAAGCTATTTTGTGTAGGTTCATTAGTGACAGACAATTGAACTGCTTTTCAAAAAATTGAAACACAGTTCTTTTTGGGGTTTTTCCCTAACAAAAATGTGTTTTTGGGGGAGTGTGAGTAACTGAAGGACGATGCAAAACAAAGAGGGGACATTGATTAAAAAAATAAAAAAATAAAATAAAAATCTTACTTTCTGGCTCTCTTCTGCAGGAAGCTTTGCTGAAGACGGAGCCAGTCGGATGGGCCAGTACATCGAGAACATGAAGGCTAAAATCAGTCACAGCATTCATGAATTTGTGAACAAGCCAGAGCTGAAGGAACACACCGAGTGAGTAAAAACAATCCGACACATCACCTCATAACTCATACCAAATACTGAGCATGTTAGATTTGCGTTTAATCCGTTGAACATTATTATTCCTCCCTGAGCCAAAAGGGAAGACAGGCGCAGATCTTCTTCGCAAGTAATCACTTAATTTACCTGGGACAGCAAACCGCAAAAAAAACGATGCTCCGTTCATGTCTCAGGTTGTTCGTGGAGGACAGACAAACGGAGCTTGAGCTCCTGGCCGTGAAGATCCAGGCTCAGCTGCGGGACATGGAGGACCGTTTCAAACCCCTGACTGGAACCGTGAAGGAGAAAGTGGACCCGTTAATGGCCAGCGTGCAGCTAAAGATGGAGTCCATCGTGCAGATGCTGGAGGAGCACGCCAACCACAGGAGCCAATGAACCGACTGATCTTAAACTGCAACGCCACCTTTCTGGTCACAGGCGTTGAATTGGATCAGGCGCACATCGGATCTCAAAACATATTTATTATCCTATTGACACATTTAAAACTATTAAAATATTACTTCTATATACGTATTTTGTGGATTCTATTAACCATTTCTCTGATCCGCTTCACAAAACGGGGAAGACAAGAGAACATAGCAGGTGGATTACTTTAGAACTTTTATTCAAGCAAGCAAAAAGTAAAGGGAACTTTCACAATAACAGGCTTCGGAAGCTCAAACGTTCAAACATTTAAAAGGGATAAAATAGCAGAAAGGAATGCTTCCACTTACATTTCTCGTATATTTCTCCTCTAAAATGTCTCAAACTGATTATTTTTTGTTTTTAGTTTTTTTTTCCTCTTTTTTTGCTTTTTTTTTTAGCTCGGAAAAGCAGGCCTTGTGTTACAGGACTGGCTGGAGACTTGTTTCCATCGTTTGCTTTTTTTTTTTAACTTTGTATTTAACATCTTTTACTTCGTTTTGCTTATTTTTTAAACATTTTTTCTTTTTAAACCCTTCTGTGCGTGACGCTTGTCTCAAGGCTGCCCTCTCCTGTGGAGGAGGGAGAACGATCGCAGGTAAGACACATTGGTTTCCCATAAAGCGTTCAGCGTAAGAGCAACAACAACAGTAGATCTTGGATGTGTACCTTGGGCTCAAACACTTGGGACGACAGCTGAGTTAGTCACAGTCTTCTGAGCGGCCTCCTTGGCCTGGTGGGCCTGCAGCACAGCCACAGCCTCATCCACCTGCACAGATATTTGGGTTTGACGTCAGTGAAAGCCCAGCAGCACAATCCTATTTTATAGAGTTGATTTATATGCAGCGACACACAAACGTAATTATAAACTTTTTCCAGCTTTCCCTATTCTTTTCCTTCAAGTTGATACTTTCCTAAACCTCTGTATTGTAGCTCTGGCTGGATGTTTAAACTAGTTGAGCTGCTGGAAGATAAACTTGCCCTCCGTTTTTTTACATGTTTTCTTCCAGGCTGTATTTAGACTTCAAGAAAACAGAAGTCAATAAAAACTATGCATCTTCTGTGTTGCTACATCAAGTAAAATCCTAACAAAATCCAAGAAAAATTTGTGCCTTAAAAGTGGGACGAAATTAAACTTTCTTAAAGGAAATGAATACTTTTGCAACTCTCGTATTTATGATCCTCCTTATGTCACAGCAGTGAAGTTCTGGTGCGACGTACCGTGGCTTTGCAGCTACAGCTGTTTGTATCAGAAAACCTGCGCAGTTTACCTTGGAGCGGAGAGACTCTGGGGACTCCAGCATGTGAAGCAGCTCCGAGTTGTCGATCTCCAGCAGCATGCCAGTAATCTTGCCTGCCAGGCTGGGATGCATGTTCTGGATCAGTGGGAACAGACGCTCACCTATGAGGAGAGATGGAGAGGATTTAGAACCAAAAGGCCGTTAACCCCCCGGTGACGCCCTGGGACGCGTTTAGCGCGTAGAAACCACAGCATCCGCTTTGAATGCCGTCAGTAAAGCTCACCCAGCATCTGCTTCTGTTCCTGCGGCGGAGCGGCGGCCAGCATGGAGGCGGTCAGAGGCTCCTGTCCCTGAACATGGACCGCAGGCTGAGTGGTGAGAGACACACAGTCATTACAGGCGTAGCTGTACTCTCCACTGTCACTACGGAGATGGCAGCAGCCTTACCTGCTGCAGATTGACCTGTGGCTGGGAGGAGATGTGCTGCTGAGGGTTGCGGACCCCTGCGGCGTACTTGTACTGAGGAACTCCACGCACTGGAGCGGTTGTTGCTGTGGCTGCGGCAGGCGGTCGGGGAGCCACGGTCTGAGTAGCTGCAGGAGGAGCCAAACAGAGAGAGAGAGAATCGGTAAGATGCTGAACATGAACAGAAATATTACAAAAAGGGTTTGTGCCGACTCGACTGACCAACGCGCTGGGTGGACATCATGCGAGGGACCTGATTTGTGGGCCGCATGGTGCTGAAGGTCTGCGGGCGTGGCGCTGACGCACGCATGGCACCGGTCATGTTCTGAAAGTCTGAGAGACACGTCCACGATTAGCGAACCGTGAGACAAGACAATCGGGCCCGGGTAAGGTTTTTTGTGAAAACGCTCACGTTGAGGTCGGACCCCCTGGGTCGTCCAGCGTGGGCTCGGCCGCAGCTGAGCCATCTGGCCCGCAGCTGGGTAGTAGGCGGCGCGGTTCTGGGCCTGAGGTATGGCGGCCATGAAGTAGCCAGAGGGCGGGGCCGGCTGGTAGGGGTTGATGACGGGATTTGGCACGGCGCGGACGCTGGCCATGCGCTGCATGTACTGGTTGGTCAGGTGGGCTTGGCGCTCCTCTTTCCTCTGAGCCAGAGCCACGTACAGCGGCTTGGTGGCCACGATGCGCCCGTTCATCTCCGTCACGGCTTTGGTCGCCTCCTCCGGGGACGAAAAGCAGACAAAACCGAAGCCTTTGCTGCGGCCGCCTTCCATCATGACCTGGTAGAGAAAAAATAAATAAATCAAACGTCGACCTCCAGAAGAGATCCTCAGCTCATTTCAGTTTTGAGGAGAAAGGTTAAAGGTCGAACCTTGGCACTGGTTATGGTGCCGAATGGGGAGAACTCCTTCCGCAGGCGTTCGTCATCAATCCCATCATCAAGGTTCTTCACATACAAGTTGACACCCTATCAATAAAAGCAAATATTTTGAAAACAAAAGCAGCTCAGCAATAATAAACAACAGGTTGAATGTAAAATTCTTGTCTTCAGCACATCTTTGTCCCCAAAACCCAAGGTAAAGGGAAGTGGGGCCCATGAGCTGAAGAGTTGCTGTTGCAGCCATTTTGGCCAGTGGACCCAACTGCAGAGGGAGCACTGAATTTGACAAAGCTGCAGTTTCTTTCCGTGACTAGAGGGCATCTGATCCTGGAAGCATCTATGCTCACCTGGTAGCGAGTCATACGGTCTTGTTTCATCTGCTCAAATTTGCGCTTCAGCTCCGTCTGTCGTTCCACCTTTTTCTGAGCGCGGCCGACGTAGATGGGCTTCCCATTCAGGTCCTTTCCGTTCATTTCATCCACAGCCTGATATTAGAAAAAATGGGGCAAAAATTATATTAAAAAAATAAATAAATAAAAAAAAAGGGGGGGAAAAAAAACGGTCCAGCTGCGGTTACTACACCACGTTCCAAATTATTATGCAAATTGGATTTAAGTGTCATAAAGATTTCATTTTTTGTTGTGCTATTAAATTTATAGATGGTATTGTGTGAAAGGTATGAAAACGTTTAATATTTAACAAAGCTGAAGCGTTGTCATCGTACCGTGAAGAGATTTGTGGATGATTCAGAACAAAGATGGGTTTGTACAGATAAAGGCATAATGAGGAAGGTTTCTATTAGACAAGTTCATCGGATTAAGAGAGCAGCTGTTTACATGCCCTTGCAAAACAGCAAACAGTGATTTGATCTGCTGGCGCCTCTGGAACCTCAAGGTGGAGGATCCTCCAGAGGCTTGCGGTGCATGAACCGACTATTTGGCCACCCCAACCAGAGGTCACTAGCAGAAACGGTCGCAGTGGGCCCAAGTGTAATAAAGATTCATTTTCAAACAGACTTGTTCACTGATGACTGGCTGTGCAACCCTGGATGGTCCAGATGGACACAGTAGTGGATTGGTGGTGGATGGCCACCACATCCCAACAGGGTTGTGACTTCAGCAAGGAGGAGGCGGAGTCATTTTTTGAGCCAAAATTATGGGGAGAGAATCATTGGTCGGCTCCTTCAGAGTCCCTGAAGGTGTGAAAATGACCTCAGCAAAGTATATGAACTTTCTGACTGATCACTTTCTCTCATGGTTCAAAAAGAAGATCCGTACCTTCAGTAGCAAAATCATGCATGACAATGCACCATCTCATGCTGCAAGGAATACCACTGTGTCATTGGCTGCTATGGGCATAAAAGGGGACAAACTCATGGTGTGGTCACCATCCTCCTCTGACCTCAACCCTATTGAGAACCTTTGGAGTTTCCTCAAGCAGAAGATCTGAGGGTGGAATGCAGTTCATATCTAAACAGCAGCTCTGGGGAGATATTCTGCAGAAACGACCCACAAACTCACAAGTTCAATGGATGCAAGAATTGTGCAGGTGATATCTAAGAAGGACTCCGATGTTAACATGTAACTCTGTTTGTCAAGATGTTTTTGATTGAAATAGCTTTTGATTTTAGTACATGTGACCACTTAATGCTGCACATTAAACAATGACTGCAGTTCTTTATAATCAATAAAATGTTTAAAAAAATTGGCTGTGCATAATAATTTGGAACAGTGCATTTTGAGTTTTTATTTTTGGAAAAAAATACTGTTCTCATGGAGAGCTTTGTTCAGTAAAGTTTGATTTATAATTTTCAAGTCAAGTAATAGTTCATGACTTGAAAATTATGCTGACCATCATTGGCATCAACCATTTAAGAAAAATATCACTAGAATAATAATTTGGAACGCGGTATAAAAACAAGAGTTGTGTTTGTCTGAAGTCAAACCTTCTGCGCGTCTTCGTGTCTTTCAAAGCTGACGAAGCCAAAGCCTCTGGACTTTCCGCTGTCATCTGTCATGACCCGGGTACTCAGCGCATTTCCTGAGCGGCAAACGCAATAAGGTTGTCGACCAAAACTCCTGTATTCTCAGTAGCATCTTCGAGGAGCAGTTAGAAAATTGGACTGACCGTATTTACTGAAGAGCTCTCTCAATTTCTCGTCGTCCATATCGTCACCAAAGTTTTTAATGTAAACATTAGTAAACTCTTTTGCCCGGGCGCCCAACTCAGCCTCGCGCTCCTTACGAGATTTGAAACGGCCAACGAACCTATGGGGGGAAAAAAAATAAATATTTAGAGGAACTAACTAACATCAATAATGTTGGTCTGTTGATGAAGTTAAATCATATTTCCAACATAGTGGAATCAAGACAGTTGTCTCTCGACCGCCTGCTTTTTGAGGTCAATAAGCTCCTGGCATAATTCTGGCTGAATATTTACAAGCAGGACTGAAACCAAAGAACACTGTACCAGCTGTGAAGCATGGTAGTGGCAGCGGTATGCTGAGGGTCGGTGGCTCTGGTTGGAATAATGAGGACATTATTCAAACCTCATTTCCATTTTGCCTTAAAAATGAGTGATCAAGAGAGACGAAAATTCAAACATGGCTCAAAACTGGTCCAGGAATGGATTAAGGAGACTAAAATTAGAAAAAGTAGGAATAAAATCAGTCTAGACATGTGTAGAAATGTATAGACTGAGAATCACTTTCTCTGAATAAATTAGTGGCAATTTTTTGGGTTGACTGACAGACAACTCAAAATTATTTTTCCTCAGAAACGTTTGTATTTATTCTCTACCACTAAATAAGTGATAGAATTAAAGCAGGTAGACTGAAATTAATTCAGGCTTCTGCACATTAACAAACTCGAGCAACTAGTCAGTCAAATGGACTGAAAAAACTGAAAGAGGCAGCAGAGAGACAACAAATTTTATAAATAAATGGATCCCATTTATAAAGTGCCATTTCCAACATTACAGAACTAAAGCATGTGTTATTTATGCATCGATGAACAAAAAGGCAGAGTATTCAGAATATTAAATGTGATGAAGCTGAACTGGGTGTAAACAGAAACAGGTCTCAGTTCTGTCAAAATAATCTATTTCTGTTCTACCTTTCAGTGATTTAAATGTATAAATAACTAAAATACGTTTTTTTTTTTATTATGTAATTGTTTTCTTTTAATTTTTTACTCCACAGAACTCTGGTGGCTTTTGTTTTAAAATAGCTTTATGAGTAAAAGTTAATCTGACTTGCTTCGAGAGTTAGTCGTGCTGCATTGTGATTCATTTGAAAATTCCCATACCTGAAATTATTTTTGGCTTTTAAACCCAAAAAATGATCTGATCAACATTTAGAACCCGGTTTAACATGGACCAGTCAAACCGTTTATGCGCCTTGATTAGTTTTAAAGAGGAGCAGAGACGGAGCCAGCCAATGACGGGAGCTGAACAGACTCCCAGTTCTCCCAATGAGAGCGAGTCACAGCCAGAATTGTGCCAGAAGCTTTTCGATGTTCTCCAAAAGTTCAGAGCCACTTAAAAACATCCACTTACACTTTTCTGTCATTGAGCAGCATGCCGTTCATTTTTTCAATGGCTCGTTCAGCAGCTTCCTGAGTCTCAAAATGCACAAAGCCGTAGCCTTTAGAGCCATTCTCATCACAAACCACCTGAGACAAGAGACAGAGAGGACATGTGCTGCTTGAAGTTACACACATATACACACACATGCTGGAACAAACATGAACCAGTTAGAGCACACCTGGCCACCATGAGCACCAACCTTTTCTCTTTACACCATTTTACCATATCAGAGTAAAAAGCAACATTCTGATGCGTTAGAGTCGTGACTGAGTATTAACTTGAAATCTAGAAAACACTCGCATCAAACAGCTCAATGGCTGAACATCACCAGCTGAAAACGTGGCATGCTACAACCAGAGAGACACTAAACAAAGAAAGCGCCGCGTTACCTTGCAGGACAGGATGTTCCCGAAAGCAGAGAAGGTGTCATAAAGAGCCTTGTTGTCAATCGACTTGTCAAGATTCTTGATGAAGATGTTTCCCACGCCACTTTTTCTCAGAGACGGATCACGCTGCGACCACATGATGCGTACAGGCCGCCCTTTGATCACGTCGAAGTTCATGGTGTCCAAAGCGCGCTCAGCTAAAAGAGGACGCAGATATTTTACTCATTTAGCACTTAGCATGCACTGCATGAACTAGTCACTGATGTAATGTTAAATTCAGAAAAGAAAGCATTAACGTGTGGTAGGGAACGTTTCTACTTCCTAACTAATCTGAAAAACAAGCGTGAAGTTTTTAACTTTAATCGTTTTAAAGATTTAATAATCTTTGACACAACTCAAATATGCTCAAGGAACAACAACTCGTCCTAATCTGTTTGTTGGGCGTGCCACTGGCCTCTTTTTCCCCCCCTCTTAGAAATTTCACAAAAATGACAGAAAACAAGCTTAACAGTTGCTTCAAGGGCTTAACTAAAACTGCGAAGAGAGCAAATATTACAACACGAAAAAGAGGGAGCGGTAGTTTAAAACTTCTCTGGTCGGCCAGCCTAACTCATCAGACTGCAGCCTGGAAATATTTTTGCTTACGCATTTCATTTTACAGCATTCTAGCAATCACATTACACAGTTTAATTTTGACTCACTTGTGATCCCTTATAATTAAGCCCACAGCGAAGGTCAAGGTTATAACTCTGATTCTTGACCTGTACTCTTCCATTGCAATCCTCAGCTGACACCCTTTGCTAACATGTAGCATTAAAATCAGAAATCCCCTTGAAATAGACCAGAGGTATAAATCAAATAACTGCTAACAACAGGAGAGCTTATACAGATTGCTGATGAGAGAAAATTTCCAACTCTCAAATAACATCGACATCCTTTGTTTGGCACAGTTCGACCAGCATTGCATCACGTTACCGCCGACCTCCGGCCCAGCGTCCACAGCGTCCACAGCGCCCTTTGACCCCTGGTCCTCAAGGCACACTGCCCTGCCTGTTTTAGATGTTTCCGTGATTCAGCTTTGATTGGTGATTGACGTACAAATTTTTGCCGAACTTGGGTCTGTTAAAGCATGGAAACATGAAAACCAGGCAGGGTATGTGACTCACTGATAGCCTAGCTAAAAACACGGCCAAAATCCGTCAAACTGAACTGTTGTGGATTTCTACAGATATCCAACCACAACGTTTGGAAATTATTCTACTTTTCTATCTTTTTTTTTTTTTTTAAACTGTGTTTGTTGAAGTGTTTCCATTTATATTAATTTTTTACTATTTTTTTTAAAGAACAAAAATAAGTGCCTTACTTTAACGTTTTGGCTGAGAAAACTGGGCACCTGTCTTTTGAATTTTGTACCCAGGAGAGCAGGGTTGTGGGTGTTAATATTTCAAACATTTATTTCATGTTTGTCTGAAGCATAGAAGAATGCCAAATTTATGATTTACAACATAAAGCGATGTCATCCAATCTAGCAGCACCGGCATTATTAAATCATTTATTCAGTGAGTTTTAAATGATTTAGGTCAATAAAAATGCTTACGAAGCAAACTTTTTGATATTATTTTACCTGCTCAATAATAATCTAAACACACACAATGAAATGAACTGAGTAATCAGGGCGGGTGAGGGGCTGGGGTTCCTGGAAAATAATCTATTCATCATTGTGGAGCAGGATTTTTTCTATTTGCCTTACTAAACAAATCATTGATTATTATCGTGGTCTGAATTTCTTTTCGTCTATTCCCAGCTACAAGAACGGGACAAAAAAATAAATGAGTCAACTGTAGTCGTTTTTGGATTCCCCGTGCTCTCAACTGCCTGTGGCCATCGATTTAAATACATTTTAAAAACTGTTCAAATGTAATGGTTCTCTGTACTATTTATACCGACTCATCCTTACGTTAATTTGCCCCTGAAAGAGTTTATTGTACTCAATTGTTGTTTAAAAACTTTAAGTATGGTAGATTACACAGAATCAATTTCAACAGCTCTGTGTAAAAACACACCCACGGGAGCAAAAGGGCAAAAACAGGCGCACCCTCTTATCACCAACATGCAGAAAATGCTTGCTAAAGAGCACACATCAAAACCCCTATGGAACAAATGACTTGTTTTAGTGAAGCAGCAGTGACATTTTTTACCCTTTTTTTTTTTTCCATACAGACAGAAGTCCATTCAACAACTTAAAACTGCTGGCAATCACTTTGTGGGGATTGGAAGGTAAATTTGTCAGCACTACAGTTGGGGTGCTGCCCGGACAGGACAGATAAAGAGCCCTTTTTGGCAGCCAGCAGGGCCCCTTTACTTTGCTGAGGTGGGCAGGGCAGGCAGGATGTGGCGCTGCTCTGCTACGCCAGTGGACCAGAGCCCACCGCAGTCACATGTAGTTCACACAGCCTGGCCCCCCCTCTCTCTCGCTCTCTCTCTGACTGACAGCCCCTTTAAAAGCACATGACTGCATTTATTAAGGCATTTTATCTGAATGGTTTAGTCATATCCGACTTACCGTCCGCCGGCTGTTGGAAATTGACATAGGCGTATCCGAGGGAACGCCGGGTGATCATGTCCCTACAGACCCGAATCGAGAGGATGGCTCCGGCTGGGCTGAATTTCTCGTACAGCATGGCCTCGGTCACATCTGGATGCAGGTCCCCGACATACAGGGAGGCCATGGGATAACTGGGAGCGCTGGGGTTCATCCTTGTTTCTCTCCTCCTCGAGACTAGCGGTTATAAACGGACTGCGCTTGAGTTTGTTAACGGGAAAGAAGACGGGGGGGGTGAGGGGGGGAAAAGTTGCTAACGGTCGGTATCGTCGGTAGGACCTTTGATGCCGAATTGTAAACGTTATACAACCGTTGACTTGTCAGTTGGGAGTCAAAACGTCTAATTCAAGTGTTTTAAAACGACACAACGTCGACTTCAGTTCGAGTTAAGAGACCCTTTAAAATTTGACAAACGAAAAAGAAGGGGGGTGGGGGGGGGGAAAGCTAACGACTGAAAAAAAAAATCCGACACGTTGGGGTACGTTACCGTCAGTCCTCGACCGTCTTTACTCCCTCTTCACTGACTTGTTACAAAAAGAAAGAAAAAGAATTTTTTTTTTGTTTGTTTTTTTTTTTTTTTTATGTTTTGAAATTTTTTTTGTATTTTTATTTTTTTTTATAGAATGTGTGATGAGCGAGCTCAGAGCACACACGCACTCACACAGCACTGACAGCCGGGGTTGAAGGGAAGGAAGCGGAGGGGAGGTTGTTTGACTATATATCGACGTTTGCGTCACACAAAATGGACCAATCATCACGCAGTATCGCTGAGGAGGAAAGGGGCGTTATCCGGGAGGGTCGGCACGATGATGATGGTGGTGGAATCCTGAAAAACGTGTTTAAAGGGCGAATACTAACTTACTGTTACGCCAACATTGACCTGGTGTAAACTGAAACTGAATAAATGATCGAATACTCATTTGTTCTTTGTGAATGGCATCTAATACATAATCTCCCAAATGTTTAGAGGACTTAAAACTACACATTTCGGAACCTCTCATTCTATTTCAAGTCATATTTTTTTTTATAAACCAGGACCAAAGACTCTAATTTCAAATTTGAATGAAGATTGAGGCAACATAAAAATATTAAAGTATCTTGTAAAAGTATTTATTGTCCTAAACTTTATTAATTTTATTCTTTTACAGCAACAAATTTCACTGTATAGTGAATAAATACACTATGCAGTATTTATTCACTAGATAATAAATACTGTAGTGTATTTGGCACCTATGGTACCATAGATTCCTCCTATAGTATCGTTTTCCTACCGCAGAAGGAAAGTGTTTAAAGGGTGAATACTAGTGTGACAAGAATTTGTATTCATCCTCCTTTATTTTAACACCCCCCCCAAAAAAAATAAATCTCATCAATAATCCCTCAGAAGTCTATAAATAGACACTTAAATTTGAATCTCAAGATGCATGTAATTCTGTGAGAAGCTTTTAGAAAATATTACTGACCAAATAGCATCACCAAGACCAAAGAATGTAGCAGACAGGTCAAGGATAAAGATGTGGATAAGTTTAAAGAAAAATTAGGTCATAAAACAATATTACAGGCTTTGTCATAAAGATTTTTTGTTGTTGTTGTGCTATTAAATTTACAGATGGTATTGTGTATCAGAGCTCTTTCAGTTACAATAATTTCAGAGAGCTGGGTTGATTAGTTTGTCTGGTGAGTTCAATTGAAGGAAATCTTCTGAAGAAGGATGTTCCACATTATTAAGCAGGCCACAGGTTTCAGGGAAAGAGAAAGAATCTCTTCTGACGAAAATCATCAGATAGTGTAGTGCCATATAACAAGGTATGAAAACATTAGATACTTAAAAACGGAAGCGTTGCCATCGTACTGTGAAAAGATTTGTGGCTGATTCAAAACAAAGATTGGTTTTTTACAGATAAAGGCATGATGAGGAAGGTTTCTGTTAGACAAATTCATCGGATGAAGAGAGCAGCTGTTTAAATGCCCTTACAAAGCAGCAAACTGTTATTTGATCTGCTGGTGCCTCTGGAACCACAAGGTATATAAATCAGAAAATGATGCTAGATTTTGAGTTAACATTTGGAGAGAGCACAAATCTACTTATGCAGGCTGTTAAAAGCAAATAAACATTTCTAGACCATATTTGCTATACATGGGATATATTTATCCTTAAAGTCATCATGTTTTTACATAGTATGATTGTCTTTCATGCGAATGCATGCAGTATTTTCTCGACATCCGCAGCAAAAATCAGCAGAGGGCAGCATTGTTGGTGAAAACTAACCACCTGTCAAACTGAATCTGCCTTCAGCGTCCCATTTTTCATTGCAGCAGGATTTGTTTCTGTACAAGAAAAAACGTTATTTTTTTTTCCTGTGCTGTTGAGATAAAAACATTTTATAAAGGCAGTTATAAGTGTAAATGTATCTGGCACAGATGTAAAAAGTTGACTTATCAATGCAAAAAAAAAAAAGCACCACAAGACTCAGTTTGAATGCTTTAATTCCACTTACATGAAAGCACATAACCAAATAATCCACTCATTGTGTAACTTGCAAGTTCTGTATTCTGTATCCCACCTTCTCTTTTAAACCAAAATACTGTAATTAGAAGAAACTGGCACTACTTTGTAACTACGAAATGGCTTTTAATGAAGCTTTCTACAACAATTTCTATGCTCACTTTTTACTCCACATCATGATTTACTCCCATAAAAAAGGTAAATATGTTAAAACACCAGAATAAAGCTAAATACTAAACCAAAACTGCCAGTTTTGAAACATGCCAACCCCCCACACCACACTACTGAGAACCACATGCATTCTCCAGGAGTCTAAGGGAATAAAATACAGAAAATTAAAATAGAAAAGAAGACCTGAATAGAAAAAGAGTAGAAAGCCACATAAAAGCGCATGGCAAAAAGTATCCTCTGCACCGCTGAAGAGTTAAAATATCAAAAGGTTACAGTATTGAGCCATTTTTAATCAAGTTCTCATTGTCTTAGGCTGTTAACTTTTATGTGGTATGCAAAACTGCAGGAAATCAAAGATTACACATTTCACTGTTGATAAGAGGTCACTTAACAAATGGACCAAAGTGTAAGTGGTTGTCCAAACAGAAAACACTTCCTGAAACATGTACCATCCATTAACACACGACACAGGACACCAACAGGGCGGGATGGATGCAAGCACTACGGAGACGGAGCTTCACCTGTAATAGTGTACAATCACTGCTTACTGTCAGATGGAACATTTAGGGACCCTGCCCTCATTTTACAGTGGTTTCAGAGAAAGTTTAGTGGACCAAAGTGTCACAAAGGTTGTTTAGTTCAAGTAAAAACATAGAAATTGTCCAGAGAGAAAGATTAGAGGTTGTCTTGTTTGTTTTTTCTGCAATAGCAGCAGCTTGCTACACTGATAAATGTTACAGATCATTGGGGCAGACCTAGAGGAGGGACCTAAAGTTTACAAAACAAAAATACACAGGTTGACAGAATAATAATAATGTTCAAAAGGAAATCAAGTCTATTCCATTCTTTTCTCTGTGGAGGTGCTCACACAATAACCACACACTCACACGCACACACACACTTCAATGCATCTGCACACACATCCTGTAGTTTTACACACTGTCAGTGGAGTGTAAACGTACATCTCTGTGCACACACGCACACACACAACCAAGCACACAACTTAGGCTGGTGAGAGGTAAAAAATGTGTTTTATTTTTCTCCCGTTGTCTCTCTGTAGTTCAGTTCTCAGCTGGCGGCTCCTGCTCAGTCTCCTTTCCTTCCTCCTCTCCCTCTCCCTGCGCGTCCGACATCCACAGCTGCAACGAGGCGCCAGAGGAATGCGGGGTTGAGCACAGTTGATCAAAATCAGCTTTTACAGAGCAAACGCATTAATAAACACGACGCTTTGTCATATTGTGTGACTTTACAACCACAACCTTCGATTTAATTGGGAATAGACCAACGCAAAGTAGAACACAATTGCAAAGTTAAGAGATTGAGATAAGGTTTCAAAAATAAGATGTTACTCTGATACCCCAAAATATAAAACAAACTGAATCATGAACAGGTCAGGTAGAAAGAAGCTTAATGGAGTTATAATACAACCTACCAAAACACATGAGCAATGATCAATTCATCATGCAGTATTACTGCCCTCATAAAAACAATGGGAAATAGTAACAACCCCAATGATACTTTTAATTATGGAGCTTACCAGACGCAATCATGTAGAGTTTAGCTACAGTAACTCAATATTCATCTGGTAACTTAAAAAAAGGCACACAAATTCTCCAGTCCTTTACTGAGAAAGATCTGGAAAGGACAGCATTAATCAAGTAAGCAGTTAAGAGGCGCGCAGCATCTTAAGAGGAGTTGCAGAAATCAACAACGAATGAAGGAGAATCAGTCAACTGCACAGCTAAAGATTGGAAGAGTTGCAAGATAAAAGCCATCGTTTAAGAAGACACTTTATGACTGGCTTCCACTTGAACATAAGCTACGTGGGCAAAACAGCACATATGGAGCTCTGACCAAAACATGCAAAGTGGCCTGCATGCAAAACATTGGTAGAAAACCTCCACTACCCGTCTTCCTGAGCACAGTATCCTTAACAGTGAAATATGGGTATGGCAGCATCTTGCTTCTCGGAAGCAGATCAAACAATGTGAAAAGATGGTTTGAGCTAAATTTAAGGTAATCCAGGGAAGAAAAAATAAATAAGTAAATACAAAAAAATCACTAGAACCTGGCGCAATAATATAACCAAGTAGAATGATTCAGAGTAAAGCATCATCATGGATGTATAAGAATGGCTCAGTCAAAGTTCTGATAATCACCCGTTTCCATTTTACAATTGTACTCTACATTGTGTTGTTCGACCAAATACAAAATACACAGAAGTTTGTGTGTTTTAAGTGGCAAATGTTCAAAGGGTGTGAATACTTTTACATAAGTATCAACATGATGCAAATCACTCACTGTCAGATTGTCACGGAGCAGCTGCATGATCAAGGTGCTGTCTTTGTAGGAGTCACTGTTGAGCGTGTCCAGCATGGCTATGGCTTCGTCAAAGGCCTGCAGGAGACAGGAGGGGCATATTTAGTGGCTTAATAGGGAAACTAAATAAAGTACACGTCTCAAATTTTTCCCAAGGCTGCTCAAACACAAGATTTAGTTTGTTGTGATGATAGTTCATGTTTTCTATTCTTGTTTCAGAATATTTTATGATCAATGGTGCTGCCAGAACTACAAAGCTGGAATTACAGAACCTTTATTCACCGTTTCAGCAAGTTGTTCATTTCATACTTCCACTTAAATTTACAGTTTTGAGTCAATTTAGTAGGTTGGTTTGTTGTCTGTAGCTTCCACTGGTCATGAAACATGATGCTCCGGTTGGTGTTAGATTCTGCAGTGTCCTAAAAATCAGTCACTAAGAGCCACTGTCCTGTGTGTTTTAGACGTGTTCTCTGGTTCAACACACCTGAACCGAAACAGTGGGACAATAGGTCCTTTCTGCAGAACCTGATCTCATGTTGAGGAGGTAACCTGGTAATTCTAATCAACCTTGCTGGATTAGGGACACAACCACAACAAGCTCATGAAGCAATGCTGCTCTAGGGGCAAAAAAAAAAATAAAAGCAGGAATGTTTTCAGTATGTAATCTTTAAATGCATGTTTAGGTATTTGTGGATATTCTGTGAATGACTCGACTTAAATGAGCTGGACAAAAATGCAACTTCTGATGAGACAATTGAAAGGCACATCTATGTAAATATAAAAAGCCTTTTTTAAAAGCAGACCAGAAATTCAGACTTTTTTTTCTCCCATAATAACAGAAAATGTTAAAAGTAAATTCTTCACTTTTTCAGATCTTAAACCTGATAATGAACTCATGTTTATTAACTTGTTCAAGTAACTTTAGCAACACATTACTGTCATTTTTAATTGATCACTGAGGATATCATCAGAGTTTGGACTCATGTCACCAGAGGTTCTCCACAGGCAGAACTGTCAGGATGTTTATAAAAACATAACTTGAGTAAGAAACAGCATGAGATTCAGTATACTCTGGAATAAAAAAAAATGATTTAATATAAAAATAGTGGAAATTTAAACCCTCCTTAGTCAATGTTTGAAATTCCAGTTCCAAATTAAACATGGAGTCACAGTGCCATCAAGCTTGGCTGAAAGAACATCATCATGTCTTTCTTATATTCATTTCCTCTCACTTTAGTAGAAAATGAAGCAAATGCGCTGTTGTTCCACGTCTATGTTTTTCCCAGCAAAATTTAGTGAATCCTTTTTTGTTTGTAATACATTAAAACAGCTGCATGTTCGTTGCATCAACATCTTTCCAAGCAAATGCTTTCAGTGTGAGTCATGTAAGCAGCCGTTGTCAACATTAGCTTTTAAAAAAGCCACAAGTAAGTTGGTTAAATTAAACTAAAACTGGACTGTGGTTGGAGAGAGGATTGTTACCGATTTGGCCAGTTGGCAGGCCTTATCAGGCGAGTTGACGATCTCGTAGTAGAAAACAGAAAAGTTGAGTGCGAGGCCCAGACGGATAGGATGTGTGGGAGGCATTTCTTTGATGCTGATATCCAATGCCTTCTGGTAGGCCTCTTGTGAGTTGTTGATGATGGCTTCGTGAAAGAAGATGATTAATTAAATGAGGATACACGTGTTCAAAGGAAGTAAAATATATAAAAGGACATAAAAAAAAAAAAAGAAAGCATGATATTAAATCCAGACAGAGCTGATTAAATTCATTGTAAAAGTAGCTTTCTAAAGAAAAACCTCATATCCTTCAGACTGATGTATTTTTCCCCCTGTTATTTATTTGGACTTAAGCATTTGTGAATACATGACTGATTTATAAATTCACTATTGTTTTGCTTCATTACCTGCAACTTATTTTAAAACGGAGGTCTTAAACTGTAGTCCTTGGGTACTGGAGTCCTGCACCTTTTTGTACAACAAGTTTCTGGTGCAGCACATCGAAATAAAATCAATTAGGTCATCAGCAGAACTTTGTAGAACTTGAATGAAGACTGAGAAAGTAAATGTACTTTTTGATTCATGTATGCTAGATCTGTAGTGCTTCCAAATGTTGCAGATTGGAGTTTGAGACCTCAAAACTATCCAACACATCTTGGACCTTCTATTATAATAATAATAATAAAAAGTACTGGTAGAATTCTGAAATACAAAGCCCCATTTTAATTGATAAGTGGTGAAGTTTTCCAAAAAAACTGGCACTACAGGTTTCCACTGCCTATTTGGCTTGAAATGTTGATCTGTCTCCATCAGCACCAAACTGATGCCAGGGGAAAGAACTGGAGGTGAGCTCATGGAAACCAACAGCTAATCAAAATATGAGTGAAAACCGAGTAAGCTAATGACTTTGGCGCATTTTGTTTTGCAAAGATTTATACGATTTGTGTTTTTCATCTTTGTACAGAAGCTTTCTGGCTACCTTTAAAACTGACTTTAGAAGCCTTGGAACCAGTTAAGAACTTGCTTACTTTAGTAGGGAGAAAACATAAAAAAAAGGCCAGTACCTCATTAGAAAAAAACCCAATGATTAAAACATAATAAAGCCAGATTGGAGAATTACAGATCAATGACTGAACAGGGCTTGCACCCAACCAAAAGGGATTGTTTTAGATTTATAGACGTAATAATAATCCATTCCTTTCACACTTTATGGGTGATTTACATAGAAGCTGTTTTCTGAAACGAACACATTTCAAACTGCAATAGAAAATTAGGAATAAATCCTGGCGATTAAAAGCAGCCAACAGTATGGTGCCGCTCTCTGCAGCAGCCCATCCCTGCACTACAGCTGACAGATGTAGATCAAGGACAAAGAGGATGTCAGTATTCTGCCCACAAACACCTGAAACATGCCAAGTCTTCACAATATGGAGGATTTACAGGATCTCTGATCAGAACACATTCATCCCATGAAGCTGACAAATGAGCTACAGATCATCACACAGAAACTGACAGCAGATCTAGGTTTCAGCACAAGGAATAACATAAAGCAATGCATGAAAGTTGTGTTTTGCTTACTTTCCTTGTCTTCTCCAGTTGCCACCTCAGCCAGGTATCGGTAGTAATCTCCCTTCATCTTTAGGTAGAAGACTTTGCTGTCAGCGGGCGTAGCTTTGGGGATGAGATGCTTGTCGAGTAAATCCTGCAGGGTAAAGGGTAAAATTTTAAATGCATTTATATAGCAAACCCTGAAAATAAAAACTTTGAAAATATGAATTAAATAAAGCACCATCACATTTTCACAGCTTCTTAAAAGCAGAGGAGCAATATTAAAAACACACTGACAAAAAAGAGCCGTTTGAGTTCAGCCCACTCACACAGGTAGGCACAACTTTCCAGTGAAATAATCATTTTATAAAGATGGAAGAATGAATTTAGTCACATGTTCAGCTCCCCTTGAGACAATGGTTTGTAGAACCACCTTTAGCTGCAAGTCTTTTGGAACATGACACCACCAGCTTTGCAAGTTTAGAGAATAAAAGCCTATTTTTTGCATAGTAGCTTAAGCTCAAACAATCCTTGCCTTGTTCAAGTATTCTTACATATCAATCACATTTTCCTTTACTATCCTGAACGTCCTCTCTGCTTTCCATGACCTTTAAGATCTTGGTCACTCGGAACTGTATCAGTTGCAGCCATAAACAGACCCCCTTCTTTCACATGCTTGCTGTGTACTCGTGGTAAACCTCTCTCTTCTTTAAAATATATTCAATTTATTTCGAGGATTGATAGTAAAAAGAGCTTAAGAGTGCAAGTAAAGGTTTTCAGATCAAATGTTAAAAATCAGTCCTTTACCTTCCACTTCAAAAGTATAAAATACTTTGTATTCAAGTATCAAAAGAATACAATAATTTGTGGTTATGACTTGACAAAATTTGAAACAAGTTAAACATGATTTTTACAATGCAATGTAAATGTACACAGAACCTCTACATAAAGACTAAAGAATAAAATATTTGAGAAAAACAGAATTTACAGCATAAACCCAGTCACAATATCCCTGCCAGTAATAAAAATTAGCTGGTCTTCAAAGAAACACTGACCAATGGAGCCTCAAGTATATTCCTGATAGGATTAGAAGAAAGGATTTAATTTAAAAAGAAACTGTAAAGCCTTGTGAGGCACTTCTTGGGATAAAACTGCCGTGTGGATGACATGCTGGACTTCTCATTTATTGTAGACTCCCATATCATTATGTTTAAGTACCACATGCAGCCAGTAGATGTCACCAGAGTATCCCCTTGATGCTAATGCTCTACATGTTAATTGTTGACATAGCTCAAAAATAATCTTAAAACAACTGAAAGAAAATTTGTCTTTGAAAACCTGATAAGCAACATAAGTTGCTTGTCAGGTTTCAAATTGCATACAAGTAAATCTCTGAATCACCAACTTTCCAATAGTTCAATCAGAAACCTGCTTCTGTTTTCTTTCCACCACCCTCTTTAACCTTCTCTTACCAAAACTTCCTTGCAGATGTCATTCAGTTCCTTCTCGATTTTCTCCCTGTACTCCTTTGCCAGTGCAGTCTTGGTGCTGTCTGACTTCTGCTCCATGCTGGAGACCACCCTCCAGGAGGACCTCCTGGCTCCCACCACGTTCTTGTAGGCCACCGAGAGCAGGTTGCGCTCCTCATTGTTGAGCTCCGAGCCCTCCTCAGTGACAGCCTTCATGGCTGCTGCCATGTCGTCGTAGCGTTCGGCCTGCTCGGCCAGTTTGGCCTTCTGTACCTGCTCTCCCTTGTCTGCCATGGCTTCTGCACAGCGCGACGAAGGTAGGACAGAGGAGAGGAAGTTGGGGACAAACGGGAACAAGAGGTGAGTGCTGGATTTGATGCGTGAACTAACTTTTACATTTAACTACAATAACGTAAACAAATTTTCTTTGCGTAACAAATTATTCATTACCAAAACACTCAAATGTTTTAGAAATCTGTTACATCCTGCACAGCAGCTAAATGCACTGACAGACAGTGAAGGATATTTCTATTCCGTTCGTAAATTAGTTGACATAGGCTCCAATCCCTTCGATGTTTCACTCTTTGTGAGTAAAACTGCAAAGCTGCTTCTTAGTTCATTCTTGTTATTATTCACACTGAATCACATGCTTTGTCTTCTCACAGATTGATTTGCACAAAGACGCAGAGATGCAATGAGCCGTTCAAAATAGGAAAGTGCATTTCTTTCTTAAAACAGAGGTAAATTCTGGCTGCTGCTGGTCAATTTTCAGCATCAACCATGCAGTTTTTGTCACATCATATCTCAATTTCTGAGCATAGAAAAAAAGAAACTTACAATAGGACATCAATTTGTACATACACATTTTCCATTAGATTTTAGTCTCTGTCCAAATATTAAGTAGCCTTCTTTTAGCCAGCTGATTTGCAGTGCTCAGCAACCGGCAGGGAAGAGTCAATGCTTCTTTACTCCATGTACCATATTGCCACAGAATAGCCTGATCATCCAAGTGTTTACTTTGGCATCTCGGTACACAAACTTTAAACTGCAGGAGTGACGCGACGGAAAATCTTAGCGGTTACCATCTAAAATAGCGTGCCTAAAGCCTGCAAACCACCAACACACGCAGACTGCCGTTTCAAAGTCAGTAATGCTAACCAAGCTACTCAGCAATATAAGAATAATAACCGCTTTCCTCTTGAATCAAAAAAACCTTCTTTTTACAGACACATCAAATATAAATGCCTATATTTGTTGGTTTTTCTCTTAGCAGCAAGCTCAAAGAATTTTTTTGTTTTGTTTTTACAAAGTAAGCAAAAGCTTTGTAAAAAGATTTGTTTCCATCTGATCAGTCATTACAGATAACCAACATGGCAGAGAGAACACTTTCGTCTGAATTCATTATGAAAGTAGCCAGCATACTGTACCAGTGTCAATTTAGCCATCCAATATGTGACCAATCGACTTCTTTAGCAAAGTCAGTATGAAAAGCATACAGCCCACTGTAGAGGTTAAACAATACAATACAAGAATGGAGTATGAGTCTCCATAGGGGCTTAGCTGGGAAGACAAAATATTAAATCCAACACTGGACAAGAACAACAAATGCAGTAAACCAAACGCCATGCAAGTCCTACTGCCCTGGCAACATGGTAACTAGTGTGGATGACCAGGATGTTTCATTCAATAAAATTCAGATTCCTTGCGTTACGTAAGAAGTTACAAAGCTATGAGTCATCCCAGCTTCATAACAAGATTAAATCAAACGACCATTAACGTGAAGAATTCCCAGCACACACCTGCGCCCTTCTGAAGAATGCCGCCCACCCAGTTTTACCTCACACACACACGCACACATGCATGCATATACACACACACCTGCCCACTGAGGTCGAACCATGTCCGACAAGATTCGTGATGCCTTTCATAAATATTTTCAGTGCCTAACGATGCTTCACGTAGAGAAAATAATTTCACTGACCGCGTTTAACGGTGAGATGGTTAAAGGAGCCTAGCTTACTTCAGTTCAGTGAACGCCCTTTTTCGCCTTCCGGAAAACAACGGAGCCGCTGGCTTTGCTCCTATTAACCGTCCGGTTTCAAGTCGCTTCATTCACAAATACGTATTCGACACACCCACAAGCTATCCTCTTTAAAAAAAAAAAAAAAAAAGGAGAGAGAGAGAGAGAGAGAGAGAGAGAGGCGAATACAAGAATAGACACGTTAACGAGCAGCAGATTGGCGCTGCTCATTGAGCAGACGCCGAACAAACAATGACTGGGCAGCGGAGCATCAATGACTTCCACCTACACCCCAGACAAAAACGGCGACCAAACGTGGAGCCCACGGCGGCTTCATGACGTGCGGGGGGAATTCAGCGATGTCTTGGGAAACGCGCATCAGCAGTAAAAACGGAAATTAGATGCAGGACTGACCTGTGAATGTCTTTAAACGGTGTCGCTCCTGATGCCACGGCCGCACAGCTGATGTTCTCTCCCGCTCATCCACGGGGTTTCCCTCCAATCAAACGCACAGCAGCAGGGTCGCACCGGGACGGATGACGTCAGGCCCATGTTGCTAGGTAACCAAATTTACAGGCAAAAATTTTTTTTTTACCGCCTTTTGACCAATCGGAAATCTTTTTAGCTGAACTTCCTCTTTTTTTTTTTTTGTCTTGGTCTAAATATAAAAAAAATATATATTGAAGGAATATATTACACGCCCAAATCTTTACATTGTATTTCTAACTAATAAATATTTAACAAAAATTTCTTATTCTCCTTTCAGTCTTTGTTAGCAAATAATGCCTGGGTTTTTTCCTTTCTCACTCTCAGCAATGAAAAAAAACTGTTTACGTGGATATAAAGACGTAACAGGGGGAAAGAGACTTTGTGACAGAACCATACTATTGATAATAATAAATAAAAACGGAATATAAATTAGAAAATGTTTTAGTGAACACAATAATAACAGTATAGAAAATGTAAAAAGTATGATTGTGATACTTAATATCATAATAATGTCATATTCTGAGTGTAAATGTAAAAGGACCGAAGTCAGAATAAATTAAATTCTGACTAATTCTGACTAATTTGACTGACTAATGAAAGCTTTAGATACATTTAAAGCAAAGACATAGAACATAGGACAAACTCCAGGTAATGTTAAATGTTTTATAATATTTAAAAATGTGCTATTTGTAAAAACTGAAAGCATCCAGAAAAGGATCGTATTGGCCTGATCTACCTACTATTACTTAAACAGACTATCTTTATTCAGAAGCTGCTTGGAAAAAGCAGTGTTGATGTAGGACTGACCTGTGACAAAATTTAGGAAACAAAATGTAACCTGAAATACTTTTTGCCCTTCCTACACACAGAATGGCAAGGAGAACTATTTCCCCCATGACATACCTCTTTGTTTTCTTTATTTGTGCTTAATGGTCCTAAAAATGGTTTTCTGACACTTTCCAGACCGGTTTCTTTCATGTTCTTGAATTTCTACCAAATAGAGAAATTAGGGAAATTAGGGTAGGGTAAAAGATCTCTCTTTTTGAAATTTTTTGCCCTACTTCTTGTTGTCAGACAAGTTCATTAAGTGGTTTCTTGATTCTTTGTAAAAGCTTAAATCCAACCCCATGGCTACTGAAACTAAACTGTAAAATATCTGAGTTGATCACAGTCAACCTCTAACTGTTGACACAACACTTGCGAAGTGGGTCAAAAATTCAGAAAAAGGAACAAGCCAGAAAATGCATAGAAAAAAACATGCACTATTTGAAAGGAAAATAATGTTCCTCTATGTTCTGCTACACAATCAAACTTCTACATTCCATTTTAAGGCTTAGAAAATTCAATTTTATTGCATAGTATGTGTAAGAATGGGTTTCCCCTTTTAGCACTATGAATCTATTGTTCCCTGACAGTCATGCCTGGGTTTTAAGGGGAACATAGGTGTAATCTCTGTTAGAGTAGTAAAATAGTGAGGAGGTCTCAGAGTCATCAGCTGGGCCCCTGACTGGGGCAATGACTGATCCAGCCTCAAGAAGTAAGACTCAACAGCGCAATGGTGATTTGTACTTTGGTTTTCCGAAGGGCGTGTCCTGGATTTTGAGGTTTGCTGAGGCAGGCAAGAAGTAGCTGGAAAATGACTAATGCTCCTCTGACATTGAAACAAGGTCATTCAAAAACAACACACACAGGAATAATGTTGCCAATATGGAGCAGAATGTCTCTACAGATTGAGTTGCTTTTCTCAAAAGTTAACCGGTCCAAATCGAAGAGCACTAGCAGATTTTTGGTTTCGACCACAGCTCAGACAGGGACCGCTGGCTGAAAATAGGTGCCCTATAGCCAGGGAGAATTGTTTCACCTAATTATGCCAGCTATTTTAATATTTTTATCCTCCCTCCAAACCCCCCTGACTCCATCCTGCTTGAACACAAATTACCCTCAGTCCTTTTTTCTCCATGGTTGTGTGAATGACCAGGTGTGGCATTCTTTCATTCACGAGTTTATAGACAGGAAGGAAGGAAGTGGATTATGCTTGAAACAATGCAGGCAGTGATTCACAGAGTCGAGTCACTCAAACATTTAAAGCCACAGGCAGCGTAGCTTTCGCCCTGTTTGTTTCTTATACTGAGTCATCAGAAGGAAGGAGTTTTGAAGCCAAATAATTATTTACAATCCCTTGAAATGATGTCTTCCCCTTGATACGTTCACATTTTCTGACTTTAGTGTTAAAATAAAACATTTTTTAATAAAAAAAATCTGAAGAACCCTCCATTTAACAGATTGCTGAACCACATTTTGGTGCAATATCAGCTAACAACTTTGCACAAAGAAACTGACTTTTTTGTTTGATCTGAGGCTTTTTTCTCAGATCTTCACTTATGTTCAAAATAAGTGAAGATCTGAGATCATCAATCTTCAAGTCTTGCCACCTATTCTCAATTGGATTAAGATCTGGACTTTGACTGGGCCATTCTAAGATAGAAGTCATTTCAGCAAAATCATTTAATTGTGTCTGTGGCTGCATCTCTGATCGCATGATGAAAACACCATGTTTCACTATGGTGATTTGCATATATTTCTGTCACAGAGGGATTTGAAAACGGTTCAAAAAGTTCCAATTTTGTTTACATCTGGCTAGAGAACTAGAAAACTGGCAAAAGCCAGTTGCTGGCAGCAGCCTGTAAAAAGCTCTGGCAGAGTGGAGCTTTGCTGAACAGATCGTTTATGCTGCGGGTCGTGCCAGCCTTTCCAGGCTCTTCTGGTCTGCAGCACATGGTCTTTATAATTAAAGACGAGGACAAATACACCACATCTTATACCAATCACCTTCTCCTGCTACTGTTCCCTCATCCACTACATTTTTTCTCCACAACCACGTCACAAATGTCTGCTGTGCCCCTTTACATTAGCCTGTTTAGCGGATTACATTTTGCCCCATTACAGTCAATTATTGTCCAATGTCAAGTGTTTAAATGTTTTGCGACAAAATTTAAACCTTTTATTAGCTGGCCTGATTAATTTGGTGTCACATTGAGAGGCGATAGAAAACCTAATGAAAATGTCACAACCTATTAGAGAAACCTCATTCTGGCACCAAGTCAGCTGTCGGTTGTGGCAACTTTTTGCATTTTTCTCTGTCGGTCAAGATCACGAATGCACGAATGCAGTGCTGGTCACTCTTCCCTGATGAATCTAATAATTAACAAACAAGGACAAAGATGGAAAGCCGTTTCAAACCCAAGGCCTTCTAGCTGCCAACTGAGTCAATGATTCAAGGTAGACGCTTGATGGATGCAAAAAGTGTTTGCTAAGGGTGATTCAGGGAATACTAAAGGCAGAATAAGTATGCATTTCCATATTATTTTTCCTTGTGTTGATTGGAGAAACCCCCACAGTAATGAGAACTGTATAAATAAATCATTAACATGCAATTAATAATTTCTACCAGCGATGAACAAATGCAACCATTTGACCAGACCTGTAAACAAAAAAAATTAGCAAACAGCAGATATATAACAAAGTGAGTTTTAATAAAATGGTATGATACATTATTGGAGCATACATTCATTTTACAGGCACATTAATCTTGCCGGCAGTCTCCAATATAATTTCACTTCCTAACAATCTGTGTAGCAGCTTGGGCAGCTGGCAAAGTTTCACATTTTACGACCAAACATGAAATTCTGATTAGCTGAATGAAAGATTGCAGTACAGCAGGGCACACAGAGCTGTTGGGAGGAATTACAGTGTGCAGGCCTCCGTTTGAGTAAAACACTCCCAAGTACAATTAAAATAAACTAGGTCACTTTTGACAGCAGCAAAGACAAACATCTGAATTTTCCACCCAAGCCAAATCCATTTTGCTTTGTTAGGACAGTCACTGTATCTCATCTGGGATGCAACGGACAACAATTTATTGATCCTTAAAAGAGACGTACGTACAAAACACGAAAGGCAGTGAGTCTGGGCTCATTGATCGTACAGGTTCTACATCGGCCCTGAAGTCAAAACCACGGTTGGATTGACTCGTGCGTGTATTTAAACACAAGCACACACAGGTAGCAGTGGACTGCATGAGGCTTTCATGTTGGGTACATTAAATCATTCTTTGCTGTCATGTTCAGAGCCTGATCAGCGCCTTCAGTGTGGTTCATCCAAGTCGTTTATGCTTCCACGCCCTCCAACTCTGGAGGCAGAGGGGATTTGGGGTGCTTGCTCTCGAAGTGCTGCTTGAAGGTTTTTGGGTCGGGCATCTGGGACTGCGGGAAGATGATCAAAAATGAAGCTCACATTAAGGAAAAGTTGGTTACAGAAAGTAAAAACGACATATTTTAGGCACTTTTTTTTTTTTTTGCATACAAGACCATTAATGGTCTGAGAGCAACTGATGTATCAGGACTCTCAGGTATTCTGGAAAGGATCTTCAGTTAAGATCTAAAGCGAGAGCTAAAATTGATGCTTTGTTATGTTTTGGAACAAACAGTCCTTCTAAAGATTTAAGAGCAGCTTAGAGTGTTGATGTTCCTAAAACAAAACTCACAACTTGGTCAATGTGTTTCACAAGCTATAAAGTCACCAGTAACAAGTGCAGCATAACATAACCAGATAAAGAAAGTTATAACATAAATCATCCAGTTAGAAAAATTAGCTTAATAAGAGCTAAAATATTCTGCTGAACTGAGACAGAAAACCTGAGAACAGAGACAGTAAACAAACGATCAGCAGTCAGTTCAGCTCTAACATTCAATACATAGACAGGCTGTTCCTCCACTAAGAACAGTCCTTCATCTCGACTTTACAGCAGTAACCTGGGAGTGGCTAATGGCAACTGATTTGTGGACCTTGAAGACCTGAACAGAGACTAAGGGTTCAAAAGTTCAGATAAATACGGTGGCGTCATACCATTAGGACTCGAACTGGACCCTCCATGAACAAGAAGACAGTTCAGAAAGCATGTGTACAGGTAACTTTGCTTTACACCTGTCTGAATTAAATGTAGCCTACGAATAAAATTTGCACGACTGATTGACATGATCCCCTCTGGTGCCAGACATACCTTGCAAACGCTGCAAGTGAACACTAGCGCTGCCTTGGCTGCCGTCTTCTGATCGTGACCCTTGGACTTTTTCATTTCTGCCTGCTTCTTGGCATTTTTCTGCTGTGACTGAATTTTCTGGTGCCCGCGTGCCATGCTAGGGAAAACACAGAGGAAGGAGGAAGAAATGGCTCAAATAAGGGTGGAAAAATCACAAAGAACCAAATACCTGTGCGCGGAGTCAAAGCGGGAAGAGCCTGAGTAAACATTAGCATGATCCTAATACATGGCGATCGGTTTATGCCAACAAGCTGAAAAGTAAAACGTGCCAACACCTCTTTTTTTCTCATTCATAATTCTGTTAAAGCTGTATGTTTTGATGTCGCAGGTGCACAGTGTTGAACAGTTACAAAAACAAAAGGTTGATCTCATCACGGTCCATCTTGTTTTGGCTTCTGCGCCGTCTGGAAACCACGGTGTTGAACCTGCACCCATGTCGAGCAAATAAAAATACTACTTTATCAATTCTTTCACCTTTCGGCACTTCTTCAACTTGACAAGATGTATTTTTTTTTAATTTATTTTAAACTGTAAACAGTTGTTTTAAATTGCACAAATAGCAGGAACATGTTTGTCTGGTTGAACATTTATAAACCAGTGAATTGTGTGAATAGGTGATATAAGAGGAACAGGTTCTGGCTTGTCCTGCGAGACATTACTATGCAGGAATGCTCAGTGAAATCAGATAAGCCAGTTATTCCCATCCGACTTGCTCACAGAGGAGGCAAGTCTGTTAGTTTCTCCCTGGATAACCACTCTCGGAGTTTTAGGATGTTGGTCTAAAAAGAAAAAAAAAAGAAGAAAAAAAGAACCAAACCCAGAGGCAGAAGCTGCAGAGGGAGGTGGACCGTATCAGCTTACATTCACTTAGGCTTTAGGATTTGAGGACCATCATCAAAGCACGTGGATTATTTCCCTGAAAAGCCACATTACTTCGCTACGATTCCTTCACTTTCATTATTCCCTCACCGCTTAATATTTCTGCAAATGTCCTAAACTGCTCTGGTAATATTTACAGGTAATCTTCATAGACTTTACTAATTTCCTGTCCAGTCCTTGCTAAATAAATGAAATAAAATAGGACAAGTTATCCCTTTGTGTTTTGGAGCCATTTTTAGTAAGAAGGACTGCACAGTGTGGAAGTTGGTAGCACTGTTGCCTTGCAGCAAGAAGGTCCTGGGTTCAAATCCCACCCTGGCTCCTTGGAGTTTTAATGTTCTCCCTCGGTACTCCAGCTTCCTCTGACAGTCTAAAAATATGCACATTAAGTTAATTGGTCCTTTTAATTGTCTTTAAAAAGAACCGGTTTATTTTTCAAAGTTTAATTACAATCAATAAAGCTTACAATTTTTGAAAATTTCTGTATGTACATGTACTGCTCATGTATTCACACTGGACATCAAGCAAACTGAATTATGTGCTTGCTGCTTCTGCATCATGCTTTACCAGTTTTTCCTTTGTATAAACTTTCCGTTAAAATACCTGAATACGGGTCTCTGAGCCCGTCTCTTCAGCAAGAATCTGGTCACTCTGCTGATGGGAGATGTGTAGCCTTAACATGACATTTCTACATTCAAAATCCCTTTTTGTCATCCAGACATCCATTGTTCATACTGTTTATATTGTTCACAACTTGCTCACCATCATTAAGGTGCCATCTCTAGCAGTCATCACGAGAGGCGGGGTACACACTTGAGAGGTTGCTTGACAGGCCAAGCAAAACAACAGTAGCACCAACCCTGCAGGTCTTATGTAATATGACAACCATCTGACTGTTTACTTTTCTTGAAATAAAAGAAACACTTAAAATACAAAATTATGTGTGTGATGAATCTAAATGATAAGGTAAGGACTAAGGTAAACTTAGTCCAGAAATTAAGTTTCACTAGTTTCTGGACTATTTTATTTTTATATTACTTTATAGTTTTTCAATTCTATTCTAATTTCCTGATATGTACAAGAAAAAAAAAAAACATGCATCCTGCATTCATAACCCTCTTTTGAGTCATGCATTATGCAGATACACCACACCTAGACTGGAAATCGTTTAAAAACACGGGGACTTCTGCAGGTTTAGTCGGCATGAACCCAGTCTGCTTCATAACAACTTCTATTATTAGTCTTCTTGGGTGACTTAAGACCTTGTACAAAACCAAAGTTACAAAGTTTGACTTTCTGTTGCTTATTCAATCAAGCCCTGTAAGTACTTCCTCGGTCGTAACCGGGTGGTTTCGGGTGTCTTATATTTCCAGGAGTTAACTATTCAGCATTCAGATAGGGACTTAGCAAGCACTAGCTAACTAATAGTCGTGTTTATTCATAAGCAGGCAACAACACGTTTCCAGCAACAACACATTTAGCTTCTGAGAGCTGTTGTGGACCTAAAGTACCACGAAGTTAACGCCTTTTATATTTGTGTCGGTGTTAAACCGAGCTGTTAGCAGTGTCAGTTATTAGCTTCATGTGTGAAAATCTGGTTAACCACATGGAGATCTGACAGGACTCAAACCTGCCGTTAGCCATCAGCACGACCATCCGAGCACTAAAAGCCGTGATTATTGATAAAGAAAGAACACCTTACCTCCAAAATATAGACGTACGTGTCGTTTGTAACTCAGAAATGTGACAGCTGGTGATTTCCCAGAGGCAAGAAGTAAACGTCAGTGCTGCGTTTAAAGACTCCCGCAAGACTCAGGAATGTCGACATTCACTCGTTCTACAACTTGTGGTCTCACGAGAGAAATGAGAATAAAAAGATTTCATAGAAGCTTATTTTCTCTCAAAATAATAAAATTGTCGAAATTATTCTAAGTAAAGCATCTTATTAATGTGACTCATATCAGAGATTCGATAATGTTGTTCTTCCTGTTTTTTTAAAGAGACAGTGAAAGCAGCGGAAAGCCCTCCGATGGAAATCGCCTTCCTGGCAACAGTTACGTAGGTGAGGCAATGCTGCCTCCTAGTGGTAGAGTTTGGTTGTTTATACTTGATTATTATCATTGCAACTATATTTTTATTTTTTTCTGTCCTTCTGTTTCTTTTGTTTTGCCATTTTTTTCCCCCTCTTGAATGTGTAGCGATAAAACGTTTTCCTTCCGAACTTTTTTCAATAGTGTTTGCTGGAGTATAAATAAATTAACGAATACATTTATATATAAGACTTAATTAAAAACTTAAAAATCAAAATTTTTTGCCAGCGGAGTACAATAAATATTCCAACATAAATCCTATCATATTACTGTTTCTGATAAAGAAACTAATATAATATAAATATTCTTATTTTATAAAAAATTCCCACATTATAAACATCTACACTTTAATTTGTCTTTCACAGATATTTTCTAAATTCTAGAAATGATCAAAAATAGTGCTTCTATTTTAAGCATCACACACTATTTGTTTCTTTATTAACATCACTTTAATTTATCAGTCAGAGATTTGATAATGTTGTTCTTCCTGTTTTTTAAAGAGACAGTGAAAGACAGTTATGATTCTTTGGTGCTTTATAAAAATATTAAAACCCGGAGAACTTGGAAGAAAAATGTCTGGATTCTACTGGCTTAGATCAAAGCGTTCTCTTGCATTAGATTGGCCTAGTTAAAGTCCAGACTTGATTTCAATTTAGGATGCTTTCCATCCAGTCTGAGAGAGTGTGGGATATTTCGCAAAGAAGAATCAGGCACTATATGTAGCTATAATAGCAACATTACAGTATCAATGTTTTTATGTGCTACAAACCGTTGAATGTCTGATGCTTCTGAGACCGAAACATCTGAGCTTCCCGAGAACAACATTAGATGGCAGCAGCGCAGGTCGACTACTGGCACAACGAGTTGAAACTGACACTGATGGACCCCTAATATTGGAAAACCTCATAATAACAAAACAGCCTTGTCCCGGGTAGGACTGGTAACCTTTGTTTTGAATCGCAGCAGCACAAACTGGACATAAAGCAGCTCAGAGGACAACATTAGATTTTTATCTCATCTATCTGTGTGACTGTGGTTTTGGCCTGTGAGTGGGAACAGTGGAGCTCTTCATCATCTCTCTGCATTTGACTAAATTCAGCTAATATGTAAATAAAGCCCAGCTCCAGATGTCACACGAGTCGGACAGAAGAAACCTGTCTGGATAAACATCAGAAATACTCACTCAGGGTATATTCGTATTTTTTAATTTTTATTTATTTGAGGCCAATTACATGGAGCTTCCTGACAGATAGGTGTCATGACTTCCTTACAGGAGAAATCTTATCATTGTGAGAAAACTCCCTCGCCTGGCTCCCTCGTTCTCCCCCCTCCACCTTTCTGCTTTTTCTCTCCTTTTGTCAACGTGGGGGCAAATATCTCTCAGGAGAGAAGGATGTGATTATGCTTTAAAGAACAGAGCCAAAAGTAAAAAAAACAAAAAAAAGAAAAAGAAAGGAGGAAAGGGGTGGAAATATGACAAAAGCCGCACATTGCTCAGGTTCCCCCTCCACCACCGCCCGGCAGGATGTTGTGCAGGGACTTGCTTGCTTACAGGTTTGGGGTGGGGTTGTCCAGCCTTAGGGCCTGTGTGAAAACAAATCTCGCAGGTGTCAGCTATTGAGTGGTGGAGGAGAATATTATCTGACTGGCCTTTGTGGTTATGAATGAGCAGGGGCTTGCCGCAGACAAGCAAATTCTTTATCAATCCCTCCACCTCCTTTTTTGATTGCAAGTGGGAGCCGTTTTGAGAGTTTTACAGAAGGCCACAGAGGCACCAAACAGTGCTGAATGTGACCTCCCTGCTTCTCTGCAGGCTGTTGAAGGAAGAGGAAGTCGGATTTCATCTTCCCCATCAGCCACTTCCTCTCTCTCTTTCTCTTTCGTGCTCCCGCTTTCCCTTTTTTTTTTTTTTTTTTACCCCAAACCAACAGGTTTTGCCACAGTTTGCTGCTGCAACATGCCACAATGCCGCCCGACCAGTCGGGCTGTACACAAGCCTTCAGAGGTCTGGCTGTGATGAGTGCTGCGCCCACGTGGAGGGGAAGAAACGCAACAAAAATAACGATTAAACCCTGTGGATCTGAGTGGACGACCTCTGACTGGTTTGGTGTCATTAGTGAGAGGGCCAACCGTGCCTCCAGGGGGAGAAAAAGTTAATTCCTTACCTCAGCACACTCACAGTCGGGCGAAAGAGAGGGAGAGGTGAGGTTTTAGGTCAGTCAGACGTGGGCTGGTGGGACAGAGGCTGATTGTGAAGATGATGACAGCTCAGCGACGGCAGCGGCGCTCTGATTTTTTTTTTTGTGTGCAAGCCGGGACTGTTTGTGGTTGAAGTCGGCAGGGTTTGAATCTAACAGACAGGGGCAACACAAATCGACGTCTTTTATCAATGACGCATCTATAATATTAAAAACTAATTTTATGTATTCAATCAATTTTAGAACACATCAAATTTTGGGAGATTTTTTTGAAGTGTGGTTCTGTTGAGATGTTGCAAGCAGTTAATGGCTTATTTGTTCTGCATAATGTGTTGTGAAAAAAATTCCACAAAATGTGATAAAATGTGATCAAATTTACCATCACGAACTGCAATATGTTTGATTGAGATTTCATGTAATCACCATACAAACAGTAATCAAGTCGTGGAAGAAAAATGAAACTTTTTTTTTAAATGTCTTCCTTGAGAAATAATTCATCCCCAGTCAGATATGATCAACAATGTAACATGAACAGAAGTTTTAAAGTCTGGTGAAGGATTCTCAATTGGACCCAGGCTTAGACTTTGACTAGGCCATTCTAACATGTGAACTCTTTCATCCAGCCCTATTGTAGATTGCTCCTCCAAATGTATTCAGGCTACCGGTGGTGCACTGCTATGTGATGAATATGTAATGTTAAAATGATAATAGTTACAATAAACCGCCACATTAATGCTTCAAAAAAAGGATACATTTATTTATTACTATTTAAAAACTTTTTTATATGGCTACACAAGACTGCTTATACATATAAAATGTATTTTTACTCTTAGAAAGAATATAACTTTAGCAAGAAATGAACAAAACTTGAGTTATGTTGGTGTTGCTAAACCAAATAAGAGATGCCTGAAGTGACAGATAGGTCATTTTATTTCTGAGAATCCTTGTTGCGATCTGTTATCTTCGCTTGGTGTTTATTTATAATCAAATGTCACGACCTTCATCTCAGGTTCTTATTTTCCTCCGTCTAAGCGAACTCTCCGCCCAGCCGCTACACATCACACACGTCTCCGCCTCAGCTGTGAGTTTCTGAAACACACAGATGCAGAAACCTAATCCTGGCCAAGTCCAGACAAGCTGCTCCCACCGTGAAAAACTCCTGGTATGTAGGATACACCTTTCACCTCTGTCACGGAGCGAGCCTCACACTCACACACTCCCGCTCGAGGAAAGCTAGTCGGAGGCCTCGTGGCCCTTCACTCTGCCTGTAGCAGCTTGTTCGGGGGACCCTCTCTCTCTTTTACCTGTCCTGTCGCCGCATGGCGGGCGGACATTCCTGCAGACGTGGGTGATGCAGGGAAAGGAGGAGATAAGGGGGAAAGCTTAACTGTATTTTGATTTTGCACAGCAATGCTTCTCTTTTTTTTTTTTCTCCTTCCAAAGAACAGTTAACAATGCATCTCAGTATTTATGCATACCAGCAAAGGCAATGAGGGGGAAAGAAAACCTAAACCAGACTCAGTCACTTCGGTTCATTCTTCAGGGCCAGCTCAGACAAACCCAGCAGAAGGAAACACTTTCAAGTCATCTCGAATATTTTTTCAACGGTTAGTTTCTTTTTTAAAGCAACAACAACAAAAAACTAATATGAAGAGAAGATGGACTACACCACTAATTGTCTAAATGCACTGAAAAATTTGGCATTCATCAATAATACTGTATAGGATTATATGCAGTGTTTCTCAAAATAAGGGTCGCAGGCACACTTGTGATCAACGAAAAGAAGGTTGGGGTGCTGGGAAAACTTTCAAATATCAAATTGCATTTTAAAATTAAACATAACGGCATACATAAAATGAAGGCAGCAGTAATACAGATCCAAAGCCAAACAATATTTTAGTAAGACTGTGACAGACTGGCAACCTGTCCTGGGTGACCCCGCTTCTCTGGAGATGGGCACCAGCACCTCCCGACCCCACGAGGGTAAAGGGTGTAAGAGAATGAATGGATGGATGGATGGATGGATGGATGGATGGATGGATGGATGGATGGATGGGTTTTAAACAGATCTGTTTCCAATCTGTTTTTAAAATGTAGTTCTTGGTGAATTCATGTGTATAGTTAACAATATAAATATTGTTAACTGTTAATAATCCTCCTTCATGCATGCTCAACACTTAATACTGTTTTTCAGTAGCCAGTTTCAAAATGTCTTCCAGCTTTCGTGGTATGTCCAAAAGCTTTGGACATCTACAGGCTGATATTTTTGGTCCATTTATGTAAAAAAAAAAACCCCAAAAAAGTCTGACTAGAGCATCTGTGAACAACAATTTTCATCTTGCTTCATATTCTTAATCATATTTAAGTCTGGAATTTGACTAGGCCATTCTGACATATGACTGTGGTGTGAGAGGTTTTTGTATTCCTGTATAAATCCATCTTCCCCTCAACTCTGACCAACGTTCCTGTCCCTGCTGAAGAAGAGTGAGCCCTCATCATGATGCAGCCACCATCACGTTTCACTGTGGAGGTTACGTTAAAAACATCATCGTTTTTTTGTTACGCATAGCGTTTTCCATGTTGGCCAAAAGGTTACACTTTGGTCTTATCACAAAGAACATCTTCTTAAACATATTTTCATATTTTCTGTGGTCTCTACATGAGTTGTGGCAAAATGCAAATGTGACTTCTTATTGCGACGTTTAACAATATCTCCCTTCTTAGCAGGGCTTCCAGAAAAGTCAAGTTGTTTTAGCAAAAATAAATCCATAAAATTCATAAGGAAAGACTTAAACTCAAGTGAATATTCACAATCTTATAGTGGCATCTGAAAACCAAACACCAAAATAGAATTCAGAGATTGAAAAGTGACACTCTATTACGAAAACACAAGCATCGCACATATAAATAAAAGTAAATGAGCAAACAAATAATTAAATATACATTTTACAAGCTTGCATTTCTTCATGATTGCCAACAGGAAGTAGATATTTCAGTTACTTTCGGAATAGTTGCTTTTGCATCTTTGAGAGCAATTTACCTTCTAACTGTTTAGTTTCTAATAAGTAATTTCTAGCAAAGTTCCTGACAGGAAACTGAATCGGTTTAAACTAGAAAACTACAAAATAAGGTTAAGCAGAGATAAAAATCAAAAAGTTGGACGGCGCGGTTTCCTTCTCTTTGTCTGTGTTGTTGAGCTCTCTTTGGCTCGGTGCCGCAGGAAGAAAAGAACCCCACCTGTATTTATCTAGCAATCCGCTCTAATACACACACGCACACAAACACACACATAAAGAGCTCAGGTGCTCTGGAAAGCAAATTGGACAAGGGAGGATAGTGATCATCTGCAGAGCATGCAAACATGCACAACTCCTGCTGACGGTTAAACTGAATGTAAAACATAATTTTGTGTATTTCCATACAACAGAGGACGAAGGCATTCATGAGCAAAAATCTGTCATTTCATCAAGCAAACATTTTGTTTGAAAGAAAAATGGCTGCATTTTACTGAATTTCAGATGCAATCCTGCATCTTTTGTAGAGGATTGTTATCATCAAATCCATCAAATCCAGTCAGGATCACCATTGATCTTTATTTTAGATCACAAAGCGCTGAAATCTTAAATTTAGCATAAGTAATTACAAATAATTGAAGCCCTCCTCAGTTGTTCCTCCCTGCATCGCACAGACACACATTCGTTCCCTGTTTGCTCAGTCAGGGTAATCCCAAGCACTGGGATCTCCTCACACAATAGCTTCATTACGAGGACAATGGCATTGTGTAAGCTAATGACAGGGCTCCTGCGTGCCTGCCCGGGGTCGACTCTGAAGCTGCCTAAAAATCACACAGGGCAGCCATTCAAAAAAAAAATCTGAGGGTTAAAAGGTGAAGTCAGTGGATGTGAACAAAGTAAGTTGATCTTATTAGACAAACTACCTTTTCTTATTACCATTAAGATTTCTGTTAACGAACACAGGCGATTATTACATTTTATTCTTTCACAAAATCAAAATAGTTGAACTTTACCCCTTTCCTAATGTGCACCTGTTACAATACAAATACAAATATATTGATAATGAAAGGTAATTTTCCAGGACCTATTCTTTTTTTTTTTTTTTCTTGATTGTATTTTAACCTTTCTTTTTCTTTTATTTAACTTGAATTGTTTTCTATTTGAATCCTTTTTGTTGCTGTGAAGCGGTCTCAGTTTTACTTACATGCATAAAATGCGCTTGTTTATCTAATTACCTATGTGTGCAAATGGAGGGTATTTTTTACACGTAGGAAATTGAAGCAGTTTGTACAGAGAAGAGCTAGACACTGAGCCAGAATGTCTTTTATTGTGCTTGCAGGTGAGCTATCCCGCCCCCTGAGCTGATAACCAGTCAGAGCTCCGCTCCGCTCCGCATCAGCCAATCAGGAGCCGAGTCCGGAACTCACCTTCAATTTCTCCCAGTGAAAGAATTTCGTGTAAAGCGGATATTAAAAAGGCAAATATTCGAGCGCATGGCAGCAGGATGCTTGTCGATGTTTGTTCTAAAATGCCCGCAAACTGAAGAAGACACGAAGCAAAGCTATTGGTCCAGGTGGGAAGGACTTTTTTTTTTTTTTTTTTTTCTTTCTCTCCACCTGGCAGGTAGAAGAGGACAGGAGCGGGGAGGGGAGAGAGCCCGTCCCGGAGAGGGGCAGGGAGAAAAGACGCGGGGCGAGAAAAGTCGACTTACCTGTAGCCCAACTTCTGGCAAACTCACTCTGCGAGCTGCTCCGACTTGAAAGTCCAGTTTCACCAGGAAGAAGCGCAGAGGAAGCAAAAAAATATGTCACAGGAGACAGACAAGTAAGTGACCGAGCCCGAGCAGAGGCGCTTAGATGGGTTCTGGACGAAGAGACTCTTGTTTTCCCAGTCGTAGCTTTTGAGGGCTCGCGGGGCCAAATAAAGCGCTTCAGTCACTGGTCATAACATCACCTGCCGTGGATATTTATTCCGAACAGGTTCTGACGAGTTCAGGTCCGGGCCGAAAGCTTTCCACGCCAATAACTGGAGCCGTGGATTTCATTAGAGCGGAATTCGCCATTTTTGACTGATGGGGGAGAAAAAAGCCCGTCAAAGTGGCAGGACAAATTTTAAAACGTTCTTTCATTTCTAGATTGTATTATTTTTATTATTTTTTTTCGATAAACCTTCAGATTCATAAATATATATATATATAATTTTTTTTTTCTCTTTAGTGCTTCTAAAATATTTCTTGAGTGTACATATATATGCATATATATTTATATATAAACTCTTTTTGTGTTTTATTCGCAAATTCTTCATAAAATATTTGCTGGTTGCTGATCAGGAACTGAAACCGAATTTCCGTCTTTAATTTAGATCGCTATAATAAACATTTTTAACCTTAAATTCAGAAATTTGAGCCTTATTCATGATTTATTAAACTGTTAGTAGTATGACATAATGCTATAAAAGAATCTATTTTAACTATGGCTTGTAATAAAACTTCAGTTATAGCACATTTATTATTTTTTTTCTTTTTAGGCACTTCATAGTGAAATTGTTCAAATTGATTAAACGTGCATATTCTGTTGTTTTTTGTTTTTTTTTCTTTATTATTCTGTCATGTTCAGTTTTTCAGGGAAGGTGTCAGCCACTGTTTTGACAGGCAGTGGTTCACAGTTTCTGCAAAAAATCCAATGTGGTGGAATTGAAAGATAATGATCAGTTTGGGGTTTTTTTTTACACTAATGTTTGGTTGTTGGAGTGCAATAACTGCAGTCATGGAGAACCTGGCGAAACAACAAGAACAAGACTGATAAATCTAAAATCACTTAAAAAACGTGTTTGCTGAGAAAAGAAGAAAGAAAAATCTGATTGTGGGACGTAATATATAATCCAAAAAGTAAAGGTGTTACACAAAGTAACTGCTTTTAATATTTTTCTCCTACAGTAAATATAAATTCATGTTGGGTTTTCAATCCTTTCTTTTTTGAGACAATCTCAAATTTCACGGCCATTTTACATAACTGATTAATCTTATTTGTGCTGCAGCTATTAGAGTAATGAAAGTGTACATGTCTGCACTGTTTATTGTACAAGTTCAAGTTGACTCACTCAGAGCTTTATCCTCTGATTGGCTGAGCCCAGAGAGATGTTGTGGCAACACCATGTGTGTTTGACTACTCTGTGATCTCCACTTAAGTGGGACTAAAGAGCGCCAAGGCAAACACATACATACGCATACATACACGCCCAATGGCAGCTATAGATTACGCGCTAATCTTTGAAATCTTGTGAAATCGATCATTATACGAAGACTTTCAATAATACTAAAAGGAGAGTAAACAAAAGAGCTAAAAGCAGCAGTGAATCAATAAAAACGCTTTGATTTACCTTCTTCCAGTAAGCGTTTGGTGGTGGTCGTTCCCAATGAGAGCTCTTTCCCTGCCGTGCGGCGCGCTTACACCAGTGAGGACGAGGCGTGGAGGTCGTACCTGGAGAACCCGCTGACGGCTGCCACCAAGGCCATGATGAGCATCAATGGGGACGAGGACAGTGCCAATGCCCTGGGGCTGCTGTACGACTACTACAAGGTGCAGGTCTCAGTGTGGAGGATGGTGGCGGCTATGTCCCAGCACATCGTTTTAGTGATTTATATAGTTCGGTTCACCAAAAAAAAAAAACGCCATCTCAAAGTGCTTTGCAATACAAACATTTCTATAATATCCAATAATATAGAATTCAAATGGATCCAAATTCAAATCAGTCCAATTCAATTCAAACATAGTCAGGTAAATCACTTAATTCTTATAAAAAGTTGTCAGTGCATTGAATTATTTTTGCAGGAGTTTCCAATCCGAAAAACAAGCATGTGGCGACAGTGGAGAACAACAACACCAAACATGATTGCTAGGTTTTTCTATTTCGCTACACCTCATCAGCAACAGAAGCCTATAGTAAACAATAAGGCTTGTGACATACAAGAAAACCTTAAAGGTAGACAGACTGGTAAAATGCAATCAGATTCATCAGTCAACTTCATAAAAACATGCCTCTACTTTAAAGAAACTGCATTGCTTTTCAGGCAAAAAGGAATAACTCGAGTTATTGTGTTATTATAGATGCTTAACTGGAGTGGTACATACTCAAAAGCAACAAGTTCCTCTCAAGTATTTGCTTGTCTCCTAACTGTGGAGTTATGAGCAGAATCCCTCAACACAATGTATATGCTTGTCTTTTTTTTAGACTAGAAAATATAAAAATGTGACCTTTTTGCGCCTGGATCCCAGATTTTGCCTAAAAACATTCAAACATCAGCATTTGATTGGGTTGTTTCGGATCACCTCCAATCACATAATGACATTTCAGGACATACTGGTCCAAATCATAATATAATTATTTACAGACTCAAATTAACTTGCATACGTTTCAGTCTCGTCTTGGCCAAAATGCAATATAGTCAAAATCACTTCATAATGTCATTTAGTCATCTAGCAGAGCTCAACTGATTTAATTGAATCTAGAAATCCATCCTGCTAAAATCCTTTTCAGCAGGAAGAAACCTCCAGTGGTTAAGTTGACAGTTCAGATGCTAAAAACACAGTCCCACTGGTTCAGGAGTAGTTTCTATTTTCTACATTTACAGATCACTAAGTGGACCTTTGTTCACTTTTCATTTTCACATTTCATTGTGTTTTCTGTGTCCATCCAAGGAGAAGCTTGGGGGGGAATTTAATCTGGGATGGATAAAGATTCACAGAAAACAATAAAATGAAATGATTTCGATATGAAGACGATCTTTTCCCGTTCTCACCTTTGCTTCCTGTTTACCACTAAAGGCAAAAAGGGAAGAGAGTAAGACTCAGAACTGACTCAGGCAATTAAACTTGAACCTCTCGCACATAAACTATTCATCATTAGTTTGGTCATGATTACATTCTTATTGCAAGAGTTTCTTTCCTTCGGGAAGAAATCATACAAAGCGATTAAAAGTCCTTCAGAAAGTAAACTTGTTGTTAACAGGAAACAAGGCTAGCATGTTCTGCTGTTGACTGTTCTCCTCCTCCTTCCAGGTGCCCAAAGAAAAGAGAGTTTTGGCAATCCCCAAAGTTGCTGAAATTCCTGAAGACCCGGAGAAAAGGTTAGTAAATTTAAGTTTCACAAAAGCCAGGGATTTGCTGTCGAACCCTTGACCTCAGTAATAATAATACAAGTACAAGCCAACAGAGTGACATATACAATAGCTTAATATAAAAGCGCTCTGTTTATCTAAGAACAAGTAGATCTTAAAGATTATAGCCAAATTAAAGAAAAAATGTCACAGATCAGTGAGTTTTATTTTTGAATTAAAACCCAGACATCTGTCCTGAGACTAGGCCTGTCGCGATAAACGATAAGTCAATTAATCGAACGATAAATTAAAACTATCGACCTCATTTTAATTATTGGCTATATCGTTTTTTCCTGCCTTTTTCTCATACTGTTGATGACACTGAATGAAAAAAGGCTCAACTCCGGTGCTCTCCACTTCCTCCCTTCCTTATTTCCTTAGTGTAATGCCCAGCGCGCGCTGCACGATCTTATGTCGCCGACTGTCGGCCCATTATCAAAACCTGAGAGACACATTAGCCGACAGAAATCCTCGGTATAACGGTTCGATCGAAACCGTGTTGTGTCCAACAATGGACACAAAATAATAAGTCCAGTTCATTAACTTTTGAAACCAGGCATTAATCAATTCCTTACTACAATCTACCTGCAATGCATGTGGCTAGTGTCAGTCTGACTGAATGAAAATCATTATAACTATTTATGTCACGTTAACGAAGAACAGCTGAAAAGTTACCGGGTTTTCTGGTAGAAATTTCGCTCCAACTCCTCCCCTAGTTATTTATATTTTCTTTGCACGAACTGTTGAATAAACATTCATGTTGTTTCCGATGTCTGCTGGACTTCGGGTTGCACCGTGTCAGCTGTTCGGGATTCCCTCCGTGTTTCCCCTCAGAAAGCAGGAGGAGAATCCGGGCTTTCTGATTGGCTACCGGTCACATTCAACAGGCTGCGTCACTCTCCCAGTCTGGGATAAATCCTTGATTTAGATCGGAGCGGCACAACGATCTACCGTAACACACAACACTAGTGACAATCTCAGAACGAAGAACGTTCTAAGATTGTAGTTCGGAGTAAAAAAATCCTGTAGTTTGAAACTATTGCATCAGGCAGTCGGATGATTTCTCTATTTAAATCTAATGATTACTGAAGGGCAATATACTATATAGACTTCGCAGTATTTATTTCCACTTTGGCTTTATGTTGTTTAGTTTTTATTCAAGTACATTTATTGTTAATGGAGACTAAGAATTTTTTTTTTGGTTTTGGTTGTTTTATTATTTTGTGTATCAGTCCCAGTGTTAAGTGTCTTTTGAAAGTAAAGTGTATCTATCTTTGGCAGAAAATCACATGTATTATTACGTAATTTCCATTAAATCAATGTAAAAAGGTCTTCAAACAATATTATCGTTTATCGCAATACTTTTTTGAGACAATTTATCGCCCAGCATAATCTGTTATCGTGACAGGCCTATCTGAGACAAATATGAAGTACCAAATCCTGCTACCTGCACTGAAAACATAGAAAAATATTTAAAATCTTTACCATCTGTAATTATTTCTATTGTTTATGACAAGGTAACATGTCATTCTTTATTTAAAAAGTTTTAGTTGAACTTTTGAATACACTTTATAATAAAAAATAACTTAAAGGTGAGTGACAGAGGCATCATATTTCTAGGTCTTATTTATTTGTCATTTTTTGAACATGTCAGCTTTGCTTCACTAGGTATAACTATAAACTTATATTATTAACTAAATTCGACAAAAGGCGCTAAATTAATCTCTGCTACTAAATCGATCAAAATTTGTCCTTCAAATAGACAGGAGCTTATTAGTTTCACCTGCTGCTCTGTTCTTCGTCTTCTTTTTCTTGGTAAATTACTCAGACATGGAGGACTGAAACTAAACATCCATTCATTCCTAAACAGCAGGAAAAACATTGACTACGCATTGAGTAATTTTTACAAAAGTTTCCCTTTTTGTAATTTTCTGCTTTTGCAGTTTGGCTCATTGTTAACCAAAAGGAGTGCGTTATTTATGTTCATCATTTTTAAATAAGTGATCACGGTTTAGTCTTATTGAGCTTGCATTTGGAAAGTTGAGTGTTTGATTTTAGCTTCCTTTTACTACATGTCAGTATTCCTAGATTAGGAAAGCTGTACATGAATTCAGTCCATTGAAACCCCCCAAACTAAGTTTATTTATTATGTACAAAATTTTCTTGTCTTTTTTTTTTTTTTCACTTGGGTTTTCCAAATTAATTTATTAATCTGCTAAATGCCAGAATAATGAGACATGTTAGTTAAAAGGAGACACATCTGTGGATGGATTTTAAGGCAACATCTTAAACACACTGCTTCTAAGTGCGTTGTCAAAATCCATTATTGCTTAAGCATCGTAAAAAATAAAAAAAAATCCCAGAATGTGTCTTGGTGCAGCCACCCAAAACAACAGCAAAAGACCTTGTAAAACGTTTCTGAAAAGAGCATCAAGTTCAGTAGAGACCTGGGCTGAAAAGCCGCTCAGAGAGGAAGAAGCCATTCCTCAGACAGCAGCATAAAAACACTCAAGAACCCAGGGCTCAGCTTTTAGAGACCAATCCTATTTGACCCTAAAGACCTTTGCCTGTTGGAGGGTCCAAGGTTGAGATGGTGTTACTGTTTCTGTGCATAAGAAAATGTAAAATCATATGATATAAGATGATGCAAGTCATTTATTCCACCTCCACAAAGAACAAAAGAAGAAGGAAAACATTGCAGTCACAACACAAAAGATTTTTTTTATTTATTTATAGGTATAATATAGGTATGGGAGCGGTTTGCCTTTAAAAAAAAAACCCCTGCTCCATATTTCAGCTTCAGGCAATAAAATTTATAACAAACCTTTAACTTTTAGACTTGGTGCCAGCCCCTCCTTTTTTTATATGAAGTTGATGATTTTTTTTCTCTTATTGTTGCTTGACTCCATAAACCAGTTTTAACCCTTGATTTTTCTTTTTGTTTTTTTCTCAGGCCAGTTTGCCAAACCACCCCACCAGCCAAAATGACACAGAAACCCTGGACAATCGTGTCCAGGTCCTAAAGTCCGTCCCGGTCAATCTCTCACTCGGCACCGACCACCAGGATCCCAAGCTGTGCAGCTCAACGGGGGAGGCCCCAGCGAACGGAGACCCTCCAGCCATGGCCGTGGTCAAAGCTGAGGTGTATGCGCCCGTCTTCATGGCGGGACCCGGCCTCCACTACCGGGTGGAAGGAGAGGAGCGGGTGGTCTACGAGCAGAGTCCGTACGAAGTGACCACCGTCAGCCACACCTCATACGTGAAAGACGACCAGCAGAGTCCGCCTGACAGCCCGTACAAGGAGGAGACAGACGGGGTGAGACAGAAACAAGTATTACAAACACTGCAGATACTCAGAATGAACCGAGATGACATCGTAAGTCTGTATGGTTTCACAAGATCCCAGTATTTATATCTGAATTAAAAACAAAAATGTTTTAATCCTCTTTGATACTGCTGCTAAAAAAAATATATATATATATATCCATTAGTACTATTATATATACTGATATTTATAAGATTTGGTTTTCTTTCTTGATTTTAATTCATACAGAATGAATATACCTGGCAAAGACAGCAGTAGTTTTTAGTTACTTGAAGATCAAAATATACATTTTTGTAGACGTGATGGTGGCATTTCTATAGTTTCTACTGGCATCTAATAAAAAAAAAATATTAAAAAAGAGTTTTAAATAGCCAATTTTGTCTTTAGTGTAAGGGCCAGAAACAGGTATGGGAGGGGCAGCACTGCACTTCACTCTGTTTCAAACAGCTGAGGAAAAAAAAAAAAAAAAAAACTCCAGTCACTTCAGTATTTTCTCCTGCTACAAAACATCTCTGAAGCTCAGAAAAGATATATCAACAAATATTTGTTTTAGCTTTTTGCACCACAGTATACTTTTGGTAGCAGTACATAGAGAAAAATTGCAACGCCCAAAGCGTTGCAATCATAATGCAACTCTTGCATGTGGTGAAGTCTAGCCTGATGATTTAATTGAAATCCCAAACACCTTGATATCAATCTATAACAACTTAATGATTGGAATCTATAGTGCTCATTTTACCGTGAGCTGTATCAAAAATGATGCAAAAGGAGAAATAAATTAGCCAGACAAAGAATATACAGGTAAGAAACTTGATGATGATTTTTATAAGTGTGAATCTGTACATGTAGGTAGAGGTTAAATGTTAGACATGTTAATTATCTGTTTCCTTTTGCCTCTGTTGCTCTCAGGTCTGTTTATGAGAAAACCTCTGTGGAGGAGTTTCTGTTTTTGTTTCCTTTGCTGCATTGTTTGATGAGTTCCTCTCAAACTGACTGAATTTTTCAGGGCTGATTTCCTCTTTCTGTGTGTTTTTCTTTGTTTGCCTGCATTTTGAACAGAAGTACCACTCACCTTCCTCTCTCGCTACAGACGACTTCTTATTTCATCAGGAGGGAGCGTAAGTCCCTGCACCCTACTATTGTAGAACAGAGAAATGTATAAGTAAAGCGTTACGACCAGCTTTTCAAACCTGCAACTCTGAAAATGATCCATTCAGGCACACTTGATTGAGCTGAGTTGTTGTTACCCCTTCATCCTGCCTTGTTATTCGTCATCACAAATCTTTCTTGATGTGTGTGTGCAGTGGCAGCTTTCAGTATACGTTGGACGCCACTCGCTCGCTGCGCCAGAAACAAGGCGAGGGCCCCATGACTTACCTAAATAAAGGCCAGTTTTACGCCGTGACGCTCAGCGAGCTCAGTGCCAACAAGCGCCTCCGTCACCCCATCAGCAAAGTCCGGGTGAGTGGCTCACTTCCTTTCCATGAAGTTCTTCATACACTAATTGATAATTGACTTTATCTAAAATGTAATGTTTTTGTTTGAAAAAAGACTGTCCTATTCCCTCCGTATCTGTAGGAGATAACTGGCATAAAAGGGTTGTGCTTTGCTTGCTCTGGCCAACTCTTTTGAATATTTAAGCTCCTTTTGTGTTCAGAGCCTTCAGCTTGGCAGCTTCTATCTCTTCTCTTGCTGCAGGCAGTTCTCTTCGGCACAAATGCTGAAAAACTCTCACCGAAGATTTGTAGGCAGTTGAGGAATATAGTGAGATGTATCGTTGAAATCCAGAAAAACAGAAAGCCAGATGTGTGCTGCAGAACAATTTGAATTCTTACACTGACGTCAGGTTTAGTCAGATGGACAAAGACAATTCTTTAATAAAAATGTATCTCGATATTGGCTCTCTGATATACGACTCTGGAAGAAACTAAGAGCCCACTGCACGCGTTGAAAACCTCATGGTTATTCCAGCAATGATTTCTGAACTCTTCATTAGTGTTGTTGCTTCTAAATAAATATCAACTTGTTTTCGTTGCATTATTTGAGGTCTGAAAGCACTGCAGCCTTTTCATTATTTTGACCACTTTTCCTTTTCTGCAAATAAATACCAAATGTTCACTTGGAATTTCTGAGACATTTAGTCAGTAGTCAGTAGTATAAAAAGTCTGGTGGCTATTTCATCATTTTGAATCAATTTAATATTTTGAAACTGAAAACAGTTCCACGTCTAGCAAGATTTTTTTTGTTTAGTGTTGTTTCTGCCATGAATAATAATACCATAATAATACCAAACTGGCATGTCACAGCATGATAGAATCAATATGAGACTTGATCGGGTTGATTCAAAAAGTTCATCTTACTGCCAGTGAGAAATAAATCATGTTGGTGTGATTAAAATATTACTTAAACCTAAATCTACCAAAGGTGTGAGTAATTTTGGGCTTAACGGGATCAAATTCTACGGCTCATTAATTAGATTATGGATTTTGATTGACAGGATTAACAGTTAATATAGCAAATAAGACAGGAACTCCAAACATGTCGAATAAAGAAGGCAAATCAGTTCAAGGATAGTTTACTTTCTTTCTCTGCTTTTTGGATAACGTTCACTCAAACTGTGTCAATAAGGCATTTTTGTTTCTATTGTAATTTTTTGGCTCCTAAGGTAATATTTTTTGCCGAGTGTGAACTCATTTTTCCTGAAGCATGCACCGGTGCAGCTGGCGTATAAAAAACACCAGAAATAAAAGCAAATATTATCACTCTATTTGATGGAAATGAGCGATGACATGACATCTGTCATTAAAATAAAAGGCTTCAGGTGTCTTTCAGACTATTATGTGGATGGTGATACATAGTTGGCATGACAACTTGACATTAGAGTGAGGATACAACCTCTTATTTGCACAGCAGAGCTGGTTTAAATTAGCATTTATGTGTGAACAGCCCATTAAACTGTAGCGCTTCGACTTTGTCATCATCAGATTGTTGCAGCTCATGAACGCTTTTTTCCACAGCAACTTGACTCATAAATCTCTTATCCGTGATGGATGCCAAGGTGTCGTAATGCCCTGAGTAACAACTAAAGTCTGACATTATCTCAGAGTGATCATTTATGTAGACATATTCTTCCCTTGTTCTGCTTCTCAGAGTGTAATCATGGTGGTGTTCAGCGAGGACAAGAACCGAGACGAGCAGCTCAAATACTGGAAGTACTGGCATTCGCGGCAACACACGGCCAAACAGCGGGTCCTCGACATCGGTAAGATTTTTAACAAATTTTAAGCGAACTGTTTAAAAATGGTTTTGATAGTAGCTGAACAACTTAAGTGCTTTTTAGCACAGAATATAGTTACTTTTATTATTGTCAATATGCAATACTGAAATGTTTGGAAAGGCATAAAGGAATGGGAGTTTGAGTATTTAAAAGCTAAAAATCTGAAAAAATTGTTTATACATGACGTTATGTATATTTTTGATTTTCCACATCAAAATAAATTTAATTGCTTTTCTCTTATCCTTCCGATCATTTTTTTTAGTTCTGGATTTAAAAGTGGAAACAAGATTCTTGAACTTGGTTTAGTTGAGGCGCTTCATTGGAGAAATATCATAAAACCCAAATTTGTGAATGATTTGTATTCAAATGTCCATGATGTCATAAAAACTGAGTCTGAAAATGTTGTTAGAGAGCAACATGAATAGATGATCCATCAAACCCTAAGGAGGAATGTGAAAATAGGAATGCCTTATCCAGCCATCTGACAAGGAGTTTTACTTTAGCATCACTATAGTTGAAAAAAAAAAACATGACATCAAATTAAAAGATCTTTAAGCTCTAGCGGTTTAAACATTTTAAAACCTTCCCTGATGTGCTGACTGAGAGGCAGAATGACACATTTATATTGTCAGAAGTGCTGGAATGTGCTCAGTAAGTAAACAAAGCAATACCAAGCTGAAGGCCAACGAGCCTCCACCCAGCTGCCCGCCATCATCCACCATCCACAGTGGATCGGGTTGACCTACAATGCACACACACACACACGCACACACACACGCACACACACGCACACACACACACACACACACCCACGCACACACACACACACACACACACACCAATAAATGTTTCTACGTGAATGTGTTGCAGCATAAACCCTCTAATCTTCCTGACATTACCCAGATGATTGATCTTAATGCTCGACTGTTCCAAACATGACAAGCCAAACTTTCTTTTTCACACCACTACCCACATGCACCGATCCGAAAGGTGCTCAATCTCCGCTCTGTGACATTTGCTTTCCCTTTAAGCTCGGCTGGAGCATTTGAATCTTAACCGTCTTTTCTACGCCTTGTTGAGTGAACGCATGTGAGACGCTCTTGAGGCAGTTTGGGTGACAAGCTTGGGCCTGCTGGGTAGGCAAAGATTCAGAGGTATGTGGGAGACTTTGGGTCTGGATGCAGACAAACAGACACTTACACACCTCCATGCAGCTTGTTGGGACAGGGAGAGGAATGTTAGCCACACTGTTACCTCAACTGGTCCTGGTCTGTTGAAAGTAATTTTTTCTTCAGTGTAGATTTTCATCTTAATTCTCATGTTTACACCAACCAAGGTGAGTCACAATCAGCCTTCGATTCACACGCGTCTTTAGATCTCCAGGTACATTTGAAGCCTTTCATGGGAGCGAAACATGAATTTAAGTGGAAAACTAAAACTAAAATCTCCTGTTGTGGTTTGTCTGCAGTTTTTAGTTATACCAAAATTCTTGGACAGATCACAACTTAACTTGTCAGAGTAAATAATTGTCCTAGTTTGAGAATCCTAATTGTTTTTGGTGATTAGCTGACTTTACAGTTTCAAAGTGGTGAACTATGGCGGTATTAGAGTTTATGCAATGATTCAAAAAATATTAGTCAGGATCATAGATAAACGTAAAAAGTAAATGCGCTTCTTTACGCAGTTTCACTGCACTTATGCACAAAGAAAACAGAATAATCAACAAATTGTGAAAGATTTACATGGGTAAATCTTTGTAGAATATGTAGGAATGTAACTTAACATGAAAATGAGGTAAAAAAAATAAAATAAAAAGTGAAGACTCCATGAGGTCTATTAATTTGTGAATGAGTTTAATAAGCTAACCAAGACCAAAAGTAAACATCTTAGTTAAATTTATGCATCGGGGTTCTTTCTGAAGTGGCTGTAAAAAGTCTTGTCTCGACAGCTACAGAGATACCCATTTCTCAGGTAATTTTCCACAAGTGGGCAACAAACTATAACTCTCCACTCTCCAGAAAACTCCAAAACATTTCTTTGTAGTACATCCAAAATTGTCAGTGGTTCACCTCAAAGATAACAGTCTTTCCTTCATCAAGTGAGTGTAGAAGAGAAAATAAAATGCATGTTTTGGCACAGATAAGTGAGATTCCTCACTCTAATGGAGTTTTAGATTAGTCTGAGGTTGATTTTTGATGCATAAGAGGGTTCTTGAAGAAATAAAGCCAAACTAAAATAATCTGTTGATGTGATCTCCAAAGACATGAAAAGTCCAACTCTTTGTTACTGACTTAGGTTATGCTTAGATCACAATTTTTTGTTAAGTTGCATAATTAAGAGGTTTTGTTCAGTTATTATTAACTCTACTATAAAACATTTGAACCCTGTTGCCTTTTAATTAGCTTGTTAATCTTACTAAAGCATAAAATTATGTCCCTAGCCTCCCTTCAAATATTCACCACACAACTACACCGTGTTCCAAATTATTATCCAAATTGGATTTAAGTGTCATAAAGATTTCATTTTTTGTTGTGCTATTAAATTTATAGATGGTATTGTGTGTCAGGGCTCTTTGAATCACTGTAATTAATTTCAGAGAGCTGGTTGATTAGTTTGTCTGGTGAGCTCAACGAAAGAAAATCTACTTAAGGATGTTCCACATTATTAAGCAGGCCACAGGTTTCATATGGGAAAGAGAAAGGATCTCTCTGCTGACGAAAATCATCAGATAGTGTAGTGTCATATGACAAGGTATGAAAACATTAGATATTTAACGAAAGCTGAAGTGTCTCTTCATCGTACCGTGAAGAGATTTGTGATCACTTTCTTTCATGGTTCAGAAAGAAGATCCGTACCTAGAGTAGCAAAATCATGCATGACAATGCACCATCTCATGCTGCAAGGAATACCACTGTGTCATTGGCTGCTATGGGCATAAAAAGGGAGAAACTCATGGTGTGGTCACCATCCTCCTCTGACCTCAACCCTATTGAGAACCTTTGGAGTTTCCTCAAGCAGAAGATCTGAGGGTGGAATGCATATCTAAACAGCAGCTCTGGGGAGATATTCTGCAGAAACGACCCACAAACTCACCAGTTCAATGGATGCAAGAATTTTGCAGGTGATATCAAAGAAGGACTCCGATGTTAACATGTAACTCTGTTTGTCAAGATGTTTTTGATTGAAATAGCTTTTGATTTTAGTGACAACTTAATACTGCACATTCAAAGAATGACCGTTTGCAGTTCTTTATAATCCATCAAATGTTTAGAAAATCTGCTGTGCATAATAATTTGGAACAGTGCATTTTGAGTTTTTTATTTTTGAAAAAAAAAAAAGAAGAAACTTTTCTCATGGGGAGCTTTGTTCAGTAAAATTAGATTTATACTATAATAGTTCATCACTTGAAAATTGTACTGATCATCATAAGCATCAACCATTTAGAAATTCTGAGAAAATATCACTTGCACAATAACTTGGAACACGGTGTACTATGAGGAAGTGTAAGCTCTCTCTTTTTTTAGAACAAATCCCTCAGGTGTCCTTTTTAATGTTTTTGCAAGTGTAATGAGACTGTTTTTATGTTCATGTGTGAGGAACAGACACAGATCAGACACATCAACAGCACAACCCACAGGGCATAAATATTTTTCCATTATATCAACAGATGCGGTTGTGGAAACATATCCACACATAGTTTCTGAAAAATTGTTCCCTAAGAGACCACCTGTGTACGACAGAGTTGTAAAAGTGAGTTATAGCTGGATGGAAAGTAAAGAAAAGCTGGTATGAATAGAGGTTGAGACAAGGCGCATCGTACCCCGGGGCTGCTTCAGAGAATGGGTCATTTGAATGAGGCTATTTACTCGGGGGGTGTTCGCACAGGAAGGCGTGCTGCAACCTGCGCTGCTGCTTTGTGCACCTGCTCAGAGACCAGGAAGTGTTCATGCGATGGCGGTTAGGATAATGGAGGACCTCACTAATAGATATTTGGACAATGGTCACATTAAACTAACAGTAAAAACAAATCTTAGCGGATTCATCCCACAATCAGCAGTTTTAATTGGTAATTGATTATTATTTATTCTAAAGGTTTTCTTCTGTCTGTGTATTCTGACTAACTTTAGTGTGTATTTTTTTAAAATTTATTTCAAAATTAGCATTTCAAATGTCCGTCTTCTCTCCAAAAGGAAAATAGCAGAGAAGCAAGTTTGCAAAGTTGCATGTGAAGGAATCACAAGACTTGTGGAACTATGTCCTTTGTACAAATGAGACCAAAGTAGAGATATCTGGTTAAAAAACAACAATATCTAAGCTTATATCAGCTGTCAAGCATGGTGGTGAAAGGATGATGTCCAGGGCTTGTTTTGGATACCTTGTAGTCACTGTCAATGTAGACCTTAGTGAAAAGTATTTGTGAATCAAATATATGAAACCTTATATCTGTCTGCTTTCTTTTCTAGAAATCAAACTAAGATTAGTTCAATCTAGTCGACACTATCTAAGTAGGCTAGCTGGATAGCTTATACATAGCTTAGTTTCTGCTAGCTAGCTGACGTAGAGTTTAAGCTTATCTTACTCTTGGTAAGCTAGTTAGCGAGTCTTTCTTTTCTTGAGTTGAAGGTTATCTTCTCTTAGCTGACTTATCAAGATTTTAGACTTATCTATTTCTAGCTCATGTATCTAGAAAGCAACTTCATTCTACGGTAACAAACCTTTATAGAATTGAAGCTGATGTTAAACTTCAGACAGCCTAGCTAGGTAGGCTATGCTTAAATGTATAATAAGATAGCTAAGTTATGTTATCTAAAACTTTGACTATGTTATGCACTAAAAAAGATAGCAAGCTTATCTAGAGCGCAAGCTTATTTTATGTCAGCTTGCAATGTCAGCGAGAATTCACTATCTTCAGCTCTACCTTATATAGCTCAGGATTAACTAGCCAGCTAGCTTAGAGTTAAAGTTCACTGTAGCTTAACACAGAGATCTAGCATTTCATATAACAGCTGAAGAGGCTCTTAAAATGAAAGCAAGTCCCTCCCAAAAGCAGTCCTGCTTTTATTTATGCACATATATTTATCTATTTGTAGGTTTGTTTGTTTGTTTCTTTAGCATGTTCCTTTGATTGGGTGCTTGGCCACAGAGCATTCTTATTATGGCCCCGATTTTCATCTCCCATACTTGTGGTCAGAGGTCAACCTAAAGCAAACCGAAACACTGATCTGGCTGCCCTTTTGTGCTCCAGTTGAATAGTCTTTCTTTGCATCTTCTCAGGCCCTTTGAAGCCAGACTCTCTGTTTACTCAAGCAGATAAGGCCTTATGTCCTAAAACTGAAGCGTGCCACATGATTGCTTATCTTAACAATAGCTACCAGTTTTTGCTTTTATTGACCAATTTGTTGGGTCGATGCCTGAAAGCTGGGAATAAATTCGAAATTTGTATTCGCAAGACGTAAACTATGTACTGTTTTTTATTAAACAGCTGATTACAAGGAGAGCTTCAACACAATCGGGAATATTGAAGAAATCGCCTACAATGCCATCTCCTTCACCTGGGATGTGAATGAAGAGGCCAAGGTACAGAGGAGTTATGTTACTGTATTTTTTTCCTGTTCTTTTTTGTTTTGCATGCAGGAATTAAATGTCATCGTAATTTTCCCAGGAACCAGTTTACTCTATTTACTCTCACTAGAGGCGTGTTGTGGATGTGAAAAAGTAGCTCAACAGGTTTTTGTGCTGATTCAGATGTTGGCAAACAAATGCTCTTACTTGACAAATTAACCGGTTTTTCAAAAGTGATGCAACCGTCTGACCCGTAGACACCGCCAATGCTTAAGAGCTTACTGTCATATTTAATATTAAATCCTATAATGCTGCAATCAGTCAAGATCTGAGCACCGACAGCAGTATCTCTCTCTAGCTGGCACGTTTTCAGCTGGGTGTCATAAAACCGATGGGCAGAGCCGCCTACATTTGCTCTGTTTGTTCTCCGTTTCTGTGAAGCCCACTCCTTTGTGACCACTCCTTAAATGCAGCTCCGTCAGTGTTTAAACTTCAGAGTGCCCCCAAGAGCCAACACACACCAGCACCCATCCCCACCCTCTCTTGTTTGTTTTGCCCTCATTTCTGAGGGACTCGATGTGTGCGTTTGGTCTGTTTCTGTGGACTGTGCGTCAAGAGACTTTTTTATTGCAAAAGCGTAGGCAGAGACGAGAAAGAAAGAAATCAAAGCCAATGCTTCTGACTATTTCTGACTTGCTCTATTTGTAAGATATGTATGTGTAGCGTCTGTGCAGAGAAATGTCATCCCAGCACACTTTACAAAACAACGACATCTTGTCAATGTATTGAATGTAGTTAATCTAACCATACAGACAGATAAAATGACAAATTCCAGTTCGATCCGTATTATAAAAGCTGTGGTAAAGCCTAGTTTATTACGCCAGGTTTTCTGTCCAAGGGAACCCAGCTGGTTGCATTTCTCTTTATGAACAAGCATGTGGTGACAGTGGGCAGTCGATTCCAGTAACTAAAAGCAAAAACTGTTCACTGGACACAAAGTTTCCCTTCCACACACCAAAGTATACATTGTTGATTTTTACTCAGGACAAATTGCTAGAGCTATTTGTTGATTAAATAGTTCATTTTACACAAAATATAACACAATTCAGAAGTGAAAAGAAGAGAATATATGGTTTTGCATTTTTGGCAAAAACGTATAAAATGTTTGAGCGGCTCAAAAATGTGGCATTGAAATTGAAAAAGAGTCTGACAAAAGATAATGACCAAAGATCCTAAACACGCAGCCAGAGATGGAATAGACAGCTTAAATGATAGCATGCTTATGTATCAAAGTGGTCTAGTCAAAGTTCAGAGTTAAATCTAAATGAAAAGGCATGAAAATTGATGTTCACAAATGTTATTTGTCGAATCTGACCGAAATGGAGACATTTTCAGTTTCTTTACTGAATGTAGTGACGGCTTGCTTACATTCTGCGTTTATCATGTTTGTGACTTTTATCTGCTGAGATTCATGCGAAGCAAAAACACAAGACGGGTTGAAAGGAATTTGGTTTGCATGGCTTTGGAGAATGAAACAAAAGATGAAGATTTTTGTAGACCAGAAGAGATGAAGGTTTGGATCAGGAGGCTGCATGTTCCTGAGGTTTTATATGTGAGTGTTGAAGCCGGATCTGCTCATCTTGCTCTGTCGTCTTCAGATCTTCATCACCGTCAACTGTCTGAGCACAGACTTCTCCTCCCAGAAGGGGGTGAAGGGTCTTCCTCTGATGATCCAGATCGACACGTACAGCTACAACAACCGCAGCAACAAGCCGCTCCACAGGGCGTACTCCCAGATCAAGGTCTTCTGTGACAAGGTGACCAAACACTTGCTGCACTATTGTTAACAACTGCAGGAACACGTCCTGCCTTATCCTGCTTTATTATAAAAGCTGTAAAAAGATTCACATTTTTATTTGGCGGAAACATATAAAATGTAAAATGTATCTAATCGTCCTTCTTACTGTGAATTATTGCAATACGGTTTGTCAATCAAGTGCAAGTTTAGGTGAGTTGCTATTTTCTCACAGCCATTTTCTGGTTTTTAAAGAACAATATGCACATGTCTTATTTTAATTACCTTTAAAATAAAATATTTTTACCATTTTGAACAGTGGCCAAGAAAAAGAAATCCTGTCTCTTGTGATACAAGTCTGGAAAAAATTAAGAGACCAATTAAAATGGGCTCTGATTTTACTCTTTATATGTAAATGTTTGAGTAAAATGAACATTGTTGTTTTATTCTATGAACTACTGACAAAATGTCTCTGAAATTCCAAGCAAAAATTGTTTATTTGCAGAAAATGAGAAATGGTGTAAATAACAAAAAGATGCAGAGCTTTCAGACCTTAAATAATGCAATAAAAACCAAGTTGATATTAATTTATAAACAACAATGTTAATGTTTTAACTCAGAAAGAGTTAGAGGTCAATATTTGATGGAATAACCATCAGGTTTTCAATAAATGTACTCAAGTCAAAAGCTGGATTTGACTTTTTTTTTCAGTGTGTGTTTACACAACCACAATAAAATCTGACATTATTTATAATTATTTACCTATTTAAAATTTTTATTATTCACCGTGCTGATTTTATTTTATTTTATTTTATTTTTGTTTATTTTTATAAATAATTCAACAGACCCTCAAATGTGTGAGATGCAACAAAATACATATTTGTTTTAATCCTTCTCTCACATCTTGAAGATTTAATGCAGGTGAACATGCAGGATGCTGCAGACCTGTAGTTTGCTGGACTCTAGTGGTGACAACAGGAACTGCAGCCATATCCTGTAGAGGAGAGAAAATTGACAACCTGTGGATTATGTAATTACATTTCTGCAATAAAAAGCAGATTAAATGTTCAAAGTGTCTCTGCTGACACCAGAAACGATTGTCAGGGTTTGTCTTTAGTGTTTCTTTTTGTTTGTTTGGTGACTATAAGTGCATCATTACCTGCAGTTTTCAGAGCGAAGAGGCTGAATCCTGACGTCAGTCTTCCCTCTAGTGGTCAAAGCAAGCCTGCGCATAAATAACATGTTTTTCTAGCTACTCTTTTGCAGACCTGGATTGTTTTTACTGCCTGACTAATTTTTTTTCTACAGGGAGCTGAGAGAAAAATAAGAGATGAAGAGAGGAAATTACTGCGCAAGAAGTCGAAAGGTATAGCAAATTTAAAATAAAAACGAAACAAAAATAAAGAGTAACTGAAATGATTTGTATCATGGAAGCAGAAATAGAGTGCTGTTTTTACGGTTTATGGCTATAAGCGTACTTGTTTATGTTTCAACAGTAAACAAACACCGGGTCAGTTATTATGAGCTTCGTTTTTCTGTCTGTTTAGGGAAAGATGGCGGTGTCGGGGTCATAGCTATTCCCAAAAAGTCCGACGTCACTTTCTTCAAGACCATCACGGACTTGGAGGCCCAGCCGGTCCTCTTCATCCCCGACGTTCACTTCGGTAACCTGCAGCGGGCTGGACAGGTAGGCGCCCTGTTCAACAAAACCTCTGAGCCGAAATTTGACTTTTCAGATTAGTAAAATTAAAATGTTTCAAAAACTAGGAGCTTCATCTACTGTGAAGGTGCAGAGAGAGGGACCGGGAAACCACAAGCTAAAGAAATTATAAAGTTGTTTTTCTGTACTTCAAATGTTCCTGCAGCATAGAAAAGTCTAGAAATGGCTTTAATCACATTGCAGGTTGGATAAGTTGCATGGAGACATGATGGATTTTCCACACTTTCTCCCTCGTTCCATTTTCTAAAATGCAAGAGTTTGAGTTTCTGAATGTGCAGACATTTTTGAGTTGTTTTATGTTTGAATAACATCTTTCCTCTTGGATTTGTCAAATCAAATAATTGCTTTCAACATTTGATCCTTTTTGTGTTTTGAGAACCTGCAGTGATTTAATACCAGAAATATTCAGTTTCACTGCGTTTTTGTCCTCAAAGCAACTTTATATTTGGGTTTCAAAGTGACTCCATTAAATTGGATAAATGCCCAACAAAACTGAATTTTTACAAACAGAATAAAAGTGGTAAAATTAGAAGGATCAGTACCTGTTGTAGAATAATCCATTCCAGATGTGGAAAATCTCAGTGCGCCACATTTTCGGATGGCGGCTAAATAAGACACAAGATTCTAGAAAAAAGTAGAAAATAAATTTCAAAATAAAAAATATATATGAGATCTGTTTCTAGAAACTGTCTCCTGCTTTTATTTCTATTCAGAATTCTGTCTTTGTGTTGATCTGTCACATTAAATTCCAACAAAATGCATCAAAGTTAAAGCTTGCAATGCAACAATGTGAAAAAAGCCGATCCGTAGTTTTATGCACCACTACATTCGGTAAAAACAGTGTTATTGTCCTGATTTTATATTAAACATTTAAACATTTTGCTTTGAGTTTCATCTCTAACTCTTAATTTGTGCCCAGGTGTTTACGTTCAACGCAGAAGAGATCGACAGAGAAGGGTGAGGGGAAAACAGGAAACCACGCCGCACGGCGACGCCGCAAAACGTCTCGGGATTATAATTTCTTCTTCTTGTTGTTGTTGTGTTTTTTGAGGAGCGTGTTGGTGAAGAGGATGTTCAGGCCGTCTGATGAAGACCTGTGCCCGTCACCGCACAAGCAGAGCCGCGAGGAGACGCACAAACGAGGTAACACAGCCGGCTGACAGCGTTCCTACACAGTTTGGAGAATTCTGGAATTCAATCTGAGTTATTTTCCAGGTCTGGATATTAACTCTGTTAATAGACGATAAGAAAGTTTGTAAAGATGTTTTCATTTGCGGACTTTACTCCCAATCCCGTTTTCCAGCCATCCTTACTTTTCTTCCGGGTTTTTTTCCCCATATTTACAGCCATAAGAAATAAAAAAAAAAAAAAACATGCCGTTTTAATCTGCATCGGGTTTGTTTCTGTTTGTTTTAACCAATTAAGAGTAAAAGCAATAGGTGGCCTGCTTTCAGTCACATCTGGCAAGTTGAGCATTTGCTAAATCCACTCTTGTTTGCTCGGACGTAAGGAATAGCAAACACTTTTATTTTGAGTCGGCACAATTCGCAGCAGCGGCGTATTCCCACGAGGAACGAAGCAGCTGTCCCTGAACTTCACACATCCTCATTTTCCCCAGAGAGCCATGGGAATAAAACGTGGCACTCGACGTTCATCCTTGGCTAAAAATCCTCTCCAAGCACGGCTTGTTCCAGAAGAGCGCTGGTCTGGGTCATATTTAATAATTACGTGTGGAAAATGTCAAAAATAACAGCCGAAGGTTATTTGTGATTCCGGTCTTCTTATTGTGCAAGTGAGGAAACGTTGAGATCCTTGAGGCTTCGTGAAAAATAAGAGGGAATTGTGAAACTGTGGCCTGACCAGTCAGGTTGAATCGGCTTCCTTCTGCCTCGGCTTTGCAGTGCTGCTGTACGTCAGGAAGGAGACGGATGAAGTGTTCGACGCTCTGATGCTGAAGTCTCCCACCCTCAGAGGACTGATGGACGCTGTGAGCGCCGCCTTTCTGTCCGCAGGCGTCAAAACACAGAATATATTCCGTCTTCACGCGCTCCTCCATGTTTTTCCTCAACAGATATCAGAGAAGTACGGCGTGCCCACAGAGAGGATAGCCAAAGTGTACAAGAAAAGTAAAAAAGGGTGAGCTGGTGCTAAAGCAGAACTGCTTCAGGTCCAGAAATGTACAGATTTAGGCTTAAATTAATAATCAAACACGACCAAAGGTCACAATTTCGGTCGTGTGATGACTTATAATTTTGAGAAAACTCTTAATAGACTTGAAACAGTAATCCCTTCAAAATAAAATCTTTTTTTTGCACTGAAGATGGCTCCTGCCAAAATTGACAATAAATGTAGAAATAAATAAATCGCTCCATAATAAAAAAACAAAGAAAACAAGGGGAAAATAATAATGTTTGTGAATAAAGGAGATAATTAGATTTTACAGGAGGTAATATATCAAAGTATGATCAAAATAATAAGTGACAGTAAATAAAATATACAAAATAGGTACAGAATATGGGGGAAAAAGGTAGAAAAAATATTTAAATATAAAGGAAACTAATAAAACAATGAGACTGAAAATAAAATAAAATGGAAAATTAAAAATAATAGCAATTAAAACAGTTAAAAATGAAACATTAACTTATGTTACAATGTGAAATCGAATCAAAATGAGTTGAGGAAGGTATTTTTGAGTGCAGTATTTGGTACATTTATTACTTTATCAAGCCAATTTTTTATTTCTAAATTTACTGACAATTTTGGCAGGATCTGTCCTCCATAAGTGGGATGGATTTCATTAGCCCTGTAATGAAAGAAATTATTAATATCTAATATTCTTTGAAAAAGTTCATAATTTATCTACAAAAAAAAAATAAAATACTTGAGATTAAATTTTGGATTCAGTATTAAATATTTTCTATTTTGTCATGTTTTTGGGGGCAGAATCTTGGTGAACATGGACGACAACATCGTCGAGCACTACTCCAACGAAGACACCTTCATCCTCAGCATCGAGAGCAGCGCCGACGCCTTCAAGGTCATCCTGACGGAGATCTGACGGTCGGCGCCTGCAGGAGAAACGTCTGACGAGTCGATGGACTTTTACTTCAAACCTCTGAATCCCCTGATTCTCACACTACACTTACCTCTATGAAGCATTTTCTATTTCCTATGCAGGATGACAAAAAAAAAAAAAAAAACAACAAACGGGACGTTCTTGTGAATTGATAGAAGAAACGCTGGACTCCACTCCCACAAACTTCAGTTTTGCTGCATATTTTTACTGTATAAACTTTGTATAAAATAATTTTGTACAGACGCGTCATTGCCAAATGTCACATCAGAAGTAGCCACTTAAATATGTCTGATGTGTATCTGTATGTAGCCGCAGCTTTAATTTACTTAGTTGATTCCAAGTACGACTTAGCAGCTTCTTTTTTTTTCTGCATGCCAACCTTTGTTTTTGCTAGAAGTGTCATTATTTATTATTTTTTGTATTTCTATATACCTGTGATCCAAGAATTTCAAGTAGATTTCTTCCAAATCAAAGTAAATGAATTTTAAAACGGTTTGATGCTCTCATCTTTCAGCCACGTGGTAAAAGCTGAATTTTATTTTGTATGGTTTTTAAGACATACCAATGAAATATTTCATTTGTAAATGGAAATGTAATATAAGTACAGCTGTTTTAAAAAAAACAACAGAACAGAAATGTCATTTTTCAAATAGGCAATAGCAAGAAATAAAAAAATAATTTCTACTCTTATAGTGGTGTGAAAAATATAAATTACTTCTTTTTTTGTTTCTAAATCATGCTTGCTGTTATTAATCAGATTTTTTTTTTAGTTCATCTGGGTCTGAATTTACTACAATTATTATTTTTTTGTTAGGAAAAATGTCAGCAAAACTTGATGCGACACCTCACATGAGGTCAGGTAAATCTAGTAGCTTTCATTTCCTAAAATGAAATAATTCAAAAACTAGATATTTCACTAACTCCGATTATCTTTGACGTTAAAAACTGATGCTGTGAAAACATTTCGGTGCAATAAAAAACAAAAATAAAAGAAGAAATCTGAAGTTTTTCACGAACCGTGGATAAGTTTCAAGCCTCGGCGTAAAATACGGAAATTGTTTTTATATTTTTACCAATCAAAAAAAAAAATCCAGTTTTATACATTTGTATTACAAAAAGAGCTTCAAAATAAATCCTTACTCCTCCGTTTTCCTTTTATTTGAACAAAATGGACATCCTACACAGAATACATGACGCAAATTACCCATACAAAATCTAGAAAATTATACAGTGACTTTTTTTTTTTTCCTTTTTGTTCAACAATTGAAGCGTACAGAATAAATGGATACAATACTGTGCTTTTTCTTCTTTCATTTAATTCTTCTATATTTGGCACTTGACCACAGGATGCAATTGAAATGAAATAAAGAAGTGGAAGTACCTGATTGTCTCGATGAAAGGAGCAGAACTACAAATGTTATCACAGTTGAATTTTTCTTTTTCTTTTTTTTTTTTTTAATCTTCACCCAATAGTTACATTTCAACATGCGAATACAGCAGTTTCTCACATCAGCAGGGCAGTGAAAGAATCCTGATGGAAGAAGTGAAATGTTCACAGTGAGTTCTGCTCCTGCAATCAGTTTTCAGTCTGTGGAAAAGTCAAAAATACGACTGCTGGCATTTACTCAGACAAAATCTGAACTTGAACATCATCACTCGTACAGATGATTTTCTCTCTGTCTTGTTTTGTAGCTTTCTTGCACAGAAAATTTTATTCAGTTGGGGAGAACGGCTTTGGATTTCAGCATTTCTTTCCTTATGAGGGGAAATTAATTTCCTTAAAACTAATTGTGACAAAGCCAAATGTGTAAAATCACCCGGTTCTCTCCTTTTGCTCAAAACATGTCTAGCATAAATATGCGTGAATACACTGTACAAGTTTCTTACATATTTGTCAAGTAAAAGAAATTTAAATATCCGTCACATTCCAGTATTTTATGCATGAAAATCGAACGTGAAATCTTGCGTCGCAGCAAAACGCTGCAACGTAACGTCAGAATAAAATGAGAACATACTATATATTCATATATCTTTTTTTTTTTTTTTTTTTCTCCTTTCACACTTAGACTGCGGTTTGCAGAGAAACAATCACAGCTCGGTTTATGCGCGACATATTCGCTCTCCAGAGACCGCGCAGGTACACTCAGCGGTCACGACAACTTCATTTAGAAAGCCGAGTCAGTTTTGGTTTTCGTAACATTCTTTCAAAAAAAAAACAAAACAATAATACAGTACATAAAAATCATATTCAACATTTAAAACGACGATTCCCAGATCTTGTGACTAAATAACTGTTCTGCAGCCCCAGACCAACATGCTTCATTTCCCCCAGCGGTGACGGTGAGCTACGTTGCAATACTTGGTAAAGATCTGTTCGTCGCCACTCGGCAAACCGGGTCAGTCGCACGGATAAAACCAACGACATTCTCTTTAAATAGGAAATCCTGCTTTTAAAAATAAAAAAATAAAATAAAAGGGTAAAAACAAACTTGAATTTGCTTCAGCGCACCTCATGGATGAGCTGCGTCGTCCCTGCCGACTGTGAGCTCACAGCGCAGGGGGATAAAAAAAAACAAAAAAAAAACACCTTTTCCATTTCAACGAGTCTTTGATGGTAATTTCAGTCCTTCAAGTCAAATCTGTACCGCAGATCGGACCCGTGTTTGTGCAGAACCTTTGACCGAACACAGAGGCCCGTGAACAGTGTGTGAAAGACTATTTACAGACATAGAAACAGCATGTGTCTGTGTGTTCATGTGCCTCTCTATAGGTCAAAGTATTACATTTCAAAAGTCTCAGCTGGGTCAAATGGGAGCCATTTTGAAAACGTGCTAACGTATCGGTCCAGTTTCCTACTGCCCGGCGCTGCTGGGGTCACACTGCAGCAGCCGCACGATGGAGGGGTCGTTCTTTGCTCCCTCCACGAACTCCTCCAGGGACAGTTTACCTGAAACAAAGAACATTTAATGTAATTCAAACAGGTTTTGTCTCAAGAACGCTTGAGTTGGAGTTGAGGACTGTGAGCAGCCTCACCGTCTCGATTTGTGTCCATCTGCCTGAAGATTTTGTCGGTGCGCTTCTCGGGTGTGGATTCGTCTTCTGGCATTTTCATCACAGAGGAGACCATCTTGTAAATGGCCTGACAAAAAAAAAACAAAAAAAAAAACAACGTCAATAAGAGTTGATTTTGATGTTTGCAAAGATTCTCTATCCAATCTGACTTATTTTGAGATATTTTACCTATTAACTGCAAAAATACCTGCTGGTTATTTTTACTTTAAATAATGCAGAGAATCGTGGACAATAAGGTAGATTCTTATTCTGATTGTTCATATGCAAACATTTGGAGCTGTGACAAAGTAAGGCTAAATGAACTCTCCTCCAGATGAGTCTAATTCAGAGAAATCTGAGAACCAGAAAGGAACCGATAGTTTCCTCTATCAGAAGTTTTTCCAGCTGTCAAATGACACAGAACAGAAGAGATGATGAATATTGAAGTCGGGTTGCAAAATTCAAATGGAAAAAACAAAATGTAAATACAAACAGACTGCCTTTACCAGGGAATTTAAACATAATCAGATGCATATGCACACAAATCTGCCTTTACTTTTTGAAAAACGACTATTCATAAATGTACGTAAATATCTATTTTAGGAGATTTGTAATAATTTTTAAAACAACCATCATTTTACCAGTACATTTAGGATTGAGACAAAAAAAAGAGGATGAATTTTTTTCTTCTGTCAGATGGAAAATTGTGTGCAATTTAAAAAAATAAAAAGAATTTATTGGTACTTTTAGTCAAAAATTCTTTGTGGAAATTCAAAGCAAATGTTGCAGGAAAATGAAAAAGTGTTTAAAAAAAAACAAACAAACAAAAAAAAAACAGTATGTGTTGTTATATCAATATTGAAATCATCAGTTTGTACTTTATATTTTTCATCCATAGCTATTAGGACTCATTGTTTAAGGTCCAAAGAGCCTCTTGTGGTTCCGGAGCTGCATGTTGGAGACCACAGGACCACACATTTAAAATCACTCAAACTTTAATGCAAACTTTTCAGTTTGGAACATCTCCAATACTCAAAGAGCTCAACTTTTTCTTTCTAGCTTTTACATCACAAATATTCAAATGGCATTTTGCCTTCGAAGAACCTTAAGGCGAGGAAGCAAAACGCAGCGACATTTAAAGGCGAACAAAAACTACCAGACAAAAAAAACTCTTACCGTTACGATCTCCAGCATCTCCGCCTTGCTGATGTATCCGTTCCCGTCCAGGTCGTACATGCTGAACGCCCACTTCAGCTTCTGGTCCAGGCGGCCGCGCGAGGTGACGCTCAGGGCGATGATGAACTCCCTGAAGTCTATGGTGCCGTCGGCGTTGGCGTCAAACGTGCGGAAGACGTGCTCGGCGAACTTTGAGGCGTCTCCGTACGGGAAGAAGTTGGCGTAGATCTTCTTGAACTCCTCCATGCTGAGGGCACCGCTGGGGCAGTCCCGCAGGAAGCCCTTGTACCACTCGGTGATCTCGTGCTCGGTGAAGTCCGTGTTCTCCATCAGGTCCTGCATGACGTCGGGACGCAGTTTGCTGTTCTGTTTGCCCATGGCTGCTTGTGTTTTGGAGGAGCTTTCTGGAGGCGAGGGCAGCGGCGCTTTGGACTGCTGGACAAGACGCAAGAGAATACGATAATAATCATATGAAAAACAAGAGCGAGCGGGGGGGAAAAAAAAAAACACATACATATATAAATTAGAATAAAAATCAAGTGAACACGTCCTGCCTGAATGCTAATGGTCAACACCACCAGAGAGGAAGCTTTTAAAATTCATTTCAACGTTTCTAATTCTCACCACTTTAACTGTTTCAACTAGATTAACAAGCAGGATAATTATCCACTGTATAAAAAAAAAATACATTAAAAAAAGCACGTTGCACTCACACTCTAAAAGGTTTCTCAACCTTTTACCAGCCTTTTTGCCAAGCTGAATAATTAGAAAATTAAGACAAAATAAGCATTTTTTAATGTCCTCCTTTCTATTTAATTCCAAAGTGCAAAAGCGCATCACAACAGCAACGAACAATACGCAAGATAGAGGAGAGACAAGAGTCCACCGAATGCTTGCAGGGAGCAGAACGTATGTAGAGGCACCAACCACACCTGTTGATAACCACGCGTCTGATGATGCGCCTGTGCATGCACCTCTGCAGATGCAACTCACGTTTCCTGCCAGAGCTTTGAGGCTCGTTGTCGAAGCAGCTTTTCAGCCTTGCCCACATTTGTTGAGCTGTAAAATTGGTGACGGATTCGATGAGCCCGTCGCTGAATCCGACAGGTTCAGTGAACGATTGCAAACTATTTTTTTTGAAACAAGATCTTTTACAGGAAGAAAATAAGAAAAAATGTCTTCTGTAAAGCTAAAGATTATGGCAGCTAACAGCAGCGATGTCAGGTTCAAACTACGAATAACTTATTCTAAGCACTTCACATTAGACTTCAGTTAATGTTTTTCTTTCCTTAAAAAAAAGTAACAAATGTGAAAGTAGGAAGAAACTGATTTAATTTACATTAGGCTTCATTGTAGGGCTTTGGAAAACTACTATTAATTAACTATTCATTTTTTTAATAAACTCCTTGTGCCTGTAAGACACTGATGAGTATTTTTAACATTTAAAATCGCATGCTAATCATTACACACCGACATAACGTTCACTAATTGAGAAAAGCTGCCTAAGAAGAATTTGACTTTTATCCAATTCATAGAAACCAAACAACTCCACTGAAAGGGGAAAACAAACTTATTCTAATTCATTTCTCATTGTTGTAAAACTCACTTTGTCCTTTAACCTTATTTCACCTGCTCATACATAAATGATCCATAAACTGGCCGCTTTAGTCCTTTAATTAACTTGGAGGTAAACAATGTGACGGCTGCAGGAATGTGACGGCTGCAGGAATGTGACTGCCGCCTTCACACAGATCCTAACGCTGATTAACGCCGGTTTGACGTTACGCCTGGGAACACAAGTGGATTAATGATGGTATCCAGTTAAATCTACTAAACAAGGTGTTGAGTTACAACTAAAATTTTACAACTTTTAAATTTAAAATGTGCATCAAGAACATTTTTATTAGTTAGCCAGAAATAATCCTTCATGCGTTGGTTTATTGCAATAAAACAACAACAGCTTAAAATCAATACAATGAGAAACCAGGAAGCCTGTCAAATTGACTTCCCCCTCCCCCACTTATTGCCAGCTGCTTTCAGCCAACTAGCTGAAGGAAGCAAATTTACTGAAACCTCTCTGCATTGAAGCAAAATCAAAAACTGGTCGTTGGAAGATACATCTGGCCACATGTTTTTTTTTTTTTTTTGGTTTTTTTTAAGTGAGGCTGTTCTGCAGCAACCTGCAAAAGTTACAATCAAAGTTCACTGTGAATTACTAGTAACATTCAGGAGAGCAATACAGTAAGTAGTACAGCAGGGAGCGCTAACGAGCAAAGAAACGTGGCATATAGAGTTGTAACCAAGAACACAATAATTTATTCAGCATTAGTTGCTATGGTTACAATGCTTTTGCCCCATAAAAAAAGTAAAAACTACTCATTTGTTGATTTTTATTTCATTTTGTGCTATAACATCTTAAAACGAGCTCTTGTTAATGGAAGTTTGATAAAATATTCAAAACCCAAGAGGCTGATGTGACGGCATTAAACAACAAGCAGGTTCTACGTCTATTGAGGGGTTCCTCAAGGCTCCATCTTGGGTCCAATCTCATTGTTATTAAAGCCTACTTCCATTGAGCTCCTTTTTTCACAAAGCAGCTCAAACATGTAGTTTTGATTTGCTACGATGATAATATCTATGCATAAATCTCTGTACGACAGCAACCAGACATGGAGAGATGTGTAAAAACATGAATGGGGAGACAAATCTTTTAATCTGTGATTACTGCTATTCGTTTTAATAGAAATCTTGGTATGGTTTTAGATGACACTTTGGAATTTTATGCAAATAAATAAATAAATAAATAAATGCTTTTGCTATTCTTTGTTCTCTGCTGGTTTTAAATACAAGTTTTGACTTAACTAATTTACTTATTTGCTTAATATTCAATTGATAATGACCAACCAGGCAAGAACATACTCATATGGCAAGTTTTGGACGGCAAGAGGAAAACAGAAGAACCTTCAAAAGCACAGAGAAAACACACAGTCTTCATTTAGAAAGATGTCAAACTGGGATTCAAACCCAGAACCTCCTTCCTGCGAGAACAACCAACAACTCCACCGTGCAGCCGACTCAGTGCGTTTCCACAACTACAGGCCTCAAAACCAAAAGCAAGTTGGATTTTATTCAGGACCAATGTTATGCTTTTTATACGTTTTGTTTCTCGTTTCTTTCTCATGCACTTTTCATTTCGAGTTATTCTCCATCTGAACCACCACTTCCATCACATTTGCATTTTAATTGCTTGATAGATTGTGGTGCATAATGATGGTTTCTGAGGCAAAGGGGAAACAACAAGTCATGCAGTCACTCTTACCACAGTCGGATAAAAAAAAAAAATTTACTTTACAGAACGCTTTCGAGTCACATTAGAAATTAATAACGCTTCCTGGAAAGCCTAATAGCTTATTCAGTTGTTTGCTTTTAGTTTTAATCGAAAACACGCAGCATCCATCCAGTCCTACTGTTTACAAGACGACTAAAATGTTTTGCCAGCTATTATTATAAACAAGACTGATAAGGTTAATTAGTGCTACTCCTGAGAGTTTTGTCAAAACAACAAGAGCTACAAAATGAAACCAACGGGATGTGTTTTTAAGGTCAATATTTGCTTTACCAACAATTCAGCAACTAGAAAAATTCAATAAAAGTTCTATAATGTGAAAATCTTTCATTTCAACCACTTACAAGAGAGAGAAAGAGCACTTTTGGCAAGATAAAGAAACGCTTTCAACCTCAGCCTGATTAGAGTAGTTAATGTAGATGCTTTCCAAATAGGATTGCAATTACACACAAGACAATAAAAGAAACTGCTTTCAGTTTTTCTAGTCATCTTTGCAAAACAAGACGAGAAACTGGAAACTGAAGCAATTTCAATGATATCCTTCTTGAGAGATGTTTTAAAATAAATATCCGTCATCATGCAAATCTATATTTTCTTTATACTAGTCAATCATTTTGGTTTAACTGAACATTTCTGGCAAGAATAAATAAACTACCAGACGACCCGATGACCAAATGAGGAGTTTCAAATGTTCTTGGATCTCCGTTAGAGATTAATCGATCAAAGCTTTTGACCTGCTGACATTAGGATTTGCAAGAACTGCAAGATGAGAACAGCATTTAAAATGAATACCGCTTTCCAACCATAAGGAGTCGATTTAATGAGATAACACAGGAATAAATGAACGCAGGTTATCTAGGCACATGAAAGAATAAATAAAGTCTTACACTAGCAATTAGCATGACGAGTGTGACTAAAATTCTAGCCATTATATTAATTTCCCAAAGAAAATAGATTGTTTCCGTAACTGAGATTTCTAAAAGTTTGTCATCATTCCTACTTTTAGCAGGATCCAAAAAAAGACAAGACTCCAAACTTAAAAGATAAAATCAAGAAAATGTTTTCTGCAATAAGTCTTGCTCTGCCTTGCTCTTTCACAGTCAGAAACATCTCACCATGTATTTTTTTGAAAGTTCCCGTTTAATTCGCTTTTTTCTCCTCAGTGTTTCTGACTTCCTTTATAATCCTCTTGTAACCATCCTATCTGCACTGAAAGGGTTTGGTATTTCTGTTAAAACTGTTTTTTGCACAGACGAATGGTTAAAAAAACAAAAAACTATCTCTTCTTAATTCAGAAATAGTTTCCATAATGAAGATTAGGTTTCACTTATGGTGCTTTTACTGACAGGTAAAAGATTGGATTTTCCAGTTTTCAACAGGCTGAAAATCTGCACAACCCACTCATCTTCCTACGTTCTGTTTGCATGCAACTCCTGCAAATCCCTTTACAACAACATTCTGATTTGCAGAAATTCAAGTCATTAAGATTTCCAACCAAAACACTATCTAATAAGTGTTTTTAACCCAATATTTTGTTTGTGAACGTGTTTTCCACTTTGGTGAGCTAAAACAGGCAAAAACAAATGTGTGCCCAATTATTATGTTTCAACTGAGCGTCTGCAGCGACAACATTCCCATTGGCTGATTATCTTTGTTTATTTTAAAACAAGATGACGGGGGTGAGAACTCAGGCCCGCATCGAACATCCCATCAGCCAGTCACCCTGAGATCTCCTCTATTTCTGACTCCGTGAGATCACTGGCCACAATTAACCGTTAAGGCTCTTACCTGCTGCTCCTGGCAGCCTGGAGCCCACAAGCTTACATAAGCGGGGCTTTGACAAGTGCTAAGTTCACGTGGTGTGGGCAGATTCTCGCTCAAGCATCCCAGGAGGCCTGGACAAGTGACTGAAAGCTAGTTTAACCTTCTGAGCTGAGAACAGGCCAGAGATAGAGCTGCTGACCTCAGCTAATGCAGTCAGAGTGGATCTGAGCAGAACAGGCCATCGTTTTCAGTTTCTTGGAGTCCAAGATAGAACTTACCAGAAATCAACAATATAATCTCTTGTCTCAAACATCTGATGTTTAATGCATGTTTTTCAATTGAGAACTTGACAATTAACCTTTTAATATTTTATTATTTTTTTTTTTTAACACATCAATTATGATTTATAATTTTAAAAAACATTTTTTTCTGTTTCCATTTGATTAACAATGTTTCCCATTAAACTTTGGTTTGGGGAAGTTCAACTTGACTGATCGTATTTACTAAATGTAAAATTAAATAATGTCAAGGTTTACCCCAGGTTATTATAAGCCTGGCAGGCCACCAGGCTTTACTTGTGTCCACATCAGGCTTAAACATTTTTTAACTCAAAAACACGGCGGGTCGCTGGATGAATGACCGCCCAGCGCACAACCACCGGGCGAAGGAAGGTTTCTGAGGAAAACCTTGAATTTATTTCAACCCGAAAAGTGCTTATAACTGGGCAACTTCAACACTTCTACTGAACACTTAAGACGCCTGAAAAATCTACATTTTGTCTCCAGATTCCCAAAGAAAGGAAGCGAATTTATAAAGAAGATGAGCAGCTGGGGTGTCTCTAGTGTACTTAAGTTCGTCTGTTCTTGTTGTTTGAAGCCCTCCACACGGCATGCGTCTCAGAACATCTTGTTGCCCACTTATGTAACATACACAGGTCTCCATTTATATCCTGCAGGTAAGCTTCGACGCAAGAGTCCCAACAGATAATCCAAGAACAGAGGGAGATGAAGGAAGCTGTCTGAGAGCCAAAAGGACTGAAAAGTACCAGATTACTGATTATATGAATGAGGAGCCCACTTCGGGGTGATGCATCTTTCACCAGGCTCGCTCCGACATCAATTTTACTTAAAACAGTAAAGAAAAAAAAAAAAAAGATGACTTTTCATCTCTGCAGTAATAACATTTCCAAATCAGAAGCAGCCATCAGAGCAGATCAAATATAAAAACGACAACTAATGTTTCTGCTGAAATTAAAACATATTACATAGTTCTGTTTAAATCTATCAGAAAAAGCTGTAAATCAATTAATTGCTTGAAAACTTGAAATGAGCTCAAGAAAATCCATTTGAATGATTGTTTTTCTTGTCTGACTGGACGGCAGCAGGTTTCTGGTGCATTGGTCTCAACTAGCCCCTTTTTTTTTGAAGGGACATTTTATTTAGAGATTTGAATATTCAATTTATTTTGGATGATTAAAATTTCTTCTCGGTTCAACGTTAATGTACCGTAGAAATTAAAGCATATTGCTCTCGTAGAGGCTGTACTAGCATCATTATGTCATTATCCAATTATATCACTTGAAAATGGCTCAAAACATTATTGTTTACTGCAATAATGTTTGGGACAATTTATCATCCAGCGAAATGTGCTATTGTTACAGGCCTAGTTCTGCAACAAAACAAACACACTCAGTCTGATTGCTGATTTAATCAGCAGCTCTGCTTTGTCTTTGGCTGCTAGTGAACAATTACTGCAGATTGGCAGCAACATTTGTTTTGTGTTGTTAGAGAAGAATCATTCAATTAAGCAGGTTAAATGCAGAAAAATCTGGAGTGTTTTTTATTTTTTATTTTTTTTAAACTCTTCTTCTATTCATAAAATGCAAATTAGGAACACCTGCTGCATAAACCAACACTTTGTCTCTAATGACCAGAAGAAATAAAGATTAGGAAAATAATTTATCTCGTCATTCCTTCATTTTAATTTTTATCTAACCTTTATCTGCATGGTTAGATAAAGGTACGGTTTATGTCTTTATATTACTTTAATATAAAGACATATCTTATTTCTTGTACCGTTTCTCCCTGTTAACATTGTTGCAAATGCCGAAAACTGAGTCGAGATCGAAAGTGGAGCCTTTGCCGTTTTAGTCAAACCATTAGCACCAGTGAAATAAAAGTTAAATGCCATGCCAAGAGACAGAAACTAGTGCACATGAACCACTTTTACCCTTAAAACCCACAAATTTTATCTCACTGTGGTTTAATCTACGTGCATGCAAAGGATGCATGTACCTCTTTAATTCAAACTGACTAATTAGAAAGATGAAATGTTCACACTTGGTCAAATGTTAAAGACTTTAAAAACTGCACCTGTCTCAGAGAAAAAAAACAAAAAAAAACAAGCTCTTGACTGCCAATGCGGCCCATTTGCAATCAAGCTGCCATATAAAGCAGCTGCCGCCCAGCATAACTTTCGGAGCGGGGAGCACTCGCGTTACAAGCACCGCGGCGGTGTGTGCTCACTGCAGCGAGCTTCAACGGCTCCTTGAATGTCTGAGTGCAACTCAATCTGCCGTGCTATTTAGTGTGAGGTCAGAGAGAGACCGCTGTTGGTCCGATCTGTACCATAGAGTGGTTCAGGAAATGGTTTCTGTGAAAGCTTTCTGTTCATCAAACGACAAAAGTTAAGTTGCAGCAACTAAACCAAGTTGGGAGTAAAGCGAAAAGATTTTAAGTACAATATAATTCTTCAAACCTGGATGGTGATAAAGGTAAATAAAAACTTAGCCAGAGATTACAACAAAAATTTTGATTTTTGTCCTTATAGTCATTAAATGCATCAGATACATGCATACTTTCATGCTAGCTCTCTCAAGGGCCCGCAAGCTCATTTTTCTCCTTTAGCCTTTTTAGTTTGTAGAAAATTAAAAGGTTGAAATCAAAATTGGTGTCAGCCAGGAAGAAGCCCTAATTTGAAGTCAAATTGAACTGAAAAAAATTGCTAAACTACTAATTGCATCCAGTTAGACAGAAAATAATTGCAAACTGTGGATTTCTTCTGTACAGTTCTGTGGCAGGACTATCGACTAATGCTCTCTTCTTGAACAAAAATGACACATTTCTAAAGGTGTTTCTGATACCACGTATTTACTGCTTAATATACAAAAGTGGTCAATTCTTCCTCCTCCGGATCCCTATTAAAGCAAACCCTCTGTAGCCCATTTAAAACCGCCATCAGCGTTAAAATATTTGTGAATCACCAAAAAAAAAAACAAATAGTTGTCAACTTTTAGTGACAAACAGTATGTCTTAATTACAGACTTTCATTGCTTTATCTTTTATTATTTGTCAGTTTTTAAAAAGAAAGAAAGGGGGAGTGGGGGAAGAATGGCATCTCCTCTTTGTGCGTGAAACCCAAGGGAGAAACTTCATCATAATTCAGCACACATCAGCTCCCATTGTGAGACGGAGAGCTCTTTGCGTCAAGGCGCTGCAGAAAACCACAATCATGACACTGAAGCCATTATGAGGAGCGGATGAGAACAAGATAAAAAAAATAAAAAAAATGCCACTGACGGCAGAGAGAGACGGAGGGAAGAGCTGCAAAACAGACTGAGCATTGGACAAACACTCAGAGAAAATTGTTGCTGATTATATGTGGAGAGCGCCGCTCATTTTTCCCTGAATGTCGAAACAAAAGCCAGCAGAGATGGAAATGTCAATGTGACAACTGAGCGTCTCCCGTTCCTCTCTGTCACCGTTATTTCCTGCAGCGCATGAGGAAAAGAACATGCAGTTACCCATCAAAAACATTCTGTATCTTTCTGTTCCTCACTCTCTCCATCTACGTTTTTTTTTTTTTTATTTAAGTACTAATTCAACTCAAAACCCGCCGACTGCCTTCATCGACAAGCCAAACTGCAGGCCGAGCCGCCCTCCACTGTTTTCAGATCCGGCCCAAAACAAATGGAAAACACACCCGAGCGGGCGAAAATAGAACATCTGTTCAAATTTAGCAAATATCCGTCGGAGATCCGCATCTTGAAATGTTTAGAGACAAGCCAGCTCAAGTTGCTGGATTACTCAAATTAAATCCAAAACAGTCCAGATGCCACACAGCTGAGGTTTCTCTTTTGTTTGTTTCCTCTGTCCAACAGAGCATCTTCCTTTTCATTTCCTGCAGCTAAGTGTTTCATCGGGATGACTAAACCTCCTCTTTTGACACTAACATTTATGCGTCTATTTCAGTGTCTATTAACACCCCCAGGAATGTATTACAGGGTCTGACAGAGGAAGTTCAACCATAAATCATAAAGCATACTGGCTAGACTTCCCACTGTGTGAATAAAAGTACTCCAGCTTCAAAGTATTTACACGAGATTTAAAACAAAATAACTATATCACATAATCTGACTTGAATCCACATATCTTTATTTTGTTTTTTTAAAAAACAGAAGACGACTCATCCAGCTGGCCAGCAGTGCACAGTAAAGCACAAAACGGGGCTGCAGAATGATGCCTCTTTCCAAAACCGTGGCCAATATGATGGCTTTCCTGGCACCTTCCTGGAAGAACTGTAAACTTTAAGACTTCTTCAGTGCACTACAGCTTTTCAGTTTAATGTTATGACTTAAAATTTTAAAAAAAGAAAATAATGTTTAGCTCTTTAAACTTCCAAGTAAGAAAAAAAACATAAATGCAATGTCTTGTTAAGTCCAAAATCCAAGTAGAAAAGTCATAAAGCTCCAAACAACCTTGAATTTAAAATTCAATATAGCTGCCTTTTAAAAAAGCTTTAATAATAACTAAAGAAAAAAGATAAAGTTTACAAACTGCTACGGACAAAAGAAGCTCAAATACCATTATTGGTACTTGTAGCACGGACAAGAACCAAGACTTTAAATAAAAACATAAGGAACGTCTGTAACATTCAAATCAATCAAACGATTGATCAAATCAATCTAAAATGATGTGATTGATCAAATCATTCATTTGTGTGAATGACTCCCTGTTTCAGCTTACAATCGTTTGATTTGATCAAATCAATCAAAAATGATGTGATTGAATCAAGTCAATCACATCATTCCCCACAGAGGAATGATGTGATTGATTTGATTCAATCAAATCATTCACATTTGATTTGATTAAATCAAATCAATCAAATCATTTTAGTTAATATTTCCTAACAATTTTACCAACACTTAATGGATTTCTAAACAATCTGAAAACAAATTTTGATTAAAAAAATTTTATCCCAGATTTTAGGCGATTGAAATGTTCTTTCTATCCTAATTTCTAACCTACAGACATGAGCCTAGTATATTTTAATTTACGCTTTTGTGAACATACCTTCTAGAGTCTGATAAGCCTCAAGTCACCCGCAAAAAAACATTTTCTCATTTCAGACTTTGACAAGTATGTGCGATTTAAAAAAAGAAACACAACATAACCTTTTGTTTACAACAGCATGCACTCTGGTATTACTTTTATAGTCAAACTATCTTTTGTCTAATGAGATATCTTGGCTCTAAAAACAGCTACAAGTCAAATAAGTGACATTTACTCAGAACACATAAAAAGTAAAACATTCTAATATGATGTAAATTTGTAGGCTTTCAGCAGTCTTAGTAATATCATTTGAAAAGACTCCATCATTCCTACATAAAACTCCAATGAAATTCTGCTAATTTTGCTAAGAGCTGCAAAGCCTCACATTGTGAGGCACTCCCAAGCTATCTACTTGTCTCCACAAATCTCCAATTTAAAAAAAAAAATAAAAAACCCAACAACTTACAAATACAATCTCACAACCCTCGAGAATAAGTTTCTGCAGTCAGATTGAATCTCTCTTGTACAAACACCTTCTTCTATTTGAATCCTGCTCCTTGTTGTGTTCTCAAAACGTCAGACACAGTCATTTCACGAAAATGTGCAGAGAAAACAGACCTGAGAGAAAAGGTTGCAGCCCCAAGAGAGGAAGTTAAAGTGCAAAGACACAAGAGTCAAAAAGGAGCGACGAATATTGGTGCATTAAGTCTGAGCACACAAAGATAACTTTGGGCACTTTTTTGAGTGTGAGAGCAATATTTTAAGTGAGAAAGGTGCACTATAGGAGATGCATGCTCAACTAAAAAAAAATAAAATAAAATAAAAAAAATTCCCCCAAATGTCTGTGACATTCATTTGTGTGAATGACTCCCTGTTTCAGCTTACAACAACTTAGGGAGTGAAAAACAGAGCGATCGCTGCATCTCTATTGACAGAATGCACACGCAATTTACCAGAGAACATTCATTTGCAGGAGAGCAAACATTTCCACTGGCTTGTCAAGGTGAAACAAGTGCAGTAAAAAGCTGCCTTCTTTCTCCTGCTTTATTCTACTGACTCGACTGATGGGCTATTCGCTGAAACGAGATACTCACTCAGCTTTGTGCGGTCACACACACTTCCTGTGTTCACGCTTTAAGTGCAAATACAGCGAACACCTCTGAGAACTTCTCTGGAGGTTCGTTAAGGATAAAAAAAAAAAAAGGACCAGCCTCATCCGATTAGAAATGTAGGTGAAGCCTTGATCAACGGTTAGTGTAATGCTGCTGCTGCTGCTGCTGCTGCTGCAGGGCAAAGTTATGGAAGAAACTGTCAAGTGTTGTTTCTAAAAAAAAATAAATAAAGTTACCTTGACAGCTTAACAGTAATGGAAAGACACAGAAAAGAGTATTGTTTGGGTTGTAAGCTCATTTCAGCTGCTTTGAGAGGGAATGAAAGTATCAGGAAGAGGGGAGACTCAGTAAAGAGGGAAGGGAAGGACAGGGACGTTAGCCACAACATACCTCGCTTTTTCAGTTCGCGTGGAGGGTTTCTTCTTGGAGAAAAAAAAAAAAAAGAAAAAAAAAAAAAGCCTCCTTAATAGTCCATTACCTCGAGTCGGAGGAAACCGGTAGCTGAAGCCACACAGGCGCTGCGATACTCAGCTGCTGCTCTCGGTCCAAACTCCGAAGCGAGGCTGACTGCTTTCTCAACCGCCGCTCACTCAGACTCCGCTCAGCCCCGCAGCTCCTCACGGCGGCGTCACGTGGGACCGCGGCGACCAATGGGAGGCGGCGTTGTCCTGGCAACGGGAGTCGGCACATGAATGGCGATTAGCTTGAGAAGTTTCCCTTCCACAGGAAAGTTGTTGGGTTTTATGTCATGTCTCTCTGTTTTATGGGAAATGGCACTTAAAAAAAGGAAAAGTCATGATTGGGAGATACAGAAGACATTGTCATAGTGACTTTTTGAAAGCTGAAATTCAAATCTTTTAGAATTTATGATTTTATCATAATTTGCACTTCGAATTTGAAAGTGGAAATGATGATGTTAGAGATTTAGTTAGTTAGTTTGACTTTTTCAGAGTCAACAGACTAATAATGTTAACAAGTATACATCAAAAATATCTGTCACCTGCTTTTAATTTGTATATGGAGGATAATGGTACTATTATTTGGGATATGAAGCAGGATCAAATATTAAGGGACATTTTATTAATCGTCATATTACTGTTGACTAATGAATAATTATTTTAGTTGCAATTAACCCTCATTTTATCCTCACATCGCTTTGTCACCGCCACGCCCTCTGAACTTTAGCATGGCCACTGAAATCTTCATGAGGTGAGGGTCTAAAGGTCAGTGACATTTAATCCATCGGGCCAAATATTGTCGGCTTCAAGACCTTGAACGCATCACACTGTAATTCTAATAGCAAAATAGATCATTCATTCCAGTTGTCCTATGTGGCTACGATTTGCAGAAGATTATGTTTCCATGTCATAAAACTCTGGTTCATATGATCAGGGTTGATGTCTGTGGCAATAATAGCAGGCAGTGTTAGGCAGTATACTTATATATGTAAGCAAATTTTTGGCATGCAAATTCTAACTCTGCCCAATGATGCTAAAGTCTCCTCTTCTAAAGTCTGTTATGTCTCTTTTTATGCAGTTTTTGTTTCTATCGGAGAATTTTATCTGCACATTAGGATGGTAATAGACGAAGTGATACTAATTAAAAATCATCTGTAATGATATGCAGAATAATATGCTAGATTTGCACCCCATCATACTAATATTGTTCAATACTTTTTTACACTTTAGTTTTGCATGTATTCTGAACGTCTTAGTAAAATCTTTAGTTTCAGTCAGTCCAACGTTAAAATTTCAATCATTTGCATGAAAAGGATTTGTCACATTCTTAGAAATGAGCTTATTTATTTTGGAGTATTGCACTCTGCTGCTGCCGCTGATGATGATGAAGATGAGCAGCTTACTGATGATGACCACCATGTGGCCGGTGTTGCCCTGTACAGGTGTTCCTCTGCAGGCACATTGAGAGGCAGCATGCTTTGGCTAAGATGATTAGTGGAAGTCAAAGCCATGCTGAGCCTATTCTGTTGCTGTTCCAAGGAGCGTTTTGTTAAGGGCTACAGGAGAACCTCCCCCTCTCCCTGTGTCAGCAAAACCCTAATCACATAGACAGGTAGAGCTGATCCAAACCACGCAAAAAAAAGTAGAGAGTTTCAGTCCCAGTGAATCTTACAGATATGTGAGTCTATGTGAGTTGAACCACGTCTTCAATGGCTCCCAATATGAAAGTAACGATAAACCGTAATTTAAAAGGCTTTATATCTAATGCAAGAGCAAAATGTTGTTAAAATAGTGGTAGAAATGAGATTGCATTCAGTTTTCTGAGTGTGTAAAATTAAGAATAGCACCTGCAAATCCACCCTGTGGGGGAAAAAAATAAATGTGAGTTAAAACAGAGGAATGGAAGATATGCATCTTTGAAGGATTTTAATACGTTTTTATGTTCTGGACAGCACAAATTGGTGCACAACACTGAAGCGCTAACATGATGCATGGCTTTTAACATGTTTTTACAAATAAAATTGGCAAAAAAAAAAAAAAAGTCTAGTGTGTTTATATTGCTCCTTTTACTGTGACATCCCAATATAAAATCCTGGAGAATGTGCTTTGATTAAACTGAACTTTCCAGCCTACATGCAATGCACTAGAGACCTGCACATCATCATGCTAACTGGGAACATGGAGGGAAGCCTTATACTGTTCCCACAATGTCCCAAGGAAAGTTCGGACCTAAATCAATTTGAGAGACTCTGGAAAGACTCGCACACAGCCTGTCTTGAACACTCTGCAACCTCATACAATACGATGAGGTTGCAACATCTCAGTATGTAAAAAGGTTATGGGGTGTGAAAGCTCGAGTTTGATTATAGTTCAAATTTAAGGCAATATTTCTAAAAAAAAAAAAAAAAAATCATTTTAAAAAACTGTTTCTTTGATTGGGCTAAATACATGTGACAAGTCTGCGTTTGTATGTTGCAGTAAAATGATTCAATTCTTTTTCAGGAAGCTTGAACAAGAGGACAGTGCTACTATTCACTACTAACAGAGGTGAGAGCTCATCGGTTAGTTGAACCCTGAGGGAAAGTCCCTGAGTGAGTGCTGCAACCTCTGACTAATAGGTTTGCATAACATTGATTTGATTGGCTCTCCGGTGAAGAATAAACCCTAACTCTACACGGCTCTGTATGTGTGTGTAGGACACATACAGAGCCGCGAGGCCTGGTGTGTCACAGCTCAGTCTTTAAACTGGACAGCCCATGGCTCTGCACGGGCTCCGCCATTAGGTAAGAGCAGATTTAGAGGCGAGGCGGGGTGGCAGGTAAAGACTGGAGAAGCCACACTGAGCTGGACGGGTCGAGAGCCAGCAATCTCCTCCCGATGATAATCTGCTGCCTAATCAGACAGAGCCAACCTCTGCTGGAGAGGAGAGAAGAGTTTCGAGGTGAGCTAAGTTCTCAAGCAGCCCTTCCCATGTGGGAACACCGTGATCTTATGAGAGGGAAAGCCATTCGTGGCAAACGTCACATGTCAGTGCGCGAAATTCATGAGCAGCCCTCATGAATGCGAAGCAACAGCTGCAAGTCAGAAAACCAGGGGGGATTTGCTAACTTTTGTGTGTGGAGCTGACCTCTATCATCAACACTACGAGCAAAGAGCAATGCATTTCTTCACCAATCACAACTAGAGACCTTGTGCTACTTTGTGCACCTCTGCTTTAATGATAAGTCAATCATAAAAAGTACAAATAAGCAGTTTAATATCACTGTGTTTTACATACTAGATGGATCATCAAACTTTCCGACTTACAAATAAAACGTAAAAGTAAGTTGCATCAGGAAGCATTCACAGCTGTTCACTGCCAGATGAGTTATATATTTTACTTTTTAACAGAAAGCAGAGGGGTCTGAGGCGTACTAACAATCAACCACACCTTTGCATTATCACCACCATCTTTAGTATTTCTGTCAGCCTCTTTGGTCTATTTCCCTCCAATATTTTCATAAATGGTAAGAAAAATAAAAAAAAATTTAAAATGTTTTTGCTGTTTTAATGTTTTTCTTGTCACGAAACTTTTTTCGCATGAACGGCACCTTGAAAAAGTCCCTCCTTCTTCCACCTCAAAACCGACTTAAACGCACGCAATTGTCAGAGATTCTGGTGTTGATGAAATACAGTGAAGCCACATAAAGCACACACGCTCCCTCGTCTCACTATTCACAGCACCAAACAGGGGAAGCTTGCAGCGCTGCACACAAATAAAAGCAAATGTGAAACTTCAGACCACAACTGACTGATAGGTTTTATTTATCACTATCTGGTTCTTGTACGCCCCCGGTCCCGCTATGGTTGCCATGGGCAACTGCCTATATGATCCATGTAAAAAGTTACCTGTCTGAATATTTCTTTTTGAAATGGGTCGAGGAACAAAAACTAAATATGTATTTATGTAGAACACGACAATGAAAATGACTGCAAAACAAGCATGTAGTCATACATTGTTTCAGTGTATTTAACAAACTAGACTTGTTGCAAGATTTTGAACATATAAGAACAGAACATTTTATATTTAAACATTACATGTAAAAATATGAAGTTATGACATGTTGAAATATTTGTCTAATGGAGATAAAAAGAGACTATTTATATGCAAGCTTCTGTTCATCCTCTATTGGCAAAATGTTCTCTGTTGAGTCCTGAAACTGAAAACGAATAAAGCTTTGTGGACCAGACACTACAGTACATTATCAGTATATAAAGCATGTTGCATTTGTTTTATTGTTATTTTTATCTGCTCAGAAGGTGCATGAGAGGTAGGCTTTGCGGCGCAGTTAAGCTGAGTCAGGATGGGCCTGCAGACTCACGTCAGCAGTCTATTACAGAGTTTGTTCAAGGACTATCACAGCCGGTGCCACATTGTGACACCACAGGGTAAGACTTAAAAGCAGCACGCATGAGATTTTTGGTCCCGAAATGTGAGCAAAAAATTCTCACATTACAAACGATGGAGTGCCTCTTGAGGCAGACGGTGCTTTATTCCACGTTCCTTTAAACACAAACTCAATTTTCCCCTCCAGATGTGGCACAGTAACTCTTACTTTATTACATCCCTGCATTGATTGAAAATACAGTGTAAATAAAGCAGAGACAGAATTCTTGCATGCACTTGGTGAGTCAGCTGTTTGCTAAAACAAGCACTGCTGTTGGATGCTGGAGCAGATGGAGGGCTTGGCTGGAGATCAGAACTGGCTTAATGAGGGCCTGAACGACTCCTGGCCAGTCCAGGTTTACAGCCTTCGTCACGGGGCGTCTCATCTCAAGGCGAGGAGATACTTAAAGCGCTGAAATAGAAGGTGAGGGCACCTTCTACTTCAGCGCTCCTCCTCCCATCCCCAGCAGTGGGATGGGAGGAGGAAAGATGGAGACAAGTGAAGAGCAGAAGTGAGGTGGAGCGATTGTGTAACAGTTAAAAGCAGGTAAGCCATCGATCAGCACACATGGCCTTCCCTAATGCTCCCGCACATGGACGAACGCTGAGGGAGTCGCATCAAAACCGACTCCTCGGACGTATTACCACCTTCTGAACACAGTGCAGTCAGAATCAGTACATGCAACACTTTGTAAAAAAAAAAATGGAGGGTTCAGTCCTGCAGCGGCTCCTCGGACCCATTATGGAGCCTCAGTGTGACTCATAAAACACCAAGCAAGTGGTATAATGACAATCTACAGAAATCAAGTTTAATTCTCACAACTAAATGTCTATTTTTACCATGCTTTGATTTTTAATAACCTTTTATTGAGGATACAGCATAAGAGTTATTGCTCTGACTAGTAAAGACTGAACATGCTGAAGGATTTTATTTAAAAATGATCTGATCGAAGATTTTTTTGGGGGTGCATTCGTCAAAGTTGAATAAATCATCTGCAGGTCTTATTTTTCGATATTTCCGCACACCTTTTATTTTTTGACGAGTAATCCAAAATTCTTCTGCAGGAGCAGATTTTCATCAACAAAAAGCTAAAGACAGGGCTTGTGCTGCCTCCAAGTAAATGTCTTATTGCCATCTAGTGGGAGGTTGGACGTGTTCGACTTTGAAGAGGAAATTTTGTTGATTTCTCCTGATCATTTATTGGCTATTTTTTCTTCCTGAAAATTTAACAACACATTTTATTTTTTTTTATCTGTAATGGCTGAATGTTAGGCAAATGTTTTTTTGTTTTCTTTTTGGCAAAGTGTATTGACTCTGTCAAAGCCAGCAGCTTTGCTATAATTGATTCCTAGCTCATACAAATTGAATTCGCATAAAAGCATTAAAAATAAACGCCCTTTTTAAAGGAAATGTGTACGTATCATCAGCCACATGTACTGTCTCTTTATGGACAGTAAGTTAGCTGATGACCTTTGATCAGTTTTTTTTTTTTTTTGTTCTCTGACAATCACGGCCGTTCAGTCACTGGGTTTAACAATTTCTCTCTCTCTTTCTACAAAAGGAAGGAATAGTTCACTGCAGCCTTCAGCCCAGTTAAAGATATAACATCCACATGATCAGATTAGATTTTATCCAAGATCTTTAAACTGAAGCCTGTTTTTTCTCCCCAGTCAGAAATCAACAGAGCTGAAAACAACTTCAACTGAAAAGGTGAGAGCAGCACTGACTCTTCATGAACTGATATATGAACCTTATCAGTTCTTGGAGTATCTCAGTTATTTACAGTCATGCATTTTTTCTTTGAATACTAGCATGTGGATGGTAAATGAACATGACACCAGTTTATTCTCCTGCATGAGAACAGTGGATTTTATCTCAATGCATTTATTTATTTATACATGCAACACACATGCAACCACGTTTGCCCTTTCCATATCATTTTTATCTTTTATTTCTATTTTATTAATATTAGCCGGTTAGAATGCAATGTCTCCGCCAAGTCCGGTGCGTGACAAAACTCCGGGCTGCAGCGCCAACACCCAGGCTTCTTAAAGTGACAAACCTACTCAGATCTGCGAGCACGCTGCAGCGGAAAAAGGTATTTCTCCATCGCTTTGCACTTTATTGGCATCTAAACACGCAGCATTTATATTTCCAATATTTCAGTTATACTTAGAGGTGCAAATTTGACACTTTTAATGGACTCTTAAATTGCAACTTTCAGTGCCAATTTGAAATAAATCTGTCATTATTTACCAAATGGCACAATAGTCATAAACATTCATGACGGCTCCTTCATGCTCATGGCAGATGTTACGTCGTGTTAATGACAGTGTCATGTCGGTTTTATGAACACCCCTTTAAATAAAGTGTGACCACAACATCATTATGAATATGGAAGAAAAATATACATTTTTTTATCAAGAAAAATCCGATGCTTTGTGCTATTGTAACCTAGTAACCCAGTATTAGGTTTTTGCCACTCATAATATTTTACATATAGACTTTTTACACATCTTTGATGGCTGTCTTCTTGTTTTATGAACAAACTTCTTGACGTTTTCTTCTTGCTAAGGGCCACTTTATGTAGGGCACATCTAATAGCCTTTCCGTTTTTGTGGACAGCCATGTCTTGTTAGGTTTGTAGTTGCAATATATTCCAACCTTAAAGTTCTTCATAGCTTTATCTCAGATCTGTCTGCCTTGATCTTTTTGATGGTTTTTGGTTATTAATGTTCTTTAACAAACCGCTGAGGCCTTCACAAATTTACCACAAATATGAATTTCACAAAAGTTTAATCATTTTGCTAATAATGTCTTCCCAAATTACTTGGTTGCACTGGACTTCATTTAGAGGTATTAGAGTAAAGGGATATTACTACAAAAACATGCTAACTTTTCTTTTTTCTTTATCTATTCTTGTTCTTTGGCTTCTCATAGTTTTTCTACAAACATGCACCTACCCTTAATTTTTTTTTTTTTTTTCTTTTTTGTTTTAACATCTAAAACTAAAAAATGCCTTTAGTGTAAAAATGACAAACTTACTAAAAAAGATATTTGTATTAGATGAGTTTCATTCAACTAGACTGAAGGCAAAAATGACTCTTTGAACTGTAAAGTTTGCAGAAAGAGCTTGTGAGAAAACGTGAAGGAGTCCAACTTTGAATTGTTTTGCTGGCCGCTGTACAGATGGATGCACCTGAAGTAATTTGTAACCAAAGATACAAAACTTGTTCAACTGGAATCTGTTTTCTATTTGGAACAAAGTGTCTAGAAAAGCTAATCCAAGTAACTCAGACGCTTCACACTCCTCTCCTTTCCGCTCTCCCGCCTCCTGTCCAGTTAAGTGTTTTAAATGGTAAACTCAGGTCAGTGTGTCCAGTCAATTATTTTCTAGACCTACCTTCTCTTGTTCAGAGCCACATAGTTAATGGATGGTTGTAATTTTTGCTCTTTGTGAAAACCACTAATGCCAAACTATGGTTTGCCAGGAAGAACGTAGACAAAGACCGGACTCTGTTCTTTAGACAGATGAATTTACCTTTTACATATTTAGACAGGAGAACAGAAGACATATTTATAATAAACAAACAAATTTCGTCAGTGAACTTTACACCAACTGTGAGGCACATAGATGGAGGTGTTATGGTTTGGGGATGTTTTTCTATAGACCCGGACAGCTCGAAGAATTGTAGCTCATCAAAAAGTGTCTGAGGAAAATGTGATATAAAAAAAAAAAACAACAACTAATAAACATAAAGCTAAAGCAGAACTGCTCATTATGATATGACAATAACACCCAGAAATACCAGTAAATCCACCAAGGAGTGACTGAGAGCTAAGAAATGGCCAAGTCAAAGCCCAAATCTTGATGTCCTTGTGAAGCAGATAATGCTGACAAAGCAGCTTGTTTTTATCAATTAAACACTGTATTTATGCTTTTCACGTTCTACAATGAGCTTCCACGGTGTTGCACAACAACAACATAGATTTTTTTTCCCCCCTCATCGCTGTTCATGCAGAAGCTGTATCTAAATTACAAACGTAGGAAATCATCCTTCTCACTGGTCCGTTTATTTTAAGACTTTTATTTTGAAGCTCTTAAAGTTATTGAGTAGTTCTTCCTGGTTGAAGGGCAGACAGGAAGTGAGAACAAGAGTCATTTGTGAGTATTTACAGTCTGCTCCCAGTTTTTCATATTTAGTTTTACTCTCAGCACTCAGCTGTATGTCACAACTTATTATTTTAATATCTTACAAGAAGAAATATGGTCTGTCGTATTAATTTAGTCAGTGTCAGCTGTGTTATGGCTTAGTTTAAGTTAGTTTAAGTCTTTATTGAATTTTGGAAACATTAAACGCACGCAAAACAAAAAATGATTGTGACGTCATGGCCACCATCCAGAAGAGCTTCCACAGTCAGTTGATAGTCTGGTAGACTCAGTTTGATTGTTGACTAAAATCGCAGCATTTGTTACATTTTCAGCTGGTGTGGTTCACTTTCACACTGCATTCAAAGAAAGCCTTTTGAGTGCAGAATCAAATTGAGAGTTTGAGTTTTTTAATTCCTAATTTTGTTTCATTTACACACAAATTATTCTACCTCAGAACTGAATGCAGAAATGATAAAATACACTTTATCTTTGGGGATCATATTTTCTCCAAATCATTGGTCCATATATATAATTGTTTTTACCGTAGGCCGCTTCAGATAGATTGTAGTTATTGTTTATTCTGAGCTCAAAAGTGCAGCTACACTTCTTTACCTCTTATTTAAATCTATAATTTTGTTATATAAAGTCTCCAATTCCAGATTGAGAAATAATTTGATGCTGGTGAAGAAAGAAGCATAAATCTTCTGCAGCACTCCCAAAAAAAAAGATAGTTTTCTGTGGTAATTTAGTGCTTTTGTCCAAATCTTTTAAAGTTTAGAAGCTTCTGAAAGGAAAAGGAGACAGACTCAGTCAGACGGCAATAAAAACACGGCGCTACAGTTAGACACAATAAATGAGGGAAATAAAAATGAGGCCATAATTTTGCGCTTGGTATTGATATGAAACCTGATATTGATTTGCATTGTCTGAGTTATCGTTGCTTCTTCTCTTTTGCTCCTCAAAAGCAGTAAACCTCATGAAATAGATTTTAATTTGCTTCTCTCTTTCTGAAGGGAATTTTTTTTCTGTTTTGTTTTGTTTTTGCTCGTCCTGTCTATTGAAGGTAAACGAATCACATAGCAGCAGATGGGTGTTTATTTGACTCTTTCATTTTTGCCTGCTTCAGGAAATCCTTTCAACTGTAAATGTAAAGCAGGGAAATTACCTAATGTTGAGCTGAGTCAAAAGTAATATAGTTAATCAGTGGCAGGGCAAATGACATAATCTGAATATGAAAAAAATCTATCAAAATATTTGATTTAAATGCCTAACTTGGCAAAGTTTATAAGGTTTTAGCATTAACTGCACCAGTTAGGCTTTCGTAAAGCAAATCTGAAGCACTTTCTAAGTTTATCACATTTTAATCTCCTGCCTGTTTGTGTGGTTAAAATGCTGTTCCTACATTTTTAAAATCTTTTTTCTGAGTTTCCAAGGGAAATGTGAGAGTGATAGATGGTTTTTCAAGAGAAAAGAGAAGCTGACACTCCCCTCCCACACCTGTTGCTGTGCACTGCTACTCAGCTGGTACAGGGAGAAAAGGACCTGTGACTTGCTGTCATTCTGTATTGAGAACCAGGCTGTTTCTATAGATGTTCAATATCACTGCAAATGATAAAATGATAAACCCTGTGAATGCTGGCTGCTGACCGAACCGCATTGGGGTGTAGAAATGGCGAACTGCAGTCCTTCGCCGTGTGCATAAAATCGGCTCTAAATCACACATGGATCATCCGACTGGCACCAAACTGGATATGTATGACCTTTATTGACCTCTAAAGAGCCCAACAGCATTGAAATGTAATATGACTCCACTGCGCCCCCTAGGTTAATCCACCAGCTATATCTCCTCGCTAAATGCAACAATCTGCACCACATTTTTTGTGCGTCGTCATGGAGCGCCGCCGAACGCATCAATGCGTACCGCCTGGTGGACGGGCGCGGAATCTGCGCAACGGCTTCCGCAGTGCCGCGCAGGCGGAGGTGCTGGAAACTGCGTGAGAGCTTCTGTGGTGGCTGGCGGGCGGCGGATGCTCGTACCCCCGCGGTGGCAGGACCCTCAAGCTCCCAGGCCTCTGATAGAGGACCCGAGCTCAGAGGATAAGAACCACCCGCGGTGGGTGAGAAGGGAATTATTTATTATACAATAAGCCCTTGTCCCCGTCTGTCTGGCAATTAATAGTTCAATTTATTTATTGCTATTATTGCCAAAATAACCCGTTGAACACTGAACTGTAATCTATAAACCGAGTCTGGATGTCACCTCCTGGACATTTGAGTTGTGACATATCCAGTCAGTTTGTTCGGGCATGGCGGTGGCAGCATCATGCTTTCAGCCGTTGTCTGAATGTTTCCGAATGTGTTCTCATCCCGGCAGGAGATGACAGACAACAAACCATGGGTTCTGATCTCAGAGGTCGGGGACCAGGGCTTCCACGAGGACGTCGTTGACATCATCAATCAACACTTCCGCATCATCTGCCTCCAGGAGTTTCTACAAAACCCGGCCCTGCACGGCCCTAAAATCCAGGGCATGTTTATGTGGAACCACAGTCCTGCGGCCGAGCCTTCCCTGCTGAGCTGCCTGCCTTCGCTGAAGGTGATTGCCAACGGAGGAGTGGGCATCGACCATCTGGACTTGCCGTACATCAACAGCTTTGGGGTGAAGGTCGCCAACACTCCCGGCGTGGTGAGCGACGCCACTGCAGACATGGCCATGGCGCTCCTGCTGGCTTCAGCACGGACGGTCCTAGAGGGTGAGAGCAACGCATTCCCCTCTTGTAATTATCCTCACTCCTAAAATACCTCATCATGTACTGTGTGCTTCAGCTCAGGGTTAAAGTGGATAAAGACTGAGCTATTTGGATACAGGGTGTAAGAAAAAGGAACACAGTTCCAACAATGGAGCACGGTAGTGGCTGGATTGTGCTGTGGTGTTGTCTCAGTACCAAAAGGTGGATTGGAAAGGGATGAAAGTTGGGCACAATTGGGTGTTCAACAACAAGAAGAAAGAATTTCGCACAAAAAAGGAGAAAAAAAAAATTCACATGGACTGAATAAGATGGAAAAAACCAGCAAAAACACATACAGAGGTTTTAATCAGAAAACTATTTTTTCTGATGGTAAAACCAGGCGAACACCGCGCTCAAGAAATGACCGTGCCCTTAACCTGCTAAGAAGATTGATCAAATATTCAGCTGGTTATGAAAAAAGCTAGAAAAGCTTCCCATTTTGTTAATGGACATTTTAGCCTATTATTAATGGGAGCATGTATAATTTCCCCCTTGTCTCGTTTAAAGGAAATCTATAGATTGAATGGTCCCAAGTCTTTTTTTTAGTGCTACCAGTCAATCCATAGTGCAAATAGAGATATTAAAACTTAGATGATTAAATAAAAGGATTACATAACTAAAAGCCCAGAATTAAACAGACATTTATTTCCCTATTGTGAGGTGGGTGTAAACTTTTGTGGTCAAAATTATCTGTCAATAATCTGAAAGCTTGGCAACATTTTTTTCTGGTTTCTGTCTCTGCAGGTCACCTGATATCAGTTGATTCTAAGACCACCCATGTACCACAAAGCCTTATGGGAGTTGAAGTCACAGGTTCAACTCTGGGGATCATCGGAATGGGACACATCGGGTATAAAGTTGCTCAGAGAAGCAAAGGTTTCAACATGAGGATCCTTTACCACAACAGAAACAGAAGGTCGACTTTCGGACCGCGATACGTCAACCCAAGAAACGGAGGCGCTTCATGAGATCTTTGATTCTTCTGCTGTTTAGAAGTATCGAAGACGAGCAAGCAGTCGGGGCAAGTTACTGTGAGAAACTGGGCGACCTGCTGAAAGAGTCCGACTTCGTGGTGGTGGTGGTGAACCTGACCCCTGACACCGCCGGCCTCATCAGCCACAGAGAGCTGTCACTCATGAAACCCACAGCCACACTCGTAAACGTCAGCAGAGGTAATGGAAAATCCTTCTCCCGGACTCTCCTCTATCTACCAGGTTGAATTGTTTTATGTTTCAGGTCTTGTTGTGGATCAGGACGCTCTGGTCAAAGCTCTGACGTCTGGAACGATACGAGCTGCAGCTTTAGATGTGACTCACCCCGAACCTCTACCCAGGTACCCTCTGTTTTAAACTCTCCCTCTTCATTTGTTTACACATTATTGCTCATTTTAGCTTCGTCTGACGGGTTTGTGCAGGAACCATCCACTCCTCAGCCTCCCCAACGTGCTGATAACCCCCCACATTGGGACCAACACTCGTGGGACGATAAGAAAGATGGTGCAGATGATGGTAGACAATGTTTTGGCAGCAGTGAAAGGCGAAGCTGTTCCTAATGAGGTCAAAGCAAAAATAAGTTCCTCTTCTGGTGACAAGCTCAAGAAAATATAAATCTTTTTTTGTCCTTTTTACTTGCAACTTTCACACGTTGACCCAATTCTTTGACATTTTGAGCTTCAATCCTGTCAGTTTTAGTCCTGCAGTTACTCAGGAAGACATTTATGGGCAGAAATCACATCTCCTCATAATAACTTTAGTTTTTTTGTGTGTCATAAAGCAAGCACAATAAATCTACTGTATTTTCTCGTCATTTAATTGCTACCTTTATTGCTGTGCATTTGATAATGACAAATAAATAATATAAATGAAATTATGAGCTTAAATTTATCATTAATGAATAGTGTTTTCCCCTTCAATGTGATCTTTATTGTGGGTCAAACTTGTGCAACCAGGTCTTTGTTACTTTCCTTTTTCTTTAACTCACGTCATGCATTTTATCATGTTTGCATCAGAATTAGCCGTCAATATAGCTGGTAGGTTGTTACAAGTACAGCCTTGGTCACTGCTGTGCAGTTGAAATAAATTAAATTTGATGAACTATTGGATCAGTCTGAGTTTGAATTTGTTCATGATGGAGTGTAATGTGAATTATCAAATAATAAAATACGGAAACAATGCTTGAGAATTGTAAATAATTCCTACTTTTAATACACAGTTAATTACAAGTGTAATTAATTTCTTCTTTATTTATTTATTTATTTATTTATTTATTTATCTTGTCAATAAATCTCGTGATTTATAGAAATGTCATTCAAAGCGCTACACATTGAATAAGTTATTTTTTCAATTGGATTGTGACACTTTTGGCTCTAGATAGTATCTAGATCCCGGAGAGACGGCAGGAGCTTGCTGTCTCTCCGGGTTTAATCAGCGCATAATCTCCGCTTTCCCCAAGGATGCGGCGCTTACCTCACCGGCAGAAAAATCGTGCAGAGCCGCCGCTTGTTTTGTTGCCTATTAATTTGCCTGAACATAATACAAACTCCAATGTAAAATGGTATGCGTTGGTATTAAGCTTACTCACAGAATTGCTTGAAATAATGTGAGTGAAAATAAAATCAGTGAAGAAAAAAAAAACACGTATTTTTTTTTGTGTTAAGGGAATTATATTTTATTTTTGCATTTCCTTCAGGCATTCACCGGCCTCCTTACTACCGTTTCTGTCATCAGTCATCGACAGACAGGCGTCCAGAAGGTCCATAACACTAGCAGGCATGAAACTTGAAGTGAAACCTGCTGACAAGTTATAGTTCCATCTCGTCCAGCTTCATTTAAACCATTTTTCTGCTTTCCCGCCCGGTTCTGTGTGTTTTCCGACCAAAGAACACCATGTTTATTTCTTCGCAGGACTCCCCGGCTGCCTTCACAGGTTTTACCCTGGTCATGGTGAGTTCACGGAGCTAATCTTCTGCATCAGCCTCTTATAGCCGCAACGTTTGTGTTTAAGCGGTGAAATCCAGCAAAAGGAGAGCTTTCTCTCGTGTTATAGCGTATAAAATAACTTTATACAAGTACAACTCATGTTATTTAGAGTAAAAACACTGATTAGCTGCTTTTAATGTAGAATAGCCAGGAGTATTTGGGTGCCTTGCTGTTTTTTGTTTTGTTTTCAATAAATGTAATGCGTTGTTTATCTGTATCTTTTTATTTATTTCTAATGTTGTATAAAAATGTCAAATGTTTAAATGAAAAACATTTAGAATGTGCCAATTTTTTTTAAAACTGATTAATCGTCAAAATAATCTACCGATTAATCGATAAATAAAATAATTGCGAAGAAGAAGAGGTGAACATCGTCTTGAACTACAAAATTATTTTTTTCTGACGTCAGAATCAAGTGTGGAAATTCATAGTGATAACTTATTACAGATGGCACTCATTTTTCCACATGGAATATAACACAATGGGAACAATATTTCTTCATTGCCTTGACAGCCTGCAGTCGCCGTGGGTAACGTGGGTCAGCTGGCCGTTGACCTCATTGTGTCCACCCTCAACATGAGCAGAGTGGGCTACTTCCACACAGACTGCCTGATCCCGATGGCCGGGAACAACCCGTACGCCAGCAGCGAAGCGGACGCCGAGGAGCTGCACACTCCCGCAGAAGGTAGCACCACATCTCAGGTCACAGCTCATTGTCCATCCGTGAGTGCAAGTTCAGAGGCCACTTGTTGGATAAAAAGAGTTTCCTCCTGTTATTCACTGCCATTGTCTCAAAATGTTATGTTTTGTTTGTCTTAAGAGCGTGTCCAAAAAGTGTTACTTTTAATCTTAATCTTACTCTGGAGATGAGTAGAGATGAGTTTGTCTGCAGTGTTAGTAGTTTTCTGCATGGTACTAATCTGTCCACTGGCTTTTTATCCAGTTTACACAGCAGCAGAGCTGAAACTGGCAGTTCTTCAGATCAGAGCACCAATTATCCAGGTAAACACTGTGTTTTATCATTTATTTGCTTCCCTAAGAATTATAGAAAAATTAACATTGTAATCATTTCCAATCATTCATTTAAATAAATACATAGTTACATTTGTGCTGTTTTCTTCGTCACGTATCAGTCGAGCCTTTTGAATCCCTTTGGTAAGAAGCCGTGTATCATCAGGATTGCAGTGTTCAAAGTATGTAAAAAATAAAAAATAAAAAAGTAGGGGCTTATAGTCCGGAAATTACGGTAATTCACTATTCTAATGAGCTCAAATATTTCTGCCAAAATCCTTTTGCTGGTGAAAAAAAAGACCTATTTTGTGAGGCTTTTACAATAATAATGGGTCTTTAAGCACATATTCTATGTTATGTCCACTAACTTCAGATAATTCTAACATCTAACTTGCCAAAAGCTCTATATTTATTTGCCTTAGATTCCTATGATATGTGCAGCTGAACGTCTGACCATGTTTGTGGGTCGTCTCTGCAAACACCCTCATGTTCACGGCTCCAAACCTTGTTTCAACTGCAGACGAGGTCTAAGAAGTTTCGTCAGCAGCTCAAGACCTGGATCAAAGCCAGCGGTTTCTCCAGGACGGTGGTTCTGTCCAGCAGCCATGCCTACCAGAGGGACGACCAGCAGCTGCAGGGGTAAAAAAATATGCTCCCCAAAATCAATTGTTTTTGTTTTGTTTTGTTGTTTTTCTTTTTGCTTGAGTTCTGAATGCCCATGTCTCCATGGAAAGCACTTCTTTGAGATACCTGATGACGCCGTCCCTGCTGGCTGAGAGCGCGGACGCTCTGAAGGAGCTGGGCTGGAGGGAGATGGAGCAGATCCCGGCGTTTCCTGGAGTGGACGCAGACGCAGAGCCGAGACTCTGCATCCCGGGGGGCGGCATCACCAAAGGCCTTTACACAGACAGGTACAGAGAGATGTAAACATTTTCACACCCTTTCTTGTTACAACCACAAGACCAGCAGGAAGAATATGAGCTCCTTTTCCTCCACCTCTCTGTAACAAACAATATTTCTGGTACAGCGCAACTATTGAGAAACATCATTAATCATGCATGTGGAAGAAAGTGCTCGAAATCAATCTTATTGATCTACACATCAAGAAAAAAAAAAAAACCCTACACCGCACTTCACCTTGATAGACATCATCCTTGTTAAATATGGTGGTGGCAGCATCATGCTGGCAGCAGAAACAGCAAAACCTGTCGGGGCTAATAGCCCGATGAAGTTCAATACGAGGCAATGCTGAATGAAAACCTGCCAGAGCATGAAGAATATCCATTGTTCAGAATGGCCTAGTCAAAGTGTCGTCCTGAATCCAATTTAGAGTCTGAGGTTAAAACTAGAACTGAAGTTGATTTTATCACTCAAAAAAGGGAGCAGGAGAAATGCATGCCACACTTATCAGATTTTTTCCTATTTTAAATTCATGCACTGCTTTCTGTTGGTCCACATTAAACGTGACAAAATGTAAAAAAAAAAAAAAAAAGAGTCATAGGGGTGTGAATACTTTAGCAAGGCACTGCTGCCTCTCATTTCAGTAAATGAAAAAAAAACCTTGCAGTCCTTTCACAAGTTAATGTCTGCGTTGGTGTCAAAATGACGCGTTGCCGCTGTGGATGTGTTCAGCTGTGCCGAGGATCTCCCGCTGGCGGTGCTGCTGCTCTTCTGCTCAGAAGGCGACAACATTCCTGACGCGTTCGCCCTCGTCAACCACCTCAACGACTGGCTCCATCTGCTGGACGGCCAGGTCAGCCTGAAACGAGACTTTCTTCTACATCTGCAGGCATCAAACCAGAAACAAAAGTTTAAATTTTTTTTCTTTTTTTTTTTCTTCCAGAGCGAAGAACCGAACAGCAAGTGGAAGATTCCAACTTCCTGGAGTTTGCTGTTTGGGAGCGGCATCCCCCCTGCACTTTTCTAAATTGAGGATAGTTTTAGTTGCAAAAATGATCTTAAATCTTTACATTTGCATAATTAATCTCTTGATATTCCCTGCGCCATCATTTTTCATGTGTTTTCAAAGAACTCGCGCGCTCCTGCATCCCCTTCCACCGTTTTCCAATAAAGTCTTGTCGGATACCTGCGTGTTTATTTAAAGTGATAGCGACCTGATTTCACTCCCTTTAAACCCACCCCGCTAACTGAAAGGGCTTGGCTCGGTGCCGTCGTGTGTTCCTGGCAGTCCAGCCTCCAAGTAATTTGATCCGCTGTCGTAACAGAACAACTCTTATTCAACGGCCGGGCCGGCTGCCAGGCCGGTGGTTTTTGTCCGTCTGTTTGCATCATTGTATTGGACGTTGTGTGAGCGGCCCTGGTTATGGGAAAGGAATGTTTTAAAAAGGGAAAACAGTTTGGGGGAGGGGGGGCATTGCCTCACACTCGTATACGTTTTGCTTTAAAATAAAAACGAGAAATGCAGATGTGTAGGTAAACAAAATACCAGTTTTATTTTGAGCTTACACTCTAAATAAACTTAAGACAACTTAATTTCAAAAGGAGAACAGGTCATGAGTTTTCTGCAGCATTAAGATCTGTAACATAAGCTCTTTATTTTTCTCTTTACAAGCAAAAATATCTTTAATACACATCTTTAAAAAAAAACAAAACAGAGTACTATGTACATCATTGAAATATCATGCCACTATTACTTGGGGGTGGAGGCAGTTACTTGTCTTATACCAAACCCCACGTCACCTTTAAAAACTTCAAGTAGATTTTTTATAAAAAATAGAACCTCTTGTTTTCGCCTCTGAAAAAATGTTCAGTTTTTCTTTGCTCTAAAAATACACGTATGAACAGCATTACAAATTGGCAATGCGTACCCCCTACGTTCAGTCTTATAAGAGAGGTCAGAATGCGAGGAGAACGACAAAAGCGAAACACTGAGGCGGAGGTCAGGTCTGAGGAGGGGGTTTAAAGCTCCTGTGTGAATGTCAAAGTGTCTGCTGTAAACAGTTCAGAGGATTTGGGGGGAAAAGGAAAACAAAAAAAAAACGTTGAAGCTAAAGACGAGAGTTATGAGGCGAGTGTTGCTGAAAACACGGGACTTGGCGGGACTAAAACCACGACGAACGAAAAAAAGAAAAAAAAAAAAAAAAAAGCAAGAGGAGAGGAGGAAGAGCACAGAGGTGTGGAGAAGAGAGGGGTGGAGAGCTGGACTTCCCTGCCGAGGCTGGCTTCGCTGCCGGAGCCGAACTCAGGTGGAGCTGGTTAGCAGTCGCTGGTTTTCACCCTGTCACAAGAGACACAAAGTGGACAAGAAAGTCAGGCCCGCTGTGACGTTTCAGATGCTTGCCTCGAATCACTTCAATCGTGCGAGTCGTGCAGAGAGTCGTATTAGATGAATTAAAAGCAGAATTTAAACAGAAGCATCCGACTCAGCACTGCACACTATCAGAGCATTTCCATCTTGATGGTCTGACAAACGCAAAGCATTTTTTTTTTTTAAAAGCATGTGTAATATTCTAAGGACACCGATGAAAGTGATTTGTGTGACTAAGCAGCAAAAAATAATTGCGTTTTATATTTTCAAATTTACAGTTGCACTCATTGACCAAACGGAGGAGAATGAATAATAATTAATTGTAATTTTTTTTGTGAAAATGATAAGTGAATAGTCCTAAGAAATGTATCAAAATAAATTAAAAATGCCCACATTTAGTAATGGGGGGCTAAAAACAAATGCATGTTACACTTTAATGTGCATTTCTACATCTGGAAATATTTTTTTTTATTCTACATTACTAAATAGTAAATAAGATGCAATAAGCTTTTTACTGTGCCATCATAGATTCATCATTTAATTTATTGGGGACAAAGCCGGCAACTGTGTGGACGTAAAGTCCACACAGACAAGAAATCAAACGAGATCGAGATATGGTGCGTTCACTGACCAGAGCTAAGGTTTGAATTATGTGCTGTAAATATAAAGTGTATTCAGCTGTAAACAAAAGTCTGACTTTTCGGTTATGAAATGAACCTTGTGAATAATTACAAATTGTAAATAATGACCTGATCCTCATCCTCAGTGAGGATCAGAAAAGCTTGCCAAAAGCAAAGGCAGCAATGGTGTCGACTTTCCAAGGCCCCCAAAGAGCTTGGAAACAAAAAAAAGGTGATGACAGCTTAAACAGTGATCACCTTCCAGGTAGTTATGCATATATTCAGAGACAGCTGGGCGACATTTTCCGGAGAAAAACTGATTCTCCTCTGTTCAGGCTCAGTCAGCTTGTGCATGTGGAGCGAAATCTTGCAGGAGGACCAAGAAAATCAGGAAATGTTATCGCTAATAACAGATAATCATTAGATTTCTGCTTGTGAAAAGCGAACCAATAATAAGCTTGGGAATCTTTTTAATTGTTTTAACTCAACAGGTTTTGTTGAATTTCTTTGAAAACAGTGAACATTTTGTGCAAAAACTTTTATCTTTATTCAAACTGTGCTGTAGAGAATAGTGTAATAATGTGCCAATGTATTTCTTACATAAAGGTACATATTGTACTTTTTTCCCCATCAGTTGTCCTATTCAGTTTCACATTTATTTGAATCTTAGTATTTCTAGTAATCGCACATTTTTCCTGATGCCGTAAATTTTCCTCCACTGTAATCTCATATTCTTACTTTCTGCTTGCATACTTCTACATTTGTGTGAACCTGCATGTTTTGAGTTTCCCGTCACTTTTACTGCTGGGGAAATCTGGATTTCCCAGGTGAGGGAAAATAAAGTTCATTTCTACTCTATCCTAATCTGAATTATTTGGGAGTCTTGGATGGTCCTGGGCTTGTTGTGCCTCTGAGCTGATCACGGCTAAGCAGAAGACAAAAACAACAAGATTCCCCTGGTTGCCATCCGAAGCCACGGGAAGAAAACAAGACGGTTTTGTTCAGCAACAAATGCTAATCATTTTTTTTTTCCTCTCTGAACCTTTCCACTTTTAGTCAAATTGCACCCAACTGAAAAATGAGTCGTCTCATACTTTCTACAACCTGCTCAGAGTCAACGGTACGGAAAATACGACTGTATGACTCAAATAAAGAATATTTACTAATAGGAAGTCATTTATGAGTTATTTTGTAGATGTCAACTAGTCCTTGGAAAAGAACTCATAAAGAGAATAAAAGTAGTAAAATACACATCAAAATTAAAAATCAAATTTAAGTATTTTTATGTCTTTGTAATTTATGAAAGTACTTAACTAAATCAACAACTAAAGTCCTATGATGTTGTTTAATGACATGAATACAAAAAGGAAATGGGAAGCGATGTGTCAGTGCAAACGTAAGAAGCTATAGTGTATGAACAGGCACTTTGTTTTGACTCAGAACAAAGTGTACAAACTACTTCTACTAATCCAAAAATAACAACCAAAAAAATAAAAATCATACATTCAGAAAAGCATCTGACAGTTTAAGCAAAACATGCTGAGACTCAACAAACTAACTGAATGTTAGAAGCAGGAGCAGCAAAGAAAACAGATGATTTCTTCAAAAAAAATCCTTTTTCTTTTTACAGAACTACATTGTGGATTCTGTCACCAAATTTACACTTTCACATGAATTACCATAAATTAATTCTGCTTACAAAAAAAAAACAAAATAAAAAGCTACAGCACAATTAAAATATTCCTCTGTTCAACACACATCTGCATCTCGCTTTGGTTTAGTTCAGCTTGACATTTCAGTTTCACGAAGCATTAACCGCAAGTGAACACAAATATACACACAGCATGCTGAAGAGCAGCCACAACTCCAAACCACACGGCCACACACACACACACACACACAGACACACACACCTCCAGGTACAAAAGTGGCTGATCGTTTTCACAAGCTGTGGATAAAGTTCCTCCTCTAAACGTTCTCCTCGTGGTTGTTCCTGTCTCAGAGGGGAGTAAAGACAGGCTGCCCCCCACCGGACAGGAAACGTCTCGTCATGTGCAGCAAATGCACCCCAAACTGTCCAGGAAAACCACAACAGGAGAGTGAGACCTGAGCAGAAACGACTGCGCGTTCACGTTGCTCTTACTGGAACACCGCTGACATATCACACAAAAAAGGGAGGCTTCTCAGAAGTGACTTCGACGCTGTGCTGTCATCAGAGTGAAGCGCTCCATCGGGTCTAACTGCAAGTCTTTCTAGGACAACAACACTGAGACGTGCGAGTAAACTGAAGAAATCTCATCAGGACTCTTTCTTCTTCAAAAACAAATTAAAAAAAACAAATAAAAAAAATGTAAAAAAAAAAAAAAAAAATCTGCAAAATAACAGATTTTGCAGAAATGCAGATTTTATGCATCAGCCTTCTTTCAACAGATATGACAGACAGGATCTCACTGTCTTCTTATCCACATGTTTTAGATCTAACTTTGCACTGGACATTCATTGGAAATTGCACAAAGTTCTGAATAAAAATGCAAGAGAAACACAAAGTGGTTTGAACCTCAAGATTTAATCACCTTTTCCTCTTCCTGTCAGAGTCGGTTGACCTGGACTTGCCTTGGGGTGTTTTGGTGCTGACAGATTTGGAGATGTTATCTTCTCTGCGTCGTTTGCTGCGTAAAAAAAAAAAAAAGAAAAAAAAAAAAAAAAAAAGGAAAATTGGTTTAGTGATGTCTTTCTAATCACTGTTATGCACAGAGTACAGAATTTACTGCCTTCACCAAGTAACTTCAATTCATCCTTTATTAACTGTGTCGTGTCTGAATACCCTGGACATTTGCAAGTATGTTTTATGTAATTGATACCATTTTTCCCCAATTTATACATTGGCAAAATGTATAAAGCCTGGTGTGTGTATATTTGTGTATAGATGAATTTTCTCTTGAATTATCCATGATTAGGTAAAGTAAAACCTGGATAAATCTGTTGAAATGTCCCTTTATTCAGTAGAGATTTGAGTTGGAGATGGTTTTATTTTGAAGGATTGATTGGTGTGTGTCTTGTCTAAAAAAGTGCAGTAGCAAAAAAAAAAAAGAAACAATTAAAAAAAAAAAAAAAAAAACACACCTCCATTTCCCAGGACATGGCTTTGTCTAATTCTCCAGACAAAGCCTGATGAACTTCTCCAAATTTGGTTGTGATAAACGTTTTTGAGTTTACACCAAGTTTGCAAAATTCTGCAAACTTAAGAGTTTAGTTGCACCAGATTTTTTCCCCCCCCCCATTCTGAATCTAAAGTGAGGAACGTCCCTCAGGCTTTCCAGTGAACAAAACCCGTTACGCCTAATGCAGGTGAAAAACGAAACCGTGGGAGCTGAGTGAAAGTCCAAATCTCGATGCCGGACCATGAAGGAGGCAATGTTCTACAGTAGAATCTTAGCGTTTCAATAAACAGATATTAGAGGTTTGACATTGGCTTAACTCTTGTTCAGTGAGAAGATAAAAGTTCAACTTTTGGTCTAATTTTTCATAAATTATGAGACACATTTATTTCCATTAATACATTTGATCATAGTTTATTAGTGCTGAATGAAACTGCATATCTATGATACTGACTGTGTTGTGCTGCCATCCAGCTCCTGCTCCTTGCAGGAAGACTGTGTAGGAACTCTGCTGTCCTGTCTGTAGTCCGCTGCCTCCTCCTGCTGACCTCCTCTCGGGGTCCCGTTGTGTCGCTCCGGTGGACACCGGGCCTGAGGCTCGGAGGAGGGCGGAGACTCTGAGGACGGCACCTGATCTTCCTCGGACAACACACGCCATTGGTTCTACCGGCAAAGAAGTATGGGAGAGAGGAGGCCAATAAATGTCAAAGAGTTGGCCTGGATGAATTCAGGTGACAAAATAAGACACTAAAAACTCTTATTGTTGATAATTTGTGTATTGCCTAGAAGAAGGCTTGTCCCCATTTGCTTAGCTAAATTCAGGAAACAACCATTTTTTCCTTTTTTTTTTTTTTTTTTTTGTTGTTTTTTTTGCCCCAGGCAGTGTATTTTTACTTCCAACTAAACATTCACTGATAAGAAAGCATCCATTTATGGAACTGCAAATCAGAACAGTATATCTCAAATATGACATAAAATTAAAATGGACAGTGAAAACAAACACCTGAAAATGTAACAAATCATAAGTTGGGGTTTTTGTGCATCAGTCGTACCTGCACAGAAGAGTCGCCCATGATGAACTTTGCTCCTTCAAGGACAGCCATGTAGGAGAAGCGCAGCTGTTCGGGAGTCTGGATCAGACCCATGCGGTATTTCCTCATCTTCAACAGGATGTTTTTAATGTCCACTGACAACAGGTCTTTCCGTTTGTCCATCTGGAAGAAAAAAAACAACACAATTTGGCTCAGCTTTTTATGGAGGAACTTTCTCTGGTGACTTCCTGATCTTCTGTGTTCTGCATTGTTTAAACAGGAACTCTCGTATGAATGTGGATTTTTCAATTCAAAATAGAGCAAGCGCCTCGTAAACAAAGAGAGTTTACAGTTCCCTGTGGAGGAAGACTCATACTGGCAGTCGAACTATTCAAATCAAAAGTGTTTACTTTTCTTGTCACAAGAGATCTGACAAAGAAAGAAAACCTCAGAAAGACCAAGGAGCAGAGCAGACAGGTGAGGGATAAAGTTGCAGAGGCGTTAAAATCGGGTTCAAGTTAGAAAACAATATGGTCTTTTAGAGGCCTCATGGAGCACAATTCAATCCATCATCTGAAAATGGAAATAGAAAAGTAAAACGGCAAACCAACCAAGTCGGTTTGCCGTCCACCTGAATTAACAGGCTGGGCAAAGAGAGCATTACTGAGAAAACTCATCAAGAGGCACTGGAGGCATTTTATAAAATGTAATGACTGACAAAAATCAATCTGTAGCTGTGCAAAGCCAAGATAGGTAGCGATATTTGAAGCAAAAGCTGGGCTTATTCAATGTGCAAACGTGAGGAACAATTTGAAGCATGAGCAATGTGAGCAATTTATAATTTCCTCTATCACATAAAATCTCAATTAAATAAGCTCAAGTAATGGAGCTACATGGGAAAAGGTCAGAAGATACGAATGGTTCATCAAAGCACATGGTCACATTTTATTTCACTCGATATGAAGAAGATTAGATGTTTTAAGGCAGTTGCAATACAACGTCCTCTTGCAGGTCGAATAAGAAAAGTGTAACTGAGTTTCCACCAGTCGATTCCCATATTTCATGGCGTGATTTTTCAAGTGTGTGAATAAGTGTTCAGCAGAGGCAGCCGCTGGACAGATTGGATATACAGATTACAAAACAATCTCTTTGTCCCATTTTGAAAGAATGGGGAAGTACGCACTCAAATATTGACATCTAAATGAAAACCTCTCAACTCGACCTTGTTTTATTATAGAAACTTTTAAGTACAATAGGACTAAGTTTAGTAGAAAGTTTCATAAGCAAGCTGGGCGTCTGCTGTGGGTTAAAACTTATCACATTAAGGGAAATGCATTGATTTCCAATTGAATATATATTAGGAAAGCAAAATGCTATTTTCCTGGCAGTTTGCAAGCATATAAGACAAAGTGTGGAGACACAGCAACACTTTATAGGAAGAACTGCTGCTGGTTGATGTGGTAGAGCAAATAAAAAAAAACATTTATTCCCTCACAGGATGTATAGACTAAAGGGGGGGGGGGGCAAAAAAAACAAAAGCAAATGCACTTACAAGAACAAGACATGTGTCTACTAATGAGAATGTCCCCGAGCGTCCAATTCCAGCACTACAGTGCACCACTGCCGGTCCATGGTCCATCTCTAACGCTCCAGATTCCCGCACTTTAAAGAGGAAGTTCAGGAAGGACGCCGGGGATTCAGGGACACCAAAATCAGGCCACGTGGTGTAGTGAAAGTGATGGATCTCTCTCTTCTCGCCCGTCTGTGAAAGGAAGACGAACGTGGCTAAAGTCAGAAGCAGGGAAATTACAACCCTCTGTTTGTTTCCACTCATTCTGAGGTGCTGATTTCTGTCAGGATGTGTGAGGTTATATGAGGTTCAGTGAAGTGTGTTAAATAGCTAGAAAAAAAAAAAAAAAAAGTGCAACAAGTTTCAGTTTCTGTTCATTAACGAAATCAACATCTGGTGTACAAAGAAGGTGAAAGAGAGTTAAAAGAAAGTGTCATGTGCTTTTAATCCGTCACCAGTTGGGACATATAAAGTTTTTCTTTCCTACTTTTTTCTATTTTAAGATAGGGGAAGCTAAATAAAGGAGAAAACATATCAATGCAGATTTATGTGCTGAAATAGTCTAGTCAAAGTCCACACCTAAATCCAACTGAGCATCTGAGGAAATGCTTAAACATTGCTGCTTCCAATCAATCTGTCCAAATTTTGATTTATTCTGAAAAGTCAAATGGTTGAAAATTTCCATATCAAGATGTACAAAGTTAGTAGAGTCAAACCCCTAAAGACTCACAACAGTGCATCACTTCTGAAAATATTTAGAAAACACAGTGTGTCTTTATATCACTTTTTGATTAGTTCAAATTAAAGATATGTGCTAAATAAAGCAGCAGCCTACATTAATATTCTGCAGCTGCAATACTCTGGTGGTGTAGTAAGACTTGGTGTCTTCTGACAACAGTGTGACCATAAAGCGCGTGTCTCTGAAGGCCATCTCTCTCTCCTCTGCCGTCGGCCAGTACTGGGCACACTTTTCCTGTTGCAGAAAGAAAAGATAATAAAAATACAAGAGACATAGGTTGGACATTGTCCAAAGAAAGATAAGTATCTTTCTTTGGAATACATTTTATCAGCAGATTATTATAAACAACGACAGAAAGACGTAGTGTGTTTGTGATGAAAGCCAACCTTTTAGCCCTGTAACTCCATGATCCCACATTGTGAAGATTAAACACTCAAATAAACCTCAGGAGGATACTTTAGTCCTTAGAATAATAGGATAAACTATGTCAAGCAACCCTAAAACAATGACGTTACATCCACCCAACTGAAATAAAATGACTAGCTATAAACATGGTGGTCTGAACAAGAGCATTCATTTGACCATTTTCTCAGGAAATGAAAACAGAGGTCATGTCTTTAAGCAGACACGTAACAAGAACATGAAGCTCGATTAAATTGATTAAATTATTCAACAAAAAAAGGAGCTTGTTGCTGAATAACCACAGACAACACGCAGGAGAGCTTTTTTACATTCATGCCATTTGTGCACTAGGCGCTCTTTATCTTCCATTTCCAAGAAACGGTGAATCTCATGACAAAGAGAGATCCAATCCAGCTGCTTTACTCAGAAAGCAAGGTCACAGCTGTGCAGCTTGCGAGAGGTTTATTTGAGTGTTTAATCTTCACAATGTGGGATCATGGAGTTACAGGGCTAAAAGGTTGGCTTTCATCACAAACACACTACGTCTTTCTGTCGTTGTTTATAATAATCTGCTGATAAAATGTATTCGTAAAAACATGATTCCTGCACTTTTATTACAAAAACTCCATACATCCCTACACTAAATTCTGGGCCACTTTAAAGCAGACATATAAGTGATGAATGGATGGCTGTCAAATAGCATAAAAGCACTTTAAAGGATGCTGTGGGTCAGTAACTCACTGTGTACAACTAATAATTCAATGGTAATGGTGCAGCCACTCGTGCTGTGGTCCGTTTAGCATTTCAGCACATATCCAAGTACGGGTGTTGAATACTTTTTTTTCCCCCCCATCCAGTACTCACTGATCCTTTCTCTATGACCCTGTTGAGCATGATGACTGCCTTCGTCTTCTGCTCCCAGATCATGAGCCAAAAGTGGCCGCAAGTGTTCTTGAGGGGGCCCTGTGGACAAAACAAACAGCACAGTTGCATGCAATGTTTCTCCAATAAGCAACGCCATTAACTTCTCTAGTTGGCTGCTTAACATCTGTTTCCACTGCATTTACAAGGATAAAAATAGAATACCTTTGTAGAAGTTTAACCAAAATACAGCCACTTTTTTAATTCATTTGGCTCACCCTGGATAAGCATTATAATTTAGCCATCCCGATTTAAACTCAGACATATAACCATTACGCTTTTGGTAAATTTAACTGGAATAGACTTGTTCTCATGTTTTAAAATGACCGAATTTACCGTAGTAATCCCTCCAGTCAAGATAACATTTCAGGATTTCAAACTGCATGGGGAATGTTTTACAGCCCCCCTGATTGTAATTTGCATAAACAGCACTGCAGTCAAATTTCACACAACTAGCCCCCTAATGAATATTAAGGGTTCCAGGCAATTAGGCTTTGCTGGAAAAAGGTTCAGAGTAGCACAATCGAAGCATGATTTCAGATTACTATGCAAAAACATGGTTACCTAAAAGCCCATAATAGCTGAATGTTGTGGAGTGGTTGGCCCTACTTGAGATTAATGCTTTAAAAATTTATATTTTCATCTTTATGAAAATACAATTATTTTTCAAAATATTTCCCCCTAAACCACAGCTCTGGAAAAAGTATTAAAGCAAGCATCTTTTTTCCACTGCAGCACAGAAACAGATAAGGATGCAAATAATAGAAAATAATTACCTTGCCTTTTTCTATTCATACATTGAACGTCCTTTTATAGCAAATACGCAGTGCTTAATTTCTGTGCGTTTCTCATCTCAAATCTAACACATTTTCCCCAAACCACAGATGACTCATCTCAGAAAAACGCACAAATTAAAAAAAAAAAAAAAAAAAAAAAGAAAAGCCACCAAACTGTGTTGACCTACCCGACATATTACATGAAGCCCCGAATAGATTTCACAATGATGTGGTATCTGAGTGACTACTCGTTAATTAAAAATGACATAGAAAGGAAGAAATCCACAATAGCTGGCAGAAACATGAGGTCTTTCAAAGCTGAAGCTAAAAAAGGATCTTTGTCTCCTTTTGCTACGGCCATCAAGCTACAACTGCAGAGTAATTTTAAATTAATAAGTGAGACGCAACATTCAGTGTTTTCATGGCATCTTATGACTCCTGGTCTTCTTTAAAGGTTATAGCCTAGAACCCAACATAAATTGAAGATTTACAAGTTCGCTTTTATTGATGCACCAAAGATAGTTTATGTGCTTAACAAGTTGTGGTAGATTTTATTTTCAATGCATTTAGGAAAAATTAAGATAAATAAATGAAAACAATTTTTTAGGTGTTTGACTTGCCAATCACCAATCAGAGCCAAGTAATGGAAAACCTGCATGTCTCCGGCTGACTGATTTGTTTACCAATGCAATAAATCACTGAATCTAAAAACATCAAGGAGAATATAATTATTTTTGATAAAATCCCAAGAATTGATACAATTCTGTTTTTTAAATGTTTGACCTAAGTAATGATACTAGTGATATGATGTATTTGAATACAAAAATGTTAAAATTCCAAATGAAAACTTTGCTATTACATTAATTTCTTTTTGCATAATTACACCAGAGAGGTAAAATCAACTACAGCAATGCATGCTTATGTCATTTTAGGAAATAGCCTAACCCTAACCCAAAGAAAATCAAGGAGCACAAACACGCTAAAAGATTTTGTGGTAAAAGTCTTCTTACATTTCATTCTTTGAATAAAACGACTTAAAAAGTCAAATTATTAACACTGAGGGTTGTGTTGTAAATAGGTCTACAAATAAAATAGACAAATCGGTTCTTGGAACACCACACTGACTTTATTTATTTTTTTTTTTTGCTTGATTGTTCCCACTGGTTTTACTTGCCTGTGTTAAAATGTAACTTCTCTGGGCGTCTTCCATCACCACCAGACTGGCGTTGATATAATCGTTTTCTGCGTTCTCCAGCTTGACCCGACTGTGATCGACTATGGAGATGAAAAGAAGTGGAGGAAAAATATTTTACAACTGGTTGTAAATTGACAGAGTTCGGAACAGATTAGAACCGGAAATGCAAATGTTTACCCACATGGACTGACATCTCTGTATCTGTTTCGGTTGCGATTTTCTGGATACTTTGCCACTTTGTAAGAGCACTCGTGGGATTGATTCCTGATTTCCTAGAAAGCAGATCGAAGGTTTAAAAACAAGGAATGTAGATAATGCATTACAATTTACCTTGTCAATGGGAGTTTTGTCCCACTATTATTATAAATAACTTGATTTTTGCAACAGAGATAAAACAAAAAAAAAGCTGATCATTAGCTTTAAAAAAAATGTAATGACAACAAAGCAGGAGCACAAGGTCAAAGTTGAATTCATTTTTTTACCCCACTAAGCATTCAATCTCTTTGTTTATGTTTATCACTTTCATTCCAAGAATGAATACATTTTAATTTGTAGCCTAAATAAAGTCTGGTGTCCCTCAAAGAATTGAAAATGGTTTGCAATCTTAATTTACATTTCACAATAGAATGAAAATGAAAGTAAGCTAAATGCCTTTTTTCCATGAAACAATTTTGTTTCGTGTTGCATTTAAATGAGAAAAAACAGGAATATTGCTGAAAAGACATTACTAAATCAATTAGTTATTTTACTTGGAAAAAAGAGTAGAATATTTGCTGAAAGGTCATGGAGGACAACAGGACATGCCTTCATAATACTTTTTTAATGAAATTGTGTGGATATATTATCTTAAGTGTTGCTAAATATTGCTATAGTCAGCCCTACACATTTAATTTTTAAGTCGCTGATCTTTAATTTGGGTTTGTTATTATTGATGGGATGAGTCATGTTTAATTGTTCTAATTTTTTCCCCTCTGAAGCTGCGCTGCTACATTTTCCTATACATAGGGCACACAGTGGTTGTACAAAGTTCACAGATTGTTGTGTAAACACAGTTAGATGACTTGGCACAATCAGCTGGGCTTCCTTAGCCAGACAAACTTTTCAACAACTTCGTTATATGTAAGTTTCAACTTATTTTGACTAGGCGGCTTGCAAATAATATGTTTTATCACTTGAATTGGTTTTCCAGAAAAAAAGATAAGTTTGAGATAAAAACCTAAAGCCTCAGGGAGATTGGTGAGGACGTTGTTACTGACAGAAATGACTTAGTCACTCCGATCATCAAGGGATTGTCAGCTACCACTTCCTACCCCATACTCAAGCCAATCCAGATTCTTCTCATGGGTCACTCCATGCTTGTTGATTGTGCCAGTCCATCTTCAAGACAGAACAACACCTACCCCAGCCTGGTACTAATGCTTTTACAGTATTGTACATGTATTCCACCAGTGAGAGACAAATAAAGGATTGTTCTACTACTCTATAATCAAGATTAACATGATATAAAAGTGCTTAGACCTTAACGTGACTACACATTTGAACTGTGTCGTGGTGAGTTTCAATAAAATAAATCGAACTTGGACAAACTCAGATTATATTTATCTGGATAAACATTAGACTTTTGACCTAGACTCCCTTTGTTGTGAATTAGAGCAGTGTAAGTGAACTAAACTGAAAGTTAACCCTTTTTAACTCTGAACAACCTGACAAACAAAATACAACTTTTAATCTTTTTGTTTAAGTAGGAACCATGATCAATGAGAATTATCTATTCGTCAACGCTGACTGTAAACAAAACGGGAGAGGGATTACAATGCAGCCGAGGACATAAAAACGATCTCCTAATAATGATCCAGTGTTAGAGTTGCACACACACGAAATCATAAGGCTGACCGTGAATATTAGAGGTTAAGGAGAAAACTTTATGCAGTTAATTACAAAGAGCTAAACCCCTGACGCTGAGTTTAGTCTTCGCGTCAAAAGATTAAGTTGATATTACGGCGTCATGTGAGAGTTACTTTATCAGCTTGCAGCAGAAAGGAGTCACAAATGCGGCCAAACAAAAAATGAAAACATTGACTGCAGCGTCAGAGTTGGCGTATGCAGTCAAATAAAATGCGCGCTCTCCGTACAAACCGAATTAGCTCGGAGCTAGCTAGCACATGCTAACACACTTACTGAATAAAGCTTCTGCCACCGGCCTTTGGAGTCCATGTCTTCAAACTCCAGGTCCATTTTCACGGTGGCAGCGCCTGTCTGTTCCATCCAAAGCTGGTTTAATTTCAACTTTTAACTATCTACCTCATAACGTTCTCCGAGTAAGACGAGTTTTCAATCTGAGACTTAAGTCTTTCTGCGTTAGCATCGGCTCCTGTGCCGACTATTTGTCCGTTATGTGGTGCAGTTGTCATTCGGGACTAGCTCCATGCGCATGCGCCACTAAAAGGGTCTAGCTTGCTGTCAAAACAGGTAGTTGGAATTACGTTTCATTTCCGGGATTCGACTCGTTTGGCACCGTTCCCAAAAACAGCCAGTTCTTTCAACTCTCCAGTATTAATAGTTAATTTTATAGATTTTGTTTTATATCTATCTCAGTGTAGGTGGACAAATAACGTCTCTTGTAGTAGGATGTTGTTATGTGAAAAAATAATATAAAATACTATCTGAATGTATTTCTATTTACCTTCAGTATGACATTTGTCTTGTAGAATTGAACTAAAACACAAACCAAAGACAAAACATTAAAAAAGAGAAAAGGTGCAATAATCATTGCAAAAGTTATTGAAGTAATTTTGAAAAGCTCTATCTCATCTTAAGTTGGAAGATGAGACCATAAGTCTCATCTTCCACTATCTGGTGGCATGACCACTATCTTGTCAAAATCCCGTTATAAAACTGAATTTGTTGTTTGTTTGTTTTATTGTCTCTAAGTAATTCTTATGCTTAAATAAAATGTCTCTTTATCTTCAACTTTCTATCACAGAGACCCAAAGGTCTGGGTAAAACTGACAGTTTGAGGTTGTGGTCGGCTATTAGCATAATTTAATAATAAGTCCTAACTGTTCTTATGAAACAGAAACCTAGATTTCTAACTTTCTGTTTCAGGTACAAATTGTAGCTCTGGAAACTGAAAGAAAAGGCAAAATAAGAGAAATATGTTGTGTTAAACTCACAACATACTTAAAAAATAATGGTTTTTTTTGTTTTGTTTTGTTGCCATTAGTAGCACAAGATTTGAATAACATAGCCCACTTGTGAATTTTTTCGTTTCCACTGGAATTTGTATTTTTAAACATTGTGAAACCTCTTGCAATTCCTCACCAGACTCATGAGCTCCAACAATATTCTGTCTGAAGACGCCTGATTGCTTTTTTACTCACACTAGTGAAGTCAGTCTTTGTTCTGACTTCAGGCGTTAAAGAGGGAAAACCTTCTTTTAAAAGACATGACAAATGAGTAACTAAATATTCTAATCATAGTGCCTATTTTCACTTTTAATCAGTTTAAATTGAAATACATGTGAGCTTGTCCTAACTTATTAGGACAAGCTCTGGAAAATTAAGAGACCACTTATTTTTAAATTCTACAAGATTTCCTTGGTTTTTTTGACCTAAGCATATATACTTAGGTCATAACACAAAACCTAACTGCCTTCCATTAGATAAACCATTATATTTCATTTTAAACACCTTGGAGATTTATATTGTTTATTTATAGTTGTGATTACTTTAAGAACAGGTTAAGGGTCACATTAGGATGAATCCTAAATAAGAAGTGGAACATTGGCTTCATGGGCCACTAGGAGGCTTCGTCACCACATAAACATCAGCAAGAGTCAAGCCAACGACTACAAGCAGGAAAACCTGATCCGCTTTTGCAAGCTTTCTCACAAATAAAAGCCCACAATTCAATTTAGTTTATGGATTCTTTGCAGATGCGTCTAAAATGCATTTTTATTGACCAGATATTGACCAGTGACCAACACATTTACACACACACACACACACACCAAAAAACAAAAAGGAACTAGCACACAATATACAACCTACATGAACACCCATGTTCCCAAATGCATTTATTTTTAAAACAAATCATATTCCATCCATTCATTTTCCGTCACCCTTCTCCCTAACGGGGTCGGGAGTTGCTGGTGCCTATCTCCAGCTGCGTTCCGGGCGAGAGGCGGGGTTCACCCTGGACAGGTCGCCAGTCTGTCGCAGGGCAACACAGAGAGACAAACAGGACAAACAACCATGCACACACACACTCACACCTAAGGAGAATTTAGGGAAGGCCACTAACCTGACAGTCATGTTTTTGGACTGTGGGAGGAAGCCGGAGAACCCGGAGAGAACCCACGCATGCACAGGGAGAACATGCAAACTCCGTGCAGAAAGACCCCGGGCCGGGAATCGAACCCAGGACCTTCTTGCTGCAAGGCAACAGCGCTACCCACTGCGCCACTGTGCAGCCCAACAAATCATATTTCCTTTGTAAAAGTATACTAACCTTCAATCTCTTTGACACAAATATCAAACATTTTAGCAATTATAATATTCCTTGAACCATACTATCCATACTATCTATCACCACTAAACTTCCACTAATGCACTTTTAGTGAAATTGAATTACACGTGGACTTCCTAATTTATTCCTCATCCATTTTTGGCCTGCAGGTTTTAGATGACTCCGCTTCACCACACCTGAGTCAAATAATCAGGTCATCATCAGCACTCTGGAGAACTTGACTACACTGAGGAGGTAATTCTGCTATTTGAGATGTGCTGAACCAGGGATACGGCTAAAAGTTGCAAAACACTGGCCCTCAAGGACTGGATTAGAAGACCCCAACATCATGTACAGCTCTGGAAAATTAAGAGACCACTTATTTTGTAACTAGGTTATTGTGTATTGCAGTCTTCTGCCCAGGTCCCTCTTGAAAATGAGATCCGGAGCTCAATGGGGCTCACCTGGTTAAATAAAGGGAATTAAAGATCAGTTTCTCTGCTTTTACTTTTTCCAGGTATATGTTTGAGTAAACTGAACATTCTATGAACTACTGACGTGTCTCCGAAATTCCAAGCAAACATTTAGTATTTATTTGCAGAAAATGAGAAATCGTCAAAATAACAAAAAAGATGCAGTGCTTTCAGGCTTCAAATAATCCAAAGAAAATAAGTTCAACAAGACATTTTCAATGAACTCAGGAAGAAATCAATATCTGGTGGCATAACCATGAGGTTTTCAATGGGGTTCAGCAGTGCATTTTTTTTCCCAGAGCTGAATGTTGTGACACGAACTAAACTTTTCCAAGCGAAGCTGGTTTACACTTTATTTTGAAAAGACTGCGTTTCCAACCGGAAGTGACCGAATTATGTCAGCTTGTTACGTTGCTTGATGACAGCGGACTCGGGGAATGTACCTTGGCTGAAGTTTTGTGTTACACATTTCGTACCACGGCTTACTGTGTAATGGCGACCGCCGGACGCTCCTCTGTGGGGAAGTAATTTGGGACAGGACGGAATAAAACAGTAAGTGTGAAATCAAAATGGGCTTTAACGTCTAAGTTGGCTCAAATTCAGTTAGTATCACCCGCATAAGAACTTCCTTCTCACCGATAGCTGTTTAGAAGCTAGCTTAGTTAGCATGTCCGTTTTTTTTCTTCAAATTCAACTCTGTCTCAGCAAGTAATAAATATAACCCCCTAATTATTATATTATTATTATAGTTCGTGAGTAACACGATTAAATTAATTCCATAATTTACCGTCTTTCGTGGAGTTACATTGCCTTAGAGCTGTTTAGCACCAGCAACTCTTCCGACGGTCAAAGTTGGTCAACGTTAGCTTCTTGCTACAAATCTGATGTAGATTCTGATAGCAGACTGTAAACAGTAGTTCCACTTCATTGATAACAATAAGACATTAGGTCTTTTTTTTTTTACTGTTGTACTCATCCTCTAGCTATATAGTCATTTATATTTCCAGTTCTCAGTGTTTGATTTTCAGAGACGCAACTGCACGGCTTTCCAGCTGTAATTGATTTGTAATAAAATAGTAATAAAATACATAGTCACTATTTCTGGAATATTACATATTGTGACCCGTCATCTCGCTGGAAAAAGGCATTCAGCAGTGCCGCTTTATATCCAATATATGCATCATTATATCAGTTTTGTGGCGCTTCATTCAGAGTTACCATATACAGTAAGGCAAAATTACATCATCAATTAACTGCAAAAATAGTTAAGCTGACTCTGATCCGTTTGCATGATCAGTTGAATCATTTCCAGTAGTCTGTTAATACAATATACACTGGTTAAAATCAACAGAGACAGAGGATAGCTACACCAAACAGATATTTGTTGGTCAATACAGATTTTTATGGATACTGATTTTTTTTTTCTCTCGCTTGTGTTGATACTATAACATGTGCTGCAGGTTTCTTGATGGAGATAGCAATTTAAACCTACAGATTGTATACAATTTTTATCTGCACCACTTTGAACGGTTGATGCATTTAAAAACCAAACTCATGGGGGATTATTGTTTTGATGCAGGTAATCTTTAGGTATGAAAAAGATAATGAAAATCTTCCGTCATTTCAGTTGGTGTTTACGCATCAGAACTCCAGGAGAGTGTGCGTGTTCTTGGACTTTAAAGGTTATCTCAAAAATACTTATAAAACAAAAGAAAATTAAACTAATACGTAGATTCAAATACATTGAAAACACTTGATATTTTACGTCTATGAGTATATTTGTTGATAGAGCAACGTCTTACTGTAGAGACTGAGAATTTGTTAAATGTTTTTTTTAACATTGTTTGGTCTTGATGTATCTGACGGGTCTTTAATATTAGATGCTGGAGAAGGAATTGATTTGCAAAATGCTTGCTAATCCGCTTTAACTTTAATTTGAATTCTGCAAAGGACTTTGCAGGTTGTGGTGAGTGCCGACTTCTCAACTAGACGACTGCCTGTTTTAGCGAGTGTTAAACGTGTGTGAACACGTATTATAAAATGCCACATAACAGCATTTTTAAAGCCATCTCTTACTAAAACATTCGTTCTTCATACACTTAGATCTTTATGGCCCAAGCAGTGTCTTTTCCCGTTCGTTATTTTGATCACTGTCACATGTGAGAAACTGATTAGTGAAGACTATATCACACTACAATATTGGAAGCACATTGCTGTCGTTGCACTTAAACAACAGCAATTTGACACCTTGAAACTGTATTTTTTTTGTCGTGTTACATTATTTTTGCGATGGGATGATGCCAGAATCAGAATTAAAACATAAATTTGTCAAATTGCACAGCCCTATTTCAGCTAACATTAAGATATGTCTTAATTTTTTCTGGTGGTTTACAGTGAGTTTTCTAAATCTTACTTTTGACCTCCAATAGACACCACCTGCTAATGCAATAACAGAATAGACCAACATTGTATCTACAAAACTAAAACTATTGTCGTTGTTAGCCTGCCGTTAAAATATTCTGCATATTTCTTTAAAAATGTGGCTGAAACAATTTCAAGCGCTGAAGTATCTGCAGGTGACGATGGCTGGCCCATTTCGAAACTTTAATCTAAACCTGTACATTGTGTCATTGCACATTTGAGGAATTTTTTTAAAACCTCAAATGACATGACATTTTTTGGTCTTTTTCACCTATCTGCGTTTAGAAACCCTGACGAATAACCTTCATTCGTCGGCAAATTGACTTTTAGCTCCTTCAACTTTTTACCCACTTGCCTGCATTCTGTATATAAATGATGTCCAACACCCAGTTCCCTGAAACGTTGTATGATCTCAAGTGCGCTTAAGTCGCTGCATTCATTCAAGGCTTTGTTTCCTGCTGCCTTTGTTAACGGGCCATTGACTCTTAGCACTTTTGTTGCAACATCTGAGTCTTGTGTGTTATGCGAGGAAAGCGAGGAGGAAGTTAAGTGCAGAAAAAACATCTTTATTTCGATAAGTGCAAACAACACAGCACAAAAGTGTTGTTTTAGTGTCCAAGGTGTGTCAGTTTATCGATATTGCACAATATCAGGCGTCGTGGAAGTTGTCCCAAATCACTTTTCTTATACTTGGCAAAATCCAAAGTCGGTTTGTGATCATCTATTTAGGTTTTCAACTTTCAGTTCGGAGAAGACCGTCCTGACTGCCTGAAATCCAGTTTGCTGGTTTGTAAACGAGCCGATTAGGAGCAGAGCATGGGTGAAAGATCAAGGATCACAACAAGAGCAGAAAGCAAAGCACTGGATGAAGAGCATGTAGAAACAAAGCCAAAAAAAAGTTTAAGGAAGACGGCTATAAAATAGCTGGTTTTAAAAACATACTCTAGCTTTGTTTTATTTGTTTAAATTGAGTAACAGTGGTAAACTTGATAAAATAACTTGTTAGAGGAGCTAGTAAAAAAAAATATATATATATCTGACAAGCTTTTTAGCAGCTGGGAGTGTCAGGCTTCCTCATTTTGCGTGTGAAGTAAATGTGTGGCTCCTTCTCCTGTTTTTGCTTTATAATTGCACATCTTATAAACAGTCTTATTTGCAGTTGTCTTTAAAACATGACATCAGTCTGAATGCTTTCTTTAAAGACTTTTCTTTTTTTTTTTGCACTTTTAGAAAGTCTTAAAGTTAATCAAATTAATTGTGACACAAGGTCCTAAACCTATAAAAGGTATTTTTTTGTTGTCTAAGTTGTTAAATGGAGATGGTTAAATTACTGATTATTATGTAAATTATTTTAGCAGACTTTGATACCTGTTTTTGCACAGATTTTGGGGCTCAACATCATATACCAGACAAAGTGGAAAAGTGGAAAAAAAAGTGGAAAAGTACCTCACTCTGTCTTCTGCTATCTTCCTGTTTAGTAAACAATACTCAGAGGAGCATCTGAGGCATTTGCTTCTGTATTGGCTGTTCCCTCTCTTTGTTTAATGCCACACTATTCCTGAAAATACTCAAGCTAAAGATACATCAAGGTACGTGGGTAAACATATGACTGATGAGTCCTGGAGAGCCTTGATTGTGCTGTTCTTATTTTTGTGCTCTCTTAAGTGACTATGTGCTGCACTGGAAAGGATTGCCATTTTCTCAGCGTGCTTAGTAAACAAAGTTTAATTTAAAAAATGAGTTCTGGGCTGTTCCTTGGTCCGAAGCCAAAAGAACTGGAAGCATTGTCGTAATCAGGAAATCTGTCCTCAACGCGGAATGTCACCGGAAATTAGCGTACGTGATGAAGGCGGCCAAAGAACATTTTTAGACAGACGTTTCCAGTCGTTGTTGATCTTGGTGAGTTTCAGTTGTGACAAGCTGACAACTGGAGAAGCTTTCAATGTTTTCTCATTAAAACTGGACCTGAACTTTTAGATGCTGTGTTATATAAAGAAAATCACAGACTAATCTAACAGAACATGTAGTCCTAAATATGGTATTTTGAAGGACACACCAACTGGAAAATGTCTTTTAAAAACAAGAAGTAAATTGAGGAACTAGCAATCCTACAGGAAATGACATATAAATGATATTTTGTCTGTTAAAATGACACAACTATTGTGACATTTGTCTAACATGTAGAAATATGTTGGAAATACCATTGCCATCTCTAACTCAGTTAAAGTAGAAGGAGTTCAGTTTCACTTTAATAACCACACACTAAGCGTTAGTTATTCTGACATCACGTATCGGCATGCTGCTTCTTATCATTATCGCAGCTGATTCTTGTGTTCTGACATCCTCTGTGTCTCCTGTCTACCTTCTGCTTATGACAAAGGGACTTTCAAAGATGCAATCAAAACTCGTTGATTGTGAGGAGAATGCTGTGGTGTCAGTCAACGTGCTTGCAAATCCACCAGCACAGTAAAAAGAACTCTGTGTCCAGTTTAGGTTTTATATATAAAACACTGAACCCATTTTTTCCACTTTTTGCCTGTTCCAATTTTTCTGTAGAAATAATATTTTAAGAAGATCTAAAAGCAATGTTCAGAATATTTCCTTCTAGATTACCTTCTGTTAGTGGTTATTTGTTTATCTTGAGATTAGAGGTGACATCACACCGCTGTAAGAAATTAATTAAGTTGACAATGTCTCTGACTTCTCCAGAGTGTGCAAGTTGCCTTAACTCAGAAATTTCTAAGGCTGCTGACGTTTCCAAATCATGGATGTTCACGACAGAAAAATGCTGAAAGCTCAAAAAGATTCTGCCTTTCTGTTTTCTACTAAAAGTCTTGCTCTCTTCAGCTTGAATGACGTCCAAAGGGCAGATGAAAAATAGGGTTTTGTTTTAAATAGCTTTTTATGTCTCTGCTTCCTCTGACTTCATTCTAACCCAACTCTCATTGGTATTGGAAGAAAGTAACGTTGCATGCTCTTCCCTTCGTAACAGCATCCACACCGAACAGTGTTGTCGTTTGTATGACCTGATGGCACTTGGTGTTGTGTAGTTACTGTAGATTTTTGCGTTTCCAGTGGTCAGGGCCGAGCAGTCAATCACCTAGTGCAACTCAGCAGCACAGAAATGGTTTTCCTCACTTGGCAAGATGCATACTTGTCCAATTAGCCTTCCTGACATCTTTTTCAGATTGGTTCCAAACTCTGAAGTCGTTCAGTTCAACACATACATACAGTTTGAAACCTCAATGAGGACAGGTCTATTGTTGCCTCTTTGTATTTACTTTGGCAGTGGGACAAACACTTTGGAGGAATGTGAATGTTAGGATTCAGTTATGGTTGTTTAACTGGCTACGGTCACATTCTTCTTAGGGTTTATAAATAATCCCAGATAACCGGCGTCTTTGAGGCGCTTTTTTAGATGCTCAAGTGTGCAGTCGCGTTAAATGTTTCACTGCAGGTTGGCTGATCATCTAATTGTCTGTTGCAGAGCAAAGGGAAAAAATAAATAAATAAAAATGGGGGGGAATACTTTGTTTATTGCTTTGCCAGTGTGTTATTGCAGTGTGGTGCTAAGTGCTATACTTGTTAAAACCATTACCACTGCCTCCCCACATGACTTACTTTATTACTATTTTCCCCCTTCCATTTTGACTCTCAAATTATAGTGTGATCTTAGACTGACTTGATTCCCCAGCAGAAACATTTTGCTTAGAAACAGCATCAGTCATAACACTCCCTATCAAATGTGTGATTTATTTATTTATTTATCTTTCAAGAGCTGGCAGAAGATTGAAAGTGTTTATTCTGCTATGGCAAACTTCTTACCCAGAGGGTCTCGTCTGCAGAACTGGGACACCGTCCCGATGCATGAAGTGTGTTAGTGTGTGATTCCCCCTGAGCCACAGAACTGGAAACGCAGACACTCTCTGACCTCAGCCACATGGAAAGTCCCACTCAGTCTTTCTGCATTGCATAGGCAGGATTTTGCACTTTAATTACACCGCTACATTGTAATGTCACATTAAGGTTGGTTGAAATTGCTTTCCTCCCTTGTTAAAGATTCCCCCTGTTTACACAAAGGTTTTTCGGTTCATCTCACAAACCAGAATGGTTTGTTATAAAGTTGAATTACAGCGCTATAGCATCACTTCCCTGTGTGTTTTAAGGTTCACTTAAAAATGCTAGGTTTTAGTGAACGTGTCGCTGTCGGGTTCTGTGGTGGAAAGGAAAATATTTTCTGTTTCTGTACTTTTGAGGAGGTTTTAAGTTTCTTCAGCCAAAGTACTTCATATTTTATTTAAAGTAGCAGGCTGTTGGTAATGTATTTTACACTAAATGGTGATAATTTGCAATATTGGGTGGAATGTTGATTTCCAGGGGAGTGGGGAAAATCAGCCTTTGCAAAAAGTGATGCAAAGTTTTAGATCTTACTTTTAAATTGTGGATATTTGATTCCTAGTTTTTCGTAAACTTTAGCCAACTTTTACCAAATTTAGGAAGTACTGATTTCCGCTTAAGTGCTATATTTACCTGCATTGACAATTTTAGTCAGGACTTAAGCGTGATATGTTCACTAATAAGATAAGTACTGTATTTTTCATTATCCAACTAGCTTGTCACTATTTGGACAATAAAAGCTATTGTCTATATAATATCACATCCTGATATTTTTGACTATTTTTCTTAATGACTGTTACCTTTTTATAATTCTGTCAATGAGAAGAGACTCAAATGCAATTTTATCTTTGCCTGGTTTTCACTTTTTCTTTAAAATTATTTGTAGCTCAGCAGGGAGAGATCTGCACTGCAGCTAAAAGATGTCTGTCATTCCAGCACTACAGCTCCAAAAGGTGGTCAGAATTGGATGCATTCATGCTTTTTCCCTTAAAACCATAGACTTTCACTGTTCTGGCTTCTAAGTGTTTTTACAGAGGCAGTCCAGTGCATTATGATAAATGACCCAGATGCCCCTCACAAGCTTCAGAAAGTCAATTCAGCACCGAATGAAAAGAGTCATGGCACCAAACCGAATGCGTCTTGAGGCTGTGCAGCTGAAAGCTTGTTTTTTTTTTTTTTTTACAATTGACCTGCAGCTTTAAAGCAAGAGGCAGACATTTCACTTCTATTTACAAATCATTGTGAGTAAAAAAGCCACAGCCAGTCAGAATGAGGTTTTTAGGCTTGTAAAACCGCCGCCTCAGATTGGATTTGCAGCGGTTATTTAGTCACCTTTTAGCTCGCTGGGCATTTTTTAACCAAAATGATGCTGAAGCACAACTAAAATCAATGTAGTTTTTACATTTGTAAACTGTTATTTAAAATGAAGTAAAGAGGGCTAACTTCAGAAATAAGGCTATGTTCACACCGCAGGCAAAAGCGACCCAAATCCACTTTTTTTTTGTCCACATGGGACCTATATCTGACTTTTTCACAATAGTGTGAATGGCCCAATTTAAAAAGAAAAAAATCAGATTTTGCCACTTCCATATTTGATACTAAGTCATCTACGAATCCAATTGTGTCTGCAGTCTGAATGTTTGTTTTATTCGGCTTTTATGTTATTGATGTGTCATACTTCTGCACCAGAAGAAAGCCAGATGCGGTAAATCAGGACGAAAACAATGTCTGAAAAACATAATTATGAACTTATGAAAGAGGTCTGTGTCACTGAAGCATGTTACATCACAATCAACACTCCTTGCTTTGACTACACATCTAAACAGACTTCTCTGCAGAAATTACAGTCAGCTCTCTACAAAATGCCATTGCTACTAGCTGTGCTTTCTTTTTATTAGCTTCCTTCATGTTGTTATGAAACTGTCGGCTCCCATTGCCGAATAAACTTTAAAGTCAATCCATAAACGGCTACATTCATCATTACTTTTGTAAATAATGTGCTGCTGTGGCAACATTCTTCTTCTGCAGGTCGCTTCGGGTCATAAACCGTTCGCACAGATGTCTTATTGTGGTCGGGTTTAATTACCAGTATGAACAAAAAAAAAAGAAAAAAAATCTGACTGCAGCATCAATCAGATCAGACTATTGTGTGAACTTAGCCTAAACCTCGTAGTGAAAGTCTTAATATTTGTTTCAACTGTTTTTATCTTAGTTTTTTCTTCATCCTGACTTTGTGTTTTTCTTTCCTCAGGCCTGTGTGCAAACCAAAGCCTCATCATCTTGACCTCAACACCCGCCTGCAATGATCTGAAGCAGTGGAGCGCCTTACTGATTTGTTTTTTCACTTCCTGCCATCATGTCGTAGCTGAAGTCGTGCTGCTCCCCTCGCTGGGCGTTCTGTCTCTTGGATCTCTTTGTATTTTTTGGTTTATCCTTAATTTTACTCTCTTCTCACCTCATGTGGTGATTTCTAGCTGAAGCACCGGTCGCGCCTCTTCTGGCGCAATGAGCAGCCTGCAGCATGGCAGCACAGGCTCAGAGCGAGACCTGCACTCTGCTGCGTCCTCCGTAAGCCTCCCCTCGGTTAGAAAGAATCCTAAAAAGCGCCGTCTGTCGCTCCACTCGTTCTTCGGACGCAGACTCAGACCCGAACGGGACTCCAAGCGGAAGTCCAGGACTCTGTCATCCGGAGCGGACGGCGTCATCAGCGTCGAAAGCGTGCAGTCGGAGGCCGGCGTCGACAAAGTCTCCACCCAGCCTCCGTCGGACGTGGCGTCCACGTCGGCAGGGACGGGGTCTTCGTCAGACCTGCTGGAATGCCCGCTGTGCCTGCTCCGCCACACGCGGGATCGCTTCCCGGACATCATGACCTGCCACCACCGCTCCTGTGCAGACTGCCTGCGCCAGTACCTGCGCATTGAGATCTCCGAGTCCCGCGTCAACATCACCTGCCCCGAGTGCTCGGAGCGCTTCAACCCCCACGACATCCAGATGATCCTGGGAGACCGAGCCCTCATGGAGAAATACGAGGAGTTCATGCTGAGGAGGTGGCTGGTGGCCGAACCGGACTGTCGCTGGTGTCCCGCTCCTGACTGCGGGTAAGACGGAGGGCGGTGAGATCACACGGTCTGTTCAGTAAGACATCAATCAGCATCAAACTGCCCCTTCATTTTTCATTTAATTTTTAATAGTATATTCAGTGCCTTGCAAAAGTATTCAAACTTTTTTGCAATTTGTCACTTTAGAGCCGCAGACTTCATTTGATTTCATTGGAATTTGATGTGCTTAATAAGCATTTAGTACAGAATTGTGAAGTGAGAGGGAAATATTCATGTTTTCCAAAATCTTTACAAAAAAAGAAAGCTGCCTCTGTGAGCAAAAGTGTGTGATGAATAATTAACAACACATCACCCTGAAACCATCATGAAGCTTGTTTTTGACAGCTTCCTGCTTTGTTGCAAATTGATTGGAATAAAGAAAAAAATCCCTAAGCAATCCTATAAGGTTTGTCATAAATCAGCTGCATGAAGGATAAATGGCACAGAATTTAAGTTTCGAGTATAAGAGGAGAGCATTGTAACGTCGCCACGGCGATGAGCTTTAGCATCACTGTCACTAAAAATATTCATCAGTATTGGGATCAAAGGTAGGAAAACCACAGGCCAAATATATGTTGTTAATATGCTGAATTTGCACGCATGACACTTTGTGTTTTGTCCTTTTGGATCACAATAATCCGTTACCTTGTGTTTATCTGTCACATTAAAATCGATATTTTATACCTTATAGTTTGTGGCTCTTAAGTGAGAAAATATGAAAAAAATTGTATGTGGATACTTTTAAAAACTAACATTTAATAAGTACAAAATCATGTTTTTCTAATATTTAAACAAAAAGAAAGCTAAAAATCAGGACTTCAGGACTGATTTTGCTCCATAAAATCAACCCCAGGATCTGCACTCGCACTTGGTTTAAAAATAACTCGAGTTTCAATACAACTGTTTTGTTTTTGTAAGTGAAATGAGTCATGCAAGAGAGATTTGACCAGGAAGTGCTTACTGTCATTCTGCTGACTTGAATCTGTCCCATTGTTATAGACGGTGGGAGAATATGAAAGGTAAAAATAGACGTCAAAAATGTAAATTAAATTCATAGTTTTGCTGCTGATTATCACTAATGTGCAGAACATTATAAATTACTTTAAAAGCGGAAAGGAAGAAAAAATTAAAGACGCACTTACAGCAAATATAAAATCATAAAAACTAAAACTGGCATTTATTTCAGAATTTACCAAATAAAAGAAGAGGTTCAGTATTTTCTGCTTCAGCTGCTGGTAGAGGGCGGGGTTCAGGTCCGTTTGGAGCCATGAGGGATTCAACAGTTTGCTCACAGTGACTAACACCGCGCCTCTGACCCTGTTTTCTTGCTCTCTCGGCTTCATCACAAAAACACAGTACTGTTAGGCCACAGCAGCCACTCCATACACAATGCACTTGCGCCACTCCACCACACATGACTCCTGTGTTTGAATTAGTCCAGAAGGTTCACGTCTTTGTCGTGATTTCCCCGAATTTACTTTCTATTCTGCATTTGTTGCATCAACAGCTGAAATGATTCTCTCAATCCCAAATCACTGGTTGGATTCCCTGCCAAACTATTAGCTCCGTCTCTCTTACTGTTGCATAATTGTGGTTTCTAGGTGTTAAAGGCGTTTTGTTAGATGAACTAGTTTGTTGAGTGATAAATTCTTTACATGATGCATAAAGCGACTCTGTAGCAAAGCTAAAGTTTGACTAGTTTTAGAACCTGATGTGCTTTCACTTTTGTTTTGTTACAGCGTTGTATCATTGTCGATTTTCTGTTTGGCACAAAGTAAGGTTTTAAGTAGATAATCAGATTTGTTTTCAAGCTCAAACTTATTTTAGCTTGTAATTAGAGTGGAATTATTTTTCCGGGCGATAAATTGCTCCAGAAATTATTGCGATAAACGATATGCAAGTTTGCTCTCTCAAAGACTTACAAATGTATTATTTTGTACACAACACTGAACACCGTTACTGGAAACAAAAACAAAAAAAATATACATAAAAATACATAAAAACCAAATAAATGAAAGCCACACAAAACTGAAACCATAAATAAAATGAATTAAAAATATATATATTTTTACTAATATTAATTTATTCTTTGATTGTTTATTGCTACAGTCTTACAAATGACACCTGTAACACATTTAGCAGCAATGTAAAATATTCTAAGCACCAAAGGTAAAGTCAGAGTGCATTGCACAGATTATTGTGAATTTTTGTTTCTGTTCTTTGTGTTTTATTTTACTATTTATCAGAGCTGTTGTTTGGCGCAAGGTTGAACACGTAAAACTTGTCTAGTTTTTGTAACATCTGCCAGATGTTGGCAGATGTTGGTTCCTGTGCAACTTTACAAGTCAAGAAAGGGATCGAATGCGATTCTATCCCTTCACAGATGTGGGAAATATTTATATTTTCCTGGCTTTGTTCCCTGTTTTATTTACTTCATGATAAGAATCTGGCTATAAAAAGTAAAGAGCCTTCAGTTTTTTTTATTTAAAAGATTCATACGATTCTGTCTGTCGCCCCGTCAGTACCTTTTTTCATCTATTCATCCATCAGTCTCTCCGTTCTTCGATCCGTCATTGAACTCATCTATATATCCATTTCTTTATCGACTCATCATCCATCTAGCTTCTTTCTTCCTGCCTGCAATTTTTCTAAATTTCATATCTATAGTCTAACCTAGGCCTGTCGCGATAAACGATAAGTCAATTAATCGTACGATAAATTAAAACTATCGAAATTAAAACTATCGACTTCATTTTAATTATCGGCAATATCGTTTCTTCCTGCCTTTTTCTCTTACTGTTGAATGAAAAAAGGCTCAACTCCGGTGCTCTCCACTTCCTCCCTTCCTTACTTCCTTAGAGTAATGCCCAGCGCGCGCTGACAGAAATCCTCGGTATAATGGTTCGATCGAAACCGTGTTGTGTCCAACAATGGACACAAAATAATAAGTCCAGTTCATTAACTTTGAAACCAGGCACTAATCAATTCCTTACTACAATCTACCTGCAATGCATGTGGCGAGTGTCAGTCTGACTGAATGAAAATCATTATAACTATTTATGTCACGTTAACGAAGAACAGCTGAAAAGTTACCGGGTTTTCTGGTAGAAATTTCGCTCCAACTCCTCCCCTAGTTATTTATATTTTCTTTGCACGAAACGTTGAATAAACATTCATGTTGTTTCCGATGTCTGCTGGACTTGTCAGCTGTTCGGGATTCCCTCAGTGTTTCCCCTCAGAAAGCACGAGGAGAATCCGCGCTTTCTGATTGGCTACCGGTCACATTCAACAGGCTGCGTTACTCTCCCAGTCTGGATAAATCCTTGATTTAGATCAGAGCGGCACAACGATCTGCAGTAACACACAACACTAGTGACAATCTCAGAACGAATAACGTACTAAGATTGTCGTTCAGGGTAAAAAATCCTGTAGTTTGAACTATTGCATCAGGCAGCCGGATGATTTCTCTATTTAAATCTAATTATTACTGAAGGGATTGCCTTCAGTAATGTTGTTTCCGATGTCTGCTGGACTTCGGGTTATACTATACAGACTTCATAATCTGCACTCTTTTGGTTGAATGCAGTATTTATTTCCACTTTGGCTTTATGTTTGTTTAGTTTTTATCATATTTGTTTTGGTTGTTTTATTTATTTTGTGTATCAGTCCCAGTGTTAAGTGTCTTTTTAAGGTAAAGTGTATCTATCTTTGGCAGGAAATCGCATGTATTATTACGTAATTTCCATTAAATCAATGTAAAAAGGTCTTCAAACAATATTATAATTTATCGCAATAATTTTTGAGACAATATATCGCCCAGCAAAATCTGTTATTGTGACAGGCCTAGTCTGACCTCTGTGGAAAAATGTGCCTTAAAAATACAGAGAATCAAAACTGCAAATGTGGAAATGTCTAAAAAGAAGAGTTATACAGTCGGTATATAGAGTTTTTTTTTATTTTTTATTCCCAATTACTGTCCTCTGCCCAGCTGCCTCTGAATTGTGCCAGGTATTTCTTCCTGCAACGACTCAACTACAAACATTTGAACTTGTTGCTATGTTTCTAGTGTGGTGCTCAGGAGCTTCCTGTCCCAGTATGAGGCTGGATGAACAGAGCAGAAACTAAAACTTAAGAGGAGCCGGGTTTACTTGCTGAAAAGTGCGTGGGGAAACATGGGAAGTGAAGACATCAAAACGTCCGTTTGGAAATCTCCCATCTGCTTGTTTCGGCTTTTAGACTTAGACTTAGACTTAGACTTCCTTTATTGTCATTGTACAAAGAGAACACAAGGTGAATCTTGACAACTAAATGTCGTTACTTGGCTACCAGTGCAACAGAGCTAAAACCTTACACTACACAATAAATACAATATGGCTGAAAATGTATAAGAGCTGAGAATAAGAATAAGGTGCTATAGAATCCACAAGTTCAGTATTGTAAACAAAGCTAAAGTGCGTGTGTTGACCATGTCCATGGGGGGGTGGTTTGGTTTGTGAGTGTTTGTGTGTGTGTGCTTTTTCACAATATGTCATCAGTTTGCACACTGAAGTGTTAGTTTGGAAACTGTCTAGACTGGCTTTTTTTTTTTTCTTTCCATACGTTCTGACGTACAATTTTAGCTGTTAAATATGTACAGCATAAGGGTTTGTACATTTAAAAAAACAGTGTACGTCATATGTATTATTTTAATTTTCTAAATTTTTTCAATTTTAGTTTTGTTTCCTCCTAAGTCATTCAGTTAATTTCCTCTGAAGAAAAAAGGAAGCTAAAACTGGAAAATTATGGGGAAATCTTTGAGGTCACATTTAACCATGATTATGAAAATATTCTGTTTAAATGTGTAACTTGAATAGATGAGTCAGGAGGAGAATAGCTTGTTCCTTATTCAGCTGAATTGTATTTCAGAACGTTCATCATGAAAAGTTAGGAAAAAAAAACTTTGTTTTATTGGTTTGATGTTAACTTTGGCTTTGGGTATTTGCAAATAAAATATGTAATCTTTTGTTTTTTATGTTTCATCTCCATTTGCCATGACACTAAACCGATAAGGATGACCACAACGACCTTATTTAATTTTATATAGTTACATTTTTATGATAACTATAAAAATGTATTGTCTGGCGTGTTTTTTACTCACTTTTTAGAATGAGGAAGCTCAGGAAAACAGTGGCTAGTTTTTGTAGTCATCATAGATGGAAAAACAGTTTATTTAAAGCAGCACCAACTGCAATCTACTTTTGGTTTTGTTTGGTTGTAATTTTTGAATTATAAGAATGTGTGGCTAAATCCTATAGTTGTAGCTCATTGGTCTGCAACCTGCTACTCCTCCACAATACCTCTTTATATTTGGCTAAAATAGTGCAGAATTTAAATCTTTTAAAAAAAGGTAGAAGTTTTTTTTGTGTGTTGTTGTTTTATAGAATAAATCCTGCATTGAATTTCCACAACAAAATGACAAAATTGTTGGGAACATTTATTTTTTATTTTCTCCTCACTAGGTTGGAAACTAAGCGTCTTTTAAAATGTTATGTTTTTCTTTGTTTTAAATCTCAAAAACAGAAATAAAATGACTACAAGTTTTCTGCAGTAGATACTCTTTAATACAGCCCAGGTTCAGATCTCTAAACCAGCATTCTGCTTGTATTTTTTATTTTCTCCTCAAGGTTTGCCGTCATTGCTTTTGGCTGCGCCAGCTGTCCAAAGATCACCTGTGGCCGTGACGGTTGCGGCACCGAGTTCTGCTACCACTGCAAACAGCTGTGGCATCCCAACCAGACATGTGACACGGCGCGGCAGCAGCGGGCCCAGAGCCTGCGGCTCAGGAACTTCAGGTCGTCGTCCCTCAGCTACAGCCAGGAGAGCGGAGCAGCTGGTATGAAGGACGATGTGTCGCTAAGTCTTATTTGGTTTCTAAGTTTCTCTGTAGCTGGGCTTATTACTTCTTCACCGACCCATTCGCTTATGAAATAATGTTTCATGAGTCTGACGGTGGTTTTAAAGTGGATTTGATCACTTTTGGTAAACCAGTCCTGGTTTTTCTTTGACACAGTTGTTGCCATTATGCCCAACAGTCTCGCTTGTTTTTGCCTTGGCTTCCTTATTTTCGTTGTTGAAAGAATCACTTTACATGTCGCACATAAACCCTACCTTCACTTTCACATACTAGTGGTCTAGATGCTTGCACCATTTTATTTTGTTTATATATTCATAAAATAACCAATTTGCAGTAACAGGAATCATCTCTGGCTTCCATCACATTCTGGTTCATTTCTCCTTTAATAATCGGTTGCAGGCGATGACATCAAGCCGTGCCCTCGCTGCTCTGCTTACATCATCAAGATGAATGATGGGAGCTGTAACCACATGACCTGCGCTGTCTGCGGCTGCGAGTTCTGCTGGCTCTGCATGAAGGAGATTTCTGACCTTCACTACTTGAGGTGAGCTGAGTGACACCACAGCTTTAATATTCACCGTTTTGTTGTCAAGGTTCTGTTTTGTAAGCTTGGTGTTTTGTGAAATTTTAGGCAGGATCGGGGGTGATCGGTGATAAATAATGACAACACGCTGTTCTGCTAGAATAAATGTGTCCTTTTATTCCGCCACAGATTACAGCAAACTCTTTCACACAACAAACAATACGTAATGCTTAAATTCTTTCAATCCGCTCTTACCGTGACACAGTGAACTGGAGAGCCGACAGTCCGGGCAGAGCTATAGCATCACGTAACTGGGCGTCCGTACGAAACCCACAGCAGGCTCTACTGAACAAATGAGACTTTTCTGCTTTTATACTCATTACCAAAAATGACCTCGAATGCAAGAAGGAAATGGCCTTTTTCCCTCTTCCAGACGGGTTAGCCAATCAGAATGCTACTTCCCTGCCCACGACTCGACCATGAGCTCATGTATGTTAATTGATCATGATCAATCAACATACAGCAACAAGTTTCACTCAACCTCCTGTTGCCTCCATGGACTCCAGAGGTGACGACCATGAGCTCAGAGCGTTATCAAATAGCATACAGTAACCAGTTCCTTTAAAATGTGTTGAAAATGTCATGAAACATACAATTTATCAAAGAACATAGAAAATTCTTATATCACTTGGTTTCTCTTTTTGTTATCTGTTGTTATCAACACCAGCACCTGTGCTGTCACCTCAACAAGTATTTCTGTATTTATGTTGATGAGCAGAAGTTTAGTTGGTTTCACATTTAGTGTTTTACTCTTTCTCCTTACACTTTAGTGAAAACATGACTTTTTTTTCTGCATTTAGTGGTGGATATATGAGAAGAAACTCAGCTGTTTTGGCCTTCAAGTCAGTGTTTGTCGGCCCTGGTCCTCGGTGCAAACTGTCCTGCGTTTTTAAGATGTTTTCCTGTTTCAAAGCACATGGTTTAAAGCGATGGATCATTACAGGCTCCTGATGAACTCATTGTCCTTGTTTCTTCAAATGTCCTCAGGTTTATAGCCATGTATGTCAACAGAGCAGAGTTTGGGGTTTTTCCTTGGAGCAATTTTCCAAAACAGCCAGTTTTAGAGCTAGATTTAAATCCCCATCCTGAACTTATAAGGATAGATTTTTTATTTTTTTTTGTCCACAGTACTAATGCGTACAGTTTTTCTCTTTGAGATCTAACAGACCATTTCCTGTCTCATGTCTTCTCAGTCCATCGGGTTGCACATTCTGGGGGAAAAAGCCGTGGAGCAGGAAGAAGAAAATCCTCTGGCAGCTCGGGACGTTGGTGGGAGCGCCTGTGGGAATCGCTCTCATTGCCGGCATCGCCATCCCAGCCATGATCATTGGGATCCCAGTCTATGTGGGCAGACGGGTGAGAACTTCCCTGACACTGGTTTATTTATTCAAAGATCTCTAATGTAGTAATTACTGCTTTAAGTCTGACCTAAAAACAGTGTGCTTGATCAATGAGTTTATCAGAATCAGGAGGGAGAAAGAGAAAAGTTAATGTTAGAGATAGCTAAGTGTATCCTAGCCTGTTTGTTTATCTTTGCATATGTAACTTGAGACTGCAGAACCACAGATTATTTATTTGGCAGAAATAGATACGAAAACTTTGCATATTTATGTTGGGTTAATTAATAAAACCCACCAAAGATGTGTTTAAAGTAGAACGTTGCTAAATAATCTTCAAAAAGATCTCCTTAAAGGAGATGTTTGTTCTTTCTTGTTATGATTCGCAGATCAGTAAGTCTGACTGTTTGATTTCATTTCCATGAAGAGAAAAAGTTTAATTTGGCAAAACATGCTAATAATCACACAGATTGTAAATAAAAGTATTTTTTTAAGCAATAGATTTTCCTCCTAAAGGGGAACGTTATGTCTAGACCAATGATCCATATTGGAGGTTCTGTTGTCAAAAGCTAGATAAAGAGGTCAAAGTAGACGGGTGGTTGTGTGTTTAGCCACTAAAGTTATCTATTGTGTTATTTCTCCCAGTCTGTTTTACACTACACAGAGACTGTGCTGGGAATGTTTGTTTATATTCTTAAATATAAGAATACTTATCATCAGAAAGTGTATGTATTTTAGTAATTTAATTTAATTAAAGAATTAAAAAAATCCTTGCTGGAGAAGCAATCTGTGTAGTGGAGTTGAGGGTGAAAGTACGTTTGGAAAAATCAGTAAAAGTGAAAAATTGATTGATTGAGGAGCAAACTTCTTTACAACATTCTATTAAAGTTCTTTTAGTAATTGCTTTTACAATACAATTTTTGTACATGCTACATTATGAAATGCGTTACTATATACTCTTATACCCTAATTTTCTGTGAAAATAAATTTTTGGGTTTTTAATCTTAGCAAATCAGAATCACCTAAATTAACAGAAGTACATTTTTTTTAAATATTACTGAGTGCAGTTGATTTATGTTGCATACGTTTCTTGATTTGAATGAAATCACTTTACTAAAAAATAGTAGAAACGAAACACTCATCATGCTCAACAATTTGTTTCATCAGATACATAATCGTTACGAAGGAAAGGACATCTCAAAACACAAGAGGAACTTGGTGATCGCTGGAGGCGTGACGCTGTCGGTCATCGTGTCTCCTGTGGTTGCTGCAGTCACTGTTGGTAAGAGATCACTTTTCTTCTCTTTTCTTTGTTACGCAAGTTGTCTTGACATTCATAATAAATCCAGTAAAGTTCAACTGGGTGAAATTATTTTATTTTTTTTCTGAATCTCTGCTTTATCTCATATAGAAAGGAAATACTTATTGCATCTGTCTCCTGTGTGTCTCAGGTATCGGCGTTCCCATCATGCTCGCGTATGTCTACGGCGTCGTCCCGATCTCTCTGTGTCGGAGCGGAGGTTGTGGCGTTTCCGCTGGTAACGGGAAAGGGGTTCGAATCGAGTTCGATGACGAAAATGACAACATCGGCGCTGGGGCAGTAGCCACAGGTAAGAATCACCTAAAAACTGCGATAGAAATAGAAGCAGCAAATCTAAAGTTCTCAACAACTAGCCAAAAATTACAAGAAAAAACTTTCACACTGTGTTTGTAAGGTTCCTTGGAAATGCTTGAACTCCAGTTAAATGTATTAAGTTGCTTGAATAAAGTTGTTGAAACTGCACAGTTTTGCAATAAAGTGCTACCTAACGTTTGATTAAAAGCCTAAATTTGGAAAACGTTATTTCGAGTTGAAGCCAGATATTTTCATACAAGTGATAAAAAGACATATTTGAAAGCTGCTGGAATTCATTTAGCTTGAAGCACAATGTTTGTGTGTGTGTTTGGTATCCGTGAGCAGACTCAAAACAGCAGTTGTCTGAACAATGCTCATGTTGTGCTGCAAATATTTGTCCTGGCCAGACCCAAGACAAATATTTGGGTGTGTGAGGCTGAGCTGGCTTAGGTTTCTCTGGAACTGTTGAGCGTGAGAAAGGAGACACAGAGTTGTGTTAAAGATCACAGTGGCAGCACATAGTCTGGCTATTTTTAAAACGTGAGGTGTTAAACATGAACATAAATATTGTGGCACTTTGTGTTTTACCCACAAAGTCACAGAATATTTGGGTTTACTGCAGCTAACTGTACGTGTGACTTATTTTTATTATTTTTTTTCTTAAACTGCTCTGTAACTCAATACATTTCCCTCCAAGACACGACGTCTGTGGCGGAAACTCGGCTCAACAACCCGAGCCTCGGCGACGGCGCGAGCGTCGGCGGCCTGACCGGCTTGAGCCTCAGCGTCAGCGGGAGCCACATGGAGCGCTGCGGCGTGAGCTCCGCTCAGCGGGACAACATGAGCGACAACGCCAGCACCACGGCGCTCGCCGGGACCAGCATCACGGGCAGTCTGTCCGGCAGCTGCTACAACCGGTAAAACGCTGGAGCCGGGCGCTCCCTTTGTTGTCAAAATGCTTTTCTGAACACCGTTAGCGATGGCTTAATAGCCGTAGCGTATGACATGGAAATAATGCATCTTGTTTTTCCATTTTCAGGACTTTTTTTTTTCGACACCAATTGTGTCTCTTTTTCATGGTCATGTTCTAAACAATGGAAAATTACAAAATCTAGCGTCTCGGGGAAATGCCTTAGTTTTGTCATATTTCAACTGTACTAACTTACAAAAATAGCTGTTTCTTGCTATTTTCAGCTGGAAGATGGCAAGAATGTTTCTCCTGAATATTATGAAATTCCTTAATATTCAGGAAGAAAAAGTGTTAGCTATAAGTGAAATAATCTGTCAGTGAAACTAGAACAATTTAATAAATATTACAGATTTACTGACTTAAAACAAGGTCCTATTTCCTGCTGAAAAGTTAAGAAAAAGTAAATTAGTTTTGTCTCACTTCAAGTGTACTAAGAAACTAGAAACGAGACCCAAAATATTTGCTAAGATTTTATATTTTTTTTGCGGTGCGATGATTTGTTTGAATTATTTATGTGTTTTTCAACTCGTTTCCTCCAGGATGGAAGTGCAGGCCGACGTCCAGAAGGAGCGCTGCAGTTTGAGCGGCGAGTCGGCCACCGTCAGTCTGGGGACGATGAGCGACAACGCCAGCACCAAAGCCATGGCGGGCTCCATCCTCAACGCCTACATGCCGCTGGAAAGGTTAGCATTCAGATCACACACTCATCCCACAGGGAGCAGCTGCTCACACACTGGTGAGTGTGTGAGCTGGAAGCATGCTAGTTTAGAGCTTGTTTTGTTTTTCAAATCGTATCAATGACTTGTTAAAAGCATTCTTAAAATTTCTTGGGTTATTTTATATTCATCCAACTCAAATACAATCAAAGGACAAATGTAACTGAGATGGAAATCTACCAGGTTGTATCTCGCATAGTTTTAATGAGTCAGAAGAAACAACCAAAAATATTTTTTTCCTACCATAAAACATCAGTCAAGATTTTGACAACACAATAACATAAGAAATGAAGTGGAACCAAGACTGAAACAATTGAATTGTATTAATCCATCCATCCATCCATCCATTTTCCGTCACCCTTCTCCCTAACGGGGTCGGGAGTTGCTGGTGCCTATCTCCAGCTGCGTTCCGGGCGAGAGGCGGGGTTCACCCTGGACAGGTCGCCAGTCTGTCGCAGGGCAACACAGAGAGACAAACAGGACAAACAACCATGCACACACACACTCACACCTAGGGAGAATTTGGGAAGACCAATTAACCTGACAGTCATGTTTTTGGACTGTGGGAGGAAGCCGGAGAACCCGGAGAGAACCCACGCATGCACAGGGAGAACATGCAAACTCCGTGCAGAAAGACCCCGGGCCGGGAATCGAACCCAGGACCTTCTTGCTGCAAACAACAGCGCCACCCACTGCGCCACTGTGCAGCCCTGAATTGTATTAATTGTAATCAAAATAATCATCAACTAATTTAGTAATCGATTGTTAACTTTAGTATCCAGACTCTGAAACAGGCCATTTGTTGAAAGAACAGGAGACACTGAGCCTAAACTACAAATATATACATTTTGATAAAGAGAAAAAAACCTTTGTCTGTAAATATGTTCCGACCGGAACTACTCAAATGGCAAAATTTTAAATAAATCTCCTTTTTTAGCACCATTTGTTATCCAAAAAACAAGTAGCAGATCAACCCTACGATGTTTTGACATTGATCTGCAGCCAGTGATCAAGCGGCCACTAAAGCAATGCTGCCGTTTAATTTTAGGTAGTAAATGGTTTATTCCCTCATTTAAAAAGGAATTTAATTATTTGTTTTACTTTTCTCATGTATTTCTCATATACAAAATAAGCTAAGTGGTTTTTTTTTAAAATTATTATTCAATTACTCAGTTATTATTATTCTTTTTGGGGAAGTTTAAACAAAAGCGGAACATTAAGATTTATAGAATGAGCTAATTTGCAATTCACTTCCTCAGATGAACCATTAAAAACAAAATAAAACGCTAAAAAGACAACAAAAAAAAACCCAGCATAGCAACAGAAAATCATCAGATAAAAAAATCGCTAGATCCGTTAAACGTGACGTTTATTTTTCAGGGACAGCAGCCTGGAGGCTCCTGCGGACTCCGAGTCCAAGCAGGACAAGGTGAGGCACGGCAGCGCCAGCAGCAGCATGGATGAAGCCAGCTGCAGCAGCGGTTCGGCCGCCATCAAAGCAGCCGGCGCCGATGGATGCTCGTGTCCCTCCGCCTGCGGCTGTGGGCAGCCCGGCAACCAGTGTGGCCCCTCGTCCTCTTGGTCCAAGGACGCCGCCGCAGCTACCGCGGGCAAAAAGAGCAAAAGCAAGCTCTGGAGGAGAGCGAGCAGCGGCGGCGGCAGCAGAGGAGACAGGAGAGTGAACGAGACGCAGGGCGACATCGACGCTCAGCTCCTGGAGCAGCGGAGCGTCAACTCCTCCGAGCTCGACTCGCCGTCTCTGAGCGGCAGCCTCCCCTCGGTGGCCGACTCGCACTGCAGCCACTTCTCATCCGAGCTCAGCTGCTCGGACCCCGAAACCGCTAAACCCGCCCAGATGGACCCTCCGCCCCACCAGCCCACCATCACACCTCTGCCCGAGGTGGAGCACGACCGCCTGGAGCAGCTTCCCCCTCAGAGCGGGCACGCCGCCTTCGCCCACCGCCTGCTGGCCTCATCCCCACCCGCCTCACCGAAAGACGGGAGCAACGGGACGTTCCTGTACATCAGCGAGGAGAGCGCTGGAGAAAACGCAGAACCCGAGGAGTTTGTTAAAGAAACCAGCAGAAACTCTGCGGCTTCCACCAGGAAGCGCTGCATACAGACAGACATCTGAACACACTTCTCCATCCTCATTCTGTGCGACCGCTGCTAACTGTTAGCTTTTAATCTGGGAGAAATCAGGGTTTGGATGCAAAGTGAAGCTGTCTAGTAACAGGAGGTGAAATGGAAGAAGGCTGGATGTGTAGAAAATGGCCTGGACTTCTGGTTTAGTTCAGTTTCAGCCAGTTTTAAGAGCAGTGTGCTTGTTTGCAAGTGGATTTGAATGTACATTGATATGTTTGAGGCAGGCCCTGAGCTTCGTGAGATTCTGCAGATCTGTGATGATTGGCACAGAAAGGACAGTTCCTTCATATCAGAATGATTTCCTGAAACCAGTGTGTAGGAATGTCCCATTCAGGATTCTGTTCCCCTAAATCCTAATCAGCCTTTGACAAGGATTTGTTGATGAAAAGTCTTCAAACTTGATGCCATTTGCATTCCTGAGAATACCAGAGCTTTCAAGTGCAGAAAGAAAACATACTATGGTTTATATCAGGGTGATGATTGTCCCGCTTTTTAACGTCCAGGATTTTACAGTTTCCTTGTTTTTTTTAAAGTTTGAAGCAACTTTGTGTTGTTGGTTTTTTTTTTGTTTTTTTTTTTTGCACAAAGTTGCATCTTTCATCTCCTTGGTCAGGCTGATGATGTTTTGGTTTATTTACTTTGCTATAATTGCCTAATTGGAGATTGTCCAGCTAATAACATTTAATTAAGTTTCCAGTTCAATCGTTTTCAAACAAACTTGCTGAAAAGGTTTGTGAAAAATGTAGCCATTTGCTTTTAACGCTGTAACATTTAGTGAGTTTAGTTTAGTGTTTCAGCTGCTTTCTGAGCCACTTTTTGTCCACAAATCGGCCTGTTGAGCACAGAGCGGAAAATATGAGAAACAGGAAAGTAAAGGGTAAAAAACATTTAGATTGTTGGTGTTAGATAATCAAAATCTAGTGCATGGAATGTAGGAATAAAAATAAAATGACCTTGGAAATGGACATAATCCCTTTGAAAAAGCCTTGATCAGGACATCCCTAGTTTTCCTGATGCTGGTTGGAGTAAGTAATCTAAGCTGCTATCACGAAACCTAAATCTTTTAATATCTCGTCTGCAGAAATGTGTTTTTTTTTGGGGGTTTTTATCTGCTTGTTTTTGGTAATCAAAGAACGATCCGGTGTCTCCAGTTTACTCTTGGATTCCCTGAGGATTGTTAAAGAGACTCGAGTTTCACGGTGGGACCAGATGATACAGAAGCTCCCTATATTTTCCAGAATCATCAGACATTAGAAAAAATTATATATTTACTTTTGTTTAAGATGCGACTCATGTTCCTGTTTTACATATTTGCTTATTTTTTATGTTAAGCTTTGGGAAAAATTGGTTCTTGATCCGAACTTGTTGGTATAATGGAATGATTTTTGTCATGAATACTGATTTTTATGTTTAGATATTCTGGATTGAATCCAGCCACCTTCATGATTTTCTATCTGCACTGGTGAACAGGACAGCTGAGTCTCTGCTGATTTATTAGATTTCACTACATGTTCAAAGTGCAGTTGAAGCATAAACAGGTTAATTTAATGCAATTACGTAAATCATATATTCTACACAGAACAGAGCCCTACTTTTGCACACTAATGTGTAGCACTTCTTACAAATTACAGGGCTTGTTGTGATAAAATGACTTGGATTCCACCAAATTATGTTTGCAATAATGAAATAAGATTTTTAGACAACTCTACCATCTGAGCTGAAGTTTCCTGTGTGGAAACGCCTGAACTTTATTTGAACTCATGTTGTGCATTGAGAACTTGCATCTGTATCCAAACACATTTATCCTAATATTCAATATTCTGCAGTGACTGTACAGTATTGCTGATGAATTGTTCTTTTTTTAAACCAAATTGGCTTTTTTTTTTCTTATGTTTTTAATTTTCTTTTTCAGAAATAACTGATGCAAGTAATTTTATATTTGTCAGCACCCGACAGTGCCTTGGAAAATTTCCTGCGTGTACAGTGTTTTTATTTTTATTTCATCCTGTCTTCATGTGAGAGATATACAAATATTGTTGGATGATTTTCTGCCTGTTATTAAAATGGACAAAAGCTTAAGGATGAACCTCACACAAGCTGTTTTGGCTGACCAAAGACCAAACGTTTTGCCCGTATTAACGCTGATTACACCAAATTGTTTGAGGTTTTAAAATGTTCCCCTAAAGCCATCAATGTAAAAAAAAAAAAAAAAAAATCACCATGTTGGCACTAAAATGCATTTTCTCCAAAGTGAGAAAATAAAGCGACTTCTCGAGTTTTGCAGCTTGGCCTCTTGTGGTCAACCAGCTGCTTTATGAGCTGCTTTAAAAAGTTGGGAGTAGGAATTTCTTTATTTCAGATGAACCCCGGAGTTTATTTTCCTTTTTAATTCCTCTTCCTGTTTGAGTTCTGGTGTCGTTATTTGTTGTCTAATTTTGTTGAAAAGAGGCTGTTTGGAAACTTCTGTATGTTGATTCCTTGCATCTGAATGTGCACGTTGATGCATATCGAGCATTTTATCGAGGAAACACTTTTGCATTTTGGAAGCTTGGTTTTTGTTCTTCAGGTTTCCCAGCGATCCGTATTTAACCATTTTTCTTTTCTTATTTACGCCTAATATAGTTTCCCCTTTGTGGAAATAATTTTTCTTTGAGGAAGGCATGTGTTGCGTAAAAGTTGTAAAAGCAAAATTATAACAGAAACAGCATTCACACTGTTTATTTACATTTGTATTCAGTTATTTACATACAGTACATGCTTTTACATTCCATGACAATTAATAACAACAAAAAAAAAAAAAAATTGGAAGAGATTATTTTTAATCAAAGAAAAAAACGAATGAAATAAAAGATGTGGCACATCGTGTTGTGTCGATACTAATCAGAACAGTTTTTATAGCATTTTCTGTAGACAAAGTCAAAGATTTTTGTAGATTATTCAAACTGTCTTTTGTGGCAATAACGTACTTCTATGTTGAAATACAAGAAAATGGCTCAATTGGTGTTGAAATTTGGATCTTCATAAACAAAAATAATATTTTCTTTAAAAGCAGTGAGATTTGTTAAAGTGTGTCCAAAAGCATTGTTTGAATAGTTGACAATGGAAACTTGTTTGAGGTCTGCATGTGTTTAGTGTTCAAATAACCTTTAAAGAGTGATGGTGGCCATTTTTAACTTGGAGCCTCAAATTTAGGAAAAAATTAATGTCACTACTCTTATTAAAGTATCTAAAAGTGACTCTGACTGGGTAAAACGGTTACCAGAACGGTATAAAAGTTAATTTATATATTCATATTCTGATCCGTTTGCCTTTTGCATACGCCCGCCGTCATCCCACTATGAGTCAATATGGCTGTGAAGACGCTTCGTCTTCTTAGAACCTCAGGGTTTTCGAATAACACGACATCATGGCGTCTGTCCAGTTATGAGGTCTGATGACTATTTTTGAGTCATGAGGTAAATGTGTAAACCGGTGCAGTTTCACTGCCCCGATCCGAGGGGTAATCCCAAAATCACAGCCTTCGTACTCCTGGCAGATTGTTGGTTTAAAGTAACGTTAGATTTTTACCAACCTTGTTTCCTGACTGGAAATAATATTAGCGCTTTGGTGTGGCTCAGAGTCTGGATTTGAATCCAAACGGTGGAGGTAAAGATTAGGGTGATGACAACGAGGCCTTCCTGCGTCTTAAGTGCGTATGTCCTCCCTGATTACTGAGGAAGATATAAATCATTTTCAACATGCCAATGGAAAAAAACTCCATTTAAACAGTTTTATCATGTTTTCAGAAATTCCTGTCTAATTTTTTATTTTTTATTTTTTAAATGATTTTGATCGGGAGCAAGGCGTAAAGGAAAGTTACGCATTAAAAGAAAACAACTGTCCTGTCTACTGACTTTCAAGCCAAAGCATAATCCACAAGTCCATATAGTAAAAGAAAACTTTAACACAATAAAGAAGTTAGCCTGTAAAGCAAACATTACAAAGAAAAAAAAAAAAAGGCAATTGTTTCTTTACTGCCGTAAAATCTTTACTAAATTAAATGAAGTTGTTTATATATTCAGTTTTTTCCACTGTGCCACAAATAATCTGCAACTCCAACATAAACACATATATTAGTTTCCCTCCAATGTTTTTTTTTTTTGTATTCCCAGCTCAGCTTTGAAGCTTTAAAAACAAACCAACCTAAAAGTTTTAATCTTGGCATATTCCATCCTAAGCTTGGTAGAAATCTCAATAAGGCACACATTATTATCCACTCCGTCTCTCCTCGCTTCATCCGCACACGGCAGAACGCTGAACCGTGTCAAGAGTGCCTCTATTTACAATATATTACATCACAATGGGGAGGATTAATAGCGCCGGCAGCTCACATGTACCTTGACATTAGCCTTTTCAAATGGAGTGTCCTGTTACGTAAGCCTGTGTGTGCAGACTGCAGCAGCTGTGCAGACGGTTGTTCACAGAGCTCCAGTCCCGAGGAAACGTTTGTCGTTTTCCTTTTTATTTTTTTATTTTTTTGCATTGAAACATGGCTGCTCTTTCTACCAGAACCAAACGAAGGCTGACTTCCAAGCTGGGATTTGTCACATATAAAGCTGCAAATGATCCAAGCTGCATTGTCGATCAGAGATCTCTTCAGAGGTTGTTTTTTTTTGGTTTTTTTTGCAGGTTTCCTGGAGTTTTAAAAAGTATGAGGAAGACGCCGCGTCTACTTTTAAAACGAGGTTTAGAGCTTTCGATAAAGCTCACGGTTATCCTGAGCTAGCTGTAGTTTTGCTGCTTTAAGCTTTAGGCTGCTGGAGGAACAAACCGACCATTTTCACTCACCGCAACATTTTCCTACTACTCTCCAATTTTGCATCATTTGCTGTATTTCAACTTTCGCTGAATAGAAAACTTTACCGGTTTGAATAGTAATAATAAACTGAGCTAATAAACTGCACAATTTAATAGTTAGAATTGAACTGCAATGTACATAACTGACTTGAATTTGTCTGTGTGATTAAATCAGACCAAACTTTTAACGTTTTAGGGAATTTGGTACCTTAAAATTATTTTCACTCACTAAATGCCAGAAGATGAGAAACTTTTAGATTGTTTTGTAAAACTTTCTTCACACTCAGAAGTTTACAATGAAGCATTTAATTGCCAGAGCTTGGAAATAAATTCTCTATAATGAAATACAAATCACATTAGAACCAGGAGGTTTAAGTTCCCATTTTAGCAACATAAATATAAGTTTCTATGACAGACTAGGACTTTTCAAAAAGACATCTTCTGAGTCTTTTTGTTCTAGATGTTATAAATTATGGCAATAGAAACATCGAGTGACCAGACAGCTCAGGAAGGAGACGAGTTCTGTGGCGCAGAGATGAATAAATTGACCCCAGAACAAAACCCCAGTGAAATTGCAACTTTACTGATTTGAAATGAAAGAAGAAGCCATTTCTCCAAAACCAAGATATAGGAACCAGATTATATTCTGGAAAAGAGCATGAGAAAACCGTTGCAAATGTTAACTTTGGGACAGCAGCATCGATTTATGCTGCTTCGCGCGTCACACATCATGCTGAAGCATTAAACCAACGTCTCAAAACATCGACTTGAAAGTTAAAACTTGAGGTCGCTTTGCAACAGACAGTGACCCAAATCATGCAGTGAAATTGGTTAGAAAGTGGCTGAAGGACAACAAAGTCAACATTGTGAAGGAAGCACCACAAAGCTCTGGTATCAGACTCACGCAAACTTTGTGAATAGAGCAGAAAATCTGAGTAAGGGAGGAACAAGACGGCCTACAAACCTGACTCTGGTTTCACCGGTTCTGTCAGGAGGACTGGGCCAAAATGTCCCAAAACCATTGAGAGAAGCTTGTAAAGGGACACTCAACTATAAGGAATCATTTTTGCAAATACAAGGAAATGTATGTAAACTCAAATTTAAAAAAAGTAGCTTTGGATATTCTGGCATTCAGCAAATAGAAGTAATTTTGGGAAATAAACATGAGCTTAAAGAGAGTAAGAACTTGCTAAAGGTTTATCTGTATTGAGCAGTGACTCTTTCTTTTCCTACTTTAGCAATGAGAACATAAATTTACTGCTTATTTTAATGACATGTTGAGTTGAAACCAGTTCATCCTCAGGAAACAGAGAAATCTAGGTGAAGAACCCGACTTTTAACATGCCTCTTGTCGCCGACGCCTGCAGGAATTCATCAAACCTTAAAGAGTTTTTGTCGTCGTTGTATAATGTGCAACATTTCTATCCATCACACGCGAATACGCGGTGCCGTGTCAGTGCCGTTAAAACCTCGTTCTGCTCTTCATGTGTGATCGGCTCTGTTTATCAAGCTTTGCCTCAGCAGACCCGTCACCTCCTCCAGCTCCTGCTCGGCCTCGTGGACTTTGGGGTCCAGCTGGAGGACCTCCTGCAGGTCGCTGCTGGCCGACAGGTAATCCTGGCAGGTTTTCACACAGACAGCGTCAGGGAAAACACAAGCACAACGAACGTAAGCCGGTGGTCGCAGCGCGCTGGGTCACCTGTAGTCCCTTAAAGGCCAGCGCCCGTCTGTAGAAGGCTTTCTTATTGGCCGGATCCAGCCGCAGCGCCGAGTCGCAGTCCTGTTTGGCCTCTTCGTACCGATTCAGCTTCAGGAAACAAATGGCTCTAGTGAGAGAGAAGAATATTAAATAATCACAGGTTTTTGTTTTGTTTGTTGTTTTTTTAAAGATCAGATGTAACTACTGCTGAATTCGTCTAAAGGGCTGTAGGTTTATGATGCTGGTACTGTCACCCTTGATGTGTATCTGATCTCGTCTTGCACAAATATGGTGCCCTCTACTGTTTGCCTTACAATAAAGTTCCTGAAGAGGAAAATCCTAGAAAAATTAGCTCCATCTATTCATTGGAGAACATCCAATGTCCTAAAAAAAAAGCCTTTGTGTAGCATTTCTATATATTAAATCAAAGCTATATTGATACAGTTCTATCAAATGTTTATGTATGTCATCCTGGGCATGATTATTAGCTTAACTTTGGACTTTTTCGTGTTTCTGAATAAGTTCTTTTAGTATTAAACAGATGACTTTTCAACTTAAACCTCGCCTTTACTTAACGGCAAAATGGTTAGAGCGCAAAAATAAACCAGGCTTCTGGAAAACAAAAATATAATCTGCACAAAAAGCAGCTCTGTGGGTGAAAATGTTCAATTTGACCTGAAACGTATTATAGAAAATATACAGTGAATGAATTTACGTTTTATTCCAAAGCACCCTAGAAAAAAATAACTGTTCAAATAAATCAATAAAAGTCTAAAACGATAACGCTGTTTGTGCTCATGTTGGGTCTCTGACCAAATCTGTGTCCTCGGCAAATCAAGCAGCACTTGCATCACTAAAACGCACAGAAACATGACTGTTTCTGTTGTTTTAGACCACAGGTGTCAAACTCCAGTCCTGGAGGGTCACTGTCCTGCAACTTTTAGACGTGCCTCTGCTGCACCACACCTGAACAGAATAATTGGGTCATTAGCAAGGCTCTGGAGATCTGATCTACACAAGGAGGAGGTAATTAAGCCATTTCATTCCAATGTTTTGTACCTGTGGCACATTTAAAAACTGCAGGACAGTGACCCTCCAGGACTGGAGTTTGACACCCCTGCTTTAGACCAACCTGTTTGTGTAAACGGCACATTCATCAGGTTTCACTGACAGACACTCTGTGTATTTCTCCAGAGCCTCCTGGAAGAGGCCTTTCTTCACCAGACTGTTGCCCTCGTGTTTGAGTAAAGTAAAGCGAGCCTCTTTTCTTCTGGCTGCAGAGAAAAAAAAAACAAAACAGAAAATTCATCAAAACTTCCCAACATGAACTAAGCACATAAAAGTCAATACTCCTATTACTGATAACACAGAGCTGCGTTTCATGAAGAGTCGCTTTCTCAACTGGAAGACGCTTCGGGAGGCGACTGCGTTTAATGGATTTCACTTAAGGAGCCTGTCGAGATTTTTTTTTTTTTTCCAGGGCTTACCAATAAATGAAGCGGAGCAGATGAGTCGATTCCTCCTGAGCTAGCGGTCTGCCGTGCTGAGAAAGCCTCTGCAACTAATGACTAACTAATGAAAACGCCCCAACGCAGCCGCCGAAACATCCACAGCCTCGAGGGATAAAACATATTTGCAAAGTCCACGTTGGTTTCCGCAAAAGAAAAACCACGACTCGTCACCCTTTGTGAAATATTACGTTCAACCATCAAGAGTTGGAAGGCAATTTAAATCAGTTTAGGCTTTTTTTTCATTAATTTTCTTGCAAACATTTCCACAGAATGTTTTTACCTTCTGTTTTGAACATTTGAAAGGTGAAAATGTGCCACTTGTAAAAATAAAAACTCATCGGAGCCTTTAATATATATATCATCAGTGCTACAGAAGTAGGTTTTGTGAATCGCTAATAAAGTGATTCTCCAAAATAGTAAGCTGTACTTTATTGGTTTCTATAGTTTTCTATATTTGAGCATTCAAAATAGATATTGTACCGATATTTTAACATGTTCTATAGGCTTGTTAATTTGCCTCATAACCTTGTACCAGGCCATGATGGCATGTTGTGACGCTTTTGCTTATAATGAGAAAAGTAAACAGTGTGTGGTCTAAAAACCATATTTACAGTAGATAAGTAATATCTGAAAGTTGTGTGTTGAGTGCAAAAGAAAAGAAATCCAGCAAAGACCAGATATGGAGCCTGAGAGATGCATCAAAATCTTTAAAACTTTCACAAAAACATTTTGAGAAACGCCAATCTAGACAAAACTTTGCAAGAAAGTCCTGCTCCTTAGGAGTGAAAATATCTAGCACTGAAGGACAATTCAAGACTTTGTTGAAGCCTGAAACGTAAAGCAATTCCCCAGGAAGAGCAGCAGCTGCTCTGCGAAGGAAACTCATTAACTGATCATGAAATCATCTGTCTGTGTCGCTCAGGGACTTCCTCCAGTTAGGATTTAGTTTTATTTTCTTATTCAGCACGAAAAAAAAAAACAAGTGATTTCCATGTTTGTACAAGTTCTGCTAGAGACACACACGGTGTATTGAAATGCGTTTTCATGCAGCCTCTGAGTGGAGCCGTCTGGACTGTTTGAAGAGTCTGAACCCGGAGGAAACCCGACCTGCATTGTTCCATTACAGCAGCACTACGGTCTGCACGGATCGGCTTCTCTCTGCATTATTGATACGACTCTAAACACACACACACACACGCACACTGTCAGCTGGAGCACCTGCAAACCTCCTCTGCATTTACACACTCGCTCTTTGTGAATTCTGCTTCCTAACAGCACATTCTAACGCCATTTTCAGTCTCCTTCACCACTACTTTCTCATTCTGTCTTTCTCCGGGTGAATTTAACAGAGGTCAGTTCAGGGCTGATCATATCAACACGTCAGCTGTAAGTTTCAGGCAGGGATGAAGTGATGCAGCCAACCTTCCTCCTGCGCGGCCCTGGCGGCTCGCGCCTGCGCCACCTCCACGCTGACTGGTTTCTCTCTGTGCTGCTGCTGGACGGCCAGCGGGACGACGGGAATCTCGGGAAGCTTTTCTCTCCATTCGGGCCCGTCCTGCTCGATCAGCACCTTCGTGATCCTGGCAGATGACAAGGAGGGCAACCCGACATAAGTGTTTTCCCTTAGTAGGCAAACGCTGGAAGCACTGCGGGGTTCGTTCGCTCAGCAGTGATGAAAGGCGCAGCTTAGTGGAGGGAGGAGACGGCGAAGTTTGATCTCTGCAAAAATCGTCTAGATAAAACTAAATGGCGGCTATTTGTCATCTGAAACGCGCAGGACTGCTTCGTTGGATTCATTATGAGCTTCAGAGAGGTTAACAGCTTGTAAAGATTTACTATAAATCAGTCAATGTGACGTGAACTGTCCTCAAACAGTGCAACAAAACCAACAGAACTTTTAAAAAGCAACAGCTCAACATTAAAAATTCAAGTGAAAACACAAATCAACTTTTATATAAGCTAAACAGTTCCAAATCTCTATTTTCTCCTATGAATATTGAAGAATGTCAATACTGTTTATGACATTAATTTCAAAATATTGTCAACGGTGGATCTAACTCACTTTGTTTTCCAAAGTGAACAAAAATGACAGTTTTTCACTCGATATCCCAACAAAACAATAAACGGTTTTGAAGGTAAGCTGGGACGTCATATTAAAGAAGCAGCATCAGTTTTGCGTAAAGAACTGAACAACTTTGAAATATGCAAAGCAAAGCTGCAGGAAACTGAAAGCAAACAATTATCTCACATCTGCAAAGTTAAAGTTAGTAACAGTAGACAGAAGTGAAGTTGTGGTATGTCACCTCACTATCAGATCAGAGATGTAAAAAGACTCCACAGCAAAGCAATGCCCACACGTTATATCAAAAGTTGATTAGACTTTCTTTAGTCCACTGAATAAAACTCATAAAAGACACAACACTGAAAAACACGTTCGTTCATTTCCGAGTCGGTCAAGACTCCAAAACGTGACCGACTCGGAAATGGTTTTTTTTGCATCCGCGCCGATCCGACCTGTGGACGCTGTCGTGAGCCGCCTGCACGCCGGTGTCGATCTGCAGCACCGTCTTGTAATCCGCGTAGGCCTTCCTGTAGCGCTCCAGCGACTCATGGGCCATGGCTCTGCGCAGCAACGGCTTCCAGGAGAAGGGCTGCAGCTCTAAGGCCCTAAGAGGATCAGAGGAACGCACAGACCGGATCAAGCCGCGTCCTTCGCTGTGTGTGTCAGTGTGTCTGTGTCAAAGGTGCAACCCGAAGCTGGTTTCATTCAGGAGAAGCCAAATATATTCGTCCTAAAATAAATGATGTGGAATCTATAACCCCAAAGTTCACACTTTGCCTCCAGAATGCAGCGGAAACAACATGAGTGAGATGGAGTAGAAATTCAAACAAATTTCAGGTTAGAATTTTGTTCATTAAATCCAGACTTTTGCAGTGACATTCAGTGAAAGATGTATGCGCCAAAACTAAACAAAGAGACGAGGATGAACTAAAAACACATCAGAATTGAATACAAAAACAGCCATCGATCCACAAACAAACACGTAAACCAAATAATCCAGAAAGAACCAAGATTCTCATCTTACATTATAAAATAGGGATTTTTTTTTTAGGCTAGATACAGTTAAAATTTGACAGTTTAGTTTGAAAGTAATGACTTGATAATCTCTTAATTTGTCATTTTAAAGATTTAGACTGTGAATCTCATTCTGTTGCTACGGCAAACAATTTCATTTTTGTAGCGCCACATACCATCCCCTTTCTCCTATTGGGTACCTCACAGTTCTGTATTCGGGCCCCTATTGTTTTCGTATTACATGCAACATCAGTTGTATATTTTGAACTCTTTTCCTGGCATTTCACATCTCTGCCTATTATAATCAATGATATGTTTCTTAAAGCTTCTCAGCAGGTTTTTGGGTAACATTGTTGCAACTTCTTACATTAAGAAGCTTTTTTCATGTCGTCTTTGTGCGTGTTGCACAATACTTTGTGATTTTATGCCTTGAAACGTGCCGTAAAAATGTTCTGATGTTGTCTTTGTCTGATTTTGAGAATATCTTTAACAATATGAAACACTGAGTGCATGCAAAAATAAACAAAACCCCAGAAGAAATCTGTTTCACAACACTGTAAAAAGCAATTGTTACTCCATAAGTTTGTCTGATGAGCAAAATTGTATTTAGTTAAACTATCCTGTAATCATAACAGAGGATTTGGTCACACACTTGTTGCAGTCTTGAATGCAGTCGCCGCTGTTTCCGTCCTTCAGGTGGCAGGCAGCTCTGTTGGAGTAGAGGATACTCAGATCTTCTGGACTGTCGATGCCTGCAAGGAGAAAAAAAACAAAACTCATCTGACAAAACGAATGAGATTTTGTCTTTTAGGAAACAATAAACTTTTAGTGTTAGTGTTTTCCTCTAAGTGCCAGCTAACGGGGCCGTTATGTCAATTTCACTTTTTTAAAACCCTCTTGAAATGATGTAAAAGCAAAGCCACGGAGATAAGGTTTGTGCTCTTAAATGGTTTCTACATTTTTAAGAATAATTGAAAAAGTGTGCCATGCATTCTTGCTAAATCCCCTTAAGAACAAAACTTCACCGTTACAGATTGGAAGGAGGCAGCCATGTCCACGTTCTGCCCCTGAATCTCAGTTGGAAGTAGGTCTGGACTTTGGCTAGACCGTTTTGAAATAAGAACATGATTTGATATGCTCTCCAGCTTCTTCCCCGCTAGCTTCTCCATCCATCTTCCAATCGACTCTGACGAGCTTACCTGTCTGTTGAAAAAAAAGGCATCCCACACAGCTTCATGCTGCCACCACCGTGTTTCACAATGGGAATGGCATTCATAAACTGGATAAACTAAGAGGTGCTGGGGTAAATGAACTCCACGATTTTCTGAAGATGTTCATTGAAATAAATTAACACGACATCTGCATACACGAGTCACCTGAGACACGTGACGTCTGACAGGTGAGCCCAGAGTCATATTTACTCTGTCTTTGAATCCCAGAGGGAGCCATACTTATAATAGGCAGTGTCATAATAGAAAGCTGCTCTTTTATACAGTAAACTATGAAGCCAAATTACATTCAGAGCCAACTCTAATCTTATTGCCATTGGGAGGTAAAAAGATGTTTCCATCAATTCAGTGAGGCATCCAGCTGCTGCTTCTGGTTGCAATAAACAAGACAAGAGAAATAGACTTGTATTAAAAGCCCTTTTAAGCTATCTTAAGCTTAAGATAGCTGAAAAAATATATTTAGTTTCAAGCAAAAATGTCAGAAATAACCCAAAATAAATGTAATGCGAATGAGGTCAGTTTAAACGCTTTATTAAAACTTAATTATGACAATTTATCAAGGTGCTAAAGAGTTTTTGTTCTGTTTTTTTTTTTTTTTGTCTTCTGGGTGGATTTGAACTGTTTCTCACCTGCCTCAGAGCATCCATCTATAGCCTGGGTGTACTTCTCCAGCGCGTCTCCAAACTGGCCGTTTTTAAAGAGGTAGTTCCCCTCATTCTTCAGCCGGGCCAGGTGAGGAGGCAAAGCTCCGGCAGGAGCATCCAGGTAACTCCTGTCCACCCCGGAGCTGCCCGGCTGCTGCCGCTCCGGCTCCTCTTCCCCACCTGCCGGGCTGTTTTCTCTCGGAGCGCCGTTGGCGACCTCCTTTCCGGGAGCTCCGTGAGTCCGCGGGTTGTCCCGTCTCGGCGTCCCTCCTCCGCCGCTGCCGGAGGGTTTCTCCTGCGCGTTCCCCATGGCTGCACTCCCCTCCGCAGTGCGTCCAAAACTCTTCCTCCCTCCCTGCTTCTCGGTCTCCCTCAGAGCTGCAGCTACATCTGTGGACTGGCAGGCAGGGAACGGGGGGGGGGAATTTCTGCTGGACACACCTCCAATCGGAGGCGTCAGCAGTGACGTCAGAGCGGGGAGGGCGGGGGGGGGAGGCCTAAGCGGTGCAGAGATGCCGCAGCAGGCTGAAGGCAGGACGGCAGGAGCGGTGCCAGCATGAAAGAGGGACCACTGTCCCCCCCCACTGTCAACACTCATTGAGCAAGCAAAAGATTTTTGTCAAAATTAATTAGAAATACCACACAAAGTCGATTAGATGATGCCACAACAGCACAGCACATGTTAAATTGTGTTTTCAAGAAAGTTTGCTTAGCATGAAACATCGTAGTAAAGCTAGATCAATTAAACATCCAAGATTTTAATTAGAGATGGTCAAACAAAACCCGCATTCTTTAGCATTTAAAGCACCCCAACAGTTTCCTTTAATTTAACATCAAAGCATCACCTGTGAACCGTCAACCATTGCCTGATATTTTTATGACTATGGTTTAAATAATATGCTTTAGCTAGTTGTGCAAAATTTTTTCTATTTATCTACTGCTTTACTAAAAAGAATCCCATTTTGTTTTTCATTGTGTTGCTCTTCTGAAAGTCCACCCCTGTTATAAGCAGGGGCTGACAATAAATAAATTGACAATCTTGGTATGATCCCCCTGGATTATCAGCAGGCACAATCCGGACAGCCCTTTTTCAAAACGTTTTGGAGGTGCACACTGTAGCGCAGAAAGCCCTGCGAAAACTTTACTTCCTGCAACAACTCAAGAAGTACAGAGAGAACAGGAGTTGTGTTCTTTTATATTTTACACAGTGAACAACAGTGAGAAAGTCATGTTTATCCATTTCTGAAAAAACAGATACAATTTTCACACATTACTCCTTTGTAAAATTAATTGAAAAGACAAAAAAAAAAATACTAAAAAAAAAAAAAAAAAAGGAATAGCAGATGCCAGGCTTGAGAAACTGTTTATTTACATGGTGATGCACTACAAAAACGGTGAAAAACAACAACTAAAGTCAAATCTGTCTTCTCCTCTTCACCGGGCATCAAATACAACCACTGGGTTTAGAGAATTGAGGAAATGTGCAGAAAGAGTAGCAGTGAATTTACACATGTAATTTTAACATAAAGTTAGAGACATATTACGGCTCTGTCTCCCACACAAACACTCGGGAAAAGGATACATCTCTTTGTTCTCTTCTTGTACATGATTCTGTAGCCACACTCTCTGCATCTGATGGGATCACGAGCTTTAATTTCATTCTCAGTGTGACATTCTGCAAAAAATAAATAAAGACAGAAAGAAAGAGTCAGATCGGCTCCTCTAGCATGATCAGAGGCATGGCACCATCATAAAAACATTAATTATCATTATAGACTCAACTGACTATTTTAAAGCTAATTGAAGTTAATGTAAATAACTAAAAAAAAATCATTAAACCTTGAAGAGATAACATTTCAGATTCAGACACTGAGATTTAATACAATTTTAGACACATTTATTTAACACACTGCTGCAATTAAACAAAAGTTAATTATGTGTCTGCAACAGTTAATCAAAAAGTTCAAATAGGTAATTAGACATTTCAAGTTCTGGTGACACACTTGAAAAAATCAAAATTACAAACACTGAAGCTGAAAATATATAGATGTATCACTGATTGATAAATTCTTTAAAAAAAAAAAAGAAATCCTGCTTTTTACTAGAGATGTACTATTCTGTACATTTGGCTTTACCCCTTCGTTTAAGTGAAAGGAACTTCCAATAATCAAGAATCCCCAAAATTTTGTAAAACTTCTAGATTTTGAGGAAACAAATTGGGGGCGGGCCCATTTCTGCTCCAATTAGACACACCAGAATATAATCAAGCACCATAAAAAAAACCCCTGAATGAGTGGATTTGGAGCGGAGGGACTTGACTGGCCTGAGTGGAGGAATTTTTAGTAAATATGGAACAACCGCTTGCACCGACTTTTGATCCTCTGTAAGTCATACAGACTATAAGACACAAATGCCTGACATATTTTTACTCTGTGTGTGACGAAAGCGTGAATGCACTTTGAGAAGCGAGTGACTTTAAAAAAAACATTTAACTTTTTAGCTGTATATGTGCCGCATAATTATTTTCTGTATATAAATAAACAGCGTTTATATTCTGTAATATCTTAGCTAGCCACCTCTAAACATGTTTTTCCGTAGCGATAGCTGATTACCTCCACAGATGTAGATCATCGGTTGTTGTTTGGGCGGCTGTAGATCTTTCTGTGCATCCATTTTATCCTGCAAAAAAATGGGAGGAAACTTGCTAATATCGCCACTGATACCAACTGATTTCAGTACAGCATGCTAACAGAAACAGCATGGTGCTACCTAAGGACCAGTGTAAATTAATCAGCTCATTAAGTAAACTACACAATTATTTACATGCTTTTACTGACGCAATTATAACAAAGTACGTGTATAATATCAAAAGAAAGGCCTCATGATAATAAAAAGTCCCTGTTTACCTTTCTATATGCTAGCTGTTTACCACTACTTTCTTCTCTCCATGCGCACAAATGACGTCGAAGCAGTTTCCGGTTTTCTTCTTTGCCTTTTACGGCAAGCCATTTTAGACGCACATTAGCGCCACCAGCTGGACGAGGACGTATTTAAAAATGATTAATAAATGTGTAAAATGTGCATCTAAATATAATGTTAAATCTTTGTAATGCAAAAAGAAAATAATTTTCAAATGGATTTAAAAATATTTCTCGTACTTTTTAATATCAGTCCGTTTTTGGGAAGGAAAAAAACTGAAGAATTACTAAAAATCTGCGTTTTTTTTACTATAGCTTTCTAATGACAAGAAACAAAATAATTTAACTTTTCTTAAAAAGAAGTAAAAGGTATGGTTTCTTGAAGAAACGTGTCTTCAGGGTTTGCGGTTGACATGTAACGTTCTTGTATACTTTTCTTTTTTCTAGATGAATTATTGCCACAGGTAGGTAACACACTTAGGGTTTTAATTGTGATAATGTGGTTATTATCAGCGTTTTCCAAGTACCCTCGGCTCATTCTGTCACTGCATTCCTTTCCGAAAGGGGGCGGTGTGGTGTCGTTGAGTACCCAACGTTTGAGGCGCTCCCCCTCAGCTGGCCCTCCACTAGTTTATGACAAACGGGCTAGTTTGCGGACGATGTCCGTATCTTTTCTGCTCCTGACTTAGCCAACATCATAAGTTTATATTTTTGTTGTCCTTTAGTTTTTAAGGGAGAGCGTCATGGAGCCGTCAGCGCCGAAAAGGTTTGTGGGCCTATCCGAAGCCGTCATTTAAAGCTGTTAAGATTTGCTAATGTACTTGTTAGCTTATGCTAAGCTAACTCAGTTAGCATCAGTTTGATTTTAAAGTTTCGACTCAAAATATCGACAAAAAGATCAGAAATGAATCACGGACGCCTCATTAAAAATGTTAATATGATTTCCGTTTAATGTTTGTTTGCGTAACAATTGAGGTTATGGTCGTTTAAATGATTTTGATTATCTTTTTTTTATCCGAGAAAAGCAAATTATCGAATCGCAATCAAATATTTGAAATATCACGATACGTGCTTGACGCTGAGGAAACCAAAGTCTGTCTTATGTGTTGCGTTAGAAAGGTTACATCTTGTTTAAACTTTTATAACACTATTATTATTACCCTTACTGTTAACTAATACCATCTCCATCTTGTCAGTTACAGTTTTTCCCATTGAAGAAGTAAAATCCATAAATAACGATGCACATTTTGAAGTGTCATCATTATCATATTGCATCAACCTAAACAATGAGAATTTGTCATTGTTGAAGTAGATGTTATCAGCATGGCTGAGGTCATTAGATGACTTGTTTCATTTTGCAGTAAGCTGAAAAAGCTGAGTGAGGACAGTTTGACCAAACAGCCAGAGGAAGTGTTTGATGTTCTGGAGAAACTTGGCGAAGGGTAAGACGTGTTCTCCTTTCCACTCTTTAACCACTGGCTGTTGGTAGTTTCCCTTATGAAATGATTCCTGTAACCTGTGTGCGTTTAGCTCCTATGGCAGCGTGTTTAAGGCCATCCATAAAGAGTCGGGGCAGGTGGTGGCCATCAAGCAGGTTCCCGTGGAGTCCGACCTGCAGGAAATCATCAAGGAGATCTCAATCATGCAGCAGTGTGATAGGTTGGGCTCCCACATTGCCTTACTAAAAATTACCCAAACTGTAGCTGAAACAAATCATCAATATTGTACACAAAGTCTGAACTGCTGAAGGTCTCATCTCTTTGGGTTGCCATTTCTGTAACTAATGCTCTCACTGTTCAAAGTGAAGTTTTTGTTTTTGACTGCATTTTTTTATTTATTTTTCTCCTTGCAGCCCTTATGTTGTAAAATATTATGGAAGTTACTTCAAGAACACGGACCTGTGGATCGTCATGGAGTACTGTGGAGCTGGATCTGTTTCAGACATCATCAGGCTGCGAAACAAAACTGTGTGTTATAACTTTGTACAGTTGACCCACGTTCACTTTATGTAGTTCACCTTTTGTGTTCCAAAGGCATTTTTAACAAATGCTTTATTAACTGACACACCACCATTACATTTAATCTCATTTCTTTATAATTAGATGTCAGATGCGTCTCTTTAATGGTTCTTTGTGTTCATTTCATCTTACTATTGTCTTGGGCTTCTCTTACACCAGCTGACAGAAGATGAGATTGCCACTATCCTAAAGTCAACGCTAAAGGGTCTGGAGTACCTTCATTTTATGAGAAAGATCCATCGTGACATTAAGGCAGGAAACATCCTTCTCAACACGGAGGGTCACGCCAAACTGGCCGACTTTGGAGTTGCAGGACAGTTGACGGTAAAATAAACCCTCAGGAGGAGCACAGTAGAAGATCGACGGGGACTTATCCTGTCAGACCGTCAATTCCCAAAACCACATCAAATAAAAAGAACTCGTTAAAAACGCACATGAAGTCGGTATGACCCTGCTGTGCCTGCATACAGAGTAGAAGACTTGAGGGTCAAACATCAAATTTTTCACATTAATATTCCAATCCTTTCTCAGTTATGGTCCGCTTTATTTTGTTTCTTAAAATGTGACACTTTGTGTTGTAAACATTTAACTGTAAATACTGTCTGTAGTATTTACAGTTTAAACTCGTGTTTTAAAGGTAGCCTCCATTGTATTTTTCTTTAAAATGTGTCATAACATTGACTTGAGTCTTTTAGACCATTTCTGGTTTTTATTCATGGAAATGAAGTAAAAACACTTAACTGTAGATGAGTTATTAAAGACTTGCATTATTTTATACTCAGTTTAAAGTTGACCACCATTGTAGTTTTATTTAGATGGTATTAAATCATTCATTTTGCTGGTCTTTTGCTGCTTTTTAATCATGTGAATTGAAGTAACACTCTTGACATATTTTCCTTGTAAAGGACACCATGGCGAAAAGAAACACTGTGATTGGTACTCCGTTCTGGATGGCTCCAGAAGTGATCCAGGAGATCGGCTACAACTGCGTAGCAGACATCTGGTCTTTGGGCATCACTTCTATAGAAATGGCAGAGGGGAAGCCTCCTTATGCTGACATCCACCCAATGAGAGTAAGTCCACAGTTTAGTTTTTTTTTTTTTTATAAGCTGGCGCTTGCTATCAATTGTAATTCTTTGTTCTCCTCTGCGACCCTCCGTCTTTCCTTCAGGCCATCTTCATGATCCCCACCAACCCTCCTCCTACGTTCAGGAAGCCGGAGCATTGGACAGAAGAATTCACAGACTTTGTCAAAAAGTGCTTGGTCAAAAACCCAGAGCAGAGAGCAACGGCAACACAGCTTCTACAGGTTGGAGCAGAATAACAAAATGCCACACTCATGGATATGAATATCTCTTATACAAACTGATCTGAACATATTTATAGACTTAAAAAAAAAAATAAGGCTTTTATTGTTTCACAGCATCCGTTCATCAGCCAGGCCAAACCTGTTACGATCCTCAGAGATCTGATAACGGAGGCCATGGAGATGAAAGCCAAGAGGCAGCAGGAGCAGCAGAGAGAGCTGGAGGAGGAGGATGATAACTCTGTATGAGTCTGGCTGAGATGACATTACGTTTCCAGGGAAATGATGATCCAGCAGACGGCTCATTGCGTTCATTTTTTATTTTATTTTTCTCTCTCCTCGTAGGAGGAGGAGACGGAGGTGGACTCCCACACCATGGTGAAGTCGGGCTCTGAGGGTGCTGGGACCATGCGGGCCACCAGCACTATGAGCGACGGGGCCCAAACCATGATTGAACATGGCAGCACCATGCTGGAGTCCGACCTGGGAACCATGGTCATCAATAGTGACGACGAAGAGGAGGAGGAAGACCAAGGTTCAATGAGAAGTGAGACCAAAAGACGATTAAAAACATTTTATTCTCCAGAACCATTTTAGAAACCAGATTGAGACGCTGTTCGTTGTGGGTTCTGTTGGTGGTTAGGTTTTGTCATTGTGCGTATTAAAAGAATCGTGCGTGATGCTTTGCAAAACTAAGGGGCAAGTAAAGAACTTGTTGAACTTTTTCTCACCGCAGACTAAAGAAATGTGGTTTGCAGTTGAATTGAGCCACATCCCGAGTCAAGACTTTGTAAAGCCAACCTGTGTTACAGTTACAGCTGCAGGTTTTGTTTCTACAAGCTCTGCACATCAGAGGATGGAAATATTGACTCATTTTGCTTTGTAAATAACTTGAGTTCAGTCAGGTTGGCTGGAGAGTGTCTGATCATCAGTTTTCACATTCTTCTTAGGATTTATGTCTGGACTTTGACAGCCCATACAGATTCCAGCATTTGAATCTGCTTTGATGTAGGTTTCCATCCATCTGCTGTGTTTCTTTCTTTGTTTTTTCACAAATTTTCTGTAATTAATGGTCTGAGGTTTTCACAGAGCAGCTGGATTCATACTGCAGACTGTTCACACATCCTTACAAAATCTTACATTTATGTCCAAAACTTCGCCTTAAGATCATAAGCTGGCCTTTGTTATTCTGAGGCCTTGCGTTTTATCCTGACAGGACTATTTAGTCGCGTCTCTGTTTATTTATTTTTTGTCAGGCAAAAGTTTGAGTTGCACTCAGACATCCTCATTGCGTTCTGTGACTCGTCAGTTGAGGCTACCGCTAACTAGCTGCTAATGTTTTAGCTACCTTTATGCATCTATCGTGGAAGAAATTTTTTGCCAGTTGGACAAAGTTTGTAAATTTAATTTATAATGGTCTTTAAAAGTCTAAAATTTGAGTTGGTGAAACCCTGTACTGAGATTAAATTAGACGCATGTTGACTCTATTTACCAATTAGATTTTTTTTTATTTTATTCAGTTGGTTGGGCTGGATTTTATTGTTGGTGGTAGAGAAAAAGAAGCAGATGAAAAAACGTTTCTCCACCGTTTTGTACGTTTGAAGTATTTAGAAAATCACGTAACATTTTTCTTCAACTTCACAATTCACCGCTTTGTGAAAGGTAGATATATTAAATCTATGCCTTTGCTAAACTTATTTATGAGCCATCCTTCAATAAGATGACATCAAAGCTTCATTCATGGCCATATAAACTCTGCTTGTGTTTGTTGATGCAACAAACATGTCCCCCTCTGACGCCAGTCTTTTTTTTTTTTTTTTTTTTTTTTTCTTTTTCCCCTGAGCTTCATTGTTAAGTAGCTCTGGGTTTGCTTCATTTGGGGTTTTTTCCATCTGCTTTTGGCCTAATAAACTTGGTTATTACAGTTCTACAAATATCTGCTTGTTTGTGCACAGCTCCAGTTATGTCATGGTCCCAGTTTAACCGTAGTCCTTACATGTTCTGGTGATATTAAACTGTTTCCACAACTTACAAATAATTTTTTTTTTTTTTTTAACTGCCTTGATTTTCGCTTTGTATAATCATAGCTCATAGTTTGAATAGATCCACTGATCCTAGATGTTCCTTCTGACTTTAGCTGTCAACAGTTTTTTTTTTATTTTATTTTTTTTATATATATATATATATATATAAATTTAAAAAGCTGAACTGCTTAGACAGCCTGTATTGTCTGGTCTGAGGACGATGCAAGCAAACTTGAGATGAAGCCAAAAAAAACCAACATATTTTGAACTTGTACATCAGCTTTTCTGAGATTTTTTTTTTTTTTTTTTTTTCCTGAGACGTTAACTAGAGCCTCTTCTTCATTCTCAGGGAATGCTACTCCCCAGCAGCCCATACGTCCTTCCTTCATGGACTACTTTGACAAGCAGGACTCCAACAAGGCGGCTCAGCAGCAGGAGAACTACAACCGCAATCAGCCGCCGGAACAGCCCGGCTACCACATCCAGTCCAAAAATGTCTTTCCTGATAACTGGAAGGTCCCTCAGGATGGAGACTTTGATTTTGTGAGTGTCCTGGCTGTGGTTTTCACACGTTTTCTTTCAGTCTGTCTGTCTGTTGTTGGCTTCTCCTTCCCTCAAGGCTTGACTATTCTTTAATCGATCTATCCTGTCAGTCAATGTTTTGTGAATCTTTGTATCTGATCACCTGCTAAATATCTGATTTCCTTCCAATAACTTTTTTTTTTTTTTTTGTGCGTCTTCAGTTGAAGAGCCTGGACTTCGAGGAGCTGCAGTTGCGCCTCACTGCCTTGGATCCCATGATGGAGCGGGAGATCGAGGAGCTGCGGCAGCGCTACACCGCCAAGCGGCAACCCATCCTGGATGCAATGGATGCTAAGAAGCGAAGACAACAGAACTTTTGAGGGCTCTCCCGATCCTTCCTCCCCTTCCAAATGCCAGCAGCAAACTTCTGTCCCAGCAGGAGAACAAAGACCACCATGTTGTTCTTACCTAAACCCTCTCTAATGTCTGGCTAACTGGCCTCTGAATGAAGTTAGATGCTTTTTTTTTTTGTTTTTTTTGTTTTTTGTTCCTGGATGACGTCTGTTTCTCTGCAATTGCTGTGAAGCTGTTTTCTGGTAAACGCTGATCAGGACTGTGGGCAAAAAATAGAGAAGTGACCTCGAGGACATCTTAAAAAGGAATTTCCTCTTTTCTCAGTGAACTGTTAGCCTTGGAGTCAGTGTCAGCACATAAGGAAGTCAGTCCTGCAGCAGGAGCAGGTTTAATGAAGTGCTTTTTTTCCTTTTCTTCTTCAGACTCTTTACTTCTAATGTAAATATAACACAGAGCCTAGTTTGGAAATGACCTCCATTAGATGCTGTGGAGGTTCGACTATGACCAAAGACAATCAGAATTATGCTGACTTTGAGAATGCCTTAAAATAACAAGCAATGTAATAAGACACCAAGTAACGGGACGTTTGCACCACGCTCTGGTTTGGAGGAAAACTATTGAAGCTGTAAGGGAAACAACACGGTCAGGTTACAAACCACATAACTTCAAACTCATCAGTCTTTATGATTAACTTGTTTTAGTTTTCATGTTTGGCTTTTTGTTGTTTTTTTTTGTTTGTTTTTCTTTTTGCACTGTCTGCTTTACCAGACTTCATGTATCTTAGTGCCTCGTCGGTCAAACACATCATCCTCTTAGTTCACAGGGATGTTCTGCATTCAGAGTCGGAGATTTTATTCTCCTAATTGATCCACATGAAGGATGACTAAACGGTAAAATAAAACAATTTGTTGAAAAATCTTCTGAAGTTGTTAAATAATTAGATTTCAGATTCGTCTCAGATATTAGGGTTCAACTAAAGCGAAGCCATCAGATCTATCCCATCTAACTACGATTACATTTTAATTACCCTCGTTTCATTTTTCAGATTTTCCCTGCAGCAGCAGCACATGGCTATATTTTGCTTTGTCGAAGGAATACAGTGTTAGGGTGAAATGCTCTTTTTTTTCTTTTTTTTTTTTTTAAACATAACTTGTTGGCACACAGATATTTGGCTTCCTTCTGTAACAAAGTAGCTGTGATTAAAAATCTAAGATAATCCTCAAACTCGGCCGAGGTTATTGTCCTTTTATCAAGCTGGAGGGCAGCGACGCATTCACTCTTCATCTGTAAAACATCTCGCAGTGACGAGATGTAACGCTTTAAAAGCTAAATTGATGGTAAAATAACGTTGGAGATCAGAATCAACTGATTTTCTTTTTATAAATATGTATTATAAATTCATTAGTGGCATCAAAACTAATATTTTCAGTTTCTAAATGCATCAACAAATAAAACTAAAAAATACGCAAATATCATTTACAATTAATTGCATTCTCTTCCTGATAGTTTTCAGTCTGATTCTTTCAAGTCTATTACATTGTAATAAACTGGTTATGTCAGTTGGGAGCAACTACTGCACTGAAACTTCATCAGGCTCACAGCCTTTCAGGATGCAAAAGTATGAATTCATCACACCTGGAACAAATATTTCATTTTAACCAATCCTCTATTAATGGCCTCAATACGATGTTTTCTTCACCTTATCAAATTTCTATGACACAAACAGTGATAAAAGTGATTTTATTTTTTTTTTCCCTACTGGATTTCTGCTGCCGTAATCTGTAACTGATTAAATTTAAACTGAATTTTGACATTTTCAGGCTAAACTCTCAAAATGATATCAAAAATGCAAGCATACCTCCTGATTTGAAAACTGTTAACACCTTTGATCCCTTAAATAAGAAGCTGTCTTTTTAAAAAATATATATACATTTGCCTTTTTCTCTATTTTTTATGTTAATGACCCTTAATGAAATTACCCTGTCTTAATATCTTGTACATTTTTTTTTTTTTTTGGAGGTTTCTGTTACATATGAATGTGGATCGCCTGTTTACTTTGAATAAACAGATCTGTTACTGTCTCTCACTGACTTATCTGGAATAAGCAGACAGTATAAACAGGATCAGTGCTGTACCATGTGAATTATATCGGCTTCAAATTTGTTTTCCTTCTAATTATCGAGAATTAAAGTCATTTGTAAATTGTCACCTTTAAATTTTAGGGCCTGGAGTCTGCACCGCAATAAAGTGCATAGGAATATGATTCTCCTGTGTTTCAATCTTTTATTATTGTTTATTAAATGCAATCTTGACTGGTGAAATTTCCACCCCGCGGGCCAAGCAGATGTTTTGCTGTCTTTTTGACTATGCATGTTTGCGTTTTAGAGGGATGCTTTTCTAGTGAGTGCACCGTTAATAACGGAAGATGATTTATTATTATGTTTGATTTCATTAAAAAAATTAAAACAGGAAACTGACTCAGCTGTCCCCCATCACTTGTGCGAAATGAAATGCATTTAAGTTTGTGTTCATCTGTTTTTTTTTTTTTCCTGCTTTATTTTTGATTTGATGCAGAGTGGAATGTAAGCGTTAAACCTTTTTAATTTATTTTTTTTTTTGTATGTAATACTTTGAGAACGTGTAATAATTAATAAAGGTTACATATAGTTATCAGACCCTGGTTTCTTATCTGTGATTGTCGTAAATGAACTTTGATCCCGAGGTTTTGTGACCTCCATAAATGTGGCAGTCTTTACCGTAAATGCTGTTCTATAGGCGCAATGCCATTTTACGCACGCTTTTATACCGCCGTAAACTTCCTCACTGCGCCGTTAGTCTTAGTTTTACGGTAAAAAAAAGTTTTCCCCCCATTGTTCCCAAAAGTTGTTGCGCAGCCGCTTCGTTCAAGCCACAGCACTTGAGTTGCACTAAAAAAAGAGAGAGGGAAACATGTCTGAGCTCAACAGGAAGATCGTTCACACCACCACAGCTCCAGCTGCTATCGGTCCGTACAGGTAAGTTCAAAACAAGAAATCAAGAAATCTGCACCGCTTCGTGTCGTTGCTGCAGGATCTGGAAGGTTTGAGTCTTATTAGTAGGGGGGGGGGGGAAACACACATGTTTGCTCGGGGGCGGGACTTCCTGTCCAGTGAACTCACCTGCTGCCCCGCCGTGCAAGAGTGTAACTTTGCAAAGAGAGCAGAAATGGCAGCAACTCCTCGGAAAATCATTTTCACAGCGAAAGCCCCGGTGAGGCAGGGCATTTATAGGTGAGATGATGCCCACTTTAACTGGGAAATGAGATGAAAATGCAACGTCGTTTTGTTTTTATTTAATGCGGATTTTTTTTCTTTTTTTTTTTTTTTTGTTTGTTTGTTTTAAGTTGCAAACTGAACAAAAGCTGTGTAGGTGGGTTTGAATAAACTGGGGGTGTTTAGCCAATCAGCTGTTTCAAATTAAATCAGGTGTTTTTTTTTTGTTCTTTGTTTTTTTTTTTTGTCCTCACATTAATCAGGATCAAATCCGGAAGTATTAAAGTTAAAGTGACGCTCGATATAATGTCAATCTGAACTGTATTATTGAAATGTTCAAACTACTTAATCCGTGCGATTCTTTAGTACATTCACTGTTTGGCTTAGTTTGGCGAGGTTGACGCGCCTCCTTGTGGTGAGTGAAGGTAGTAGCAACTTTATTCAACTGTTTAAAATGACATGACTAACACACACTAAATTAGTTATTTATTTAGTCATATCAGTTTGTTGTGAATTATTTTATTTTCACATTAAAGAATCAATTATTATATATGTAAAAAAAAAACACACACACACACACACACACACACACATGCTCACCAGGCAACAAAATTGATCTACTGTCAAACTTACTTTGTCTGCTGAAATGTGGGCATCTTCCCATAATTTGTGTCCCACTCAGCCAGGCGGTGGTGGTGGACAGAACCATGTACGTCTCGGGTCAGATTGGGATGGACGTGGCCTCCGGTCAGCTGGTGGATGGAGGAGTGCAGGCTCAGACCAAACAGGTGACGGTTAAATCTGAGGTCTTCACCGGACCTCAGATTTAACCGTTTACTCTCCCTTCCCTCTTTCCACTCAGGCTCTGAGCAACATGGGGGAAATCCTTAAAGCTACAGGCTGCGACTACAGCAACGGTGAGACTCTGCTGCCAGTTGCTTTCTTTTTACTTTTACTGCTTGATAAAACTCAAACTCCCAAATTGTTTTGCGTCAGTTGTGAAGACCACGGTGCTGCTGAAGGACATAAACGACTTCAACTCCGTCAACGACGTCTACAAGACATGTAAGCGTTCAATAACTAAAAAAAAAGCACCGGTAACTTATTCTCCTGACTCCATGTGAATTAAAAACAGCTTTAGTTGCAATTAAATAAAGCATTTGAATGTGTTTAATAACACTTTATCAACCCCAGCTGTTTTTTTCCCCTGTATGTCTTCATTTTGAGTTCTAAAAAGATTTTTAAAGTGTATTATGCAAACGTAAACCAAGAGGGGAATTTCTACTGATCTTGCTGCTGATCTTGATCTTTTATATGCAGTACAAATAAAAGCTGGAAATAAAAGTACTAGTTTCAAAAGTGTTATGTCCAATAAGTCAATGCATAGAAATCTTGCGTGTACCCTTGTATTTATAAAGCACTTTAAAATAACCAAAAACTCGTTATTGCATATCAAGAGTTTAGAGTGATTCCGCCACACACCAGTGTCACAAAATCCTATATCGCTTCGTTTATTTTAAAACTGGAGACATAATTGTTGGGAAACCAAATCAAAAATTTCCGTTTTTATTTACCGTTGCAGCTGTTAGAGAGACGCATGTTGTACCTGCCGTATACCACAAGGGGCAGCTATTAACCAAAATAATGAGAACTGATGATGATAAACTGCATGTCTCTGTCTGGTAAAACCTGAACACAGTCAGCATTTTATTTAATTTTTTAGGTATTAACCATGACTTTAAAATACTGCAAAAACAAATGCAAACTTGGATTTGACGTCTAACCACGTTTTTGAAAGTATAAATATATAATTATTTTAAATATTAATTTATCTTGCAACACTCCAACTAATACCTTCTTATTATTAATACATTATTCGTGATGTTATCCCATCCATACAGTCATTGCTAATGTAAGTTTGCAGAACTTTGAGAGGAAGCAGAAGAAGAAACATGCACAGAGATAACAGGCTGGGAATTGAACCCCGGACCTCCCTGCAGCAAGGCGTCAACGTTGGTCTGCCAAACCATCGACTGTGACCACTGACCCTCGACTCAGAATCTGGCGTTCAGTTCTCCCTCTGCTGTATCGGTGCAGTGGAAGTGTTTGGGCTTTTCCTCCTGGATTACAACGGTCCGGTGTAATGGAACCGGCTAAGGCCAGAGTTGTAAGCGGACACCGCCGCACAGGCGCGCTGATGTAACCCAACCTTTCCCAGCAAGCACTGCTCCTCGGGACAATGAGCTCATGCCTCCCTGCAGATCCACTTCAACCCTGCAAACCAGGAAGCTTTCCCTGACTCTGCAGGGAGGAAGCAGAAAGGACGTGTCCGGAGCAAACCAACACAAATCCAAACAAGCCCTTTAATTTGGTCAAAGTTGTAAGGATTTGACTTTTACTGTGTGTTTATTTTGTATTCTGTGTCGGTTGAGTCTCTGGGTCTGCAGCGTCCTGCCTCACCACCTTCACCGCAAATCATGACGAAAGCGACCAAACATAACTATAGTAACGGGCAAGAGTCGTCTCAATATTTTGCTTTCAATATATGTATACATGAGGTTAATTCATAGCATTTTCCGTCGGCTTGAAGAGACCTTTTACATTTCAGTCCCTCTGCCCCATGAAACATATAAGAATGTGTTTATCTGCCTTAATCTGGGGTTACACATGAGCCAAGCTGATAATCTCTGACTTCACAGTGAAACAAATACAGCTAAAGGCTGAAGTAGGGATTATTTGTGGCTGAGTTTATTTATTATTAAAAAGATCTTTATACATTTTTTTTTTTTAGCAAAACATCCTTAATAAGCAGCTCTAAATGTTTTCTTGCTTTCTTCCAGTTTTCAGCAGTAATTTTCCTGCCAGAGCTGCCTACCAGGTTGCTGCCCTGCCCAGAGTGAGTACCGATCCGAACCTGCAGATTCGTCTGCTTCATTTTTAAATAAGGATACAAATGGGCTTGATAATCACTCTCTGCATTAACTGTCTATAAAACCTCTTCATTTGGTTTGTTACCAAAGTGTTGCTTATGAAAAGCTCTTGCAGCTTTAGGGACTTTAATTGAAGCTGTGAAGATTCAGATTTGCAAGGCTGGTAGTTATTATCACAGAAAATGTTTTCCTCTGCCAGTGTTGAATGAATTTATACCCAACTGAGACCTCTGACTAGAGAAACAATCTGTTCCAGAAACAAGTTATATTAGCCTTTAAGAGAATTTTGTGTGATTTGTTTTTTTACTTCTTTATTTTTATTTTTTTTTTTTGAGACTTACCATGCCAGTTCCTCAAATTGGCAAAACATAAAACGAACCAACAACAAAAACTCACATCGTTTCAATCCAATAAACGAATAAATGAGGCAAGAAAATGTTTGTAGCAAATATTGACCCATTTATTGACTTACAACAATAAACAAAAACTACGTAAACAGTATTTTATGCAAATGACTATTTTTTTTTAATATGTATATTTTTTTTTCATTAAAAGCAGTGTCTTTGCAAATATACTTCAAAGGGTTAAAGTCCCCAGAATTTTTATATTGATGTGAATTTTTTTTTTGCTTTACAAAATTGACTTGTTTCGAGTGGGGAAAAATACCTGAAAATATTTTTGAGCAGTTTTTAGAAAGATTACCTTTTTTCTTTTGTGTGGACAAATGGCGTTAGGATTTTAAAGGATCTTTTTTTTAAAGGGTAAATAATGTCACCCTGTTTGGTGAATAATGCAAATCAGTTCCTTAATTGTAGGTTCCTGTTATGCAGTACTAATCCTAACGTGTTATTTGTTGCTAATGTTGACAAAAAAAAAAAAAAATTCTCAGCTACAAAATGATGCAGTCAAGTATATATTTTTAGTTATTTGATAAGTGTGATATTTTAGTTAAGCAACAAGAATAAATCTTTTCACCAAAGCTTTAGCTCCAAAAGGATTTTTTCAGATTAATTGAGCGTTTCCTGATCTAGAGCAACGAAAACTAGTCGAGCTGCAGATTTGCTCAAATTTAGTGTAATTCAATTTAAATGGCTCTTATGTTTATAGAAATGCGTGGAATCTTGTCTCGTCTCCTCAGGGCGCGCTGGTGGAAATCGAGGCGATCGCCGTCCTGGGCCCTCTCTCCGACTCCTGACTAGCCGACCGCGTCCCAAACAAGTTGTAGCCGAGCGACAAGGTGTCCCGTTATTTCAGGTTTTCCCGAAGAGGCAGCGTTGTGTTTCTAAACCAAACAGTAGCTGGGACCCTCAACGGCTGAGCAGGATGAGAAATCTTTTAAAACGGGTCGCCGGAAAGGATGCTGAAGGCGCCGATCGAGATTCTTCCAGTTTGGTGTGAGATGATCTTAAAGCAGATTTGGTTCGTCTCTTTGCTTTGCTGCAATTGTCACACATAAATTTATTAACAGTAGCAACAAATAAAGTAGAAATTCCTACTCAATTGTCGTGATGTGTTGATTCAAAGAAACAAACGTCTTTTTTTTTTTTTTCCATACTGCCTTTTTAATTTATGTGACAGTTCACAGCTTATAATAAATTTCAGGCTTTCAATCGTCATGAGTCGTAGGAATATTCTGATTTAATTCAGCAAAGGCAGCGTTTATTTCTCCAGGACCTTCATAATAACAATAGTACAGTCAAATTAAAGAAGGCCACCTTAAATATTTAAATTGGTAAAAATAAACTACGGTTTTTGTCAGAATATAGTTTGTAGACAAAAAAATCTGGATAGGTTCTAATCCAAGTCAAACATTTCTATACAGATAATAAATATTGATTATGACGATTCATCTAAACTTCTCTCCAATGAACATATCTGTCTATGTACAGTAAAAACTGTAGTTGTGCATTGTCGAGAAGAGGAGGGGAAAAGGCACAATGGTGACAGAGGAACCCTGAGTGAAAGAGGTCATCATCAGGGTCAGCATCTTGGCAACAAGGCATGTTTTTCTTCCACACAAACACTCGCGACTCACGCTCCCACTCAGGCATCCGGACGGGGAGCGCCTCTTCCAGCAAACCCATCCGTGTGGTCAGGTACGTTCACTCGCTGGGCGCTGGAAACGCAAACAGAGACGGAATCAAGAGAACAACGGTGCTCATATGGTTCTGTTTTGTGCACCGAGATGTAAAGATAGTAAATCGTAATAACGCAGGATTTGCTCACCAGGTGCCTCCTCTGGTTTGGGCTCTGAATCGGTCGCTGAGGCCTCTAGAGAGAAAGAGTTGATGTGAGCAATCATCACTTTTACATACCGGCACATGGATTAAAGACGGAAAAACATGGTTTCGAATCAGGAACGTTATTTTAGACTTTTGCCAAATTGTAAAATCGCATAAACTGAGCACAAAGTATTTAAATGAAACAAAGCAGTTTCATTTTTTGATTTATAAATAACTAGATGAAATATATGAAAAAGATTTTGCAGTTTCCTGCTGCTTTTTTCCCTTCAGTTCCCGACGCTTATTCTTGAGAACTAGAACAATGCAAGTGTCGCTCTTCGTCTGAAAGCGTTTGTTGTATTTTACAGAATTGAATCGATGTTTGGGATATGAACCCAACAAAAAAAAAAGCATGCTTAATAAAACACAAAAATGCTTTGCTGAACTTCACATTTATCATTTTAGCCACAAATGGTCCATGGCTGGATTTTTACACTCCTGCTTACGATGATCCAGATTTGTAAATAGCACCTTTGTTAGCATTTTGTCATGTTAACAAATAAAAACTTTAATCCATTTTTGGAGGATTTTATCAAAGCAGTGCATGAGTGTGAAATGGAAGATAAACAATACATAGTTCTCCTATCATTTTGAACAAATCTACCCTCTTTTATTTGAACTTCCTAAATAATAGCCAATGTCATAAAATGACGCTATAAAGTATTGACTCTGGGGGTTGAATATACAGCTCTGGAAAATATTAAGAAACCACTGAACCCCATTGAAAACCTCCTGATTATGCCACCAAATATTGATCTCTGAACTCTTCCGGAGTTAAAACACTAGTATTGTTGTTTCTAAATGAACATAAACTTGTTTCCTCTGCATATTTTGAGGCCTGAAAGCTCTACATCTTTTTTGTAATTTTGTTATTTCTCATTTTCTGCAAATAAATACGACATTTTTGCTTGGAATATCAGAGACACGTTGTCAGTAGTTCATAGAATAAAAGAACGATGTTCATTTTACTCAAACATATGAATGTAAATAGTAAAATCAGAGAAACTGATCATTTTAGGTGGTCTCTTATTTTATTCCAGAGCTGGATATTAACCTGAATTTATTTTGAAGAGATTTGTTTTTTATTTTAAAAAAAAAATAATAAATTGAGTACAGTGCGATCAACTCCGATATAAATCCAAATATTTGCTGAAATCAGCATGCTTCTTCTCAGTTGCTTCTCTTTCTCTGCTTTTGGTTTAAAATTCCCAACAAAATGGCCCTGACATCCTCAGAAACGGTCGAGCATCTCTGCTTGTGTGACACGCTCTCGTCTCTCTGCGTTGGCTGTGAAAAGGAGGTTCGGCCTGCAGCCCGACATGGGTGGAAGCCCTGTAACGCGCTCCGGTTACTCTGTGGACTCGGATTGCAAATTAATGGGACGGCACTGACAACAAAGTGCTGAGAACACGTCAGCTGCATGCAGAGCAACTCAGCTGGTCTGTGGTCAAAGCCTGATCTGAGGCCGAGACAAGTTGGACACCAGAGGGAGGCGTCAAGATCAAGTGAGAGCCAGAAAAAAGCATTTTGTTTGTCTCCAAACAGCAAAGGTTTTGAATATTTTAGGCTTTTTCTGGAGAGGCGGATTTTCTCCACTAATTCTCGAAGTTTGAATGATTTTTCTTTGCTTGCATACTTTGTGCAATTCTGATCTACAGATGCCTTTCTTCCCTTTCTTCTTGACGATACGTCCTGCTTTCATTTCTCCGTCACCACTAAGAAATATGTGGACTAAACACATTTGAGGCTCTTCCTGAAATGTGAATTTAAGAGGAAACCAAATGCACAATCATCCTGTTGCGTTTCACTTCTAAAGCTTCTACCGCTCTGCTCTGTGTTGTTCAAGCGTCGGATGCTTTGCATTGAGCGTAGAGAAAAATGAAGCGTTGACCAGCTGAACAAACGCTCTCGGTAAAGGGCCATTTGCATGGCCGAGAACCGATAGCAGTGAAAACTGCCCCGAGTCGCGCAGATCAATGTGCAGATGTGCACCGAGGAACAGAGGTGGGATCGTCTCCCTACAAACGAGACACGTTCTCTAGAAACACGCTTTAGCTTTGGTTGAATGGGCTGATTTCCTTTTGCCACATCTGCTGATTTCATAGCTCATTTATGAGATCTCCACAGTCCATCAATACCTTGGACCTATTGCTTAAGATAAAAATATCTACAATAAAGATATCTGATTCAAAACTTGTTCCTGGATAAAAAGGGTTTTCGTTTAGCATTTAGCATTTAAGCCATCAGATGACAAAGAGTGACATGCCGCCACATTAAAACCATAAATCTGTTTCTCTCTAGGTTTTATGTGACACCAACATAAAGTAGTATTTAATAGTGAACAGCTAGATGGAAAAAGATAAATTTTTTGTACGTGATTCATAAGTTGTTTTTCTTTTTTTTAATAAAACATTCGGTATTGAATTAACTTTGTAGAAACACATTTTGCTGCAACTTTAAGTCTTCGAGGATATATCTAAAAGCTCTGCACATCTGTGAACATCACTTTGCAAGTTTTACCAAATTCTCAAATTGATTCAGGTCTGGACTTTGACTAGACCATTCTAAACCATTCCAGAGAAGCTCTGGATGTATGTTCAGGGTCGTTATCCTGCTAAAATGTGAACCTCAGCTTCAGTCTCTCCATCAAATAGTTCACCAATCACCGTAAGAATACTGAGTAAACTGACAGAGGCAGATTATTTAGCAAAATATAATTAGAGGTGTGGCCTGCAAACACATTCCTGCAGCCAACTCGTGTTGTTGGATACTACCTGGTTACAGCCAATGCACAGGGAATGAGGATGGTCTGGGGAAAGACAGAGGGGACGTCATGTACCTGCACCAGGGCATTAAAACCACTCTGGTTACCGATGGCCATGCAGGGAAAAAAAATCTGCACATCTTGTCTTCCTCCCACTGGGAAGCAAAACCACAGAACGGTCTGATGTCAAGCGATGTAAGTGTTGGATTTTGCTGTTCTGAGTTCTCAAATCGAAAACATAAGATAAAAGCGCATGAATGCATGATTTACCCACAACCCGACCTCTTCCAAAACTTTGACAAGTCAGCCTGAAGACTGTCTCAATCTCATCAGTCACTCCAAGGAGATTTGCATATCAGGAGTCATTTGCGTTGATAAAAGAGCATGAGAGAATCCTTTTAAGGAAATATTTTGCGGGGCAATGTTAGGATGTGGATGTTCAGAAGCATTTAAACTTTATCCAAAGATGACTGAGCTTTCCCCAGCTCAACGCAGTAACACTCGCTGAGTCGCTCGCTCTGCACGTCACTGCTTGTTATTTTTAACCGTAACCCACCTTGCTCCGGAGGTGCAGCCTCTGAGGAGCTCGGTGCTGCTTCAGCGGAGCCGTCTGCGGGTGGAGCCTCTGCTGCTGCTGCATCGCCTGCTGCTGCCTGTACCGGTCAGCTTCCTCTGCAGGAGGCGACTCCTCTGCTGCTGGGGGGCTTGGAGCAGAGCTCTCTGCAGTTGTAGCAGCATCGCCGCCTTCAGCCGGTGTTTGGTCTGGAATGGTCTCGCTGTCCTCAGCTACTTTTCCATTCTCACCGCCCGCCCCTGTTGGGAACATATACGACGATTCAGCAAACAATCAAAGGATGCTGCAATAGTTCCTAGAAACGAAGCTAACAAGTATTGATCACAATGAATTACAAGAGCACCTTAAACTTAAACTGTCACTTTGTCAGGCTAACTTCAAGATTTTTTACAGCTTTAAACACGCTTTTTAAAATAACAGCTACAGTGTATAGAAGTGTGGAATATTGAACAAAGTAAATAAACCTGCAATGTCATCAGAAAGCAGTGAAAACATATTATGAAGACGCAAAGTAAATGTTCAAAATATCAATCTTTAACAGTAATAATAATAATAATTTATGACACAGCAAGGATAAGGGCTCAATGTTTTGTTTTGAGAGTTTAATATTCCTTTTCTGATTCCCCCCCAAGTAGATTTCTTGTTTCAACAGACTGATGACCTGAATCACAGCAACACAGGTGAGTCAATAGCAGAACTTTGAGTCGCTGCGGTTCCTTAGTGACCGCATACCTGCACAAACAGAAACACTCGGATGCGAGGCATTGTGTTACTGCATTAAAAAGCAGCAGTAATGTTACTTCCTCTGTTGTTCTTTATGCTTATGTGACCCAGGTAGCAGCTGCAAGTCAGGCTTAATAAAAAAAATAAAAAATAAACAGGAAGAGTAGAAATATGTACGGTTTGGGTTACTAACATGACGCAGCAGCAGCAACATATTTCCGCTAATCAGAAACTTTCCCCACATGAAAATGCATTGCTTTGTCGTTGCTATTTGAGAAAAAAAAAAACATTCACTTTTAAAGGATTGTGATGGCATCTTTCACCAGAATGTAAAAAGAGGAAACAAGACAGCAAATAAAAAACCTTTTCATCTTCCAAATATAGATTAAAAGCAAAAATATGTTTAAAAAGGAACCTCTGTTTGACATAAACCCAAGTTAATGTTTATGAGGACTCGTTTTCAGGAACATTAACAGCACAGCAGGCTGCGACATTGGCAGGCTGCTGTGTATCTTGCTGATATGCTGCACCACTTCCTCGAAGAGTTTTTGGGTGGAATGGTTTGCATTGGGATAATTTGCATGGATCACAGAAAGTTTCAAGTCTCTGCTTTCAATCTTATAGGAGTCAGCTGGAACAAAACTAATCGACAGCCGGAAACAGCAAAAAAAAAAAAAAAAAAAGGTTTTTATTAATTAAGACAAAACAGGTCGTAGTAACCGACTGAGAGACTTGGCATCAGGGAGACGTGTCTTCAAGAGGTTGGATTAAAAAGTGTTGACTTTTTTCCTCCCTCAGGCATCCGGAGAAGGAAAATATGATGCATGCAAAAATGCGGAGACATCCTGATACATTTCCATCTGACCTCCAAGAGGCTGATAACAAGAAAACAGGGATCCTGTTCACTGTTATTTCTCTGATAAGCTCAAAACAAAAGCCAGCAATAAAACAGAAACGTTGGTGAGCATATCTCACTTTGTCTGCCACCTGCACAGGGACGTCAGACACACTTTCCCAGCTCCCTCTGTGTTCTTTAAAGCATTACATCTGCGTGCTTTCACCTCAGAGGGGGTCCCACTTGGTGAATCTTTTACCTTTTCATCGTCTCAGCCGCTTCGACAAACTTCCCACTTTAAAGTCTGTTCGCTCACACGCACGTAGCTTTTTTGATACCATTCCTTCCCCTCATTCTGCAATAGTGTACAAACTCATTTGCACCAAGGCAAGAGCCCTCTCTGACCTTGCTACAACAAAGTCCTGCCCGACTCCGCTTCTCCATTTCCTTCTGAAACCGTAGACCGTCACCAAATCTGCTGTGGGAGGACATAGCCAGAAACCACTGTTAACTAATGACAATAAACTTTCTCATCCTGTCCCTGCGGAGATGTGGCTCACCCCAAGCGAACGCCGCGCAAGGCGCCGGCTGCACACAGAGAATGCAAATTTGCATCCCTTTATCTCAATGTATTCACTGCGGCATTAAATGGACAAGTGGCAACTCTATATGGAGAAAACAGAAAACTTCTAACTTGACACCATTTCCACAGACACTCTCAGGGCTATATAGCATGACTTTAACTGAAGTGGATTAGTGATTTATGCATTTGATTTGAGGAAAACCACTGGTTTGAAAGGCATGTATGAATGTTAACTCTTATAGAAGCAGACAACAGATTTTTAAAAAGTTATCACTTTCATACTGCTTTGATAAAAAGTGAATTATTAATTTGACAGCATTAGTTCAATAAAAAAACGAATGCTCCCTCCCTGCAGGCAACTTCTGCATTTACACCTGCCTTAATTATCATCATCATTATTATTATTATCATTATTATTATTGATAATTCGTCCACAGGAATAAAGTGACGTGTTTTTTCAGTCACCTGTGGTGCTGGCTCCGTTGCTCTCCTCGGGTTTGGCGTTGGGTCGAGTCGTGTCTACCGCAGAAGTTTGAGAGCTGGTGGAGCATCCCATCCTGCCCTGTGCGCACCGGGGACTGGAGACGTTCACGCTCAGCGGGCGCAGACAGGCTGCAGCGATGACGTCGCGCACGGTTGGTGGGAGCGGCCAGAGCGGACCCGGTGTTCTGGTTCATCTTCTGCCGAGATGAACTGATTTTCTTATATTTTTTCTTTTTTGACGTAGTTGGACAATGCAGGTAAAAGGCTCTTTTTTTTTTTTTTTTTTAGTAGACAGCTGGGGAAGGAAGGCAACTTTTATTTAGTCAGACGCGTCAATGGAAAGAGAATCAGGAAAACCGAAACAAAGTCGGCTGTTTCCGGATTTCACTTTAGGAACAATTATAAGCTTAATGTATCTCTTTAATGTTTGTTTTTTACATGTCCATTTTATATTTTATTTATATATCTATTAACTTATCTTTTTAGAAAAACGTTACTATTATTGGAGAAACGCACAAGAATTCCATTGTGACGTGCTGTAATGTATCTGTACATTACAGCACAGATATCTGTGCATAGAATAGAACATTATTCTGTTCTATTCCATTTTGTGCTTCAATTTTTTTCTCTAATGTTTCGATGTTTAATCTGGGAATGTTAACTTGGGAGACTTCTCATGAATTAATTTACTTTCGCATGGCACTCCCCATACTCTGAGTTCAATGAATTAAGATGTCATTCTGTAAACCTTTGTACAGTTAAAGCTACAGTATGTAACTTTAAAAAATATATATTTTTCCCCCATGTTTGTTTAAACTGTCACCATGCTCTGACAGTAAGGTATGAGAGAGATAGTCTGAAAAAAAAAAAAAAAAAAAAAAAAATCAAGTTCCTCTGCCTACTCCGAGTGCAGGTGTGTCAAACTCATTTTTGTTTTGGGCCAAATCAAGATCATGAAGGCTCTTAAAGGACCGGTTGTGCCTGAATGTGTTGATAAAACCTGTCCACAAACTGTTAATATGTCAATAAATACTTAAAATTACATAATATTATAGAAGATCTTTTCAGTCCCTTCAGGGACAAATAATAAATGCGACTGTTTATTTACTCGCTGTATAAATCATGGACTATAATCACATATCAACTAAATTCTCAAGAAACTGGAGGGATTTATTGATATAAATTGGCAGTAAACAGATAAAAATTGCATTGATATAATTGATAATATAATATTTAATCACACTTAGTGTTTAGTCTACTGTAGAGGGCCACATAAAAAGCTATGGCGGGCCGGATTTGGCCCCCGGGCCTTGAGTTTGACACATATGTCCTAGTGCTACTGTTGCGCTCTGCACCGAGCCCGTCAAAAACAACTAATCAGGAGTAAGTTCTTACAGCTGTCAGTCACCACAGTACTAAAGCTGTGGTGACTGCCTCTGATTGGCTGTTTCTGACTGTTTAGTATGGACCTTACCAAGCTCCGCCCACAACGACCTCGAAAATCCCAGCGGCCGCTAGTCTCACAAATAAAACCTCGCGGCACTTTGTTTCTATGTAAACATGGGGTCTTCCAGGTGGACTGATAAGAGTATTTCTGAGTCGATTAGTGCATCATTTCAGCCGAATTTTCACCAAATATCAGCTACAACAATGGACAGAGGAACTAACAAGTTCATGTCATCTTTTTTGGATGACATTACGGTGTTTGAGCCGCGCGATGCCTCCAACATTATGCACGTCACAGCAAAAATGCTTCCGGCATCAATATAGCTGTGGACAAGATCACTGATGCTTATTGTTCTTGCAAGGCTGGGAAAGTCGGGCATTCATTAGCTTGTGTTTGTGAGACGGCCACGCACGTGGTAGACGCGCTACTACGTAGAATGGGCCTCAGCCAATGAAACGCGACCCCATGTGGCCCCATTTATTATCTGTCAGAACATAATGATAATTTTAACAAATAGGTAAAAATATATGTTTTAATTAAAGTTACATACTGCAGCCATTTTTTCTTTGTAGAGTCTTGTTTAAGAAAAGAGATTGAACTGTATTTCAATACAGTTATCTGAAGTGTTATCTAATACTTTATCTGAAGTGTTCGTAGACAGTTACTTCTTAAATATTCCATTATTGTTTTGTGTTGCATCCTTATTGCCTTTTGAGTTTGGGTTTGGTGACGGACCTTGCGTTGCATTTTATTTAAGTAAATTGAATCAAGTGCTTAGAACAGCTTGAAACTGATCTGTTAGCAAATCAGAAAATCAATAGAAGAAAAATATATCTCTAAACCCTTTGATATGATTATTTTCTATTGGCAGCCATATTGAATTGTGGTAACGAAGTCGTCAGAAGGCATTGCAGTTGATTTTTCTAATTTTGGAACTTTAACAAGTAACTTAATTTAATTTTTTTATTTGTAATTTGTCAAGGCGAAATAGAAAAAAAGCTATCTGCGGGGTGGCTGCCGGCGGAAGCGGAACAGAAGAAATCGACACGAAGAACTACGCAACTTCCTTTTACTCCGAGGCCCCATTGGAGAGATTTCACTGTAAGGCGAGCTCCGGGTTTTTACACGAAACTTTTCATTTTCTGGACGCTTCTCGCAGATAAAACCATAACTGTAGTCTTCTCCTGGTTCTTGTTTGTCACGCAGGTTGACCGGTTCGGACTAAACCGCAAACATGGTGGCCGCAAAGAAGACGGTGAGTGGCGATGTCTCGCGCCGCGGCAGCTTCACGTGCAAACACGTTTCCGCCGCGGCCTACTAGCTAGCGTCGCAGCTAGCAAGTTGAACGCTTTCCCCCCCCCTCATTTGTAGAATTTAGTTGAATCGTTGCCGCTTCATTTTATGTCTATTAATGCGCATATTTTTTTTTTATTTACACTGAGCGATAAGTATGCGACGTAAGTTTGTATTTTAAGACCGAATGAAATGGTAACTGTTCTAATGCTAGTTAGCTAAATCTAACTCGCGAAAGTTGTTGAAACGTTGGAACATTTTAGGCTAATTTACTCTCCTATCGAGATCTTTGCGTAAAGCTGAAGTTGAAAATTGGTTTTCGATTCGGGCAGTTGCTAACATTTTTCAGTACCTTTCGCTTCTGTAATTGACTAGCTTACAAACTGCAACATCGAGACTCTTGAAACCTGGACTGGATTATTCTGCTCTAATAGCAAAATATTTACAACAATGTTTTGGGATTTGTGAAACCTTTTTCTGATTTCTGAAACTTCACTAAAGTTTAGATTAGTGAAGTTGTTCCATGAAGTTTTGTTTTTTGTTGTTTTCAAATTCAGTTCTAATTCAAAACTACTTTATTAATCCATCCCAATGGGAAATTAAATGTTACTCATTATTTCTTCAAAGAGTTATTGTAGATGGTGATGGCTGTTGGAAGGAAATATCTTCTGCAGCGCTCTGTTAAGTGAAGTTGCACAAATCCAAAACAGAATATTTGGAACATGGTTCTAAATATTCTGCTGTTAGAGCAGAATAATTCAGTCCAGGTTTGAAGCGTCTCGGTGTTGTAGTTTGTAAACTAGAATTGATTAAAGATGCGGAAGGTAGTAGAAAAGTTTTCCCCAATCAGAAGCTGGAATGAGAAAAAAACCTCCACTTCGTGATCTTTGCGTTTGTTTATACTAACCCTTTTCACTTCTGTCTTTTTTCCCGCTTAGAAAAAGTCAATGGAGTCCATAAACTCTCGTCTCCAGCTGGTGATGAAGAGTGGAAAGTACGTTTTGGGCTACAAACAGTCCCAGAAGATGATCCGTCAGGGGAAAGCCAAGCTGGTTATTCTGGCCAACAACTGCCCTGCTCTTAGGTACACGCTGTCAACAGATTTGAGATTGTGTTGCAATAGATGAGATTTTAATCAATAAGAAGTAAGAATATTGTACAACACATCTTACATGTACAACAGATCATACAAATAATTCTTTGTGTGATCTCCAGTGGTGGACGATGTGAGGAAAGTTTTCAGATTTTGTATTGACTAAAACTTTTATGAATGGTTGGAGTGCATAACAAGTAAAGTTATGCACTTAAACCAAGGAGCTCCTGGGATAAAATTGGCAGAATGTAAGAGATCTGATGGCAGTGAAACACTGTTGATTTCAAGTTGAGGTTCTTCATAAACTCAATCTGTCTGCTCAAGAGTGTAGAAAATTTTGAGTTACCATATGCCTTAAAGTGGTATCATGTAATTCTCACTTCCATGTGAGAATTCATCAATTGTTTCAGATAGAATGGTCAAAATTTAAAATCATTGCTGACATTACAGTTAAATATGTTGATGATGAACAATTTTAGGAATGTTGGAGTTTTACTTAAATGATTAAATAGATTAATGATTAATAGCGCTGCACAGTGGCGCAGTGGGTAGCGCTGTTGCCTTGCAGCAAGAAGGTCCTGGGTTCGATTCCCGGCCCGGGTCTTTCTGCACGGAGTTTGCATGTTCTCCCTGTGCGTGCGTGGGTTCTCTCCGGGTTCTCCGGCTTCCTCCCACAGTCCAAAAACATGACTGTCAGGTTAATTGGCCTTCCCAAATTCTCCTTAGGTGTGAGTGTGTGTGTGTCTGGTTGTTTGTCCTGTTTGTCTCTCTGTGTTGCCCTGCGACAGACTGGCGACCTGTCCAGGGTGAACCCCGCCTCTCGCCCGGAACGCAGCTGGAGATAGGCACCAGCAACTCCCGACCCCGTTAGGGAGAAGGGTGACGGAAAATGGATGGATGGATGGATGGATGATTAAATAGTTATCCAATAATAGGATGGCGTTTTTTCTTTTTGTAATTAAAGTAGTGGTGCACCGATTGCAGTTTTCTGTCTGATCACTGATTACCAATCTTTAATAAGCCTGACATTGAGGTTTTTTTTTTTTTTTCTTTCCTAATATGAAATGTTGCTAAAAATAGCAAAAAGTTTTGTTGCCTGGGAATTTGTCTTGCTAATTTGACAGTATTTTGTATTTCATTTGCCTCCCTCACATTTCTGTCATCTCTTTCGGTTTCAGGAAGTCAGAGATAGAGTACTATGCCATGCTGGCCAAGACCGGAGTCCACCACTACAGTGGGAACAACATTGAGCTTGGCACCGCCTGCGGAAAGTACTACAGGGTGTGCACACTGGCGATCATCGACCCCGGTAAGGAGCTGCAGCCTCTCATCCGCCCTGTTGGACAGAAGCAGCTAATTCAGACGTCACCTCAGCCGTTCTGTTGGGTTTTCATTGAGAAGTTGACAGCTGGTATCGTCGCCTAGAAATGAAATCTAGTAGATTTTTAAATCAGTAGAGGTCAATTATTTCTATACTTGCGTTAAGAAGAATAAGCGATTTTATTCCATGGTGTCAACTGAAACATGCTTGAATGCCAAATGTTTGCCTTCAAATATTCACATATCTGAATAATTCTTTGTATGATCTCCAGTGGTGGAATATTGATCGCAGATCAATATTCTGTGATATTGATCTTGCTGGTCTGGTTTCAAGATGCAGCTTGTTTCCTGTTTGGAGTCTAAAAAGAACAAATTTTCTTTCATCACTGTTCAAAATGTAGCTCCAATTCTCTTTAGACCAGTCGGTGTATTCTGGATCATTCCAACCTTTTCAACATTAGAAGTTGATGCTAAAATCTTGATTTGAGTGTCTTATTGTTGAAGTACTCACTGGTAACTTTAGGCCTCCTTCAATCAGCCTGCAGCTCGTAGCTACTTGATGTTTCTCCATTTTGTATTTTCTTCCAACCTCTGGAATGATCCTTTTCCTCTTTAATTCATGGCTTTAAGGTTTTATATTCTATTTTAAAGCATTTCAGGTCATTTTAGCCGATCAGCCAGCTGGATTTCCTGCACATTTTCTAAGTTCAATATTCTTTGAACGACTGGCATTCAGAGCAGCACAGTATGACCAGCAGGAACATTTGCTGCATGAATTCCTACAGGGTCTCGGTTGTTTTCATACAGTGAACAGCCTCATTGACTGACCTCTGTCCCGCTGTGACCCTGAACACATCACCTTCAAGTAATGATCCAGTCACATGGAATTGGCAGAACCAAACAAAACAAATGTTTTTTTCTGTTACTATAATACAACTACTAGTAAATCTGCTGAAATCGTTTTTTTATGTGGTTAGAGATTAAATTGAACAAAAATTTTGCATGCAAACAACAAATCATTTATCATCATGTAGCTATAAAAGTGTAACTTGTCTCTATTAAAAAAAAAATCTGTGACTGTAGATGTATTTGAATGCTCTAGAATAACTTTTTTTTTAGAACTATTTAGTGCGAATTTTTGCGCCTGATGGACCTGAGTCAGAGTGGTCCAGTTCAGGACTAGTGGTTCGCCACATCAAAGCTGCTTGGAGCATTTTAATGAACTGCCTCATCCTGCTGGACAGTTCAGAGTGCTTTGCTAGCAACATTTATCTTCCTCCTGTCTGGTTTATTTCTGCTGATGAAACAAACATGTATGTTTACTGCATGGTTATACGAACTGAATGAAATGTGACAGGGATTTATTCATTTTACTGACTTGGCTCGTCTTTTTGTCCTTTAGGCGACTCTGACATCATCAGGAGCATGCCGGATCAGCAGCAGCAGGCCCAGTAGATTGCTGAACCAATAAAGAAGAAATCAACATATTGCCAACGTGGTTTCTTTTTCATTAAAATAATGCTGTTTTCATTTTGCCACCTCCTCTCCCAGAGAACCTTGTGCTCTGTTATTTATTGCCATAATAACAGGAACATTTTCAGTAGCTGTAAGGCACGTGGGTCAAACCTGAGGCCTGTGGGCCAAATCCAGCCCGTCATAGCTTTTTATGTGGCCCTCTAGATTCTAGACAAAATACTAAATGTGCTTAAATATGATCAATTAAATCAATACAGTTTTTATCTTTATACTGCCAAATTATGTCTAGCAGTCCCTCCAATTTCTTAGGAATTATGGTAGTAATTCATGCAAAATCAACAAATTCTTGTACTTTCTTGTATTAATACATAATTGGGAGTTTATAGCAGATTTTTCTCAAAAATTTACAAAAGCTTTTACTTGTACTAAACAGTTGCTTCAGGGTTAATTGATGTCATATAAATAGTCCATGATTTACACAGTGAGGAATAAAAAGTCACATTTACTATCATAAGCGCGAATATTCCCAAACTAATGCCACAAACACTTTGATTTTTATTGTAAAAATAAATAAAAAATTGCAAAATCCTGGAGGGACTTAAAAGATGGTTAAATATTATTTAATAATAATAATAAAAAAAAATTGATATTTTAATTGTTTGTCAACAGGTTTTATCAATACATTCTGGAACAACCGGCCCTTTAAGAGCCTCCATGATCTTGATTTGGCCCACAATGAGTTCGACACCGGAGCTGTAAGGGATTCACTCTGGTCCATATGAACAGTAGACAAGTTCAGGTAAAATCCTTTAGATGTAACTTCAAACCAATATTATTTTTAGATACTTGCGTAACAAAAGCATCGCAACTGGATTAGCGGGTTCAGTGCAAACCATCAGGATGGACCTGCAACGATGTCAAAATTATGCAACTATTAATCCCAGAGCGCCGCGTCCTCCCTTCCTCCAAGCACTTACATAAACTATAGAATGTGTTGTTGGCCGGCATGCAAGGACAGTCGGTGCCATGAAGGGCCACGCAGGGTGATGATCCGTCATGTAAAGTGTAGATGTGTCCCTCAGAGCTTTTGACTTACAAATGGCGGCTCTGATTTTAGTGTTTTCTGCAACTTTATTGCTTCATTAAGAGCCATTTGATGTCTGTGAATTAACCTTCTAAATATCACTGACAACCTAAAGAGGAAAACTAAAAAAAAAAAACAAACATTTTAACAGTTACTAAATGCTAAGAGTAACATTTGAAAGTTAGTTACAATAATTTAGTTCAAAAATTGATGTTTTATTACACATTGATGTATTTTAGCTGCCTCTGTTAATTTCACAGTTTATGGATAATTAACGCAATAAAACATCAGAAATGTTTCACGCTGTTCCTACATAATGACTTTCACAGTCACGGAGGAAACTGCAGACTCAACAGATGCCGTTCACAAGGAATGCAAGTGACCAAAGGTCATTGCTAAGGAAATTGTTCAGAGCAGTCTTTGGAAGGTTGAGTGGAAGGAAAAAATACGGTAGAAAGAAAACGTATCAGCAGCCGCGAGAGGATCGTGACGCAAAACCACTAAAAGAGCCAAAGTTGAAGCTTTTAAAAGCCAGCTATATCTTAAGACTGTCGCTGTACCAATTACGTCTTCTGGCTTAAAGGATCTCAAGGTTTAGAGGAGCAGAATCTTAAGTTGTGAATGGAAAAGAAGGGATAAAAATGCGAGAATTCACGAACACAGACGATCCAATCCGTCAGCAGTTTGAGCCGTCGGGCTGCCAGCCTGTAGGTCCATCGCGCATCGAGCCGTTTGGCCCAGTTTTTCCACCCACTGCATCCCTAAGCTGCTTCCTGGATTTCCAGTTACATTCAATTCATTTCTGTTGATCTGATTCACGTGCCGCAGAATCCGCACGGAAAATCAGGACATCTACCGAGGCTCTGAAAGCATCGGTACTAATGAGTGTGAGCTGGTCTCTCCCATAAATAGAGGAAACTTGTCTTGCTGCGTCTCATCGAATTGACAAGAGAAAATATGTTTTTGCATGAAAAAGCATTTTTGATGGGTAAACAAAATTCTTACATTTGACATGTTTAATGTGAATGTTTCACTAAATCCTGTGGGATGTAGTTAAAGAAATGTGTTTAAATCAGTGCCTTCCATTAAAGTGTATCTGTCTAGTTCTCTGCCAAATGTTTTTCTAAGTTACTTCATAAAAACCCATAAAGAGAAAAATTGTTTCCAAGCAATGTTGCCGTTCCCCGTGTCAATGTGAGGGAAAACTCTCAAACCTTTATGACTCGGAGACTTTCCTCTGGCACAGAACGGATCTTATTCAGCCCTTTGTGCTCAATTTAGGCTTATGGTGCATTTTATTTTCTGCTGAGCGACGTTCCCAGGATGTCCTCACCATAAACAAGACGCTGTAACTCCAGCGCTTTCATTCAGCTCTAATAACAAGCTGACTCAATTCAGAGGAGAGTGCAAGCGTTGTTTCCAGAATCAATCCCTCCATACGCTGCTCTCGCATAAAACAGGCGAGGCTCTGGCACTGGGAAAAAGTCTCGGTTGCTTACAAATACGCTTTTCCAACTCTCAAATCTAGGTTTCTGAAATATCTACTGGTTCTGGTTAAACTGGTATATCAAAAACCAGTGCTACACCCTCACTTTATAACAAAGGGTCATTTATGGCGAGCTTTTTATTCTCCATTAATCCACGGAATCAACAGCTGTAATAAGTCAATAAATAATAATCCACACGAGCTGATTTAGAGTTTTATTGTTTATAATTGAAGACATTTGCTCATGCAGATCCAACAAAAGGGGAGGCAGAAGTCCTGACAGGATGAATTCATCCATCCATCAGCCTCTGAAACAAAGTGGTTCACATACGTTTGAAAGTTTGCCCGGTTCTGCTGCTTTCACGCGACGCGAGCACGGATTCATGACACGTCTGACCATCAGCTGGTACAGTTTGGAAAACCGGATCACGTCAGGAGGCGCTTAGCTGCAGCACAGTCAGGTGAAGACGAGCCAAAAACACATACATCAGTTTCCCAGCGGCATGAAGCTGACTTTAAAGTGCTTTTACAGTCTGAGTGCTGCAGGATTAGCAGAGGCATGGGGAAGATTAGAAATATGATTAAAGATGGCGGGAGGAGATTAATAAGACCAGGATTCAAGTATGAAATGGAGGAGAATGAGGCTGAACAGCTGCGTAGCCTGTGTGATTCAGGCGCATGTCACCGCATCAGAATATCGCCGAAAAGATAACGCAGGGATTTGATTCAAAAAGTCAACTTTCTGGGTGATTTCGAATGTTTATTTCTGCTCATTTTAATGATTGGGTTATAACTAATGAACCTCCAAAGTCCTCCAAATTTAAAAAATATGTATTTTATAAGATAAAATAAGGACTTTAATTCATTAACATTCCCCAACACTTCAATGTGACTTTCCTTGACAACCCTCTTATAGATGTGTTTTGTTTTCTTCCACTAAACTTTCTGTGAAAATGTTTGAATAATCACTATGTGAACGAACCACTTCTTTAGCACTGACCTTGACAAACTGTCAGGCTTCTCCATGACTGTGTGTCATAACAAAATATATATATATGTTATTTTTTATCGAATTACAAAAATAAACTTTTTGACAATATTCTAACTTATTGAGATGCACTTATAAATATGACTGATTCGGACAAAAACACTTAATTATTTACTACATTTTGCCTCCTAATTGTCTGTCGCCACAGTTTCGTCTTCATCCGCTGATGCTGCGCTGACTCCAACATTTCCTATGGTTTTACAGAATGTGCAGCAGAATATCACTGAGGGGGTTAATTACATAACATGTGCAGCACGCAAACAAACACAAGGATGCGAGTTACAGCAGCAAGTCATGCGGTCTTTGCGGGAACATACCCTCAGTCCGGCTCAGCCACGTTAGCTAAAGGTCACATTATAACTGTACAGTCAACGCCGCTGCGATGGGAAGACGACGTTTGACCTCAGGCTCTCACTTTAGTTCCTGTCTCGCTCCCTGTTCAGTTGTGGATCTGCAAGGGGTCGTACTGTAAACAGCTCTTCCATTCGGGCGTCACACCATGTTAGATCAAAGAAAAGACAGGAAGGCAAACTGGAATACTGGGACAGAAACCAGTGGCTTGGATGAGGGTTCCACTGGTAGCTGATGGGTAAACACATAGAAGACAATTTTTTTTTTTTTTTGTCCAGGTGTTTTTTTTTCTCTGCATACCTTCCCACAGGATGAGTGACACAAGTTAATATTTCGGTTAGAACAGACGACACTTCTCATGTTTCCCCCCGTCGGTTTTCACCGAAATACAAAAAGTCATACAAAAATATCCCGACATTACATTCATTGAAGAAAATTTGCAAACTACTTGTTTTTTTGTTTTAAAAGTGCTATTTTACTGATAACATTTGTTTTTCTTTCACACGCTTCTTTGTCTGTCATCCATTGTCACGTAATAAGTCTCTATTCAAAGACACCAGGGTTTGATTCACAGTATCGGGGTTTAACAGTTGGTGGCCATATGGGTGCAGCTTTTAATTTAAGCGGGAGAAGAACAAAAAATAAAAAGAGGGGAGTTTAAATAAAGTTGGGTCAGAGCGTTCTGGCAGTGCCAAGAGTTCAGACGCCTCCAGGGAAGAGCAGCTGCCTGCAGGGAGCGCTGGTGGGAACGGTCACGCTGTCCTTGGAGGAGACGATGCGTCACAACAAACTGGGGGCGGGAGGAAGTAGCAAAGTCACGTCAAGGTCAGTTTCATCTAATCTAAACTTGACAGGAATCCAGGCCGAAACTAGCATCTAGAAAAAAACATGGCCTTGACTTGTTACTGCAGCCTGAGTTGGGTTCCTACTGTTGAGAAGTAGATGTGGAAGGTGTTTTGTTTGGGCGTCTAATTCAGCAGCAGGGTCGTCTCTCATGCCTCCATGTACTGAGGAGGGGGGTCCTTCGGCGGGATGGTCACTGCTTCCTCGTACGGCGGCAGCAGGACCTGCGTTGGAACAAAGACCTGAAGCTCAGTGACTCAGAATTGAATAGAAAGTCTCGTTTCTAATCTAGCTAGAGGTTCAGTGATAGTAAAAAATAAACTCTTTTCTTGGATTAGATGTTAAATCCATCTCTATGAGCTGGAGCTTTGTAAAGTTTATCTTTAAAGATATCTGGTCTTACATTTTGGCGAGTTCGTCTTCACAGAAACTCACACGCATGAGATGCAGACTGTGATTTCACGGATGTTTTGAGGTGATTGTTTTCTAGTTAATCTAGGATTTAAAAAGAAAAATCTATTCTCAGAAGAATCAAATCTTTCATCAAAACATATTGTTAGCCAAACTGAATGAAGTGGTGCAGCCAAAGTTGCTGGATGTGTGTGGTTCTATTCACTACTAAATAGAAATTAAAAAAAAATAAGTTAAATAGAGAACAATGAGTTTCATTAGGAGATGCATCCTTCACTTTCAATTTTAAGAAGATTCTGATATGTCAAATAAAATGTTAACCTAGAAAATAAAAAAGGCAAGATTTCTTTCTAAATAATAGAAATATTAAAACTTGAAGAAAAAAACAGAGAGAAAATACCAAAAGGAAAGTAAGGAGCAAACGAGACAAAGAAGTGAGTGAAAGTTTCTGGTTTCTGGTCATTTTACACACAGAACCAACTCTAAGGAAGCGTCACACACAGGCCGGCTTGTGGCTTGTGAGCTGCTCTCTGTCAGAGGTCTTTCTCTATGAACGAAGTTATAAACCCAGCACTGCTGCTAATTCAGAGAGCGAGAGAGGACGCTGGGAGAAACAGTCGGAGAGGCCCTGAGAACTCATCACAGCTACGATTTGAAATGAAGCAGACAAGCAGACAGTTATGTAACGCTTCCAGAAGAAGGGAGCGGAGAAAGAGATATGTGGAAAGAGGAGGGGTAAGAGGAGAGAAAGAGAGAGGGGGATGACCCTGGTGCATTTTAATGGCATTTATAGAAAAGCACAACAGAGAGGAGGAAGCAGCTGGGTGCTTAATGTCCGAAGGCTGTAAAAAAGCTATTTGAACACTCTTGGCTTTTCATTGGTAAAACCCCAGAGCGCTTTATATGTCAGTGGGCAGAGTTAATGCAGATATAAAAGCATGTTTGAATGTCTTTTTAGTCCAATCTAAAATTGGTTTAACCTTGCTGTTTGCATTCAGGAACAAATTGCTCTTTCATACTCCTGTGATTAAAATGCAAGCAGCAGATGCTGTGGCCTTCATCTGGTCTGGTTACTCCAAAACTTTGATTACACTTTTAATTCACTAATGGCATTTTTTTTTTTTTCCTTTTTTTTTTCTTTAAATAAATACATTTAAAATTGTATGCTTTCATGTGCAAAAAAAATGCCTTTACAAAATAAAAATGACAGGAAAAGTAGGAAAGCATCACCAGTATGTTAAAAACTCTTTCAGAGTTTGTAGCCTCAGGTGGAATCAGAACCACAGTCAACATAAAATCAAATGAAATTCAGAAAATAAAATATAATCACGCAGTTTCTAAATGGTGATATCATTCCTAACACTTATTTTTGTTTACTAAAGTTTATTACTGTGTAATAAAAATTACAGAGAAGATATAGCTTCAAAATAACAACTGGTCTGCATTGAGTCTATTAGTTTTATTGTGTCCCAGGCAACTCTGTTGTTATCTTCACTGTTGACTGTGACAATTTGCATGTGTGGCTTCGTGAGACGTTTTCCTTATTTGCTTGTGTTTTGTGTATTTCCATTTACGTCTAAACTATTTTGTATATATATGGAAGTCTCTCTGAGCCAAAGCAGTTTAGAAGCTCCAAACTACAATCAAAACGTCTTCTCCTTTCACGATCTCGGAGTGAAAACAGTAACTGGAACATGTCTAATGTTTACCGAAGGCCCGTATGATGCACAGTGTGACATCAGAGCCTGCTGGATTAGCAGCTGTAAACGGAGTCATGTGTTTAAGAGGAAAAGCATCATCAGCAAGAAGCGTGGCCACTGGAGCACAAGGACAAAGTGACAGACAGATAAAGTGCTGCGCATGGAGTCGACTGGGGGTGTGAGGCAGATTAATGTCTTATCTATCAGGATGGAGGATTATACACACGACAGACACATGGAAACCATGACCGTGCTAAAGCCTCTTAGAAACAAACGGTGTTAATGCCGAGGGGGAGAAACGGGACGGACTGCCTGAACAGCAACACCTGAGAGAAGCCAGCAGAAACCCCTCAACCATCAGGTCGCTGAGTCCAACCGAACAACAACTAAACACTGAATCAGGCCAGATTCACCATGCAGTACACAGTCTACACAGCTGCACTTCTATTTACAACAATTATTTGTACATAATTACTCAGCACGAGATGTTTTAACAAATCTCCAATTTAAGTTCCCATCAAACAGATGGAGGAAACAAAGACTCTGAACTCTTTCCACTTCTTTACCTGGGCAGGTATTTGTGTTTGAATTCTAAAACTAAATTCAGTCTACATGTGGACTTTCATCAGAACCACAATCAGACAATAACTGCGTCGCAATTTTGTGAATCGCAGCTTAAGAGATGGTGGCTTACAAAGAGCCTTTCAGGTAGAAGCGTGACCTCTCTGTAAATAAAACCTCAATATGTTGAGAGAGGAGAGGGGAAATGGCGACTCACCGTCGTGTCATTTGTTGTGACATAAACCAAGACTTCTGTGGTGCCTCTGCCGCTCACATATCTGTAGCAGTTCCACACACAGCCAATCAGGTAGGCCTGTACACAGAAGGAAAAACGACAAACCAAATAAAAGTATTAACACACAAAGATTATGGTTATGCTGGTGATGTTTTGCTGTGATTTATTCATGAAGGAGGGTTAGATAGAGACACGTAACAGTGTTATTACAACATTCTGGATCGTTTCCTCGTCCTTACTGAGCCTCAGCCATTCTACTATTGGCAACTTAACAGGCATGTCTTGCTTCACTGAGGCTATACCTGAAAGAAAGGGAGGTCTCTGACTTGGCAGAAGAAGAGCAGATTCATTGTGTGCCTGTGTTATTAGCCTGCTGAGTCGGTGCCCCTGCCAGCACTGGGAGCAATCAACCAGGAAGCCAAGCAGAGTGCAAGCCAATCGCTTTGCCATCTGCTGAGCCGACCTCCTTCTCTGTGTAAGGTCAACTCAAGCAGTCAGCATCAATTTGCTCAAGTTTGAAACGTGGCCTCACTCGCTCGTCAGCTCATTATTATTCCTTGCATTGCTCTGCTGTCCACAATTTTATTCTTTAATCAACTGTATCCGGCGTACAAATGTACATTTTCTTTCCTGCGGTTTGCATTTGATTCATTTCTTATTGTATCTTATGAAAATCACTCCAAAAAGCTCTTTTCTTCAAGTTTCTGCATCTCCTTTTCAACCCAGTCACTCAAGACATTTAAATCTTCCTCATTCCTAAATTATCTTTTCTTTCATCTTCTATCTTCTTCTTTTATCCAGCTCTTCCTTTTCCCCATCTACTGGTGTCAACTCTGCCAAGTGCAGTCAAGTGAAGGATGTTGGCTTGAGGAGGAACGTCAGCAGGTGCTCACTAAGGAGACCTTGAGTGTTAGCGTCTGGTGTTTTCTGGGGGTCTCAATGCGCTATACAAAGAATGGCAGTAATTATGATGTCCTTGTATACGTTGGCCAATGTCATGAGCGCATCGTTTTTCAGCATGGACTCTATAAGCTAAACCAAGTTCACTGTCAAAGGCACGACATTTCTAACTGTTTTGACTGCGGGCTGTTTTCCAGTGGCTGCTTCCTGTCATAAAACCCCGGCTCTGGCTTCGGATATCTGCTGACAACAGTTCTAATCTCGGCTTAGAGGAGAAACAACTTGATTTGATTGTACAGATGACTGCAACTTTATGCCCCATCACGTCCAAGAGCCTCGGAGCGTAGCTGCGCCTGGAGAGTCATCCGTGCATGAAGGGAGAATCGGTTTGACAAGAGTTGGATTCCTGACGTCTGTGACCCTCTGCTCTCTGACAGCAGGGCTTTTCTAAAAGGATCCATGCTCTTTAGATTTGTTCCCATTACAACTACAAGCTTCAATTTTTTATTGTTTATGCGATAGACCAACACAACGTAATGCAGAATCGTGAGGTGGGAGAAAAACTCCAGAATTTATTCCTGACCTGTCAGCTGTGTTTCCTGGTCTTCGGTTTGTCGACTGATATTCATCTGTACATTTTTAGACGTTTTAGTTTCGAGGAGCACCTACCTTGAAGGAGAGGATGCACCCAATGAAGAGCAGGACTGCAAAGACTAGGCACATATTGTTTGTGGACATGATGTCCTCCTTGTAAGGGAATGTCCCCGGCTGGACAAGACGCACAGAGGAAGAAAAAGAAATCAAGAACAAAAAAAGGCATCTTTAAATCAAGGAGGTCGCAATGATGACTTAATCTGCATGGCTAATATTTAATTTTACGTCTTAATTTCACTAGATGATTCTACCGTTACAAAAACTCCTGTCTGACTGCAGTTTAAAACATAACATAAGAACCTCTAGAGTAGGTGCTTAAGGTTTACTGAGCAGCTGCTCACCAGCTGTTGAAGGTAGTCCTGCACCGTGTTGGGATAAACCACCACACTAATGGCCACCAGTGTGTTAAGGGCAAAGTCGAAGATCTGGTAGCAGAAGAATGGAATGATCCAAGCAGCGTGTTGCTACGAGGGAGAGATTAGGATTAAATAGAGAAACTCAATATTCTGTAAATCCAGATTGGGGTCTGTTTCACATTAGCGTTGCGTGTTCTACCTTGTAAGCACCATATGTCGCCATGCCACATATGAGAATCATGAGAAGGGATATTGCAGTTGCAATGCAAATATCTGCAGGGAATAAAAGCGAAAAACAAAAGACAAAATAACATTAGAAGAAGTTTACAGATGAAAAATAATAAATTTATGCCTTCTTAAAGACTGTCACTCAAGATGTTGCATGTTGGTGATCAGCGCAATTTCCACTGATGGGTACAATAAATACAATAAATGATGATTGTTTTTCTTATGGCTTAAATAACTTGTGTAATTAACATTATAAAGATATTTCATTCTGCAACACATGTTGGTCAAAAGACCAGTTTTGGTGTTTAAGAAACATCTATTTGTATAGTTTGATGTATTATACTAAAAAGACTATTGCTTTTAAACGGTTAGGATTGTTTTTTTTTATTAAAAACACTCAAAATAAGCAAAAGATTTAATCTAATAGCAAACTTTCATAAACTTATGCACCAGAGATGAAACAGGAAATTGCATGGTGACAGAAATCAGATGACTTTTTGTTTGATTGGTCCTGATCAGTGATCAGCCAAATGGAAAATCTTAGCTAAAGTTAATGAGCTTGTGCTTCATTGAGACATTATTCCTTCCTCAATAGGAAGGACTATTGTATTTAAAATTTTCTGAAAGCTTAAAACGACACTTGCTGATTATGCATTAAAGCAAGTTCAAAATGTCAACTCTTATACCATTTTCTTTATTTATATTAATAAAACTCAGTTACATGTATCGCAGGCAGAGTGACGTCTCTTCTTTGATGACAAACAAATAGTAAAGAATTAATGACCAATCAAAACAGGAAGCCTAGAAAAAAATATCTGAAATGCTGTTTTTATGTCTGCTTATAACATAGGTGTTAAACGGAAGTCATAATGCATTTTCATAAAACAAAAACAAAAACAGATCCCAACCAACATTATGAAAGAGGTGCGAGGTTTACCAAAATCTCACATGTTCTCAATCTCACTGATGAGCCACTTGCTACTTTCAGTGAAGAACTAAAAGGATCCACTGATGGATCCTCCTCTATATTCTCTGTCAAGGCTCCATATTGTTGCACTCATTAATTTTCTCATACCGTATATCAATCTGTTCAGGCTCTTTGACCATCCAAGATAAATCTTATGTTTAATTGTATTACACAAAGATTATTTTGTCAAATTAGACACAGTGGGAATGCCATTAACACGGACTACAACATTGATTAATCCACAATAACTGGAGTCATATAATGAAATACAAACATGTAGCTCTTATTGGTCAAAGTGGAATAATGGGGTTTTGCAAACATACGTTCCTCATTATCAGGGGATTGATTGTTCTTGTTATGCGTATTTGCTACTGATTAACAGCGTACCAACAAGTTTCCAGATTTTGTCTGGCAAACATTTCTATGTCTATGATCAGTAAAGATGGCGAAATATGGTAAAAGAAAACAAGAGCAAACAAAATAAGATGCCAGACTCTTTTGTCCACACAATCCCATTGGCTCTCGGTCTTTGCCCATTGCAGAGCAAACGTGTTGGGATGGGAGTTAGTCAAGATGGCCGTTTTAATCTGAGAATTAGAGCAGTCATTTTTAATCAGCTGCCCGGGACAGTGTCTGAAGACTTCCAGAGGCGACTGTGATGATGACAGTCGCTGCAGGGAGAGAACTGAAAATACACATCATGCACTCTGATTTGTTCTCTATGCTGCACAGCTAACACAGCTTTATCTGTGCTGAGGGCAGCACTGTGAAAAAGGAAATCTGCCAGTTGGGCAGAACAGCTAGACACATAAGAACCCAGATCCATCCATGTCCACTTTTAAGTCAAAAAAAACCCAACAACTTCAGAACACAATCTGGGCTTCCATATTAACCATATTAACACACAAAGCAAATATCTCCTAATCACAGACTACCACTCAACTCAAACACAAAACAAAGTCGTGGCACTGACTTGCATCGTCCATGACATCGATGTCGGTTCCCAACTCTGAGCTGGTAAGGTGATAGCGGTACTGAACTGGGTCATAGAGAGCTGACAGCAAGATGAGTAGGACCACCGCGTTGATTATCTGAGGGAGGAAAGAAAAGAAATAACAATGGTAAACGACGGGTGAGTTTTCAGGCAGCACCTGGTACAGTAAACCCATGCTTAACACACTTATAGCAGTGGTGCCAAAAATGATGGCAGGCGATGTATAAAATCTAATTCTAGTTTCAGATTACACTTTTGGTGATCCTTAGTTGTTTTTGTTGAGTCCAGATCTTAGGTTTTATTTTTCAAATGTCATTCCTTTCTTTTAGTAACTCTGAAAAAATAAACCGAACCTATTTTCATCCCGTTTGGATTAGTGTAATAGTCTTTATGTTGGCATTGAGCTGTCACGGATTGGTTTTCTGCAATTGGTCCAAAAAAATATCGCGCACAAACAACCAAGCATGGACATGCTCATACCTTCAAAGTGGAAAATAACTTTACATGAGTCTTTATCAGTATGACAATCAGATGAGCTATCCAGAGAGAAACCATGGGAAGAACATAGTAATTGCATTTATTTATCTAAACTGTATTGTGCAGTATGATGCAATGTGGCCAATAATAAACTTCTAAATAAACTCATGTACTTTAAAAATCACTCTTAAAATGTAATTCCTTATCTCTATCCCCATGGCTCTATTTTAAAGTATTGCTAATAGTAGTGGGGTCAAACTAAATAAAAGAGCAAGGTCAAGGATTTGCAGAGCTTACTGAACTATGTTTAAAACGTCAGGTTAACTTATGAGTAAAAACAGAGGCAACTAACTACTTTTAACCTGTTACAAACGTAGGCCAAATTAAAGACTGGTTACGTAATTCATAAGAAGAACCAAACCAGGTGAAGCTTTCTGAGAAAACTAACCAGTTACCTAAAATACCAAGAAATTGTCCAGGGAAGGTTTAGTTTTATAGGCTCATTTTGTCTCTAACCCTGCTAGCTTTTAAACTGAAACCCAAAGGTCTTGAAGAAGAAGAAGGAAAAAAAAAAGCCTTTTTCACCAAAAGCCAATTTTCAGAAATAGAATAAAGGTTTAACAAACCACAATCTGTATTTTACAGAATTTGCCATCAGTGCAAAATGCAGGTTTGACCTGTCTAACCATATTGTATCCAATATGGTGAAGGAACAAAATAAACAGTATTAAAATCATATTTTTTTTTAATTTTTCATTAACCTAATGAAGTTTACACAACCTGTATTTTATAGAATCTATTACTGGAATAGTTTAATTTTGTACAGGAGTGAACTTTCTCAACTGTGCCCGACTTTGGAAAGGGTGTACAGAGGCCCAATTTTTTTGGGGGGGGCAAAGATTTTTCATTTCTTTTCTTAAATAAATTCATGTTTTGCAAGCATTGTACTTATTATGCATAAAACTCATAGGCCCAAATCAGGTAAGTTATTTATCTATACATAGGAATGTTATGAATATAAATAGTAGTAGTATTTGAAATGTATAAAACATTTTTTCAGACAACATGAAGGTACTGGCGAAGAGACATATTACATCCTATTAAAATATTTTTTCTAATAAATAGGGCACCAAAAGTGGCTCCAGCCCAGGGACCCACATCCTTCTATATGCACCCCTGTCTATGTATTATAGTTTTCAAGATGGAGCCCTTTTAATTTGGTTTAGAAGCTTTAAAAATATTTGGAATTACCTATTTTAAGTTATCACAAACTTACAGAACCCTCTAGGGGACATTGGTATATTTTTCTTTTGTGTTACCTTGCAATAATGTACTGATCATTTCATACAACATAACTGAACACTGTAAGCCATCGTACCTTCTGCTATTGTATTAAGTTTTTGTAAGGTTGTTCCATGAATATTAATATCTCGCTGTGAAGTATCTGAAGAAATGGACCACAGACCTATGATTTAAATGGAAACTTTCCATAAGAAGAAAGAAAAGAAAAAAAAACACCCAAACAATCTGGACTATTTCTGAGTCATCTGACAGTTTTAATTGTGTCTTTTTTGTGTGTGTGTTGACAGTCTGAAGGGTTTAAAGGGCCGTTTTCATGTGCAGCTCCATCTCAACCTTACACAAACAGACATAAACATGCAGTGAATAAATCGATTTTCAATCAGTTTTTTTTTTTTTTTTTTTGGACCAAAGCGTTAACAACCAACACGTTTTCACTGAGGCTCTTTGAATGTGTAAATATTTGAATTTTTAAAACTGAGATTTGTGACTGTAAAGTGCAGGGAAACACCTGCGAGGCGGATGCTAACTTCGTCTAACGGTCACTTCAGCTCATTAAGCCGAGGGAATCCGAAAAATTTCAAAGTAGACAAAAAAACAAAAAAACAACAACAACAAAACAAAAAACAACTCACCGGCAAGTTCGCTTAGTTAGTAGCTACTACCCAACTTGGAAAACATTTCACCGACCCGCCCTGCTACACATTCGGCGAAGGGAAAAGACTGGACCTTACCATGTACCATATTCCCAGAATAATGGTGCCCGTCCGTACATGGCAGCAGAGGCAGCAGCTCGTCGAGTACCACCGGTCCCACGGCGAAATCATCTTTCACTAACGCTGTGGGTTTTTATTTTTATTTTTATTTTTTTTTTTTAGCGGTTAATTCATGAATGCTGCTCCCCGACAGAAAAAAATATTAAAGATACTCGAGGCTTACAGCGTCAGAAGCAGGTGAAGCGGCTCGCGCAGCATCCAGTGGACGTTTGGACTGTTTTTTTTTTTTTTTGTCACAGTTTGGAGTCGTGAGAGCGGGAGGGAGAGAGAGAGAGAGAGAGAGAGAGAGAGAACCGTTAATCTGGTTTATCCTTCCGTCACGTGACCAGGGAGGATTTTTTTTTTTTTTTTAAGGGTCAAAATGAGAGAAGAATGATGATGATGATGATGATGATGATGATGATGATGATGATGATGGTGAAGACTACGGAGAATGTTTTGAAATAAAAAATAATCCAAAATATCAATTTTTAAACTTTCTCGTTATGATTTCTCGCCTTTTCTCCTTTTAACGTTTCATATTTGTCATAAAAGATCATTCTCCCCTCACAGAATCTTTTTATATATATATACATGTTTTTGCTCACTTAACTGTTTCAGATCGCGAAACAATTTTCAACAACAGTCAAAGATAACATGAGTAAATATAAAAAAATTGTAATCAAATTATGATTTCTAAAATCAGTCCAAATGAGGTCACTCCAAAACTTAATCTTGTTTTGTTCGTGGAATATGAAGATGAACGTACTCATGTGCAACAGATCATTGTCCTGCTGCATAATCCCAAATCCCAAGTATTCTTTAGTGTACAAACTGACGTGAACACATTGAGGATTATCTGATGCAGTGCAAAAATTCAAGGTCCCACCAATTGCTGCTAGTTGTCCAGCAGCCTTAGGCCATCAGTCTGTGATGTTTTTAGGTTCTCTTTCTGAAATGTCTTAGTTTTACTCCAACAATGGTACACGCCTTCTAAAAGGTTCAGTTTTTGTCTCGTCAATCCACAGAACATTTCCCTTTGGGTTTCCATTCCTTCATATGTTTTTGGGAAATGGGAGATGGGTTTTGAGTTATTTTGGTTTCCACCGTTCAATCATGAATATCTGAATCGTTGATAAACTCCTGAAATCTTTTTTGGTAGGCCAGAAACTCCTTGGAAGATTCACCACTGCTTCACTTTTTTCTCAATTTGTGTATGATAGCTCTCATGATGATTCACTGGAATGAAGTATTGCAAATTTCTTCTTTTTCCTTTCTTTTGCTTCTGATCTGTTTTTGAATATCTTTAAATCGTAGTATCGTGTTGGTTGTTGAGATTTTCTAGTCTTGTCAGACAGGCACTACTTGACTCTACAAGCAAGGCAGTCTTCAAGCCGATGTAGAGAAAGTAAACTAAATAGTGTTTTTAGTTTTCATGATTTAACCAACAGAGTTACCTTTTTCCATTGAACCATGTTGGTTTGGATCAAAATTTCCCCTTAGTTAATAAAATTGTAACTTGGAAGTTGCATCTTCAATTTACCTTGGATTTATTTATCTGATTTTAAAATGCATTTAATGATTCAAAACATATAAGTGTAAGAAAAAAGCATGTGTAATTTCCATGGAAGCACATTCTTTTTCATAAAACTCCCGAGTCCACAGAAGAAAAAGCTAGAACAGAGTCATCACTCTTCTTCATTTACTTTGCCCCTAACAGTCTCTCAAAGATATTTTAATTTTCGGAACATCTGAACTGAGGGATTGGACTTCATTTCACGTCAGTCTGTGCAGATGGCCTAAACCAAGCCGGACAGCTGGGCCACCAGTAAACACAGGGCTAAGCTCTGTTAGGTGAACTGCGTCATACTCAGATTGGGGATTTTCCTCTTCTGAAATGACATAGCTTCCTCATTAAATGCTCAAGCACAATTCAAACATGTCCAAGTTCAGGTCCATTTTTCTCTTTTGCGTTGCTACGTTGCAGTCCAAACTCTTGAAAATGATTTCTCTCGGTTATCAGATATTGCGAAAAACTTGATACTTTGAATCTAGTGAAAATATCGATATTTTAAATTCAGTTCATAACATCTGCTGCTTTTAACCGGTGAGACTTCTGAGTTTCGGGCGACATGAGAGCGGAACTCCATTTTTACAAAAGCAACAGGAGGAGTCCGTTTTTGAGCCGTCAGCCATTGAAGCGTGACCCCTCACTGTTAGAATATGCTGCGATGATCCACTGTGGTGCAGCTGAATGCACATAGAGACGTTGGAGATTGTAAGAGATTAAAAGCTGCTAAATCCTAAATGAACTAAGAGAGAGTCGGTGAGAGAGAGAGAGGGACAGAGACAGTAAAGGGGGTCAGGTTGCGTGAGTAACATGCCACGCGACTGCCTCAACACATTGACTGAGGCAGCAGTTCGGCCTCGGGAGGGGAAGAGCATGGCTGCTGACATAGATTTGCACCAAAACATGTCGTCGGTTTTAGCTCATTTTATTATTTTATAATATATTTATGTTGCGAAAAGCCTTGAAATAAATATGTTCATGGAAGTGGGATAATTGGAAATAAAAATTCAGAAAAAAATTCTAAACAAGTTTCCCTCCTGCTGGATTCGTCACATTTGTTTTGGAGCGAGATTATGGTACAGCAATGGAAAATGAATTTATTCTGACTCATTTGCACATCAAAGACTCACATTGAGCTTCACATAGTTGATTATGACAAACTGATAGAATGGGAGAGATTCTCTTAGGCCACAGAGAATCTTGTGTCTTGTGTCAATCTTATCTAATATTTATATAATGTCTTCCTACCTTAACTTGTATGCTGATGATACACAGGTTTATACACAAAACCACACTCCCTTAGTCACCAAGTAAGCATGACACGAATATATTTCTTGCTACTGATGTACTTTTTGCATGCTTGTTCTCCTATTTTAATATAAAACCATTTTCAAATAAACTCCTGGGCGAATCATGCTACACAACTGAACCTGCCTTACCAGGGGTGCCAAGAAATGAGGAGGGTGCTGTTTCATGTGTCAAAACCAGGCACAATAAAATCCACAAAATGATATGAAGCATTTCTCATTTAATTCTTTCCAGAACAAACATAGAAAGGTCATTATGATGTCCTTAACAAAATCATCTGAGATTTTTTTTTTTTTTTTTGAGACACAACTGTATAAATACAAGAAATTATTTTACTCATTGGTAAAAAGTGAACAAAATGGGCACCTGAATCCACAGTGTAACATCATTTCAGACCTACAAACATTAATCAACACCAGTTAATTAACATTTTAATATTTCAAGAGTAATTCAAGAGTCAAGAGAGAGAGAAAAAAAACCGGATGCCCATAAAAAGTAGGAAGTTTGCAAGTTTTCTTCTAACATAAAGCTGTTACGTTATTTATAACAAGAGGTACTCTAGAACAAAATAGTTAGAGTAATAAAAAAAAAAAAAGACTGGTCTTTTGTCTCTTTTTTTCCCCCACAAATACTATTACCAAAGTCATGCAAAAAAATTTTTTTAAAAATTAAAACCGACACCAAAACTTGCAAAAGGATGGAAGCTAAAGGATTCCAAGAAACTTTCTATATGGCAGATTAAGGCAGTAGAAATGAATTTCTTTTAAATGTATACGCTCAAACCACTTGAATGAAGAGTTCAAACTGCTTCATGTCACATTTTTTTTGCAAAGCTCTTTTTCATTCGTTATTTTTTTTTATTTAGTTCATTTTTAAAAAAAAATCTCCTTCATTCTTGGGAAGAAAAGAAAAAAAGTTTCACATTCGGCAAAAAAAAACGTTTAAAAACAATTCATTCGCAATAAAAAGAAACTATACAGGTTTCTGCACAGTGCAATCACAAACTAGAAAAAAGCCCTTACATTCTATACATATGGCGTGGCTTTCTCTAGGAAACAGCTGGAAGAAATCCTTGTAAAAAGTCATTTAGAGAGCAGAAGAACGCATTTATAAAAGCATACTTAGAAAAGGACAGACTTAATCATAATGACAAGTTTGATAAAAAAAAAAATTAGAAAGACAGCATTTACTGATGTTACTGTTTCATCGACTTGTCTTCATCAACCTCAAGCCTCAGTTACAGTGCCTCCTGGTGGCTTCTACCAGTCACTGCAATCTCAAGGAAATGTAATTTGTCGACATGCAGCAAATTTCAATCTAAATTTCAAGATTTTGTAAATGCGGCTAAAGCCAAAGATGGTTATTGAACAAGAACTGTTAGGTGGAAATAACTCTAAACTTTCTGTAGAGGTTTTTAACTCCTGATATATCAAGACCATATTCATTTGAAAATCCGCAAGGCGGATGGTTTGAACATGAAGGATGTCAAGGAATGTCATAAAGGAATCATAAAATCTACATTTACAGAAGATCATATATTGCAAGTGCTTTTTTTCTTTTACTAATTACCCTTAATGTCAAAAATAGTCAGGTTGGAATGCTTTAACTTGCAACATTTAGCTGCAATTAAACGAGGGAAAACAACACGCTTGATTTAGAGTAAGAGTGAAGCAGTCTCTATCAGACACGAAAGGACGAAATATTAAAGAGTTCATTGAAATGTTCTGCCCGTTCTAGCAAAGCAAATCAAAAAGGTGTGGAACATAGAATCAAGAAGATTTCCACAGGTATTCTCTAGTTCAAAGATTACCTAAAAAATGTGTCTCCATTTCCAGTCAGACGCCTACATTCGGTCATTATAGGGGTAAATGTTACGATAACGTTGGGATTTTATAGACACAATAGAAACAGCGCCATTGTCCACACAACAGGCAGCTTTGATTCAATTTAAAAACAAGACTTAGAAGCTTATGGTTGAATTTAGCATAGGGTAAAAATTATACATACTGGCTCACATATATATTTTGTATGTGTCACCCCACTGATATTTGTTGAAAATCGCTTGGCAAGTTGCAGAGAAACCACAGTCTGTGGCGTATTTCTGGCTGGATGCTAGACCACTCATCTCGGCGCACGGATAAAAATAAAAATGAACGGATTAAGCCGTCTGCAACAAACTTCTGAAATTGGCCCCAATTTCAACCTCATTACAAATTGATGGACGATGCTGATCTGGAAACCAACAACATAAAAAGAAACCTGTGATTTCTCTTAGGAGGAGTGGGAACTTATCCATCAGAATTATTAAACTGGTTGACTGATACTAAAAACATGCAGTTTTTTTTTTTTTGATTTTTGCTAGTGGATTCAAATTAACATATTAAAAAGGGGAGAACATAAATATTTGAGTTTGCTTATGTCATTTTTGGGAAAATCCTCCTAAATTCAAACATGTACACTAAACCCTTTTGTACAGGCTGGAACTTTGTAGATAAGAATAGCTCAAATCAAAGGTGCATTTATGTCCAAAATGAATGTATGTAAACTTCTGAATGGAAATGTAATATTACAACAAGACGGTGTTGAATATATTCTATTGCTTTCTGTTTAAGAACTGAGAATATTTTTGTTAACTAACAAGAAAAATTTGTGCGAAACAGGTAATCTATAAACGTGCAACGAAACTCTTGAGTCCGTCAGTGAAACATCTGGGCTCTGCTTTGCTAGATTCGACCAAAACCTAAACGGATCCTTCTACCTTCGGCACGAATGCAGAAGGATCATTTAGTCGCAGAGAGGGAGTGGAAGAGCAACCAAAACAAAGTGCATCATTTAGGGCGACCAGCCTAACTCAGACTTTGCAAGATACACAAAAAAATAAAAATATTAAAACCCACGTTGTAGTTTTTGGGTTGACAATTACACGCACTCCTGCTGGATAAAAATAAAGATGGATATATACTTGCAAAGCTTTTAAACATGTAGCATTACTGAAATCCCACCTGAAACTCTGCCTCTGGTTGCAGTTTAGCAAATAGTGCAAAATTAGTTACAATTAACAGTCCATAGGACCACATTTCACTGCTATGCAGCAGGTCAGAGCTGCTGCCCGCTGTCCTCTTGTCGCTATTAAAAAGTTACACATCTAAGACAGAAACTGTACCTGGTAATTATTGCATGAGACACTCTTAATCATTTGCATAACATTTGTATAGACTTGTGTTGTTCCTTTAAGTTTCCCTTCTGACCTTTTTCTTCTGGGAGGGCTTCTGAGGTTCCACGGTTTGCTCAGACTTCTCTGTCAGAAGGCAAAACAGCAGAGGTCAGTTTAGAAGAAATATCTGAGCATATATTGGAAAGAAGAGAAAATTGCAACTCCGTTGTGGAGTTGGAGCCTGAACTCACTCTGAGAGGATGATATGCTGGTATTCTGTGAGTTTAGCGGCAGCGCAGGATGCTCTGGGACTTTGGTTGCTGCGCCGTGTGCAGCAGCTGCACTCGGAGTCTATAATCAAACAATTACAAGAAACAAGTACTCTTACAAATTGATCTGATTTAAATATTTTCATTTTAAAAAAGTATTTGTGTTGCATTTCTTACTTGAGCATCAGCTGCAGGCTCCTCTTCTGCTTTCTTCTTCTTTTTCTTCTTCTTCTTAGATTTTTCTGCTCCACCTGAGGGATCGTCAGTGTCCTTCTCATCTTCTGATACCTGCCATAAAGTTTTTTGTTTTTTTTAAATCTTAATTTCTACATAAAAAAAAAAATATCAAAACAAAGGTTTTGATATGGAATCATTGATAAATATTAGGGGGAAGTTTTTAATAAAGGAAAAAATTGCAATAATTAAATAAACCACAATGTGAAATCCATGTCTACAATCCGATGAAATGAATTACTGAAATAAATTCACTTTTTAATAATATCCTGAGACACAGCTGTTAAATATACAAGGCAAACCAATAATCTAGTGCCCCAAAAGGAATGCTTTTAGCTTTTTCCCCAAAAGTTATTTACTTCTCCTTTGCAGACCAAGAAAACACTCTTATTTAATTCTGAAATATTTCCATAAACAAAAGTGATACATCTTAGTTTTAGTCTCAATCAAACGGGCTGTTTCACACATGGCCAATAGGGGAGCGCAGTTTAACACAAAATGAAAAAGTTTTAAAATATTTTTAATTTAGAAGCAAATTTACAGACATCTCAACTGCAGCCGAGAACATCAGAGCCCCTCATTTTGCATTGATGATATCTTTATTATTCTCTGTTCGTTCATGCAAGAGCGTCTACTTAAAAGAACAGGAAACAAACAAAGCATTCAGTACCAGTTTCTTTCTGCTGGTTACCCAAACTAGCACTTAATCATAAACCCAAAACCGAGATATGTGCAGAGCTTCGTCTTGTGAGCATTCTTACATAGTACGAACAACAACAACTGGAGTGTATTAAAGTATAAAACCTTGGGCTGATCCTTTTGCAGGGCTGGTGCTGCTGCAGAAGGCTCTTCGTAGTTTCCCCAGTGCTCCGCTGGGGCACTCCAGTCAGAGGAGGAATCTGCTGCCATCCCCTCTGGAAAACATGTAGCAGAGAGCTGCAAGTTAGTTATCAGAAAGAAGAACAAACAGATCCTTCATAAAACAAGCTGCAGTCACTTATATGGCTGTGCTCTGTAGGAAGATAAAGTGGCTACTCACTGACTCCTGACCACTGATCGTCAACAATGGTTTGGTTGGCCCACTGCAACTTAGCTGAATTTGATAATGGATCTAAGAGACAAAGAGGTTTATTATTATTCATTTTGTAAGGCTACAAAATCTATTCTGGCTAATTATGAAACTCTTTTTTTTTTTTTTTATTTATTTCCTGGACAGAACAAGCAGGAAGTAAATGCGATCAGTCAGCACCAACCTGCAGAGTTCAGCTGCAGCACGGAAAAGGGCATTGCCTTCATCTTCCCGTCCATGCTGCTCCAAGCGGCTGCTGACAACACATGGAGACAAAGATATGGTTGGAATGCTGCTATGACTTATTTATGTCAATAACAGGACAACAGTCTGCTAAGTTATCACTTGTACTTTTAGCTAATTCTTAAAAAAAACAAAAAAAACAACCTCCTCTAAAGTTGCTACAGATGCAATACTTTGTCAATTATTATCATCCTATTAGAGTTAGAGGAGATTTAATAAGTCACAAAGCCACAATCTGAATGGCTATTCAGCACTCCTTACTAGGACACTCCTAAATAAAATCCAGTGCAATGAAATGCCTTCAGCGTTATAAGAAATTCTGTTTAGTTTGTGCTTTGGCAAGCAAAGACACAAACTGAATATTTTTTGCCTATATGCTGCGGTGGAAAAACTATCATCATGTTGAACACACCATCCACCACCCACGGTGCAAAACGGTGGCGGCAGCATCATGCTGTGGATATGCTTTACTTCAACAGGCAAGTCCAGCAAGAAAAAAAACGTAAAAGGCTTCAAGACTTCGGACTGAAGCCGTTTGAGGACTGAGGGTTTAGAGTCGACTCTAAACATGGCAACCTGAGCAACTCCCGATCAAAGCCTGCTCAGTCGGGTCAAAATCCAGACCTAAATCTTACTGACAGTCGCACCAAAACTTGAACACGCTCGTTCACAGACGAACTCAATCATTTAATCTGACTGATACAGAGCCATAAGAATGAGCAGTGTCTGAGCAGCTTTAAGAAAAAAAAAGACATGCCACACTTTTCAGTTTGTAAAAAATATTGGAATCATGTGTGACTTTTCCTATTCCTGTTTATTCTGCATTTGTATGAATAAAGTACTTTTGAATTGAACTGAATTACGCACCACTTTGCTGAAACTCTTGATACAATATGTGAAAGTCGACAGGCATTACAGTGGTACCTTGAGACTCCTGAGCCCAGGGTCGGGGGTCAGACTGGGGCCTGTACTGTGCAGATGGCGGTATGGAGCTCCACTTCTTTCCTTCCACAGAACCAGCTTGACCAGTGGCCTTCAACGGAACATCAGCCCAGCCTTCACCGTTGACTGTAGGCTCTGCTCTCCATGCAGAGGAAGCTACAAAAAGAAGTGGCAAAAAAGGGAAATGCATGACTTGCGATACTGCTGCCAGACATCCTGGGTTGCATTCAAAGCATCTTTATGATAAATATGCTGTTAAACTGGTGTTTTGTGCAATTTTAATTGTTGCAAAACTCAAAATGAAACAAAAGAATTTCAGGTTTATTTGCTTCCTCTTAAGTTTATCTCCCACGACATTAAGATGCAACAGGTCAGAACTTATTTAAAGAAAGTACAGAACAGACATACAGTTCAATGCTTTGCCTTTCCCACTGGCTCCGTCTCCCTTTGTGTTCGGTCTCGAAAGCTGGTTCTCTGTTTCACATATAGAGCCAATAAGGTGTCAATATCAACTTTGCGACATCACACTCAAAATATACAGCTTATGTTAGCGGGTTTAAACAACCACTTTAAACTTGGGTGTGGCGTCAAATTCTCTTATTGGAACAAATGAGAATAACAAATTTGGTGTTCAGGGGATGATTACCGTTGTTTCCTCGCTTCTTTTTGTTCGTTGCTGAGGCTGCAGGTGTTTCGACGTGGCCCTTGGAAGCTTTGTTGCCTCCCGGGCTCCCAGAATCCTCTGAACCTTTGTCCTTCTTTCGCTGTTGCCGCTTCTCTCGATTGCTGACTTTAGTCTCCCATGCACCTTGGAGAAATACAGACGAAGCAACAAGGAATGATTAAGCAACTACAACCTTCTATAAGAATAAGCATTTTTTTCCAAGTCTTTTACTAATTTGCACAAGTGCATTGTAGAAGTACTGGAGAGCCTCTGTGAACTTTAATCCACAAATGAATCTTGGGTCAGACTTTGATTTAAATCTTTCCATTTCTTTTTTTATTGTATGTTTAGAATATTTGTCCTGTTAGTGGGGGAACCTCTGAATAATGTTATAATGTTATTCTTGCCTAGTCTGTCAGTTTATGTGCTACATTGGATATTTAAAAGTTGAAATTTTGTTTCATAACCTAACATTCCTAACTTGTATTTTTTCTGTTTTTTTTTTCACTAATGTTCCCAAGCAAACCTCCAAGTTACTTTTTTTTTTGTAAAAACCTTTGAACAGCTTACAATGTTAGTCTATCATTTAAAATCTCAATAATATGCTTTGCAGTTGAAGTGTAGGTGGAATATTCCTGCATATCACAAGGGGCTAGCCTAGGCTAACAGTATAAGCGGCTTGAAAGTGACAACCCCTCCAGTGGAGACGCACCATCATCGGGTTCTTTCACTTCACTCGCGGGCAACACCTGAACTGGTTTCACATCTGCCTTAGGTTTCTTCTTGGTTTTTTTCACCTGCACCGGGGGCGATGCCTCATGCACCTGCTGAGATTTTGAAAAATCAACAACAAAAAATGTTTGATTATTGTCTTCAGAAGCGATAAATAGACCACTACAAGACAAACCATCAAATAAAACTTGCAGCTTGCTTGTTCAACAATAACAGTTTCGATTCCCCTTAATTTTGGTCTCACCTTAACAGCTTTTAACTGTGCAGCTGTTTTTGAAGCTGCCACAATCTCTTTAACTTCCTCTTGAGCAACGACCGGCGGCTGACCATTGGACTGAGCCTTCTGTAACACAAAGACACGAAACAAAACACAAGCTACTGTTAGTTTGCATTGTAAATACATTTGCTAATCAAGCTGTTATTTATAACACTGTTAAAACTGACAAAGTGAAGTAAATAACTTCCTCACTGATGACAAGCTAACACTTTGTGCTAAAGCAGCAGCAGACGCAGCTAAAAGTACAGATTTAAGAGAGTTTAACACGGACCAAATCTAATGGTTGAGTCAGATTACATCCAAAATTGCAGATCTTGTCAGTTGTTCCCAGTCTACAATGATCATCAGCTATTAAAAGTCATCCAAAGAAGGAACAGCATTAAACCAGCCATAGTATTGTGATGCACATGGAGAAACAAGGCTGGCATATCTGGCCCTATCCAACGGATGAAGTACGCAGTGCCTCACTCTTCCTTATGGGGCTGCATGACTGAAGGCCAGTCAGGGTCATCATCAATATCTGCTGGATACAGTTTTTGGTCAACTGTGTTTGCATTATTAGTGGGTGTTTGTTAATGGAGTGGACATTAACAAACAGGACGATTTCACTTAATTGCATGGACTTAAAAAAAACCCAACAACAATGAAAGATTCCTCTACTCCTTATTGAACCACTGAGGACTTTTTCCAAGAGTCTCATGTGTGTAAATATTTGTCTCAATTCATAAAAATAGAAAGGTACTACTCATCATAATCTCGTTTCTATTACAGAGAGGAACATGTTGCTATAGGAAGTAGGTAGGATGTTTTATTAATGGAGGCTATCACTACTGGGCGCTATAACCTAATCAATGACGTGTCAGTTAGCAACACGTAGCTAGTTAGCATGTCATTTTTGTTTCTACAGAAATTGTACACGTTACATATTGACCGAGTCGTGGTAGGTGAAATTGTTTTTTTTTTTTTGTTTTTCTTTTTAGTTTGTAATTTATCTATGGACAAAGTGAGCGTCAAGCTCCTGCCTAGTTTACTATAAGGAAGGCAGCTGAGGTAAACTAGCGTGAAATGGTAGCTGTTGTAGCCATATTTACTTTTATTTACTGATTTTTCTCCACTAGAGAGAGCATCTTTAGTCAAACGCGTTGAGGGAAATCGCATCGTTTCATTCAGCCGCTGAGATGAGACGTTCCTACTTCCTCACCTTGTCGCCGGTTTTCTTTCTGTTTCTCCTTTTCGGCTCCTCTGGTTTGACACTTTTACCGTTGAAGCCGGCCTTCCGCGTCTCCTCGCCGCCTCGGTTGACCGGGGAAGCCCGCTTTTTGCCGACCAGCCGCCCTCCGCCGGCGCCGCACAAAGCGGCCCAGGACGCGCCGAGCAGCAGCGGCAGCAGCAGGCCGACCGCTGCCGCTGACAGGACGAGCCAGCTCGGGTACAGCTCGGGCTTCAGACCCAGATCCACGCCGAACTGGGCCCGAACCAAGCCTTGTCCCGAAGACACCAGCTCCCGCAGACGGCTGGAGAGCAGCTCAGCCTTGTCCAGCGCGAAACTCCACAAGTCTCCACCTGCCATGTTTGACAGGAAAAAAAAAAAAAAGGAGAATGCGAACAAACCTCACTAGCTGTTAGCTTTCATTTTGCTCCGCATCCGCGTGTCGGAGGAGTGGCTAGTCTAATTTCGCTGCGAGAAATCAAAACTCCATGCACGGCATTTAAAGACACTGTCCACTCCATTAACAAACACCCACTAATAATGCAAACACAGTTAACTAGAACAATACTGATTTACATTTATTTCACTGATGTAAAATGAAAAGCAAAATCAAGGGGATAAAACCCCCCAGCTATCACTGCTTCGTTTGTATTTGTGTTGATGACGTCACAAGAGGCGGCCATTCACAAACTCTTTATAACTAGTTATAATTGGCCAAGTTACTATCAAGTTATAAAAAAAATAAAAAAAAAGCAGAACTTGCATAAATAATTTGTACTGATTTTACAGAAAATTCTGGACATAAGCTTGACATGCTGTCTTAACTCGTGCAACAGAAATATTCATCGCCAGTCTTTCACTAAATGTTGGCGGAGGCTCCAGCAATAAGCACACAAGCAGCATTTTTTTTTCCCCAACAAGATGTGATTTTTATTTGCAAATTAATATTTCATACCAAAGTCTAAAACAAAACCGACCAAGCTGTGACCCAGAACACCACACCGCGTGAGGCGCAGCTTTGTTTAAAAGACACAGTTTGATGTAAAATCAGGAGGGATATCTTTGAAATTTATGACCATAGAAACACCAAGCACACTGTTAAGGTGAGTAAACCAAATGAAAACCACCAGAAACACTTTCTTGACTTGGTTTGTTTTCCATACTGCCTTTACAAGTTGTTAATTGTATAAATGAGTAATAGCAAAGAGTAACTTTCCGACATAATGAAAACTGATGTAATGTAATTAAAGGAAACATGACAAACTTTTGGCATGTTTTACCTAATTTCCACTTCCAAAAATATATATATAAATAGATCAAATATAACAAATAGTCACAAAAAAATAAAGTATGCCTTCTTTAATTTCTAAGGTTATACGTCTCACCATAAAATGTGAACCGTCTTCGCCTTAGTAAGTGTTAAAAAAATTATACATCAGATCCCACTTTTATTACACAAGCAATATGTCATATTGCATATTATTATGTCATATGTTGTTTATCTGAGATTGTATTTTTCCCAATTGAACGTCTATTAAGAAGTTTTTCTTTTGTTTGGATAAAGAAAACTTAAAATGTAATTCAGGGTGTGGCTGCTTTGTGTAAATCAGGATGGTAGTGACAGTGCTCTCTTGCTTTCAGAAGTCTGCGTCCAGAGTGAATTCACAGTCCATCATGCTCGACATCACTCCGAATCTCTGGTACTCTGCTACTCTTTTCTCAAAGAAGTTTGTTTTTCCCTCAAGAGAAATGGACTCCATGAAGTCAAAAGGATTTTCCACATTGTAAACCTTTTAGAGAGAGAGAGAAAAAAAAAGAAGAGGACAAGAAACTCATTTTTCCACCGATTCCACATTTTTCATTAAAAAATAAAATACCCAAGATTTACGAATCTTGTCTCATTATTGGTGGGGGACCATAAACAAGAACATTTCTTAACAGTTAAATATGAATGAGATGTTTGCTACCTTTAACAAAAAAAGCTCAAGTCAAGATTTATTTCAGTGTTTGTTTCTTTTGCCTTTTCATATTGATATTATTTAAATGCAAATGTTTCATCAATGATTTTTTTTTTCTAGACTTTTCCAAGATTGGGGGTGTCCAGACGCCCCCCAGCCCCTGGGATTTACAGCTATGAAAATGTACATGTTATTTAATAGTTTGCACAAGTATTTTCTTAGATTTTTATGTCAGCATAAGGACTTACAGATCAAACTGACATTGTTTAGACCGACTTAAACGTGTTTTATTATTACTTGGAAGAATTACCTTGGTCAATCCAAGATCAACGAGCAGCCGGTCGGCTACAAACTCGATATACTGCTTCATGAGGCAGCAGTTTATTCCAATCAGATCGACTGGTAAGGCCTCTGTCAAAAACTCCTATACAATAAAACAAAACATTTATGAAAATACTGCAAGAAGACAAGATAAAGACACAGAAATCCTGCATAATAACATCATATTATCCACCTGCTCAATGCTCACAGCTTTGCTGATAATATCTTTGACTCTGTCCTCTGAAGGTTTTTTCAGCAGGTAGCTGTACAGCAGGCAGGCAAAGTTACAATGCAGACCCTGGGAAAAGGGGAAAAAAAATCTTTAAACACAAGCTCGGCTCAAAGTGCTGTACAAAGCAAAATCAAGACACAAAAACAGAAATCTATTAAAACAAAAAGTTGGTGAAAAGGCATACTGGTTAAATCTTTCAAATGTGTAGTTTATCTAACTATTCGGGCCAACTATACTCTTGCCTCAGGATCTAAAATCATTTTCTCGTACCGCCCAATTATTTAATTTTCTGAAACCACAGTTATGTAGCATGCTACAAATACCTAAACATTTACAATGCAGTTTAAAAAGCTGTTATAAAAAGTCTCCACAGAAAAAATCTTATTGTACAGAAGAGTTTATTTCCAAATGCAAATCGAACTCTCCAGCCATTTTCTTATTCTGGAAAATGAGGTTTACATTATCCTGCGTAGCAAGGAATTACCAGGAAAGAAGAGAGATTGTTTCCATATTTCAGGCAACAATTAGGTAAATAATGTGAAAAATGTGTCTTATTTTATTTGTTAGAACATTGGGAAGATGCAGTACCTAACAGAAATCTGCACGACAATTATATCGTTTTCTGAGCTACACTGCAACAATTTTCCTGGTGAAATCACAAATATTTTAAAAGTTTGCCCGACATAAATTTGTGACCACCTCACCTCATCCCTGCTGATGAGTTCATTGGAGTAGGTAAGGCCTGGCATGAGGCCCCTTTTCTTCAGCCAGTAAATAGCAGCGAATGAGCCTGAGAAGAAAATCCCCTCCACTGCTGCGAAAGCCACAAGACGCTCCCCTGTGGACCCAGAAAAGAAAACTCCTATTGAATTACCATGAACAAGAAGTTTCTCTAGCCTGGGTTTTTATGTTTCATATAGAGTTTAGTCAATAGTAATCTTTTACTGGAAGTGTCATGGTTTACCAAAGGTGGATTTGTTGTCATTTATCCATTGGAGGGCCCAATCCGCTTTTCTTTGCACGCACGGCATGGTCTGAACAGCGTTAAACAAATGGTCCCTGGAAACACAAAAAGCACCAAATTAAACAGTGACTTTTTCTACGCTTATTGTATGCTATTTTCTGTACAGGTCGAGTGAAAAAACAATCAAATCTGTAAAAAAATAAACTTGCAACAATTAAGTACAATCTAGCTGCTAAATAGCAGGTTGAAAGAGTGGACTGAAACTTTAAAGCATTGAGTTTCTTTGGCAGGAGTGGATCAGTGTGTCACATTTTGCCAACTCTGACTTGTCTAAATCTCTTAGACTGAAAGGATATCTCCTGTCCATGTCCCTCTTCAAGAAACCCAACAGATTCTCTGACAAATCCAGTTCTGTACTTTGGCTAGACCATTCCAAAGCTTCAATATGTCCAGTATGTCATTCTTTTGCAGATTTGGACATGTACCTGTACTTGTTAGTGTTTGCAGCAACTGCTGGTCGACAACGATACACACTGCTGTATTCTTCCCATTATGATTTATACTTGATGTCTTTTTTGGTATGTTTTATTATTTTTATTTTTTAACTTTGACACTCTGTCTTTTCATTTTTATACTTGCTGAAACATCAATTGCCCATTTGGGACACAAATAAATCTGAATCTGAATCTACTTGGATTCACTGTGATGCTAAAAAAATAAAACCACTCGGCTTCCAAGCAGACGCGTGAGGATTTTGGGTCAAAACTGACAACAAACCACAAAGAATGATGCTGCCAGTATTCTGTATATTGCCACAATATTGTTATTCTGGCAAGTTGTTTTTAGTATCAAATATTACCTTTTTATTGTGACCTGAAAAAATAAACTTTATGTGTTTTATTTGAATTATACTGTTTAAGTCTGACAATGAAGCTGAAAAAAGTTTTTTAATTATCCATCATGAACTCACTCTTGACATCACTAAAAATGGTTGTCAGTCAGTGTGTGTTCACTCTACAAACTGATATTTAAAAAGTAAGTCAGTAATAAAATGTTAATATGAAATTGCGTTTTCAAGCAATGTGTGTGAGAAAATAAACTCATTTTGTCTTTTCCATGCTTGAAAATTTATAAGGTGCAAGGAACAAACTGTGAAATATAAATATGCAGAATGAAATCCTAGCAACAGGAGGAAGATTTGTTGTCGTTTCTTATCGTTTTCTCGTTTTAATAAGAAGCAGTTAAGCTTAGGCCCTGTGGGTACATTAAAGCTGCTGCATCCAGGGATGCAGCTGAGAGTGAAGATTACATATCTGATTAACAGGTGCTTGTTCAAGAAAAATTAGTGAGGAGTAATTCGAAAGAATCTAAAGTCAAAAATAGAAAAACGCACCCAAAATTTTCCAGGCAACAGAACGTAAGACAGAATCACAGACAGGTTGCTGACCTCTCTTTCAGATCCCTGATGTAAGTGTTGATGAGCATGCTGTACATCTCTGAGTGAACAGTCTCTATGAGGATCTGGAAGCTGTAGAAGGAGCGCGCTTCAGGCAGCTGCACTTCCTGGCTGAACCTCTGCACCTGTTGAGACCAAAAACAAAACCGTTAAACCACAAAACAATCAGTTACTATACAATAGAAAATGGCTTTGAAAACTGCCACTGTTGGCTTGCTTACACCGTAAATCGAGTAGGTTAAATACATGGTAGGTTACATCTATAAAATAAATAGCATTTATTGCAGCTGAGAAACACCCCTTCTCACCAGGTTCTCGTTGACATCCCATCACTGGCGGCAAAAAAAGCTAAAATGTGTGAGATAAAATGTTTTTCTTCAGGCTTCAAGCAGTCCCAGTGCGCCAAGTCTTTGGAGAGATCAACCTGAAAAACATCAAAATCTAGTTCAGAGTCAGATTTGGTGAAGATTTCAGGTAAACCAATCAAATGTGTTGTTTCTTCCCAAAGTAGGAGAACTCACAGGTCACCTCAGCATATTTGTAGCACCATGCCTAAGGGATCATTTTGATAATCTGATACAAGTTTATAGGAAGATAAAGTAGACCTCATCACTCCATTATAGCCAGAGTTACAATGCAAGGATGTGATCAAAGCATATTGATGTGTCAGAATGACCCAGTCAAAGTCCAGGTAAAAATCCAATTAAGAATCTGTGATTCAACTCAAAAACTGATCATCACAGATGCTCAGCACCTAACCTGTTGTTAGATGCCAAAGAGTATATTCTTTAAGTCATTATATATTCACATATATATACATTCTTATGAGTTAAGATATTTAATTAGTAATTACCTCCTCCACCGTCCAGAAAGACGCCTGAGCTTGCTTGTACATCTTCCAGATATCCGGATGTTGGATGGGAAAGATGACAAACCGTCTGGGGTTCTCCCGGAGAAGAGGTTCGTCCTCGGCTTCCGTATCGCTTTGATGACCCTCATATTTTTCCTCGAACCCGTTCTGCAAAGTACGAATTATGACTTCTTTTTCCTGCTTGTAAACTAACTTTATGTGTCCCTTTAAATAACAAAAGCTACCTCTTTTGCGCCTGCGCACTGACTCAAAACAAAAGACGACATTGAAATCGTTCGATAAACGTTTATAAAATACTAACTTAATCACATTTATTTGTCACTGGATGGTATCTTTAATTTAGATTCATTTACTTTTTTTTTTTTTTCCATTTTCGACAACCCAAAAACTGTCAACAACCGATGGCGACCACGAGGTGAAAAAAATCCGTTTTATTTTTCTATTTTACACTCCTACCCAACAAAAAAAAAAAACCCCAAATATCTTCAACGAGTTTCAACGATAATTCTTCCTCCAGTTATGTCAGCATAACTGAAGGTAATTATGACATTACCCTCCAGGAAGAAGCAATGTCAGCATACAACCAAAACCCATGGTTACACAAACGTCTTCTTATGTTACAAACTGCTCACATGTCTTAGTTACGGTCAGGTTGTCGACTTACATTTATGCGTCCAGTTTCCTGGGAGGACTTCTTAACCGTCGGCGTCATTTTCGACGAATAAACTGCGTTTTGTTGCTATCCGGAGCTCGTAGCCATAACCCCTTTAATGAGCCACAGGGAACACCACAGCGCCTCTAGCGGCAAGATCCACATGTGTTACGACATGTGAAGTAACGAAACCGCGTCCATAATGGAACATATTACAAAACTTGTATACTCTGTTTTGTAATAAAAAAAATATTACAAAACTATACAGCAGACAATATATTTATAACAACGAAATAATAATGAAAAATAAACATTTCAGTTTAGAATACAAAATTCTTTAATTTGAAAGGAATGTCATTTTGCATAGCAACAACACAACAAGTACAGCACTTATGTTTAATTGATTGAACTTTACATACAGTCCTGTCATATCGCAGGACAACAACAAAGCCAGTTCAGAACAGGTTGGAACATGTGTATGAAAAATCCAGATTACTACACTGGTATGTTGTGCACTCCCAGACGAAACACATCATTTGTGCAAACCCATCCGCCATTTTGGGATTTCAGCATGAATACCTGATGAAAGGCCATTGGTGGATCATCATCCGCCTGTTGCAAGAAAAACAAAATATATTTTCATTTAAATACCGTCGTAAGTAATCTCCAGCAAGAACAGTTGCAAAAAATGGTTTTAAAGTTAGGTTACATTTCTAGTAACGACCACATCACCATAAATGAACGTTCCAACAATGTCTCCTACATTTAGAAATTGTCACAAGGTATAAAGCTACTGTCAGTGAAAATCCTACCCAGTTTACAAATATAATTTTTTCAAAAGTAAAATAGGAACAAAATGGCACCAAGACGCCTGAGATTTAAACATACTTTGAATTTTAAATATTTCTTGAATCCAAAAGAGTCAGTAAGCTGCGATGTGGAGCATGTGTACATAACATGTCAGAGTATGTTTGTAGGCAAAACTTTAAGTGACCTAAAAACGATAAGCTATTATTGACTGGTGTACCTTTAACTGTCCAAAGACCATGATGAGGATACAACTGTCAATAGTTGGTTGGGAGTCTTGCTCTGTAATGACGTGCTTGATCTGCTTGAAAGGCAAGTTCTGAGAATAAAAACATAAAATTATTAAATAAATTAGCAATAGAGACTCAAAAACAGAAATCATTTGTTAGTAAACAGGGAGAGTTGCTGGTTCTTCGTAGGTGCATTCAATAACTGAGACTGGATGCAAACATTTTTCTGATTCATATCAACACTGTTATCACAACGTGCTTACTACAAGCTTGTTGGCTATTGCTTCTCTTCCCTGGAACGGTGAGCCCTCCCATGTCAGGCAGGCGCTGGGTGACTGAGGGGGAGAAAACGGAGGATTGCTATTTATGCTGAGTGGGATTAAAGCAAAATGGGGTGATGTGTAGACGTAACCAGTGAGAATGATGCTGAAATGCAGAACTTACATAGAGATTAGCAAGTGCCATCCTGTTGGTATTGTCAAACTGGTTGTAATATTCCTGAACAAAGCCCTCTCCAATCTTTTGCCATATTTCTTTATCGCCTGCCATGTGTGTGACTTTGGATCTGTGAACTGAGCAAGTCAAAAACATTGCTGTTCTGATTACAACAGGCGATTAACTTCTGTTAATAAATGCATGCATGGAGAATACCTGTGGTGTACACCAGGGGTCAATATTTATGGAACGATAACAAAATAATCTAAGAATTTTAAATCACATCAAAATTTGCAGATGTCAGACATAATTTTGACCTGACAGACATATTGAGAAATTCCTGGAGCACCTTGAATATATTAAATGGATGCAAATCTGACAGGAAGAAATCTAATTTGAACTAAAATTGTTATTGAAGAACTGTAATACAAAAATCTTAAGTGCAGAATAATTAAGATGTTGTGGCTATTGAAAGAGATAATGAAATTAAACTTCTGTGTTAATAGATAATACAATAAACTGGAAATACCTTATTATATTATATTGCATATCTTAAATTGGTATTTAGATCAATGCAAGTAGAACTGCATGTCCTGTTAATTTAACCTATTGAGTTGCATATTTCTTTTAAACTGAGGACCATTTTAATAACCACAAAGCATTATTTTATGCTGTGAATCTTCCCCCCTTTTTTTTTTTTTGTTGCTTAGTTTTCAGTTTTATTGCATGTCATATGCAGGCTTCCAGCTTGGTGCTGGTACGCCTTCATTTTTCCCACTGTGGGAATAGAAATAAAACCCATCTCTATTCCATCCTATCACAATTATTTAGTGCTGTGTTCAAAAAGATCCTTTTAGACTCAGATTTCCATTTATAAAGATGTTATGGCGGTTGATATCAAAATAATGTCATTTGGTTCCGATCCGTTAACATATGACGCTCAGTAGAACCACAGTTCACTTGTAGCCCTTCCTGTAAAAGCTTCGTTACAGCTAATAATTAATATGGTACAGTCAAGAAATATTTTCGTGTCATATTACTGAACGATTGAAGCATTCGACGCTTAATAAGTTTACTCATGTTTAGGCGAAGTTAAACACCATTTGCTAGCAGAGCACGAGCAACGGCCAGTTTTGGCTTCTTTTTTTTTTTTTTTTTTTCGCAAAGTTCATCCTCAAGTTTTCCTAGAGACCATTCATTTAGCTCTTCCCGGCGAACACTGCTGTGTTTTAATAAACACCTGGCATAAAGCACACGGTGTCGTGGTTTTTTTTTGTTGGTTTGACTTACTTTGTTCGACAAAAACCAACGTGATAAAGTTGACCGAAGTCGACGTTGCGTGTTCCCGCTTCCTGAGAGTTGTAACTAACGCTCGACGTCATCACGCGTTAACCAATCATGGCTCTGGAAGGAACTTTCTCATGGTTTGTGTGGGTCCGCTCCTTTTATGTCACCAGCGCATAAGACGGCTGCAGTTCATGACTCGAGGGCGGGAGCGGAAATTTCATTTTCATGTTCCATAATAGTTAAGATACCACCCTTAAACCAGTCATTACTTCTTACTTTCAAGTTGTAAATATCGGCAATCCAGAAATATTAAACGATTTTAGTGATTTACAATCACTAGACCCAAATTTAAGTTTGGATATGATCATGGATATTACCAGTTTTAATATTATGTTTATTTTTTTTCTCTAATTTCCCATTTTTAAATTAAGATGGTACTTCCAGGATACACATGACATACTGTTGCAGAGAAATATACATTTATGACTTATTTAATTAGATGATGATTAGAAAGCAGGGACATAAATCTCTTCCATCATTATGACTGATGGAAGAGATGGTTTAACTTCCTCCTTTTCTTCTGCTCTGCATCCACGAAGTCTCTTTTGGCAGAATTTGGGGATCGTAGTTTATTAACAACAAACAAAAATAAACAAATAAATAAAACACATCAGGAAAAACTGAAAACAAAAAAAAGCAAAAGTCCTTCCAGCTACTCGCATCCAATATCATAAAGGATATGATTGTCCAAATAAGCAACCATTACTTATTTGGACAATCAAATAAGCAGTACAAACAAAAGTGTACAAAAAAAGTAAGTAAGTCTAATAGAGCTTTTCAAACATGTTGCCACCTTGAGCGGCAATTCCGAAGCTGAAATGCTACTGGTTTTAAGCGCAGTCGGATTCGTTGAGCAAATAAACAGTTGTGCAAAAAAAGTTTGAAATAATATCAGGACATGAGATAATTTGACTTAAATACATTTTATTGGTTAATTTAAAAACTTCAAAGTTAGCATGTAAAAAGGAGATCTGTACCAACTATTTTGGCAAAAAAGACAAAAAAATACCCCCCCAAAATCTAAATAATGGCTGTGACACCTACCGCCTTGCTTTGGGGGTTAGAGCCACATTACATCATGCTGAGACAAATCAAAGTTTCCTGTTGTGATAATTCACAGTTTGTGGCGCAAAGCTTTTAGCTAAGAATGCGGCATGAGAAAGTAAAACTACTAGTTCTTGCGCCTGTGCTTTGTTCCATAAAAAAAAAAAACGGTGCCATTAAAGATTTAGCCCCATGTCAGTGAAGCAACCGTCATCCGCAGCCAGAAAAGATAAGGCTAGATAAGAAGTGAATATTTTGAAGTGGAAGACATTAAATGCTTAACTGGGTAATAGCAATATTGCTGGGGTACAAGGAATTAAGTCATATAGAATTACAGATTAGTTCAACGTGCAGAGCTGTACAAATACCAGAAACAGGAATATAGTTTTGTAGAAAAAGAGGCTGGGGTCATTTTTCATCTGTTACATCTACTGTACCGTCTTTACAGTGCCTTGTAAACAAGCAGGGGTTTTTTTTGTTTTTTTTTTTGTTTTTCCTTCCCGACTTGTCAAAGTTTAACCATCATACAGTTTTCTCTCCACCAACTTGAAAGGCGTAAAACTCCATATAGGCACTTTTAAAAAACACGTTGCTACAGTTCAGAGCTTGTCGTCACCTCAAACAAAAAAAAAGAAAGTGACGATAAAACGGTGGTAAATTGTTCTTTGTCTTCCAGTGAATTGTTCAGGAAAAAGCTACTATTGCTTCGTGAGGCCACAAGCACTGACGGAACCCTCCTCAGAGGGATGGCAGTTGTCAGTACGGTTTCACTAAACAGGCCTCTGAGGTTAGAACCAGGCTTGCATTCTGCAGTTCTGTCACTGTTCAGGCTGTGATGAGAAATAGTCGTCTGTCCGGAACACGCCGGGGACCTCTTGGCGCTGATTTGGGGCTGGTCTTCGTGGGCTGGTCTGTTTCTGAAAGCAAACGCATTCGACTCAGCTGCCACTTCATCTCGGAGCACAGAACAAAACCAAAATAATCTGCTATCAAAAGAATGCATCACACCAGAAAAAAGTATGACCTATTAAAAGAAAACTTTGTCATGAAATCTTACATTTAGGAATCCGGGGACAGTCATTGTGCGGAGGATCTTCTTGAAAGCACTCGGTAGTGTTCCTAGTTCTGTCTCTGCCTGCGTGACTTGCTCCTCCATTGCACTGACGTTGGTTCCGACCATCTTCACAAAGGCCTGCACACACAAGAGTCTTAACACACTTAAGATTCTTGAAGCCCAAAATGCACAATGTTCCTGCCACATTCCCTTTACTAAACACATTTGGATCTCAAGACATCACAAGCGATCTGACTGTGTTTTGAATTGGACTTGAAAACGAATGTCCCTGTTGCCCACTTTAATAATAATGTACTACGGCGCATTTTATGGCCTCAAGCAATTCCCAAAGTTGGAAGTGACGCAACATGCTGATGACTGCTGAAGAAATTTCTAAACTACGAAAAGGTTTCAGTGAGGATTGTTAGGGCAATGACACAGAAGTGGAAAAAATATATAATTCTACCATAAACAAACGATTGAAAATCATTTCAAACACTGTCCAAGAGTCACAAAGCACTTCTGAAGAGTTTCAGAAAGAAAGAGAGTTAGCAGGTACCATTATTTAAGAAAACGGTCAGTAAAGCACTCAACCACATTGGCCTGGCAGCGCAACAGAATGCTTGTCGACGACATCCTTGGAAGATTTACTTACCTCCAATTTATCAATTCTTCTGTAGATTTGTCTCATTTCATCAGACTTCTGTTGTATTTTTGGAAGATTTTCATTTACTACTTGGGACGTGTCATTACGAATCTAGTGGGACATGATATGCAAAAAGAAGAGAGCAAGAAATGCAAATGGCTGCTATTTTCATTTTGCAAAAGTTACTTCGGTGGTTTAAGAAACTGCCCAGGCTCACCATGTCGAGCATCCCCACAAACTCATCCACTCTCGTCAGCATTTCCTCCAAGCTTTTCTCCAAGCAGTGGATCTGGAATACAGAAAAGAAAGAAAAATATTAATCATTAAAACCTAAAGATTGACTGACATGGAGTTTTCTTTTGTATTTTTTTGTAGCTTATGTTGATATTTAGTTATCTGGGGAGTCGATGGGCAACTCCAATATCTCTAACCACCAATCTTTTTTTTTTTTTCCTTCCTTCAAAATTTATATTAAAGAAAAATGTGTGTGTGACTGGCTGGAGCAGTAACCTCATTTCTATTTTTTTTTTTTTTTTTTCTGATTCTGGTCTGATATTTTGTTGACATAATTGAGTGACCCGAATCACACTTCATTACATCTCATTTTTTATTTCGTTATCGCAATCAATATGTATTGATTATATACCAGTTAAAAGAAATCACAGCAACGCTCTGCTCATAACAATCCATGGATGGAGGACAATCCATCCATCAATAACGGGATAAAACCTGTAAGAGGCTGCAAAGATCTGGGGTAAAAGTTCACCTTCTAGCAGGACGATGGCTCTGAACATACAGCCAGAGTTGTGTGTTTAGACCAAAGCATATTCATTATCCAAAGCAAAATGCAATTAGGAATCTGTGGAAAGATTTGGAAGTGGATATTAAGCAAAGCTCTCCATCCAATCTGAGTTAATTTGACCTATTTTTGAAAAATATAATGGACAAAAATTTCACTCTGTTTACTCAGGTTGGTTGAATATAAAAGTAAGCCACACTTTTCAGATTCTTATTAGTAAAAGTGTTTGAAAATCCCCTATAATAGTCTTTACTACTTTTACGATTATCTGTTTGTTTGTCAAATAACACTTGTTGAAGTTTGGCACAAAATGCTTTGGGAATTTAAATGGACCAACATCAGCTTCAAAGATTATCTAGGAACCACGTGACAGCCTCAAATTCATGCTTACACACAGCTAAAGCCAAGCTGAGGACACACGAGCCTTTGTCCATCAGTTAGCCATGACTGATCATAAACATCCTGGAGTCATGCCTGTTCAATTAATGTCCATCAGGAGTGACAGAGGGCTCTCTAACACACTCTAGTGCACCGCTTATGATCCCACAAACACGCCAAGCTTCTAAACATCTCCCACCGAGCCACAACATGGCTCTACTGTCAGCGGAGGGCCACAAACAACCGCGCTAACTTAGCTTCCATGTTGCGCCTTAACGGCTAAACAAACCTCCTCTCCAGCCGTGGCTCGGATGTAGGACGAGTACTGGAGCGCGGTTTGTCTCAGGACCTCGTCGTCCTGCTCCGAGTCGTGCTGCTGGTCGGCTGTCCCGCGCTCCGCTGCCGCCTGGCTCAGACTCGGGCTCCGGGAGACAACGTTAGCCGCGGCTGCCGCTCCGAAGCTGGGGCTTTGGGACACGGTGCCGCTGCTGGACAGGTCGCTCACCATGGACAGGCTGCTGGCGCTCTGAGACACGATGCCGCTGTCCCTGCTGATCTCCGCGCTGGACTCCTCCAGAGGAGACAGCAGGCCCACTCTGTCCACCCGATGCTGGTCCATGTCTGCTCTCTTTCCCCCCCCCCCCTTGACCAACTGCAGTGTTTTTGCCCTATCAACTGACTGGGTCACGTGTGACGCACTGTGAACGGAAGCTCGCGAGGGACAACTTACGAAAGTGCGCTTCAAATATTCTCTCCCTCGTTCCATAATACAATACAATACAATATAATACAATATAATATAATACAATACGATATAATACAATATAATATGATGTTCACTTTCTTTAGATTTAATTCAGAATAAAAGAAATGAATCATTAACTTATGTCAACAGGTTTCACAAAATTGTATTATATTAATTAAAAGCAAAACAGATATAATAATCAATTATGACTTTATGTTCAACTAAAATAAAATCAATAAATTAACCCAAGTATTTCAAATCCCCTCTGATTGACAAAGGAGAAGTTAGTCGAACTAACTTAACTCTAACTTAACTCTTGTGTGTTTGCTGACAAAGCAAACACTCTTTCAGTGATCTTATGCTTCATTTACTAAACATAAACAAATTATGTCACTTTAACAACCAAAAGTTGCCTTCTATTGACAGGTATGTTAATTAAACTATTTTTCTATCATTTTTTAGTTAACTAAATGCAAGCTTGTCGACGGGCTCCGTCGACAAGCAAATGAATTCACACACAAATGAATTAAGTAGGTCTAATGTAATTTTGTTATGTTCTTTATTTAACATTATGACTCAACATTAAAGTTTAAAACAATTTGAACAAAAATGAACTGGGATTCGTTTCAGCTGTCCAGCAGCATTTCATCTACAAACACTGATTTGTGGGAATGTTTCAATTTACCATCTGGCTCTCAACATGCCAGTGCATTTACAGCCAGCAGGTGGCAGTCAGGACAATAACATGGCCTGCAGGGTCAGTGCAGTGCTTTCCTCCAAAAATATGAATTGTCACAAACATGCTTCAAAACTTGCCAGATACAAAACATACACATGCAGGCATACTTGGGGACTTTTAATGTTAATATCATTTTGAACTTTTTTTTCTTGTCTTTTGCAATAAAATGGTGCATAGTTTGCAGTCTCAGAGTGCACAGTGTGTGCTCTTCCACTGTTTACACAATGACCCCATTTGTTAGCAGTTCGGTTCCCCCACTTACCCTAAAATCTGCCGAATGGCGGTACAGATTAGTCTGATGTAAAGGATCAGCTGGCTGGTTGATCAGTGCAGCATCCTGGGTAAACATGGCGGGCGAACGTTCACTATCAAAGAGGTGCCACAATGTTTGACGCTGCTGCAAGACTGAAAGACGCTGCGTTCCCGATGAAGGTTGCCTGCAGTCAAAAACTTAATAAAGATTGCTGATCCACAACTAAAGGAATCCAACCTTCAGAGAATGTACTTTGCAGCTTCTTAATATACTCAGAGTCTACATCACAGTCTCCCCAAAAAGTGGAAAATACTTCCGAGGAACCAGTCAAAACATAATTTTCCTGCTACTGTACTAGATGTCATTTAATGCTAGAAAAAAACAAGTTCATGACTCCCACGCCATCGTCTGTTGGTCACGAATTCCTAGAAAACAATTACTGCCGTTGAAAGAAACTCAGGACATCCGCTTCCATCATTACTCCTGTGACTGTCAGGCGTAAGCTTAAAAACAAATCCCTAATTTCACTAAATTATTTTGGTTTTCCAAATCAAATCCAAACGATAAACTGAAGTGAGCTGTTCAGTTTCTGCAGTATTCAAAGTGTTTTCCAAATTACCTGACTGACAGCTATGATCAGGTGGAAATGCAGCTTTAGAAGAATAATCTCGATGGAAGACATGACAAGTTTTCTACCGAAATGCATTTTGAGTAGCAAAATGTTTCACATGAAAAGCCTTTCCCCAAATCTTAAATTCCAGATTTTTCCATCTATTTTGAGGGAGAAACCAAAAAGGTAATTGAAATACAAATTGCATAAATTTCTGGATGTCAAACTTTGAATATGAAACTTATAAAAAAAAAAATAAAAAAAAAACCAGGAAAAAACTGGAGACAAATGTATGAATGAACAAACTGACAGATGATCTGGGCTAGGATTAAAAGACTTTCCTATTCCTACTCCATGTTGAGCATTATTGAACTGCAGGCTGAGGTAAATAGCCTGCATGTCAAGCTATTCTCATTATCTTTTTGTTTGTAAATTAAGTTCATTTTCTCTTCCATGCTCAAAATAAAACAAAAGATTGATAGTTGGACGGATGAAAGGACAGAGAAACAAATGAATCATGATGTATAATGTGGATGGATACATGAATGATGGAAAATGGACGGTGAACAATGGATGTAGAAATGAATGAAAGATGGACAGATTGCAAAAAAAAAAATGGATATATTGACAGATGAACAGGACACATGGTGAAATTGGCAGATGGATCAAAATATATGGATGAACAGATGAAAGGTTCAGATGGACAGACAGATGAAGGGATTATTGAAGGTGGATGCAGACAGTGAGTGATGAATGACAGATTTATGTAGAGATGAACTGCTGGGTGGATGAACAGATGGATTAAAAAAGGAGATAGGTGGATGACAAAAAAAATAAAAAAAAATGGACATGCATGAACATATTGATCGATTGAAAGCAATGACGAATAGACCGGGGTACAACCCCAACAATTTGGCTGTTTGCCAATTTGCAGAGAAGAAATCACAGGTTCTCTCTTGTTCCCAGTTAAATATTTATGCCCTTTAAGCGTAGCCAAAACCCCCCCCCCCAATGCTGTAAGGAAAACCTCTGTGATGTTGGCGCATCTCATTTTCAGAACTTTGTCATCATGCAGACAATGGCACATAAATTGAAACAGCTGACTCATCAAGTCTGCTTTTCATGAATGAGAGAATAATTTATTTAAACAGATACAAAGATTTAATCACAATCATGGATGCATAAAAGACCTAGTAAAAACAAACTCTACACAGCATTATGGGAATATATGTAGTATAGAATTACTCTGTAAAAAAACAAAACAAAAAAAAACCATCCATAAGTAACCCCACATTTGTCCCTCTACTGAGAATGTAAGAGGGTCTTAAACATGGACACCAAGAAAAGACACCAGGCTGCAGGTACATTCAGAGCTCTAACCTACAGTGGACTATAAAAAGCCATTTGTTCTGACGCTTATAAAGAACATACACATTTTTGGACATAAGAAACATAAAAATACAAGATATATACACAGTATCATTATTGTAAACTTTCTATTGCCTTATAATTAAAAAAAAAACATCAGAGGCTACACAGTCTGTGCTCGTGTGTATCCGGCTGTTCCCGTATCGTCTCTGAGCAGCTGGGATGTTTATGCTTCCTTATCTGTAATTATTATAGGGTAATGACGGTGCCATCCTCCTCCACCCCTCCCTTGGGCAGAGCGAGACTGTGGCGTGGGTCCGTTTTCAGAGAGCTGAGGATTTTGTGCAGGCTGCCGTTGCTGTGCCGGAGTGCCGGGTTGCTGCTGTGATGAGGCGGCTGCATGTGCAGCTCGCTGTGTTTGGACTGCTGGTGCTGGTTGTGTTTTAGGTTCAGGTCTCTGTGCAACTGGTGGCTGAGGCTGACGCTGGGTTGTAGTTGTTGGTGGTGCTGGTGGTGGGACCCTCCGTTGAGACTGGTCTGGGACCGGAAGGAAGAGGTGGAGACCACCGACGGCGGCCTTGTCGGAGGGCTGGGAGGAGCCGTCGGCGTCTGCTGGTGCATTCGGGACGCGTTGGAAGCCAGCGAGGCGTTGGACCGGAGAGATGGTCTCTTAAGGCTGTTCTCGATGACGATGTCTGTATCTTCGTCGCTTTCCAGGTCGTCATGGTAATTGTGATGAGCCACAGAAGTCGACTCCCGCGCCGGAGCCACCGACAAACTCGGGTTGCCGATGGAGCCGCTGCTGTCGGACGACTGGCCTGAGCTGCCGGAGATTCTGCTGCTGCGGACGACGTTGTTGCGCTGGTTCACCGGCTTGACGGTCACGATCAGGTTGTGGCTGTTCGCGATCATCATGTCCGTGACCTGATCCAAAGACTTCCCCGTCACTTCGATGCCGTTCACCTCCAGCACCTCATCGTTAACCGCCAGCAGCCCGGTGCTCTCTGCCAAGCCCCCAGGGACCATCCGGGATATGAAGATGCCAAAAACTTTCTCCAGGCCATGGGAAGTCACTCGAACGCTGGTCCCGTCGCGGATGTAGAAGCCCAGGGGTTTGTCCGAGCCGTGGCGGTAGAGTCGGACGCGGCGGTGGGACTCGGGCAGAATGTCCACGTCGATGATGGAGGAGACGGGACGGAAGTCCTGCGGCATGCCGATTGGGACGCGGGGACGCTTGCGGTTGATATCGCTGTTGCGAAGCGTCACCACTGCCTTCTTTTTACGAGTCAAGGTGTTGGTGCCAAAGGTGGTGTAGTCGACCTCCTCTGCAGACAAACAAAAACAAAAGAACCAGAACAATTAAAAACAAAAATAAACCTTCATGTTAGGTGACTGCTACGTTAAGGAGCATTCACACCGGCCCTGTTTAGTTCACTTTAATCAAACACTGGTTTCAATTGGGGAGATGTGAATACATCAAAGTTTGATGCAAACCAAAAGAAGCAAACTCTGGTCTGCTTCCAAATCTAGGCCTTGATTTGATTGAAGTCTGGTCTTTGAAATGCATACAGAGTGGAGACCTCCAGAAGCAGGAAGTATACAATAACGCAAGGTATTCTTGCGTTATTGTGTATTATTCTGTATTTTATGTTTTCTCCTACATGTTATGTTGTTTCTAAGTTATTTAAGTGCCCAAAGGTCTGTATTGTCATTATTATTATTGTTGTTTTCATTTCATTTCATTGGTAATGAACCGGAAAATACTGTTAAGTCACTGTTAAAGAAGGCTCCAGTGAATTGTTGAAACTACCTCTCCGCTGCCATGTGTGCCACAAAGAGTTTCCTACAATACCTTCTCTGAAGGAACACTTGAAATCTCACTTTCCCCGATAATTATGTGACCTTAACATAGAAGTAAACACATGTTTAATGGTGGTTAGCATATTTTTCTAACCATGATTGTTTTTATTATTATTGAAAACAACAATAATAATAATGACAATACAGACCTTTGGGCACTTAAATAACTTAGAAATCAAGTCAACAAAAATAGTTCCTACTAAGAGACATTTTCCTAAGCCCCTAAAAATTAAAAAAGTTCCAACGTGACACTGGAAGTAATGCATAAAAGTGTCAGTCTCTCTCCTTCCTTTCCTGATAAAAGTGGATGTGGGTGGAGGCTATAGACGATGATGATATGCTGATATTCGTACGGAAGTACAGTCTAAACAGTCTAAATACAGTCTAAATACTGGGTAAATACAGTCTAAACAAATGCAAGAGTAACACTACCGGGAGGAATGGCTCGCTTTTGTCCATTTTGTACCAAATAGACAAAAGCAAAATCTTACACCCAGAATAAGATTCTGACTCGACTCCATGTTCGTTTACATTTATGAAGAAGGCAGTTGCGCTCATGTCTTCTTCGGATGTTTTCATGCAATTTCCTTCTTAAGGTGGTGCTGCAGCGCCACCACAGGCAAAGAAACAGGTTTTTCCAAACGGTTTGGCTCCTTTGACAGTGCAGTGTGAAAGTGAACTACACCAGCTGCAAATGCAACAAACGTTGCAATTTTAGTCCCCGATCAAAGCAAGTCTACCAGACTGTCTGGCGTGAAAACGCCCCGAAGATACCAAAAACCACTCGCAAACTATTTTTCGCGAGAAATCACCTGGTGAGCAGATTCAGATGATTTTTATCAAGATCGGCTGAAAATCATCAGCTTACTGGCAGATCAAGCCGAACTGATGATCAGCCAGCGAGGAACGACACAAAGACTCAAATGCGATCCACACGCTGCTGTCGGCGAGAAGCAGTAAACATGTTGCGTGTTGCGTTGTATTGGTTTCAGGACTGCTGAGTGCTGCAGAGCATTCCTCTGCTGACAGCGATGATCCACCCCTCCGCAAGCAGCGAGCAGCTGCATGCGACCTGCATATCTGTGCTCAAGCACAGCGGCGCATACGTGCACCATCCATCAGGCGAGCAGATGAGCAATCAGTCAGCGATAATGAGGGAACACAGGATGGTGCAACAGATTATTGTGGTAATCTGAGTTAAGGCTTGATGCTTTAAGTCTGAGGTTTTTGGAGCAATCAGTAGAACAATGAAGGCCTTCATAGAAGACTAGATCACTGATTCAAAGGGTGAGTCATATCCTCGAGATAACGCAACTACTGATGAGCGTATTCATGTACTTATGTAAATAATAATAATAAAATGAATAGCTTACTTTGAAGGTTACCCACAAGCTAGTGTACTTCTATAGTTCTGAGTACATTAAGACACCCCAAGCTAGAGGGAACGATAAAGACGCTGCGGTGAAAAAATACAATTAGATGTCCGTCTGATCTTCCCATCTTTCTCTTCAACCGGCAGGAAATCTGGACGAAATAAACCGGCAATGTGACAGGAAGTGAAGGTCTCCCGTTGGGAGCATCAGCTCCTGCACTTTCATGAGTCACATTTGCCCTTTTGAGCTTTACTCATTTTTTTCCCAGTAATACATGTTCAAACCTGTTCTGTGCGTTTTCCCCCCCTGGAATTAATTTAGAGCCTTTAAACAGAAACAGAGGACGGCTCCTCAAGCTCCCCTCTTAGATTGTAAAGTGTCTTCTCCTGCAGCTTCTCTTCCTTCTGTAACTTGTCGACTAAGCAAGAACAAGTCTAGTGATGGGGGCGTGAGGGGAAGGGGAGGGACAAAAGGAAAAGCGCGTGGAGGGTCTGGGGAGATTTGTTACGTGCTTGTGGTGCAAGTCAGACGCAAGAAGCAATTTCTGGGAGTCAAGAAGCTGCTCTCTGGGAAGGGAACGATGCTCAATTCGCCGAAACGTTTCCTCATGTTGCAAACACAAAGTTTATAGTATTACAGGGGGATTTGAGGTGATGACCAAACAGAAAATTGTGCATAAATGTGTACACTTTGAGCACAAATTGTAAAAATGTGAAGGCCTTATTGGAGAACATTACTATGGAAACTAAGAAATGGAGCAGACAAATCAGGGGAAAAGTAGAATGAAAAAAAAAGAAAAAAAGTATTGAGGCAGGGAGAAAGTGGATGACAATATCCCAAACTTTGATCATGCATCTCAACTGAAAACTAATTTACATTTGTCACATGGCATTCAGGGATCAGAGTAATCATCCCAAGCACACCGATCCTATTTTGAGACACGGTGGTGGCAGAATCATTCTGTGTGGATGCATTTTTTTTTGGATGAAGCGCAAGAAACTGTCCAGAACTGATAGGAAGATGGCTGAAGCTCAGTAAATACAGGGAAATCCTGGACGGAAATGTGTTAAAGGTCGCAAAAACATGAGACTTGGGAGGAAGTTCACCATCCAGCAGATCATCATCCTTGAACACACAGCCAGAGCTGCAACGGATTAGTTTAAATCAACGTGTACTTATGATCTAGAATTACAAATCACATCAAATCTCGACAAAACACACTGAAGTTCGGGGCGGTGAAGTGGCAAAATGTGAAACGGTTCAAAAGGTGTGAAGGGGAGAAAAGGTCACCAAAAATAAGTGTTGTTCAGTTTTCACAATCTTAAGAAAGCAAGTCTGAAAGAAATCGCACCCACATCATTATAAATCCCCCCCCACCGAAAACACATCAAGTGGTATTTTTAGTTTTGGGTGCATGTTCTGGCAGAAGTTGATCTGATTGAATCCAGACAAGGCACTCGCTACAGGGCAGGAATTTCTGCCACAAGTGCAAGTTTTTCCACTGATGGGAACCATATTGGGGAGGGGTTGCAGCAAGAGTCTCATTACGGGGTTTTTAAGTGCAACACCCTGCGTCCACACCCCTCACCTCGCTCTTAAACTCGAGCCGCAGCAAACGGCGCGCCGCTTCACCCGGGTTACACTGTGGGAGAGAGTGAGAGAGCCAACGTCTGCAACCGAAACACTGCTTTCAGCGGGCAACGTCTTACAGCTGTTTGGCAAAAAAATGGAAAAAATAAAATAATAATAAAAAGAAGGCATATGCTGGAGCAATTTGTTTTATAAAAACCTGCAAATTCAAAAGGGGGAGGGGAGAGGCTGAGTGCAGGGCAACAACTACTGGTGGAAATGTCTAGTTAATCTGAGCAGGTGTTTTGAGATTTACCCCAGAAACACTACGTAAACTATATTTAAGGAAGGTTTATAACCACATTTCGCAGTAATGTAACAGCAAGTCTGCCCAGCTCTACCTACAAGGTTTAGCAACAAAAAATATAAATAAAATTAAAACACTCTGCTTCAGATTTCTAACGCAGTAAATCTCTGACTTTTCTCACTCTTTTCTCAGACTGGCTCCGTTCATCTCTCTCACAGTTGAAGAAGAGCCTACATCCAAGTTCAGATCAACTGTTTTGCATTATGGTAACATTTTTGTTGCTAAAACTTTCACAAGCGCTCCATTAACATTAAGCTGCAACAGCACCACCCACGACCGCAGGCAACCTCTCGGTTTTGCAGACGTGGTTCTTTTAACTCCGTTCTCCATACAAAATAGCAGCTTTTTTTTTTTTTTTCTTTCTCCCTCCTGCACGTAACAAATCATTTGAAAACCACTGCAATTTATTCTGGCCAGAGAAAACAACCCTAATTACACTGTCCTCCTTCTGCCACTGAGCTACTATTAAGTCATGATTTCTTCACATGTTTTATGTAATGATTCTATACTTCTTTAGGCTCAAATTTCTCACAGATTTTTGACCAACATTTAAAGTTCAAATGCAAAAAGTCGACATCAATTTAAAAGATCAAATAAATTCAATTATTTGTAAATGCTGAAACCAACTGATAAGTCGGCTTTCATCTGGAATTATGTAAAGACGTGTAGGTGTATTTATATGGCTTGATTCCTTTCAAGAAAATAGTCATCGACTAACCTGATGTTGAAAATAGTTGCTTTTTTTTGTCCAGAACAATAAGTTCAAGTCTGAGCTGGAAACAACGTGAACAAAAAAAAACGTCCCTACATTATTATACTAGTAGTGTATGAATGGTTCCTACAGTCTAATGTAAAATAAAAGAAGCACCTCTTTTGACATTAGATCTAATCTCATAAAAACAGTTGAAGGAGCCAGAAAGGTTTTAACCATCAAGCCCCTGACATCAAGGTCCAAGTTCTGCTCAACGTGGGCGACACACGAGAGGCCGTTCCAGTTGATAACACTGCAGTTACTGTAATACCTTCTGAAAACGAACTCCCTCCTACACGAGAGCATCAAGCTGAGCTCATGTGAAGTGTCTGATCAAAGACAGAAAGGTCAGCGCCGTCTCCCCCCCCGATGTCCAACCGAACCTCAGAACTTCAGCTTCTTTGATGGAAAAGATCTTTTAATTAGCTCCTGTTCAGTAATTCCTTACTGTTACTTACATCTAGCTACATAAAAGTAACCATTTTTTTGGTTTTTTTTATAGTACTGCTTGGAAATCCTTAAAACAGACATAAACAATGTAATCTGAAGGCAACAGTTTGTTTTAAAGAACAGTTTGTAAATATTGCCATAGTTACTATATTTGTAAAAAAAAAAAAAAAAATTTGGCAAAATAAGCATGCAATTTTGGCTTTTTAATCAGAACTACTTTAAGCCTTAATCAATATGTTTCACTTGACGTAAATCAAATGTAAAGCATGCTATTCCACACTCCGGGTATCTTGTCTTTATATTTCTAAAAAGGAGCTTTATAAGTTTTAATAGACTTCATTTGTGTCCATATGAGCGTGTACAATCTGGGGCAAAGGCAGGAGGAGACGGTGCAGCTTATTTTTTTGGGATCCAAGCAGGGAAGTTTGAAGGTTGAAGCCACAAATTTAGAGGAAATCCCAGTTTAGAAATGCAAACAGCTGGTTGTGTTTATGTTTAACATGATTCTGTACTAAGTTTATGATCAAGAAACTCCTCTAAAAATAAAAAAAAAAAAAAAACCCTACTTAAATGGTGCAGAGTATTATAAAAGCTCTGCTCCAGACTCGTGCATAACAGAATGAGACTACTCTTGTCATGCTTTCCAAAAATCCTTCTAGATCCAATGTCTTACGGAAAACCATAAATGGGAATTTTACTAAGAAAAATTGGTGCTTAGACCTTCTGACACCAGAAGACGGGCTCTTAACCAACCCGCAGCGCAGTCGGAGGAAGGGTCAGAGGTGAAAAGACGGCTCCTGGTCGACTTCTACCTCTCGTTGGCTGCCAGTTTGTCTACCCACTGTGACACTAAAGGAATGTAGCTGGAGATATCACTGAACAGCTTGAAGATCTGCAGTACTCCTCCAAGACAGGCGTGAGGTCCTCTGACCTCTACAAGGGTAACACGATCCATCACTGAATTATCCTTAAAGTGTTTCACAGGTTTTTAAATGATCCAAAACCTGTAGTGGCCAGAATCGGCTCGATGGGAATCGACTAGTAAACTGAATTCGGTCGGGTTTTCAGATCCCATTAAAAGCCCCATGCTGTTTTTAGCCCTGTCAAGTAAAAAGGTAAAAGGGAAGAGAGGAAAGTCGGGCTTTGTTCCACTGAGGCCCACCTCTGTTTAAGCAAAGCGGTGAAAACTGTTTTAATGTTCTGCAACTTTTCCAGAATCCCCAATAAAAAAAAAAAAAACTGAGACTCTAAGAGTTTTATGATCAACCATTAGGATGCCTCAACACGCTTGTTCTTGGCAAATCTTCACCGCAGCTGAAAACACAGCATAAGAAACCAACCACAGCTGAGTCAGTACTTCAAGTCCTTTCTAGAAAGTTGGTATGGTTTCATGTGTTGCTGGCGTAATGAAGGGAAACAGATGAAGCATTAATGCTAAAAAACATGCAATCAGACACAAACACGGGAACTTCTTTAATTTTTTTTATGGCATGCAGCAAAGACCAGAATCAGCATTCAGACATCAAGACTGCGGACGTTTGAAGAAGAGTTTGGGGCCAGAATAGGGTGTGATATTTCAGACAGGGCTTTGTGAAAACTTGCACACTATTCTTGTTGTACCTGTGCTAACAAAGACAGGAGGAACCACACTGCCTGCAGGAACAGGAGTAATTTGTCAATGTTTAATTTATGCAGTAAGCAGCATTAATGCAGTATGTCAGTATGTTGAAGTACGTCAAGACATTTGTCAGAATAATAAACAGAAAGGCAATTGGAGGGAAATAAAGAAAACATCTTTAGCACTCATAATAGACTCACAGCTAAAAGAGAACATTAAAATATATTGTGGAAAAGAAAGAAAAGAGAAACTGGCCGATGGTGATTTTAAGCTTCACTGAATAGTTCGGTCAGGAAAAGCAAGCGCTAACAGGTTTTGCTAAAAAAAAAAAAACACTGGTGGAAGATGTTCAAAATGAAAAAGACAGCCATTTTTTATTTTTTTTTTTGTAGGCTTGTATTTGAACAAGGGAGTCAGAAAGCACAAGATTAGTTCAAGGTTAACTGCTGCTGGCAAAACATCATTGCTAACGTTGCAACGATGTTGCAAAGACATTTCTAGCTGTTGTTAGCAAAACGTCGGTCTGTGGCCTAAAATGTTAACTTTGTAATCATGTTTTAATATTTTGAAATATTATTGAAATCCAGTTCAGCTGCAGAGCTGCGCAACCGTGTCTGCTCTGTCACACAGTGTGATCTCACCTCTCATGCCAGTGTTATTATTCCTAACCATTCACAACAGAAATTGTGCTTAGGGTAATGAATTTTTGCAACAAACTAACAATCCAACACGAAGCAGTAAAACAGAGCTTTTTCCCCTTTAAATATGAAGTTTTATTTGTTTGTGCATGGGATAGTGGCAATGATGTTGGATTGTGATGGTTTTAAATGAAAGAGAAGCAATGTTAGCTCTGTGGTCTTTATTTCTCAGTCTTGAAAAGGTGAGGGACATCTGTTATTATTGGTTAATGGCCATAGCACAAATAATGTTAAATGTCAATCATATTGTCCCAAATTTATTAGAACGATTTTAACCTGCAGAAACGGAGTTGGTCAAAATTCAGCCGTTTTGAAACTGACTTTCGGAACGTTTACCTTGAAACTGACCCACGTCAACACTCTGCACAAAGAGTCAGTTCTTGGCATTTATGATATTTTTACTCTGCGATATGACCTAGAGATTAGAAAGGCCCAAAGAGAATCTCTGAAAAACAGTCATTCCTTTCAGACTACGTCACGTAGCGCTCCAGCTTTAACGCACGAGAAGAGCTAAAAGTATTATTAAGAAAAACATTGATTCAACTCCTCATCTTGCAAAAAACACCCAAACTTGCTACCTTTAGCAAAACATGTGCTGCCTGGGAGGAATAATATCGGGTTGCGACATTAATATCTCGTTTCTGTTGCTCGTGATCGTCAGGTTTCTTCAAGTATGAAGGTTTTTGTTTTTAGAAATATTCTGTCCTGCCAATAACCGCATAGGACGAACTCCGATACCGACTCTGGACTGAGAAACGGCTTTACAGAACGTGTCGACACCAGCATGGTTCAACATCACGGCGTATCCCAAACCATAAAACTTATTTTATTGTTTGAAAAATGATTCCATGGGACAGCGCTGAAGTAATTTCCTCAGCGGTAACAAGAACAAGCATATATATCCTGTAGCCTGCAGCTGTGTCCAAAAGCACACTCAGCTACAGTCCATCTATGCATGTGACATTCCTGCACCCCGACAACCTTCCAGTCTCCCCCCCTCAACGCCGGCTTCGTCCAGGCGTGACGGAGTGCTCAGTGACAGCAGAGGCCACGATCTGAGACGAAGCACAGAAAGAACAGTGCAGGACGCTGCTGCCTTTAGCATTAGGTCACTGGATGTTGTGACAGTGGGCTTTATCGTGGGCCCCAGAGTGAGAAATGCACACACGCAGCTGGAAGTTCCCCCCCTGACTCTCAAACCTATAAAGCACAAAAGGATGAAACCTCACATGACACGGCGCATCCTTGCTGGACAAAAGGAGATAAGCGCAACACAATGCAGTTCACAAAGTGCCCTGGAAGCAGAACATTTCCCCCCTCGTCTTTCTTGCAAGAAAAAGGTTAAAAAACAAAACACAGAACACTCTTTACAGCACTCTATGGGCAACATAGATCAGAAATGGTTCATTTTCATGAATGATCCTCAGTGGTTTTGTTAAACCACACTGAAGTACATAATATTAGTAGACTTTCTCTTTAAACATTTCTTACCACTCATTTTTAAGACATCAACCAAGACTCTTAGCTCACCCTAACAGAAAAAAAAAGTAGTCCAGACAGAATAAAGAACCTTTTTTTTTTTTTTTTTAAACATACAAACATATTTCACATTCTTGCAGGGGAGGTTAAGGCAGGGCCTGGGTGGAAATTTGGAGGAGCTCGATAAACATACCAGAATATAATACACAGTGGTGCACAAGTTGGAGTTTAAACTTAGAAGCCACAAGTTTCATTCATTTTTGCACAGCTTTTATGTTCTGGCCAACAGAAAAGAGTAAACACACAGATTCGCAAAAAAAAAAAAAAAAAGCCTTCAAACAGATTAATTTGTAAATAGTTCAGAAATCTCACTTTGGGGGGAAATAAAAACCCGAACCTCAATTCGGAAATATTTTATTCGAAGTAAACATTCAGTGTGTTTTCCTGTAGCTTAATTGCTGGAAATATGAGGTGACCCAGTTACAAATTTGCCAGTCACGTTTATCTGACTCCATGTACAGCGAGGGAGGGTGAAATGAAAACTAAAAGATCTTTGAGGCTCACAACTTAAGAACTGATGCAAGAAAATGGCAACAAGGACAACAATTAGATAGTTTTATGGGAGCCCGTTAAGGAAATCAGCCACAAAACGATGATCAGTTCATCACCATTGTTTAATTCAATGTACATCTGTACGTGTCCTAACTCACAGAGTTAGTAGGAAAATCTACAATAGCATTGCTTGCTGATGCTAAATTTGCTTAGCATGCATGCTTTGGCAAGATAAAAAAAAAATAAAATAAAAAAAACTGGATCAACCCCCCCCAAAAACTACAGCAATCATTTGATCTCCTGATAAGACCCTGGTAAAACCTTTGCGTGAATTTACAGTTACAAGCTGAACAGTGATTTGCATGCACCCATTTCACTCTTACTGCAGACGCTCATTTAGAGAGCAGTTGCTGCAGCACACAGAGGCCGCAGCCGCACATCTGGGACAAGTTACAAAGAGCTGCCGAGGCTGCGCGATGCTCGCCAGAACAGCCCGTGCGGTGCTGTGGGGGAGTGGAGCGCGTCGCAGGTTTAGGATTCATCTACAGGGAAGAGGAGTGCATTTAAAGGAAAATGTGTTCGTGTGCTCGCAAGGAGCTTAATTTTATTTGTGTGCCGGAGAAAGCAGAGGCTGATATCCAGCAGAGATGGCGGATGGGAAGAAAAGATCAAAGCGGGTGAGGTACGTGCAGGTCTTGCATTCCTAAGAAAGGCAGCAATCCACTCTCCATCGAGTTATCGCTCATAAACCGACGCAAAGGTTTCTTAGCAAACGTTTGGTTGCAGTCGGCCCGCTCGTTGGTAATCTGCACCTTTCCAGCCCCTTCCAAAATAAAAAAAAAACAAAACAAAAACATCCCCAAAACACATGCTGTTAGTTTAAGCTCCCTACATTCACATCCATCTGGTCAACAGGTACCAAGGCTGGCAGCACTGCTAACTGCTCCAGTGACCGAAAAATGGCGGCTGCCACTGGACGCGAACTAAATCCAGACTCTGGAGACATGTTGCCTGAAGTGACACTTAAATTACAGTCATGTTGTTTACCAGTTTGGTCATTTCTAAGGTCAGTCGATTGCACTGATTTTTATTGTGAGCCTTCACGTTTGCACTTCTCACTGAAAGCTTTGTGTGTTGGTCCATCAAGTGAAATCACAAACATAATGAAGTTTGTGGTTGTGACATCAGAATGTGGAGAAGTTCAAAGTGTTGTGAATACTTTTGCAATTTTATTTCACAGGTAAAAAAGGATCTGAGTTAATGGATTTAAAAGAAAGCATATGGAATAAGTTGCTTTGCTTCTCTGCTCGTGACTAAAAAGGGAGGATATGCTTGACATAAAAACAGTTTGGATAACAGCGTGGTTACTAACACTCCCTGAACTTTAAACAGATACCAGGGAAGCTTTTTGTTGACATTAATAAGATGTGAAGGTTTAGATATCCAGAGTAGAAACAATCCCTCAAATCAACTCCTCCATTCAACCACTGATTCACCTCCTCAGATGCTTCATGAATCACGGTTTAGAGGATTTGCTCTCTGCTGGACGTTCTTCAGAACGGATAAACAAGGAAAACATCGTCCTCACAGTCCTGTCTGTGCACAATTCATTTGCTTTGACATCGGCAATGTGGAAGAAAACGGACAAGCAGCGTTCATTCACAAAAGCTTCTTTTAGAAAAACGTAAAGAAAAAAAAAATAGAATTCCAAATAGTTGCGCTGAACTTATGATATTTAAATAGATGGAAACAACTTTAATAAACAGAGCAAAGAATGCAGTGGTTGCAGTGGAGGGCTGGACGAGCTGCAATATTCTCCACTATAAATTTTGCTCAACCACTGAGACTTGAAGCAACATAGTTTCAACTTTGAATCTGGCACACAAACATGGGAACATCCTAAACTGTGGAGGCCGTCCATTTGACTCTGCTTTTACTGTTCGGACCTGGAGTAATGAAAAAACACGGGATTTAAAAAGGTGACCTAATGAAATCCAAGACAAGCAGAGAGATAATTAAAACATTTAGAGCAGCATTACATGCCATAAACAACAAACAATTGTCCTACTGTAGTTTTAAAGATATTTCTATCCAAGTTTGAATTTTCTGACATATTTTCTTATGTGAACAATTGAGCAATGAATATTAATAACTTTACCGGAGCATATTTGAAGCATGAAACCAAACATTCTGACTTTAATGAGCACCAATGCATTTTTATCTAAAATCTGATCCTCACCTCAAGCAAATAGAGCAACTTCACAATAGTGACTAAATGAGAAAAGCAAAAAAGAAAGGAATAAAGTCAAAAGTCGGGATAGTTGATGACCATCGTTCTGACATTTATCAAAATAATACATTTTCTACAGTTTTGTTTTTTATTCATGTCCTATTTTCACTCATTTTTACATGACGGGTTGGTATTTATTAGTCGTCACTGTCAATAGTCATACTCATGGGTCACAATTAACTCAATGGGTCATAATGTTTGCTACTACCATTTTCACTCACTATCTCACATGCACATGATCATCATGTGTATGCGAGCTCTTCTTCGGACATTGAAGGAAGAGTTTTGAAATTTAGTCAACTTTGCGCCACAAAATCCAAGCATGGGTCAAATAAAACACAATTTGTTGAGGCTTTTCAAAATGTAGCTACGCCTGATCTTAGCTCTCCTGCATTGAACTCCTGCAGACCTCTAAAGCTCTTTACAACCTTCTGCTTCCTAACCCTTTGACATTGCTCAACTCAAATCACTTTCTAATCTTATCAGCTGCAGGTAACAGACAACAAGCAGACTAGCTGGATTATGTTGTCTGTCTGCCTCACACACCCTCCTACACAGTCCAGGCCACAACATGCTGGAGGATGCAACATATAGAGACAAGTAAGGAAACAAGCCAGACATGTAATAAACACCAATGTGGCTTGGATGAGATAGGAAAAAAAAAAAATAAAAAATGTTTTCAGCCAAAACATCAAACCGTCTTATGTGAGGATCAAATTTTGTTTGTGTTGAACTTGGGGTTTTGGAGAAAGGGTGAGAAAACGGACACTGACGACATCTTGCCGAGAGGGTGTAAACATCATATTCCCAAGAAAAGCATTAGGGGCAGAAAAAACAGCCAGTTGCATTACAGCTTGCCCCAAAAGCAGCCAAAGAAAATATAACCTCAGAACCAAATTGGGATAATTTTCAGCCTGATTTCAATCAATCAAATCCAAGGCTACACAATTCATTCATGCTCCCCAAAAACCTCAGCCGTGAAACTTTACATTCAAGGAACTGTCCACGCTGGTGCTCATCCTTTGAAAAAGATACTTTTCAGTTGTATCGCAAATGGAAACTTCATTTGACTTGGACAAGGTTTCCAAATCTTGATTTAAGTGAATCTAACAGACAAAAAGACGGGATTTTAGCTAATCTGGCATATTCCAGGTTCTAGATATTTGCTATTTTTTGCATTTAATTTTACTGATATGCTAGAAAGAATACATACAAAAGAATATGGTATCATCTACATAGAAGTGAATTGGTTGTTTCTGGAATCAAATACAGAATTGGTAAAATGATGAAGGAATGTCAAGTTATTAAAAAAAGTAACATACTTTGCAGTGTAGTACCATTAAATGTTTCATTTAGGAATCCATGTAAAGTGTGGAGCTGCAGTCTCAATCGACAAACAATGAAAAGCCTTTCCAGACACTCTGGCATGAGTGCGCCACAGCTGTCTGGTGTTTACTTGGGCAAAATCTTTTGCAAGCATGGACAGATCGCTCGCCCTTTTCGCCCAGCACCTGAAACACCGACCCACTCTGTTAGATACCAACATCATAAACCAATTCTTCCTGTGCACGATGACACATATCCTTGTTTCTTCCTGCTCCTTCTTTGCTCTACTGACTCCATTCGTGCAGATGACTTCTGCTGGTCTTTGGAGAGAACTTTGTCTTCTGTCTCTCACTCTTTCGCAAACACACACACACACCGTCAACAAAAAGTGTCTGTGGGAGTGTTTCCACATGAGCTGTCAGTGTCCATTGTTTCAGGCCGCAATTCATATCAGGACAAGAGGCAGGGCTCATTCCTCCCCTCCTCCATTCTTTTCCTTCCTCTCCCATCCTGAACTGCTGAGTTTGCCTGATTCAACCGCCAACTCGTGGCCTGGCTGTTTGGAAAAGGGTGTATGCGTGTGTGTGTGTGTGTGTGTGTGACAGGGGGGCAGCTTCTTCTCACGGTGTGGCTGTCTGCTTTTGTCAGGCATCTGAGTCACTTCAGAAGCAGATAAATGAACAGCAATAAATGTCTGAATGATCCATTCAATTTAAAGCATGAAGGGTGGGCGTACAATTAAATTTCAATTGATTTAAAGATGATCAACTACCATCTTAGACCAACTTCTTAAGCTACATTTTTAACCTACTCAGTAAGCAGTAAAATGAGAACATGAGATTTGGCAAATCAAATAGTTCATTTTTAGTGAGCTGGAAGAAATTCCAGGTATGAAGGAGAGTTTTATCCCTTTTCTTACTGTAACGGATACAAACTTTGGTCTACCTCAAAACCTGGAACCTGCTTAGATGATACTGCTTTAATTGCTTGATGCATTGAACATTTTGAAATTTCATTAGCTTTCTGAAGATCACCTGAACACCCCCTCTGGATATTCTGTGACTCAGCGGGTCCCATGAGCTTTACGTTTAGTGCTGATGGATCCATTTTACAGCGATGAGTGCCCCAGGATACGTCTTCTTGATCCCAGTAAAATTCTTGATGGGATTTCTCCTAAACAAAGCGCCCGCAGATCAACTCGAAATCAGAAGAAAGACGGACGCGTCAGGAAACTCTAAAGCAATAAGACTCGAGAATCATCCTCTGTACTGTTTCTGCAGGTAAGACTGCAGTCTGAAGCCGGTAATCTTAAAAAAAAACAACAACAAAAAAAAAAAAAGAGAGAAAAGTTTAGGACAATTAAGAAGCATGTCGATACACGTCCAACGATGTAAGTTTATCTTTAAACAGTAAAATGTGCACCTCTCGTCAAATGGTGATAAATTCAACAGGAAAGAAAGTAAAAACTTTCTCCTCCTTACGCATTTTTCTTTTCTGTGTTTCAGAAATTTACCTTTTGAGCTTATATTTTGATTTTGTGCCCAAGTGCTGCTTTAAATCCAGCTACATCCTGGCAATGTTTTCATTTTAATTCAGCTTTTTCCACCATTTTTTTTCTCAACAGCAAATTGGTTCCCATTTCACTCGGGGTGCTAGAAAGGTAAACGACTCCGAAGAAACAGTCAACTCCCTCTTCACAAGACAAACTCAAACTTTTTCAAGTAGAAAACGACATTAAATAAATTAACTGTATCTTTTGTTTTTTTTAAAAACACTGTTGGCTTGACAAACCAAATATCATTAATATAAAAGAGAGATAAAGAAATACACGCAACCTTGATGCAGATATGCTGGTTCGCACAAGCTGGGTCAAACTTGTGTGCATGTTTCCCATATATTTTTACCACATTTGTTTATCGCCTAGATATTTCCTTTGCTACCAGCTGTGCACCTCTCGTCATGCGCCGGGTGGCTCTGAAGCCGAGCTCGCCTGCGGTGAGCGTCGAGGAGCGGAGCCGGCCCCTCCTTTGTAATTATGGACTCTGAAAATAACTCTTTACAAAAGGCTCAAGGTTCATGTTGTGCTCGCTGAACTCTGATGCACAAAAGCTGCGTGATGTCTCTCCTAAGCCAGACTAAGTGGATGTAGACGAATTCCTCGGGGGATTAAATAGATTTTTGTATAACCTCAAAGAAAAGTTGTCCAGTTGAAGTATGTAAAATAAATGGGGAATGTTTGGAAATTTACTTCTTCTGAAACAAGACAACCCTCATGAGACGCTGTCGAAAATGAGCAGGAAGCCACACTGGATCATCAGATAACTGCAGCAGTCCCCCCCTACTTGCACACGTTTAAAGCCAATTTGCACGTTTTGATTAAAATTAGGTGAGCTGGGATTTCATCAGAGGAACCTAATCTTTTGCTCAAGCGTACACTTGTGTGTTTGTAGCTTTTTAAAACGGGGATTAGTGCGAGTTTTCTACTGTTGCGCACACATGCAGAGCAAGCCTGGCCTTGTCTTGTCATCCAGCAGAGCTGTAATTAAGGAGGAACTGCAGTGAGCAGTCTCACAGCGAGCCGTCTTTGCACAAACCAAAGACTCCGCCCTCGAAAACCCACCAGACGCCCACCCGACATGCTAACTCCCCAACCCTAAATGTTCGTCCCTTTTCCTCGCTTTTCTCATGCCGCTGCCAAAAATGTAGCCGGGGAATTTTTCTCGGTTTTCCCATATCCAGTCCATCTCAGTGAATCTGTCATGGAAATTGCTATTTATCATTTATGAGTAACAATTTATTCATTTACAAAAAATAAAATAAAAAAAAAGTTGTTTGCTGAAACCTTAAATACAATGTATTCAAAAACAACTCATTAATCATGATCCAAAAACACTAGGATGCGCTTCATTTAAAACAGTATTAGCAATGCATACCTCACTTTGAGAGCATTAAAATGGTAACATCTGGGAACTTTGGGGAAAATAAGATTTTAAAAAAAAAATTCTTTTCTTTTTTTTGATTGTTTACACACACCAGTCAGGGTTCCAGATTTTCACTATAACAAAAAACATAAAGACAGATCAGCTTCTTAACATGATGTTTTTGGACTTCTTTTTATGATAATAGATCCAAATTAAAAGGTAAAAAAATTCAAAATGAATAATCTGGCAAGAAACCCAAGCCATAAACAAGAATAGAGGATAAAAATGTGACTTTCTGGAAAAAATAAATCCTTCCAAGAGATGACTTCTACAGCTGTTAGAGACATGTCAAAAGAAATGTGCGCTTCAGTCAGTTAGTCTGATAAACATGTTGCATATTCTTAATTTTCTTTTAAGCATAAAAACAAGAGAGGAAGACAAACATTTCAATCTTGATTTTTTTCCTCTTTAAAAGGCTCAAGGAGTGGCTGCAGTGGTGGTGGTTTAGGATGTTGTTTGCTCCGGAAAGACCGGGTCAATTTTAACTTGACCACAGAAATCTCTGACACTCAAGCAAAAATACAAAGACACAATCACATCTGCAAGTCTGACACAGGAGTTTATAGATATCCTATTTAACATGAATAAAAAGCTTCAGGGTTTCAGGAAATATCGATATTAAATCAGGTTTTTGTTTTTTGTCGCAATAGAAAACACTCCATACTGTTGTGCTACCAGGTTGCACAAACAGCAACACTGTTCAGTGTGGACACCATCACAGAGTGAAAAAGTCTCAAAATGAACCATTTTCTGGTTCATTGAGGTTCTTGAAGAACAAAATAAGATGAAGCACCGATATGTAAGAAGGTAAAATTGTCTCAACTTTTTAGATAAAGAGACATGTCTGCAGTTCACTAGGGCTGCAAGAGAGAGCGATTCTTTCAAATTTAGGCTTTAAAATAAGTCTGCAGCACTAAATTTACATACATAACTCTCATAACAAATCTTAAAGATATATCAAAATCAGTTAGAAGCTGTACAGAACCACGGATCAGAATTTGACCCTTGAACTCTGACTAGTTCTTTCATCCTTAAGCAAGATTTTACTTGACCATTCCAAGACAAAAGGAGAATAATGTTAAGCTTGAGGCTTAAAAGAGAGATAATTCTGTAAAATACTCATTAAATCTGTAAGAGGGGTTCCTGACAGACACTCCTTTGCCATGATGTCTGGAAAGTTCACTGTGGGAGAGCAGGAGGGGCGGGTGAAGGAGCGGTTCAAAGAGGGGTCGTAAACCAAAATGAAAGCAGGGACTTAGGAAACATAAACTCCAATATACTTCTGACATCACAACAAGAGTTTAATTAAACTTAATTAAACTGCCAATCCCCCCCCCCCCAACACACACACACCCTGCAACAGAGACCAAAGAACACAGACGGGCATTGCTACTCCGTGTGTCAGCTGCATGTCTGAAACTGTCAAACAAAATTCCAAAAACCCAGTGAAGACGTTTCAGACAAGCTGCATGCTTGGCACTTGACCGGGGTTTGTGCCTTCATGGCTTTTTGTGTCGGCTGCTGTGATTTACGACGTCACTCAATCTGCTTTTCTGTGCTGCTGCAGTCAGAGGCACAAAGAGAGGCCTCTCCACAGCAGACACGGCTGCTGCTGCTGCTGCTGCTGCATCCGGCTCCTGGCAGGGATCACGCATTTCCATCACACTTGAACTACGACACTTAATGCAGAAAGACACCCAGAGAAAAGGCCACACAGGTTCTTATTTTAAAGCCCAACCACACAGACAATTATGTAATCTAAAAGGATTAATGCTGCATGACGACTGTTACTTGGAATTGGAAGGGGCAAATTCTTACTTGAGACCAATACTTAATAACCTCTTTAAACTTTAAAATATTTTCCCTAATTTCACTCTAATATTTTTCCCTTTCTGTTCCCGACAGAAAGGGGGGAGGGGGGAAGGAGTAATAATATGTTCAGTGTATCCTTGCTTTCTCTTCTCTCCACTTTCAGTCTGCGTTTCACCGTCAGGCAGACTCCCCCTCCACCCCCCCACCTTAATCGTTGAGTCAGGCCTGAGGTCTCTTACGAGAAGGATGACGACCAGTCTGAGCAGCTACGTACAAAATCCCAGAATGGATACCAAGATGATCACCCAGATGGGCTGGTCAAAAGAAATTAAAAAACAAGTAATGACAAGGTAAATAAATATGGTTCCTAAGAAGCATTTTCCCCCTCCTCCCCGTTTTAAAAGTAAGATGTTTTTACTGGCATCTTAATACAGCGGGAGCTTCGCTGCACAGCAGGAGGTCACCAGAAGCACCTGTGTACACGAAGCACGAGCGCAACAAAAGATTGCGGAGGCTAAGCAACAAGACAATAACTTTATAGGAACAAAATGGATGTGCTGGTATGAGGAAAGGAAACACGTTCCGCAAAGCAACAGTTGGTTAGTTACACGGTAGCATTTCCAAAGTACCCAAGTCAGTTGGGTAAAAAAATGAAGTCAGGACGGGTTGTCAACGTTGCATAATGCACAGAGGTAACTCGATGACGAACGTCATACTCCACTAAAAACAGTCTGTGAAGTTTTCTTTCAAGCCATTTCATCAGGCTGTCGTAGTTTTCCTGCTTTACTTCCTTCAAACCGAATCCAGTACTAGAGGAAATGACATCGCAGCAGTCTGGGTTTCTGTTAACAGGTTTCTAATGCAAAGGGAAACAGCAAAGGAGGCCAGCGTCAGGTCAGAGAAGTAACAGTTCCTTTGATGTTCGGGAAACCATGTGGTCCAACATGGAAAAACGACATCTGTCTGCAGATCTCAGGGTTTTTTTTTTTTTTTTTTATAAACTTGTGCTACATTTCCACGTGTCTCTTTAGCTTGGCTGATGTCGGTATCCTTGGGTTGTTGGAGTTGTAAATATTGGCACGCTACATGTGAAGCCAAATAGAAACGACCTTGGATCAGCTGAATAACTCTGTTTATTTAAACTCTTAGCCTTTTCCGCATAGAGGGGTCTCTGCTCTTTGTTAAAAAGTTTAGTCTATATGCAGTCTGCTTATACTGTCTGCAAAACAGCTGAACTTTCCCCTCACAAAACGCAGACTGCAGCCTTACCGTTTTGTGACTGGTGCAAGGATTTGAACGAGGCTTTTTCCAAATTATCGTAGAACTAAGTTTGGAGAGTTTCAATCAGAACTCCCTCGCCTTAAAAGACAAAAAGAGTACAACAAATCAAAAAGTTAATATAGCAAATAACTCTTGGATGTTTGAGTTATTTCGACTTTAAAGTAACCTTTAGCTTCAGTATTTTCTGAAGCATCCTTTAGCATCTAGGAGTGATACAGCGTCTTACAATTTGCCTATCAAGAGAGAAGAAAAAGCAGAAAATGTGGAATATCGTCTGTGAAATCGGAGGCAATTCAAAAATATATCGTAATATAATTTTATTTTTTGGCTACATTGCCCAGCCCTACCTATAGTCTCTCCTCCTGGTAATAAGATTATAAATACACAACAGAACAAAATGACCCAACATATACTCTGATAAGATAAGTAAACTTTAAGCTGTTAGGAGATCATTCAGGTTCAGTATTCAATATATAAAATGTTCCTTTAAAAAACATAATATTTTCTGAGAGATGATATGCAGCAACAGGTGGGGGAGAGGCAGAAGTGTGTTGCTCTTTGGAAAACTCTCTTTTCTTATCTTTAAACCAGCTTCTTGTTGGATTTTAGGTTGCCATGAGTTCTTATTAGTGATAGTAACCACAAAACCCCAACGCTCTCAGGCTTTCACAACCATCAGAAAGACCTCACCTGCAAAAACATCCAATCAATCTTCCTTCCATCTCTTCACTCTTTCAGGAGATAAGAGCCGTTTATCCACAGAGCCTACAAGGCTCCTAGGAATACACCTCACATTTCTAACCTGCTTTGTCTGAGTAAAAGGTCATCAGTTAAGAATCAGACCCCACAGGGAGAGTAACGCGCATCAGGATCATCGCTACATCCTAACCAAACTGTGGCACGTGCTGCAGATACTTCCCAAACAAAAGGAAATCTGGAGGGAGTGTCAGGTAGATGAAAGAGACCAGCACATGCTGTCATAGCCATTGTTAATGCAGGAGGAGTGGAAAAGGATGCACATGGACTCACAAAGTTATCTGATCTGAGGGTGGAGGAGGCCATCTCTCACAGAGTTACAGGTCAATTCACATCGAATAGCTTTTAGTAATGAGCTATTAGTTTTCTTTACATGTTTCATCTGTAAATCCAGTCAAGTCTTTGAAGCTCAATTTATAGTCTAATCCGAGATGATAATCTAGTTTCCCAGCACAATAAATAAAACATGGGTTGGACTCTTTTTAAACGCACGTCAGAGTCTAGTGATTCCCAATAAATATTCATTTTACTGTCCGAGTCTCGGCGTTGGTGTGCGTTTTCACACGGGGTGGTCTGCTGACCCCGGTCACAGAAGACACACGGTGACACCACTGATGACCTGCACTCACAGGGTGGTACTGTCTGATACAGTCATTATCATGCTCACTTTCTCATGCCCAGCATCACAATGGGTGCAGGGTATCTGCTCTGAGGAATGAGGTACTCGCACAGCCACACATTCACCTCTTTGTCTCGCTGCTAACAAAAGGCTGCAGATACGCAGGACGGTCAGACGGCCTCAGCAGCACATTCTTATGAACCACATCACCACGGCCAGAGCGTCATTTCCAACCAAAACCTCTTGCCGTTTTCTGCTCTACTCCCAGGTCAGCTTTTCTTAAAAGACCGTTACTCCTTTCCAGTAAGGACTTATGCTTTATACTGTACGAATCTAGAACAACTGGAACCAATATTTAGTTTTATCAGAACAAGAGTCCAGAGAAACCCCCAACTCGTTTATAGAACTTATTCTTATTAAACACGGGGAGCCAATATGTAGTTTTATGCTTTTACCCTTTTGTTATTTAAGTTAATTTGTGTGTTCCGTACAGAATGGAGCTTCTTATCATACGTCTAAGGCTTCCCAACAATCTGCAAGCAATTTTTATAAAGCAACACAACAAACAGAGGTTGAAAGCTCAACAATATATAACAAGAGTCTTCCAGCCATTTGTTCAAGTCTACTCTGAGTCAATCTGCCACTTCGACAGCTACGAGAAACATCCACAAGGAGATGAAAATTGTTGTTTTCATACCCAAATGTAACCGGAACTGAAACAACCACGACTACAAAATAAGAAATAGTTGATGCAGCCAAATGACCAGCACCAACTTTAGCTCTTTGCGCCTTTTTGATTCGTCAGCAACGTCCATTTTGAAGAGAGTGGTGATCAGTATGATCTGCTAACTCTTGGGTATGTTGCATTCACTGATCATGCGAGGCAGATTGTACATTTAAGTTTCTGACTTGGCAGAGCCAAAATGCTGGTTTCGTCAAGCGTTTCCACAAATTATTCACAATAAAAAATATCCTCGAATTAAACATCCTTCATAGCATTTAACACCAACAAAAGTGAGTTTAGTCGGCTTTAGCTATCTTAGTTTTCAGGAACACAGGCTGATTTGGGCCTCTTTGGTTTCCGAAACCTATTCTGAGATGGAAAGCCACATCATTACTGTTCACAAAATTGCTGCACAGCTTTTGAATTTTAGCCACCAGACTGCAATTAAAACAATACTTTAGAGTATCCACACACTACCAAACACCGCAAGGAACATTCCTTGAAGGGTCGAGAGTATGAATAGATGTGAATGCTGATGGATTCATTTGCATGCTAGCTAGCTCCCTGGCGAGCGGTCAAAACCCTCTCCAAACTTGGGGATCAATGACAGAACAGGGATGGAGAGAGGAGTTGGTTCCCATTCAGCACACTGTGGGTTTTGGTATTGAACAAATACGCGCTCGCATGCGAGCACACAGAAGCTCACGAACGTAGGGAGCTCCTTCAGGAGCCTCCCTTTTCATGCAGATCTTTTGTCTCTCAGTAATGTCTGGTATGCCAGCTCTGCTCAATGACCTGATTTCTATGGGGCTGCCGAGGCACCGATCTCTCTCCCTGCGTTTGTGTCTGTGTTCATCTGCCTGCAAGGCCTTCCTCTGGATAAAGCACAGGGCTTAGCTGGGCAGACAGACACAGACCAAGACTGATCCGGTGCATAAGAGCGCAGGGGACACAAAGAACACAAACAGAAAGTCTTGCATGAAGTAAACAGAACGGGCCTCAGGGCAAACTTAATTGAATGAGGAAATGTACATATTTTTTCCCCCTCAAGTTGCCAGAGTTATTGCAGTGGACAAAGCAATTAATAAAAATAGACATTTACTTTACAGTCCAACTAGTTTCAGGATATTTAAAACAGAAATATTTGATTCCAACCAGCAAATTTTAAGACCGGTTGCTTCAGTACACTTACCTCGTCTTTGTACGAATACCCTGAGCAGGGGATGAGCCGAGTCGACTGCCTTGGAAAAGTTCTCGTCGTTGTTAATCGGCAGGAAGTCCCCATGAGTGTCAGCGTAGCCAATCATCACCTCTATATTCGCGAGGCGGTGAACGTGCAGGATGAGCTTGTAGAACTCCTCGAATTTACCAGGCTTGAACCGGTTTACGGAGAACCGTCGGAACTCCGCTCCGTACTAAAGAAAGAGGAAGGAGGGAAAAAAAAAAAAAAAAAAGACGTTATTCCTAAAGCAGAAAACTGGAATGCCACTTGGATAAATAAAAAGGTACAAGTAGTTGGTGGATAAGGCACAGCAAAGCAAGCTTCTGAACAATTTATGAATAAAAATGACACTTTGAAAAAGCAGTTCTAACACATACTTTCAAGCATTTACATTACACAGCAGCAAAAAATATTGACCTTCAGGGAAAAAACAGATCAACGTTGCTTTTCAACATACCAAATGCAAAGTTAGAGAAATAATTATATCTTAGTAAGAGAAATGAATTCCCTTTTGCACATACACTGCTTTTATGCTAAGCTACTGCTTTAATTAGCACAGACCCAAAACCAGAAGATACATGCACAGTACCACATTTATTCAACCTGATAAATGTTGATACAAATTATAAAAACAATTTATGACGATAACATTTTTTGGGTTCCGTTTCTTAAAGCACAAAAAGGCCTCATTACTGTCCGACTTGTGGAATCTGGAAAAACGTATAATCTGAAGAAATTCATGATATCTAAACTCTAAAGAAAGTAAAATTAAAAAGGAAAAAAATGGTTTCGGAGTGGTCTAGTCAATGACTAGACATAAATCTATTTGAGCATCAAACCATCCAATATGGCTGGATAAAAAAAAAAATTATTTTTGCAAAGCAAAGCCAGCCAGGTTTCCTCTACAGCGCTGTAAATGACTCAGTGACAGTAATCGCCTCAACTTGATGACAGTAGTTGCCCCCAGGGGTGGTAGAACCATTTATTACGTTTAAGAGGCAATTACTTTTCCACGTAAGGCTCAGTTGTTAGTACATCTTGTTTTAATAAATGAAATCATTCTTTCAGTATTACTCAGGTCTGATATTTAAATGTATTGGATGGTCTAACATTTAAGTGTGACAAAAAAAACAAAACAAAAAAAAACCCAAAAAGAAGGATTCTGTTACAGGCATTTCAGATCGCTGAACTAGGCCCTAAGATTAATTTATATCAGCAATATGTATTCTGTTTCTTTAATGGTTCGTTAACAAACTGTGAAGCTCACAGTTTCCGCCTCATTGAATGTGTTAGCAGCCAAACAAACACTCTGTGTGACACTAGATAAACCCGGAGAAGAAATAAATGAGAACGAAAACTTTGGATCGTATTCATTTTAAATGAAAGGAAAAAAGGACCCATTAAACCACATTTTTCTACCACCTACTGCAGCTCCAATGTTTGAGCAAATACTTCCTCAGGAAGGCTAAAGGTCATCCCTTAAAACAGAGCAACTTTACTGTACTTTAGATCTTCTGTAGTCCTGCTCTCTCTCACCGGCACGCAGCCTGAATGCACTTCACCAAGTACATCTCAAAATAAGAACCAAACTAGATATCCCATTAGGGATATAAAGTGCAATACATTTCGTCTCAGGTGCGACTGGATTTCTCCGTAGAACACCTGGAAAAAAATCTCAGGTCGCACTGGTGCAACGAGGCGCTGAGGACAAAACGAATAAAACCCCCGTGAAACTGAACGATTCCCTGAAGTTTCACAATCAGAGCGGACCCTCCCTCTGATTGGCTCTCTTCGCTTTAATTTGTCCTACTAAAGTCCTAATGGCTCCGATTGTTTTATCTGCTGGAAAAATTAACAAATACAAAAGTCACTTTCCTGAGTTCATCACTGAAAGCGGCAGTCGGGTAGTTCCGTAAAAACATTTTTATAGCTGGATAAACCACATGAATGAATCATATTAAACACAAAACGTAGTAAAATAAACAAGAATAACGTTCCACCCTAAATGATTCATGCTTCTGGCAGATCTATTTAGCTCTTAAAACGCCTTCGAATTCAGATTTTCTTTTCATTTCATTTATCTTGAGGTCCAAGTTTCAGCTTATAGAAGCTCTTTAGACCTTTTTTCAGTAATTCTGCTTAAAATATTTTGTTTACTAGATTGTCTACTAATAAAAAAAGAAAGAAAAGAAGGTAAATCTGTAGAAGAGCAATGTGATCAAATATTTGGGTGCATCTAAGAAAAAAAAAAAAACGTAGGCACACAAATAGTCTAGACTCTAGACTATTCTTTTAAAAGCTCTGCACTGCTTTCTACTTCTATCACCGACCCCAACTTTGAGAGTCTTCTTCTCCCAATGCCAACTTCCACACTAAAGAGTGTTTTTACTTTGACCTCACGGACGTTGGTTCACCATTTGAAGCATCTGTACCAATAAGAACAGGTTTTTGCGATGGCTTTCTTGGATAGGTCAGTAAAACATCATAACCTCAAGGCTGAAATTTATAGTAGGCAAAAACAACAACAACAAAAAACTTAAATTGTGACTCAGTCACACAGATATACAACCAAAACATAAAAGCATGCCTCAATAATCAGCAAAAGAGAAGAGCAGCAGTTCTGCTGCGTGATTCAGATGGGTAATTTGTTGCTGTTTATTACTCTAATCATTAGCTTACGTCACAAGTGAGCTGATATCAAAGGCAGAAAGCAGAGAGAGAGAGAGGGGATGAGGGGCGAACAGGAAGGCGAGGACAAGTGCTGACATGGTTGCAGATGGGCAGAGGATATGCTACACCCACCACTGTACTTAGAAGATGGCATATTAATTTCGGAGAAAGCCTAGTGGGGATGCCAGAAAAACTTCCTGCCAGGTTTACTTCAGGCAAAACTTGTGAGTCAGCTTCATGAAAATGTGATGCCCCATTTGGGTTGAAGCTAATATAAGCCTCTCTACTCCGTAGGATGACACAAGAAGCCGATCGGCAGGTTCTGTCGGTGTTTGGTCGTTGTTGTTAACTTTGTGGAAAGGGAAACCTAATTCAGTCTGCAATACTTAAACATGTTAAACTTGAGTTACCAAATAGTCCAAAGATCCCAGTCAACCTTGTGGTTAGGAAAGTCTTCTTGGTACGGCATGTCATGTTCATTGTGCTCCGTGCAGAACCACCCCAAGGCCTGAAGCAAGCCTGAACACGACACGATTATTCACAGGCTTAAGCACTCACTCGAACCCAGCACTAAGAATACATCACCTCAAACATGACATCACCTGTCCTTCTGGCCTATCAGGACGAAGTGATGCCGAACAAGCTCAAACATGCCTGGAAGCCTCCTAACTGACACACAGGAGGAAAAAAAGTGAAGATAATTCTTTCTTTGGTCAACACTCACGGCTTCGTCTTCATCATGCAACGCTCTGCAAGTCAAGGTTGACTTACTGATTCTCTGTAAATAAATAACCGACCATGAAGTGAGCAGATAATAAATAAGTTCTGTATTATTAAAGGCATGCAGGACAAAGTTTTTAGGTAGTGTGGAAAAAAAAAAAACTTCACCACTACTCCCACCTACCTACAGTTTATCCCCCTCCAACACACACACAGTGATAAGAGCTTTAGGTGACTGAAACCAGCTCCTTGCTGAGGCTCCCTGACAGACAGACAGACACCTCCAATGTTATCCCTGATAAGCTTATCGCTGGAACAGTTTCCCTTGAGAAAACCAAACATGAACTGCCAAGCGCGCACACACGGGGGAAAAAAAAAAAAAAAAAAAGAAGCACACAAAAGCATCAGAGCAAGAAACACACAAGTGTCTCTACTGGAAATGTGGAGGAAGCTTACCTAATGTCCACAAGGTTTGCGTCTTCTTGTTTGGACAAACATTTTAAGCATCAGCAGGCTTCAAGTGTTTGATTTTGAGATTTAATGGCTTTTTTTTTTGCAGTTAATAATGCCTGAAATGAATGACGAGCAACGAGAACGTCATCTTTTGTTCAGGTTAAACTGTTTAGAACAGCTCTGGATTGCATTTCTAACAGGCCAGAGAAGAACAGAAGAGTTCATTTCTAACTAAACTCATTTCTTGTTAGAAGACAAAAGTTGCTGGACTGAAACAGCAAAGTTTCAGTCCAGTGGCAGAGCGAACTTGGAGTGATCCTCGTAAAATTGTTCTTAGAAATATGCATATGGTTCAAATAAGATGCTGTTTGTTAACAAGAAAAACTAAAACAAAACAAACCCCTCCAGCCTCTACAGAATACATTTAAGATGGGGGTTTTCTTTTACAACATTGCGTTTCCACAGTGATTCTCTTTTTCAACAAATTAAAACTCGGCTTCTGATACATTATTCGTTGAGGTTGAAATTTCTCCTGAAAGGAACCAAATGCCCGCAGTTGGAATACCACTGGTGTAGACCTTATTTTTTGTGCATTAAATTTGCACGTCAGGAAATGAGTTGAACATTGTTAAACTCTACTACATTTGATTCAGAACGAAACCAAACTGGAGATGAAGAGTTATTTTCTTTTCAGTAGTGCCACAGACATCTTGGCCATGTTCTAAAATTGGAAGGAGATCCGGTTTTGGTGACGGATGCGCTGCAGACGGCCCTTTCTCCATGGAGGAAAAGGGACCGATTGTCGAACCTTAAGAAAACAAAACAAAAATGTTCTCCCTATAATTCAACTCGATTGCCCCAAAACTGAGTCGTTTTAAAATAATATTTAAATTTATGAATGAAGAAATACAATTTTAGGCCTTTCAAATCCAAACGAGCAGAAAAATATGTTTCTATATCAGAATGTCACCAATTCCCATCGTGCGTAGGTCAGTATGCACTAACGAAAGCTTTCGCCATTTATCCGTCATCTCAATCATGGTTGAGGTGAAGGGCTGAGCTGAGCAGCTTGGACTCTTCAGGCTGGAAGGGAAACAAAGTGACAGAGAGTCACGTAATTCTGTGCGCGAGGAGCTGCGTCTGATCAAGCGGAGGGGCAGAGGGGAGGAGAGAACGCGTGAGTCAGCACGACCGTGAGTCAGCTCTCGACGTGATGATGATGCTGATGAAGCTGCTCTGTGGCAGCTACACCCACAAACAATCCCCCCCTACGCCCCCCCCCGGTGGCACCGCAGTCAAACGAAGCAGAAGAAAGCGACTCTCCGAGGTCACCGCGCGTGCTCGTGGTTGACCCCCTGGACTGGAAGTTTGTCCACCTGCTGTCAGCGTCTGTCAACCGTCTCACAGACCTGTCAGGCAGACAGAGGGGGGAGGGGCTCCTTATCGATCATCTCAGGCTGTGGCGATCACGGCTGGTTGAACGCCTTTTCGGATCAACTTTTGTCTTCCACTCAACTTTCTATAATTGAGCTCGGATGCAGCGCTCTGGGAAGATGGTTGGTTATTCGCTGATTGATAAAAAGAAGAGAGTTTGAAGGTATTGCGCTGGATTTGGGCAACATGATGGGGAAAGCAACTCTTGACAGATTCTGATGAGAGTCGATCACCTCTACCTGTAGTAGCCTTGTGAATCTCCCACAAACTACTTACTGGACTTTTTCCTTCCACTAAACTTTCAATTACTATGATTGGATAAATTATTGTGTGCAAAAACACACACACACACACACACACACAAAAAAACAACCAATCAGTCCTCTGTTTCACTTAAAATGTCTGAGAAACTCAAGTTTTAGTTTTTAATCCACAGTCTTTAAAAATTAAAAACGAGCATAATTCAATATTTGTTAGCGCAAACAAAATTTATAAAATTATTCTAAATCCCTGTAACAATGTCAGGAAACCTGGTTCCCCTTTGATGAAACAAACAAAAAAAAACTCTACACAAGTCAATTTAACATGACTCTACAATTAATTGATTTATGGATATGGCAATTGATTCCAATTAGCCACCAGACTCCAGACCTCCAACAAAACTAATATGTAAAAGAAATTTCAGCCACAATGTTACATTTGGTGGATTTTTTCCCCCGCACATGTTCTCTTTAAGATTGCAGCTGAACAAACAAACAAACAAACAAACAAACAAACTGCATTGTGTTTCAAACCCCACAAAGCGTCGTGGAAAGCCAGTCACGACCAGCCAAGCACACAATCTGTATTGTCGGAAATAAAAACAATCGCTGCGGTTCACACAGAAACACCCACAGAACCTGGTCCGGTCCGGTTCGGATCAAAGCGTTGTGTTGGTTCTAGACAAGACTCTCCCTTCCAGCTCCACGACCATGTGTGCGAGGTTTTTTTTTTTTTTTTTTCCTTCTTTCTTTTTTCCCCCCCTCACACCAAACTCTCCTCGAGTCCCGAATGTCTTCACATTAAAACCCACCCACCTTGCTCTTCACTTCCACGGCGTCACAGTCAGCGTGTCGCAAAGGCTGCGACTTGTTGAAGCTCCGATTCATTTTTGGCGAACGCAGAAAAGAAGAGAAGAAGAGGAGGAAAAAAAAAAAAAGAGAAAAAGTTAAGCCTCCCTTTTTCCGCAGAAAGAGGGGCTCCGACCCTTTGCTTCTTCTTCTTCTTCTTCTTCTTTTTTTTTTTCCTTCTTTCCCCTCTGGTTGTCCGTTCGCTTAGCCTACTGCAGGAAATTTTTTTTCCGCTCGTCTCGTGCGTTTCCAAAGCGCTCCGTCAGATGACTCCGCGTTACGAAAAAGGCCAGCGAGAAACTAACCGCGTTGACTCGGGCAGCGAGAGAGAGAGAGAGAGAGAGAGAGAGAGGGGTAAGTTTTGAAATGACATCAGCCCTCCTTAAAAAAAAAAAAAAAGGGATTCAGGGATGCGTTCGAGTGCTGCTCGTTAATCTGACCTCTACTCGCTTCAAAAATGCTCGGCGCAGAGAAAGAGCGAGAGAAGACGGGAAACGAGGAGAAAAGAGTCGGCGGAGAAACACGAAGAAGAAAAGCAAACGTAAATATGGACAAATAAAGACGCAGTGAATCAACGCATGTTTGCAAAGAAAGAGAGAGAAAGGATGAAGAAGGAAAGAATCAAAAAAGAGGAATAAAAAAAAAAAAAAAACGTATTTATGATTTTTAACGCAACAATGAGCGCCATAAATACACATTCGAGTAACGCTTGAGGCAGTAATTTCAAGAGTAAACGCAAACCAGTGAATTTCAAAACAAGAACCAACAACTGAACAATGCACACAAACAAAAACCCAGCAATCATTTCCGTAATCAGGCGGATGATAAAAAGTCGATGACCAAAAAAACAAACAAACAGAGGTTACAGAAAAATAAATCACAAGTTAGACAGAAAGCAAACAAAAACGCTTGAGGTCTTTATAAAAGGAACAAAAGCCTTTTTATAAAGACCTCAAACATCTGTGGAGAGACATTAAAAATATAAACAGAAGTTTAAAAAAAAAAAAAATAATCACAGCAGCTAAAGCCAAGCAAATCTATGATTTACTAACCAAAAGATGTCAAGAACGTGCAAAAAAAAAAAAAAAGTTGAAATAGTAGACCACATAAATGTAAAGGATTATATGGACAAGTGTAAACAAAATGACACAGTTACAGTGTTTATAAGTGACTGTTCACTTCTGGAAGGAACAAAATTCAGAACTAAATACATAAAACACTTAAATAATGAAAGAAAGAAAAAAAAAAGCAAATCAAGTTTCGCAAAGCAAATCCAAGTGCAATGTTAAATTACCGGAAAACACTAAACATAAGTGTCGTTATCGCAAAGTATTTTTTGTAGATTCTACTATTTTTAAATTAATTTTTTTTTACGCAGTTCTACTATTTCCGATAGACACGAATGCATCACCATTTGGTCCAGACCTCCAGAGCGCCAGAGGACGCATTCCTACGGGCCTGCTCTTATTTACCCAGACAGACAGTGCAGATGGTGCAGATGATCAAAAACAAATGAGAGCAAATATTTCATGTTGGTTCGATTTACGGCTTGTGTCGCAGCTCAAAACTGGCCCAGCGCAACTCCAGTCAATCTGCTGTTTGTTTATCCCCAACACAAACGTGTGACTTGCTCTTAATTGATTATGTTTTCCAGACCAAAACAACCAAATTAATGTCCATGAAATTTTCCAAAAATATTACTTGTAGAAATGTGTTAAAGGGATAGAGCAGGTCGTGAAACAGTTAAGAGTTAGTAGAGACAATTTCATTTAGATAAATTTCAGCGGGGGAAATTTATTTCAGATGATTTTTAAATAAAATTATTTATTTATTTTGAATCAGCATTTGAGCCGATTTAACTTAACAGTTCACGGGAAGATAAATTTTAGGAAAACTTGCAGTTGTTGACTGAAGATGCTGTGTTCATTTACAGGAAAATGTTGCCCCCTGCTGATCAGAATGTGGTACTGCGTCTCTGTGCCAGCTTCCTTCACAGCAGTGAATAAACTAAACAAGAGCAGCAAATAAGGCAACTCCACCTTTTACACAACTTATTTGTACTTTAAGTTGCTTCAAGATGTGTTATTAAAATGTGGCATAGCCACTGTTCAAAATGGGAAAGACAAGAGAACATTGCTGTTTGTGTGATAATTTAATAGGATTCACAGTGAGACCATCAAGATTCAGTAAAAGAAAAAAAATTACTTTAAGCTTTGCCAGCTTAAAGTAATTTTAAGCTGGTAAAGCTTAAAATTACAGCCTCCTTAGGAGGCTGTGAATAAACTACAACAGTTCAGTTCACTGATGTGAAAGAAAATGTGTGTCAAGACTCTGAGAGTTTCTGCAATGCTGTGTGTGTCCATCAGAGCGCAGCAAAATCTCAAAGTTAAAGAAAAAAGACCTGCATTTAACCCAAAATTCAAATAGTTTCAGATAAAATGTGTTTTAAATTGATCAGTTTACTTTTCAAATCCTTAATATCTCTGGTACTGTGCAAAGGTTTTAAACTCCTCATGGGTTTATTTACACTTTGCTGTCAGTGACACTAGCAGGCTTATGATCTTTCAACATGTCCCAATCAGTTATTGAGGCGGCATCGAAGTTTAATAACAAAGAAAAAGCTTATTTTCGTCTAAATATATATATATATATATAGTTTTTTTTATTATTAAGAGGCAGTGATAAAAAAGGGAATGAGCCAAAGTTGTGTAATTTCTCATGGAAAGAGTAAAGGCCTAAATAAGAGTTTCAGCAACAGAATGAAGATGGAGAACGAAGTGATGAAAAAATGAATTCCTTTTTTTCCACCAAAGGCGCTTCGTGTCTCGTCAGACGCAGGAGCTGACATCTGAATCAGGCGCCGTTTAGGTGGTCCAGTGGTGATAATGTGAGAGGAGATGATTACAGTGAGAAGAAGAGGTACTCGAAATAATCCGTCCTGTGTGTGTGCGTGGGTGTGAGTGTGTGTGTGTGTTTCTTGGGGGTAGAAAAACATCTGGAGTTGGTTTTTTAGGTGGCAGGAGTACCAAACTAAAGCCAGTCAGACCAGTAAAAAGGTTTCTGATTCGGTTCTGCTTCACTTACTCTCTGATTAAAGTATGTAAAAAAAAAAAGAGGAGGACACACACACACACACACACACACACACACACACACATAGAAAATGTCTCAGCATTCAGATCATACTGAATAAATGTTGCAGTTGTACTATAACATCATCAAACCTGAAGCTTTTTCTCCTGGATCGCACTGAGTCATGACACACCAGCAGACTCTGCAGACAAGCCGTCTGACTGGTGGTCTAAATTAAATGCAGACACAGCGCAAGCTGGGAAATGTAAAAGGTAATCTGTTTTCCCTGCAGTCTATTTTCTCCTGGGGAGACACTTTGTGAGTAAGAAATGCGAGCAGAAGTAGGAGGCCCGGCCTGGCGCCACCTTCAAGGCCACTTTTAGAGCTGCGTGTTCATAAACGGAGTAAGACCAAACACACTCTGTACTTAGAAATATTTTAATTTTCATCACACCTACCCAGATTTTGCTTCGACTGTCGGCATGGGCTGAAAAGGGGATGAACTACAAGTGAAATAGACGGATGAAGCAACGCTCATAAAATCCATCGGAGGTCTGATGCTGAAGGCCAAAGAAAAAGAGAAGTTCATTTAAGGACAATCCAGTAAATCAGCAGTCTGGCCACTGCAGATATGCGGCAAGCAATTGTTTCATTACATCAGGAACAGCGAAACCTGATCTCCACACAATCACATTTGTGTGGATGCTTGTTCAAGATGAGAGACAGACATGAATACAACGTCTTCATGTAATTGGCTGGGCTTCCTGACCTGATAGATAACTTTGTATCAATTGGCAATAGATGATATATGGTTTATTTATTTTTCATCTACGGTTTATCTTTTTTTTGTCCCACTGAAATCTGAAATAACTTTTAGTATAAGGGATACGCGGTCAGGGTATGATGGCTATTGCTTCAAATTATTTCTACACAAATGAACTCAGAACATCTAGAAAAACTGCTGACTGACTGAAATGTTCCTGAAGGTGAATGAATAACGATCAGAGGAAAAGGTTGGGGTCAGGTTTAAAACTTTAAATGTAAGGCATCGCATCTTAAAACCGTGGAACAAGAACTCGTTTAAAGACGTGCAACCTGACTAGTTTTATGTGTTGCCAGGATGCCTGATCCAGACTAATGCATGAAGCATTACAACAGTAGAGACTAGACATGATCAAAGACCAAAAAAACCTTAAGATCTCCAAAAGGAAGACAAGGCTCAGGGTTATGCCTTTGAAATCTGAGAGCACTTTTCGGTTAATGTCTCACAACCCCTCGCTTTAGTTAGAAACTTAGCCGCCTGCTCTGCATTTAAAAGGAATCAAAATGATTCATTCAATAACCCACAAACAGGATGAAAATTACACCTTTACATTTTGCAGCCTGTTGGACCAATTCTGTTCTTTCTGGATTGTCAAAGATGGACTAAATTAGCTAAAGTGCATGTTTACATTTCTTAAATATTCTACTGGGTTTTACATGCAATGTAAAACCCGGCCTGCTCTTAAAGGGGTATTGCGCATTTTTTGTGATTCATGAATATGTTACCTGGGTTTGTCAAACCATTAACTTATTGCAGTGGCTCAAACTCCAGGGTGAATTTCAAACAACCCTAAGATAAGAACTTGTATTGTGGTTTATGTAAAAACTATTTATAGATGTTTGCAATATAGGATAAGATATTTTCTTTGCCATACAAAATTTAACAGGTCAAATGTGTCGTAAGTGTTTTGGAGGGATTGTTATTGTTTACAGAGTGAAGGCTCACATGCTGCTTTGTAGAAAAAAAAAGTTTTATCCAAATTCACTTCATATTAAGAAGCATTCAGTAAACAGTAAAAGATTAGAGAACCATGATCTGATGGTAAGATGATGACTGCTGATTGCTATTCCACAGGATCCCGTTTTAAAAAAAAATCAGTGACAACTTATAAACCTCAAATCAATTATATAAGCTTCTGAATGCTTTCCTCATTACATTAGAGTTTATTCTCTTCTGTTTTATGTTGTCTAATGAATCTACGCAGTATGTGAATTTAAAGTCCCAACATTTTCTTTTTTAATCATATTTTACTTCTTTGATAAATGTACAAGCTTAAACTGAGTACTAGCCCTGAATTCAGGTAATAGCTTTGCTGAAAAAGTAAATCTTGTACATAACTTTGGTCATCTCTGACCACTTTCCTTTTTCTATTTGATCATGCTCTGATGCTCGGGATGCCAGCGAGTTGTCTGTCGATGGCCTTGGAGAGGTTTCATGTGATGCAGAGAGAAATAATCCCGAACAGATTTTCATACCAGAGATCCCCAGCATGATGCTGCCACCACTTGGGGGTGCCATCGTCATAGCAAAAGCCAAATTCATGCGTGCTCTCAGGCACGAACACAGGCCTGCTTTCTCTCATTGTCCTCATCTTTCTCACTCACACACACACACACACACGCACAGACACGCACACACACACACACACACACACACACACACACACACACACACACACACACACCTATCTATTCAGACAATGCCAACTCTTGCACATCCTTGCCTTCTTTTGCGGACTCTGTGATTCGTGGAATTTTTTGATGTGTAAAGTGGTAAAAGACCTGCTCCCTGATCTGGACTTTGTCACAATTTTTGAAGCCATTTGGAGGCTTAGAACCAGTTCTGTTAAAGAGTTAGAAATAGAAAAATTTCACTTCATATATTGAAGTTCCTGCCTGGTTCAGTGAACCTCCGAGTGGCTCCCCTGTTGATCACGAACACCCCCATAGCTTGTCTGCCTTCCTTTCCTGTGATGCGGCGCAAAGCGGAGTCTGTCCTGATTCACTTCTCCTCCCTGCAGAATGAAAACATCAGCCATCTGGTCGAGGGGTGAAAGGTCAAACCTCAGGCTGGTAATGAGGATGGCGTCGCTTGGGGGATGTTGGAGGAGTGAGTGCATTTGTGTGTGTGTGTGTGTGTGTGTGTGTGTATGGTTGGTTCAGCGTGTCTGCTTCCTGAGTGAGCATTAAACATTAACGAGTGAGCTCTGCACGTCTAGTGGGAGGACGGGAGATCTGAGTGCCCGGAAGGAGACGGTGCGCGGACAAAGTTGCTGCGGATAAATTAAAAAAGGTGCCGGGGCGTTTGCACGGTTGCATGAAATGCACGGAAAAAAGGACTGCATGTGGAGACGCCGTACCTTTCAGTCACTCTCTCCTCAAAAAGCTTTTTCCTCTTGTTTATCGACTCACCCTTCTAGGATTCTGTACATCAATAGCTTGGGTCGATGAGAAAGAAAAGGCACAGAGGCTGCTGTTGTGACAGAGCTGTTTGTGTGTGTGTGTGGACTTACATTTAATTCACTGTAAGGACAATTTTCCTAACACGTACTATGCTGTGGGGACCGATTGCTCCTGATGGGACCCAGGGACCATAAGAAGAAGTGGCGTTTTGGGGTTATCGTTTAGGTCAAGGCTAAGGTGTCAATTGAATTTGGGTTAGGTTTGGGCTTAGACATGTACTAGTAAAAGTTACGTTTACGGTAAAAGTCAAAGTTAGACTATCGAGATGAATTAAAAAATTAATAGAAGTCAAAGCAAAATCATTGTAAGCTATAAAGACATTATATGTGTGTGAACTTGTCTAGTTATCCTATTTAGAACAATTTTTGGCATATTTACTGAGCTTGTAAATATGTTTACCAATGGTCCTTATGGGGACCAGTAACAGGTTTTCCTGATATGGTGGATCTCCTTGTTCGGGGTTAGAGGTTAGTTTTCGAGGCATGTTGTGATTACGTTTTGGTTAGTGTTAGGGTTAATAATAGACTCGTTTTTTTTTTTAGGGTTAAGGAAAATGTCTCAGGCATAAATGGAGTTATTTAAATTAAAGAACAAAGCCCAGAATGGGTAGAAATACAAACTTGCATGTGTGTATATGTTTTTCTTTTGTCATATCACATCATTTGTTCCAGTTATTTTCCACCTTGACTATATGTCCTGTCCACTTCTGCTGGAGTTAGCTGTACTCGAAGATAAGCCATTAGGTAATAGCAGCAGGTCTCGCTCGGCCTCAGAGCTGCAACAACCCGACAGACCGAAAATCACAAAGCTGAGGTAAAAAGCATAGATCTCACAAGCAAACTCGATTACGTTCACTTCCTTTTTATTCTCTTTGCAGACTCTTCAATGCAGTTGCAAGTGTGTGCTCCTGTGTTGGTGCAGTTGCCATGGAAATGCAAGCAATGGTGGGAATAATGGAACACTCAGCAGTAAACCACCACCTCTCCTGTTTTACCAGTAACCTCTGAGAGCATGTTTTAGTCACGCTCTCCGACTGCGGATCAGTTTAATCATAATATTTCCACTGCATTGAGTTCCCCTACATATAAGGTGAATTTGATTGTCGAGTGCATTACGTGTGCAAGGCTGGTGAAGAAGAAGAAATGGTCTCCAGCTTAATGAGGATAATTATCATAAATGAAAATAATTATTTCTCAATGGGAAGGAATAAAATATGACCCGTTTTTTGTTTTCAGAAAAGGATATGAGCAACAGGTTAACATATTTTAAATAGACGAGGTATTGCATAATGTTTCTGTTGCTTTTATAACTTTAATTTCTTTGGAAACGTCCTAATCGCAATTATATTATTCACTGGTAACAAAAAAAGAGGTGATGGGTGACCTTGTACTTTTAACCAGGATCACATTTATGAGAAAGGCTCTGTCATAAAAACCCTATCTGGAATTAATATTAGTAATAATATTAATAATAATAAATACAAGGATGTAATAAACAACACCCTCCATATTTATTGGCACTTCTGCTACATTAATTGAAAAAGCCTGAAGTGAAATTAATGAACAATTTCACACACACACACACACACACACACACACACACACACACACACACACACACACACACACACACACACACACACACACACACACACACACGCACACACGCACACACACACACACACAAATAAAAAATAAAAAAAAATGCATGTTTTAATTAGTTTATTTATTGAGTACTAAAAAAAATCCTACATACACACCCTACATCTTACAAATTGACGTTCCTTACAATTCCTGTAAAATACATGGAATGGAAGCATTTTATACGTTTCTGTTTTTCTTTATAATTTTATCAGACTTTGAATTTTTCATGGCCTTTTTATTATAAACACTACATATAATGTAGTGTTTGACAGTAAGTAGGATGTCCCTTTCCTGAAATGCTGCGTTAGATTTATGCTGAATTGAAAGTGATGTTAACAGCTTCTAAAAAGTTCCCCTTTTTTTCTGATCACTCCACTTAATATTTTCCTGTTCTCTTTTTTCAGTAGTGGTTTTGCTGTTTGTCTCAAGTACTCTAAAGACCCACTGTCTCTAAAATTCACCCTTTGCATGTTTATACAATTCCATCAAACAAACAAACAAACAAACAAACAAACAAACAAACAAACAAACAAACAAACAAACAAACAAACAAACCAACCACCAACCAACCAACCAACCAACCAACCAACCAACCAACCATATTTTTGCTGGTGTCTACAAAACAACTTTTCCCAAACGTCTCTAAATTGTTGCGTCACAATTTGTTACCTGGCAACCCGAAGCCCAGCCCAGGCCAGCCCGTCGCCTGGCAACCCAAGTGGACCCGTTTCCTGCGCTGCAATGGCCGCAGGAAGTGGAAAAATATTTTGTTGTCTGCTGCAATGCAGAACATACGTCCGTAAATTTTCCTCCCAGTCACGTAAAACAGCTTAATTTAATTCTTTCTTTAAATGTGCCTGAAATATTGCCAAAGAAAGTTGTAGTTTGTCAGGAAGGAAGGAGTCCTTTGAAAACTATCAACATTATACAGGAAGATTCACCAAAAATACTTAGGAGGACGGTTCTGTTCATCTCAAATCTGCAGATAATAGTGACGTAAGTACAAAATAATGTTCTGTGTGTTTCGTATTGTTGCTCTGATTTGTCATGTAGCTGAACGGTAGCGTTAGCATTAGCCAACAGTAGCTGGCTAATGCTACCTTAACAATATTTCACAAACAGTGTTTGTAATGTATGTTGGACTCTCGTTCATTGCCGATATTGCCTGATATGTGTGTTTACATGTTGAGAAAAAAACTTGTCCTTTATTATCACAAATATAAATGTGAAAAAGGGGAAAAAAATTTTTCTTTGTGGTGACGTCATCTGATCGACTTCACGTCATGGCTCACTGCGCCGAAGCGAAGCAGAATCCTCAGAGTTTGACTTTATAATAATATAAATGTGCGTCAACGCTTTTGATCACTCAGTGGTTGTAGTTTAATGGTGGGTCACGAGACTCCACTTTTTCCATTTCCGGGTCAAAGATGTGTGGTTGATGGGTCAATGATGTAATCTAGGCTGTTTACATTTTTGTTTCTCCTGCTAAATATGATTTCTTATTTAATGATGAATAAAAATAATCGTTTAAGAACTGCTTTTTGGACTCACTCATATTGTGAAATTACTTTTGATGATGAGAAACTTCTAAATGTGACAAAAAACAAACAAACAAAATAAGCAAAACCAGGAGGAACATGTGAGGCGACAATTAGTTTCTCACAGACGTGTTTACAATTAATGTTGCATGTGGATTGGACTTTAGAAAATATTGACTTAGTTTGTTATTTCAGAGTACGGAAAATTTGCTGTCATCTTCAAGCTCAAGGTGGAGCCTCGGAGGAATTGTTTGATTTGATGCCAACCACCAAACGATGTGTAAATGTGTAGTCATTCAACAGGATGACAAACACTTTCTAATACTCAATACTAATATGAGTGAAACGGACTCCAGATGTCAGCAGAGGAACTGCCTCTGCTCCACAGCCCCGGGGGTTCGAATCGGGCCCTGTGTTTGTTTATGAGCTGGGATCAGCTGGCAAGCTACAGTTTCGTGTCAATATTTTGAAAGATAAAAAGAAGTGTTTGTTTGCAGGAGTCTGCGACGAGTTTATGAGAAGTTTCCACTAATAAGTCGGCGTCGGCGAGCAGCAGAAGGGAAACGAGGCAGGTGGAGACACGGTGACTCGGCCATGCTTTCCTCCCTCACTCCAAGAACAGCCAGAGTGTTTTTGTTTATGCATGCAGTCAGCAGAGAGTGAGCGCATCCCACACGGCTCCATGATTGAAAGAAAACAGCATCAATCTAGCAAAGAGCTCAAGGCCAGACTCCGATAGTTTAGATAGATAGATGGATAGATAGATAGATAGATAGATAGATAGATAGATAGATAGACAGCATCTGTTGTGCTTACCCTCCCCCAGTCTTGCCCCCTCTAAGTGCTCTGTGGTCATTTTCATTCATCTCCCCCATGATGGTAAAATGTCAAGGTTAGAGTGTGCCAGATTTCTTTCTCTCTCTCTCTCTTTTTCTCTCCCTCTTTCTGTTTTTTTCTTTCTCTCACTTTCTCTCTCTGTCACACACACACACACACACACACACACACACACACACACACACACACACACACACACACACACACACACACACACACACACACACACAGTTAAAGGATAGGGAGGTGAAAGGAGCTCTGTATGAATACAAGAATTAGTCAAGCGTGCATTTTCCTTCTTCTCCTTTTCTTTGCCTCTCTGGCTCCTCTGCTGCCCCCTCTCTTTGTTGGTATTGCCCTTTGGTCTCTCTCGATGTGTGTGTGTGTGTGTGCGTACGCGCGTGTGTGTGTGGGTTAATTCAAGGGGTGAAAATGAGCATAGTTTAGAGAGATTTGGTTTAGGGGTTTTCTGGGATATTGCTTTTGCTCCATTAAGTTCATGAGGCTTTTTATTGAAAAAGTAAAGTGAGAAGTATTAATTTAACAGAAAGAGGGTCATGTTAGAACATGACCCTCTTTAGTTATGTGTCGTATGATGACCTTTATTAAAAAATAAAACAAAACACTTTTTCTACTTGTTTAACCCAAAAACCTTCACCTGCTGATGTATAAAGACCCATAACTACATCTGCTTAAACAAAACCAGTGTATGAGGTCCTTTTCAGCCAGCTGCCTGGCAGTGTGTGAGCAACAGGCCATGGAGAGGTAACACCTTGTTACTCTCTGTTCAAAAAAGAACAGAGAGTAATATTCTTTTTTTTATTATTGTTATTGTCTTTATATATTTTTTTCTCTTAAGAAGCTGCAGAAACAGTATGGTGGAGGAATTTAGCAGGTTTGAAACATGAACCTTTATACTTAGAAAAGTTGAGTATAAAACGTAACTTAACATGTCATAAAATAAAGAGATTCAAGTGCAGTAAGATTTTTGCATGAATATACAAAACTTCACAAAAGCATAAAATCAAATCTCATCAGTTGTCTTGGAAAAAAAAAAAACGCTTAAGTGCTGAAGGGTTTTCTTTGGTCATACCTTTACTAGGTGCCGACATTTATCACCATCTGACAAGTTTGGTTTGGTTTCACTTTATTGAACGAAGTGTAGAAAAAAAAGAATAACAAAGTTTTATACAAATAAAATACATTTTCAGTCTCAACTAGAAACAGAAATCTTGTTTAAATTATCAGTTTTTTGTGGTGTGATTTATCTTAGCCTTTTGCGTTATTCCACGTTTTTGGGGGATATCAAAAACAGTTTTTCCCAATATTTTTCTTTAAATCGTTTGATTCTTACTTCGACATTCTTACAGACAAGAATGTCGAGAAACGTATAACGCTTCCCACACCACTGTATTTATTAATCACTTTAAAAAGATAAAAGTTGCTGACCAAAGTGCTGCACTGAAGTCTAGAAACCCAGGAAGTCAGATTACATTTTCTTGAAAGTGGAGTGAAATGTCCAGATTTTCCTCAGAACCAACCTAAGACCTGATGATGAGGACTGGACAACCTTCACTTCCCCCACATGTTTGTCTTTTATTTCACCTCTCCCAAAGTGTTCGCCCCCTTCCCTCTCAGACAGATTTACCCCTCCTCCTCCTCCGGTGAAGCCCCCTCTCAACCCCAAAGCAGTGCCCCAAGAGAACAGAGGTAAACATGCCCCCTTTTCTTTCTTTCTTTCGTTTTTTTTTTTTTTTGCTCATTCCCACTGCTCCCCAAACTCAGTCGTCCTCTCTCTCAGTTTGTTTGCCGATGGGCTGCTTTCTGGACTCATTGTTTGGCCCTTAGTTCAGAGCACGCTTTGAAGACATAAGGGGGAAAAAAAAAAACAAGAATAAGAGGACTCAATGATACAAATCAATTTGTAAGGTTAGGTTTACAGCTGCACTTGTGTTCTGGGTATTTATAAGTAGAAACCATTTGGGTGTAAGTCTGTGTTGTATGTGCAAAACACGCAGGAGCTCCTGATAACCCGATAATGTTTATGCTGTATATTAATAGGATTTAGGCTTTCAACATGAAGGAGACATGAAAGCATGTCTCAAAACTAATGACAGATTCAGGAGAAAACAGAATCACTTCACGTCTTGTAGAAAATAAAACTGTAAATTGATTCCATTTATTTAAACACTTCCAACAAAACTGACTTCTCCTCAAGGCATTTTCAAAATAAGCAGGCCCAATTCTTGTTCGTTTTTTCAGAAGCTCAGTCCAAATTCGGGCAAAAAATGTGTCCGGTTCTCTCCAACGTTCCGGTCAGATACGGATTACGTTCACTCCAACTCAGTCCTAATTACAGACAATATAATAAAGAGAGCATTGACTTTGCAAGAATCTCTCACAATCAGCTGAACACCGAAGCTTTGTGACGGGGACACTTTCTATGAGCGACAATAAACAAAATGAACAAAGTCTACGCCCTTGCTCAGTTTAACTCATAAAACTCAAAGCGTATTCTCCAAAACTGTTGCCCTTTGAATTTGACATACTTTTTCTGTTTTTGTACATAATGTTTTACTTTTTTTAAACTACTTTTGAAGCCCTTCTGTTGTCATAAACGCTGCTTGGCTAAATATTTTTAGATTTCATTCTCCATTCATCCGTTCTGAAATCTTACCGTGCCTTTAGTCGCGTCTCACCTCGGAGGCACCGTGTTTTGACAGCCATCAGACAATAATTGTACATCCGCTGAAGATTTGATAGCTACCTGTTCACGGTGTGGCAGGTTTGTTTTTTTTCTCTCTTTTTGAAACAGTTGCAGTTGTTTTTCAACGTTTTCTGTTGATAAAAATGTCAGTTGACATGTTTACTGTTTTGTCGCAGGCTGTAAGAGAGGAGACGGTGTGGGAGGGAAGGTTAAGAGAAAGACAGTTTAGGGAGACCTGCTGTTTGCGTGCGGCAGGGTGCTCTGTTTTAAGCCACGACGTCGCTGAGGAACGAGCTGGATTCGAGATACGCAAAGTCAAGAAGAAACTGTAGTCGGTTTATAAATAGACTTGACGTTTTGCGAGCTTGTTCCGTGTCCTGCAACATGTGGAAAAGTTGCACTCCCTTCTACGCTAGAGACGTGGAAATCGATGAGTTCTCGTCATGCTTCTCTGTCACCTTGTAATGCTGTCCGCTGGGTCACCTGGTTAAAAGAAAAAAAACAAAAAAAAACAAAAAAAGAAAACAGCACATAGGAGGTTTAGACAAACCGCACACCTGCGCCTGCACACACTCTTAACACTTGTGCACAGGCGCGCTCGCTGCACCATGGTTGTAAAGGGGAGACCTTGCAGACTCTGCAGAATCTTAAACTTTTTTTCTTTTTCTTTTTTATCTTTCTGAGCTGGAACATGATGCAGGCCTCCTCTGACATGCACACACAGTGTAAGACACACTTGAGTGTTATGAGGTGCCGCTGCTTGAAGACAGACGAAGCGGGTCTGGGTAGGATTAGATCCTTGCAGCCCCATAGCTTTCACCAAACTGTCTGGCCTGGACTTTCTTTCGTCTCTGTATCTTTCTCCCACACCTGTTTCAGTCTGATTTGTAAAAGCAGCCCCTCCCTCCCTTCTTAAGGGTGTGCAGCTATTACATTACCCTTGAAACCTTATGTTTTTTCATACGTGGGCATTGTGTGGCGGCAGATCCACAGCAGGGTTTCAGAGCAGCAACATTTTCAAACGTATCGGCTGCTGAGAAGTGAGAGGAGCTCAGCCGTGTGGGCTGACAATGTCCCAGCAGACTGGGTTTATTGCCTCAGATCCGTCTAGAATCAGTCTCCATTGTTCTGCAGGTTTGCCCCTTGAAAAGCTCTGGGGATACTCTATCTCATAAAAGGGGCCGTTAATGTACTCTGACCCAGAGTGGGATTATTATTTCGACGGTCTCCAGGCACGGAGCGAAGGCGTCGGTTGTGTCCGCTCGGCTGGCTCACCGGCAGCAGGTTGGACAAAGGCGTCATCGAAACACAGATATAGGAAGAGCCAAAGAAAGCCAACAAAGAGCTTCAACTCGTCTTGTGACACGCAAGACATGAGCTGTGGAACAGTGAGAAACGCGGCAAAGGAAATATTTGCGAAGCCAAATGTTTGTCAGTTTTGCTGCTTGAATAGCATGTACAGAATGCATACATCCTCATAATCATGCAGGCAAAGCTCTCTGAAGTCTTTTGTGACTTGCTTCTATTTTTGCTACAGTAGGGTATTTGCCAGAGGCGCTTTTTGAACATCAGAGCCGGCACTGACTCATCTGTGCACAAAGATCTGTAACGTTTGACATTTGATGTTTGTCTCAGTAGAAGTTTGACCCAAATTTAGAGCACTCAGGGTTGCGCCAACAGTTAAATAAGTGTGCCATTTATGTCAATTTCTTAACAATAGTTTAAGACAATGGATGAAAGCTGAAGGATCTTTTGAGTTTTGCAATTTTAAATCCAAGTTTTTTTTTCCTTTCTAAACTGCATGCAATTCTACTATACAGACAGAACTTCTTTGATGCATTCCCAACACAAATAGCAGTTAAACCTTTTTGGATTTTATGAAATGAAAGTATGCATGGTTGAAAAGTGAAAGCAAAAGAATTTGGAAGGACTGGGCCGTTTCCCGATGGGCCAGTCTGACGTCTCGACCACAAGAACCAGTTTCCCCTTTATTTTTTTTTATTTTTTGGGCCGGTGTGTTGTCTTGTCATTGGTGGGTTGATTTCATAAGCTCCTATTTCAAGCCATTATAAGAAAATCAGTTCTGTTAGACTGTCTGTAATCGATATCTGTGCAATGTAGATGTGGTGAAGCTGACATCATCTTAAAACAGCATATCTGCTGTCCCTGCACCACGTTCGCCTTTACTGGCAACTCTAGTTTTTCTTTTCTTTTTTTTTGTGTGTGTTAATTTCAAACACGCAGAGATCAGTCCAATCTCTAAAACACATATTAATTTTTAGAGTTGGCCATGTTTCTTTATCGCTGCTCTCACGCAGAGGAAAGAAGATAATAGTGTCGTTAGGAAGTTAATGTTACACTGTTAATGACAAACTTGCAGAGAACTGAGCAATATCATTTTTTATTTTTTAATTGTAAGGATTTTATATCTGTAAACACTAATTTGCTTAATATTTCATTCTGCAGAAAAGGACATTCTTGTTGGAGATTTGCGCTTTCACTAATGTTCTCAAATCTGTGAAATCAAAGTTGTTATGGAACAATTTCCTTGCAGTGGAAAAAAGAGACGATCGTGTAATAAAGTGTGATCTTGCCTTGCCTTTTGTACTAATATTTTATTAGTACAAAATATATGCTCAGATATTGCTGAAAAGAATGTGTTGTAAAAATGATTGTTGGACATGTGCGCTCATGTTGAAAGAAATCTACATTGTGAAGCAATTTTTACTTGCACTGAATTAGAAATATTTTGGGAAATCTTCTGAATTACAAGTTTTTACAGAACAGTGCACTATTGTAGACTTAATATGTAAGGTTATCATTACATGATTTTAATAGTAATGGGTCATTGTCAGGGTTTGAGACATGAAACTCCAGGGCTTAGTGGTGTTTCGTTTTAGTTTCCACCACACAGCTTTTTGCACGAAGGCCAAAATGTCTTAACCTCAACTGAATAGAGGAAGGTCTTCCTCTATTCAGAAGAATGCATCTGTCCTCTGAAAACTTATTTTTAACAATTACTTTTTTTTCTTTTTTTTTTTTACCAACCATTTATGAAGGCCTGATGGGTTTATCCAGAAATTAAATTAGACTCAGGTGGAGCGTGTTTGCAAATGAAGTCATTGATTTTATTTAGGGGTGTCATAGCAAAGGGCATTTATTTTACACTTTTGTGACTTTTTTATGTGTAATACAATTTAAAAACCCAGGGTTGTTTCAACTTTGTTTTATTTCGGACCACCTTGTGTTTTTCACGCAACAGCCTAACAAAATGCAGTTTGATGTTTTTGATTTTAATAAGAAAAAGTTGAAGTCTCTGTGAGCACAGTTTTGACTAACATTATTATACAGTGTTTGCAGACATTAAATTTCCTCGAAAGTTTGTATCTTGACAAAAATTAAAAACAGGGTTAAAAGCTTAAATGTGTGGCTTACAATCCAGTGCAAAGATTATGTGCATTTATTAGTAAATATTTTCAGCGATTTAACATCTTTTACTCGATGCTCAAGTTAATTTATGAGTTTCCACAGAGAGACAAATTAAACTGAGAATTCTATATTTCTTATTTTTGCTGACAATGAGATACCAAATCTGTTTAGTTTAGCTCAGGTTTTTTTTTTACTTGCAGTGTTTTAAAGGTTGCCAGTGTGTGAATATCTGCATGTTTGCATGAGTATTTAGGAGTCCTGCAGCTTCACACATTGACGCGACTTTGTGTCGCTTCTGTTGCACTTCGCCGCATACACATGCACCAGAGCTGCCCTTTGGAGGAAGTGGTTACCTTTTAGGCTTTCTGGTTTCACATATCTTGTTCCGTTTGTGAGAGTGTGTCTGTCTGTATGCATGCTTGCGTGCGTGTGTGTGTGTGTGTGTGTGTGTCGGATTAGGAGAGGCCCAGCTCAAGGTAGAAAGACAGACGAGGTTGCTCCCCCCCCCCTCCATTTTTTGTCTCACTTTTCGGTTCTTTCTTTCGCTTTCCAGTCTTTTCCCCTCTGTCCTCTGTGCCTTTTTCCCCTCCTCAGTGGCACCGTGATGGATGGCAGCCTGCAGGGGTGAAGGTGGAGGGGTTTGTGATCAACAGCCAGGCTATTGTGTGTTTCTTTCACTTTGCGTGTTTACTTTTCACTTAAAGATGAGAACAATGATGAGACTCAAAGACAGAGTCTTTCTAAAAACAACGCAGGGACCAATTTCTTATTTTTATTTGTTTATTTTTTTTTAACCGGTTTAAGGGGTTTGCGGTGGCTTCATGGAGGTTGTAGTTAAGTTTAGGCGATCGGCTGCGTTAGTTGGATCAGGTTAGAGTAAGAAGGGACACGTGGTGTAAGTGATGTTTCTGTGTGTGTGTTTGTGTGGTTGAAGATCTCTCCAGGAAAGGCTGTGTGGGATATGAAACCTGCAATGACAAAATGACTCACTAATCACTGTGATTAGACGGATGATGAGGGGAAGGCAGATGCTGTCACAGAGCTGGTTCAGCCTTCAAACAAGAACAGGCTCAGAAGCGCATACAAAGAAGCAACTTTTACAGAAAAATGTGCATCTTACTTTGCACATTCGGCGCCTTGCAAAAGTAGAAGGAAGCCCCTGGTTTCTGTTTTTTGCATGTTGCAGCCACAATCCGTACTCTTTTGGTATTTCATAGAAATAGACCCACACAATCTACAACAAGATTGTGATTTTTTTTTTAAACAAATAAAAATGTAATAAAACCTGCCACACATTTAATTTCAGCTCCCTTTGCTCTGATAACTAGATAGGCAGAAATGCAGATGATTGTCCACCACATTTCATAAATCTGGCTTTCGTTGGAAAGAGGCAAGAAGAAAGAGTCTTGAAAGAAAGTCAAAATAAACTCCTTTGCAGTTTTCCGCATGACATGTAGGGGACACTCCAAACATATGGCAAAAGGGATCTTTTGTCAGATGACGCCAATATTGACATTTTAAAATGCATGGAAAACACATTATATTGCATTAGACTAACGCAACACACCCCACTAAACACACCGTGCCCTCTGTCAGACATTTTTACAGCATCATGGCGTAAAGGTCCTTTTTCCACTGTAATTTTAGCAAAAATCTTTACTCACACACACAATTATTTTATTTTTTTCATTTATTAATGATTACGCCCCCTACTTCCTACTTTCTACGGACTGCCTCATCAAATGTAGCAAAATGAAGAAGTTCAAGGGTCATGAATACATTTGCAAAGCGCTGTATGTTCGACTGCATGTGCAGAAGAAACATGCGTCCTCCACGGCAGCGTTGGCCTCAGAGCGACTGCACACATGCACACGCAGTCGCTCACAGACTTCTTGGCATTGAAATTAATTCACTGACCCCTGTTTAATGGTCTGTGGGTTTATGTCGTCACGTGTCACTATCACTTACAAAGGAAATAAAATCTTAGCACATTACACTTCAATTAGGTGTTTAATACGTCCCATTAAAACGCTGCCATTTCAACTGCTGAATGATAACAGTTTGAAAAGTGATAAAAACAAATTTTATGGGTTATCCTCAGTAAATCTATATGGCAGATGGTTAATGTGGCTAGGCTAAATGTGTTAAAGTGGAGCTTCTGGTGAGGGTTTAAGCTTTTTTAAATGTCACATCTTTTATAGATTAGGTGCTGATGAACACGAGTAACTCACGCAAACTGCTACAGCTCAGCGGGGAAGCTAAAAAAAAATTTCAGCCCATTAAAATGTTTTTCATGTAAAGCATGTCAGTATCAAAAGATATCCACTCCGGTCTTGAAAGTTGGAAAGTAAATGTTACTTCTGTAATGTATAAGGCAATATTATTTTTTACAGCTCCTTGAACTATTAAAGGGCAAGTGTCCTTTAATAGTTCCTCAAGAGTGTCCTTAAGTGTCCTTTTTTTTTTGTCCACACAGTATTTGCTTTGGCTGATCTTGCTGTTTAAAATCCTTTTGCAGCCTATCCCACTTCACAGTAAATTTCCCTGATGTAAGTGAGCCAGCTGCAATGTCAATTTGTGATAGATTATTTTATTTTATTTTGTAAAATGTAAAAGCACACACTTCTCAAAATGCACTGTCACATGCAGAGTTGTTTAGGTATGGCTCGCTCCTTTAAATAGTGCAGTTTGAAGCTTTTACAAAAATCTGTTTTTTACATACTCGTTAAAGTTGTCACCATGTCCTGCCAGTATAATATGAGACAGATTATCTGTAAAAAGATTGAGCTCCTCCACCTCCTCCTTGAGCTGCTACTTTACTTTTTATTTTATTTTTAATAAACAGATGTACCCAAGGCTGGTTTGGAGCAAACAGACACTATATGTGTGTGGCCCTAATTACAAGAATATTACTAGAATTTAAATGAAATCAAATTGCTAGGATTAAAATAATGACAACAAAAATAAAAGACGTTGACTAATAAAAGAAAACTATTTTGTGTTGTGCCAAACACTTTGTGGTCACACAAAATTATTCTGAGGAACACAGAATGGCCCACCACTGTTTCAGATCATATAGCTATGCTTTTGGGTTAATTTTTCTGTTTTTGTTGTTGTTGTTTGTTTTATTTTTTTTACTCTTTAATAATTATTGTTTCAACTTATTAATTGAATTAATAATAATAATAATAAAAACCCTAAAATGTCAAGCAGATATGTACCCTTTTACATTCTACAAATATCGTCAACGACTGTCACTTTCTCTGTTTACGTTCCTTGTTTTTGCTCAGACATCCCAGCTGACGGCGTGTCAAAAATCGGAGACATCAAACCTGAGTTTGTTTTACAAACATCTAATCTGCCGATGAACAGTCACACAGTGGTAATCACAAACAAATACATAAATAAATAAATAAATAAATGGTCTATCTTTGAATTACAATTTTGCCAACTGGGATTTTAGTGGTAGTTATTAAACACAGTTTGGCTGCATATTTTTATTTTGCCTTTATTTAATCTGGTGAACCCCACTGAGATCTGGATCTCATTTTCAAGAGGGACCTGAGCAGATGTCTGCAAAACACATGTTCTCTGCTCAAAATTATGTTTTTATTTGCCATTTTTATCTGTTTTGTTTTTCTTTCAAATAGATCTTTAAGAACACTGGCCATTTTAGTAAATCAGATAAGAGTCTGATTTTTCTCACAGAATTGCATAAGTGAACAAGCCTCCAAAAAATTTTGTTTTAGACCTTTTACAATTTTTTTAATAATTCGTCAGAAAACTATGCAAAACCTACACTTTTTATAGCAACTACATGTATATAGGATCCTACATATTTATTTATTTATTGACAAAGCTGTGCAAGGAGCCAAAAATCAATCTTTTTATTGCAGGATCATAATCTCCTCCTAAGATTTTTTCAAATCCAAGCTTTAATTTACATAAATGTTTTCAGTTGTTAAAAATACAATGAACTAAGAAACATAAATACAATTTTTTATAATAAAATATTATATATGTAAATATGTGATAGCACTCCAATTCCTTTTATAAGTTTGTAATTGTAATTTTTCAATTTATAAAATTTATTTGGGGTCTAAATCTTAACTACACGAGAAACAAATTTTTCTCAGCCGTTACAACAGATAAGAAAGAGAAAAGATCATTGAAGAAAAGCTGAATCTTCAGAGGCATAGAAAAAGCTGCAAGAAAACAGCTTCTCACTTAAACTTGCTTGTATCATCAAGTGAGATTAGTTGTTAAAAATATTTAAAACCAAGGGGGAAGAAACCCTATAACTTATGATCAACCAGATTAACCTTAGCAGCATGCAGTCAGGAGGAAGGTAAAGGATATTTAAACAACTCTCAAAACTCATGGTTGGAGAACTTCAGGAAATTGTTTCGTGTCAAATTGTGCCAGTGTAATAAACATGAATTTATCTTTGCTCTTGCTTATCAGGGGAGTTAATAACTGCATGTGGCGTCTCTGGAGCACTTGAACATCCACTTTGTGCTCTGATGTGTGCATTAGGCTTTACATACATAGAGATTCTTTTTGTTAACAGAGTCTATACCTCATTGCAAGCGAGCGATTTTGATATGCGCTTATCTTAATGCCAGGGGAGAGCTTCTGTCACCTCATCTGTTTCAGCCGGGTTTTCTAGACAACTTGTAAAATGCGTGTAGACGAGTTCTTCTTATGCAGACTGCACCTTACATCCTGTGTCTGTGTGTGATCACACAAGAGAATATATGTCAAACCGCTGCTGCTTCTCAACCACACCTCCAACACGAGTGTGTGTGCGTGTGTGTGTGTGTGTGTCTGTCTCTTTGCAGTCGCACAAACACACACGCTTTTGCTCAGACGTAAAGTGATCGCGCAGCCATGTAAGCGGCATGCAAAACAAGCCCCAGCAACAGCAGCAGTAGTACAATAATGAGTCCTCTGTGTTTAGCAAAGTAGAAATGCTCTTTTGAAATGACAGAAAATAAGCAGCTATGAAGATCCATGAATCTGTGTTTTCTTGCTAAAAACACCGGCTCTGGTTTGTGTCCTTTCTTCTCTCAGGCGTCTGGATCTTATAAACACCAACGAAAAAAGAAAACAGAACCATCTCCTAAAAATATGCATTACTAAACAAAGATGTGAAGTTGCATGAAAATCAACAAATAATTTATCAGAAATACGGGTCTATTTCGGTGCTTTATTCAACATTTCAACCAGTCACCATGCATGTGATATTCCCTACTAAGCATTTATAGAATAAAGCATATGTGTGTATATGTGTGTGTGTCTAACCATAGCTACTGGTTAGAGAGTGTGTGTGTGTGTGTGTGGGTGGGTGTGTGTGCGTGTGTGTGTGTGTGTGTGTGTGTGTGCGCTAAACAAAAGAAGCAGTGAGCAAAGTGTGATCAATCAATGATTGCCTGGAGGCAATATCTATTAACAACTCCATCTTTGGTTACCATTCTCCTGGTATTATTATGCTCAGATACTGTACAGAGGAGAAAACGAGGCTGAATAAGTGAATGTAAACATTAAAGAAAATAGCCTGTTTATTTGACTAGTATGCACTGTAATGACCCCATATTTTCTGGTGCATTAAAATATACTCTTTGGTTCTGCTTTGTTGTTCCTATAAATGGGAGATGCACTCTGTGTGCTATGCAGTGGTACTGGAAATGTATGAACTGGAATGCATACCTGTACATGCTATACATAGAGACTGGTTAGAGTATCAGAGTGGCATGATTTGACTCTCACCGTTAATTAAGCAATTAGGCTTTAGGTCTCTTGAACTATCTAATTGAGATATTTATGTGACAGGCAGTAAAGTAGTCTATGCTATAAGTGTAAGGAAAAATAAATATGGTACGAAAGACTTTTTTGGAGATAAAAATGACAACAGTGCAAAGTAGGTTTGCATTCAGCCACTCTGAGTAATTACTGAGTTGCACATCTATGAAATGAGGTTTTTGCCCATTTCTTTGCAAAACAGGTCAAGCTCTGTCAGGGTGCATAAAATGTCTGAAGAGCAATTTCAAGTCTCATCACAATCGATCAATTAAGTTAAGTTTTAGCCTTTGACTGGGTCATTCTGGCATATTAAACCCTTCCATTGTGCCTCTGGTTGTATTGTTGCTTTACTGGAGGGTGAACCTCCAGCGCCATTTCAAGACTTTAACAATTGCTTAAGAATGTTCTGTATCGAATGCTGACTGTACCTGCTGTTTCTAGCCTGTGGGTTTAGGTGAAAAGTCTTATTGGAATTGCATTTTCGGATAAGCCTTCTCTCTAATTGCTCTTTGGTACGAGTGTGTGTATATGTGGATGTTTGTCCGGTGCGTCTCAGTGTTGGTTCCCTGTCCCCCACCCAGCCCGGTTACCTAATGACCACTGGAGATAGGCACCAACCTCCCCCAATCAGCTTTCACGGATAACTGGGTTAAGACAATGCGTAGATAGATCGAACAGGGAATTTAGGGAATTTAAATTAAGAGAGACTTAATAGAAATGCTTCACACAATTTGAAAATCAAATATTAATTCTCCTTCAGCTTCAAAATGATGCACTACTCAATGCTGATCTAACACACAAAATTGAAACAAAAGACATAAAATGTGAAAAACTCAAACTATGAAGTACTAATTAAGCCAACGTGTGAAATCTTATTGTCTAATAAAGTACAAGAATATCTACATATTCGCCTGTTTCACAGTGTGCACTGTAGCTGCACTAAGAGAGTTAAAAATGCAATGAAAATTGTTTTTAGAATAGAAACATTCTGCAAAATGCTAATAGTAACATTTCTTTATACAGACATACATTTTCTCACACACAGACAGAGGTGTTAAAGTAACTCCCTAGCGGGAGCCAACCTGCCACGCAGTCCCATACTCGAACAGCGACAGATAGATTATAAGTGTCTCGTACCTGCAGGAAGCTAAGAAATCCATTTTCGGACAGACTGTCGAGCGTAAAGTTTTATTTGGCTCATCAAGAAAAAGAAAGCGCTAAAGCATCTATCTTGGCTCCCATGACGGGCTGCAGGCAAATACCGCCAGAGACGAGGCTGAGCTAAACGACTCGGCTCTCCCCTTTGCAAAGAAATTCAACAAGAAAGCCAGAAGCATTATAAACATGCCAGAAATCATATATTGGCAGATGTATACAGATTGCTACTTCTTCCACCTGTGGTTCACGTGATGAAGTGACTTGTCCGCCAATAATTTGTTTTTTTTTTGATTCCTTGTTTGATCCCCGTTTTTGAGCCAGAATGTCTATTTTCATGTGTTTGAGAGGGAAGAGAGAAAGTTTGAATGCAAAGAACATGTGGGTGTACACTGGGAAAACAAATAACACATGTAATATAGAAACATTTCAAGAGATTTGGGTAAGACTCCTGAGGTATAATGTAAGAAGCGCACACATTTTCTCCAGTCTTGATTATCTCTGAATATTAAAGTATTTGTCTTTAATCAAGACACAGATCAGGAGTCGGGTGTTCAAACAAAACAAAACAAAAGGGTTGCTGAAATACAGTGTGAAAGTTGAGCACAAATAAGTTTGTTTTCCTTTTAAAAGGAAATAAATGTTGATTATAATGTCTACAGAGTAAGAATGGCTACTTTGGGGTTTCATAATATTTTGTGTAACATAAATAAGCATATCATTGCCATCTTAGATTTACTCAAGACGCCTCTGTTTTCAAGTACGAGACAGGAAGTGATATAAATAAAGTACCGAGGGTTTTCTGAATGAACAGATTTTCTGTTGCAATTTTAGGGTCGACTGCTTATCTCCAACTTTAACCAACTGCAATGTATAAGAAAAACATTTAAACTATGTTGTCCTAGCTTTGCTGCCGGCAGCAGTTGTTCATTAATTATATTAGGAGGACAGGCAAAGTCACTTTTTATCTTTGAAAGAGATGATGATGATGATGACGTTACTATTTTAAATATCCTTTAGCATCTAATATCAGTTATTAACGTGGTTAGCATCACTAGTATAAGTAAAAGAGCTGTCTGTGTAGGTTATGTGAAGAGTATGTAGATTTATTAATTTGTAGATTATTTGCAAACAGTACACTGTTCAGTGGGAGGTTTCCGCCTAAAATGAAACAAAAAAAAAATGACAAGGTTCAGGTCAGAGTTCACTCAAAAGCAGTGAAATGTGAGACTTTTTGGACTCACTACCTGGTCATAAACACTACATCACATTCATGCAATCAATAAAGAAAGAAGCAAATTTGCTGTGTTGGCAACGCTGACATCTCTCCCAAAGAGGTTTAGTAGTTTAGATTTCTTACGCTGGTATTTGCGGAAATTTGCAAAATGTTCAAAGTGCGAAATTTTGTTCCGCACCCAGCATAAAAATGAAGTCAAATAGTCCCAAGCTACTGCCCACTGTACTGTTATCTCAGTGTCCCATGGATCACTTTTTGTTTTCCTTCATGTTTATTTGTTGGTGCTGTCAGATATTAAGATTTTAAAGAGATAAATCTGCTCGTAGATCACCTCTGCTGCTCTTGTCAGATGTGATCTCGCTGCCCTGTACGTGTTGATAAAAGACCGGAGCTGGCAGAGGGAAGTAAATCTAATTTCTCCTTAAATTGAAGGAACTGTCAAGAGCTGACGCAGTCACAGAAAGAAGAGAAAAAAACATCAGCTGTACTTCCAGGTTGATGGATTATAGCGGATAAAGACCTAATGTGTAAACAAGCAAATGTATGGAACCGTATCAAATGATAAATTCCCTCATGGCTCATGCTCCATGTACTCATCCAATTTGTTCAGTTTGCAGATGATTGCTGTGCTAACGGCCAGAACAGCACGCGCAAATCTAAAGCTTCATCTGCTTTAGCTTCTCCTTAGAGTGAATAAAAGTATAGGATCTTGCCGACATGAATAACAGTTGAAAATTGTTGAACATAAATCTGTCATAAGTCATAAGTGTTGTAAGTGTAACTAATTTTCTGCCTTTGGTCTTTTAGCTGTTCACACTTCAAACACATGAGTCAAACTTTGTGTTAGGACCGCTGCTGCTGTGCATCAAACGGAGCGGTTCAGGCGTCTGGTCAGGACGACACGCTTTGGAGGTTTCTTGGACATTTCCTGCAAGGCAAAGAGCAGAAGCAGCTGGACCGCTGCTCACCGGAGGATCTTTCCATAATGAGTGCAAATTGTACTACAGCAAATGGGAACTGGTAGGATGGACCTAAAGCCATTTTATACAACAGTTAGCTAAAAAAAGACCCATAAGCCTGAAGTTTTTATCTTACTGTGTTTTTGAAAATGCAGGTCGGAAGAAGACAGAATTACTAATTAAACCAAATTTTCAGATAATGCCACAATTCTTGCTCTAAAAAGTTAAGAATAAACCACATCCTGTCCAGCTAATATATAAACCAAACTAGAGTTTGAGGTTAAATTCCTCCTACAAACCGACCTTTGACATCTGACACTTGTACCTGAACAATTTACACTCCAAGACATGAACCAGGGCAGTTGTCCACATTAAGTTATCATTTTATTTCCAGTTAACACATAAAGAAGGTGTTTGTTGGGTTAAATTGATTTATTCTAGCAAAGGTAACAGATTACAATGTTTTTTTGCTTTCAGACAACAAAATACAATTATGTGGAAACTGTTGGGCGGGGGAAAAAAAGAGTCAATGATTCATTTTTTTAGTGTAAAAGTCAACATGAACATGTAGAACAGAGTGGTTAAGAAACAAAAAAGAAAAGTTGCAGAACATTTGTTCCACAACCCAAGGAAAGTTAATGTGTCAGGTTTTTCTCTGGAGAATATTTATAAATGTTATAAAGTTAATTTTAACTTTAAAGTTAATTTAAAGGAATAAAGCAATTATAGCTCAGTCAGAGAAATTTAATTTGAAGGCCACGTCAACGCGGAGTTGACTATGACATGATTGCATCAATTTTTCATCCTTGGATCTTTTAATTCCTCATAGTGGCTATCAAAGTCACATCTCTGCAGCCTGTGCAGTCTTTTCTCCAACAGTGTCACCCTTGTTGCTCAAGTTGCTATCCACATCGTCCCGAAAGAGGTGGCTTTCATGTCACCCGAACGCTCCCTGAAAGCCACCTCTGAATCACCTGTTAGTCTGACATGTCTGCGGCACAGCGTGGCGCCTCGTGTCACTGCAGCAAGGAGACAAGATAGAAAAGTCCGTCCCTCTCTCCTTTGTTACTCAGCGCTAGACTCCCTCCACCCACCTCCCTCCGACTGTGTCCATCTGTTCATCTCTCAGCGGAGCAGGGTGAGGAGGAGGTGAGACATGCATGCGCAGGCACACAACCACTTACACGGGCTGTAAACATGTTCTCTCCATTGGCACACACAAAAACCACACACAAAAAGAGGCCGTGGTGAAAATGCAGAGCTCAGCGCTACCTTCCTGTTCTGAAACTGCTGGAGTGAGGCATGAGAAACTCCGCTTAGACGGCATGACTGTAACCAACTTGATTATTTAAATAAGCAAAAAAAAAAAGCAGAGCGAGAGATGGAATTTGGGTAAATATTGAATTAATTTGCTATTATTCAATAAACAAGTTTGCATCATAAGTTTTCAGAAAAGTAAAAAAAAAAAAAAAAAGGAATATGACAAAAGCTCCAAAAACAAAAGCGGAGGACACGTTCATCCCAGTAATCTTAAACCGATACAATAAACTTTTGAAGAGCTGTGCATGTAAAATCATCCTCCAGGTTACAGTTTTTAATTGCTACCTGATCGTGACGTCAATCTGAAAACTTACCAGAGCAGGTAACAAGCTAAATCTGTCGTCAATAGAAAGATGGCTCTGCTAAACATCGGAACATCAGAGCAGGATGCTGTGTTTTTATTCAAATATGCGCATTAAGGATCACATTAAGGAAATGTTTGACTGACAGCTGCTGTAATATGAGGAAGACCACATGCTCTGCAGTCGCATTGTCATCCGCATATGTGAGGACTCTGCACTGATGTCCTACTTGTTATTCTATCATCGTGGCTGAGTGTCAAATAAAATGTGTGCTCCAGTTATATTCAGTCATTAAATAATCATAGTTCACACTTTGACTGGAAGTGTTTACCTTAAATTTAAAATCTGGGAAATCCTGCCAGGATGGTAAAAACGGTCTTTCAGTTTAATCTTGAGATTATAGGAGATACAAATTAGGTTTTTATTTTCAGTTTACCTGGTAATTTAACATAAAAAAGCAAACATTCTCACATTAACATGAAGAATAGTTTTGGCTCAATAACATTGTTAGATTGTGCACCTAAGGCAAAGTCCAGAATTTGATTAGACCACTTCACTTTCAGATTCTTTTTTTTGCAAAGGTAAAGTTGCTTCTGTGCTTCATGTCATTGTTGTGCTGCATAAAGCAAGACTCCTAAAGCTCACGGCAACGAAATTATGATCAGACATTTTCTGGCAGAGCAGAATTTATGGTTTCGTCAATAATGGAAAGTCATGAACACGGATCTTACTTAAGGCAAGTTGGGCCTGCAGCGGCGTTGATGCTGATCTGGGTCCAGTTGTGACCTCCAGGACGAGCCACTGATTCACCACGTACCTTCATATGAGGGTCATGGTTCTCACTTTGGTTCAGTGGAGCCTCAAAGCTTTAGAAATGTCTTTGCAGCTTTTTCAGTACTAGAAGATTTTTCATGTTACTGATTTAAATGATCTCCATTTGCATGCGACTTTGCCACAAAAGTCCAGTGCGAAACACTGAAGTGGAGAACAGCTGTCACTGGACACATTTCATTCTTCCTATGGAAAGAGAGTCTATTCCCAGGCTGTGGCTGCAGATGAGGCGGTACATAAAGGAGCATAATGGTTTGTAATGACAGCCTTGAGTCTCGCTCTAAAATTTAGCTGTTGTTTGTTTCCTTCCGTCGTGTTGTTTATGCGAGTCTTTGTGTCGGCTATCACACTTTGAAAAAGATGAAAAGAGGAAAACATTATTTATTTGTACACACTTATAATTTTAATTTTTTTTTTTTGCATCTACTCATAAACAGTCCGAAGCTGCTTCTGATTTTGTTGTCAAACATAGTCTCGGAGAAAAGAAGGCTGCCTGAGAGCACAATGAGCTCACATCAATCGGCTGCTGCTGCCGTGACACTATCTGTGTGTGTGTGTGTGTGTGTGTGTGTGTGTGTGCGTGTGTGTGCGAGTGTGTAGGAGACTGAGTGAGTGTGTATAATAGGTGTGAAAAATCTCATTAATGCAGTGCGGCTGCTGAGCCACGGCTGCTGCTAAGTCCCTTGTATTGTCACTTTTCTCCAGGGCCCCCGAGTGCTAGCTAGCTAACTAGCATCATTGCCATGGAGACCCCGGCAGCTATTCCTCCCCACTCATCCTCAGAGCTTTCCCCCTTATGTTGTAGACACACACACACACACACACACACACACACACACACACACACACACACACACACGCACACGCAGTCTCAGTAGCTAGGAGGGGGGCACACACACCTTCAATCTCTTCCTCCCTTGCAGCCTCGCTCTCGCTTTTTGTCCTCTGACAAAGCTTGACAAACCACATGTGACTTGGAGGGCTCAGCACTGGGGAATTGTCAGAGCCCCCACCACCACCCCGTCCCGCAACAATTCATACAAACTCTAAATAAGCAGCCACATTGGTTTTTAATGATAGCAGCCCGTGGAGATCCTTGTCTTCAGCAGAGGAGGAGGTGGAGAGAAGTTGAGGCAGAAAGCTGACCTCTGGGTCACTTTTCTTTTGTTTTGTTGAACAGTAAACAACTCCAAAAGTGTGCATGCTGTGGTTGTGGCTAAAAACCTCCTTGTATGTCAAAGGTCTTACGGATTCTGATGTCGTGTCGTTTATATTGCATATATTATTTACAATTTAAAGACAGAAAGAATGTTGTATGACCCAACATATTAAAGAAATGCATTTCGCAGCAATAATTTTCATCCAATATGTCCAATATTTGAATGTCTGAAGCTGCAGTTCCAGTTGTTTCAGGCTCAGACCTACACAAACTGTACGTCTGGGCCATTGGGTCTGCTTCTGTTTATAGTGTCCTGCTGCATAAATACATTTCGGACAACTTTTATTTGTAATATCTATGACAGCATGGTGTGGAGTTATTAGCTTTGCACAAACGTCCTGCCTGTGACAGAGCCTTTCTGAAATAGAAAGCTCTGAGTTTTTTCTTACTTTTCCTGACAAGCCATAAACATATTAGCTTATTGGGGACTTAAACTGAAACTTTATGATACTTCTTTGTGTCTATTATATCTATGCAATGTGGGTCTTCTGATTCATTCACTTGTTTACAGGTGTGACAGGAAAAATTCCCACTTGTGACCCTGCAAGGATTTATCAGAGGGCCAAAACAAAACTGTAATATATGTGTAATAAATGCACTGATAAGTATAGAGGTCAATTTTTACCTCAGTGACTGCAACATGTCCAAATAATGTGGGTGCAAGACAAGTCTACCACCACCATGTTTGGCACTATTAAATCCAGTTTAATCCAGATAAAACTGGATTTAACAGTATAGTTTGGATTAAATTTTTGTAATAAAGAAATGACAGAGGTTTGTGTGATTTACAGACCTTTTTTTATGGACCTTTGAATGTTTAACTCTAATCATGGACAAATTTAAATAAGGTTTAGATCATTTACATCTAAACCTAGATGAAAACCAAAGGTCTAAGAGACGGTTCATGAATACGCTTATCATTCTGTGGCATGCAGTTTCCACATTGAAGTTAGTGCGATTGTTCAGATGCATTTTTGTTACTGATGAGAATCCCCTCTGCTCAGTGGAACAGTCTTTTCAAATTTAGATTAATGGACTGCAGCTTGACAGAAAGAATGGCTTCTTGAAGATAATTGTTGATGCCTTTCCTGCTTGTCATGACCATTGCAAACTAAAAAAACCTTCAGAATTTCAGGTTTTGTAGAATAGCTCTTACTTAAGTGATTAAGTTCATTGATTATCAATTCTTGTCTTCTTCTTAACCTGTAACTTTTGTGTTAGCATTGAGAGTGGAAGCAAAGTTAAATATTGCGTGTTATTGTTTTGAGACGGCGTCTGTCCAGTTTCAGATGGTTTTTTTTACGTATTAGATTATTTTTATGTATTACTACATAAATTAAATGATACATTTCTAGTTAAATAGAGTTTTTTTTAAATTCCTTTGGCCAAATTTCATGATACTGTTGAAGAGAATTAGACTTGGAAGACGGTTTGCTAGAGGTGGTAAAGATAATAAAGGAAAAGAAAAGCGCTGGGAACGGAAAATGATGGAGGATGGGAAGAAAAGCGCGTCGGGAACTTTGCATGTTGTGTCGTTTTGCACACAGATCCCATGAATGTGAACGTGAAGTGTTGCGGCGCCGACTCCACATATGGAGGTCATTCTTCAGATCAAAGTGTTGCTTCAGCTAATTAATCTATATCAGTGTTAATTAATCAACCTAACCTCAGGCATTACAGACCACCCTCTAATAACTGTGTGTGTGTGTGTGTGTGTGTGTGTGTGTGTGTGTGTGTGTGTGTGTGTGTGTGTGTGTGTGCGCGCGTGTGCGTGCGTTTGCGTAAGTGTGTGTTCATGTACGCCTGACAGATGATGATGATGATGTGCTTTAATCTGTACTCCTGCTGCGGTGCACAAACATATTCACCTGGCTCCACTTTAACATGTTACACAATGTTAATTTAAGAGTGCAAACAAAGAGATTAAATAATGGGATTAAAACTTAAGCGAAGGCAAGCTGTCATAGGAGAAAGTGTGTCAGGACAAAGTATTTAAATGGAAAAAAAACACGGTGCTTTCTTAAGAGAGGCGGGAAAATAATTAACCTCAAAGACATTTAGCTAATTAATTCTGCATTGGCTTTAAATGAAGTGGAGCAGTAGCCGGTCAGTAGATCTCATGTAAAATGTATGTCACCTTACATTACTGTGTAAAGAACAAGAGCTGCTGCTGCTGTTTAATATAATGACACATGTAATTTTTAGTCTCCTCGCACCCTGAAGGCACCGCCGAGGAACCAGCCAGCCTTTCAGCCAACAGCTAAAGCTAAATAAACTGGCAGGTGGGAGCCCATAAAACCATGTTTGCATGTAATTACGTACGTTTATGTTGGTATTAATGATGCATTAACATGGCATTCAGGGGCGAATCGGATTTCCTTTCATGCAGAAGGATGAGTGCAGGAGTGGATAGTGATTTCAGTTATTTTAAGGGCTTTTATTCATTTATTTATTTTTTGCATGATAAATCATACAGTTTGCTCAAATGTGGCTGTTTTTAGAAAGAAAAACTAAAATAAAGAGAGAAACCAGGAAGTCCTTTAGAGCAGAAATAATTAGTTCCAGTAGCTTTCTAATCCAAAAGATTAAAAAAACAAACTTGAATGAAAAAAAAAAAAAAGTTAATTTAAATTTCACGAGGGAAAATACTCTCAAAATACACACATATTTTAAGCCAAAATGTGTAATGTGATTTAATTTATTTAAAAGAGAAAAGCAACTTGTTCTAAAGTAATATACCATCTGGGTTGTCACAGTTACATTAATATCATATATATTGTTTAATGGATTCTGTTGCAGAATTGAAGTTGTCTTGACGTTTTGAAGAAAAAAAAACAAAAACTCTTGCTTCTAAGTAAACTAGAAGTGAGTCCAAAAAGACGAACTGCATTCACACATGTGCGCAGAGTAAACGAGAAAAGCCCCGGCATTCAGAGCCGAGCTTTCTTCAAAGAATCAGGCCACTGGTGGCAGCTGTCAGTGTACCAAAGTATCTGCCTTAGCATTCCTGTGGTTTAACGCTATGCTTTGAAAACAAGTGCTGACCACAACCCCGGAAAGTGCCCCCCTATCCCCCTTTCTGCTCTCCTCCCACCCCCCCTGCATGTAATGAAAATATTAGCAAAATGCCCCCAGTGAGAAAAGAAGCGGAACAGCTTTTGGGGCCAAGCTCCGAAATGCAGAGCAAGAATTGTAAGGAGAGAGCGCACATGCCTTACATGCAGAAACACATGTTCACATGACCAGACTGTGACATTCTCTCCGTTTGAGGTGATTAAACATGGCGTTATTAATTCAATTTTCAACAAACGCACTTTCTGTTCAACTTCAATATTTTTTCTTTTTTGTTTAGGTTTGATTATTTCCTCAAAGTGATTATGTCAACTTCAGTGGGATTTATCTTCTCATTCAAAACGAGCAGCATTTCCTCGGGCTTTAGCGGGTTTCTCGCACATACTGTACCAATACAACATGCTACACACACTGTGGTAACACTGCAGCTGACGCCCAGCTGTGTAACTACACTGTATTCATAAAAGGCCGACAGATGTGGAGCGAAGGACCATGAGCAACTCCAGGAAAAAAAAACAAAAATCGTAACCAAAAACAGGATTTCAACCCATTTGTTGTCAGGGCGCCTACCGAAAGTTTTTTTAAGAAGTGGCCAGATGGATCCCACCAGTAATCCTGGGCTGGCACACAAAAACCAGAAGCCATGACACAATTTTAGGTGTTTTGCTGTGGTGAAACTTGAAATTTAAGTTCATTTCAGAAATAAATCTTGATCCTCCTTGTTTTTTGTTTAATAAAAAACCCCCCAAAACATTTACTTCCTGTATTTGTCACATTTGAAGGTTTCAGATTATGATTTTAATCTTAACAGTAATCTGAGCAATAGTGTGGAACGATTGCAAAGTAATTCTCTCCATTTAATCCAATTCATAAACACCCTAATTTAAAAGGTTGGATTCAGGTGATTTATGTAAATGTTGAGGCTCTGTTCACTCTTTATTCAAAGCTAAAGAGTAAATTATGTTAAATTATTTCAAACAGAATTTGAAATAATTTAACATATAAGTTAAGATTGGTACAGATCTATTTAAAAAGCTTTTTTTTATTACAATAAGAATTATATGATTAAAAAATGCACCTAAATGGACACAAAACCTCTAAATTCAAGTTCATTTGGTGAATAAGGAGAAAAAAAAAAACAATTCAAGGAATAATTATTCCACAGGCGTCACAGTTTTGGGAATGTCTATGAATTTCACATGTGTAGTTTATTTTTAAAATGTATTTTTGAAAATGTTGAAGTATTTTGAAGGGGTTTTAATTAGTAATCCCACGGCGTAATCGTTTTAAACAGAGGTTTGTTTCTCTTTGTCACATTTCAAAATGAGACAAAATGGCATTTGCCATCCAAGTAAAGCAAGAATATATTGTCTTCAGAAAGTTAGGAAACAGTTACATTTGAATGCAATCTTGCCTCACCGATGTCTACGTTCACAGCAGTGATAACAATGTTTGCAACTTGGGCTGTGATGAGATCAGTGTGTAAGGGAAAGGAAAAAACAATCCTCAAAGCTCACTGTTAAAGAGCTATAGAAAATTATTTGACGTGAAACTTTGCTACTGCATTAAAAATGTATTTAATTCAAGACTTTTCTCATTTCGTGTTATTTTCCAATACGATCTATTCATTAAGCTCTTACTGTTCATATCTTACATGCTGTAATCTCTAAAATAAATCCTTCCGAATGCCATGAAGAACGATATCATCATTAAAACGTATCGATAACTTTTTGCAGTGCGCGACCATCTGAACATTACGTCTGACTCTTGTGCTGAAAGTAAGACGGCGCTTGTCACAGCTGAAGATTTTTAGCAATGGCTTTGAAGTTTTATTTTCATCTGACAGCCTTCTATGAAAGATGTTCAACTTGGCAGCACAGTTAACACCCATCTGCCACACACACACACACACACACAAATAACCACACACATAAACGATATGCAAGACATGCAGCTGTGAGGGACGACTTGTGAATGCAACCCTGCTTACTCACAGGTCTGAAGTTGACTGGAAAGGCTGCATGGGCGCTGAGGAAGTGTGCACTTGTTCATGGAGGGAGAAGAAAATGTCACCTACTCTGATGGAGGGCTAATTGTTCAGTGGGTTTGGGGTTTAACCTCAAAATGTTCTGAAAGATTCTCCAATGTTTACAGAACCGATCCGCGTAAGGAAGACATTCTCTGTCATCTTTCATAGTGACCAGGAGGATGTTGACATACATTGCTCTCTGCGCTTCTGTTTATTTTTCACAGATTGACTCTTCTACGGTTCCTGTTGCTGCCAGTTACGCTGCATATTGTGTTTTTGTACTTCCGTAAAGAAAGGACTCCTGGCTCAATGTCCCTTGTTAAGCTGTGTTAATCTTTTTGTAGTCAGGGCGAGTGCTATCATTAACTCTATGCACTTTTTCCCTGTACAAAGTACTACTGGTCCACTGCTTTGAGTTTAGCTTCGCCTGTTTTCTGGATACAGCCAGAAAAGAAGTTGTATCCAAAACTATTCCGTCTTTGGTCGATTGAATTCTCAGCATCACTCATGCAAACTCACTTTTATGTTGAAAGCTCCCCTTACCAGTCCTCTACGCTTGGTTTAACCTTCTTCCTTAACGGTGTCAGTGACTGAGCGGTTGCTGCCATTACTCACGTGTAATCTGTTTTCATCACATAGAAACCACACACAGAGACTCCTGCTTCCGTTATTCCATATTTAACAGTGTCTTGTTGCTAGCACACTGCTACTTTTAACCACTTTTTGTTTTCATGACATGGAAAATACTCCATGCACTGTGCTTCTGTGTTCTGCTATGTCTTTTTTCAGAAAAAGAAGAACTATTGATAAGCTATTGCTGACCATTCCAATTGACTCTGGGCCAAATTGGATTCTCTATATTCACTCTGCTCGTCTTGTAAAGTCTATTGAGATAACATTTACTCTCTACTGGAACTGTAAAAGCAAATTGAATTGAAAGTAAAACTCGATATTAAGCTAATATAATTAAACTCTTTTTAGTAAAACAAGAGACTCAAAGGAAGGAAATCGTTTCACAGCCATCGAGAGTCTTGTGTGTCACTGTCTGAGTTTGCGTTGAGGTTGAGGTGTCACGAGGCTTACTCTGCCAAAACCAAAAGGCAAAAATGAGTTTGATTTGACAAATACTGTGTGAAACACTGTGCATTGCTTCATGGTACGAGAGCACTTGACAGGAGAAACAGAAATGCTCCTGGGAAGAACCTGCTGGACAAATGTAGTGCAAATTTATCTGCTTTCCTCTCGGTGCGCTTGTTATCATCTTGTATGAGAGAGAGTGTCTGTCTCTGTTACGGTCAGACAATGCTATTCTAATTTGATTTAATGGTATTACATATTTAGGGCCTTCTGCATGTCTGCTCGTGGAGATTTCAGGCTGCCAAGCAGTGTCAGATTAGCCGCGTTGTATTAAAATTCTAGAAACCTCATATTTCTTAATGTATCATTCGGCAGCTGTAATAAAGACAGCTCTTATCTGGCAAATCCGTCAGCCGGATTTCCATTGTTCTGGTCGGATTCCAGATTTATTCGGGTCAGAGCGCGGGTTTTTTATTTTTATTTTTATTTATTTTTTTTGCTGCATAAAACGTAATCATTTACCGTTGAAACATAATGCCTTGCAAAAGTAATCATAGTAATTAAACCCAAACACATTTTGTAATTTGTAGAAGTTTTTCATGACTGACAAGTCGTTAATTTGCTCAAAAGTGAAAGTTTTATTCTACATTTGCCTGGTATTTGGGATAAGCATCATGCTGCCATAACCATGCTTCACTATGGAGATGTCTCTGCTGTTATCCATGTTAAACTAAATAAACATCCAGTGTTTTGACTTCTGAAAGTAATTAATTTCAAAGGATTTTAATTAAGGGAATCAGAGTAAAATAGGCTGAATCCTCGCCTCCAAAGGCGACTTTATTTATTTTTTTTAGTTAACTATATTATTCCTTTCCACTTTGTAGTCACACACTACTTGATCTTTCATCTGAAATCTGAATACAAAACAACAAAATTTTTGGATGTGATGAAAAAATGAGGGAAAATATTTCTATTGCTTCGAGTTGGATCTGTTTCACAACACAAACATCGACATAATTGCAACGCAGTATTATTCTCTACTAGTTCTTTGTCGGGCAAACCTTGTTTGGACAGCGTTTCAACACAAAAGAAGGAGACGGGGAGTGTTTTAACAGTTTTCTATTGAAACAAGTAAAACGAAAAGGCCTGCAAAACTCTGCTCCCAAAGAGGGTTAGAGAAAAGGAAATGGAAGATGAAAAGACACATTTATTCAGATTGGGTGTTTTTGCCTTTTCTGTTTTTACTCTGGTGTTTGGTCTCCCGAAGCCAGAGGCAGAGTCCACCTCATTCGGCGGGTTTTTGGTGGGTGCAGAGTCAAGGTCAGAGGTCGTCATCTGGATAGTTTTAGCTATTTGTGAACGTTCCCTTCAGCGTTGATTGAGGTCACGCAGAGCGGGCCTCAAAACCTGTGACCTATAATCCCCTCTGCAGTCATCTGGCTGCTGGCGTAGAGTTTCCATGCAAAAAAGAAAAGCCTTTAAAGACGGAGAACAAAAAAAAAACAAAAAAAAAAAACACCCTCAGTGGAATCCCACATGAATGAAACGCTTCTCTTCATTAAATAAAGATTTTCCGTGTGATTTATTTTGGTCAGAAATAAATCACATTTATTTGAGATTAATGTAACAAAAATAAAAAATAATGCAAAAACAATGTATCTGCACCTTGTGGCATAAATTAATATTTATCATGTGTTCCAGCCCAACAACGTGTTCCTTAAACATAATGCCAGCCTGGATCCATTACCATTTTTTTCCTATTTCTGTTAATATCAGGTTTATGGAGCGCAGAATTTAATCAAATAACGCAGAGTGACTGGGAGGGAGAGGTTTTTTTTCTTTCCTTCATGCATTATGCTTCCCAGCCCTCTTGCGTCTCTAACAGGATGCAGATGGTGGTCAGCGGACGACCGACAGGCAGTCAGCACTTCAGACTGCAAATTTGACTGAAACTCCGTCCGTTGCATTGATTGTTTCCTTGGTGCGCTGCCTGTTTTTTTTTTTTTTTTTTCTTTACCGGATGTGTGAATCTGAGACAAGAAGATAAAGAAAAAGCCTCGTTTACTCTTCCAATTAAAGAAAGTAAAAAGGCTTCTCGTCGTGTAAAATGATAGTTAGCATGTGTGTTTTTTAAAGTGAAGCTGATGGCTGTTTCCTCCCTGCGAACGTAACCCCAGTGTTCGCATGTCTCCAGTTTCACCTCAGCTCCGTAGCCTGAAGCGAGGCTCGCCCGTTAAAATATATTGCCACGGAAGACTTCATTAGGTGGAAGACATTAAACACAAACAATCTGACAGTAAAAGAACCAATTTGCCTCAAATCCAGGTGGTCGGGTGGGGCACAACGCTCCCCAACTTTTTTCACGACTTCAGTCCCAAGAAGTTGTTTTCAAATTAGCAGGGACGTTTGAACTTAGATCTGGTCCGAGTGCAACGTGACTTTTAATTTCTCCTGTTTTTCTCACTTTGTCAACCCAACTGGTCGTCCATCAAATTCCTCAACTAGTTGCTCAAAATGCTGCGACACAAACTTTAGCACTTTGATTCATCACATTCACACACGAACAACACAAAACACTCATTTTGCACACGTTTGCTGATCTTGAGGCGAAGCTTTAATTGCCCATCTCACTGCCTTTGCTCAGCCTAAAAGTAATAAATAAAAACTAATTAAATGAAGTACCCAAATGAAGCTAAAGTTGTTGCTGGATGAAGCTAATTTGCAAGGCTGACCTGACTCTGGGCTTCATGAATGGCCTCAGAGTTTCAGTCACTGGGAGGAGAGGGCGCAGGGTGGGGGGGGGGGGCTTTTGATTAATCATACAAATCCTCCTCCAAACGCTCCACAGAACTGATGGGATGCGACGTTTCAAAAGCTGTGGGGGTCACAGAGCCTTTGAACTTTGACCCTTGAACCAAGGCACATCACAAAGACAGGAGACAAAAGGAGCGTGCAAACGTTGCGCCTCCAGAGCCGCGGAAGCGTGATCGTCCCGGACAGCAACTTCTTAGATATGTCATGATTTCTGCTGTGGTGGTTCAGAGAAGTATTCATTTTGTAGACACTTTTTTTTTCTTTTTAGTAATACTCACTCCCGGAGTTAAAAACTTTTTTTTTTTTCTGTTCTGTATTTCCAGATGTAGGTTATTTTGGGATGTTTCTTCTTTCCACATTTACAGAATGTCATTTTGTCCTCCGTTGAAAAACAGCTCCATCTCGGTCAGACTGGAACAAGAGCGTCTGTCAACATCAATTTTCAAAATCCTGCAAGGTTCATTGTCCTGCAGAAAGATCTCAAGCTCCAGTTGTCGAGGCTCTGTGTTTTTCACAACCTTTAAATCGGGGATTTGAAACTCCACTCCTCGGCAGCGTCCCTGATTCCACAGTCCTCAGTAAAATGGCTGACTCATCTCCTCAGTTGGCAGCCACGTTCTCCAGAGTCCTAATGAGCTGAGTACTGAAATCAGTGTGTTGAAACAGAGAAACACTCCAGTTGTACGTGGTTTTCTTCTTGCACTGCCAAACACATATAGTTTCATGTGTTTTCCCACTAACTCATCTCCCCTTTTCTGCAGCACATCAGTATCTTTGGTTTCTTTGGAGCAGAGTACCTTCTGTTAGGGTGTGTGGCAAATTGCAAACAGGTTTTCATTGGTTTCTTTTAACAATTGCTTTTTCCTTGCCACAATAAAAACCAAATATGTGGAGTAAATCTCTAACAGTCCTATTATCCCACCTGAGCACTAATTTATCTCAGATGCATGACACAATAGTCAGATTTTTTTTTTTTTTTTTTTTGACCCTTTTGCTCTGAACTTTGTACTTGTCTGTCCTTGAGGAATTCCCAGATGGAATGGTGGAAAAAAAAAAAAAAAAAAAAACATCAAGCCACAAGCATGCTTTTGCCAGGCATTGCATAAAATCAACATTATTATAACAGTATGATAAAACATATCCCACAAGTAGAATGTGAGCAATGGTTGAGAATTGAGTCTGTTCGATTATCTGGATGAATATAGAGGAGAAAATTAGGGAGAGAGAGAAATGAAGAGCTGGCAGCCTTCCTGTTTGATTAGCCATTAGCCTCTGGTGATGGAAGTCACAGCCAGCGTGAGCATCACTCCGTTTGATTACAGCAGAAGAAAACACCTCTTCCCCAGCCAATACGTATCACTCCAGGGGGGTGATTTGGGCTCGCTGCTTTTCCACTCCCTCTCATGATGTAATCAGAAATGCTCTAAGTGTAAGAAACAACAACAACAACCCGATAAACAGTTACAGTGAGTGGAGGTTTAATTGTTTGATTTAAAAGGGTTTGCAAGATTTTCACCAAACTTGTTGAAGCGACTTTTGGAAAGACTTTCCTGAGAGCTGACGTTGACGGATGGCCTTTTCGTGCACCACGAGTCATTTTCATGCACCGAAGGCAAACAATATAAATATAAATAATAATAATAATAAAAAAAAGTCCTGAGTGTGAGAAAGAGGGCAGACCTGAATAACAGAGTAGATGAGTTTTTGGCTCACACCCGCCCTCCTCCTTTTTATTTTTATTTTTCGGAGCGGCGTGGTAAATAACATTTTTATGATGCCAAGCACTTTGTGGCGGCTTCATAAAACATTCCGTCAGGAAAACAGAATAGTTGCCAACTCAATGCAGCTGACTTTTAACCTACTTTCCGGGCCGCATTCGAGGAACAATCCACTTAATAACTCCCGTCGAGCTCTGGGCCCGCTCCTCGACGCACCCTGCTTGTCATAGAAACCTTAAGAAAGCCGTGCCCCAAATTAAATTTAATGTAAAGACATGGCGAAATAAAAACACGGTAAGTGGTTCATGAATGATGCATTACCGCTGATATCACCTGAAGCGCTCTTTACTCCGGGAGACTCCATGTGCGCAGAGCCGAACACAACAGCTGGCAGTCATCCCCTCCTCCCTGTTATTTTCTTTCTGGCGCTGCCTAAATTTCTTTGTGCCTCCCTCTCCTCTCTTTTCATGCTTGACTTGCAGCAGCTTTTGTCCTGTAGCGGAGCAGCTCATCAGGGGGAAGCGGGGGCGTGAAGGCACGGAGGAGGTGTTGTTGTTATTGTTGTTGCGGATCGCTGGCCGTACTGTGCCAAAGGAGGCTAAAAAAGAAGACTTCCTGCTGCTCTCACCTTCTTCACATGTGAAAACAACACTTGAGGAAACAGCAAAACTTCCCTCTTGTCTTTCTGGGTTTGCTTGATCTTTTGTTGCTTTTGAGCCAAAACTTCCGACTCTAAATGGCTTTGACCGGAGTTTTGTTTTATAAGTCTCTACAGAAAAGCTGGAGCACATCGCTACATGTTTAATGTTTAAGTTTTAGAGCACATATACACTAACCAGACATTTTCTGAGGCACAGCTTTCTAGATTGGGCTTTAAACTGTCAGAAGATTTAGTCTTCTCCTGACATGATGGCATCTGACAGTTGTTGCAGATTTGTTGGCTGTGCGTTCATGATGCAAATCTCCTGTTCCACTCCATCCTAAGAGCTGTTCTGCTGGATTGGGATCTGGTGACTCTGGAAGCCATCGGCGTAACATGAACTCATTGTCCACTTCGTGACACCAGTGTGAGATGTTTGAAGCTTTGCAACATGGTGCACGACCCGGCTGGAAGTGAACGGGATCACTGTGACTATAAAGGCACGGACAGGGTTGGGGACGATAAGACTTTGGCCTTTGGTGTTTAAATTATGGTTGATTGGTCATAGAAAAAAATAAAAATGGGCCAAGAAAATGGCCCCCATACCATTAAACTACAGCCTCCAACTTGAACTCTTGATACAAGGATCGGCTCTGATGTGGTACGTACCATTTCTGGCTCGCCATCGTAATGTTGTTGTTGATAAAATAAGGTGTTTTTGAAACAAACAACATTGTCACAATTGTCCAATTTTACTGAATCTTTTGGAAGCAAACCTTTAAATTGCTTTCAGCTAACAGACAACCGGTGTGGTCATCTGCTGCTGTAGCCCATCTAGATGATTCAATATTCTGCATATCCGAGGTTGAGAGTTGTGATTCTGGTGTGCAGAATTATAACAAGCAACTGCCATCGCTTGTTATAACTTTTTAGAGGTTTTTTTCCCCCCCATAAACATTGTGTTCTCTTGTGCATTTGATTTCTCCATCCACCCTGTAATTGTTGCATCTCCAAAAAAAATAAATAAATAGAAAAAAACTGAACACTTCCTATGCGCAAAAATCGAGTCATAATATTTGGCATAAGCGAAGCTCCAGCACCTCTGTAATCACTACCATCTGCATTTTACAACTGCTGTCACAAGATAAGAAGCATTTATGTGTGAAATATGTGAGAAATAATCGCTTTAGTACGTAGATTATAATCACAGGACATATCACGAACAGCCAAATCATTTTTCCTCTTTGTTTGAGAATCCGTCAAACTTCCCAGACCACGTAAAGGCTGTAAAGCAAATGGCTGAGAGCTCTCACTACCAACGGCTTATGGGAGCTTGGCAGACAGAGGAAATGGCTGGATGTTTGTGGTCCTGCCTGTGCTGGATAGTGTCGGAGCCAAACAAGGCTGTAAAAATGCCAGCCTTAACAGGCAGCAGCTTGATCTGCTATTAACGGAGAGCAGCTAGGTAATGAAATGCTAAACAGCACACGCACTCCGCAGTCTTGCTGATGGACGCCGGAGACGCAGCCTGCATGCAAATGTGGGCCGAAGTATCAGCCGTTCTAATCAGACTCTTTAACTCCCTCCGTTTTTTTTTGTTTTTTTTCCCCTTCTCCACTGCAGGCCACGTGTTTGGTTCCCCCCAAAGGACCGGAGTTAATTCTGCCCCTGACAGCCAGCACAGTGTACTAAGCCTTTTCTGGATGCTGGAAATTGATTAGTGTGCAGAAGACTTGCCTGTGGTAATGAAGTTAGAGCTCAATCAGTTAATCATGTGACATGTGTGTTTATGTGAGTAGATGTATTTACACAAATACACATGCCTGGCTGGATGAGGATGAAGACTTGCACAGAGACACACACACACACACGCATACACACACAGTGACTTAAGGATATCTATACCGTCACTTTAGCTAATTTCCTTTTCCGTTCTTTTCCAGCCCGTCTCTGTCTCGCACTTTCCCTCCTCCCCTCCAGCCCTGCGCAGGACTGTCTGTCCATCTCCGGTATGTTGAGCCAATCAGCCAGGCGCTCCACACACGCTTAATGAGCTCACGAGGGACGTGACATGACTGCAGCGACAAGCGTTCACCGCCTTCCCCCAAAAAAGGAAAAAAAATCAGCATCCAGCTGCCAGAGTCTAATTGTCAAGTAAGTGGGAAATCATTGTAATGTGGCAGACAGAGAGAGGAAATCCAGGCACAAACTCATCCTTTAAATCACATTTTTCATTACTTCAATCTTGAAAACATTATTGCTTTGTTATATGCAGCATTCAATGTCTGCCTCTTGTTTTCATATTTTTTTCTGATATTTTGTAGTTTCCTTCTCTCTTTTTTTTTTCTTTTTACCTTGCTGAAGTCCAAGTGTGGTCATAAGATATTAGATGGCCACTTGTTTCTTGTTGCATTTCATTTTTTGCTGACTGAAAGCAATAAGCCTCATGCATATTTTTATTATTCTTGTTTTATCTTTTTAAATTCTTTCGCCACGTTGAAAGCTAAGCACGGTTACGAAAGGCTGTCACTAATTTTCCACAAATTGGCCGTGTAAGTTACTTGCATTTTGAGTATTTTTAAGCTACGTTTTGGTGTTGGTTTGATAACGTTTCATGGCCACCTGCCGTTTTAACTCCGGGATCTGATTTCACTGAAAGATCCCAGAGCAGTTCTTTCATTTCTTTCACCAACTGTGATTTTAATTATTTTTCTCTTTCCTGTTTCATCACTTTTTCAGTACATATTTTAAATCTTGTCATTTTTCAGATTTTTTTTTTTTTTTTTTTTTTTTTTAGCTAGATGAAAACCAAGCTCTGTTTGAATCGTTTTTATCAGCACTTGCTCTTCTGACCGTTGTTACTGAAAGGCAGAAGCCTCATGCAGCATGTGGTTCCTGTTGCCTCTGTTTTATTTCTGCCATAATGATCTTTTTTTTTAAAAAGGTTTTTCGGTTGGATTCACAAAACATGTTAGTCCAGAATCCCTGACTTGCTTTCAGAGTTAAAGCTCCCTTTGGTTTTCCCTTGGTGCAGCCCTCATAGCCCAGTAGCTAATCCCAAGCACCGAGCGATCTCTGACCCGACGCTCGCCGGCTGAAATGCTTAATATTCCTGTTTCATTTTCTGCTAATTCTCCTCCACCCTCTCCCTCCCCGTTCTTTCTTTCTCACTCTGCTCTCGTTAGATGCATGTAATTGCCTAATTCAACATGCATTAGAAATGTAGTGTTTAAGTAATCATTGCCGATAAGATGGGGATAACATTTCAATTACCTTGACTTTGCATTATCTCTGCTGCAGTGTACATAACAATTAAATATTCTGCATGACTTGACAACAGCAGCTGGTTTCATGTACAAACTGTCTTCACACTTTCATAAATGTCACTTTACGTGATGACACTTTTTTTTTTTTTAAAGCTGCTCGTACGACATTTTCTGGAAAATGAGTCAGATGCACGTTAGCCGTTGTTTCTAATTGCTAAAGCATTGTTAAATTTTATGTAGTCGGACGTAAATAATTTCTTAATGTCTTCAAATGTGATCCTTGCACAAGAACTCTGAATGGATTACTGTAAATTAATGCAAAAATAAAACACAGGGAAGCAGTTTGTGAAGAGAACCAGGACTGCAACTTTCACACTATATTACTAAAGCTCATTAGCAGTACGTTTTTAAAGCCAGATGGTTAAAAATACAAACAAATAAAAGTATTGAGTCAGGCCAGATGGATTACATTGGAATAATTTGAAAGTCCCAATGATGTTTCCTGCACAAGCTAAGGCTGGAGTACAGATAAGCTGGATTACTATGAGTTGCAATATCTCTCTCCTGGCAAATAATGTAAATATCTCAGGTGAAACAAGCTATGAAGTTGCAAACAACCTTCATAACTTTGTCAGCTGATATTCTTGATTCCTGTACCTGTGATACTACCAACCTAGTTACACATAAAAGATCAACTTTAAACTTTATTTAGTAGAAGTATCTTCATTTTTTACTGTGCATCTATAAGAGAAACAATACACCACTGAACAAGAAGAAATAAACTGCAGAAACCGTCCAAGGCAGAATGATTTTGCAGAGTCGTATTTCGTTGGCTGCTGATAAATTTGTGCAATTTCAGGCAGAAGAGACAAATCGGTAAGATTTTCTTTTTAAACACTGACGCCATTACCTGTAATGTCCCTGAAATTTTCTTCAAATTCGAACTTCCTCAGCAAAAGTTTCACATATGACTCTTAGGAGCACCGCCAGATGTTTTCTATCAGAAACAGGTCGGTTGCCACTAAATGAGCCCGGATCGCCACTTTAACACTTTCCCTTCCCGGCTTGCACATTTTCTCAAAGGCCATGCCAGGAATGCTGGCTAATGACTTCCTCGTCAAGTCTTGTGGTTTCTCGTTGGATGGTACATGTGGAACCTTGTTTTTTAAACGGATTGCTGCTTTCTTCTTTACGCACAAGTCATCAACAGCTGCAGTGAACTTGCAGCTAAGCCCTTATCTGCTCCCCCCCTGGCAGGCGCCGCTCGTTTCCCCTATGTGACTCAGAGGTAGAAAAAGGTTGGACGAGACAAATGGAGAGACAGCAGGAGATGGTACAACAGATGGGATGATAGAAAATTAGATCAAACCTGCACATATTGTGTAAAAAAAAAAAAAGTGTCTGTGTGGCATGTGAGCCGGGACAGTTACAGCCGGATATGCTTCACTGCCTGGAGGCAGATAGCAATCTTGCAACTTTGAAGTAGCAGAGTTCGAATGAGATCGGTGATGTTTATCCTCTCCGAAAAGTTCAGTCACGTCGTCCTTTAGTGCGACTGGAAAATCAAGACAAAATACCAAGAGAAGACAATCTCGCTTTTGCTGCAAAGCGGCTCTGTTGGGAGGTTTTTTTGTTTCGTTTTGATGAATTGGTGAACAGCCAGTTATGTTCTCCCACCGTTCTATTTATGGATCGAATGTTTGTGCCGATTACACAACAAAAGCCCTTTAAAAGCAGCATGGTGCTGCGATCAGAATAAAATAAGTGGATATTCATTTAGAACGCAACACTGAGGTTGACATGAGCGTTTGTTCTGCAGGATGTGACAGTTGGTCTCATTAGATGCATCTGGTTCTTTTAGAGCCAAATGAAGAATCTGTAATGGAGAGTTTGGATTGATTTTTTTAAAAGGAATTATGTGCAAATAATCAGGGAAGTGTACTAAGATAAATAGAAATGCTGACATTTTTTTTCACTGATGGGAAGTTTGTCTGACAAAGCGCGATCAATGTTGCTGCATTAGTTTAGACTGTTATTAAGAGCCCTCAGGGTGCAGGTAATCTTTGACCCTTTAGGATCATTCTGTACCTCATACAACTCATACTTGCTAGGGCAATATTTTTCACCCACTCTGACAACCAGTGATTTTAAGTAATTTATTTTACTATATTTTCTTACATTGGCTCCTGTAAGAAAATGTAGTTCTGCCACATTTTTGGGTTTAGTCAAAGTTCATTAATTGTTTCTTAAGTATCAACAGGCCCAAACAGGGGTCACAAACAAGGCAAATAGAAAAGCCGTCTTTTATAATGTGCTTAGCCCTCTATGGCCTGAGTTTCAAATGTCCGCCTGGATATTTTTTGCTTATTTTAATTGTACGCAGCTCTTTAAATGTCCGGTGAGTAAATACATTTTCCCGTTTTATAACAACCGAAACTTTCAATGTCTAGCAAGTCATTTTGGCAATTTACTGTGTATTAAAAGATCGATTTCACTCCCGGCTACGGTGAGGGTGAAGTTACCATAATAACACCATATTGGCTGGAAAGCTCAATGTCTCCCCTTTTAGAAACTGTTCCAGTTTTTCAGATGGTGCAAAGTGCGGCTGGATCCTCACCGCTACGTTCGGTCTTGAAGGGTTGAATAATAATTTCACAAGGGCTTATTCTTTGACTTGAGATTCACCTTTTTCCTGGAATCTGGAAAGACTTGATTCCTTGCTAGTTGAAAATCTGAGTTGAATCGTTCTACACTGAACAGATGTTGTTTAACGCAGGTCCTTTTGGTCATCGCAAACCAGATGTTCCCTCAGGGTTTTGTGGTTTTTGTCCATCCTCCTGCTAGGCTCACATGCTTGTCTTTCTGCTGCCTTTTGTTCTGTATATTAATACTCCCCAAGTACACCAGTGAACTCTTCTTTTAAAAAAAATAAAGCCACTTGCAGACTGGTCAGTACTGCAGAAATTACCTCACAGATTCTCTAAGTGCTGTGCAGCCATGTATTGTTTGATCCAGGGGTGATAAAGAATCCCTGCTTCAAAATGTAGTTTTTAGATTTAGTCTGTTTGTGAAAACACAAACACACACAAGCGAAACCATCAATGAATCTGTCTAAACTGAATGCAAAGCTTTTACCCTACTCGTTAAAACAAAACGCATGAAGTTTTGGTTTCCCCAAAATGTAAACTGATGGATAAATCGTGTGTCACCACGTCCCCATCATCACACCCATATAAAATGTGGTGTGATTTATTGTGGAGACAACATCACTTTGAGGTAAAGACAGAACTCATTAATTGCACTTTTTGTCCTACAGTTGGAATTGTTTACTTTTCCCGGCCTGCATAGTAATCTAAAAACTTTCCTGTACAATTTGGTGAATTTGAGGATTGGCGGCTGAGTCATTGTATTCCCCATCACACCATCACTCGTCTCAACTATTGATGTTTTACTTTTCTTTTTTTTTTTTTTCTTCTTTTTTATAGTGTATTTATTTTTTTGCATTTTTCAATTAGGGGACAAAAAAATTGCAATTTGAACAGAAATAACAAAAATAAGTCAAATTTTCAAGTTGCTTGTACGAGTTCTGAATATCTGTGACCTCTGACCCGCTTATAACAAGGCACGTAGAAATATGCAAAAGAGCGACGGATGTATTGTGAAATCCTTTACTTTTCTTTATATTTTTTTTTACAATTTTTAAACTATACACATGAAAAATGTGAGGACATTGCAGTGAGATGTCATGACACCAGGTCAAGTTTCATGCATTAATAAACAGAAACTCTGCATAGCTGGATTCTAAAATTTGCTATTTGAGATACTTTATGAGTGTCAGGCGCTTAAAAGAAACTCACACAGCAGTTAGTGGGTTCAACCACATATTTATATTTAGATCAGGGAAACCGCAATGTCTTGTTTCTCAACCGTCTCTTCTTCCCTCACATGCAACATGGAAAGAAATGTCGCTGCCTCACTTTGACTTTTTTTTACTATCTTTTTCCTCCGTGGGTATTATTCCGTCACTTTTACTCTCTCACCTTTTAAACTTTCTTCATTCATATTGTTTTTTTTTTGTTTTTTTTTGGAGGTCATATTTCCTCTAAAATCCTTACATTCCCCCCGCCCCCCATCAGGTCACAATATTGTTCCTCTTCATCTGCAGCTGAGGTACAATTGAGCTGAGCATATATCCCCCCCAGAGAAACCTTTAAAAAGAGCGAGAGCAACCCCCCACTACGCCCTCACAAACCTCAGAGCTCAGGAGCTGCTGCCCCTCAGGGTTCATCAGGAACTCGACAGCAAGCATGACGGATTCTCCTTCACCTTCCAACCTATTGTTCTCAAGCCTTTCTATGGGGAAAGGCAAGAGCAGCCTTATTATAAAATGAAGGAAAATAGAATCAGCTGAAGTAAAAATGCATGTTTTTTTTGTTGTTGTTTTTGTTTTGTAACCCTTACGTGTTTTGCTATTTTGAGCATCTTCTCTCCTCGGTTGCACGTCTCTGAAGTTCGTGGCTGGAAAGCCGCCATAAAACTCCCCGGCGTTCTGGTTTTTAAACGGGACAGGACGTGGAGAGAGGAAGGCATGGATGGGGGAGTGAGGGAGGAATGCATATCCAGTGATCCCATGATTTGCTCGCAGACAGGCTCTCTATAGCTCTTTTCAGCGCCAGCACAATGAGCACTCTATCGAGGAGCTAACCAGCCATGTCAAGCCATCGCCTGTTTGATTAAAGGGCAAGAAAGAGAGGCTTTATCTGCTAATGATTGGAGGGAGAACAAAACTTATTCTGTTTTTCGATTGGCATGACTGGGAGGGGGGCGGGGGGACTCCTCTGCGTGGACTTTTCTGGTCACGCGTAAGAGAAAAAAACGTCAATGTTTGACTCAATGTTTGGGTGGAAGGATACCCCTGCTTGTCCAGGCCGAGGGCAGCGAGTCGCAAAGCAACATAGAGAAACTACAATCCAATTTCTCTTAGTTATGCAGAACTTCAGGATTTTAAAAAAAAAAATATTCTAATGCAAAACACACAATTTGATGATTATGAAATCTATCTCGTAAACCTTTGAAAGCGTAATAGATTTTTTTTTTTTTTCTCTTATAACAAATAGTTCGTCCTCTCCCTAAAATTGAGATTTTGCCATGTTTCAACCTCAAAGCTTAGAGTGCATCCAGAGGTACGACGGTTTAGGTCAGATAATATTCATTTGTTAGAAAAATATTTACCTACATGCATAAAGTGATTGAAAGTTACTTCAAAAGACTTGCATCTGTAATTGAAGCAAAAGGCCTCAACACAAATCGAGCCACACTTTTCAGATTTTCATACCTAAATAACTTGTTGTGTTTTCGTCCCGATTTATGATAAATTACACTGCATTTACTTGGGTTTTCATATAAAATCTACCCCAAAATTATTTAGGTTTTGTTTTACATAAGGTGAAACATTTCAGGGGGTGCTAATACTTAAATATGAAGATTAATGTCTGCAAAGAATTTGAGGAGCTCGGCTGAAGTTCTCTGCAGTGTGCTTATCATGTAGGTATTGCAGATAAAGCCAAATTACTTTGAAATATTTCAAGCAAATCTACATTTATTAAAACTGCAGCCAAAACAATCAATTCGTGTAAAGATTGGAATCCTCTTTCTCTAAAATGTTTTAATTCTCTACGCTCTCGCTTCTCAGACAAACACGAACGCAAACTGAATCACGACAGAGTTTTAAGTTTTTGAGTTGTTATGTCTAACCATAAACAACCCTTTCAAAATAACAAGGCTGGCCGGTCTTAAAAAAGTCTTAAATTATATATATTTTTTTCAACATCTTTTTGAGGTATTTCTGTCTTATTCTGAAATGACCGTGGCGTTTACCTGGCCATGTCTGCATCTGTATGTGAGTGGCTAATAACTGCCAGCTCTCTGCTCCTAATAGCCGCTTTAATTAGTTCCTCATTAAAGCGCGACGCACCGTAAAGGTCAAAAACAGCTGACACCGGTTGTCAGACAAACATCCAATATGTTTGACTGCTGCTGCAGGTGTTTAATGGGTGATCGGGATCTCGGCCACTCTTGATTAAATACAGGTCATTTTCATTAAAGCGACACCTCGCCACCGTTTGCTGCAGCCTTCCCTCCGGCTCCACGGAGCAGCTCGGGTTGGAGCAGAAAGCGAGGTGTTTTGTCTGCATCTTGCAGAGACACTAAATGGCTGAAAATAAATATGTAACGCAGACACGTAGGCCCTTCAAGAACAGCCCTGAAGAGCACTGAGATTAAAGCGCCTCAGTGACCGAGCTGCGAGCTATATTAAAACCGCTCTTCACATAATGAGACCCTTTGCTCTGCAGCGAGGCGGCAGATTTGCTCCTCTCGTCATTTGTCGCCGACTAAAATGCCACCTCCTCTGTGTGCTTCTTGCGGATTTAGACCTCCAGCACTCCTGCTCCTCCTACAAACAATTCACTCAGCTATCAAGTTTCCCACTCCTAAAGGAAAAGCAGCGTTTGCAATCCTTTGTTAAATGTTCAAATATCAATGAACAAAAAAACAAAAACGGGTTGTATGAATGAATATCTCTGCAGCGACGGCTCAGATCACATCTGCCTGCAGTTTGCGTGTCACAGGCTGGGGTGACAAGTTAAAAACGCAAAAAAAATAAATAAATAAAGAATGTGCTTACCATTAGCCTGTCAGCAGATTCTTAAACACAACTCACAGAATCTAAAGGGTGCAAAAAAAAAAAAAAAAAAAAATCTTCTGAGGAAGAGATTAAAAGTTCATAGAACAATGAACTTTTCTGCCTTGAGTAGTAACAACTTGGAACAGATTAACGAAGCCTGCGTTTGTGTTTGTTTTATTTGATTGCGTTAATTCGAGCAGGTTTAAGCCACTCAGTGAAAAATGTGCCGTCTGCAAGAACACAGTTCTTTTTCTGACACATGGCACTCAGTCTTTACTCATGTTTTTGCTCCTTTTTATTATTTATGGCAATGAATAATAAAAACGGATCTTTCTCCTCAGATGTATGTTGTGTCAAGTGCCCTTGACTGCCCAAATCTAACCACAGATCCATTCCTGTAGCATAAATCACACTGGCCAGCCAAAAACAAATAACGCATTCAAAACAAGTTTAGAGGAGGAAAAACCTAGTCGCTGAAAGCACAACTGAGGAAGAGTGACTTTTCTTTATGACATGGTTGAGTGGCTTCAGGGACCCATGTGGTTCTGTGGCCCCTGGTTAGTGGGTGTATCTTTTGAATGAAGCCGTAGGGTGCCGCATTTTACAAGCTGTGCCACTGGAGAAAGTTTTTTTTTGTGAGGCACAGAGCAGACATTTGCATTTGAAGTGGCGAGGCCCTGCCCCTTTTTGTGCTCCCCACCCTGCCTCCTTGGCCTCAGGGTAATGCTCTCTTTTCCATCAGGAACAGACCCGTGCACCTGTGGATTAAACACACCGAAAGACACACACACACACACGCACCACGGTCCAACTGTGGGCTAGAGTGGACTGCAGGGTTTATCTGAGAGCCTTGTCTTCGTGGACCTAATGACGCACGACCGGCCATCTACGAGCCCCTCGCTCAGACGGAACGACTTCTCCTCCGGTCAACTTCGAACGACCGAGAACGGAACCGTCATCTTAAATAAAGCCAGTTTCACAATGACGAGATGAATCAATGTCAGCATTGATTTTTGCTCTTTGTGGTCTTATAGCAATAATGTAGATGTATCAGTTTAATGGGATTTTTTTATTTTATTTTTTTTACTTTACACATCAAAGTAGGGTGATGGTTTTGTGTTAAACCATGTTTTTGGTATCTGTTCTTCAGCACAGTCACTTTGTTTCACCATGAAATAGTTCTGCAGCTCTCTCAATCATTTCTGCTTATTTACCATCCCGCCCTTTGTGGACAGAGGTCAGATCAAATTAGGGCCTTTGTCCAGTCTTGTTTATTGCAGGTCTGACAGGTCTGTGTTTTAAAGTAACTGTGGACACGGGACCGTTAGTGTGATTCTCTGTTTTCATGCAAACATTTCATGTCTGCTGTACCTGAATGGCATGTTCTCTTGTCTTTCCCATTTTGAAGAGTGTTCTTTAAGATTTAGGCCTAATTTTAGTGTCACGTACCCTCAAGGAAGAGGAAGCTGTGGATTATTTTATCAAAAAAGAGAAAAAAAGGATATGCTACCCAAAGCTTCTTGTTATGGGTTTCCCAAGTGTTGAGCTCAACTCATGCAACGTGTCATGATCTTTAAGATTTACTTGTTGGGTTTGTCCTGATTTTCAAGATTCACTCTCACCATATTTTCAGCTCTCTGTGGTAATATTTAGTTGTGGTACTCTGTGTATCGCTTCCTGTTTTACTTCTTTCCTTGCTGCTTCTGTATCCTCTTGTCACCGTTTTTGGTTTCAGTGTTTTTGGGTTTTGTCTCTGGTTCGTGCGTTTTTCCTTGCTTTCTCCTGTTCCATTTATATTCTATCCGCTATTTCTCAGCTCAACTTTTTTTTTTACAGCTGCAACTTGTAAATCAACCACCTGCTCCTTGTTCATCAATCAAATTCTCCAGCTCAAAGATCTCGAACTTCCTCAGATCCTGTTCTCGTCGTCAGAACCTCTCCTGGTTTTTGTGCATTTCCCGCTTCACTTTAACGTTAAGATTTTGTGTTTTCCTTATTTTATTTGGTCAATTGTTTTATTTTTTTTAGCCACCTGTCTCTTCTCTGTATTTGGGTCTCCATCATTATAAAAATATACAATATAGTTTTATTCTTGTAACAAACAGAATTTTGCAAACATTAAAAAAATAAGCATTTTGATATAAGCCTCTTAAAATAAGTTTTCTTGACTACATGTTTATTTTTAGTGTTTTTCTTTTTTTGTTTTTTTTTGTTTTATTGTTTACATTTTGCGTTGTTTGTATCATGGAACTAAGGAAATCGGCATTTTGCGAAACCCGATATATTTACGTCAACGTTGTCCGTTCATTATTATGCACTGACCAATTTAAATCAACTCAATCACTATATAGTGTGGCATAATATGGATCTGAAACATTTTTTAAATTTCAAAATAAAATAAACTTTGCTTGAATATTTCAAACTGATAGAAAATCATTAAAAATCATTTTACTTTCATGTTGCTGATTTGTTGTTGCTGCTTGTTCCTGTCTAGGTGTCACATTTAATGGAGGTAACCACAAAGATAAACAAATGTATGACATTAGATGCCTTGTTACCAACTCTGCATTGAAACTCTGGAGTTATTCATCTTTCTACATGGGGTTTAACATGTCAGACATTAAGTGGCATTGAGTTGACATCGTGACTCCGAAAGCAGAGTCTTTTGGGCTTAAAGGGCCAAATATCTCCTTTAGGCACTGGAATGTATTCACTCTCTGCAAATTTTATTTTCACATCCTGAAATCCGATGTGAAAGATGTGGGGAAATAATCACATTTAATGGCGACTCAAACTGAATAAACAGTTATTAGTTTTGTGTTTCAGCCTTTGCAATATGCGACGGCAGAAACTGAGGAAGACAACCGAGAGAAATTCCTCCCAGCATTTATCCAACGACCTCAAACCATGTCGTCCACCACACTCCTGTTGGATTTAACTCCATTTTTAGAAATTCGATATTAGTGAAAATGACCAGCACTGTCCGCTGCCTGTTTAATTTTCCTTTTATGTTTTAAAAGTGCCCAGTTTCGGCAGGCCATTGATTTATCAGGATCATTTAACAAGATTTTTTTTCCTGTCCGCGCCGTCGCACTGAAAGCACTAATTTGAATGGAAGGTCCCTTTTCTCGCAGACACTAATGTGATTCATGGGGACCACCTCGCTGCGCCAGCTGTCCAAGTGCCAGGCAGAATGGCACTTGGGTCACTTAACTATTTAGGGCATTGGCATGGCACCTGTACAAGGGCCTCTCATCTACACAACTTGGCGTTAGCTACTCCTTGATGAAGCCAAAACACACAAGGCACCTTCTCAAGATGGTGCTTGTGCTCCAACCCGTTTAAGGAGAGATTCATCAAAGCTTTCGCTGCAAAGCTGGAGAAAGGAGCTCCAGATCTAGAGGTCTTCCACACATTGTGCTGCAATCTGGAAACTTTATGCTAAGTGTTTGGATATTTCATTGGCTGAGCTTTTTCGCTTGAAAAGGCAAATGCCATTATATGTTAGGACAATTAAAATATACATTGAAAATAGAAGTAATAATACAAATAAGTAGAAAATGACCTTTACATTTGTACTTACATTGAAGTCTGTCTTGGCTGCAGGTGCTGTCGCCTGTTTGTAACCAATGGACACTTTTGTTTCAAAGATCATCTTTTTAGGAATTGTGGATTAGCTCCATTAAAATAAACAGATGGAAAGGACAGACATTTATCAAAAACATCTGGATGTGATTTGCAGGGCAACTGGTGACTGCAGAGCAACATTTAAATGCCTCCATGAGGTGCCGGTTTGTTTGTTCTCCAAGATGATGCAGCTTTTCTCCTGACTTGCTCTGTGGTCCTTCACCAGATGATCGATTGTATGAATTTTCACTTGAACTCATATTCAAGAAACTATTTTATCTTGGTCAGACATTGTTTTTTTTTTTTGTTTTTTTTTCATTCATGGTTGAGTTTGGCCTTCCAAGTTTTCTGCCGTCACAGTTTCTTTCACCTGCATGTTTGTTTCTTACTAAAAGTACGATAGATCCGATTTGAACTTTTGCAAAAATTTATTTGATGTAATTTAATTGTTTGAGATGAATATCTCTTTCTTACTTTATCATTTTTTGTTATGTTTGTTATTGTTCAAAATCAATGCCAGTTGACGGAGAGCCAGAAAAGCTGTGGAGTGTTTTACAGAAAAACAATGCAGCCTTTGATGCGGAGTCGAAAGAGGTCAACTTGTTTCCATGTATGGCATGATCACTGACTTCTGGTTTCCTGTAATACGCAGGAAGCAGCTAGCTCTGCCTTTTAAAAAGTAAAGTAAATCTCTAGATGGAGATCTGCCTATCCGTCCTGTCTAGTCTATCTTAGTTATGTATTCATTCTATAATCTGGTATTTAGCACATTACGGTGAATGATGGAGAACGCAGAGAGAAGTCTGAGAAAGAGTCCCTGAGCGGAAGTTGGCTCACTGCAGGGGGCAAGGCAGGAATCTGCTGGTGCTTTTTTTTGTGAGAGGGTTAAAACCTAAGCCTTTGACCCCAACCTCGTGTTTTCCGATTAGTCCAAACTTAAAAATTTGAGGATGTTTTATTATTTTTTTCTTTTCTTTTTTTTTTTTTCAAACCAATGCAAGCGATTCCAGATTTTCCTTGATGAATTATCCTGAAGAAATCCATGTATAAATTTAGATGACGTGTCTTCTATTTTTAAAAAAAAATGAGATCTGGGACTTTGGGACCAGTTTGTGTGGAAATAAATGTTCAAATAAAGCAAACAGGCTAGCATATGAAGTTATGGTCTCGCTAATCATGCCATCTGCAGTGAAATATTAAGCCAGCAAAAAGATAAGTGGACGAGCTCACTGCTATAACTACATCTGTCGTCTTTTTTTTTTTTTTTCTTTCCCCCTCTCATCTTCTCCGGTGTAGTTGAGGAACACTTATCCGGTGATGCTGGGTGTGTAATAGCACTACAGTTTAAACTGCCATCAATCAGCAAGTCCTAATCTATTGAGTCTCGCTCAGTATTCCACTGGGAGGGAAAATCTATTAGATTTCACTCGTTTTGAGATATCATTGTAACAGATGCACCAAACGGTGAGCTGGGAGTCCCCTCCTCCTCCACCTCCCCAGCCCCCAAAAAACACGTTTCTCTAACGCATTAAAGCTGAGAAATCTCAGACACATGTATGAGGTCTTCCACACCTGGACTTGTTTATGCATTTTTGGATTTGCTCAGACCTTCTGTGAACGATGAACAGCTGTTCTGCAGAGGCTTTTACAAGTGATTTTCAGGATCAGAATTCACGCCGAAGGGATTACTCCAGTTTAAATGATCCGAGCGTGTGTGTGTGTGTGTGTGTGTGTGTGTGTGTGGAACCCTTACTGTGATCACGCATGAAAAGTCGTTGCTTCAGATCTGAAAGTGTATTGACTTACACTTCCTGCCTTCTGCCCAGCAGTCATCCAACCCCCCAAACCTAATCCCGAACCCAGAAAAAACTCTCTCCCGCTCCGCTTTAGGGAGGGTAACAGGTCAGGATTCGTTCACGCAGGAGACCCGAGAATTTCAGCCACTTCAAGATCTGCAAAGTCTTTCGCTTCCGTTAAGAACTGTTTCACAAAGAGTGACGATGATATTAAAAGCAACAGAAGTCTGGCAGAGGGCGAGCTATTAAACAGATTCCCCTCTTCTCTGAACGCGCCGTCGTATTTGCGTCGCTTCACCAGTGACCCGTCACAGAGAGCAATGAAACTGAATGCTGGCGTGTCAGGAAGACAATGCAGACCGCAGTCCATTTATCTCCATACGTCAACAGGACTGGTAGAAAAGAGGCTTTCAGCCGCCGACATTCTGGTCAGTTTAAAGAGTCTGCTCTCCCAGACATAAGTTAATAGGCTCCTGATGGACATTCAAAGGCAGGTGCTGCTTTTATTGGCTAATGGTTTGGACAGGGAGTTAAAGGCTTAAAGTTGTTGTGGATCCACAGGAGCATGAACTGTGCTGAGTATTGTTCCTTTTAATTCAAGTAATTTCCACCCTAAAAAATATGTTTTTTTTTTGTGTTACAACAGGTAAAACTTGCTACAGAAACCAATAATTCACTTATTTTTCTTCACGTCTTTAATTCCCTGTGTGTGCATTGTCCTCAAACTATGCTGCAAATAGCGCTGCTGGTACTTGACAGCCTTTTTATACACGCTCAAAAAGTGCAAAAATATTTCATAAATACCAGTCGAAACTGAAGTGGATGGGAGACAAACGGAAACAAGTTCCTTCTCGGCTGCTTTTGTAGTCGCAGCAGACTGTTGCCAGCTTACCGACTTTGTCTTTATATTTAGCAACTTTTCAGACCTATTTTCGACTTTCCTCCCCTCCCCAAGAACAACCAGCAACAAATCTAGTAACTTTTTCTCTGCGTTGTCGTCGACTTTTGGTGCTTTCACGTGTTGTCTCCAGTCTTCTGCAGCTACAACCAGCAGCAAGTTTTGCTAAACGTCGAGAGGAGGTCAGTTTCACTCGTCGTGCAGCAAACCCTGCTTGCAGTCAGAGCAGAGAGGAGACCCGTTGCCCTCAGTTTCCACTTTGCAATTAAATCGCACAAGTGCAAAGCTGCTGCTGAAATCTTTGATGATGATGTGATGATGACAAAACAGGATGACTCTTTGATGTAGCCTGCTGCACATACAAATTACTGTATTTAATTCACACCGTCAAAGACTTACCTCTGCTGTGTGTGCCTCTGGCTAAATGTGATTTTATGCAAAACTGAGCTATGCAGCGCAGGTTCAGGCAAATGCCAGTATTGTTAAATTTACTTCATGAAGTTCATTTGTAGCTCTAAGCATTGAATATTTTTCAACACTTTTTGTCTCACCGACATCGATGCTCTTTAAGCAAAGACGTCCTCTGGGAACTTCGAGCGACTTTTAGGATAGTTGCTGCTCATAACTACTGATCGCTGCGTTGTGTTTCTGCTGCTTTTTCTTTAGGTCTCTTTTCCTGATAACAGTTCTTAGAACATTTTCACTGCTGTTTCCGCTTTCAAAATATTCTAGTCTTTGCTGCTGCTTTGAAATGTCCAAGGTGTCTGTCGAGTTCAGTCGCTTCGCCCCTCAGCCTGACGTCTGAAACACAATAAAATAACAAAGTGGGAATAATTCCCCGGATTTCCTGATTGCACGCCACAATCATCGCAGTCAATCACACAGCCAAGGCGGAGAAACTCAATCCAAGACGAAAAGAGGATACCGCTAAGACAATTTGCCAACAAAAACCTGGGGAGACTAACAGACACTGATTTACAACAGAGAGAACAATTAGCGCTGAAAAGGCTCCAATTAAAATGACTCCTCTTCATGTGCAGAGGGAACTGAGCTTCAGCGCACACTCCATCTGCTACGGCACAGTCACATCAATCTGAAATGGCAAATTAAAGGGTGTAACAGTCACCAATTGATCTGGCGGGGATGATTTCATATGTCTAATTGGTGGAGGGAGGCGCGTGTGAGAGATGTCGCACACGGCTGAGCTGAGAGAGCGGAGAAAACTTTAGGAAGATCTGATGAAAGCTAAAGATTACAAAAAGCTAAATGGATACGGAATACAAAACAGCAGCTTTGGCCTCATCTTTCTACATTTGCAAGGAATACGAGTCCTTTTGCTGTGGCGATGCATGCATGAAGGTGGCATGAATTCATAATGGATCCGGGAAAGTCTGGAACGCATTAAAATCCTCCCCGGCACAGACATGATGAAAACCAACAGCGGCAAATTTAATTTGGGGGTGAGATAACTGTCAGGTGTAATAGATTAATAAAAGCAATACGATTCCTTAGACGTGGTGAAGTGACGAACGAAATGGAAGTTAACGGTGCAAAAACGGGAATTCCGTTTGGAGTCGGGAAGACAAAAGAAGAAAATAAAAATGCATCATCTGCCAGGCGTTATTGGGTTGTATATTTCTGCTTCTGCGCTCACCTGAAAGCCGTGTGACAGTCCTGGTCGATATTCAAATGTAGACACTCAAGCATTCTGCGGGGAAGGAAGAAAAAAAAAAACCCCAGAATAACTGAATATTTAATGCACCTGACAATAGTGTTGACTTGTTTTGTTGCCTGATTTAGACAGAAGAGAACCCTCATGAATAGAAATAAAAGTAAAAAAAACAAAAAAACAAGAAACACACACACACACACACACACACACACACACACATGGAAAACATTGGAATTAGGGGAGAAAAAAAAATCTAATTATGTCTATTTAGTGTGTTTGTGATCAGATCGTTTCGATGTCAGATTCAAATGAATTCAGTTTCTCTTGCAGATTGGAACAACCTGCTAACCGAACAGGTGTGACAATCTTCTGGGAGAGAAAAAGCGGGGGGGGCGGGAAAGAGACTAGAAAGGAAAAGACTGATTCCCACTGAGGAAATCCAAACATTGTGAGTAACTGAGGTGTTAATTAAAAAGAAAAGGTAGACTGAGGTAGACTGTTACAACAGTAAGAAAAAAAAAATCAAAAGCAACCCAGCTTCCCCTGCAAGTTCAGCTTGGCGAGGCAGACGGCTGAGCCGGGACGGGAGGTTCATGCTAATTGTCGTGGCCTTTCATTTCAGGGAAGGCTTGTCAGAATCCTCCAAGGAGGCTAATTTGTAAGTTTCCCTCTGAGTATATTTAGTCTGTCTCGTCAAATATGCTTGGCTTCTTTCGCCAGCCCCCCCCCCTACAGTACGAGCTCAAAGAGAGCCTTCCTGTATATTATAAAAACAAGCCCTGACTGGGGAACAGCGGACCAGATCTTTAACCCTGGTGGCTTCCTGAGTGGGTCGTGGGAGCGTGCTTGACCAGCCCACATTGTGTTTTGTTGATCTGGAGAAGACCAACAATCACGGCAGACTGGAGGTGAATTCTGGACATCAGAGATGCTTTTAAGGCCCATCTGCTCCTTGTAAGACGAAGGAACAGCTGCGTTCTTAGTTTTGGGATGAAGGCAAACTTTTCTTCTGGTGTGGAGTTGGACTCCTCTATTTGTCCTTTTCACAAATCCTGGTTGTGGCGGATTGGATCTCAAATCTGCCAATGTCCAATCATCAACTAGTTCAAAAATAAATACAAAGCCATGTTACTCACAATGTACAGGGAACCTTAACTGTATGCCAGGTTGTTAATTACAATTGTGTACTATTGGTGTAATCCATACATTTTCTTGTCTCATGACAGTTAATATGTAATATAATTTATTGTCGGCTCTTTTGCCCAGTATATTGGACAGGCACGTGAATATTACAACATGGTTTTATTTACAAATTTTGATCATTATTGCATCAGTATGTCGTGTATTTCATTACATTGAGATGAGAGGTGGAATTAGATAAGTGTTCATTTCTTCCTACTCCTTTTTAAACACAAAAGTAGTGGTAAAAAAATAACTTTGTTCTGTTCTTGGTTATGTAAGCACATGTTTTTCTCTGTCCCACTGATTGATTTTTTTAAAAAAAACCTGTTTGAAATAAATCAAAAAGTGTAGTTCACATTTGGGTTCTGATCTGTGCTTTACGTGGATAATTTGGTTTTATTGGCGTCTTCATAACCGTGATTTAGAGCGTGAGGAATAGCTCTAAATCAGAAAAACAAAGACTCCATACAGGGGGTCCGTGCATACACCACGGATTGTCCCGCTTTTATTTTTTAGCTAATCTTTGGAATTGTTTCAAGTCATCCAACTGTGTGAAAAACATATGCGCCGAATAATCGAAAGTGTCTCTTCGGGAAAATATGAGCACCTTAGTAAAGTCCCTAATTCGTCCTAATAGCTTCTTTTGTTTTTTTTTGTTTTTTTTTTCAGCTGCATCCTTTTGTTGAATCACCTCAGTGCAGAGGCGTCAAGAAAGAAAGTGGAGCTTGTGCATATGCCTAGTGGAAAAAACTGAATTGTGCTCAGACCAACAAAGTGCTGTGGAGCTCTCAGATCATTCGTTACACCAAGTGGGCTGTTAAAGTTGAAAAACGTGGGTCCGATTTGGACAAATCCTTGACTGCTTGGGAGGTATTGTAGCACCAGGGGGATGCGCACATGTTTTGGCTGAGATCCCCTGTTGATCATTGCCAACGCCGGCTGAACGGGAGACGCAGGACGGATTGGGCATCGTCGTCCCTCCCCGTGTCTCACTCTTTCACTGATGTCAGTGCTCTGATGAAGGCTGCAGAGCAGGCCTACGATCGCGGCGTCTCTTAACGCAGCTTTCACCGGCAACGTGGGAAGGTGATGTGTGCATGTGTGTGAGTGGGTTTGCAGCAGCAGCAGCAGGACGCTGACTCATGATACGTGGTTATATGGAGGCAGGTACCACACATGTACATAAACAACCACATTAAGCAACTTCCGTAGTTTTTTATTGTTCAACTACGCCTTTCTTTGTTGGCCCTTCAGTTACGTTCAGCTGAGTCTTTTTTATTCGCCACCGTTGTTCAGTCGTATCTTTGTGTGGATACGTTGGCCTGATTCAGGACTTTATCCTGAAGGAGTTGAGCACATTTTAATTCCACTTTGAAGACTGGGACCGAACTGGCCAGTCTTGATATCTATCTTTATTTCTGTAAATATTCACACTGCATTCACACATCGTGTTTCACATCCACTGTATTTCACAGCTAAGAAACATAGACATTCCTGTGAAGGCAGCTCACTCCACCTCTTAAAAGCCTTTCATTTCCAAAAGAAGCATGGATGTTAAAGCCCTCCAAAATCAAACACCTAACAGTTTAACTTAATTTGTGTTGAATTTTTTAAGATATGTAGACTATTGATTTTTTAAAGACATATACCTCAAGATGATGCTCAAAATAGAAGCATTCTTCAATCCAACAAAAACAGAAAAGTGTTTTTGTTCCCAAAAACATATTAAACTGTTTGAGACGATTGCACATGTGAGGGTGCCAAACTTGGGTATAAAAGAAAAGGACATTATTTTTCCAAAGCACAAACTATTGACATTTGAAGTTGCAAGTCGTTGATGTCTTGCTTTGTTTAAAATAACAGAGAAAAATTTCCAAAATATATTCTGACTTCAAATGCAAACCCTGATGCCAAAAAGATAAAAAATAAATTCAAGCTTTTATCTTTCTGTGAAACACAGGATATTTAACAAGTTTCCTGAAATCAACCTTTAGTAAAAGTCTAACCTGAAGTCTAATTGTTATTGTATTTTTATTTGTAAAAGCAACACCAAGGGGTTGTTGAATTTATATCCCACTTTTTAAATTTTGAGCATGGGATCCCTTTACTAACTTATGAAGATCCACCTTGGACTGTTTTCCTGTCTTTCCCATGTTGAAGAACATCTAAATATGGGAATACCAACAGAACTCCCTTTAAAATTTTCCTTGACTCCCTGCTTAACTATCAGGTGTTAAAAAGTAAAATATAAATTCAAAAATTTGACATTTGCTTTCCTCATGGCGGATTTTTTTTTCTTCTAATGAAAAAGATTCGCTTCAATTAATAGCAGATTTCTCTCCCCTTTTCAGCATGAACTTATTCTGCAGCAATAAAAGATGATTTTTTTGTTTTTTAGAAGGTGTTCAACACATCCGTACCAGCGGTTACAATAAATCTAGATGCTGCTGCGCCTGTGTTTTAATTCCTTTGCTTTCTATCAAACTGAAAATGATACAGACATTATGAAGAATGAAGTCAGACAAGCCACATATTGCAATATGTTGCTTGCAAGCCTTTGAAGATAAACATGTTGTCCCATTTGGGTTATCTAGGCACTTCACTCATGTGGAATAGAAACAGGTGTTACGTGTTGACTGTAATTACAGTGTATTTCGCTTCCTTGCTTGAATCTGTGTGTGTGTTCCGGTGTGTGTGTGCATGATCCCATATGGTTTTGATAGGTATTTGGACAGGTGACAACATGTTAAAACACTCTAAAAAGAAAACAACTCACCTGACAAATTTCCTCGTGGGGCTGAACTTGTGAGGGAATTTTCCATTTAGCCCGAAATGCGGAGAAAGGAAACATTTTGGGGTTTTGATTAGGATTGTGGTGGTTGTGCATCAGGATAGAGAAACAATGTATTTTTTGTTGTTAATGACTGACAGCAGGATTAATGGAAAAACTTTTTTATGTAACCTAATCAAAGGTGTTGTGAAAAAGTGTTTGCCATCATTTACATATTAAACTTAAACTTAGAATTAAGTTTAATATGTTTAATTAAACTTAAACATATAAACATATTGGTCGGGACAACGAAAACCCGACTGAATGCAGGAAGAAATTTGATCATGAAAGCCATATTTCATGACCTAAACAAAGCTTTGGGTTCAGACTTGAAGTAGGCCGCTCCAAACTTGACTTTTTCCCCACCAAGCCAATCAGAAGAATGTGAGTTAAGTCTCTGTGTTGTTTTTGCCTTCAAAAATCTAACATGGACGCCATTTCTGCCCATTCACCTTCTTGTTGAATCATAAACACTGAGCTCAACTTAGACATTGAGGCCTGCAGAGCTTTAGCTGCTCTTCATTGCTCCTTTGTGGTCTCTTTTTGGGAGATTTGCCTTTCCTGGGATGGCTCACCACTGTTCCTGGCTCTCTCTCTATTTGCATGGTTCACTGGAGTTCCAAGGCCCTAGAAATAGTATTTTGACCCTTTCCAGATTGACAGATGTCAATGAGTTGGTTTCTCATCTGTTCATTAATTTCTCCCATTGTCGTGTTGCTTTTTGAGATCTTTTAGCGTATTTTATTTTGTCAAGCACTTCTTGATTCCACAGGCCAGGCAATAACCAAGGCTAGTAAACCAAAACCAAGATTTCAAAGAGAAAACTTTTGTTTAATATGAAACTTTACTTGGTGATCTGAAACAACGTTCAGATGACAAAAAAAAGCTAAACTAAGATGTAACGTTTCATAATATTCATTCTTAACTGTTGAACAAACTTTATCACAACTTTGTCTGACAAAAACTCAGACAAAGTTTTAGTCTTTGTTTTAGTCCTTGTTGAGGAGCTTCCAGGCTCCTCAACAAGGAGCCTGGAAGCAAAAGTGTCCTCCACAAGTGCAGCACAAGCATCCCAAAGTGACCCTAAAGCCCTGAAAGTTGTCCTTTGAACTGAATTGCAGCTTCTTTATGGTTTTGCATTGTGCCTCGGCGCTCCGACATCCTGTACGAGTCTCGCCAAAACAAAGGCAACAATGCTCTGCTGCTACTATTCCACCTCCGCCTTCCACGTGTAACAAATACTTCCCCCGGCGGACTCTCCCCCGGTGAACACAATCAAATAAACAATACGGCTGCTTTTACTGAAAACCAGAGTGCCTATTAGAGAGAGCAAACGACCTGATTGTTGATTGTGTTAGCATGTCTGAGTGCCTCGCTAAATTGCCCACAAGGGTTGAACGCAGGAGAAAAGAGGAAGGAGGAGGAGGAAGGAGGAGCGACTTTAAAAAAAAACAGAAGAGAAAAAAGCAAAAAAAAAAAACAAAAAACAAACTCTTGACTTCTTGATGAGAGGGAATAAAAATAAGAGCTCGTTTTTGAGACATGGAAATAGATTAGCCGGAGTTCTGGGGTAGGGGTGTGATTACACAGCTATTGTTGTTTTTGGAATATATCATATCGCAGCGTCTCCTGCAGCCTCGGCTAAATAAATCTGTCGTAATCCCCCCGGTGAGCCCCTACGGCTTCGTGAGCTCCTACTTAACCGGGCTAATTAAAACTCTTCCTTGTCTTGCTCTGCACAAATTTACATGCCAGCTTCTGCGTACTAAGTGTGAGCTGTGTGTGTGTGTGTGTGTGTGTGTGTGTGTGGGTGTGGGCGCTTTTTATAAACAGAAATTTAACAAAAACAATGTTAAAAATTTGCTGGGTAAAACGTACACGATGCTAATGTGGGTCTTTTTTTTTTTTTTTTTTTGATGACCCACTTTAACACATGAGACACGTGAGGAAAACTAAAAAGACGTGACTTAGAGCACTCGGCTTTATCAGCGCCACAATTACGGTCTCTGGCCTAATTATGAAAGGCAATTAGTACTGCTTACACGGCAAAGAACGACCGAGAGACAGAGAGAGGCATGTTTTTTTTTTTTTCCCCTTTCTCATACTGCAACATTTTCTATATTTGCATCTTGAAAATTAGACGGCAGGGGAAACGTTTGGGGGTTTCCTGGGAAATAAAGCAACCTCACGTGGGAGTGCTTGTCACTTAATCATCTGGATTTGTTCAAGGTGACATGGAGATGCACTTGGGAGCGTGCGGTCCAATTTCTCCTCTGGGTAGGAGGGACCTAATGAATGGATGTGTCCTCAGGCGACCCGAGGATTCCACTCTTTGTGGCCCGAAAAGATGGATGAGGAATTTTATGGCATTTTTTTTCCACTTATTGCATTACATAGAGCAGAGGGAGATGAGGGCGACGAAGAAATACGGATGAAGACTCTCGGTCAAGGTTGGGATTAAGTTTTAAAGCCATTCAGCCGAGCGGGAAAACCTGTACGTCTTTCATTTTGGAACAACATTCGCAGCAATAACAGCTTTACAGAGAGTTTATTGATCGTTTTGGATAAAAAAAATAAAAAAAAATCATCGGTTTTGAAAGGCGGCCTGTGTTGTCGAAAGATTACAGAAATAACTTTTTATCTTGGCGCTGCTCGGTCGCTAAAGGACAGAGCGAATCGACAAAAACACGTTTGCAAGTGTGTTTCCGTCCATTCATCCCTCTCTGCATCGGCGTACGCTGGAGGTCGTGACCTGGCGACATAGAAAAAGTGCCACCAAACAACAAATATTAGAACTGAAGCGACACATCGGATTTTTAAATTTCCCCTTTTATCTATTGCAACACCGCAGCGTAACTGAGCTGAAATTAATTTTAAATGAAACATTTCGGCAGCGTTAATCGGACTAAAAGAACTCGGCGCGTCAGCAGAGCGCCTGATTTATCCTGGAAGGCCTCTGCTTCTCGTCGGGTGCTTAAATTTAAACTTTTAACAGAGCGCGAACGCAAAAGAGCCACATGACACTGACGCACGCGTGACAATGATTAGAGATGATCCATCAGGATGTGATGTAGAGTCACTTCCTTTTGCTCTTCTCTTTTAATCCTTGGTGGTCTGAAGGCAGCAACAGACACAGAGAGCTGCAGCGGCAACTCGCAAAGGCAACGTTAGATGTGCTACTCTTATGTAAATGAGGAGGATATGAGAGAATATAGTTAGGACTGTGTTTTTTCATCCTTTGGATAAAAAAATAATCAGATGTAGCTCCACTTTGCTGAAAGACAAAAACCCCCAAAACATGACATTCTTGAGTTATTAAATCTCTAGTATCCGTCTGGCGTTGTGAGCGCCCGCTCCCCGTCGCGCTGAAAACCCCTCATGAATTGACACAGCACTGCTGTATTTCACCAGAAATCCATGTTTGATTGGAACAGCCTGAGATCAACTCTGTCCGCCATCCATCGCAGCTTCTCACCTGCGTTCAGCGAACGAGGAAGGAAACCAAAAAGTGAAGAGCGCGTGTGGATTTTGCTGGGTTTCTCTGAGTCGACATGAATCAACGGGGCTTTGCAGACTGGCCAGGGAAGGGTTAAGGGCCAAGGCGTGTGTGTGTGTGTGTGTGTGTGTGAGATGTCGGCGTTTGGGGGCGCTCAGTTTTTATCATCTGTAAATGAGGAGTGTGGGTCTGTCTCGGTTTGGTGGGGTATCTGGTTTTACACAGAAAGGTAAAAAAGCCAGCCTCCGCCTCAGATGTTTTAGAGGTGCATGTGGTGTTGCACGTTATGTCTTGGGACAACCATAAACCTCAGTGTGTTTTATTGGGATTTTATAGGACAGACCAGTTTAAAGTACGGCATAATTGTGAAGTGGCAATAAAATGCTTCAAGGATTTCACCTTTACTTAGAAATAACAATCTGAAGAACATAACATGCATTTATTTTCAACCCCTCAATGATTAATAAACTGATTAATAATAGATGAAAGATGATTATTTGATGGGCTCGGTGAGGAAAGCATTAATCAGAGAAACAACCAACACTAAGTGAGCTTAAATATTATTTTGTAGGTTACATCTGTTTACTGTCAAATCATATCAATTAGTCCCTCCAGTTTTTTGAGAATTATTGTGGAAATTTACGCAAAATCAACACATCCCTGCACTTTTTTTTAATTTTAAGAATTTATTGATATTTTAATAGTTTGTGAACAGGTTTTATCAATTTATCCTGGCACAACCGGCCCTTTAAGAGCGTCAGTGATCTCGATTTGGCCCAAAATGAAAATGAGTTTGACAATCCTGGTGTCGACCCAGAAGGACTGAGGCTACAAAAACAAACAAAAAAAAACAACATGAAAACCATGCATCATTTTCATTTTATTTTATACTCTCATTGCATTTTATGATTATTAAATTGCTTTACAGAGACGCTACAAACGACTCAAACCAAAACAGGCGGATTATATTAAAAAGTAATATGTTAAAAAAAGCTCTTTTTTTTTTTTTTAAACATTAATCTATATAATGGGAATAGAAAACCTTCAGATAGAGTTCAGCCGTTTTTATTTTTCTCTGGGGCTTGAGTTTCCCATCTCTCATCCCACATATGCTCCACTCCTCTGCTGTTATGGGACAGTGAAAGTATGAAACTGAAGCTCAAGATTTCCCACACATGAAAGCTCTCAGCTTTTATTGTGGAATCCCAGAAACACAACCGCCGGCTTCTTCTCCAAATACGGTGGGATTTCATGTAGCTTCCTTCTGCGCGTGCAGCTTACCGCGACTCTAGTAGGTGTTTATGACTGTTTGGATGTGGGTGCTTAAAGTTACCAGGTATCTGCTGATTCACTGATCCTCTGGGTTTTATTATGCACACGTTTTATCGAGGCTTACAGTGCTCTTTACAAATTTTTCACTTTTTTTTTGTTTTTTTCCCAACCTGAAACCATCAAAATTCAGTGTTTTATTGGAAATTTGTGTGATAGATCAACACAAAGTACCTGTGATGTGAGATGAAGCAACATATGGTTTTATGATTTTTGTGAATTTACGAATGCAGATCTGAAAAAGGAATTTGTGAGCTGGCATTTTTTTATTTGCAGCGACACTCATTCACTGTGTGTCTAGAGAATTAAATGTCTTCTCTACAAAATAGATGCAGCTCAGTCAGATTGGAATGGAAAATCTCATCAATAGACTCCCTAATGAATTTATGTGTGGACTTTGACTAGGCCATTTAAACACATAAATCCATTTTGATCTAAACTTTGGCAATGTGGCTCTAGCTGCATTTTTAAAGTCGTGAACCTCCAGACTTTTACAGGTTTAGCCAAGCTTTCTCCACCACCGTGTTTTACTATGGTGATGCTGTGTTCAGATGGATTTTATTTAGAGGTATCAAAGTAAAAGAGGGTGAATACCCTCCACGCTTCTTAGGTTTTCATTTGTAAAACAAAAAAATAGTTGAAACTGCTGAAAACAGTTACGCTGTTGTCATTTTTTTCCATGTTTACGAAGGACTATGTACACTCACTGAAATTTGTGCTCTTCCTACCTTTACCCCGGGGCTTCTGTCACCGGCGTCCAATGAAGAACTAACAAAACAGAGCTGAGTTGGATTTATTTTGGTGTAATCATTGGGATTAAGTCAGTGCAGAAACACATTAATTCCTAATCCTTCCCATGTCCCCTTTCCCTATCCCATCCTCTGCCTTGTTACCCTCTGTGTCTCCCCCCCCCGTCTCTCCGCCATGCTCTACAGGACCAAACGTTTTTAATTTGTAAGTGAGGGGTGGGGAATGTGTGTGTGTGTGTGTGTGTGTGTGTGTGTGTGCTGGGAGGGGGTGGAGGGGCTGAAGCTGTCTGTTTTGAGCTTTGAGTCTCTGCCAAGCTCTCGTTGGTATTGTGCTGCTTACAGCTGGCCTTGCCCTTCTTCCCTTCTCTCTTTCTGCTCTCTGTTCTCAGCAACTCCCTTTTTGTCTTCCAGTCTGTGCAGCACTGTCTGCTTTTCTCCATGCTCTCTGCTACAGGGAGTTTGGGAGAAGGGGGTCAGTTGTCAGGGGGCCAGCTTTTGGGGGTTTCCCCCTGCACACGGACGCACACACACACAAACACACGCATGCAATCACGCACAGAGAGGAGGGTGTAAGAGCATGGAGGCCGACAGAAAGAAGAGGGCGAAGAGAGAGGTGAAGGCTGCTGCATGACACGCTCTTTCAAAGAAACCTCACAGGTTTGATTCCCCCTGTAGCTCCCCTTTTTCTCAATCTTTCCTATTGAATTCCTCTTTGAGCTTTTCAAATCCAAAGCGAACCCCCACAACAACAACAAAAAATACATATTTTGTTTAGTTTAGACACACACAGTGAGGGAATTGATCAGTGGGTGAAATACGGTGAGAAAAGAAATGAAAGAAGCAGCCTCGGTGATAAGAAACTTGAGAGATAGAGAGATCGCGGGGGGAGACATGCGATATAAGAGAGTTAAAGAAGGGCGAAGTGAGAAATGGAGGCAACAGAGAAACTCCAATAAAGACACAGATCAGATAAAGGATCCTCTAAGGACTTCCAAATGTCCTTTTGTCAAGGCGTACAGTGGCGATATTAAAAAGTGGGGGAAAAAAAGAGAAAAAGATGCTGAGTTATTTCTGCAAACTGAATCAGAAAAAAGAAAGAAAACAAAAAAAACACACCGAGCCTCATCCCCGACAGACGCCGTGACTAAAGTTTCCTCTTCCGACGACTCATCCCACCACTTGACAGCTTATTGTAGCCGCTGAAAAGATGAGAGGCGCGCTGCTTTGGTTTTACCACACAATTAGTCAGGGATCAGTGAGTCATCCTGTGGGTTGGCTACATGGTCAGCTAATCCTGCTGTGTCAGGTGCCATCTTTGTTGAACGGCGGATGTTGCCCACAGGCAATTCAATACCCTCAGCTCTTCATGTTTGGTGGTAAATTTCCTCATGTGAAATCGAATATAACTGTTTCTGTGGCGACGGTTTGTGAATAATGTAAGCTATAAAAAGTAGAGATTACATTTGTGGGAAAAAACATTAAGTGTGCTTTTAACCCAAGTGTTTGATGTATGGTAATATTACACATAATGATCGAGTTCTCACCGGATTTTAAATTGGGTAAATGTCCCATTCAAAAAAAAAAAAAAAAAAAATCACTGCAAGGTTGAACTACGATCAAACTCGGTTCACCTCCAATCAGTGACTGTGAAAAACCTTTGACCTAATAGCGATGCTGTAAAGCTCAGTTAAAGTTATAGTGAAAAGCATCTCTAAAGTATGTAAATACTGTACCTATTTATTTGTAATGGATGGGATTCTTCTTAGATGTTCATATTCAGCTCTGAGTCTCGGCAGAAGTAAATGTGGCCTAGAGGGTTAAAAATGAGTTTCCTTGATAAACTCGAGAACTATGCAGATATTTTTAATGCATCTCATCTGAGCTTCGAGCAGTTTGGCCTTCTCCTGCTTTCTCCGCGCTCTTCTAACGTGAAGGAGGAAACATGACCCGGCCGTGACTCCCTCAGGCTTACACTTCACTTTAATCGCCTGGGAAAACAGGAAACTGTGGTCTTGGAAAACGAAATGTTTATGCTTTGCTCGAATTTACATGGAAGCCGTCCACCTTCCCTCCTCTGGCTTTTTATTTGATTCTCTGAATGTTCATTTTCTTAATCTTTAGTACTTTTCTGATTGTTTTTGTTCAGGTTGTCTGCAGACCAGGATTTCTGCAGTTTCAGTAACTTCGGAGAGGAAATCTAAAACACAAACATTTGAGGAATTGATTCTGAGGTGTGAAAGACTCGCATGTTTTTTCCTCTCGTCTTGATTATGTCAGCTCAAGATTTGCCAACAAGCGTCAAAATGAATACCCGGCGAACGTATTTTACACCTGTAAAAGTGCGGCAGCTGCCCCGGTCGTAGCCGGCAGGTTCCCTGCAGAGCACTTCCTCTTTTTCTGTCACTCCACCCGGCGTTCGTCACTTCTTCTTTCACCACTATCTGCCTCTAATTTACTAAAACTGACTGATCGCTAACTCATTTCTCCCTTTTTGTCGTCACGCAAGCCATTTTCTCTTTACTCCCGGCGTCTAATGACCGTCCTCGTGGGCAGGATCTCATCCCACATCCCGAGGCTACCTGTAACACTAACTGCCCAACTTCCTGAGCGCAGCCATCAGTCACGTCGCTCCCTTCCTCTCCACAGCTATCGCTCAAGCCTCAAACTCCTAGTCTGCATTTCATGGATCACAGACTTCCTGCATACTTTCATGCGGCGTTTGGTGGGTGGGTGCATGTGGATGTCTCTGCGTGACTGATGAACAGAGACGCAGAAGGGTAATATAATCTCTGGACATCTTGAGTCCCTGAACTTTGGCTTTTTATCTTTTGAAGGGAGGAAAATGGCAAACAGTTGGATGCACCTGGAGCCCTGAAGAGCCACCTGCAGCAATACGTGACGCTCGGAGTTTATTTCTAAATCTGATCTAATGCCTCTCTTGGAGCACAAAACTTGGTCTGTAAGCCTTTCTGGAATCCTTTTTTTTTAAAAAAGTGCTGACAGCTCCGTGCTAAATTAAGGCCAAAGGACTTAATCGTTGTGTTTTATTTGTGCAGAGGGGGGTTTCTGTCAACTTATTTCTATATCTTGATCCCACGCATGCTGGAAATAAGACACAACGCAGATGTAATATCCTTTAGGACGAAGAGACTTTGTGAAAAATCCTCAAACAAAATGGTGCAACAATAAACCTGTGCAGTCAGTGATGTGTATAAACGCTCTCAAGTAATTGCAGAATTCATGAAAATGTCAGCTTTTAACTGAAGGTGTAGTTTTACATGTAGGAGTGAAGTAGTGCTAGAAACAGTGCCTCGCTAAAATGTTCATACTTTTTGAGCTTCTGAAGCAAAGTGACCACAAACCTCTATGTATTTTATGCCAGGGACCAACACAAAGTAAACTGTGAATGTGAATTGGAATGAAAAACTTTGCAGAATCACCATTAATGACTGTACTGGTCTGACACATTAACATGCTGTGTGTTAAACTATTCCAGACTCAAAGAGAGGCGATGACTCGAAATCTTAGAAACCGATGTGCCTTCGACCTGGGAGACACGGTGACCGTGGAGGTTGAGTAACTCAGAGAAATACTTCAGACGCCACAAAGGGACGACCTTGACTCCACAGGAGGAGACACTGATATATCTGAAGGAGAGCACAGAAAGCTTGGCTTTAACACAAAGGTTAATCATTGGGTGAGGAGCAGGCATCCAGCAGATCCTTACATCCACAGAAGAGATGATGATGGAATTGCAGGGAGGCGACAGGATGTCATCCACTCTTGCTTCCCTCCAAAATCATGACGTGGTGGAAGTTAACCTTCAACTCCAGCCTGGAGCCTCTTAAAGGTCTGATTCCATGATCGCCCTGCATTTAGCTCCATCAACAGCGACAGCGACCAGCTTCCCCTGCCTCTGTCAGGTTTTTTAATGGGGTGGATGTGTTCAGAGTAACAAAGTGTTCTTTTCCTGACCTGAATGACACATGGTGGTTTTCATGTATACCAAATAGTTGCATGTTTTTTTCTCATCTGCGTCCTCCTGGCTGGAGGCAAACTGCTCACTTAGCTTCTCGTGGTTTTCTTTCAAGAATAACTGTGTTTATTTTTTGAAGTGCACCACTAATACTTGTTCTCGTGACAGATTCTTCCACCTATAAATATTAGTCGCTACACATCTTTTGGCTGCATCTCGGATTGGTAGATTTGATGCTGTACTTCCTGATTTCTGAAGATGGATTTAACAAAGATTTTGAGAGGTTTGTTGTTTTATAACCGAACAATTTTTTTAAACTTTGATCAAAATCACGTCTGACCTGTTTGCTATGTTCATGGTTGTTCACTAAAGATCTATAAAAAACCTCTAAGGCCTGATGTTGGTTGCATCGGATTAAACTTAGGTGTGTCAGAGAAAAGGGGTTGGATACATATGCTTATTCCATGCATCATTTTCCTCCCACGCCTTGACCTTTTGACCCTGCAAGGATAAGTGAATGTAGATAATCGTAGAATGGATGAATGCTGGTTGGCGACATAGATATATGCACTGAAAAGAGGTGAGACAAATAAATCAAGGCACAGGTTATAACATACCAATATTCAACAGCTTTTTTTTTTTTTTTTTTTAAGAAAAAAAAGAAAATTTTTCGTGCAAAAGAAATTTAGATGAGTTTTTTTTTTCTTTTTTCACTGTTGGAAAAAAAACAACCTTTAGTCTGTGGCAAAGGGAGAACCACTAATTAATTTGTATGCATTTGTATAAAAGAAATGAGAGCTGATTCTGGTTGCACAAAACAGTTTAAAACTGATGGGTCATGATCATTAGATATTTTCGGGCTTGTCGCTGCTGTCAAGTGAATGGTGTGAAAACAAGATAGTCCTGTGACTCTCTGAGATTTGCATACAAATACAGGAACATTTTTTATTTTTTTTTAGCTCGGTGTGGGGGAGGAGCAGATGAGGGTTAAGTGGTTGCACCAAGTTGGTTTATGTAGCAGGTCTTGATTTTAGTCTGTGGCAAAGGGAAAAGCTATCATTAGGAGCTTAACTGGCTCATGGCCTCTGCGCACTGACGACATACCAGTCTGCTACGGTCTGCTGCAAAGAAGCAGCTCACTAAGTTTGTTTCTGGGCAGAAAATACAACCTCATCATCTTCTATTAGTCCTCCTATTGTATGATTACTTGTTTTCAGCTTTGCAAATAAAAAACAAAATACTCCATATGTTGAATTAAAACCTGCTGCAAGTCACAGAAACACAGGGTTTGCGAACCTGCATTGCTTAAAAAACATGTTAAAAGTTTGCAAATGCAACAAATACAACTGACTCATAATATTATACTTAAAATCTAGTTTAAAATCTGTAAATTTTTCAAATTTTACACATTGCAAAAACGTTACATTTGTCTGTTTATGTCTTAGGAATACCATGGCAGTTTGAACAGTCACAAAATGAATGTGATTATTCTTATTTAAACTATCTTGGGTTGCAACTGGGATGAATTGGTGAAATGCATAAATAAATATGAGACAATAAGGCCCAAATAAAACACTGAAGGAAAAACAAACAGAGTGAGTCAAATTTAAAGGCACACTGTCAAAAAATACAACTAAAATACAAGAGTATGAGTGTTGACAGAGTTTGGTGGAAAAAAAACAAACATCTGAAGATCTGATGTAGATAAAACTATATACATGAAACTAATCACAAGACGGGTTACACTGTGAGGTCATGATGGAACCAAAACCAGAAGTAACACTGAACCACCGTTGCTTGAAAAAAGAAACTGAAATGAACAATAACACATTACAGGAATTTTAACAGTAGGTAAAATAAAAAGAACAAGTTTTTGAATGTTGAGTCTCTTGAGAGTCAACATTACAGTTAATTTGGGTAAGTTACAAATCTACTCATATTTGTGTAAATAACTTAGTTGCACAGCAAAGCTGGGGCCATGAGTATCACATCGAAACTTGGTCGATTTGTCAGAACTTGTGTAATTTCCCTAAGGGAGGTTTCTGTAATCCCCACCATCAGTTTCAGCCTTGTGACAAATAAAAAACTCTGATGAGTTTGATCAGTTTTTTTTTTTTAGTTTAACGGATGCAAGTTAGTTTTGTTTTGTTTTTTTTTTCTGTACAGACTAGTTCACATTTCCAATAGAGTCATCCTGAATAATGATTTGAACCTGGAATGCATATCTTGGCAAATCAAGTCAGAAGTAATTAGTCACGGATCCTTGCAACATGATCTCACCGAGGACTTATTGCCCGAAGCTATTTTCTGAGCTAATCTGCAAACTCTTGTAAAATGTTAAGTACAAACAATAAGAATGCTTGCACACGCTACTTCCTCTCCATGCTTTTTGACAGAATGACAAAGTCACTTTGCTTTTGAACTGCAGTCCAAGCTGCAAGGACCGTCTTGCAGCTTGGATGTGTGGGTGCCGTTCTCGTCTTTTAGAGAAAAGCCCTGCGCATGGTCATTAAATGTAAGGCGGCCTGAACATGCTAACATAGATTGTATAATTTGTTTAGATATGCTCGTGTCTCGATGTGAGTATGCGTTTGTAAGGTTGCGTGCTAAAGGAAGTGGACCAGTAGGTTGTTTCCTGTCCCCTTTGCGCTTCTAGTCCTTTTGTGTTTTCTATTGGAAGAGAGGTGTAACCTCATTGTTGGAAATAAACATCACAATAAGGTCTCTACTGTGCACCTTTCATGGTTTAACCACATGCACACCCTGAACCCAATATGGAGCAATTTGAATTTAAATAATAATGTCCAGTATTGTGAGCTGGTGTGTAAAGATCCATTAGGAAGGGCTTCTTTATGTCTCCTTTAATTATCATTTTGTTCCGTTTTACCTGCTTGCTGGCCCCTTTTCAAGTCTCTCATTGCTTAGTGAAGAATTTTTTTCTCACTGAGTATTACATTACATTGTATTGAAATCAATTACATGGATATATTTGCCTAACTACATTTTCATTTAAAAAAAAAAACACCACAAGTTATTATAAGAAAACTTTTAACTAAAAGATCGCACTTAGTGTTCATCAGGTGTGTATTCACATCAAATCAGAAATAAAAAATAAAAAAAATCAGTCATTTTCTAAATCATTAAAGCATAACTAAGTTATTCTGGTGAAAATATTTTGTAATATCAACATTTTTACATCATGATCTTTTAAAAGAAAGATGTAGAGGAAACTGAGGCACGGTAGTATTTCAGCTAACAGGTGACACAGGAAGACAGTCAGTCTGAACACATGTGGCTTGTCATTAAGACCAATTTAAGCCAATTCTGATTTCTGAAGAACTATAATAGGATTATTTTCTTTTTTGCAAAAAAGAGGAGTTGTGACTAAACAGGATTTTGCTCCTCTTTAACAATAACAAGAGGTTCACAATGTTATTTGAAACTGTCGCCATCACTTTATATTTACAGATTATGTTGATCCTGGTTTGTGTTACTGAAACAGCAGTCTTTGCGTGTGTTCCTTCAGAGTTTAACTCCCTGCGTTGGCAGTGAGATTTCCAAAAGGCCGCTAACATTTGCATGTTCCTTGAGATCTGCTGAAAGTTTTGCTTTCTGTTCCTCCACGACTGCCTGATTAAGCCACTAACGTGTCCCTGCATGTTGTAGAAAGCTACTTTTAAGTAGCTTCTTGCATTTCCAGTTTTATTTGGCATTATTTTTAATTGCCTGACTGATCATAAAAACGGAAACCATTGATTTGGTTCACATAAAAACATTCCTTCCTTATGCTGCGGCTAGCTCAACCTGTTAGCGTGTAGGCATGGTACGTTCACTGCTTGGAAAAGTACTGGATCAGAGTTTCCAGCTTGTCAGTCGATGCCAATGGAGCTAAAAATCTGCGGCTTTAATTCATGTCTATAAGATCAGAAAAAAAGCCCTGACATGCTTTTATCATAAGACGGCGACAAAAGTCACTTCTCACTTAAGTCAAACTGAGGTCTCAGAATTTTACTTTCTGCTGAAACAGATCTGTGCCCTTGAGCAAATTCTGCTGTTGATCCCTGATGTGCAATTTTCTTCCAGGAAACCATGTTAACCATTTACTGTTTACTCTTTCCACAAATGTGCTTGTACACCCAGCTTTGTGTTTCCACGTGCCGTTTGGCCAAATTCACTCGAGAACCAGTTTTAGGGGGGGTTATTTTTAACGACTCGGTTTTGACACCAACAGTAAAACAACATAAAACTGCTTGCTTAATCACTTTTAGAAGTCAATAGCTGGAAACACTTGACATGAGAGTGAAAATATAATATATTATTTGGAGCAGTTAAAGGGAAAATGTTTCAGTTCAACAGGAAGAGGACAGCTGGCTTGTGAATGTAATAGATCAGCTTGAAAAGCAGCGTGAATTTTCACCCCCAAAAACCTAAAACACATGTACAGTTTGTTAAGCGAACAGTTGCTTTAAATAACAGCAACATTTGGGGAAGATGCATTCCAGATTCTGAGAATTTGTCGCCCCCCAGAAAAACAAAAAACTAAGCAGTTTTCAAAAAGACATAAATTCACACAGCAATTTGTAGCCTGTTTGTTGCAGACGTTCTCCAGCTAGATTAACAGTGGACGAGTTATTTCCCTTAAGGACTCGGGGATGAACAAAAGTGGCAGAAGGCGTCACCGCTGTGCGAATTGCAGTTGATGACACGTATATTTGACGACCAGCAACGGTTTGAACTACGGGGCTGACACTTCAAAGAGATCGGCTTCCCTCGCTCGTTTATTTCCAGTTCCTCCCTGCAATGAGTTTTTAGTGGTGTGAGGTTGACTGAAGAAGGAGGGGAGGAAGGAGGACGCGCACACACACACACACACGCACACACACGTAGTGAGCATTTAGTCAGAGTGCTTGCACTTCAAACAAATGGGACTTCATCAGTGAACATCAGTAATGGTTCCAGGCTGCCCCAACAGCTCTAATCATTTCCAGAGGGAGACCCAGAGAGAGACAGACAGAAACAGAGCTTTTTATTTATTTAGTTGTTTTATCTAAAGGCTCTCTTGCAAAAATAAAACGCTACATGTCCAATAACAGAATCAATTCCTGAAGAAACACAAACACCCTATAAAGGACATGTTTTTACAAATGCCACACAATGTGCAACAGCAACACTTCTTATTCTTAATTTTTCATTTATCTTGATACAGAGTTTCTGTACCACTTTAGTTCATAATCATGACCTCTGATTCTCCTGAGCCGACCTTAATATGATGGGTGTAAATAAAACTCAGTGCAACAGCTCCAGAACATGAGTGCTGATTACAGCCCGCATTCGCTGTGGCATTGTTTCAATAAGCTTCTGAAGTGTCACAAGATTTATTTCCATCCAGTGTTGCATTAATCTTTCACCAAGATCTTGTATTGATGATGGGAGAGTCTGATCACTGCACAAAGCCTTCTCCAGCACATCCCAAAGATTCTCAATGGGGTTAAGGTCTGGACTGTGTGGTGGCCAATCCATGTGTGAAAAAGATGTCTCATGCTCCCTGAACCACTCTTTCACAATTTGAGCCCGATGAATCCTGGCATTGTCATCTTGGAATATGTCCGATCCATTTGGGAAGAAAACATCCATTGATGGAATAACCTGGTCATTCAGTATATTCAGGTATCAGCTGACCTCATTCTTTGGGCACACAATGTTGCTGAACCAAGACCTGACCAACTGCAGCAATCCCAGATCATAGCACTGCCGCCACAGGCTTGTACAGTAGGCACTAGGCATGATGGGTGCATCACCTCACCTGCCTCTCTTCTTATCCTGATGCGCCCATCACTCTGGAACAGGGTAAATCTGGACTCATCAGACCACATGACCCTCTTCCATTCCTCTAGAGTCCAATCTTTATGCTCCCTAGCAAACTGAACATGCCAATGATTTGACCCTTCTTGAACAGACTAACGTCTTTTCCACGACCACAGGATGTGTCTTTTGCCATGGTTGTTTAAGAAATGAGGAGTTACTCATTGCATCAGCTGGGGTTAAATAACTTGTTGCCAGCTGAAAGATAATCGCCTATGCAGTAATTATCCAACAGGAGGCTTGTACCTATTTGCTTAGTTAAATCCAGGTGGCAACTTTTATTTTGGCCAGGCAGTGTATTAGTGCAAATTCCAGCATGGACAGAAACACTTGTCATTTTGAAAAAGGCCAACGCACTTCCTCTTTTGAGACCCAAACTATGTGGGTGTATTTAACGATACCTCAACACTTATCAGTGCATGAGATCAAATCCATTTATGCAGCGGAAGCAAAGATATAGAGAACTGAAAATGTAACGCGTTATCGCTCTCAAATGTTGACCGATTAAATGTCCCCCAGGCTGTTCAGAGAGCATGAGGAAGTGGGCTGGGTTCTGTAATATGAGCAGTCGGTTTCGGGGCATTTATTGCGCTGGTCTCACTGGATGAAACACGGCCTGGTGAGTTGGTTAATTTCCTCCTGATGAGCTTGTAGATCACGTCAGCGCCGCACCACCGGGATATGAAGAATTGCTGGAGCATCAATTAAGAGGCACTTCGGCGAGGGTTTTATCTGTTGTGGCCTTCTCTCCCCCCCCCTCTGCAGCTAATAGCTTCTGATTGATAGCAACAAACTTGAGCGTGAGAGGTGTGCATTTCAGATGGACGGATAGAGCATTACAAGGGGATTGTTCACTAAAGTGCTTTACTGAAGCCCATGCATTTGTGGTTGTGATGGAGAGCTTAGAGTCTCACAAGGTTGTGAGTATATATTATTAATCCGTCGGGCCTTGCTGTATAGCACAAAACAAATATGGGGAATGCTCTTGTGGGGCTGTAATCTGTTTCTCGTCTCCACCACTCGTCTCCGTCTCTATCCTCTCCTCTGTCTTTATCACTCATTTCCTCAGAGGTCTGAGTGAGAAGAGAGCAAGAAGAGGGCAGGAGATGATCAGATCAATATGGCTCTCAGGAAATGGCCTTCAACTGTCTGTCTGACTCCTGTCTTTCATATAGCCAGGGGTCTGACCATATCATTAAAGCGCTGTGGCCAATATCCCAAGCAAGCAGGAAGCTTGGCAGAAATAGAAAAATATACAATAGTTGTCTGAGAAAAACATTGTTTGGCCACATACCCATGAAGAACAACCCAAAACATAGCCAGGACTGCAATGGAGTGGGTTCAGATCAAAGTCTATTTTGAAAAGAAGAATCTGTAAAAACGCCAGTCTCTCTGTGTGCAAACTCAGTGGAAAGGAACCCCTAAAGACTTGCAGCTGGAAGTGCAGCGCGAGGTGGTTTAACAACAAAAATAAAAACTCACTAAGAAATGCCGACTATGAATGCACGCCACTCTTCAGTTTTTTATTTTCAAAAACATTGCACTGTATATACTGTGGAGGTTTGTGGTAGCAATGTGAAGAAAATGTGAAAAGGTGTAAGAAACGAACCCTTGTGAAAGGTATCCTAACTTTGACATGCAGTTTGCAGTTCAACTTGACGGAGTTTTCTGATCGAATTGTTCTGAAGTCTTCCCATAGCGTTATAGTCTGTCATTTCTCTCTGGACGCAGAAAGTTTTCCACATTCCAAGGCAAGCATCAATTTTCTGTCAAGAACACTTCTAAGTTTTGATTGTTGAGGAGATAAAACTGGAACCACAAATTATACGTCATCTGGAAAGGCTTCCCGGTGTCATGGCTTGGAAACTGTTGGGATTGTACCACGGATGTATTTTGTCAGATGTTTGTGGTGGAAGGTCACAGCGAAGTGACCAAAATGATCACAGGGAATCTCGGTATTGGATTATTTCACACATCGCTGCTCATCGTCACCGTTTCAGTGTGTCTGTGAGATACTAGTGAGATACTAGTGAGAGTAAGTCAGCATTCAGAGGTGTCACAAGGAATTACGTCTTTGTGTGTTTATGTTTTTTTTTAAATATTGCAAACACGCATTCACCAGAAACTCCTCTAAACTCTATCTTCCCTCTTTGTAAAGCTGCAACCTAAAGATTAGCTTCCATACAAAGAGGTGTGACTCTGCCATTGACCACTGTCCAATCCAGGGTGACCTGGCAAAGAGAGCCAGCCAACCACGACTCCCGGATCCCAGCAGTTTGGAAGCAGGACCTCATATGACTGGACCAACTGTCACCACACATGCTCTCCCTCTTTCTCAAATCTGCCCATTTGTGTCAGAGAAACATTTAATCCGTTTATTCTCATCATCTGAGAGGAAGAAGACGCTGCTGTTGTTGTAACTGGCTTTGCCCAGAATTCTCTGCTATATTTGTTTTTACTACAGAGCAAAGATGAGCTTTGTGTCCTTCTGATGGTAAAGCGGATCTGTCCACAGCTTGCTGAGCGTCACATGGTCTCAAGACATTTTTGTTTTCTTTTTTTGCTGAAGCCTTACATGCCTCTTTCTGGGTTCTATTTAGATGAAAGCAGAAATAGTTCCATCTTTACTCCAAAAAAAATAAAAAAACAAACTTTCCACTTCTCACAAAAGATTTCCCACAGGTGCACAAACATCACCGTCCTCTGTGCTGCAGGCTTGCGCTGACCCGACTGATGGCTTTGTGTTTTACATCGACAGCACCTGGCCGTTTTCAGCTTCATTTGTTTCTAAATACAGCGATCTCGCTCTGGATATTCACACTACATTAACCTCCCGAGGAATGGAAAGCAGCCTGTTTGTTTTGGACATAAAGTAAAGAACATCTTGGCTTCAGTCGGATCACTTCTGATGAAACATCGCTATTCAGCCCAGACCCGACCTGCAAGTGCTTTCGTTCCAAGTTGCATGCATGCACGCACGCAGATGCCTGGGCAAATATATATATATATATTTATATATATATATATACATATAAGACCAAATAAGGTAGAACAAAATTTATTGTAACATTTAATCATATATTTTGGTATTTATTTATACTCTCCTTGAACAATCCTTACAATACGGCCTGTCTTTTAAACCCGACATTAATTAAAATTCATCATGATAATGATAAATCAAAATTCTAATGATTACAATTTATCACCATGAACAATAAAAGGTACAATATATGCCTAAACCTAATTTACATCCCACATTTAAAGAGACTTTATTTATCTCCATCCATCCATCCATCCATCCATCCATCCATCCATCCATCCATTTCTATATTATGAGGTACAGTGTTTTCTCATTCAAAAAGCATTGCTCATTGAAGAACACTGAATATCATAAGCTCTCCATACTGATTAAATTCGAAACAAATGTTCTCCCTTTGGGGATCAATGAAGTGTTATGTTATCTTATCTGAAATGCCTCACCTGCATTGAGCTACCTGCAGTGGAATCAAGCTAAACCGGTTATTCAAGCCTCAGAATCCTGGACGCTAGTTCTGACCTATCTTTGACTTTAGACGGTTTATCTACTTCAGCTTTCCTGAAAACACGAGTGTGTTCTCCTGCTGCCACAGGCACACACACTTCTTACCTGTAAACAATTTATGAGAGCCCGCTTTATATTTCATGGGGTGGAAATGGATGTTTCTCTTCAGGTGGGAGCAAAGGTAGAAACAGGAAGGACGAGGCAAATGGAGTAATAACTAGTCTTTGGATACGAACCGATACAGATGTAACGCATGACAAAAAAGAACCCGGAAGAGATGCAAGAATCTGTGCAGTCTGTGTCTCTGACATCTGACATCTTACTGCACTTCGTAAATTTGATGACTGGATAGTTTCTTGGACTTTGATGCTGCAAGAAGAAGATGAAATAAAATCTGGGAGATGATCCAAGATGGCGAAAAGAAGCGTTGGAGTGACGGATGGTGCCTTCTCTGCAGGGACCTGCTTCCCCTTAACCAACAGTGCTTTGCCTGCTGTAGTAATTGAAAGTAATGATAATTAATATCTTCCCCATAAGCGCCAAGCGTTACACCAGAAACAGGCCTATTGCAAAATGTGCTCAGAAAAAGTTAATCGCATTAGCCTTTTAGTTGTTCTAATCTGGATTAATTTTCAGAAAAGAGGACAAATGATTCCCGGGAAGCACAGTGAAGATTTTTATTTAAATAAAAATAATCATATCCTGGTACTTTTTCCCTTCACTGAGCTGAGAATTGATCTCAAATCGAGATAAATTGAATTTGATGTCAAGGGTAACAAATTAGGATCAAAAAAGCAAAGACTCCTTGTAAAAATCAGCCAGTAACAATCATACGGTGGAGCATTTGAGAGGCAAATGAGGGTAGTCAAATGCACGGCAGGAGATAAGCGGAGGGCTATGACCAGGAACAAAGTAGGCCCTCAATTTATGGCCGGGAATGTGCGGCGATGCGTCGAACCTTGCTGATATTTTCTGACTTTCAGTGGAGTGGTAAGAAAGGTGTCAAACTTGGAATAAGCGGATGCATATCATGAATATATTTCCATCTGATTGAGAGGGATGTATTCTTCTTTCGGAGAAGAAACATGCACGCATATTAGTAACATTATGGATAACGGGGAGCAAATTGGCAAAGTCAAGCGATGAGGTTGACCTCATGCCCCTGCATGCTGCGCGTTTCACTGTATCAGAGCAGGACCTCTGTAAACATGGAGAAGATGGCCCCTCAGGGACGACCGGCTCAGCAGAAAACCACCGTTCACCTTCACACACCTTCTCAAGCAAGAAAAAAAAAAAACCACAAAAAAAAACCCTATAGTTATTCACTTAGTTCAAATACAATTACATGCTTTTCAATTGCAAATCAGAGCAGAGCCGTGAATCCGAACAGACAATCAAGTGAGGTCGTTTCCATAAACACAAGCTTCACGTTAAAGCAACTCCAGCCTATTAGGGAAAGGACATATGTAACCAAATTACAGCGAGCACCCAGGGGACATGCAAATGTGATGGACCTCTCGCATGACTCACCTTCGTTTTATTTTTTATTTTTCTTTATCATGGAAAAAACGTTGGTGCGATAAGATTTGTGAGAAAATGCAAAGGGACGCTGGCTTCAGTGTTTGCGTCTCTTTTGTCGAGGAGGTTATCGAAAGCCTCCCTTTAATAACCTACACTCTAACTTCGGCAACGACAAAAGGATTAATTAAATCGTCCTGATAACGCCGTCTGAACTGGAGCAACTTTAAAGTGGACATGACGAAAGTGGAAAAAGATTCAGTGGAATGCTCTAATTGTTCGTCGCTTTTGTTCAGTTTACAGCTGCTGGGGATAGAAGGAGGTCAAACTCATTAGAAATTGTATTCTGTCTCGTGCCGCTTATCATTGGTAAGGAGTTTGTTTATGTGCAGAAGTAGCCACTACACAACTTTGAAAAGCACGGCTCCTATTTGTCCAAGAGGCTCTTGGCTAATTAGAATGACCACATTTGAAAAGGTAAAAAGGAAAGTCAGGAAGCAAAATAATTTACACCTCTAAAATGTGTCTTAGTTGGTGGTACACCAACACAAAGTACTGCTTAATTGTGAAGTGAAAGTAGAATAATAGATGGTTCTTAAACATTATTAATTGCAGAAAATCTGAAAAGTGTGGTGTGCATTTGTATATGAAAATCTCTTTTCATCTGATACCCCTTTATAAAATCCAGTGAAAGTCGCTTGTTTCAGAAGTTTAAAGAAGGTTTGCATTATAATACAATAACTTAACTTGACAAAGAAGGTGAATGCAAAAATATTTTTTACTTACCAACCTCCAGGAAAACTGCCAATACACATCATCCTAAACATATAAAACAGGACGATCATGCCGTGTCAATACTTTTTCACAAGAAGACTAATCAGAGTTTATGGGAAGATAGAGCTAAATGTCAAAATAAAGCCACAGCTACATTGTAATGATTCAGATCAAGCAGTAAAGATGTGTTAGAATGGTCCGGTCAAAGTCTAGACCTAAATGTTAGTTAGTGTCTTGGGAAAGACTTGATGTTAGATTTTCATGCACACTCTCAATCCAGTCTGAGTTTGAGCTGTTTCCTTGGTCTATACATGTTCTATGTGTGATGCACTTTTTTTTTTAAATTTATATTAAATTATTTTTAAAAATATATTTTTCCTTTCATATCATAATTCTGCGTTACTTTGTGCTTGTCTAAGCAATGCAGTCCCAAAAACACCGCAGTTCTCCTTGTCACCTTTCTCTTTAAAAGCTTCAGTTTTCAACATCTCTAACCCAAACTCTCTCTGCGTCCTTCATTCTCACTTCTTCTCTCTTGCCAGCTCATACCCTTTCTTTTCTGTCTGTTTTGGACCACCCAACAAGCCATAACCCCCTGCACTCCAGCTGTTTCCCTGCTGTGGGTTGAGTTTGTGTTACTTTGTTTCCGCATGGCTGTGATTGAGGCAACCCCCCACCTCAGCCCTTCCAGCTTTATTTCTTTTTCACTTGCGCCGTCCTTCACAGTGTGTTTTTTTGCATCTCACTGCACGGGCTGTGAAAGAATTGAAGGGGGACTGCTTTTGTATCCAGTGCAGGTGTCTTTGGTGGGTGAAAGAGGACTGCAGAGTCTGTGGCTGTCTTACCATCGGGGGGCAAGCTTATTCAGCCTCGGATCCACCCCCCCCCCTCACACCTGTGGCAGGTCTTGACCCGCACGAGTAAGCCAGTCATTCCTGAACTGAAGCATCTTTGTGTCTGACTGGTATTGTTCCCTGCAGGGCTACACGCACACACAAAAATCTGTGGCACTACTACAACAGTTCTTCCTGGTTATGAGACATTCATGGTCCATTACTCATCCACCACAAACTTCAGTTCACACTAGTATGGCGTGAGAATGGGGAACAAGATTGCTGAACGCTGTCAGATTGAATGGGAATAATGGATTTGTTGCCAAGACAAAACACAGATGCACTTTTTCTTCAAACTCAAGGCTTTATGTCTCAGAACAAAGTATTAATCCCATATAATTCTGGAGTTTTACTGTTAAGGGAATATAGTCTGATAGCAAATATGACATGTTTAGGGTCTTTTCAAAGTAACCAGTATGAAAAAGCCAAATACGTGAAACTAAAAATGGTTTTGGACCAACAACACAGAGAACTAAAATAAAAATTTAAAGGGACTAAAAAGATATTTCTGGATCTGCTGTATGACTTAAAATGACAAAATGCTTCTTTTCAGGGTGGAACTTTGCTGGTGAAATAAATCAAATCCATTGTGTCCATTTTTAAAAGGTGTATGCGTCAAGACTGACACCCTTTTATGTTTATGACTCTTATTTTGAAGTTTGAAAGGAAGTTTGTTTGGTGCTAACTCGGGTTCTAAAAAGCTTGAGAACATGTAAGCACTGAAGAAGTCACCGGAAACACGAAGGGCTACAAGAATAAATCTTCACATCGTCAGACTCTGAAACCTGGTATGAGGGCTCCAAGAAAGAGCTTTCCTCCGTCATTGAACCTTTTTAAAATATGCTTTCTTTTTTTAATCTGCCCTTGGCCAGGTTAAATTCAGATCAGCTTCAGAAGCCAGGTGAACTCGGATGAACCTAGAAAGACAGAAGATCATTAGTGAAACACAACATGAGCCTCGAGGGCGAAAATTAGGACGGGCCATTCCGTGACTGATCCTCAGACAGTTTTGCATTTAGCTTCCAGGTGGGTGAACTTGGGGCACGGTTGGTAACATGCCCTCAGGAGCCCCAGAGTGTGTCTATTGTTTTTTATTCATCGCAATTTTACTGTTGCGCAACACCTGCCCAGGGACGGAGATTTGCACTGAATGTGGACAGAATCAGAAAGACTATGTCAAACATGCATTCTGCAACTTTCAAGTCAAACTGGTTTTAAGATTTCACCAGGCTCTTGTCTGTCCCAGTCTCATCTCCACTGTTTGATAAACCCGATAGGAGTGTACACAGCTGGTGCCTACCTTGTTGCAGCTGGGGATTTCTCTAGCTGAAGGTGTCCAATTATCCACGGTGGTAGATTGGGTACTCTCAAAGTCCCTTCAGAAAGGGGAGGTGTGTGTCTGTGTGTGTTGGAGGGGCCTCTGAACAATAAATTGTGTTTGTGATCCCGACGAGCCCCTGAGAAGCGGAGAGGGCGAGGTGGGAGACGTGGGGGAGGTTAACTTTACTTTAATGAGTGCTTCGAAGATTCAAATTTCAGCTGGGATTTCCTAAAGCCGGCGCAACCTCTGAGGTGTCTGTCATCATCCACACCAAGGCACACAACTCTACAGATCCTTTTCAAAGCCTGAGACATTCTACAATTCCAAAATGCTAAAAAATAAATTAGAAATAGGCTAAAGAATATCTCAGAACTGCTTTTCTGGACGTACGTTGTTTAATTTGCATTACATAGTTGCATTATTCCTCACAAGTGTCTTTTAGACATGAGCAGTTAAATGTTTCGAGTGCTTGAAAATGTAAGGTTTAACATAGTTATCTCTTTCGTTGGATTTTAAACTCATGAGTTGCATTTTACAGCAAAACAGTCCTGCAATGGCAGCTACCTGTGCCTGATGGGGGGCAGGGGGGAGGCGATAGAGAGATACCTAACCCTATTCATTCACCATCTGAGCATTTTTCTTCAAGTGCCAACCCTTTGTTTCTGCTCTCAAGGACTTCCAGATGGCTCTTCGAAATACACCGTATTGTGTTTCAGGTTAGTCATGCGGTGAAATACCTCACCAGATTTTTGTCCTTGAATCCTGAGTTTGATTCTTCTGCAACACGGCAGAATGTGCGGATCATTTGGTCTGGACTTCCCCGGAGTTCCTGTTCACATATTACCTTTATGGTGGCGATTCTAAGAATAGGGGTAACTCTAGGAAACGCAACTGTGCCGAAGTCTCTTTCTGCCCTCTAGCTACCAGGTAATAATCCAGGAAACAGTACCTGGTGAGGCTGATTGGTTGTTCAGTGACGTGACTCTGGTTTTGTACAGAATAGTATATGGCACTGTTGGGTACAAAGGATCGCTAACAGGGGCCCATTGTGTGAACACAGCAAGAAGCAAGTAGAAGCATTTTTGTCAACGTTTTGTTAACTTAGCTGCTTTTTGGTTTCGAAAATGCTTCCTTAAAATGAGCCTGTCATCCTATACTTCCTCTTCAAATAAACTGTACATGAAAACAATCCTTTTTTTTTTTTTTTTACCACAGCTGCAGTTAGTTATCTCATAGTAGTTTTTTGAAGCTTGAGGGTGTAAACCTACTGCATTGTAGAGATAAAAAATATGCATCACAATTTTATACCACAACCCCTTTTTTTCAAGAAACATTCGTGTTTAATTATATTAATCATGTTCATTAATTTACAAATCCAAAAAATAGAGCCTTGAGGTTTTTCTGTGACTGGTCAAAACACTCATAATGAGTGTTTTTTACTTCGATTTCTTCCTCTTTTTTTTTTTTTCTTTTGCATATTTAATTTTCAGTATGCCACACTTCAGTTTCTTTGTTGATTTAATAGTCTGCACTAAAAGAATTGTGAGAGTTTTATGACTCGTCTATCCACCCACAGCATCATAACATAAGCATTTTTATGAACCCCGTCTACAGCAAGTGCAAAAGAATACGATGAAGTTAAGACTGGCGTTCGTTTTGTGACAGACGAGGAGCAACACGTTCTAGGTTAGCCAGTGCATCCCAACGTGGCACCACTTCATTTAGAGCAAAGTCTCTGGATGTTTATTTATGGCTCTGCTGTGAAAAACATTTAGACATGAAGCCACTACGTGAAAGAAATTTTCCTGCTCAACATCTTTTCGAAAAAAAGATTGTATTGTTTCACAAAAAGTCAATAAAATGAAAGCGTGTCACATGCAGTATCTACAAATGTGTTGCCACTCTTTAGGAATTAGATGTTAAATTATTAGTACTGATAATTAGTGGGAAGCCATTTGGTATTCATGCTTGCCTCTGCGTATTTATCCCTCACACCTGCAGCAATATTTCGTTCAAATTTCACCACTTACACCTCAGTTTATTTATTTATTTATTTATTTATTTATTTATTTATTTTCCCAGCTAAGCCTGTTCTCTAATTATTCAACAAGTGTAAAAATTATGTGATGTGTTGTAGAGGGGTGCACAGTGGTCGGGTCCGAGAGCTCCACACTGAGACTATCATTTTCAAAAAAGTAGAGTCAAACTGAGAAGAAATTAAAATATCAGGACATTGTACTCCATAGCTCCAAATCCTGCGACTCCAAAATGAAACATAAGGGGGTGAATCTAGAATTTTTCACATAAATGTTAAGATTTATTGTCCTTGATCAGTAATCGTACACTATTTTAACAGAGTCAGAGGAGTGCTGTTTTATGATGAGGCTACAGAGCACACCGCCTTTGGCCCCCATCACCCTGTTCTTTGTTTAGATTAATTTTTGCTCTTTTTTTTTTTTTTTTCCTTTGGGTTGTTTTCAGCATTTGTGTACAATATTTAACCAGTCAGTCTTTCAACATTAATTTAGGATTTATTTTTTTGCCAGTACCCCCACCCTCCCACAAGCCTAAACACACATGCACACAAAATCACATCCTGACTCCCCCTCTTCTTGGCTATCGGACATCAATCTAGCCAGCACCGTCTGCTAAGCCTCACTGGGCAATTAACCACATTGAGAGTGAAAGCTCTAATCAATCCCTGGCCTTCCCCGTCACACACACAAAGCACACGCATACATACACACGCACCTTAAATGCTGCAAATTATTCTGGCATTTATGTAGTCCAAACAGCACTTTCAAAAAACTGCTGCCACTTTAAGGAGGGACTCAAACAACCCAGACGTAAATACAATCTGTCTGCTGTGCTGTAGCCGACAAGAATTATAAATAAACTCTGATCGGCAGCATAAGGTCCGACTTGCTTGAGACCAACAAGTTTACAGCTCCTCCTATGTCCGTCATCAAACATGCGTTCGTCAATAACACAAAAGTGCTACAGATACGGATCAATAACGAAAGCTTTTCTACTTGAGTTTGAACATGTTGGACGTTTGACTGATTAAAATATGATGGCCTCTTTTATAATAAAGCCGGAAAAGATTTTTTTTTCAGGCAATTATTCTGCCTGTGTATAGTGTGGGCTAAATGTGAACCATGTGGGGGGGCTGCTGCAAAATCAGGCACCCCACCACATCTTGTCTCATTGATTCATGTGGACCTAAATGTCAGCAGCAGCAGGGCAGAAGGCCCCTCGAGAGCACAGGGTGATGGGGGCCAAAGGCGGTGTGCTCTGTAGCCTCATCATAAAACAGCACTCCTCTGACTCTGTTAAAATAGTGTACGATTACTGATCAAGGACAATAAATCTTAACATTTATGTGAAAAATTCTAGATTCACCAGAATTTCAGAGTTCAGAGAATATTATCTTTCTTGCATTTTCTTCCCTGCCACTAATACTTGTTTTTCTAATTCGGTTTGTCTATTACTCGCAGGCTAAACAAACATGCGTGATAGATGCGTGGAATTATTGACCTGTGAACTATTGATTTGACATTTTTGTTCATGCATTCGTGAGGAAGTTCGGTGCTTTGATCATTCGGTTGGGTTATGCTAAATCTGCATCAAACACAGAAAATAAATCAATAGCTGCTCGTAACATGAATGAGAATGGAATCAGCATGATTAAAACATGGATGGTTGGTGATTATCACTTAGATGCTGATTCTTCCTTTTCCATTTCTTACTGACTTTTGTGCAGTGGTTTTCTCCGAAGCAGTTAATCTCACAATCAAAATTTATGTTTCTGCGATGCGACATTTCTGCTCTCGCTTAAATCGTGCTCCTCCTGCTAAGACTTCCTTCTCAAAACCTGTGCTCTCAGTACCGTTCTCTTTGCTGATGAATGGCTTCACACAGAACTCAATAGGTGCGACGGGACGCCGCAAAGAGAGAACGATCTGAAAATCACACTGTCTTTCTGCAGTCCGAGAGAGAGCAGAGAACATCTCTCAGAAGAGAAAACACATTTGAAGGCTTAGTTTTCAGAAAGTTGAAGCGTGAGGTGCAGGAGTCAACCCCCCCCCCCAAAACAAAACAAAACAAAAAAACAACTGAGAGACAAATTTATGTCAGTTGTCTTCAAGAGCAGTACTGCCATAAACATTTTAATACTCATAGAAACCTTTTGCTTCCCCGAAATTTTTTTCTTTCCACATCAGTTTTATGATGCATGTTGGGGACATTGAATTCACTGTTGATATGCAACGGAAAGTCACAGAGCTGATTTCCCGACTAGGCGTGAAATGGGGTGAGCATTTAACCAGAGGTGCTTCTTTCACTTTGCTGATCTTGTCATGCTATCATTGATTAAGCACATGTTTATCTGTGAGCTTAAAGTGTTGCCATGTGAACAATCAAACATAGTTTAAAGACAAAGAAATAGATGTGAGAATGGATTTAGTTACTGATAAAGCACAACAAAAAATGAAATACTTAAGAACTGAAGAGAGGGTAGGTGACTTTTATCACAATATGCTTAAAATCCTTTATTACAAAGGTGTTGAAACAACCCCCGACCCCAGGTCTGTATGTTCTGGGAGGTTCTTAAAGTGTGCTCTGTTCACTCAGAGGTCAGATTTTTTTCCAGTTTCCAGTCTGCAAAATAATAACTGTGCCCTATGCAGGTCACCAAGCAGCCCTGAGTTCAGTATCTGCAATGGGTACTGTGAACATAAAATGAACTAATATATTTTTTACATTTTGCTCAAACTCTATGACAGAATAACATTTAACATACTTTTTTTTTTTTTTTTTTTTACTAAACTAACATTTTTTCCCCTTAAATTCTAAAATAGGTATATCAGAAACGCATGTTTCAGATAACGCATATCTGTTATCATGAAGATAACAGATATGAAATTACAATGTATGTATAAATGATATTACACATTAACATATCTGGCGACAGGACAACATTCTCGGCGCTTCAGATTTTCATTCTATGAACTCCAACAACAGGCGAAGTGTTTTGGGAAATCTGACCTGTTTCTGCTGCCGTGGAAGGGGATCGTGGAGATCTCCATCTTTTCAAATCGGAACTACGACTTGAGGGAAGTGTTCCCCAAGGCCTCTAACTTTCCAAGCAAGAAGTCCAACTATATGAGGCCATTCTCTCGGAACATTAGATTTTCCAGGTTGTTACTCCAACTTCAGATGAGCTTGCCTATTTTTGCACCTGTGTCTAAATGCGATCACAGGAAAATCTGACTGCTGATGCCGGGTTATGGTTTGATCACAACTGAGATGCTCCCCCTTGTCTCCCGTTTGATAGATTTAAACAGTAAATGAACATGCTCACATGTAGCAATCAAACAACACTGCCTATTCCACTGATTTAATCGAATATTCTCTACCAGAATACCAAAAATGTATCTTTCCCAGCATTTGCCCCACCTAAACTGTGGCAGGTGACTCAGCTAGCTGCCACAGCTACAAACTGAGCTGGCTCTGCTGTGGGAAGCTTGAAAACTGCAGCTCGGAGGAGGAGCTTTGTCCTCGAAGGCGGGGCTTGGCCCCACTAAGCATTTTACACTGAATGGCTGCCGCAGGAGAATAAAGGTTTTATAAAACATGCATATATGTTTTTGATTAAAAAAAACAAAAACAAAAAACACATGAATATTAACATTACAACATAATATAAAGTTAAAACATTTACATTACACTGCCCCTTTAAAAAATGTCTTTCATAGAAGAGACAGTGACAACAAAGTGTTTTGTGGATTATTTACTTAAAGTTGATTTTTGTATCGTCCAGCGTAGCCACGGTGTCTAGAGCTCTTGCCACTTTTTTTTTTTTTTTTTTTGCCCCCCCACTTCGCCATGTAAAACGTTGTGGAGCTGCCACCCGGTAGGGGGGCTGTGATAGGCTGATAGGCTGAGGCAGGGAAGAAAGGAGCTGCTCTCAGTAGGCAGAGCAGTTGCCGCTGGAGAGCTCTCTCGACGACCGCAGGCTCCGGCTTAGAAAAGACGCGACGAAAAAAAAAAAAAATAAAATCGTTTTGTTTGTTTTCATTTTTTTTGTTTTTGTTTTATTTATTCGTTTCTTCTACTCCTCCCCTCCCCTTCCACCCCTGTTGCTGTTACACGTTTGAATGAAGATGTGACTCGGTGACATTTAAACCCCTTCAGCGGTATTCATGTGCGTGAAGACAGAGAGAGAGAAAGAGAGAAAGAGCGAGAGATCGGCGAGAGACGAGAAGCAGAGCCGTTCGGGCGAATGGAACTTATTGTTGTGCGTTTGTTTTCTTTTTTTGTCCTCTTTATTTTTTTTTTATTTTTTATTTTTTTTGACTATGTTATCCTTGAATGAGTTCGGGTCCGGTCCGTCTCTGCTCGTCGCCGAAGCCTGAATCCTGGGATTTATGTGTAAAAACCCATCAGGAAACACCGAAAGGAAGGATTCTGCAAAGAGCTAGCGAGCTTTTCCCTCACACAGCCGGGGATTTAAATCGTCAGTTGTCGGCGGAGCCCCGGAGAGGCGAGAGCGAAGGAAAAGAAATTCATGTGGCCATTCTCTCTATAGCCAAACATTTCACTTTTGGAGGATTGCATAATGAGCAAGGAAAGACCTAAGAGGAATATCATCCAGAAGAAATACGTAAGTAGAACCGCGTTCGCCTGAGACGCTCGCCGACATCTATTCAAGTTTGCCTTTGTGAAAAACGCATAAACTTTTTCGTCGGGGGGGCTGCGAAGGTTACAATGATGCACCGTCTGGGTCTTAATGTCCTCTAAAATGCAACGAATAGAAGTTTAAACAGTGACACGGCTGTGCTGTGAAGAGACCGTGGTGTTTATTTAGTGTCTGAGCTCCAGCGGGTTCTTCGACATCAGACATGTTTTCGGGCTTTCTGCTTTGCTTCAAGGTGGACTGTTTAGCTCATTTTGCTCCGTTTTCCCGGTGCCGAAGGGATGCCCTGTGCGTCCGTGCTGTGACGTAAGGGTGGGAAATGTTTTAAATAGTAACAATCTTGCAAACACGTTTCAGGAAAGGCTTCCCCCTACCACCCCCGTCGTTTTTTTGTTCGCTCCTCGCTTCTTGCTGCTCGGAGAAGACGAGCCTGTCGGCCATAGCTCTGCTCCATTTCGTCCCATGCTGAGCGTTTCTATCTCCACAGCGAATTATTTCACAATTAACCTCGCTCTCATGTAAGGACACCGTGTTATGGAGACTGTGTTTGGTTATTATTGTTATGTTGTTGTTTTTTTTTTTTTTTCGCTGCAGGGGCGACACGTTTCGCCGGACTGCTGTGGCTCTTTAATTTTCCCCCATAAAGAGTCAGGCAGAGCAGCAGGAAAAGAGGGTCACACTTTTCTGCGCATTCACCCAATTTCCAACACTTCCACGCGACAAATGGACGCGATTCTATGTGCTTATGACGTCCATTGGTCCGCTTTAACGCCTAAACTCCACCACGCTCTGTATTTTTTCTTCCCTGTGTGACCTCTGCGAAGGAGTAGATGTATATTGCAGCAGCGCAACTCCATTTTTTCCCCCTGTAATGCTACAGAGAGGTGCTTAGCTCACCGGTGTTTGGCCTCATAATTTACGTTTTAACGCCGCTGTGGACGTTCCTGTGGCGTTTGAACACCGTGTTCTTAAACGACCCGGTCTTTTTTAAAAATGAGGCTGTGTTCAGTTCAGTCGCATTGCAGAGGCTTATGCACGAAGCGACCATTTTCTTTCTGGTGAATTTATGGGAAAGGGGGGCTGTGAAACGGAACTATTCCGCCTGGCGTTTGGCTTTTTAACTCGCGTCCTTGCGCGTTTTGGACCGATACCTGTCTCCGTCTTTCGTTGCTTTATGCCTCGCAAAGCGTGAATGGCATCTTTGTGCGGTTTGTTTCGAGTTGGTTCCCCGGCGAGGTGACCGAGGATGTAAAAGTTTGTTGCACTTCTGTTCTCAAATTGTCCTAAACCTCCATAGTTGGCATCACAGTCCCAGAGCGACATGATTTGAAGCGTTTTTTTTTTATTTAAAAAAAAAGTGTTTCCTCTTGTTGGCAAGGTCGGACTAAGCAGGATGCAGGCCCCTGGGCAACAGACAGTTCTGGTTTCACATCAACTAGACATGGCCACAAAATTTCACCTTTTTTTTGTTTTGTTTTTTTTTTTGTTTGTGGTGTTTATTCCCCGTTGTGAAACTGTTCTAATCAGAAAGCAACTAGACAGGACAAATTCATTTCATTAATCACATTTAGCAAACATTCAGCTGTTACCTTTTAGTATTATTGTAGCATGTATCACAAAATGAAAGTGTCATCCGGCCAGCGATGAAAACAGATGACAGACACACATTCATACATACAAATATTTACTAAGTCAATCGCTTAAAAAACAAAAATAATGTGTTCACAACCACCATGGCTACTGGAGGAACTACTGTAGGCTGAAGTTCTGTGATTTGTTCAATCAATTCGCACGTTACGATGTGTTCATAGGTCGTAATGGAAAGAAATTTTGTATCTGATACAAAAAGCCGACTTTGGCGAGGCGTAAAAAAAGTGAACATTCCACACATACCAGGCGTTGTATTGCAAGCACTTTGCCACCATCTCGCAACACCTTTGGCTGATTAGCATACTGTGAGCTTTATTATCCAGTGTATTTGTCATGTTTAGTTTAGCAATCTCGATTTAGTTCAGTATTTGCTTGACTGTGAAACACAACTTATTGTAAATGTAAATTGACTCAGGTAAAGAGTGAAATTCTCCACCGGTTGGGAACACAGACTAAGTTCACTACATCACATGCAGCCTTAAACGCTGATGCCTGTTTAAGGCATCATCGTGTTTGAGGCATCAGTGAGCTCACCTGGCAGTTTTGAGTCTTAAGTCCTTTTTTCAGTGGACAAACAACCCTTTCCAAAACAGTACAGAACAAACAAAACCAGAGATGTACATGTTGTGTTCAAAGATTTAGTCAGACGTAGGGCTCACTGTTTTCAAATTGTTTCAGATTGCTTAGATTTGACAGATTAAAACACCTTACTTCATAAGATATACTATATTTTCAAAATATCCATTCATTAAAAGATAATGGGGTAACCTCAAAACGTTGAGATCTTGGGCTGCTGACCCTGTTAGCCTATTCTTAGCTTTGGCCTTGCAGGCCAACAGATTTCCACAATAAACCCAAAAAGTTAACAATATTACGAAATAGGTTGCTAAATTGAGCAACAGTTTTATATGAGCAAGATTGTGTCTGAAAGTAGAAACATTAATGCTTCATCGCAGCCAGAGTAATATTTTCTTGAAGTCTGTTTTTCAGTTTATGGGCACATGACTCTACCTCATAAGCGTCACATTAAAATACTGAATTAGTAGCTTATAGTTGGCATTACCCTAAGAATTTACCACTTCTTGTTTTTTTTTTTTTTAGGAAAGTGTAAAAAAAAAAAACAACAAAAAAAACAGTCTCTTTTTATAGGGATTTAACACATCTGCATGCATGACCTCTTATGGCCACCAGATGTTTTTTGTTTCCTTTCAGCACCTCGGTGTCAGTAACACAATGTGCTGATGTATCAGCCTTTATTGGAAAGCAGCGCAAATGTGGGGCGACTTGAAGGAGACAGATGTTTGGAAAGGCTGACAGAAGAACAGCTTGATCTTTGTTCCTAGTTTTTTGGGTCGTAGCACAGTTACTTGATACACTCTGATGTGACCGAGCAGTTTCAGTCGCAATAATTGACATTAATTAAAACTAGCTGCTGTTTGTTGAAGGAGGAGTTTGATTGTAGATGGCAAAAATAGCCATCTACATGTAGGTATGTAGGTCATGTAGGTAACTCTTCCCCTGCATTAATGGGATGTTTGAGGAAATGATGAGTCACTTAAATCCAAATTTAAGCTAGATCCAGAATAGAACAGCTTCTGTAAACCTTTCTGAAATGACACATCTTTCTTTAAGGTCTGGACATTTTTTCTTTTCTTAGATGTGGTTGATGTGCAAGACTCTGGCTTAGATCAAAATAAGCCTTAAAAAAAACTTTTTAATTGTTTTTTTTCTTTCCCACTAAGCGTGTAGATTCCTGCTCCAAGAGTTCCTCTCCAGGCTTTCAGACGGGACTCCTGGCCCATACAGATCACTCCACCCCTCCTCCCTTTCTTTGCCTCCCCCTAATTAGCGTAAGACAATTATACATGCTTGGCTTAACCATTTCCCCTGAAACACAAGTGTGAGTTGTTGCCCCTTAACCCCCACCTTGTGCTCCCAACAAACACTCGCTGTCTGCGACTGATATTAAAATTTAGAATGATTTAAAATATAATTAAGGCAAACAGGGCTTGGCTATGATTATGATTAGACACATTAATACCTCCTGAAGTAAAATACACTGCCAATTTTATTTCATTTTTTTAATGTAGATTTGCAAGTGTTACTCTTAGGTGGAAAACTGCATATGGTGTAGGTTTGTTTTATTATTTTTACGCTACAAAGCCTGTCATTAAATGGTAAAAACTTTGTCATGAATGAGGTATCAAAGACTGATGCAGGGCGGTGTTGTTCTGTCTAACAAAACATGACAGATATTGTGTGGATGGTTATCCGTGTTAGCAAGAGTCGCAGCGGAGTGCAGCTCAGTGCGGCCAGGGCCATTTTGTGCAGAGTCGGCTCTTCCTGTTGGGCCAAGCTTGGGCTAGGCCTCAGATTCAAAGCCCTTAGGTGTGTGTGTGCGTGTGTGTGTGTGTGTGTGTGTGTGTGTGACAAGCCCAGCTGCTGCAGGGGCCTTTACAAATGTAAAGAGGCTGTCAGTGTTCGTTTCATCAGGCCCACAACTGATGAGGACCAAGTTGAAAATCCTCTGCGCTGCGCGAGTGTGTGCGCCAGAGCTCGCACAAAAAGAGGAAACAAAAATAGAGAGCCGGGGAGTGCAAAGGCACAGACTCAAACCCCCTCTTCTCTTCTCCTCCTTTTTCTCTTTTTATCTCTGAGTCCCTCTGTCTCGCTCCGGCGTTCTTTGGCCTGTCCAAATGAAATGTGGGCCCCATGCGGGCCCACGAAGGAGAGGGTCGCGGGGTTGTTTTCTTGCCGTGCTTGGGCCTCGGTGCGCTTCATTTAACCTTATGTTTCAATGCAAATTCTTCTTTCATAATCTCTCTCCTCCTCACGTGTGCAACATGGCAGGGTTCACTTTGCAACCCCTTTGTCACTATGGCTACCAGGGCAACGCTGAGTGCACTTTGGCAAAAGAGGTGCTTTACAGCCTGTTTATTTTACTACCATACATTCACTATGATTGCACTCCACGTGGCACACGTGAAAGGCAGTTATGAAATGGGTGTCATCCGCATAGGCGTGTTTTTGCTTAGTCAGTTTTCCCATGACCGTGCTGTATTTATCAGCATGAGAGAGAATCAGTTTCCAGCAAGACAAGAATCCATCATTTTGATTTCCAAAGAGCTAAAAATAAAAAAGAGCAAAACAAACCTCAGATGTAGGGAAACACAGAACGCATAATCAGACCTAGTCGGTCTCATCTTTTCCTCTTATTTAGCGACACATGCTAAATAATTAAATTTGGCAGAACCACAACATCACTTGTTGTGGTTCATGTGAGGAAGCAGCCTTCCCACGCTGCAGGCCCAGCTTCGCATCACTCTGGCCTTGCTCAGTTGCTGCTGCCAGAGACATTTCTGAGGAGTAAAGTTGGCTTGCCCACTCAGTGCTCCCATCCAGCCTTGAAAAGTAAGGAATTATTATTTTCCACGAGGAGATGAGCAGGGGAAATAATTGAGGTTCCAGAATTCTTTCCTCACTCCATAGATACAGATCAGATTTACTGAAGAATAGAGGCTTTTCTGGAGACTTTCAATCAGAATTTGTTCTTTATCTTTAACTTGCCACATTGAAACTTATGTTTTCAACTTAGTGATAAGAGTATGTAAGTAGACACTCATTCAAGTAATAAAAATGGGACCATCTGACTGCTGCTTTTGGTCTCTAGATCAGACATGATTTTCCCAAATAGCTGCATTAGCAACTATGAGCAGCAGAACCAAGTTTTGAAGCTAGATAATAAAGTGTAATATTTTATGACTGAACAATAAAATGGGACTCACTGGACAAAATAAATCTCTAAAATTTAATCAAAGTCATGAGTGTTTAGACTTATAATATAATTAGCCCCTTAACTGTCACCCCCAAAACACTTACATGTTAGTCAACACTGGTGACCTCATGACAGGTAATTTCCTGAGAATAGGTCGGATATTATTTTTCATAAATTGTGCTCACCTTTGACTTAAATGCTTCTAAATAAAATATTGTCTTGTTTAAAGCTCCACAGATGTTGTGGAGCTTTAAACTGATACTAACCCTTAGTATCAGTCTTTCTGTTTTTAGCATAAGCTAGCCTGTGTAGACCTTGCTGAAAAAGGCAGAGCGCTCAAGGGTGATATTAGAATATAGCCTGTAGTGACTGCAGCAGCTTAATGATATAAAGCTGATTACGTAGTTACTCTAACCTCGTGGTGGTGACGAGGGTGGGTTGTATGACGAAGCTCACATAGTTACCGTAGTTACTGGGTGCTACAAGGATGCTTGATAGGTACCGAAATAATAAAACGAGACAATCATATTGGGATTTAAATGTGGTTTTAAACAACTTGCCTCAGTTTTTCTTTCTTTAACATTAAAACAGCGGAATCATAATTGACTGTTATATATTTTGAGATTTTTCAAAGCATTGCGTTATCAGAAGCAAGCTATAGTGTTTGTAAAAACATAATTTTGAAAGCAGGGAAGACTTTCATGGGAAAATGATCTACAAGGTGTGCCTCTGCCAGGACAGTGGACTTCCTCCCTGCTGGCGCCCGGAGGCCAGCAGTTTCAGTTTGGACAACCAAAGGAAGGTTCATCAAACATGAGCAACCTTTACTCTCTTAAGTTTTCCACATTATGTAATGCAGAGCCCAGTCTCTTGTGATGCAATACAACCTTCTCTGCTTATCAGGTGCTCTTGGTCTCTCACTCACTCACTCACTCACTCACTCACTCACTCACTCACTCACTCACTCACTCACTCACTCACTCACTCACTCACTCACTCACTCACTCACTCACTCACTCACCCATACACACAATTTTTCTCACAGTAGGTGAGATAAATTGACTTTGAGGCCAACTCTGCTCTGTATTTTGCGCACATAAACTGTGTGAGCTATTTGCATGCGTAATGCCATAAACTGGGCGTGACTTTCTTTGTTATACAAAGTGCGTGTAAAAGCTCGCGTAGGTGTGTTTGGCTGCATATGCGCCAGTAGATAATGCAAGGCAAGTTTGGACCGAGCGCTGTAGGTTTGCGTGTGTCACGTACACCACTCGCGTTCCCTCTGTGCACGTCTTCGTTCGAGTGATTTATATCCTCCGGCCTCCTGTAGGTTTGGATGGAGATGGGGATGGGAATGGGAGGGTGTGAGGGGTAGGACAGCTGGTCAGGCTCTGAAAGGCTGTTTGCATGTGTTTGTATGTCTGCGGACACACATGCTCACTCATCCATGTGTGCGTGTGCGTGTGTGTGGGGATGGTTGCCGCTGCTTATCCGTTCAGTATCCCCATGAAGCTGAATCAACACTTTAGCTTTGTCTTTGCTTTGGCCTTGTGGACTTTACATAGGCCCTTGAAGGACAATTCAGCATTTCTGGGTTCAAAGGAGACAAGTTTCTTTTTTATTATATTTCTTAAAGCACTCTTTGTATTGTATTCCTACTTATAATATTATCAGTCTCATAGTGTTCATGTTTGTTTCTCAAAATTTAGGTTTGATTCCCATGCTTTGAAGCTTAAAGAGGAGGTATTAGCTTGTTTTGTAGCCTTTCTGTATCACCAGGCGAGTGCAGCTTAGACGGGCATTAGCTGTTAATAACCATTACGGGTGTCTCTTGGACAACCTCTTGAACGATCTCGGCTCACCTTCACCCACCGCTCCTAGTTTCGGCGACATTGGTTTAATAAACACTCCTCACATTTTCATCCCGTGGTCAATCCCATCTGATCCCCTATTGTGAATCGCTCGTCTTTAAACATCCAGCGAATTAAGCCTCGGGGGATGAGGCAGCAGAGCAGAGGCTCAGTCAAGTATTGATCCCCCTCTCTTACACGCTTTTCTCTGTGCCTAAAATGTCAGATTTGCTGTCAAACCCACGCGCCTGCGTAATGTAAAAAAAAAATTTAACCGTGCTTCTAAGATCAGGAAATCCCAACAAAGTTCTGGCTTTGGTAAATGCTGACATGTTATATTTTCCATGAAGATGGCTGATTAGACAGAATCATGAGTTCAGTGCAGGGATCATAATAATCTAACTATTTAGAGTACACTCATAAAGGCTCTTGTTATGTGTTACAATCTGACAAGCTTTCCACCAAGAGCAGTAATCTATAAATAATTTCTTTTACGACTGAGCAGTTTTTCTCTTACCGCTAATAAGCTGTTGGATATTTAGTTCGGTTCCTTTTTGGCACCGTCGTGCTTTGGCTGATGAATCAAGTTCTGCTTTATTATTTCTTAAGATATTGTGTTTTTGCCATGAAACTTTAACTACAATTTCTAGGGTTGTTAAGATTCTTCCAGCTCACGAGGAAGGCAGTGTGAGAACAAGATGAAATTACCACAATATTTTGGGAAAACTGTTATTCGCTTTTCTGCTTTTTTTTGTTTGTTTGTTTTTCTCTTTGGTCCTCAATACAGAAATTCACAAAACTATTTTCTTCATAGTTGCTAGCTGAGAAGCATTGGTTAGTCATAACATGCTGATGTAAGGTTCCCATATCGTCTGACTTGCTGTGCATTTTCTGTGAGCTCCTCACACTCAGACGGTTGAGATTTCATCAACGAGCGAACCGATTACGTACGTAATTCCTTAATTTCCCACTTTCCAAGAGGATACTAGCAAGTTTGATGAGACAATTTGTGCAGCGAGGCCACCTGTTAGAGCGACACAAAATGGCAGTCTGGCTTCTGCCTATACTTGTGACTTATGAGCTTGGGGTTTGCTTACAAAACAGTTTGAAGTGAACTTTTTTTTTTTACCTCGCAACACAGGTTATGATTGTAAAATTTTACCTTTGTGTGGTCATGTCTGGCAGACATTCGCTTCAAGTACGCACAGACATTTGCAGAGCGAAATACACTCAAGTGTCTGGGAGCCTTAAGTTTCATCCAGCTGCTTGGCAGTCAAAACATCATTACGGTGCTGAGCCGGTGGTTCAGGACGGAGGGATCTGTAAACCCTCACTCCATCATTTGCTGCATCGGTAATAGGTGTTGGCTGGATGTTTTATTAGTATTCAGATTCTCTTTGCCTGTGTTATGTTTGGTGACACTTCTTGCTCTCACGCAGCATAAAAAGTATACAACTTAATTGCAAATTGCATGATTTTCTAAAATTGTTTGGCTGTGTTAATATTTTACACTTTAACGTCTTGTGCTTATCCATCATTTTTAATGATCTGCTAAATTATTTTGACTCTTATTTTCGCTATTAATCGTCATTGGTGCTGTAACATTTGCATTTATGAAATTGTTAGGCTTTTGTTTTATTTGTTGAAATATTTTATTCCTGTAGGTGGAAAGTATTTTTAAAAGGTGTGAATCGGTAAGTCAGTAACACAGCATTGATTCTTTTTCTTTCCTTTTTTGCGTATTGATTTTTTTTTCTCTCAAAGCAATAGGTACTTCTTAAGCATTTTCCACAGAGAGAAGTCGGCTGGGTGTAAAATGTATTGTTCCCCTCCCTTTAACCCCCGCTCAATAGATAAGAGCCTTTTTTTTTTTATTTATTTATTTTTTTTACAATTCTGTAGGCAGTGTGATTTCCTCCAGGCCTCACAGCAGGGGAGCTATAGTGCAAGCTGCACTGAGGGAAGGGCGTCAGGGCTCGAGCTTGAATGTCTGGCTGGCCTTCTCTGGCCCCGGATCAAACATCACTCGGCCCCGGGGGGCTGCAGACCAGGCCTGGAATTTGCAGATCGTTGAGAAGTACACCTTTTGAGGACGGCGGTAATCTAATTAAGCACATTGTTGTGTGAAATATCTGCAGCGACGACATTCGGTGTAAAGCATTTGTCCAAGATGAGCCTTCGACGGTCACTTCAAGGAGTGATGTAATGTTTTTGTCAATTGTTTTAGGAACTAGACAGGAAATGAGCTTATTGACGCTAAACCTGTCCGACTACTACACATGTATATATGTAAACATAGAAACTCATAAGGCGGGTAAAAGTTTGTGTGCTTCTTACAAAAAGAATGACTGCTTTGATGTTTAACGGTAACAGTGTACCACTGCCTACCGTATAAACGAGTGCTTGTGTCAGTAAGGGGACTTGTTTATCCCCCCACCCACCTTCTCACCCACAGGTTTGCATGGAAACCGATACTTTGACGAGATTTCTGAACGAGGAAAACATCCTTCAGGTCACGCATAAAGTTTTTGTTATAAAATGAAAAGGAATTCCAACGAACTCTTCCAAAAAAACAAAAAGCTGGTAGAAAACAAAATACATTAGAAATGAGTAAGTCATCCTCTTTCAGAGAATAGAAAACATAACTTTTTGCCAATACAGGCTCTTCATTTAGTCATCGCTTTTCCTCGTATCGCCCAGATGTTGTGACAAATTTTGAAATAAAACAATTAGTCATAAGAAGCTTGTTACTTTCGTAGTTCGTGACGGCGGACTGTTTCCTGACAGCGAACCTTTTTATTTAATTTGTCATTGTTGACAATAAATTTCATTCTGAACAAGCCGCCGTTGTTCAGACGCAGAAATTGAGAGTGGAATTTCAGATTAGTCATAGCGCAAAGTCACACATGAGGTTTTCAATTCTCGTCATGTTCCATTGGCTGGAAAAGCAATATGTACAGTTAGATCTATTGATCGAAACATAAATAAGCCGTGTTTAAAATGTGGAAATTAAACGGTGGTGGATGGAGTCTCTCGATGATGAATTTCTGTGTTCTTGTGACTGACTTGATCCAAAGGGTGGATTTCCTGTTGTCGGTAAACCATTTAAATAAGCCAGTGTGACTTTTATCTGTTTTGACTCAAAACATCTTGTGCGTGTTACTTGCCGCCTTACAAGTTGAAACAAAATGAGGAGAAAAAACCCCATACGATAAATGTTGAGTTTCGCGTTTATCTCTTGAGAATTTTGGAGGACTAGTCCCTACGTGGCTTCTGTGTTTTGATGTTTTAAAAAACAGAAAACCCCACGATTTCCTCTCGTTCAGTGAATCACTTTAGATGCAGTGGTGCTGTTTGTAAGAAGCCTTGTTCTTTGCGAGCGTTTACACACCAGACGATCCATTTAATCCAGAAAAATGCACACAATAATGAAGTTATCCAATTTAATTGACAGCTGTTAGCAGGCCACGTGACTTAAAGTCAAACGAAGCGTCGGCCGGGTCTATCATAATCAATTGGCTGCGCATTGACTGTAGCTTTTGTAGTTTACACTGGTGTAATATTGACATTTTCATGAGATTCCTCTCTGTCTTAGCCTGAAAATAATTCAATTTACTTCCCTTTTCTTGCTTCCTCTTTGCTCGTCATCCCCCAAGCGTCAGTAGCTGCTGTAAAACTGGGAGTGCATCGGTCTTGTGTAGCTCCACGGATGCCATCTAATTGCCCCTCATGCATCAACTTCATTCTTTGTCCCCACTGTATCAGGGCTGTTATTAATTACCTCTCTTTTTATCCTCCTTTTCTTTCTGCTCTTCCCTTGCTGCTCACTTCTCTCTCTTTTTTTATTTATTTCCTTTTACGATTTGCTTTTCTTTGATTCTTAAAGCAATGAAGCATTTCTGTTTTAATGAATAAGAATTCCAAGTGCAGAAATTCAGATTTGGTCCAAACTACAAGTTGAAATCATTTAATTACTTCTTGCCTATTTTCTTTGAGCAGACTCTTAACAGTTGTCATGATCTGAGTGTAAGCCCTAGTGCTCAAGGCCTCTCTTGTAATATCTCTGGTTTTGTTTCCTAATCTTTCTTTACTGGACTGAAAGCTGCATTTGTAGATGAGACGCAGATTTTTTTTCACGCAGAAGAGGTGGCTTTTCTGTGTGCTTTGGAAGCACTTGGATATGCATTCAGGTTTTTAAGCTTCCAGTTGGCTGGTCATCGATCAGGACTGGTCATACTGGATCTGAGCTGATTCCAGTCTGCAGACTGTTTTTCTGTTTCGATTCAGAAATTGAAACTTTTGGTGGGCATGTCCTTCTTTTTTATGGTGTAAATTCCTTCACCATCCTCCTTGTGTGTATTTTATTTCTTTTTTTTATATTTATGGAACGTTTTCTGGAAAGTTAGTTTTACAAACTAAGTATAATCACTACCCTGTGATTCAGGTGAAAATTCTATTTTTTTTTATATCTCTGTCAATATTTTTCTTTTAATTTATAAATGAGCTGTGAGAAATGTCACAATTGTGTTGACTCACAAAATGACTAATCGTTTTCAATGCCTTTCTGACAGTGTGAGCTTTTTTTTTTTTTTCTTTAAGCGTTCTCCTTTTGACTGAAAAAAAACAAAAAAAAAACGAGCTTGCGGTGTTGGACTTTTTTGGAGTGAGGCATATTGATGTTCTTTTAGTGACCTGACCCAAACAGCGTGGGTGCTTGTATCTAACCAACATGGCTGAAAATAATAATAATAACAGAAAAAAAAAAAAAAAAAAACAGTGCACTAACATAACCTGGCTGATTGCTAGTTGTCCCTCTTTGGGCTCCTGGTTGAATGTTCTGTTGTCTGGTTTAGCTTCCATTAACCATTGCACTTAATGGTAGTCTTATCTCCTTTTCACATCAGCCTGCTTCCTGTTGACCTTCAGAACACTACTCTGGGTTTTCTTTAACATTTGAAATTGCATTTTTAGGTTACTTTGTACGTTAACTCAGAAATATAAATAATGCACATATAGTGCTTCCAATTATTTGCAGGCTGCCTCTCCCAGCAGCACATTTGGAGACAGTCAAACATGCTTGCAGGCTCTGATTATCTCCATGAAATCAGCCGCCCTCCCCCTGTCTGCCTCGCTCCCACTCCCCTTTAATTTTACGTGGCCGCAATATCCTACCTCGAACCCTGATTGTTGTTTTTCTGTGAGCGGGAATGGTGTTGTTGGAACATAATCATTTAGTCTCCCTCCCGTGGTTCTGGCAGGCTGCACGCTGAAATCTATCCACTGCTCATTTTCATGGAGGGACGAATTTGTCAGAGCTGAGACTGCCGCTGGCTCGCCTTTAACGTCGCGTTTTGCTGCAGTAGATGGAAATCTATGTGGCAGAGATTTGAGAAATGGCACATGTCGCACACACTCTGGGGTCATGCTTGTGACATTGATTAGCTTGATCGGAATATAATTGGTTTACGCTGGCTTTTTAATGTTGGCGTCAGCATGAGTTTACGCAGCAGTCTCCCTCCCGATCAGCTGCTTGATCACAAGTCAAAGTGATTGTTAAAGCTTCACACTGAAACTCAGACTGCGTACAGGATTCAGCTAAGCGATGAAACATTCTGACATATTATTTCAAATGGACCTATGAGCCACGGTGATAGAAAATAAGCCAGGCTTCCTCCACCTCATTCCTCTCCTTTGCCATTGTTGTTTCCAAACTCAGTCTATTCATTTTTACTTGGATTGTTGTAGCTTTCCAGATATTTTCCTCTTGCTGCAGCGAGGGTCACCTACATGGGGGATACCCTGATTGATTTATTGGGTCCAGAGGTGCACACTGGGCCCGTTACATGACAGGGATTAGATATTTATTGTTCCAGATCCAGAGTCAGCTGCTAACATGAGGCCCAGAATTCCTAGCTGTACTCGCCACCCCCGGCTCCTCCAGCTGCTGCTATTTGTATAATAGCCAGTTGATTCTTGTCTTCGTGTTAAACTAATGGCAACAGCATTTAACTGTTTTTCACTTTTTCACATAATGTGGTCTGGAACGCATTGGTACGTTTACTCAAAATTTTAAACCCTGAAGCTACAACAGTACGGATTCTTATATTCAAAGGCTATATTGGAAAAATGGATCTTTTTTGAGCATTATATCATGTTTTAATGTTATTCTCTCATCAAAACATACATGGACTGCTGCTTTGATTCTTTCATGCATGTTTGAGCAATCCTTCTCTAGCATTCAACCTACATTTAGTTGCTTAGCAGACATATTATAAAGTTCCCAAACAGCTTTTCAAACCAAACAAACTCTTGGGACTCTCCAGAAAAGCTGCAGATCCTCGCTGCGGTGATGAAACTCTCAGATAAGCGACATACGATTGATAGATGGATAAGAGGTGGAACAATTTGACACCAGCAACTGGTCCATTCTCAACCGCCTCCACTTTCCAAGATCTCCCGGCTTGTGCATTTCTTCTTTCTCGGCAAGCGTTCCATAAACAAGTGATCTCATTGCTTTGTGTTGCAGAAAGCGGCAAAAATAATCATGCATAGGGAAATGAATTTCGTCCAAGCCTTGTAGATGCGTCTAGAGCTTGACAGCCAGTTTGCATGTGATTTCCATAAATGAATGAGTTGATGTATGAGAAACTTGTCAGATGGATTGATGTTTGAAGCTGGCTGTCGTTCGCTGGCAGAGTTTATTGTGACTGTTCCCAACTTTGACCCATCATGATATGACTCACTAACTATATGAATGACAGATATCCAGCAACATCATGATTATTTCTCATTTAGTGCGTCTCATAAAGTATTTCCTTCTAATTGTGAAATTGCAAGGACGATGGTCGTTCAAAACTTATGACAGTTTCTCAATTTCTTTTTTTTCTTTTTCTTTCTTGCTGGCAGGTGTGATCAGTGCAGTACTGTCACACTTTGAAGAGCGTAGGGGGTTTTGAGAGGCTTCTAAGAATGGTCAGATGCTCCCCCTCTCTCTGTGGGCTTCCTGTGTCGTCTGTGTTTGTTGGAAGCCTTTGTGCGTCTGGGAAGCACCTCTCCTTCCTCACGGATATTCTGCCATTTCCACTTCAGGGACCGTTAAGACGAGCAAGCTCAATCATAGCCAACCTCAACATTGCTTATAATTAAACCCCAGCTGCACCATGGTAACACTATCCTCATGGGATAGTGTTAGGCTTTATCTGGAAACTACCTGCAACTACTCAGTTCAAACTCAGTAAGAAATATCTTCATGTTTTGGCACGAAAGTCAGGTTTTTAAAGTTGTTTGTTTTGTAGTAAATGATTTAGTCACATTTAGAGACTGCAGTTTATTATTTATTGCTGTACAGTTTTTGTCTTGCAGACATAGCGCTGCTCCAAGCCATGATTAAAATGGTGCAATTTCCTGCATAGCATGTCAAGTTCGGCAGCAACCTTTTTTAAATTCAGTTGTTCAGATTTGGGTATACCTTTACAACATGCTGAATTAGGAAGCCACTTAAAGATGCGGCTTTCTTTAGACCGGCAGTTTTTTTTCTCCAGTTTTAAAGCACCACTAGCTCTGATATGATGCAAGCATTAGTTGGCATTTGCTGTAGGAACTTGAACCTTTTTATTGCGTTTTGAATCATCAAAATATGGACTTTGTCCCTCTGTTAAGAAGTTTTATTAGTTTGCTGAATCCGAGCTTAAGAAGCAATAATTTTTGTGTGTCCTGTTGGACATAAACGTTTGCAAATATCTTTCAGCTGAAGGTGTTTCATCCATATCTTTGGCCTGGATTTCTTTTTGATGAAAGGCCTGAAAATGTGCTGCACACTGCTGGTCAGCTGCTCTCCTTTAACGTGCTTGAAAGACACTTGAATTTAGCAGGTGCTTAATTTAACGTTTCAGCCTCAAACTGACAGCTGTAAAAAACTAAGCAGCATTGACCAATGTTATTTGTTTTGGCAGGAGTAGTGAATAGCTTAATGTTTTTCTCATCTTAATTGTTCAGTTAGAATCTAATACAAGCAATGCCTAATTAAATCAGTTGTGTCTTTTTTTGCTTTTGTTGGAACATTAAATAGCAATAAAGTTAAAATATTGTTGCAGTGTGACTTATTTTTCCTGTGGAAAAAAAAAAAGACAAGCCAGTTTTTCAGGGCGTAATCAGCTAGCTTCATTTTGCTTGTATCATTTAATCACTAGATGAATAAACCAAGAAAGCTTGTCATGATTCTTTTCACACCAACTGTTTTTTAAGATAAAGGTAGTATAAGCTAGATTGTTTTCAATACATTAATACTTAAAGTTTAAAAAGTGCGAGATCGATAATGAAACAAGCTCTCGGGTAATTTCTTCCTCTTTCATTCATGCGCTCATTATTTGCTTATCCTTCACACATTCAGACAAGATGGCTGCTTGAGGCTGGAGCTGGTTGGTAACACCTCCAGCCTGCACAAGGGGCACCTTTTTGTTTTGTAGCTGTTTCCCCTGCTGCCAGGGGGAAGAAAGTGAGGGGGGAACTGTGAGGTTAGGGGTCCCTCCTTGTTCCTGAACACTCGCATTGTGCAGCCGAGCAGCAGCCTTCACGGCCCTGCTCTCTTGCAGAGTTTATGAGAAGCGCAAGCGGACTCTGCATTTGCCTCTTAGTGACAATAAAGAAGTAGGTCAGCGAAGAGACCCTGCTCAACCCGAGCTGAGCTGCTAATGCGTGTATAAGTGCATACGTGTGCGTGCATGTTTTCCACTTGTGTGTGTGTGTGTGTGTGTGTGTGTGGCACAGTGTGTCACTTGCTTCCTTCCGGCTGCAGCCAGCTCGACCCACCCGGCTTCGGCGACAGCGAGCTTGGGTGACAGCTGTAGCACTGGCAGAGCTCCGTCCGCAGTCAGCAGTCGTATACAGACTGACAGGCGAGCGGAGCAGGAAGAGGAAGGGGGTGGGGTGGGGGGGTGTTGGATATGGAAAGCACTTTCTGAGATGGAACAAGTGTGCAGGAGAAATGCAGAGGGAAAACAGGAGGGCTCTGGCACGAGTCGTAAGTCCGAAGTGAGTGTAGAGGACGAGGGAAAAACTAAACGCTGCAGAGGACGAAACTGGATGAGTGAATTCTCCCCATCTCTTAGACTCATTTCACAGCTCACTGCTGTTGTTAGGGGATGGCTTTAGCTGCTCCACCCTTTCCACCCAAAGAGCCAATCTACTATCTCCTCCTCGTCGTGCTGTCTCCTTATTGGTGGGCTCTCTGAGCCAAAGAGAATGAAATGGGATTGATGGGTAATCTGGGACTGGGGCAGAGTGGTGGAAGCTCTGGTTTTAAGGTTAGCCTAACATGAATATTGAGTTAATGTTCAAGGGTAAAATAAGGAAAAAAATCAAAAGTTTTAGTATAATTTATTCCATTTTCTCTTTAAAAATGCTGTTTTCAATTCAAGGAGCACACTAAAGCATCCAACATTTCTTTCATGTTCTTCCTTTGATATTTTCCACAATCAAATTCCCCAAATTTTTAGTTGTTTAACTTTCGCTTTAAAGAATAAAGCACAAAAGCTTTATTAACTGCAGCATAAATGCTTTAAATTTGGAGCATGTACAGACAAATTGAAAGAAAGGACACAAGGAAGGAAAAGAAGTAATGCAATGAACAAGGTAAATAAGAAATTAAAAGCACCCGAGGGAAAGAGAAGAGGGTAGGACTGAAAGGAACGGATAGGAGGGAAGATGGAAGGAGGGCATGCAAGAGGAAAATGTAACAGGGAAGGAAAGTAGAAAGCGGGAGAGGTGGGATGATGCAAGGAAGAAAGGTAAGCCACAAAGAAGTGTGAAAAGATAAAATGTTGAACAGACACAGTCGAAGATAGTCAACATTTAGACGCTGGAACACAGAAAAAGTCTGGAAGAGCAAATTATTCCATACTTTTCCAAACTAGAGGAACCTAGACTCCATTCTTGTTGCTGAATACTTTTAAGATTCACAATAAGTCACATCTGTTCCGACACGGAATACATAATACACCTACTTATTTAGTTGATTCTGTTCACAATCAACGTTATATTGTAAAAATGACATAGTAAAAGAGGAGGTCTGTGCAACTGGAAAACAAAGTACTGATGGCTGTCTGGACCCTTTCAGACATAGCTGCACATTTGGGCCCCCATGGGCATTGTCATGGTTCTGAATGGCTAATGGGAAGTGAAACCAGAGCTTGAGATTGCTCTGTAATGGCTTCTGAGAAATTTCCTCTGGTATACTATACAGCATTTAGGAGCCACATTTGTTGTGGCTTTGTTATAAAGCCTGAAAAAACAGATTGACATATGCATGTGTATATACAAGATGGAATTTAGGGCTTTCTACTCAAAAGGGCTTTGTGGCACAATGTCATTTCAAACAACTGAATTTGTCTTCGTTGTATAAATAAGAAAGTGTAATGGCTTGCTTTCAGCCAGCTGACAGTCAGGCTGCTCTCTCTCTCCATGTCAGGAGGGTGAACTGCTACACAGGATTACTTTATGATTCTTTAATTGCTTTTATTTAGAACATAAAAGCATTAATCATTTCTTCTGCTGTTAAAATAATGTTACCTAGATTATTCATTCCTGCTTTTTATGGCTGCTTTACTCTGTTCCATACAGCTGCAGCCACTGATAGTTAATCTGGCATCTCATTAAAAGCACTTGGTACAATAGAAACGGTGGCGGAACATTTCTGTGGGTTTGAAATATGCTTTTTAAAAATCCTTTTAAAAGATGTGAAAAAGGCCCATGCCTATTTTAAGGACAGGGACTGATGCTCATCCACTGCAACAGTCTTTCTAGTGAAGACGGCTTAGTCTAAGCAGTGTTTTTCTTTCTTTCACTGATACCATCGGCTACCTTGAACATTTCAGTGTGGGCTGTCAAAAAATCTCATCTGTGCTCTTAGAGTTCAGAGGACTCACAGAACCCATTTACTGTAACCCTTTTCTGATGTTTCCCATTAGAGCAGCATCTGCTCTGAGCATTTCTCATCATTTCTGTATTTTGTCTCCTCTTACCCCGTCACGGAGACTCAAAAATGCGTACATAATTAGCAGAAATCCCCATGTTTTTGAGTATCCAGGAACAGATCAGAGACGCTGTGCATCATTCTTTCGTACTGAAATGACATGGTCGCCACAAACCACAAAGACTTTCACTCTCCGGAGGAGAGGAGAAAGTGTGTGGCACGTCTTCACACAGCCCCGGCGTTAGCGCTCTGCTTTCAGATCGGGAGGATTTAAAAGGAGCGCGACTACGGTCGACCTGCTCAGAATAAGGCTGGAGCATAAACAGATCAAGAGTTAATTATTCAGACCAGCGTGAGAGACACTGAGGGTTTCCCCAGAGATTGTGTCGGGGCCTCTCTCTCAGCATCCTGCAGTGTGAAGATTGCGGAGTTGGAACCTATTAAAACTGCTCTTACACATTAACACAAGTTGCTTAAGCATAATGTGTTTTTAAAGCACTACACAGATAGGGCTTAAATCCTTGTCATCTTTACACTTTCCCCTGCACCACCCCCTCCTCCTCGTTAGCTGCACTGACAGGAAGGATACCTGATTTCAAAAGAGTTTCAAGATGACGCAGCTGGCAAGAAAAGGCCTCCATCAACAAAGAGTATCGAAAGCTCACAGAAGGGGAAACTTATGACGATGCCGCCTGTTTTCCAAAAAGCAAGTTGCATCTGAAACCTTGGGCATCATCCTCCCTGAATGGTGCGTGAAACAAAATTCTGCTCAGTTTGCTTAGTAACCAGCTAATTGGCTTTAAGCAAATAGGTTTTTAGCATGTGACGCAGTGCTTTCAAGGAAGACTTAGGAACAAAACCTGACATTTCCCCCCATGTGGCTCTACTGATTCCGATCCCACTAATGCGTGGCTAAAAAAAAAGGGAGAAATGCCACCACGCCGTGCCTTATAAAGCGAGTCACATCATTATTTCATGTGGATAGTAATTTCAGAGGGCTTGTGTTTGTGTGTGTGAGATGGAGTGAGTGACAGGGCGCGTAGGTGTGCTCGAGCAGGGGGAGCGGTGTTTGTTTGAAGCCGTATTTGCCTTCGCCGTCTAGGTTTTCCATCGGCCCAGCAGCTCGTTTGCCGTGCCGGGAAAGTAGCAGGTGTGACCTGGGAGTGTGAGTGGAGGTGTGGAAAAGGAGAAGCGGCGTAGTGGGTCTGATCGTAAATGCAATGACACGTACTCCCGTCTTTGTGACGAGCAAAGCTGAGATGATGTAAAGCCACACGCTGTCATAAGTACTCCTCCACTCCTCTGAGGTGAACTGTTAAAGTGGGCGGGTGTGTTTTGTGTTGGCTGATGTGATTAAAAAGCCCGTTTTTATATTCAAAGCCTACAGCAACTACACCCAATAAGATGTCCTCTGAGTTTTTAGTAATCTTGGTCTGATGACTGTTTAAGAATATAATTTCCTTGGTAATTTGGTTAAGGTTATGGAAGCACTCCTGAAAAAAATCGGTTTACTTTGAAATAAGTCAGAACTTTAGTATTAAGAGAACCTTATGCAAATTGTTTATATATTTTCTAGATTTGACTTTCAATGTCTTGGTTTAAGTATCTGTGTTGTTGCTGTGATATAGACATTGTTGTTATAAACTATTCCAAATATTGTGCTGTTATGGTTTCTCTTCCTCTTGTGCCAAGTCCTACACTTATCATCACGTCACCTTTTTGTCTTTGCTGGCTTCAGATGCAGGCGTCTGTGGATTCTCTCTGGGTACTCTCACGGTCCAAAAACAGGACTGTAGGGCTAATAGGTCTCTCTAAATTGTCCAGGGTGTACCCTTGTATCAAACATTTAAAAGTAGAAAGATGAAAAATGTTGGTCTGGAAAATGACCAGCTTCAAATTAGAAGTCAAGATAAAAAGACGGACAAGAGCGAAAAACGGCTTGTTTTTTATGTGGCTTCTTTTGCAGAAAGCAATAGTGTTCTTGTACGAAGTGAGCCTCTGTGGATACGCTGCAAACAGAAAAATCTAGATTGTACTTATCACCAAACTGTCCTTTTTGAATGTTAGCTGTTGGCGTGAAGGGAGCCGAAAATGTCCACTTTAGAAAACATGCCTTGTCTAAACTTCTACTACATCAGAAGTTCATTTTCATACCATTTAACTTGGTAAACGTGGAAACACAAGGGCATCCTTTCTTGAGGCCTGAATGGTATTCCTTGGTTTTGAGAAAAACAATCCCAGTTTACATCAAATATTTAGAATTTTTGTTGCCAGACCTTCATATTTTCCTGTTCCAGAAAAAAATAGCTTGTTGTTATTCATTTACAAGAAGCCTGTTTTCTAAATTCTGTCATGTCCAGGGACTGGTTGTAACTAAAATGTTGACTTGTAGAGTGTGTTTTGGATGAACATGTTGAAGGAAACTGTCTAGGCTGGAAAAACTGGACAATTTGAACCTTTAAATTGTAAGCCTGGAAAATGTGTGTAAATGTCTCTTTCCATTATTATGTTTGGTTGTTTGTTGCTGCAGAATGAAAAGGTAAAGTTAATTTTGTTGACCTTTTGCAGGTTTTGTACTGTGTGGGTGCCTGACTTTTTCTCACAAAGGCCTCAGTGTCTATCCTTCCTTTTCATTACTCACATAGAGAATTACTGGATCTTTGTGACAGGACGACACCATGCAATGGAGTTCATATGTAGTTATGAACAGAAGAGGGGAACCTTGACAGTCTGCAGTTTACTGGTTTTGTGTTGAGGAAAACAAGGAGGCCTTGTGAGATCTGCATCATGCAGCAGGAGTTCAAGAAAACTTTGTGCCTGTGTGTGGGAAAGTAGTCTTGCGGGGGGGAATGGAAAAAAAAAAGATCTGAAGGAGGCATTTTCATGTTGTTTGCATGCACACCATCAAGTCAAATAAGCTTAATCGCCACGCTAACCATAAACTTACACAGAGCAGAAACAGAACCTCAGTGGTAGAGCTGCTGACTGGAGTGGTGTGTCAAAGAAAGATGGGATTAAAAAGAGTTAGAACAGAGACTCAAGGTTGGAGGTGGGGTCAAGAAGGAGCAGGTGAAGAGAAAAAGCCAATATGAGACAAGGGAAGGAAAGAGGAGGGAGATCAATGGCTTTTCTCTAAATAAAGGATGTTTGGGGCGGCAGCTCTTTGGCTGAACTTCCGCTGTGTGCAGACACTGGCACTTAACCTGTCTCCAGCGCACAGCAGCATTTGTCTGTGCAAAGCGAACACACATGAGAGACTCCCCTGTGGCCTTTCCCTGTACTAATTCTGCTTCTTTTCCCAATGGATCTGGTTAGACACTTCGTTAACTCCAGACTCCCTGACTCCCCCTGCGGTCAATAAATCCCCAAGCACCTCCTGGGAGTATTTCCCCCCCCCCCCTTTCTTGCAGAATGTCAGAGTACCCCAGTTCAGCAAGTGTGGATTTCACACCTAGCTTCACAATACTACCTCAAGCACAGTGTCACAATACTGAAACCAAAGTGTGATGGTGTCTGTGTGCCATTAATTACTTTCGTGTCTTTGCGACGCATTGAAATACCTTTTTTCTTCCTCGAATGATATTACTGAGGCCAGCTAAATTTCTTAGCTGTGGGAATTCCTGGAATGTTTGAACACACACATAGGACTACGTCATTGTTTTTGAAAAAAATGTATCATTCATGGCTTAACTATTTATAACGCTTCGCTCTTTAACTGTTTTTTATTTGTCAAAGATGGGCAAAAAATCTATTCTGTTTGGCAGATTGCAAAAAATTAAAAACATTTTATTTTTTTTTGGACCATTTTAACTTGTATTGACTTTTGGGGCAGGATAAATGTGATGTGACTTCTTTTGAACAGTCTCTAAACAGTTCTGTTCTCGTGATTGCACTGTCTTCCTAGTTTATTGGCCTTCTAAAGGGACAGACCATGAACTAGCATACAAAGGTGTTGTTTGACTGTGTAAATGTGCCTAATATTACTGAGAAGGTCACGTCGACTTGTAATCTTTGGCACATTTCCAACTTGAGTGTGTGACGGATGGAAAAGGGAGAAACTGCCTGATGATAACGAGGAAAAGAAATCTAGAAAGATGTTTCCTTGTCGGATAAGAAGTATTCATTAGGTAAACAATTCACTGACAAGTCAAAGCAAGTGGTGGAGCAATATGAACTAAGAGTGAAAAGGGTTTGCAGTGGTTAAGGCTTTAAAAATATTGTCAATAGGGCACACAACCAACAAAAGCGATCAGTCATTCTTAGTGGTCATGGAAACATATTCTGTAACAATCACAAACGGTTTTTCCCTGGCTCCCTTGAAACTGCTCCATTCTTGCTGATTCTCACACACAGTTCTTCACAGCTGCATAAAAGTCTTGGCTCATGGGGAAACTTCCTCTTGGCTGGATTCAATAATGACAGTGACATGAATGGCAGATTCAGGGGATTCTGACCTGGATTCACCTCCACCGCCTCACCATCCCTTTGCTTTCCCCTCATCTCTTCCCCCACATAAGTAATTTGCTCCGTAACTTTCACAAGCGTAATGGGTCAGCGTTTGTTGCATTGAGTGAGCGTAATGATGAAGTTCTCAGGCTTTGTTGTGGTAATTTTTTCCGGAGGCAAACACAAGCTAAGGTATTTCCAACAACGGGGCAACAATGATGTAAAGGTTACTGCTGTGACGTGACCTCTAATTACGTTCCTTACAGATAAACTTGATAAATATGAAACCAATGCTTTGGTTAAAATGTGTTCTCTGGTTTCGATATTATAAGCCCTGTGGTTTGACATTGTGGCTTAAACCGTCCTCTTGAGTATTCCCAGCTCAAGACGAGTAGCAATTATGGTAAGAGGGGGGGAAAACTCCTGTTGGGTGCATTTAAATAGACAAACCAGTATATAGACCCATAGAGAAGATTAAGCACATCCTTAGTTTTTTGTTGACATCAAGCTACTCTGTGGTAAATATCAAAATCTCTTTTGCGGTTGCGAGTGCTTCTGTCTCTTGCAGCTTGTCTGAGTCACAGAAACTTTTTTCTTTCAGATTTGACAGCAGAAACACCACCAACTATTAGTCACTCTAATGGATTACTTGACAAAATGACAATGATGGAGGAATAAAGCAATGAAGGGGGTTGGTTCCAGGTACCTTTTGCTCTGCACAGCACATCAACATCTCAGTTGATGTGCTGTGCTTGTAGACCAGACGACTCCCTCAATGTTGACTCAAAGCCGACCTCAGTTTCCACTTATCTCAGACCTGCGAAAAGTGGACATTACTAGTGCAGCTGCATACATTTCAGCGGTGCGTCAGACCGGGTTTCCTTGCTTCATTAAGAGCCCCTTTGGCTATGAAGCTCAATAACGAGCTCTATAAATTGAATGAGCATCCACATGTGGAGCTCTATAAATCGAATGAAGGGGTTTAATGTGTGTTGAGTGTGCTTTCATGATTGTTTTGGTTTTGTCTTTGAGGTTGCCTTAATTTTTCTGTGATAACTCTTCCACCACAATTTCCACATGGTCAACGATGACGTAAAAGCCTCCAGACTCAGTGACTTATTGTGGTGCCTGTGCATTACCTTGATGGTGTTTGATTTTTGATGTCTAGCTAAACCGATATTAAGATAGATGCTTTTCATGAAGCCACAGTAAAGGAAAAAAGGAGCCTCCTCAGAGATGGATGACTAGAGCTGGAGACAGAGTGTCTTGTCAGTGTTTTAAATTTTGGGACACAGCATGGGGGAGTGCTAGAATGCAGTCTACACAATGATGCAGAAATCCTGATGCGAAGCGCTCATATGGATTTATAGCAGGCAGCACAGCTTTAAGCGCACTTATGGAGGATTATGTGAAGGCTTCCTGTTGGCTACGGGAATGTAAAACAATCAGTCGCGGGGGAATGTACGTTAATTCCCTTAAACTTTATTGAATCACAGTTATTAGGAATAGCTGCAACATGGATACAATGAAGAGGCACTGGTTCTGCAAAATCAGTCCCCCAATTTTGATTGATTAAATAAATAGTTAAAACGATTAAATTAATTTCATCCAGAGAGATCTAAGTAAGACTTCCAATTGTTGGTTAGTATGTCTAATACATAACATTTTGCCTGGCCATGCATTCTATTTGATAGGTATGGGCCTTACTGCAATTCTTAGCACCGTTCTTTGCAGAAAGGTTATTCTCTGTTTGTGTCCTGCCAAGAATCTTTCTGTGTTAAATTTAGATGTTTAGTCATGTGCATCTTTGGGTTCTTACTAGGTGCTTCGACCCCCTCCGACAAGCCAATCAGGTGCATGTTAGCTTACGTGGAGATTCTAAATTGTCCTTAAATACGAGTCAGAGGGTTTTACCCTGTGATGGACGAGCAAAGTGTTCAGGATGTACTTCTCATTTTTCTATTGCCTTCTGGAAATGCACACCAGAAACCCTGTAAGGATTAAGCAAATGCTCAAAATAGACAGATATTAAAACTACCGCTTCCCTGCTAAAGGAATTAAGACAGCAAGTCTTATAAACCAGTGCAAGACACGGAAGAAAAGGAGAAGGGAAGGAACGCGGGCATTGTCCCACAGAGCAAAAGCACAGCCAGTAATTGGAAGATTAAAACATACACTAGTTTTATTGATTTTTTGCTTGACCTTCTGCTATTGTACTCGTGTGTTTTTGTGCATGCCTCAGTGAGCATATCTGTCTGACAAGTTATGTACTTGGTGCGATGAAGCCACATTTTCTGGCTGCACATCAAGATCACTTTTGCCTAACTCGAGCCGGATTCCTCTCTTTGTGCCTGCTCGTCATCCCGTCAGCCTGGATCACACAGGTCTCAAGCACAGATGCCTTGGCTGGCTTTCCCATGCGTGTTCGTGCGAGTGGGTGTGGGTGTGTGTGTGTGCGTGCGTGCGTGTGTCTGTGTGTGTGTGTGTGTGTGCACCGCCTGCTACCCCTCAGCAGGACTGCCAGTCAGTTTGTGACTTCACTCCCACACAACTCAGTCTCTCCTGCTTCCTCACCAGTTGTCTCCTTCCCTTGCTCGTTTATTTTTTCTTCTGCTTTTGCTATCTTTTGAATCTTTCATGTTCCAGACCAGACTGCGAAGGCATTACGACATTCACCATCCTTTCATCATTTATGTTAAATACACATGAGAATTTGAATGTCTATCCACATCCACTGCAGTTTGGTGGATCAGAAAGTTGGTGTGGCCTCAGAAATAAGTGGGCTGCTCTTCCTTGAGTTGGTGTCATATTAATAATTTGAAAAACACGCAGGGCACAAATGACAAAGTACTGGCCACACTGAGTTATAAAATATGCGAAATGTTGGAAATGTCCTCTATATGAACACTCCTGATTACAAACTTTAATATGACCGCCTCTTGTATAAAACTGTGTTAACTGCAAAGACAAACAATTTGTGTGTATTTTCAACTGTTTGTCTTATTAAATGTGTTGTCAACCACAGTACCTTACAATATGTGATTGTAGTTGTATTAGTGCTTAATACAATATAGAGTTCAATACAATGTATAATATGTACAATGCACAAAATGTAGACAAATGCATTATTACTAAATGTAGCACATGTATTAGTTCATGATTTGCTATTCTGGTTGGCCTGGTTACCAAACAACATGAGTGAGTAATGTGTTGGTTTACCAAGTTACAACTAGAATATGTTGTTCAATGTGATGTCATTCCCAGATGTGAATCATGACTTGTGAGCCTTTTTTGTCAACTTTTCAGAGCAACAAGAAAACTCAATTCTGTTTTGTATTGGTTCCCATCATCATTTTTAAAAGGTCTAACAGAACAACCCAGAAGTTGAGCCTATAATGGTTTAGTTATAACTAAACCATTGCACTAACAAATGCACTAATAGGTCCAACTGATTGGATTGAGCAAAACCTGACTAGTGCTAATTGGAGGCAACCTGCAGTGTCATCATAAAGGAAGGTCTCCTACCAGTCTAATTGCTAACCGGGGACAAAAGAAGCTGCTAGCTTCATCATCCCAATTGCTAACCGGGGACAAAAGAAGCTGCTAGCTTCATCATCCCTTAGAGCCATCTCTGAAAGGTTTTGCGCTACTGTAAAGTTTTTGTTTTTACTCAGTGGAGGTTGGGATTGATGCAGATGAACCTTTTAATTTAAGCTCTTTCCAGGCTGTGCAAGGTGTTATCAGTTTAAGGCCCTTTCTCATGATGTAATGCCTGCCAAAGGGGGGAAAAAAAAGAAAATCAGAAAACCAAATAAGCTGCCACATAGGTATATTTATCTTAAGGGTACGGAAGCTGTCCTAGTTATTTATGGGTCTCCTTGAAACTCTTGAAGACAGCTGCTTAGCTTGTCCCATCCTGCAGCACAACACAAGTAGACAGACAGGACTTTGTACACACACAACAGCAGGCTATTTTCTTTCCCTTCCTCGGTAATGCACTATCGACCTCCTCTACTTTGCAGACCTTGGCCTGGCCAGAGGCCCCAGCCTGCTAAGTACACCCACATATATACACACATGCAGACTGTGGCCACACTGACCTTTTTAGATCACGAAACGAGACTTGATTTCCAATATGGCTTTGTCTTCCAGCCGTCTGCTCCATCCTTCCTTCCTTTCTGCATCCTTCCTCCAGTCGGTGTTAATGTGATTAAGCTTGTGTGCCTGCTTCCCGCATGCTGTTTTCTTTTGTCTGTCTTTCTCTTTGCTTTTTTTCTTTTTTCTTTTTTTTTGCCCCACTCTCTCTTCAGCCCACCTTCCTCTGCATGCTGTTGAAGCTGAGGTAATGCCTCGCTGGGATTCTTTCCTGTGGACCTCTGCGGTGTGCTAATTCACTAATTCATTTGATCAAACCTCCGTCTTTATAATTTTGCCGTAGACCTTTCTGTCAGTCCTAAATCTAATCTTTAGCCTCAGCACTGCTCCCTCCTCTGTGAACACAATGTCATTTTCTCTCTAAATTGGGTAAATGTAGCAGGGTTGAGCTCAGTGAATCATAAAGGCAACTTTACCTGCAGGTTCTCAATGTGTTGATGTGCATACAAACACATCATTTTATGACATTGGGCTTATTTTCCAATAAGATGATTTACCTTAAAGTGAAAATTTATGTCAAACCCAGACAAGATTATTGGTGTTAACATTGTTTACTAACTTGTGATCTGGCCATACAGTCGACCTAACCTTTAAAAGTCCACCACCGACAGGCTAAACCTGCCGATTTTCTTTCTTTTCACTCCTCCATACAAGGAAAGGCCACCAGCGGCTTCTTGACACTTCATTTATTAAGAACCTAAGGCCAAAATTTTCAAAAGCGAAACAAGTTTATTGAAATAAAAATGGCTGATCGCTTCAGCTGCACTGCTCAGTCGTCCCCTCCAGCATTCCCAAATCTCATTAAGCGGTGGAGGGCCCCGCAGGGTTTTTGGTGCTGGTCTTTGCAGCTCTGGAAAGGAAGAAGAAGGAAAAAAAAAAAAAGGAGTTCATTTTAAATTGCCTTAGCTTATATTTATCTGCCATCGCCCTGGATAGAGAGCGGTGCAGGGATTGTGGCGATGACTGAGATGTCCATAAAAATGACAACTTGTTTTGTAGAGAGGAATTTCATGTGTTAATTTTGCTCACTCTCTTCCTTCAATATCTTACTGCTACCTCTGGCAGCAGACACTGAGCTCTGTTCATCGGTGGAAGTGTGAAACTCCACATATATTCAGACCCATTAATTCAAAGAACAGGAGGCTGTGGACAGATATAAAGGCAGGAGGTTGGAAAATGGTGGAAATGTCTCGGTTTCATTTGAATTCCTGGTGTCTTCGGGTGTGTGGACTGTTTCCTTATTAAGAGTCTGCAGTGGAAAACGGCACATTTTAGGGCTGATGAGGACGAGGAGAAAACAGCCATACGCCGAGGCCTCTTTGGCCCAACAGCTTCAAGTTTGTCCTGCAGCCAGCTCTGGCTGCCTGCAACAATATTTACAGCTGTTTTTTTGGCAGGTGCGAGTCACTGAACAAGCGATTTGTTATTTGGCAAACAAGTCTCTGCCGCCTTGGCTGTAGGGCTGAACGAATGCTCCTCATGTTTCATTTTTAACGGTTCGCTAATTGGACGACATTAAAACAGGGGTTGTAATACGTTTCATATGATTTTTGGTACTTATCAGTTTGTATTGCTCATGATGCTGGGATTTATATTCATATTGAGAGCAGGAGCAAAGGCACACCGTGTGTTGGAGAGAAAGGAGACTGTGTGGTCCACATCTGCAGTAGGGCATAATTTTCCGATCATAAAGTGTTTATCTCGGTTTGAATCGGCTGTCTCTGTAAAATCTCCAAAGATCTTTTCTTTACTCTTGAGATTTCCCAAAGGCTGCCGACATTTGCAAATGTTTAATCAGAGGGGTTGAAAGCACAAAATGACAACTCAGAATGTTGGAATAGCTTTAGCCATGTCAGAAAAGTCTTCTAAATAGCTTTCTACATCTTTTGTACCTTAACTGACTTTTTAGTATCTTAGTGACACTGAAAATGACTAAGTTGAGTCTTGACTTAGTAACAATGACCACATTGAAATTTGTTGCTGTTAGCACTCAGACATGATCCATTACCTGGTTGGGAAACATATTTGTGATGCTTTGACTGGGTCGTCCAGTGAACATGCCGTTGAAGCTGAAAACTGGCTGATTCCAGTCAGCAGTCGATGTATAGATGCACATCTTTCTTTGGCTACCCGAGACGTCATTTCTTAAGTGATTTGTTCCTGAAGGTGATCCTTACTTCAGCTAAAGTTTGTGAAAGTGTCCAAAAATGGGCAGATGCAGCATAGACCTGACCTGCTTCAGAGACTCTATGATATGAGAATGATAGTCTGTTTTTAATTTCTATTCTAATTTTAATACCTTGGAGGACAACTCACTCGTGCAAGCACAAAATGCCACCACAGCGAAACAGTTTGAATAAACAAATGTTACTTTTTCAGTTTCCACAGCTCTACTTTCCCCTGCTTTATTCTTGCCTTGACGTAATAATCTCAATGATGATGTAGTCTTTTTATAATTCCCCCAATATGCTCTATGAGAGATTTGGTTCCATATTCCTGATGTGTTTAGCACACCTTTTCTGGCTTCCTTTTTAAGCTGCACAAAAGCAGAATTCATGTTAATTGCGAGCACCAATTATATTTGCGTCCACAGATTTCCTCTGTTTCTGCTCATTCCCACCTTTCTTTTTCCAGTTCAGTCTTATAAACGCCAACGAAGAAATAAGACCGCTGACAGTTTCTTGCTGAGCTCCTACAGTGGAGTGATTGTGAGGGTTTGCTTGCAGAACATCAGCTTAAATTAAATGGCACATTTTATAGCAGTGGTGTAAATCACCCAACTCTGGTCAAGGTTTTTAAAGACAGAGGCTTTAAGTTTAAATGATGCGTTGGGTGCAATTAAAGCTGCGTTTTTGCAGGTAGGCGGGGCTTGGGGGTTGGTGTTAATAATTAATAATTACCTCAGCTGGTCAGCTAGTAGTCTTTGACTCGGCAGGTTGTTTGAGGGAGTCAGGCTTCTCCTGATTCCTTTCATGGTGAAACGAAGCGTTTTGTTGAAACCTGTGTCCCGCAGACAAAGGGAAATGAGGACAGGGTGTCACTGTGCCACGAAGCCAAGAGGCAGTACGAGCGAACCGGGCCAAAAGCAACAGCTGACCCACACTGCTCACAAAGAGCGACACATTCTCTCTCTGCTAGCAGCACAGAGAGCACGCTTTTCTGCTGACTGACTTTTCACATGTGCATTTACATCAGCTGCAACTGTCGGCTCCTCAACCCACACAGCGTGTTCTGTTCTTTTCCTGCATGTGTGTGAGTCCTGGAAGCTGTGGGACCTAAAAAAAACAAAAAAACAAGTTGTTTAGCACAGCTCATCTGCTGATTTTTATATCACTGCTGCTGCTGATGGCCAAAACTCGAGTTTCTTTTTTTCCCCTGTTAATAAAAGTTTAGGAATCAGCGAGATGCCGAAATTGTGATGACACAATCACAAGTGCGTGAAGGTAAAGAGCCAGTGTAAATAATAAGCTCAGCAACGTCAGCTGGAATTAAAACCAAGGGTGTGCCATGCATGGATGGGTGTCGGTTACCAGGCTGTCTTATGATAAGTGAGATAGTTGAGTTGATAAGTGTGGGTCTGTGTCATACATGCAGCCTGGTGAGCTGAACGGGTGGAACTGGAAGGTCTTGTTTTTATACACGGCTGCTATCTATTCAGGAGTCATGGTGGGTTTCCACCAGATCTGTCTTCTAGGTCAAAAGCGAAGGCATGTCTGCTCAGTTGGTAATTAGAGCTGCGGTTACCACAATAGAGTAATAATAATAATAATAATAATAATAATAATAATAATAATATGTCAGGTGAGAAAAGGGTTGTGTATTAAAACAACGTCAGGAGTTTGATTAGGATATTTCTGGGTTTGGGTACATATAAGAAAAGAAAATACAGAATGAAACAATATTTGCGTTTCTACACTTAATTTTCTATCCTGCTCTCCAAAAGTGTTTCCTAATCCATCCATCCCTCCACTTTTTCATCTGTCTGTCGCTGTAGATCTGTTTCTCCTTCCTTCTTTCCTTTGTCATTCCCTCCTTTGTTCCTTCTGTCCTTCATTCCTTCCTTCCTTTTACATGGCTTATACTGATTAGTTAATGAACCCTGACCACCATAGAAGCATTTGCCATAAATTTGTAGTAGTTTTGTTTGTAAACTAAGAAGAAATAAACTTTGGAAATTAAGATTCTGGAGAAATCTGGAATCTGGACTTTTACACATGTTGTGTTATTTTTTTTTTATTTAAATAGTCTGCCGATTTCTAGCCGTTCTTGGTGTTTTTCATCAAGCCTTTCGCACTGAACAAGGGAGGATGATGCCCTTTTAACCAAGCAACGAACACAGATTGTCATACAAAAGATTCGGCGCACACACATCGAGGTCTTCCTCTCCCCCGACTCACCCCTCCTCCCTGTAGACTCTGTGGCAGGTTAATAAAATAAACATACATCCACCGGTGGCAGAGGAAGGCATGTCAGGCTCCCTTAGCTGTCATCAGCTGGCTGTTATTTGATGCATGTGTGCGAGTCTATTTCCAACACGGTCTGTCACTTTCAGCCGAGGGTTGTCTGTCAACCCCTCCCTAAGTTACCCCCCCTCCCTTCCCTCCTCTGTTAGCACCACCCCCTCAGGACACGTCGGAGCACATATGCGACTGCATTAGCGCAACGAGCTCCGTATCGGTTAATAGGTGTTCATCACAGTGGTAGGATTGTGTAATTCTACCCTATCTGGTTAACGGAGACCTCTTCCTGTGCCAGTGTTATATGATAGCTGTTATTTGTCTGAATTGGGTTTCAGTTTTATCATTGAAAAGTTGAATTGTAAAGTTAATGTTTGGGGTATTGGGGGGGGGGGTATGTAGTGAAAGTGCAAAGGACATATGATATTTCCCATGCATTGAGCCAAATTCATGGTGAATTGATCCGTTTTTTTTTTTGTTTTTTTGGGGTTTTTTTTTCCCCACTACTCTTAGTTACATTCTTTAGAGATCAAGTACTGCCTCGAAGTAGCTGTGTGTGTGTTTGTTTGTTTGTGTGCGTGTGTGTGTGTGTGGGCCCTTGTCCTCTTAAAGCTTTGTGGTATAGGCCAAGCACAACACAGCTGCCCACCCATCCAATCTGTCTCTCTCTTTCGCTCTCCCACACACACTTGCGCACACACACACACTCCGTCTTTGAAGTTTGTCCCAGTCCAGTAGAGTGGTACAGGGTCAGGATGGAGAGGAGGATTAACGAGGCCCCTGGTATAGAGGGATGAAAGGACGGTTGGATGAATGGTCTTTATGAAGTGTTAGATGAGAGGAGGGAAGGCCAGGTGATGATGGAGAGTAGACTTTGGGCCTAAAGCAGACATGGTGATAAGAGAGCCCAGATCTAAGGTTCAGATTAGAGATGGGATCAGTTTTTGATATCAGCAGAGGCTTTAAAGCGCCGCTCAGTCACAGTGTTTTAATGCTGCTGTTCCATGTCTGTCTACATGTGTAACGGTTCTCTCTGAGGCACAAAAGCAAGATTTAGGCAGAGGCTGGTCACTAGAATCAAAGTGCACTTCAAGTTAGGGTTTAAAAACTGCTAGAAGTTTGTCATCAGGCCATTCTTTTGGCTTAAATGGAAAATAGCTTTAGTGACCAGATTTTTCTATGGTAGCATGGAGGATTAAACTGTGAAGTGGTACCCGTCTCCTACTCGTTGCCATGAAATGTAAAACATGGATTATAAACATGGGACAAATTTGCCTTCATCGAAATATGGCGGGTCAGAAAGCAGTCATCGGAGTCATGTTATGCTTACTAAGGTTAAATTAAACCTACTGTTCTGAACCTGTGAGCTGGCTGGCAAGCTGTTTCTGTGTTTACTCCATGAAACTGTAGTGTTTTTTTTATTTGAGGTTGTCATACTGTGAGAATCTCATACGGTCTATCTCCAGTGTTAATGTATCCCTATCAGAGGATTAACTCACTGCTTAGTTTGTGGGCAGAGAATTGGACATAATCCAAAGAACTAAATGCTGAATATATATGTATATATATATATTCCTTTTTTTTCTTCCTCTTTTAAGATAAATATATCCTGTTTGCTGAAGTAGGTGGTGTGTAGACTCTTGCTTTGACTCATACATTTCTGAAAGCCTGAAACCGAAATATTCTGATACTTGGTAGAATTTTCTTGACAGTGACATTGTTTCAGCATTTCTTAATGTATAGAACAATAAACAGTAAAAAACTTTTCTTTTAATCAGGGTCATATATAATTGCAATCAATGCGTTTCCTTATTTGCTCTTCGTCTCGCTTTTGTGTTTGGAATAAGGTTAGGTTGTTTGTGTCATTCCCACAACAAAAGAAATGACAAGGGGGGTGCATCGTTGCACCAGAAGAGACTGAAAACAATCCGCATATTGAGCGCACACTGCTGTGAATATATGTGAGCACACATCCCACTGTGTTAAGCCTCCGCCCCTCGCCGCGTCTGCGCTGTTCAGCATTAAACAGACAGTGATTGATCTACGGTGTGATTGTTTACTCTGCCTTGCTGTTGGTGATGGATGACGATTTGCGCACATTTGAATCGTCGGTGTGAAATACGGTGGTGAGGAGGACCGAGGTTCTCCTTTAAGCGGAAACGCCTTTAGGACTGTGGGCCAACCTTCGCACGTAGCTCAGTCTCTTATATTAAATGCCCTCCTCTAGTCCTGCAGAAATGCTGTGATTTCCACCGCTCTGTGAGATTCTAGACAATTACTTAGCATTTCTTAAATACGGTGAAGCTGGGTAAGTGTGTGTGTTGCATTCATAAATACAAAAGGCATGCATTCAGCCTCAAACGTGACACACCTCTTTCAAGAGCCGGAGCTTTAGTTCAGCGGGCTCTTTGTCCTTCGAGATGCCAGCTGACTGAATTCCTTCATCATTACAAAGCTCCGGTGTTCAGAGCTTCCTTCTGTCCACGGATGACAGCAGAGAGACATTTCTAACACCCTCTTCAGTTACCATCTTCCCAAGAGGCCAAAAATGAGTCGTGGCGAGTGAATAGAAAGGGAAACGGGAGACACAATACCTACCTGTTCTCTCTTTCTCCTATCAACTCTCTGGTGACATCCCTTCATTTCTTTATTTCTTTATTTTTTTCCCTTTTTTGCTTCCAGAAACCGTCTAGCTCTTAGATTTGCTTTCACACGGACAGATGGCTCCAACTCTGGCTCAGGCTTTAAACAAAAACCAAAACCCAAATCCTCAATCTTCTTCGTGCTGATACGTCCCACCCCACCCCACACACACTTTTTTTTTTCTTTTTCTTTTCTTTCAAAATGTTACTCATAGGAATGGATGCTTTGTTGGTGTGCCAGTGTTTGTAAAGCTAAATCTTGTTTCTCCATTTCATAAATGCTTCTTTTCATGTGCCAAAAAAACATCTCTGTGAGGCTGGGCTCATTTGAAGACAATAGGAGGCGTTTTATCCCATCCTCTTGTCGCCGAGCTCGCAGCTGCAAGCTAAAGTCTTCGTGTGTGCTGTACAGTAGCTCAGAGTTCAAAGCAGCTAATCAAATCTGTCTATACGCTGATCTAGTGCGCAGAATGTTTGGTTACATAATGGTACAAGTGGCTCAAACTCCGCGGTTATTTTAAGGTTCACAGCTAAAACCTTTAAGAGTTGTAATTCAGAGTTGATAAGCAGCATTCCTGCTTTAACGCCAAGAGCATTCAAGCTGGTTTTACATACAGAAACTGCATATCAAAGACTCTAAAAGTCCCATTTCACCTTTCAGTTTTAAATAAGAATCATGTGACCACAAACTCTTGCAGGAAAGGGGATTTGCTCCACATTGGCAGTTGAAAGGACGGCCTTTCTTTCCCTCTCCCCTGTGCTTCCATGGCACTTTGTCATGTAAAGAAGCCCTTATCTGGCTCCGGTTGGGGGTTAAAGGAGCCAGAGAGAAATGGCTCGCTGGCTCCCCGGGGGACAACAGAAATCAGCTCGCGGTAAATAAGTGACTGTGACTGACGGGTCCTTTTGAGAAGAGAGACTCAGGCCTGCCCACCAATGTGCCCGTCAGGAGGTCAACTTTGACCCCCTTCCCGACCACCTGCCCTCCCCAATCTTTGACCTTTTTTTTTTTTAAGCTGGACTTTTCTGCTAAAAGGTCGATAGATGCTACACTTTCCAAAATGAATGAGGGAGTGTGGGCCAGGGCCAATAGTGTTCACGCTGTCACTTCTTCCAAGGAAGTGTGAATCAATGTCTCTAAACGGGGTGAGGGGCTTTTGGCCCAATAGAATCCCCTCGGTCCAAACAAGGCAGAGATTTCTTTTTTGTAGTGCAGAAATGGATGCAAGTACAATAGTACTGGGCTGAGTGATTACCAAAGACATTTATTATGGGCAGGTTAAAACAGGGCAGATGCCAGATTAAGTTATTGTTTTTTATGCCCAATCCAGCTTGACAGTGTTTATTCTTGTGAGATAATTAGCTCAATATAGCTGAAAGACTAAATCCAATAAAAGACGCTCGCTGTAATACTTTTATCCGATACTGAGGTGTGTGGAGCAGCATGGAGTGTGAGAAGAGTGCTTCCAGGTCAAATCTCCACTTTGTCAGTTTACACCCCATTTTGTACCCACACATTGCTGTTCTGGGGATGGTGTTTTTTTTTTTTACCCTCTAGAGGAGTCGTCGATGTAATTTTTAGTAACCCATGTTAAGGTATGAAGTAAAGCAGAAAAAAAATTATCAACCTTTTGCATAAAGATAATGAAAGCATGGTTTTACCCCATGTAAATTGAAAGTGATGCATTGTATGTGAATTGTTAGTTTGAAACGTTTATGCATAACTTTATCTTAACAGCAATAAAAGAGTAAGCATTAAGTCGTTGTGCGAATAAGAGTCTGCACACATTTTTTTCTATTCTCCCATGAATAATTATTGAGTAATAGCAAGGAACTGGTCGTTTTGTGTGTGGACCACCCTATGCCCCCGAGGCCTGTGTTTTAGATAAGGACTGCTCTAACGCTGAAAAATGTGCTGTTTATAGTTTAAGCTAAACATTGACTGTAGTATCCACGTTTTATTTATCTGAGCAATGTAGGTGGAGATGAATATTTACTTTTTGAGAGATTGAATTCATTTGCAGCACAGCTATCGTTTTGTATTATAATTGTAAACACAAATATTTTCATTTGGTGGCTGATTCTCAGACACCCCGAGAATCTAGCTGGGATTGTGGAAACCACAGAACCAGCATTTTGTTTCAGAAAACACTTGGTCGGCTGCGTGCGTGTGCATGTGCGTGTGTGTGCATGCGTGGTTACACAGTGAAGTGTTTACACATGTACATCCAGCAGGGAGCCCCACTTGCTCTGCAGTCTGTCATGTCTGACACATGTTTTCTGCAACTCCAGTTGTTCTCAATTAATGCATCTCAGCACATGTGGGTTTAGGATTAAAACGGCAGACTTCATGATGCTGTGTGTACACTCGGTTGAGGTGAATGTCATGAACGAGAGGCGCAAGTTCAGACAGTTGGTCTAAGCAACTGTGCTTCTTAGGTAGGTGTCCCAACAGGCAAGTGATTACTTGCTTGTTAAATTCAGTAATTAACTTGTCAATGTGGCAGTTGTAGTAGGTTGTTCACTTCAGTTTGATTCGTTTATTGTTTTAATATGTAGAAATGGAACAAGGCAAGATGTTTGCGTTTTATTGAAATAATAATTTTATGGCCTTTAGCATTGATTTGTTTGAATGCTCCCACTACTGTGAGAAATACAATAAAATGTGTTTATTCAGCCACAAATCCAGATCTTTCTAGTCACTGAACATTCATGAGCGTTGTTCTGTGAACTTTCTTCAATGTGGAAGTTCATGAGGAAGACTAAAATGTAATATTTTAGCTATAGACAAGTGATAGAATAAGACAGCAGAGAATACATCTCACTATTTTTATAGACAGTGAGACATGATCCTATGATAAAATCACTTTATAATTTAGTTATTGTATGGGATCTGTTTGTCTGGAGAACTGTCTCGGATATAAAAGCTTGGAGGTTTTCCATGAATCATCATATCTGTTTCTTTTTTATAGGAAGAGAAATTTGATGCACTTTCCAATGAGATGGTGGAGCCACTTTCCCAGTTTAGAGGCTAATTACATTTTGCCTATGGATCACTGCAGTCATCATTAATGTCTTCTTTCTGTTAGCCAACCACAATGTCTACTGACCTCCCACCACCTTAAAGATCTCTGCCCTTTTTATTTCATCTATTTTTATGTGAATATTTTATGTTCTTGCTGTGCATAGACTAATAGATTAATATCCAAACAGGATCCATGTTGTGACGTTTTAAGCAATCCGAAATATATCTGAGCTGGATCTGTCCTTTTTACAAGCAAGCTGAAGGTTATATTAGCCTTCTTTCAGCTAAGTGAGAGTGGACAACAGTAATTGCTGGTCTTTTGAATGTATTTTGTTTCCAAAACATCTGGAGAAAACATTTTTTTCTGGGATGTTATTGAAAGGACTTTAAATTGTAGAAACTGTAGGACAGCAAATGTTTTGTGGTTTGAGGCGGTAACCTCCTTTAAATCCTTGGTTATACCTTGATACCAATTAGTGCTGTATAATAATATCGATTCTGCAATATTTATTGATTTTTTTCACCCTCCGAAGGTATCGATTTTTCATCCGCGAGTATCGATACGTTAAACCATAGGGCTCCATAGGTTTATACCGTCTTTTTAAGATGTCTGGTTTGTGACGGCGTAGCAGCAAGACTCCGCCTCCCCCACTCTGACTTTTAAGCTGTGCTTAAAGCGCACATTATAAACTACACGCCAGTTTTTAAATTGTGTTAATAGGCCAAGTGAAACCGGAGTTATGCTAAAATAAGTAAACCATATTTTTCCGAATGTCAGAGAAATGTCAAAAACCGGCTTTTCCGGTTATGTGAAAGGGAGCTGGAAAATGAAGAGGGGAAACTTGCTGCCGCAGCCTGGGCGCAGTGAGGACTGCCATGATGACAATGGCAGATTGATCATTTTTATTAGCAACTAACAAAGAGTATCAGAGACCGAGAGCACGATGAGATCCTATCAGTCTGAGAGGGAGCTACTCAGAGATCCAAGCAGGGGAATGGCGGCGCTGCGCAGCTGCAAGGAGTCGATCACTACGGGGTGAGGCAGAGCCACTCCCCCAGCAGCTAGTAGTAAGCAGCTTATAGCCACGACTAACTCCGGGAGCCTTTTGTCTGTAGTCCAAAACACTTTTTTCACCCCCAAAGTGCAGCCACAGTATGTCCAAAAGAAAAACATAAATTCAATCATTTGATTTGAGAGTCTACGCAGGCTGATAATCTCCCCACTCAGCTCCTGGATCACTGTTGAAACTTTGAGTTTCATGTCAAATCCACTTGAATTAAATGACAAGAACTAACTTTCTCACTGCGACTTTGATTCATTTTGTCCAGCTGTAAACTGTTAGTCCAATCAGAGACAGGTATTGCGTAGTTGATGCTTCTAATCAGTTTTCAATTAATTAAATCCAAGTCTATGAAACAGAAAATGTCACTAAAATCACTCTGTCCATCTGAAACCTTTCAAAAAATTGTTAAAGTGCATGGAATCGTATCGAATTGTATCGTTTGCCAAATATTGTGATATATATCGTATCATGATGAAAATATCGTAAATTGTGTTGCATCATGAGATTATTGTATCGTTGCATCCCTAATACCAATAATGAGCCAGATCCCAGTGTGGACATGCTTATATGTGGTATTGTTAGGAAGAAAGAAACACTTTTCAATACTTTTGAACAGATTACTCTATTGTGGTTGTTATAAAACCCGTTATGTTTATAGAATGCCGCTGTCCAACATACACATGTATGTATTGGGGAAAAAAGTTTGTTTTTGTGGTTGTTTCACCTTATGCCATTTTGAAATGTTAGTGGCTGTGATTCAATTTTTATGACAATTAAATATTTTTTAGGGAATTAATCTTTTCTAATGTTACCTTGTGCTTTGTTAGAGGAATGAATTTCTGCAAAGTCACTGACTTGGTCTGAGGATTTATTACACAATGGATTGAATTTGACTGCTTTGTATCATGACCAGGATTTAATTGGAATTAAATTTGAATCTATTTGATTGCGTTAATTTGATGATATATTCCAAGATATGACTTTTGACCAGTTCTTCTTGCAAAGTGTGTAAAGATGACATCCATTGTCGACTGTTGCTAGATCAAACTCGCCTTCATTCGATGCTAGAGCCCAGGTGTTGTTCCCTTTGCAAATTTAGGATATGAACTTCTGCCTCGCTTTGTTTGCATATGGTGTGGATTATCGCAACATCTACCAGTGCCCACAGTTTTATCTAGATCACAGGCACACACCCAGGGTTTGTGTGGAAACGTGCCTCCACAAAGTCGGACTAACCCTCAAGTGACTTAACCACAAGTGCGGACATGCTGCCTGGCCAAGGGGAGCAAGGCAGGACATGCCACATCATCCACAGAGCAGTGCCGCAGCGCCAGCTCGGATAGGTGTTTCCCCTCCGTGTGCCTGCCAGTCTGCCAACAGTTGGGTTAGTATTGCCGCCAGCTGCAGAGAAGGCGATGCCAACAGTTGCCAAGCGGCACCCATCCCAAAGTGGCCACACAAGGCTCCTCTCTTCTCTTTGGGGAATTTACATCTAAAATCTCTCAGCCTGTGTGTATGCACTCTGAGTCCTGGCCACTTCTGGGCACGTTTCCATATCTGTGGACAATTCTGGTCATTTGCTGGATTAATGTGGGCAGAAAGAGGCAGGATGGATCCAGATATTTCATGGTGAATTATAAGCCACCGCTTATCCTTTTTTATTGGTCAATTGTCGATTATTATTTTTCCTGATATGTTCCTGTCTTTTTTTTTTTATTTCAATAATTCTATGTGTGAGTAAAAACACTTTTTCATGTGGCATCTCTTTGTGGTGTAAAAGCTGCAGTCGAGGTCATGTACACAACACTAATTAATTCCTCCGTTTAAGGGGAGGTTAATGTGTTTACATCAGGATGTGGAAACGGATTTCAAGGTGAACATCACTCTGGGAATTGTTAAGGGATCGCAAGCGGTTTAATTCATGTCTGATCTTTATTTGGACGGAGAAAATAGGAAGACAAAGGCACAGAATGTTAAATAGCCAAAAGTAGAATCTCTCGCTGAACATTTTTGGGAAATACAACCTCTTATTTTGAGTCACTAAGGAAAAACGGACTTTTTCTACTTTCAAGAAAGAGGGCCATATTTGACTATTGTTTTCCACAGACTCACTCGACCATCCAGTTTTGTAGGTCCTCTTATGCATTTTTTCTCTTTTTCGCCCCACAAGTTTATATTTATTTAGTTCTGGGGTTTACGGTGGCCTTCACAGAAGGTTGACTTTGTGTCTGTATGATGTCTAGATAGTTTTGTCCATATGGTTCGGATCTCCTCCTAGTTAGAAATAAACACGCAACAAGAGGAAAAAAATCCCACAGCATCACAGATCCTCCACAGAACTCACTGTGGGTACAGGATTTCACATGTTCATTCTTTGTGTTTCATACAAGTCCTGCCTCGACTAAAGCATGTGGTTCTATTTAAAGGGGCACTAGAGTTTAGCAAACTGCTCACATTTCTGTTTTTTATTGGTTTTATCACAAGCAGAAATGTTTCTATTATCGCTAGTAGAAACTTTTGTTTTTAAGTCCGGTTTGGAGAAAATAATGGTTTATGAATTGAAAGCTGCTTGAAACTTGAATCAACTCCAACTGTAAATTTTACTCTTTCAAAAGTAGCAAAAGCTATTAACATGGGCTCTCCACCCACTCCCTCTCCAATTGTTTAATTGTTCTGAAATTATACTTTTCTTAAATCTGGAGTGATATTGTGCTGCTGCAATATAGGCTTGGTTTATTGACGTTTTACAGTTTTTTGTATTTCCTTCAAAAACACAAAAGTGACCAGACTTACGCAAAGAGCTGGCTGAATGAAGTAAAAGGAGTGGTGCTTATGTAAAATTATTCATGTTCTTTATTATTCAGCTGATTTCCCCCCCATCACCGCTTTGCTGCATTTAAGCCAATGAGGTGCGCTCACTCTGTGAAAAGCCCTACACGCTATGCAGCCTCATTGATTTACTGTCCAGACCAGATGAGGCGGGAGCTACAGTGCAGCAGCAGCGCACACAAACACATACAAGGCTGCTCGTTGACCTTTAAAGAACTAATTGACTCACACTCTTTCAAGCATTTCTAATTATAAGACTGGACATATTTTGGTTGTTAGGAGCGTAGCTGAAGAGATAAGGGTGAAAAGCATAGAGGCTATCTGTCTGTTTTTTGAAGCATTTTCTAAAACATGCAAGTTGAATACGAAATCATTTGTGGGGTTGCTAAAGCACACACCAAATGCTTTCTAACTGGCTTGTTGGCTTATGGTTGTAGTCATTTGGGGCTGCAATGAATGTCCCTTTTTTACAATACCTTTTCAGTGCTCTGGTTGTAAAAAGAGGACTTAATGAGGTATTCTAGTGAAGCAGCTCACACTGTATGGGGTTCTGCAGGATGTGTTGGGATTAAATGAGCTGGTAGCCTCAGGCTAGGAGTTGTTGGGCTTATTGTTATAGTAGTTATTGTTGTATAAGTGGGCCTGATTTTGACGCTGCTTGTGTACCTTTTCCTGACCAATTGTTTACACCCTTACCTTAACCTGATTCCAGATAGAAATGTGCAGTCTGCCTATTCAAGGCTAACGTCAAGACTTGGCAGAGCCCTCCCTCAGGTGATATCTCCAACCCAGCTCGCTTCCATGCAAACAGCTTCTTTCCCTTAGCAGCAAACAGATGCCGTATAAACTGACCAGAGGCCGATAGCTTTCAGTGGGTTCTTGCAGGCCTGCAGGCTGTTCCTGACAGACAAGGCACGAGGGTAACGAGGTTACTCCATTTCCCCTTTCGGCCTTCCTGTTCCTTCCGTCTGTTTGTGTGTGGGGGAGGCTTCAGCTTTGCGGCTTCATGCAGATTGTAACATAGTGTCTTCCATATGTGTGTGCACTTTAAAAAGAAATGTCACGTAGGAAGTTGTTTGTGAAAAAAATGATCGTGATCTTCCAGTCTATGCAGGCATAGGTCTTAAAGGGAAACACTTTTAATGTTCACAGAAAGCACTAATTTTCCAGGTCTTTCATTTAGAAACGTGACCCGGCAAGCTGTGCAAAAATCTTATATAGCATTATATTTTAGTAAAAGTCCAGTTTTTGAGTGAGATTTTGCTTTATTCTTGACTTTGATTTTGCATTAAGTATTATGCTGCATATGTTTTTAATTCTAATACAAATAAAGTTTGTATTAGAGAACTCTCTATTGGTGACTCAAATGTAAGTACTTTGATAAGTTATGCGTCTGACTCTAATACCTGAATTATTAAGTCATTATCATTATTTTTGGTTGGAAATGGATTCAAAATGACAATATTATCATTTATTGCAGTAATTTTTGGGACAATTTATAATCCAGGAATACAATAAAAGCCCAGCTTGTGGGTACATTTTCAATTTTCCTTTTAAGTAGGGTGGCATTTTCTGCTTGATTTTGTTTTTAGTTTGTAATTCAGACATCAACATATTAAAATGGACCTGACCCGGCAAGATGTTGCATGTTTTGGATGTATTAATATAATAATGAAATCCCATCTTGTAAGTTTTTGGTTTTTGATGGATTGCCCTCGACGTGACATTATTGTGCCAGGTGTGCTTTTCAATCTGCATGCAGTTTGCTATACAATACTCCTTTGGTGATTCAAATAGATTAAAATAGACCTGACCTTGAAAGCTTTCCGGTGATTTAGTTGTAAGAATACATCACTGGAATCCAATAAAAGTCCAGTTGTTGAATGGATTTTCTTTCTTTTACTGATCACCTATGTGCTATTAATTCTAAATGCAGTGTTTTTATTACAGACGCTCCTTTGGCAATTCATGTAGATCTCACTTGGCAAGCTGACAGATTGCAACTGTGAATCACTGAAGTCCAATAAAAGTCAAATCTTTGTGTGAATTCCCTTTTTTCTAATTATGTGTGATGTGGCATTAGCTCTGGTGCCAGGTGTGCTTTTGATTCTTCATGTAATGGCATGCTCCTTTGGTTTTGGCTTTCTGAATGACTGAAATTTGACTGCAATCTTTGTAAACAAAAGAATGTCTTGTCACAAATACAAACGAAAGCATCAGATGCAAAGCGTCTGCTGTCTGAAATCCTGCGCAACACACTGCTGGAGCTGAATCTAAATATAAATTTTCTCTGTGAGCAAACCACTGTTGTGTGAAAGTGAGATTTAGTTTTGTTAAGTAGGGTTTTGCAGCATCTTTCAGGGACCCCATGGGAGTAGTGAGGGGGATTCAGCAGTAGATACTGCAGTTGCTATGATGAATAACAGCATGTCCCGGTCCACCGTCAATCACATTTAGCAGTCCATGTGAGCACAGCACGGAAGAACTGTGTGTGCGCACAGATGCAGGCACAGAGTCAAGCGTCTGCTCTGCAACACGAAGCCAAAGTAAAAATGATCTTGTGACGGAGTCGGAGGGGTAAGTGTGTTGAACAAGGCAGTTTATTATTGAAGGGGAGCCATTTGTTATGCAACCTGTCTGCGGAGAGAGGGGCTGCTTTATAGCATATTTTAGCACACGGCTCTACCATGAGGCCCGTATTTCAGCCCACTGTAAGACCAGACGTGGCTCAGCTCCCTGAACCTGCCAAATGCAACTTCACCGTGTGAGGAATTTTTCTCAGCTGAGCCCTAAAAACCATGGCAACAAGGCTCTAAAACCGAGACACCACCGCAAAGTCGATGCCGTACGATCGCTGTAATGTTCCGCTTTATGAGGAGCATTTAAAATTCCCGCAGCAACGATTCTGTGAAGCTTTCCTGGCTGCGTGGCACTGAATAAATGGGAAACTGTTGCTTTGAGCCCACTGTTTTGTGATAGGGTTCTTTTGGTGACATGTGCCATGCAATAAGACATATTCTTCTATAAACACTGTTTGTGCTCTATTCTGTATAACATAATTAGCAGTACAAATTGGATGGCTGGGCGAATATTTCTAATAACTAGTTAGAATACATTTAGTACAATACAAAATATGAAGACAGCTTTGTACTGAGATTTATAGAGATTTGTAAAAATTTTAACTCTGAAAGGAAATCTGATGGCTTATGTTTGGATTTCCAGTTTTTTGTGAGAGATTTAGTTTATTAAGGCTCAACTTGGTTTTATATTTCAGCCAACTGTTTGTTACTTATTTTACACATAGATATTATTCTGACTAAATTTTTAATTTTTGTTTTATCTAAAGCTTTTTGATCTGCCAGTACCATCAATTTTGACTTTTTAAAGAACTACAAGACAGTAAAAGAACAGTGTGCCAGCAATCCTGCTATGATAGATCTTTAATTTGTGATAAAAGCTAAATCATAATCTACATTCTCTAAAGATCTACATTAGAGAATGTAGATCTTTGTCCTTACTTCCAAAAGACTGTAAATAAAAATCCAGCATGTTCTGTAACAGTGCATGGAAACAGGCAGATAAACTTTGTTGCACTGTCCTCAGCCTTCCTGGAGTTAGCTATATTTGAGTACTGATTAATTTGTCCCTTATCGGTTGGATAAAACATTCTCAACAGAGTATTCCTTCCCCTCTGAAAAAATTGGCGACTGTTTTATTCCGTCATGATCTTTGAATTCAAAACTACTACCTCCTATCAATTAACCTATTTTGTGAGTTGCAGCAAACTAGTGCAAAAGCAACGCTTTAGATTCCCGTAACGCCGTTTCTTTTTATTGTGGTCTGGAATGCTTGCAGAAGTTTCAAAGAACGGTGATGGTGTCGGTGTTCTCTGCAGTAAAAGTGCAGTAGCTGCAGATTGTTTTCCTTTCTAATCAGAATAGTTGTTTGTTAGAAGCCTTTTACAAAACTGACTGTGTGGTAGGACTGCTAGTATACATTTGTATACTAGCAAAGTTGTAGTCCGTCCTTCTTAGCTTGGTGGCAAATGTCTAACATTTAATTGCACTAATGCAGGTTTTCTGAGCACACTATTGTTTTGCAGTGAAGTAGTTGGTTGCGTTATGCATAAAAACATGTGGTTCATCTTGTTGGATCCATCGCAGCAGAGGACCGCCCCCCCCCAGTCAGTCAAGCTTTACCCTCCTTGTGTCTCCCACTCATGGAAAAAGTTCTGCAAGACTTTGGGCACTTCCAGTACAAGTAGTGTAAATAAATGGCCATGTAGCTGCACACATTCCTTTGCAGTGAGCTTTGAGTGTAATGAGGAGATTGTATAGGGCCTCTTGTCCCCTGCAACCTTAAAAGAACTAGTTCCGTTTGCTTATTCCCTAAGCTCCGAGCTGAGCTAAGCATCCGGTCTACTTGATGCTGTGAGAGCTGGGAGGACCAGGATGTAGTTAGGAGTGGAATGTAAATTTCTGGGGTAAACGTGCGCACCGTGACGGAGGAAGTTGGCCTTGCTTTTCGCAACTACCTCAGATTATGCTGATGTAAGGTTCTGGATCCTCAGGTTTTACACAATGAGTCAGTCCCTCTTCAAAAAGGACAATAAAGAGGTGATCTTAGCTCATCTAACTTGAATGAAGAACAAAGTAAACGGTGGTTAATGTCGAGGCTGACATAGTAAAGAGTTTTTTTTTTGTTTTTTTTAAGACTTGGAGCATTAGTTTGCACGTGTTTTAGTTTTTCCACTGAGTCATAATCAAGATGCAACAAATGTTTCTAATCTGCGAACGCTTTGGTCGCGACCTTTACAGTGATCTCCTTGGGAATTAAGTAATTAACATCTTGCCATCATGTGCTCCGGTTGTGAACTCCAAGCACTCATATCCCCAAAGCCAGTCATATGGGGCCCATGTGTTGCTGAAAAGTGTGCAGCAGAGACCGAGATGTGAAGGAAGATGTGTGGGTGATGTGACCGTCATGGCTACTGGATATAATAACGCCTGCAGCTGGCTAAAATAATATTTCTGCTCCATCTATCGATTCCTCCACCTTGCTCTCTGTTCTCTCTCCAAGAGGAAATGTGTCTTAGAATAACAGATTTCGGCGCAGTTTTTGTAGAGCAAATCACAGCTGGTGCATGGCCCACATTCCTTTGGTATGACGTCTGTGCAGTCGGCGGCAGCAAGCTTCTATTTTTAGACCATGCAAGTGCATGTGTGCATGCAACTACACACCTTTGGAAACATGAAAAAGAAAAGCTCTGGATGCTTTATTCACACTTTAATGAAATGCAAATGTGCAGATTACACTTGCCTTGGCCAAATGCGGAGATTGTTTTTTTTTTTTTTTTTCCAGGGATTGCTACTTATCATATTTTTTGATGAAAGAAAATACTGCAGTTAGGTCATATGGTTTATATTGTTTTTTTGACTCAGCTTTAGAGCACCACACAAAGGCTCTGGGCACAATGTGTGGGTTTTTAGAGAAAATTCATTTTACAAATCCAGCAATGTTTAGAAAGTACTGATTAAAATTTGATGAGTGTTTATTGCTATTGTTTTGCAGTTGATTTGATCTTCTAAAAGGGTTAGAAGAATCAAATAAATTTGCCTTCATTTGCTAATACAGTCACGGCCCAATGTTTTAGTAAAAATTTACATTTCAAATATTCGTAGGAGAGAATTTACCATTATCATCAGTCACAGTTTTCTTATGTCTAGTGGCTCTAATTCTAGGAGCATATTGTGCAAGATGGAATAATTTTTTTTTTGTTCATTATATGTTCAAATTGTTTACTTTTTTTTTTGTTGCAGAGCAGATGTTGTGGCTGCATACTGTTGACCCATCGATATTGTTCTAGTGTGAAAAGACCTGCATTGCTTCCAGTGAGCTGCTTGTAAATCTTGATCCACTGGATCTCAACATAATTTGGTCTACAGTGTTGGCCAAATTTTCAATAAGAAAAAAATGCCATTTTCTAAAACTCTGCTCCCCATTTTCTATCAGGTGCTTGTCAGTGCTTCCCCGTCTGTTTCAAAGAGTGCTGGTTACAAGGTTGCCCGGTGACTGGTGCACGGCACTCCCAAGGCGCCTCCCGATTGTGAGCTCACGAGCCGCAAAGATCCCCACGCTCATTAGTGGGATTTTCCTCACCTTGTGGGAGCTGGCTCAGGGTGTAGATGCATGTCACTGCCAGGTGGCATTCGATGTGAAAGCTCTCTGTGCAGAAAAAGAAATTTGGCAACATTCGACTGGGAAAGCGAGGTGTAACACATTTTGATGCTATTGCTCATTTAAGCAGCTGTTTGCCTTTCTGTCCTGCTTTACTATCTTCTGGCAGGTGGAATTTTTTTTTTTTATTGCCCCTCCCAAAAAAAAAAAAAAATGTCTCAAACATATAATTGGTGGTTCAAAATCTTCAAAAAGGAAGAGGTATGCATTGAGAAAAAACCACTTTCACATCACAGGTTGGACAGCTTTGAAAAGTACTGCAGCTGCTACTATTATGATTTTGTTCCCCTTACTTTTTATCCATCACTTGTTGCTGTGTGTTACAGTGCAGGAAATATTTGTGGCCACCTGCCAACAGCTGTAAGGAAACCACAGAGTATGAGAGAAAAAAGAAACCTAGACAAACTTTGAGGTCAATCTATTGACTTTTTTTCTCCTTTCCTTTTATATTCAGCTATGTGGCGTTGGTGTGTATTAACCATCAGCTGCACACCACTGTTTGTAGCCGAGAGATTTATCGACTGCTGTTTGTGTCGGTGTACGTTTGGCCCTGTGCCACACCATGAGAGAAGGAGTGCTAGTGAGCTGTCTAGGTAATTGGTGCTTACCTGGCAGGCTTTTGCACATACAAAGAATGGATTAGATGACATTAACTACAGGGGGAAATGGCATAATTGAAGTCTTGCTCTGCCTCTCCCACTGGCGAGCATGTATGCACGCACACTCGCATGTGACGGCGTAATAAGGGGCCGCTTATTACGCTAAAAACATACCTCTCCATGTCTTGGTTGGAGGCTAAGAAGCCTTGTCGTGCTGAGTGGTTTTACTTGTGTCCACATGTCTGCTGGGAGTCTGTATTCATCCAGACAAGGCCGCTACCGGATCTGGTCTTGTGCTGTAGGTTTGATCTGATTTAACAGGGTTCGGGTTAGTGAATACAAACAATAGCACTTTTTAGATTTCACACATTTTTTTTCCAAGTTGTTCTGTCCGCTTATTCAAACTTAACACCAATGTTTTGGAGCCAGGATCCTGACTTAAATCTTAAAAAGGTTTTAATGAAAAACCTGCTTCTGACCGACGCCTGAAACATCAAACGTTTCTTTATGACTTAACCTCCTTCACCTTCTGTGACAAGTGTGACCAGATTGATTTCCGGCGCAGACTGTCTGAATGCTTTGCATGAAAATAATTAGCTCACATTTCTTGCTGTTTTGGAAGTTCTTTGTGATACTGTGATCATAAATCGGTGATTAAACTGTGCGGCCCAGCTGATACTGACCACAATCTTCTACTGACCAAAGAAGATTGTGAAGCCTTACAATGAATAAAACAATTTACTCTTGACCATTGAAAACAGTCCTCCTCAGTATTTTGGCAAATATTTTCATTCAATGAAGTTCCATCTTATCTGTCCTCTCTCAACAATTTGACGCAACTCCTCAGACATCATATATGTGTCAAACACACTGACACACTTGTACACACCCTGTGGCGATGCTGCTATAATTAGCAGTGGCTTGTCTGCATAGATCAGATTTTTTGAGTGTGAAAAGATTATCAGCAGCCTTACCAGAAAGGTGCATAAGAGACAGTCATTTGTCATGGCATTGTAGATGTTGGAGGCAACACAGTATCATACTGTGTTTTTCTGAACACGCTTAGATACGTGATCTAATAATGTTGTAGTTCAGTGTCACTGTATGTCACAAACTTTTTGGGAATTTTCTCAAATTTTCTTTCCTGAAATATAATACAGTGCCAGGATCCACCTTCATAAACTATGTAAACAAATATTTTTTTTCTTGTAATGAATATAGCTTTTTATTACCGAGGAAAGATGGCTAGATGGAAAGAAGGAAGTTAATTTTCCAAAAGAAGAATTCACAAGCATTTCTGTCTTTAGATGTGAAAAGATTTGCAGCCATTGTCTGAGTACAAATGCTCACCATGCCACACTTTTCATTTTATTAAAAGAAATGTGAACCATGTTTCCTTTTCTTTCTAGTTTACATTCATGCTCTATTTTGTGTAGGTCTATCAAATATAACTGAAATTAACTGCATCCAAGTTTGTGGCAGCAACAAGACTAAATGTTTGTTTTGTTCTCTATTGCTGTAACATTTTATCTTGTTCTTACATCTGCTGGAAGTTCTCATTTGAGTTATAGGTCTCAAATGCATTTAGTCAGTTCTGATGTCGCCCTGAGATCTGGAAGCTTTTCAGCTGAGCCAATACCAGAGATTTGAGTCAACCGTACCATCAGAAGGCCGTTTTGTTTCTTCATATCTGCCTCTTGCATCACATTTGACTCACGCAGAAGACGTGTTTGGAGAAATGAGTTGGCATTATCAGAATTTGCATCGATTTCAAATAAATCGTTTGAGAGCTAATGCGCAGTTTGAGTGCATTAGCTCTTAAAATGTGTTCTCTGCTCAATGTTACGAGAAGCGCACGCAAGACGCGCCCTGCGTCTTCTTTTGAGAGAATGTGCTTCGAATCTCAATTTTTTTTTTTTGCTAAGAACTCTTTGTTGCATGTGTCTGAATATAATTTCCTTTAGTCATTAGTGTTGTTAAACACCAAACAAATCAGAGTTGGAGAATTGGGAATAAGCAGCAAAGGGAGAATAGAAATACCGTCATTGCTGTTTGATGCTCTCCGAAGACCCTTTTGCAGCTGAGCTCACTCTCGCTGGATAGTTTTCTAATGAGCTGTTTAAAACTCAATAAAACACGTAGGTTTTTTTAAAAAATAACTTTCAGCATTTTAAATGCTTTGCTGTTCAGTCTATTTGATTCAAACTGGGATAAAAAAAAAAGTGACGTCTTCAAAGTTGCGTCATGCATTTTTCATTTGCTCTCTAACTTTTTGTCATTGCAGCACACAGCAATCATTGCATTTTGGAGGGGATGTAATCCTTTATACCTTACACTAATGCATTACTCTGTCATGTTATGCTAATGTACCACTCTATAGTCAGAGATGAGGAATCATATGTAAAGGCATTCTCTGGCAGACTCAAACTTTGTAGTTTAATCTTCTGCAAAGCTTTCATAATGGCTTCTTTATGATATCTTTATGTGTCCCATATTTTATTCCTTTCTTGGCAGACTAATGCATAATGCAATTTCCACATTGCTGCTAACTGGCTGCAGTCCTTGTAAGCAAATATTTTTCTCTTCTCATTATATTGTTTACAGGGTGTATAGTAGCTGCATTTCTGCGTAGCTTTCTTGGCACTGAGCTGGATTCTTGCAGCCTGGGTTATTTTGTCAAAGCCTCGGTTGGCCTGTGAGCATTTCCTGACCTTCACCTCGAGTCACATTTTTCCTGCAGCCCAGCAGCAAAACAAGAGAGAGCACACAGTATAAATGATGTGGGTTTTTTTTGTTTTTTTTTCCGAGTGATTCATATCCATTGTAACAAGCGGTCTTCACGCGTGCAGAAACCTATGTAATGCTGAAGTAATTAAAATAAGAAGCTTAAGATTGTGGCTTTTAGTTCTTTTAATCATTCATACTTTCCATACGTTCACAGGATGACAGTGATGGGATCCCGTGGTCGGAAGAACGGGTGATGCGAAAGGTGCTTTACCTCTCCCTGAAGGAATTTAGGACTGCACAGAAACGGCAGCTGGATGGCGATGGAACCACGAACCTTAATGGTGAGTTTAGAGTCATTAAATAAAACTATGGTTATGTTTTTTTGGGGGTGTTTTTTTATTCTGTTTTATTTCGATGGATGGAGATGGTGGCAGAGACTCTGTGAATCCTCGGCTCATTTATAACGATGGTCACAAACGGCTCTCTTTCCATTTCATTCCTTCTTTCTCCCCTTTCGTACCCTTACGCGAATGACTTACACCGTTGCTTTTCAGTGTATTTTTCTCACAAATTAAAGTTTTGATGAGCTATTTGGACAAATATTTCTAAAAGCGCTCAAATCTTTTGTGTAATAATAAATATTGTTCTGAGGGTTTTATAGCCCTTTGATGGCATTTCAATTAAATATGGTTCTGATTCACTTTGGGGCAGTCAGCCTGTAAAACATGAGATTATAGCTTCTAACCAAAACAAACAATTCCATTGGAGTCAAACAACCACATTTCACTGATGTCTTCTAAAAGTACAAATTGTTCCTGAATGAAAGCAGTATTCTAGGTGACACCAATAGTTCCTCGCTAGGAACTATTTAATTACTGCTCGCAGGAAAAAATGCTCTGCCTTTTTTATGCAACATTCCTTCCTCTGAAGCATTAAACTGCTGCTTTTCTAGTTTCCTTCAGCAGCTAGCTGTGCTCCTGAACTATGGTAGCTTTGCGTTTAATCCAGAAAAAGCTTACATTCAGTCTCAGCCGTTTAAATATCCAAATAACCCATTTTCCATGCACTAAGCTTTAAGTAGGTTAAAAACATGTTTTAAATCTCCAGTTCACAAAGTGAAAATAACACAAAGCAACCAGAGTATGAAAGATTTCATTTTTCATCTTTTATTTCCGATGAAAGATGGGAAAATGACCAGCCCCCTATGCAAACTTGCTCAAAACAAGATGCTTCTTGCAGCTTGCAAGAACTCAAAGCAAAAAACATGCGGTGCAGGGCAGAACGATGAGCCTCAGTGACACTTATTTATAGATGAGAGTTTTGATTGGCCAGCCAGCTGGAGACAGGCAGGACCCAGACTGTCGTCAGAAGTGATTAAATCTAGGAACAGTAATTTTTATGCTCTCAGTAATGGACAATGCCTAAAATCTACTCATGTGCTGCAGCATAGCGAAAGCCATTGTCACACGCTCCCTCCAAGTTAAATTTGTAATGAGGTGAAACCCATATTGTGGAGAGCAGAGATAATCTACACACAAAGAGCTGAACTAATATCCAAACATGAGAGTCTTAGATCAAAACTGGAGCAGGAGATTTTAGAGTCTGTTGCTTCCCCTTTAGCCCAGATCCCGCAGATACACAGTCTTCCTTTTCCTTGGAGTCAAATGAGGACTTGAAACAATAAAATTCAATTATGAAATGTAACTAACCCAAAGCTGGAAACTTGCCCTTCACTCTGACAAAAACCAAACACTCTGCAGAAGGATTTTGGGAAGTAAATGTTAGGTTTTGGTTCGATGTTCTTGGAACACACGATTGAGAAATCTTACCCACCTTTTATTGTGGGGGGGGATTGGGTTGGAAAGTTGCAGTCTTTACTGGTACAACGTGTTATCCTCAAAGGACCCTCTGAGCTCAAACTGTTTTAAGGTTTTTTTTTTTTTTTTTTTATGTTGTTTTCTCATCAGCTAGCAACTCTGTTCAGTGCCACAGACATGAAAGCATGCGTCTACATGGTGTTAATCCTTTCCAGCTTGGACATTTACACTCACTCCAGGGACAAGACTTATTAAAACATGCGCTCACAGGAACTTAGACAAGAGTTTAATATTTAAAATTGCCTACATAGTCAGAAACCCAGCTCCAGGTGGAAGCCTGCTGCTTTCACTCTTTCGTGGGGGGAGGGATTCAGTGTGTTTTGGTGTGTAAACCTGAAACGGTTCAGAAATAGCGAGAGCGCAAGAAGAAAGAGCTTTCTTTGAAACAAGCAGCCGAGATGACTTTGTTGTTTTTGTTCTTTGTTGACCTTGTTGTTTCTGTACCAAAAATCCCTCTGTCAGTCAGCAGCAGAGATTTGAACTTAGTCTTTTTGCTATTCTCCGCAAGTCGGATGCAGAAAGAAAGAAACGAGGAGGAAAAAGGAATTGCTGACAGATGGCACTAAGTCTTCCAGCTATTCCATTAGCAGACATGGAAACAGATGGATAAGAAGGTTTTTTTTTAAATATGTCAAAATTCTTATTTTTATTTACTGTTTTTATAACTCTAGCTTCCTTTTTCTTCCCATATTTTATTTTTCACACCTTCATTTATTCACCATGTACCCATGCCGCCTGCCCTCCTCCCTTTCTCGCGACAGCTAACTCTCATATTTGCCATTCAGGGCCTTTTAAGCCTCTGCGGGTGGCTGACCTTATCGCCTGAATAAAAATGACTCATTAAAAAGCGTTGGCGGCCCGTCGCACCGAGGGGTAACGACAGCAGCCCCACGCCGACACAAAAGGGGGAGCTGGTGCTGAATAGACGGGAGCCCCGCTGCTTTAGAGCACCCTGGGTTAGCGTGGCTTCAGGAGGCAGCGTGAGCAGCGCAGTTTCTCCATCTCTCATGCACATTGTGGTGAAACTGTCAGCCATTTTGGAGGATCATGCTCAGCATGCTCTACATCCTGAATGGGCATCTCCTGCTGTTTTAGAGGACTGCGGGTTAGAGTGTCTGGACTCGTGTTGAGGCCATACATGTGTTGCGGGTTTTAGTCTCACACAGATATAACTGCAGAAACTAATAGTCATTCAGATCTCGCTTGATTCTGCATAATAAACCTCAATCAGAAGTTATTTCATTTTGCTGTATCATGTGATCTCACAGATACATTATGTGTTTAAAAAAACAACCTTTTGGATGCATAAAGTAATGTATGAATGATAGAGACAGTTAAAAGTGATGTTGTGTTAGTTTCTGTTTAAACAGTTATTAGAAAACTTGTCCAAACAATATCATGAGTAAGTGAAACCAAGCCATATATTGATCATACAAAATACTGATTTTAATACTTTGAATGAGACAGGAAGTTAGAAAATCACCTAGTCCCTTTAATTCTGTTTTTAATTTTTTTTTTAAAGACTTGTGATTTTATGACTTTGTGGTTCAGAAAATGCTGTTTGAAACCAAATTCAGCTTCATAATAGTCCAGGATATTCTGTCAAAGCTAATTTGTTTTTATGCTTCATAGATGAAAGCTTTCAAAGAGTATTAATTTAAAGATTAAGAAATGTGACTTCCTCTACAAATGACCATAATCCTTACATAACCTTGCTTTTTGTCACTGAGGTTTGCTTGTGAAATTTGTCTGCCGTTTTCATGCATCAGTCTCCCCACCCACCCATCTTTCTCTTTGTCTACAGCTAGCAATCACACCATCTTCCCAGCCTCCTCACCTTTTCCTGTTGGCAGCTATCCATCTCCATCACACTTCCTGCCACTCACGCTCATTCCCTGCATTATTTAACAAATGACATTATGCCCTTTTTGCATCCCATCTTATACTAATTCGCCCGAGCATCCTCTCTCCCATCCACATGGCTCCACTCCTTTTCTCCTCCTCTATTTTCCTCTTTTCGTTTGTCCTTCCGTTTTTCTCTCCCCTGATGCGGGGTTTCATTACACATCAATAGGACTCCGGTTACTGCTATCTCTGCCAGCTCCTGTCTCCTCGCAGTCTCCTCGATTATGTATATCCAAAACCTCATTCTCTTCTCCATAGCCTCTTCTACCTCCTGCTTCCTTCATCCGTCTATGTCCCGTTTTTTTTCCCCCGTCCTGTTTTGTCCTTTCCATCCTGTGCCCCATCTGTCTTAACTATCGTTACTGTCATCCAAACCGTCCCTCCCTCTCTCCCCATTTGTTCTCCATCTTCACTGTTCTTTCCCTCCGTTTGTTTTTTAACTCTTCCTCTTGTGTTTCTCCAGCCGTTTGCATCTTTTTAAGCAGCGACGTCCCCACCTCTCCGTGTCTGTCTGCCGTATTTTTCCTGACATATCCTCTCCAATACTTCCCTCCCTCTCCATTTTCCTAAGTGCTATTGATGGAGGAGCTGGCTGTTGGCCAAACACAAGGAGGTGCTGAGGAGAAGGCTCTCTATTCGCCAATTTCTCTGGCTTGTCTTCTTTCGTTCTTTTCCTGTCTGTCTGCACGTCTCCGTTCTTGCTGTTCTGACCATTTTTAGGCACTCCATTCCCATTCCCTTCATCAGTCAGTCTGCTCTGTTTCTCTGCATTTCCTGTCCCGCCAGCTTGCACGGCCAGAGTGGCAGCTGCGGCAGCTAAAACTCTGTGTTGGACCACTATTCCTCTTTCTGGTGATGGCATCACAGTACAGAGGACAGATAAAGGTATGCTAGCATAGACGGGACGTTGGGGGAGAAAAAACAAAAAACTGTAACATAATACCTGAGTGAGGGCGAGTTTTGCTAATTTATCATGCAGGAGAGGGAGATTGCATCCGTTCCGTCCTTGCTTGTTCTGTCAATGAAAAATAATAATAATTTTAAAAAAAAGCGTTAAGGCTTTGCAGGAACCCATCTTTGCCTTTGATGCTTCAGATTTAGCTTTGAACTGGTGCAAAACAGATGTCATGTTTCTGAACTCCTCTGCCAGGCTTCGATAAATTGTCGTACTTTGTTGTCCTCCGATCTTGTAAGAAACAGCGATGTATTTTAGTTTGAGCTTCTGCTTTGAAAATGTGTGGGAAAGGATTCTGTGCAGGGCTTTTTCTCTGAATTACTCCACTCCTTATGTGTCATTTTAACAATATGCTGGCTTGAAGAATCACTTGAACCAAGAGCACACTCGAGAGTTTTAGATGCACTTGTTTAGTAAAGGGGGAACTGGGGATGAAAATGTTGTTTGAGTGTGAATTATACAGAACATGCATTAACATTTTATTAATCAAAGAATAATAAAATGTTGTTATATTAATAATCGCATGCATTGTCTGTAGTTTACACCTGCTAATGAGGCCTATTCACTCAAGTGGTGAATGTTTGAACAGGAACACATTGATGTGTGAATAGACAGTTTTCTTCCTTTGTTTTGCTTTTCCCTTTGCGGTTCCAACTGGGATATTTAGTATTTTCACCTTTCTTTGATATTTTTCAAGAAAATTGCCATTTGAAAATTAAAGAGTAAATCTTTCTTAATTTAGAGCAAATTATTCTCTGGGTTGAATAATTTGTGGGAGAGCAGAGATTTGCTCCCAATCAAAAAAAATATGGGGGGTTGCTGAAATTTGCTGTCTTGAAAGTTTCTTCATTCAGATTTGATGTCTCTTATTCAAATTATGCTCTTCGTGTCTTAACATCCTCTGCTTACATTCTTTGCATTCTTTGCTATGTTTTGTGTGTGCAACTGGCAGCAGTGTGAAAAATGACTGACATTCTTTGTATCCAAGAGAGCGCGAAGAAAACCAGTGACAAAAGGAGCAGGAGTAAAGCCAGATGAAAAGATAGCTTCATAAGAAACCTTAGATATGAACATAGAAAAATATTTCTCAGAAGGAGGAGGGCGTATTTTTAAGAAATAGAAATGTTTTGAATGAAAATTGTTGGTAGGCGATGAAACATTTACGATAATTTTTCCAAATAATGACAACAATGACAAGCCTTAAAATGCAGCAAAACATAATAAATGAGATAAACCTTGTTAGTGCTTTTGTACATAAACTGAAACATGTTTGCACTTTAAATAGAGCTTCAAAAAGGTCTCAGTTTACAATCCATAACTTGTTAGTTGAGAAAGTATTTTTTCTCCCTGTAATCCATAACCTCCCACGATGCTTAAGGGCGTTTTATGTTTAGTTTATGCAAGGTTATAAAAATGTAATTATGAATATTTCTTGTAGGGTTTTCATATTGTTCCTTAGAAACCAGGTTTCGAAAGTTATCAAAACCAGTCACCAGAGAAGAAATGTTTCGTCCACATTACCCATTCTGTTTCTTTTTCAAAATAAAAAAAATTGCAAGCATGATTTTTAGATGAATCCAGAAATGTATTGACTTCAAATGCTTGACATAATGTTACAACAATTATATTGTAACATTATAGACATATAAGTGTATTAAAGGACCAAAAAGTCACATTCTGCACCTAATTAATGTGTATTCAGTCCCTTAACAAACCAGTTTTAGTTCTGGTTATTACTGTGCCTCATAGAAATGGAGGACTCTCAGCCTGGCTCTGCTATGTACCCTGGTTAACTTCCTCTTGCTCTCTTGAGACAGATGTGAATATAACAAAGTGATGGGCTTAGTTAAGCACACATAAATCTAAGTCTGATTAGCCTCTGCTTCTTGGATTGCTCCAGGAAGCAAAAGGTTGGAACCAGGCTCTCCCTACCGTCAACTATCCCCAGTTCTCTGCTTTCCCGGGATTTCCAGGTCTGCCTCTCAAATGGGCACTCATGTGCGACCAGCATATGTCAAACAACTCTTTGGAGAATGGGAGGAAATGGATGGACGGATGTCGAGGATGGAAGAGAAGAGCGGGCTGTTGAAATGGGCCAATTCTTGTTTGTTTGTGTTCTCTCGGGACGCCATGTGTCAGTCATTTTGTGAGCACAATTAAACTTAATGAGCTGTTTTGCTTTTGCTCTGATGTATATTGGCAAAACACTGTCCAGAGGCAGAGGGGAGACTGTTTACACCATCAGATGAGTTTTAATGATGCACCTCAAAATTTTGTATAAAATTTCCTACTTATTAAATCGCTTTTATGTTTTCCTTTATTTGGCTGGCACATTGGATCACTGTATAAAATTTACTTCGATGCAAACAAATAACCTTTGGGGTCCAAGGATGGTCTGCTTGATAGTTTCCTCACTTAATTGGTTGGCTCGCAAGCCTTTTTAGCAGCATGCGCTCTCTTTTTATTTGTGGGCATCTCATTAAATGACATTTACATAATATCTGCATAGAAATTTTATCTGGACAGCTTCCAACTCTGACCTTTTAGACTGTCATAGCAGCGAGATATGACATAGTAAATATACCCTAAAATGACTAAGGTATTGAAAAAGGAAGCTGACAAAACATTAGCAGCTGGTTTCATGGGTGAAATAATGTAGTTCATGAACTTTAAAGCCTGTACCCATTTTATAAAGAGAGTTTTGGTTATTTAAATAAAGCAGCTACTAATGTATCTATATTTTCATATTTTATAATTGCCTTCTCTTGTTGGCGGGTAATGAAACATATGCTTCATTAGCCACATTTACTCTCTATATTTGTATACTATAGCATTGTTAATCACTTGTCACAGTCAGCAAAATGTTTACTCTGTCACTAGTTTTGAGAGTAACATAATACTTTTTATTCATCTCATAGTATGCATATCTAAAGCCATATGTTAATTTCTTTTGGCCGAGTCGTCACTGTTTAAAAAGGGTAAACTATGGCAAACCATTGTCTGTTTTCTGCATCCATTTTTTTGCCGTCCAGTCTTAAACTTCTCATTGAACTTACTTGAACGCAGGCAGTTTATTTTAGCGTGAATTCCACATTGGCATTTGATGAAAAAAATCTTTTTTCAGTTGTCAAATTCCTTAGAACAACACTAACAGAAACTGTTGATTCATAAAAGGTTAGTGAACCTTTTGTGTCAAGTGTCGAATTGTAGAGGGATGATTCACCTTGACGTATAGACTTAGTGGCTCTTTGGCGCAAACATAAAACATTTCAAGCGATGCAATAAACTTACTCATCACCCTGGCTCTTCTTAACACTCTGACCGCAACGATGTATCTGATGACTATACCTCCGCTTTCAGGTACTGACCTGCCCTGCATGCGTGTGAGCAAACCAAATGGAGTTTATGCAGTAATGAGAAAAGTGTGTGAGTTCATTCAGCCCAAACCGGAGATATAACTGTTAAATCATACGTCTGAGATGTTTTTACACTCTCCACAATCATTCATCTTCCTTCTGTCGCCTGCTGTCATTTGATCTCACTGCTCCCCTTCCCATCTATCAGCTGAAACAATGCCCAGGCTTGTTCACCAATCGCAGCTCTGGCAAGACATCATATAAGTCATACTCATCCTGACCTTTGCCTTACTGTTAGTGAGAGCTGAATTAGTATTAGTTAGGAGTAGGGAGTGACAGACCTGATGAAACATTAATCTATTAAATGGAATTAAGTGGGCATCTTGGTGGTAACCTCTCGTGCCAAGTATTTGTTACTAAAAACAAGACACCTTCAATTATTGAGGTGTTGGTGATCGAACAAGATTGAGTTTCAAGGGTGGGAGCCAGTGAATCATTGCTGGTCTTTGCTAAACGAAGGTGAACACTGCCTTAGTCAAGACAGACACATTTTCTGCAGAGAGAGAGAGCTTGTATGTAACTTAATACCTTCCTGTTGCAGGTACAGTAAAGTTCCTGATTCTTAACATGTTGAGGTTCCAGCAATTCTAACATCAAGGCTCGTTTTTCTGTAAATCCCCCTCATAAAAAAAAACAAAAAAAAACATTTTTCAGAATAACAATTTTGCCTCTGACTTGTTGGGTGAAAGCTTTTACCTGGACACAGATGGAATGCTAGGTGAGTTTTAAACTTCCAGCAGAACCTCGTATTTTTGATTCTCAACCATGACTATAGAGTGACCATATGTTAGAATATCACTTATTTGAATATCTCTTGTTTTGATGTCACGCCTCTAAGATGCCACAATCTGAAACCTTTTCCGATTTTCTCTCTATGTCCTGTCCAGTTGTTGCATGCACAAAGGAAAAGCTGTCATGCGTCTCTTCAGGTTTATAAATGTAGATGGAATAATAAATATAAAAAAATTGAAACAACCTATCAATGTAGTTTGTGTTCAGGGTCAGTGGAAGCGGTTGGTATGAGGCGAGTTATAAAAGTGTAGGCATCAGGGCAGGTTGGGAAACGTTTTAGGAAATGGACTCATTGCATTCATACCAGATGTCTGAACCAGTCTTTCCTAGTCAATCTATCCATTCAGCAGTTTCTGTCATGGCTCAAGAACACACAAATTAATAAACTCCTATACTTGAGTCACACGCTGACCTCCAAATGAAAGCCTTGACCTCAGACATATGGAGTATGACGTATCCCGGGTACGTCATACTTAGCTGTAAACCATTCCAGTTAATTGAAGGCGCAAACACAACTACATCTCCTCCATAAAAGAAAGATGAGACATGAAGATATGCAGCAGCTACACCTTTAGATTCCATCCAAGAACACGTCGGCAAGAACCTGAGACCAGAGTTGGTGCTGGGAGTGAAAAACCTGCACTGGGAACAAGCTTGATGGTGTGTTAAGGATATAGCTCATGATTTGGTTATGCAGGGACCGGTTGGCCTTTATAAATGCATCCATGGGATATTATCACATACTATAATGTCAACATGTCCTATGTTGTTGTTTTTTCTCACACTGTGTTCCTGAATCAGTCAGGCTTCCTAGACTGACCGATTCCAAGATCTGCCCCAGAGGAAATTACATCTGATTACTATTAACTTCCACTCTGTTCTTTGACCTGATTTAAATTTCCTGTGCCTCTTGTTGCTTTTGATTTAAAAATCTGTCTGGAGCCTTGTTTTGTTTGAGTGAGCTACTTGCTAAATATTTAATCGTGACTCTCTCTGTCGGGTTTTCTGAAAATTTTATGTCTGGCAGAAGCTGTCCTTTTCGCACACTGCCTCTGGCTTGTTTTCTCCTTAATTTATTGTCCTAGGGAGCCTATCACCTCTATTCCACTCTGAGAAAAAGGAAGTTGATTTTCCTTTTCTCTAAAATTGATCCCTGAGAAGCTGCAAAACGTATAGCGGGACATGAAATAAAGTGCTTTCAGCTTGCCTCACAAGCTCGGTTTGTTTTGAACTGTTTGGATTATTGGTGCTTTCTTTTCGTTGATCTCTTTCAATCATTGTCAGTCCCATGTTCTCTTCTCTGCACTCTCGGCTAAAACAGATTTACCATAATCTCATCAAAAGCAATGTTTACTGCCCCCCCTCTCGCATTATTGCATCATTTCAAAGAGTGAAAAAAAAGAAGAGCTTTATTAACCCTGACAGAGTAAAATGATGAAAATGCAGTTTATTCCGCAATGTATCACCCCGGGAAAAAGACTGATAAAGAATTATGTTAGCAATATAAGTTGAAATGATTTAACCAAGTGGATGTTGAGGGAGGCTTGAATGTAACTATTTTTATGCTTCTTGTCTCCAGGTTCTCTTGCCAATGGGCAGCTGAATGGCTCGGTGTCGAAGGGCTGCCACAAAGAAGATGGGTCCTTGCGCTCTCAGGGCCTCCATGGGAGCAACAAATATGGCGAGGACAGTCCTGCAAAAAAGAGGTTGGTCATTTCTTAATGGTTTTTCTTCTGTTTACACCATAAATGCAGGATAATGCCTGCATTGTCTGGTTTGTTAAAGCTAAGTTTAAATAAATCTCTATTATTACTGTAGTGTTTATTTTTCCAAAATAAAGCAATGCAACAGCTTGCAGAAAACAAAGTGCATTCCATCACTGATTGACATTGTTGGAGAGGAATTTTGGCTCACTCTTCATTCCAACAATAGTTCAGCTCATTAAGCTTTTCAGACATTAGTCTATGCTCAGTTATCTTAAGCGGCACTTTAATAGACTTGTGAATGGCGACAGCTTGATGCTTTCCTTTCCAGCCTCCCTGTTGAAGATATTCTGCGATATTTGTGATCGTTCCTGTTTATCAGCCGATTTAGACAAAGCTTCAACCAATTTGACTCCGCCTTAATTTAGTGTATGGGTGATTGATTCATTGACTGCAAGGATGGGTGCTGTGGATTTAAAAGGCTCAGGATTGGTAGGCTGAACTCATCAACACTCTGGCACTGAACTCGAAGATGGTACAGAGAATGAATTTTGTAGTCTCTGGTTCTTAGCCTTTTTCATGAATGTGCAACTCTTATTGCTGGACCTATTTAGCTAAAACTCACTTCAGTGAAAAACTTGAAACCAGGCTCCCTCACCTTCTCATTATTTTTCACAAACGTTCTTTCTCCCACCTTCCAGCCACACTTTCTACATGCAATTTATTATCCCCTTCCCATCCTAACTCCTGTAAATCCTATGTTGCAACATCCCCAGCAAAATCGATGCAAAATGTTTTACTGCTACGCCGATCATTTCACTGATTTATAAACCAATCCTGCGCACTCTCCTTGTCATCTCTATTTCTCTCTCTCTCGCTTGATTTGTGTCTTTTCTTCTTTCTTCATCAGTGTTTTAAATTAAAATGTTTTGAAAAACCGCTTTCTACTGAACAGCAGAGTGAGGGAGTTGACCCAGAAGGGTAAATAGCTCAAACAGAATCAAAAGAACTGTGAGCTGATGTTTAAGAGCAGATTCATTTCAATCATTTATAATTAGCCTCTTAAAAGACTGTTGCCAAGCGTTGGCGAATAAATAATTTAAAAACTGAAGTAGCTTGCTGCCATAGTACAATATGCTGTTAATTTCCAGCCTGCATATTTGTATTAATGCTTTTTTTTTAATGGTAGTCATGCGATGCGTAAATAATTGAAATTGGCTGTGAAAGGTAGTGATTTTTCAAAGAGATTTGCAGGAAAACACAGCTTTGTTTGACAAACATCACTGAGAAATTATGTAAATCTGTGGAAAATTTGAAGCTTTCAGTTTGACGATGACAATCTGAGAAATAGGATTTACTGTAAATTATGTTTTAAAGGATGCAAAACAGAGTTAAAACAAATACTGTTCCTTAATGCTCGTGTTTCCCTTCACATTCATCTCGCCATGCGACCTGATTTTTCTACTGTTTACCCCTCAACAAGACTACATACAGTGAGTGGAGTGTGTGTGGGTGTGTTAACGTCGACGATGTGCGGGTGTGTGTGGTGCAGTCCCTCCTGCACATTGACGGGGCATCCAAACATCAGGGTAAACCTGGACGGGGGCAAAAAGGGGGAGGGTGGGACTTGTGGGCGAGGAGGGGGCTGGACTGCAGCAGATGTCTCTGTGTAATGAGCATACAGGCTCCATTCACTGCGTGTCAAGCACCTGCTCGAGTCCTCTGAGCTGTCATTTGATAGCGAAGCTTCGAAATCTCAGCGTGGTCATTACAACTCGCAGGTCTTACCTGGCTGCGAAACAGGTGTCCGCAGGGCTGGCCGGTGATGCGCTTCAGGAGGAAACTGAAATAAAAAGGCCCTTTTGGGGTTTCGAATTCATAAAAGCGATTACCTTAATGACTGAATGAATTAAAGAGAGAAGGAAGGCATAAAAGTAGAGAAATTATTTAAGGTTTATACAGTAAGACGGTAAGAGAGATGTATTGTTTACCGGCGTTCCATAAAACTCATTCATTTTGAGCCTTTTCGATGATGATTTATTCTTTTTCCAGGGGGAAAACATAGGCCACTCAGAGTCAAATCAACCTGCTTTGGTCAACATTAGCAAGCTTTTAGCATCTATGTGCCTAGAAATTTGAATCTCTCTGCTAGACATGGTTGTTGTTTTTTGTTGATTGTCCACAGTTTTGGCTCTGTAGCCGGTGATTATAGGTCACATTAGGGAATTTGGAGTCTTTGTTATTCCAACATTTTGTGGAATCCAACTGTAACACCAGCAGTGAAGCAGACCCAAAGCATGGCACTAAAACCAGCAGCCTTGCACCAAAATGAGTGTGTGTGTAAATATTTGACTGAGTTTTGACTATGTATGGATAAAATTAATCCACTGATATCGTTCAGAAATTGTTTTATTTGTTTGTTTGTTTGTTTGGCCATCGAAACGATTAGCAGTAAATAAAGATGTTTGTGTTTGAACGCAAGATCACCGACTACAGCAACTTGAGTTTTTTAAAGTAATTGTTGGGCTTAAATGACAGTAAAGCTAAAATTAGGCCTATCTTTACTCAGGAAGGAAAATTATTTTCTCTGATTCTGAAAGCCGCTATTCCTCTGCTTTGTGAGGGTTCAGCTGCAGACCAGCTCGTTGGGTAATTTACTTTACTTTGCTTGACACAAACACTTGAAAAAAGGACAGAATAGAAAGGCTTCCTATCTCCATACAAAACACAAGTCTGGTTAGACATTGGTATTGCCTTATGCCCTCTTTAAAAAGCTTTATTCAGGCCTTGTGTATGAAGGATGACTCCGCTGCTGTGGTATAGGGACTGCTTCTGAACAGGACTAACTGTGATGATGCCAGGGGCTTATTCATCTGGCAGTGGCCTATCTGTGGCTTATCTGTGTCCAGCTCTGAGTGAAAAAGAAAAACTTTTTTTTTTTGTGTGGGTAAGATGAAGGGATCAAGAGTAGACTGCTGGGTGGGGCAGCATGTAGAGACAGAGGAACAGGTGCGAGTGATTTTTGGCAGGAAGCACCCCCGCCCCCTTTTATAAGTCTTTGAGATCAACTTTGTGTTTGCCTTCCCATGCTCCAAAAAAGACTGGCGGCAGTCACTCTTAGACATGCCAGCCTATTGTAGCCCTCTCACCATCATCACTTTATTTTCCAAATAGGGTTTTTCTGCCAAGCTTTGGCCCTCCAAACACATATCCATCAGCTAACACCATATTTCTCCCTGGTTTACTGACCCAGTTAAAGCCCAGCTCGATTTCCCCCCACCAGTATTAAAATTAAGTTGGAATCTGTCAGTGAAATGACCTTATTTTATTTAAAATGTATTTTATTGGAATTCCTCAAAAAATGCACAGCTTTTAAAGGAAATGCTTCTCCAAATAGGAGTCATAAATTTCACACTTAGTCATCATCTGAGAAATAAAATGAGTCAGTTTTCATCTATATTTATTGGTAGCTTAATTGCATCTCACTGCTCTCATAGGATACAGCAAAATATAGTTTCAGCTGAATTGATTGAAGATCTGAAAACATCTATGTGGTTTAATTTCTTGTAAAGAATTGTGGTTTGAACGTTGAGTGAAGCGGCCAAAGCTTTGGCAGATTTGAAATACACAAGTCGCTCTCAGGTTTCAGGTCTGCTGCAATTAATCAAACAGTTTTAAGTCGACTGTCTTTAACCATTGACTGAAAGGTCAAATATTGCAAAAAAAAATATTTCCTGTTCTTAAATGCATGGAAGCTGAAATCTTCCACTTCTACCTCATACTTAAACGCCTCAGACAAAACATCCTGTTCTTCTCTAGACCAAAATCAAATAAGTGTGAGACATCCTTTCAGTTTCTGTTTGACTTAAAATTGATACATTTACATAAAAACCTGCAGCACTTTTTTTTTTTTTTTTTTTTACTTCCTGTCTTGGTTCCATATAATTCCTGAATTTAAACGTAGTATGCACAACAGGTTTGTGTTGGAGATCCAATGATCAGAAGTTTGCCAACCAAAAATTTAAAATCATTTTAAAATGTATTTATGTTTTTTTCATTTTTTATATTTTTTTTGTATTAAATAAAGCTTTGATCTTCCGTGTTCCGTGTGTTTAACCATTAATTAAAAATGAAAAAAAAAAAAAACTAATTGGTGCCAGGGTTGACATTTTATTCACTTAATAACAGGTTTTAATAACAGGTGCAGTGCATCTTCTAAGTAAAGATTTATCTTCACCTCAACTGAGACTTCTGAAAGGTTGTCTGCCGTTCCCAATGAAATGCTCTTATCTACTTAAGGCCTTGCTGTCTCATGCATCCTGTATGCATTATAATCATCAGAACAACATTGTGTAACTTTAAGTTGCAGTTCCCTCCGCTTATTCGTTTTAGCAGTTTAGGGTTTATCAAATCCCGGTTTAGAGGAGCAGCGCCGTTTCAAAGCAATTTGTCTAATTTTAAAGAAGGATTTCAGACTTTTTTGAGGAACGGTAAAAGTGTGCCTGGAGTGTGATTGTGCAGATCACAAGTTGAGTGGCCCTCTTAGACTTCTTAACTTGTTTGCTGCATTGCCTCACTCTTTTTCTTTCCCTTCTCACTTCACTGAACCCCAATTTTGGCTCTCTTTGAGTCTCTTCTCTCTGTTGTCTGTGCCAAGACACACACTCAGCTGCTGCGGCTTGTTTTGTTTCAACTTAATGAATGCCAAGAGCGAGCGTGCACACATGCACGCACGCACACACGCACACACGCACACACGCATACGCACGCTTGTCTAGCATAACCAATGACTCTTGTCAGTGATGCATAATCACCGTTTCCATTTGTGAAGGATTACGTGCATATACCGGGTATGGACGCACACAAACACACACTGTGAGTGTGTTTTAAGGCCAGTAATGGCCTTAATGCAACTATTGATTTCTTTTAGCTGGCATTGCATGAAAAGTATATACAACACAACCTCGCTGTAGTACCAACACCTAATGGATAAAAGAATACAAAGCAGGTAGATGATGTAAAACACAAACACTAACACTAATGTGTTTCATACAGATTGCTTCTTCATATATCCTGTGATGGATATATAGAACAAAGTAGAATCACACGTGAATTCATCTTCCCGGGCAATTAAAACACTTGGGTTTCTTTCTGAAAATGGAATCACCAACAAATACTGTCTCTGCTTATTCCACAGCAGTTTAAAAAGGCTTTTGTTAGTTGTTTGTTTACTCCTTTACTCTCCCAGTGATTTGCACATTTATGTTTGTCTCCAAAACCTAAAACCAAAGAACACTTTAAAAGAAAAACTAAAAAACAAGTTGTGTAATGCGGCACTTAATCTAGTTTTTCTGTTTTTTGAGTTTTCTAATGTAATAGCAGAGACATCAGGTGGTTAAAATCAAGGTTGCAAAATCACAAGTTTGTTTCACAGTTGGGCATTTGTACAGCTCATTTTAAATTTTTGACTGTTTTTCCTCCTCATACGCTCTGCTGTGGATTTATTCTATTTGCACAAATGACCTTCATTTGAATTGCGTGGCAGGCTTGTTCTCCTTTGAAACAATAGCAGCGTTTGCTGACACACGCATGCTTGAATTTATTTTCATTTTGGGTCAGCTACACAACATTTAGCTTCTCAGTTTGTACTTTCCTCAAAGCAAACTTTTAACGTGGTTTTCCATCCTGTTTAATGCAGGGTCGTGCAATCAGACTGGTCACAAAATCTGGGGCTGCTTGCAGTCACCTGCAGATGGATGCAGCGAGCATACAGCGGTTTGGTCTAGAATTCAGCAAAGACTTTTAGTAACATAATTTTTGCCCCTCATACAAAACATTTTCAGTAAATTTATTGAAAATGCTCTCACTGTCATCTTGAAGTCCTCCTATTTAGACAACAAAAAAGCCAAAAATAAGTTATTTTTTTCTTATTTCCCTGCAGACGTCAAGCTTGAACCTCTGCATTTTTCCCTTTAGGGTTGTCCTGGTCACGGCATTTATCAGAAGTGCAGGACATTAGCATTTGTGACAATAAGAACAATGCTGAACTTCCATCTGACCTAATATAGCATTTATATATTCAGACATCAGCTTAATCTGTTTTCAAGATGTCTTTTCACTTCATCTCCTTATCTGCTCTCATCATTTACTTCAGTCAAAGTGGGAGTGGGGGGGTGGGCAAGGTTACATTTACATACACAGGACTGCTTGTACCTTTTATTTGCAGTGAATGTCGACATATTGATGCTTCCACACATTCAAGTCTACAGTTAGGTAACAAAAGCAATCAACAATAAATCCTTTACATTTTTATGTACATAATTACCGCTGGCAGTGTGGCGCATCTTTGTAAACTCATTTTGGTCATTTCTTTGAACCAAATTTTTAGCCAGAAATTTGAAAACTACATTTGAAGATGAATCCCTCTAATTTTTGTAGGAAGGAATAATGTCATTTAAGACCGTTTTTTGTATGATAACCTAATTCTAAGTTATAGCATTTTGAAAAAACAAAAAAGAAAAACAAAAACAGCTTTCAATTATTAAACATTTAGAGAGTATATTGGGCAGTTATATGTGAAAACAAGTAGATCACCATGACATGTATACACTTCCTCTTAAAATTCAGATTTATACTTTTTTCTTTTTTATTCCAATTTCTGTAGTTTTGTAGGGGTGTAATTGTATGTTCACAGTAATATGTGTAATATGAGCATTTCATCATGGTTGATGGACACAAAACCACCAGTTGAAAAATGTATACAAAGTATTTAAAAAGTACCAAGAGCTGAAATTAGTGTCAATCGGAGACAATAATAACAAAAATGCAAATAAATGTATTCACCGTTTTTTACAATTTTTCTTTTTAACAATTCAAATCTAAACAATCAATAGAAATAACAAGAATGAGTGTTTCAAATTAATTTTCACTTTAGGTCATTTTTATGCTAATGATTTTGGCAGTATTTTCTTTTTCTTTGTTTCACTCTGTTTGTCACATTGTTACCTCATGAGTAAATTGCCACCACCAACTTGACCTCAAAGCAGCCTGGAATCGCTGACTAACTGTTTATTTGTTTCCAATGTGCATATGCTCAGTGTATATTTGAGTCAGGTCTATAGGTCAGCTCTTTGCATGTGTGATGGGCGCAGGGGTTGCCGGGTCAATTCACTGCAGCACTATTTATCCCTTTTTAATCTATAGGGTCAGAAGAGCAACAAACATGTTGAAATAGTGCGCCGGTCATGCTCACTGTGCACATTTTGTAATACCTTCATTCGTAATTGTTACCGCGAAACAATATTTGCATATTTTTGCCAATTTACCCACATTATAAGATTCTCTTGTAAACACTGTGTTCTCTAAAAACACAGCAAGCTTAAGAAAACTCGTGTATCGCCCTGGTTTATGTATGGGTTTGATCTGAAGAGAGACAGCAATATAAATTTACATAAAACAGCTGAGTAAACGGTGGCTTTGGTTAAACAGATGCGTCTTGTCAAGATTAATACTCCCTTATAAACATACATGCACTCTTGTCCACATAAACACATGCGTTTGTGAGGCCCTGGTGGGGATGAAATGAATCCAGGCACATACACGCTCATGCTTGTACGGAGCCAGCTGAAGTGAGGTAGCATTTTATCAGGACCATGTGGGCCATCTGGAGCCAATTAATACACCCCCTAAGGTACGGACTCTAGATCAGTGCTCCTCTCATCAAACTTTAACCTTTACCATGAGAGGGAATACAAAGTCTGATTGTAGTTCAGGCTCATGCCAGTATAAATCATATGGTTGGAAGCTTAAGACTCTTCTTAAGTCATGTGGATCAGGTTTCTGTGACAGACTTTAAAATACACAGAAGACTTTTTTATTCTATAGCATAGCTTAACGATTAGATGGGCTGTTTTAGATTCTATTGGCTGAGCAACCAACACGGCTTTTCTATGTTTGGCTTGTACCTACCCAAGATCAGCCTGCTGTTTCTGCCCCATTGAAGGTGCATTGAGAGCGCTTTAAAAGTGCCACAAATTGACACGGGGGCAAGTAGCTCATGTTCCCCCTTGCTGCCCTTATCCGAATATCTGGTTACAGTGGTACAGCAAAGATTTGAAACCAAACCACACAGACTGACACACATGACCGCCAGCTCTCTGCAGCTGAGGATGCAGGCCATGCCTATCTGGGACGCGGTGTTTCTGTAAACCGTAACGAAATATCAGGTATTTAAGAGAAATGTCTTCAACGTGTTAAAATGAGGTAGAGTCCTGAGCCATCATTTAACGAGCAGGCGTTTGGCAGTATATCGTCCCATCTGCTGCATAATTAAAGTCAATGCCATGTAAATGCCTGAAAGCTCAGTAGCTTTGGTGTTGGATGGTATACATTGGTATTATGACTGCTTACATTTCACGCTCACCAAAGATGTTCAGGAAATTGCAGTTGCTCATTTTTTAAAAAATTTTTTCTTGGCAATGACTGATAGCTTATCCTAGATACAACAGAGCAGCTTTACATTTGAGTGCATATATCTAAGTCAACCTAATTGGCGAAACATTTTGGCAAAATTTGTGTCTTGCTGTTGCTGATTTACTTCTGCAAACTGTTGTCATGTGTTAAGTTAATGCTAGCATTTTTTGCTCTCTGTCTTAATATAACTTGCCTGTAAAAATCTTTGTGGCCTTCCAGTTGTCAAAACAGATTTTATAGAAAAACTGGTTCTGCTCCAGAAACTTAGCATTTTGCTTCAGAGATCAAAAAATTTATTACTATTGTTTTAGCTGCTTTTAGCATAGATCTCTATCACGGGGGAAATAATAAGGTTACGTGACACAACCAGACAGAGCTGCAGCAGCCAACACTGTCTCTCCTTCAGTAAGAACATTATTTTAAAGAGTTAAGACTTTTTTTAAGCAGTGGGAGATGAAGGTCAGTATGATTTTTGAGAACCAGCTACATTATAAAAGGGTTTGGGGGTATTCTCAGTTGAAACAAACCACTTGAGGGTTTTTTTCTTCACAAGTATGTTCTTGATTTGAATAAACTTACTGCTTAATTCATTGGATAGTCCAGTAGCCAATATTTTATACTTTTTAAGTGTATATTGTTTTTATATCACATTGTATGTTAGCTCTTCAGCATTAGCCCTAACAATATGCAGAACCTGAAAAAAAAAAAACATGTTTAGTGGGACATCTTTTCTACTTCTTCTTTAATAAACTTTCACATGATCAGTCCGAGCTAATCGGATATACTTAGCAAACAATGTCTTATAAAACAGAAGCATGAGCCTCTTTTAGGTCATCAGTAGGTTTCACCTGCATCATTTTGTTGATCAATTTATTTCTCAGATCAGATGCTGCTGCATATTTTCTTTTTACAATATCACTACTTCACGCAATCACATATTAGCCCTCAGAGTCCTCCTGAGAATAATCAGGGCTGAAATATTGGTGGGTGGACTTTATGTATTCAATGACTTTTTTTCTATCCTTCCTAAATTTACTAGTGAGTCTCCCATGAGGGTTATATGTCATGTGGTTTATTAAATCGTTTGTCAGTTGTAGCAACAACCGAACTCAAATTTACTTCTCGGTCGTCTAGTTTTACACACACTGAATTTTGCTGATATGCTCTGGCAGACCGGGAGACATCAGCTCTTTGTTTACGATGCTGCTTCTCACGCTGAGGATTAGGGGTGTGCAACTGCAACTCTGTTTTTGTTAGTCGCAGAAATCTGCAGTGATTGTCGGCCACCTTTTTAGAAAGGAAGCTCTGCAAAGTGTTGCAATCTGACCATCTGTGAGGAGGTCACGTCCTCTTAGCAATTTCTTCAGAAGTGGTTGGGAAAAAAAACTGATCTAGAGGCTTTACTAATCAAGTGCTACAGCTTTCTTCAATTTTCATTAGTCATTCATTAGTGTTACAAATTTCAAGTCTTCTGTCTTTGTTCTGCCATTGTTTGCAGGGATTCTTCAGCTTTTATCCCAACTGGGAGTATGTGTATATTATTAGATACGAGGACAGGAAAAATGGAAAGAGGAAGGGGTGGAAGATGAGTGGATTAGAAAGGCATAAGTATGGACATCCTCCAGTAATCTCTTTCTTTCTCAATGGATTGAATTTCCGTTTCCTCTTCTCTCTGCCTTTTGTCCCGTTTTCTTCTAAATCAATGCGATCAGTCTAATTTTAACCCACACGTGTGCCTGACCTTCCTTCTATGGTGTCTTACCAATAAGTACAGCATAGATCATCATGCTCGGGAAGGGAACGTTCCCTGACTGAGACATACACAAGCAGAAGTTGCCAGGGCACACAATGGGGCTGAATCCCCACTCTGTGTGAGATTATGTTGTCACCTGACTCTTGGCACCACTTACAAAAAAAAAAAAGCCCTGTCACTGCAAACTGTCCGTGCTGATTTCTGAGCGCTCACTTGGACTTTGCATTCAATGTGTTTGCAAAGCAGATGCAGCTCAGCAGTGATTTATGTGCTGTACTTAAAAAAAAACAAAAAAACAACCCACATAGCTAATGGATTTTAAGGTGTTAAATAGATGTTACTGGTGTTTTTATTCTCCACTTTTCGTCGCACATTAATTTTTTACCTCGGTGTCTGATATTTTCATCCAAGAGCTGTCACCTTTTAAATAATTACTTGTTGCCAGAGTTGTAGTCTCAATGATATGAAGCGCTACGGCTTTATTTATGTAATCAGCTGCTTTTATATTCTCCGTAAACCCTCGTATTATCACATTATCAGCAAAGCAGATCCCTTTTTATTACCTTTTCTTCAGCCGGCTTCTCTGCCGCCAGCATATCATTAAAAGGAAGAGACGAAGTGAGAACTGACGCTTCATATAAACAATGTGCGAGAATCGAATCCAGTCCAGTTTCTGGAAAATTACCTGGATGTGCTGCAAGCGAAACAAGAACTTTTTTGGAACAAATCTGACACTCTCTTGTACAAGCCGGTGTTGGGTGTTTTGACAGCATGCAGTAATCTCATTATTGCTTTTTTAGCACCTCTGTTTCAGTTCTAATTTTTTTCCTTCTTACAATTCCCGGTGCTATGTTTATGTTGTCATATTCTCTGGTTTGCTTTATTTATTTATTTTTTTGTTTGTGTCAAATATTCTCCTCCCTTCGCCAATCCTCCCTTTCTCTTTTAAGCTGATAAATCCTGTTCATCTTCCACTGAAGCCATAAAACTACCCAAAGAGGATTTTATACACAGCTGAGTCCAGCCTCTGCTTTAGTCACTAGGAGCACTGTGGATTCATTTTGATACATGCTGTGCTTTTTGTCTGCATTACGTGCATGGTGATTTAAAAAGATTGATATTTTATATGTATGTGCAAACAAACACAGCCACATAATTACATGCAGACGCAAACAGCAGGCAGCAGCTAGGACATTTCAAAAGGGGCAGGGCTGCAAATGCATAGGACACATTTAGTTGTTCATATTGATGTGCTTTGTCATTACCTCTTTATAATTACTCTGACCTGTTGTGCAAAACTAATTATAAATTCAATTGTGTAAGAATAAAACTATGTCATTTTTAACCATTGTTATTGAGCAGACCTGCTACTGACGGTGTAAAGTGAGCCTACGCTGCCAAAGCAGGAGACAGAAAATGTTTTTTATTGAGCTAGTATTTAGTAAACAAGAGGATGAAAGTTTAATTAATGCATAAACACCCAAAGGAAAAAAAAATCCTCAGTTGCATAATCCTCTGCGCAAGCTAAATAAGCAGGTCCAGTGTTTGTTGACGTTGCGTTCCTATCGAAATCCAAAATGTTTTGCATGAAAGTGAACAAAAAAATATATTTTGCAGTGGCTGGGGAGGGGAAAAAAGACATCTGATGTATTGACGTCTTTAGTTTCCCCATGTTTGTGGGAAACTATTATCGCATATCTTGGTTTAACTGTGTGTAATTCCCTCTCTGTCTATTTCCTCTCCTTCCTCCTCATTTATCTTTAGTGAACACTCTCTGACCCCATTCTTACAGTCACGCAAACCTTCGCGCTCCTAACTTCCTGTCTGCCTGTCTTACCACCTCCCAGCTTGTACTGCTCTTCTCTCCTGTTGAAGGCTCTCATCTTATGTTATTAGTTTCTGTCTGTTTAGCTTTGTAGTTCAGGATTTTGCTTATTTTCCCAGGCTGTGTGGTTAGTAGCATTGTTGCTGTTTACAACAAGAAGGTTCTAGGTTTGAATTCCAATTGAGGCTGTTCTGTAATAAACTTTGGGATTTTTTTTTTATTATTTTTTTTTATCATAACCTTGTTTGTGTTCAAATATTAAAGATGTTGGTATAGACAAAGTGCAAACAATTGTCTGGCCCTCCTACTGTTGAGGTTCGGGCAATGTTTGAGCAATCATTTCTCAATTTCTCACATATTGAGCCCATGTCAGGGCAGGAAATTGACACGTTTTAACTCAGCACTGTTCTCCGATTGGAGTGTAATCGGAGCTCTGAACCTCTCAGCGGCTGCTCCAAATGCACCACGAGTGTTCTCCAGACATGATCCTATCTCCTGTTACCTTGGACTGCTCCGCAGCAAATTGACAAATAACACCAGGATATCATATTGCTTTTATCGCTACTCCTCAACATTTATAGTATAGCTCACGCACGCACTCGCTCACTCACACATACACACATTGAAGCAGCACTAATCGATTGAGGCTTGCTTGCTGGTCTGTGTGGCCCCTGATTCTCTGGGACGTCTGTACTTTGTGTGTAACCGCGTCCACGTCCAGGTGTGAGAAGGAGACATTGCTTTTGTTTTCCAGGCACATGCTTTTTTTTTTTTTTTTAATAGTCTGCTCTCACTCTTGCCTCGGCTGACATGTACTGAGGAATAAAGTGAGAAGAAACCAGCAGAGACATTTTGAAGGCTTTGCGTGCCAAGAACAATGTAGAGGCAGAAAAGAGTAAGTAGGTGGAAACAGATAAAGAGACACGAGGAAGGAGATGCTTTCACCTTCACCACAAAGTAAATCAAAATGGACAGAAGCAAAAGAAAAGAATACGTATAAAAAATTCTGAGTGTTAAAGTGTGAGCACCAGAAAATGGTAATGTCAGTCATCTGAGATGCGTTTAGCATCATTGTCACATTGTTTGCAACATTAGGTGATGAGGGATGTAAACTCTTTGTCTGAGCTTTTAGTAAGATTTGTTTTGCAAGAGACCCTCTGTTTCATCATCCACTTCAAAGCAGGATAACTACGGAAGGAGAAGGGGGTTGCTATAGTCAGGCAAATATCAACACACTGATTTGCCTTAACTTCTGTAATACAGTTGTCATTCAGTAGATGGATCAGTGGCATAGTTTTTAAATTCAAACCACCCTATTTCTCTAAATATACCAAAATTACATCCATCTGGGTTAGCTAGTGATGCTCATTACTTGGCCGGGAAAGTAGCCAATGGTTTCCAGAAAGTTGGTCAATGACATAATCAGCAAATCACTGAAAAATCACTGGTGCAATTAGCCTGCAATTGAAATACTCATTGGAGGACAAAATGAATAATGTGAGGAAAAAGTAACTGTAAATATGCTGAGAGCCACAAACTTTCTTCTGTTGATTTTTTTTCATGTCATCAATTCAACTTTCCTCTTTTATCCAAGTTTGGTTTAGTTTGCATTTATTCAGTTTTTTGTTTAACTAGAATTATTTTAAACTAATGGTCTACATAGGAGCCATAACACGTCTCAAAAATAATAAAAACATTTTTAACTACAGTTTTACAGTTTTTGTATACAGTCTACTTTATCAATCCAGATCGATTAGAGATGGAAAATTAAAGCACATTGATTGCAGAAATTTGGCAAAGAAAACATGAAAATTCAATCCCATATTGACTGTTTGGGGATCGGTCAGAAGTGGCTTTGCTCTTTCAAAATACATCAGAATGTTTTTACATATCAGATTCTCTAGACGTCTCTATCTAATAACAGTCGAAAATCTCTGATTTGTAGGTCTTTGGTAAGATTTGCCGATGAAGTCAAAATACTTTCTGAATAAAAAGAAAACGTCACCAAGTTTGCAACATGGCGTTGCTGGCTAATCAAGCAGCTTTGCAAAATAAATACCATCTAGGTTTATCTATTGTCACTGTTTTCCACAGTCACTTGCTGTGACTGAACACAGGTTAAATAGAGTGAGAAAATGAATAATAAGTAAGCGAGCAACACACAAGTATTTCACAACCCTCTGATCTGCTGGGAGTTTCACCTATAATTGTCGATCTGGCAGACCAGATGTCAAACTTTATAGTAAATGGGCTCAAAAAAAAAAAAAAAAATAAATCAAGTTCTATCGTGTTTCAGAATGAAATGATTTATCATCAGCCTCCATTCTCACCACAATCTCTATGTCTAACTCATGCATGGCAGTAATAGAACGAAACTACATGCCTGAGACTGTGCTCCTGTAATTATGTGTGTCAGTTATAAACAAACACCCACTCAATATGTTAATGACAGCTGGGGAGAGCCTGTGTCTTCAAGTTATCACAATGGACTCAAGCTCATGTGATGAGCAGATATGGGAATATTATCAGTATTTTTTTTCACAAACTGAACATTAGATATTATTGTGTAATAAATGCATTGTTTTCACTACTTTCTACTAAATAGGTTGGGATAAATGATTAACTTAATGTGAATTTGTACAAGAATTCCTCAAAAACTTGTATCTTCCCACTTCATCTTGCTTTTCCCTCCTCTTAGGCCTCGACTCCAGGCTCAGCGGAAGTTCGCCCAGTCGCAGCCCAATTCGCCCAGCACTACGCCGGTCAAAGTGGCCGAAACAGGCAACATGAACGGCAACCTGTCCACCGCTCCGTCAACGTCCCTCTCATCGCTCTCCTCGTCCTCCCTGTCCTCCTCTATCCAGGACCTCTCCCGGCGCAAGCCCAAGACGGAGGACTTCCTCACTTTCCTCTGCCTCCGAGGTAGGCCTCTGCACAGGGAAGCAGATGGAGAAAATGGTTGCATGCACGCTCACGACCAGCAGCAAAATAGGAAAAAAGCTGCAGATGCAGCTTGTCCTAATATTTCACACCGTTCCAAGTTACAGGTGTTCATTAGACGGGAGACGCGTGTTACATCTGAGAGTTGTTGGCTGGGATGAGTGTGCAAACAAATAAGATGCAACAAATAAGATTTAATTCAACTTTTGATCACATTCACCCAAGTATGTACACCCTCCCCCCCCACACACACACACACACAGATCCGTGCATGTAGATATACTAACCTCACTCTTGCCTAAGGCTCAGATTATCCTGCATTTCATCAGCTTACACATCTCCCCCTCCTACTTTTCAGCAACTGTCTGTCTCTTTAACACCCTGCCTATCACCCTCTACTACAGCAGCTGTTCGTACATGGCGTATTCACACACACCCCGCTCTGCAAACACTACACAGGTTCATTGACACCATGGCACACCTTCAATGTCAAATGAACTGTAAAAGCCACGGCACAGCTATTAGCAGCTGAATTAGTTTTCTCTGTGCGCTGCATACTCTCTCGCAGAGCAGAGTAGCTGATCAAGAACGGTTTTAACAGGAAGAACAATTTGACACCAGAGAACATCAGTCACCCGTATCACAGCAGTGTCAGTCGCCCAGTCCCCACTAGACGATCCTGGTAATTGAAGTCCAGCTCTTATTTTCTTTACAGTTAATGACGATGTTGTGTTACAGGCAGAGCGGACCAGTCTGTTGTCAGATTTCTGCAAAAATGTTTGCGTATTTTTCTGCTTTTTCAGTTCTCTTTGCAAATGTTTCACTTATATATATTTTTTTCACTTGACATGTAGTCGAGTGAAAAAAATCAAGGCACCCTCACAAAAGGTTGCATTTTTCTTATATTTGGATATATTAATATTTAATAAAATCACTAGAATTACACAAAGGCCCGTTTACATCTGATGTGCATGATTTAGAAAATTGTTAATCAGCATTTTGAAGAAGGTTTGCTCTGTTTTGAACATCAGCCATTTAGGTTGTTTTGTTGGGGACTGTTTGTATTTCCATTCATTTCTGTTTAATATGCACAATAGTCTGATACCTCGATAGTCTAATTGCACAATCTTAAAGTTAATAGTTTGCACAATTTGTAAATTTTTACAAAAAGAGAAAGGGAATGCCATGATGAAGAGCTGCCTGAGGCCTTCAGAAAGAAGATTGTAGCAGATAATGAGTCTGAAAAGGGCAGCAGAATAGCAAGAATGCCGTTGGAACAAGACAGCTGCAGATGTGTTATGGCACAACACATCTGTGTCGTGTGTTGCAATAGTAATCCTGCTCAGCTCAGTTTCAAGAAGCTTTGACACAAAGTAGTCCACTGCATGAAAAATAGTGGACATTAAAGTCAACTGCCAATCTGGACATTGACCAACTGTTCCTAAAAATCCCAGCAGAAGCAACCTTCGCTGGGTGTTGGATTTGAGCAATAAAATTGTGTTTAAAAAATATCAGCTGTCGTTCATCAAATTCTCTCAAAATCACAAAAATGTTGGAACGTTTTTATAATTTCCCCGGATTTCACCTATAAAATTTTTGAATTTTAGAGGGCCCACACAGTAGAGCTGCTAAATATATAACTTTTTTATCCTTTAGATGCCCAAATAGATCCTCTTTTTGACACAGAGCATAATCTCAGTCCTATCCAAGATCGTCTTTTTCTCACCTCATTTTAATTGACCTGTCTCTCTTTAACTTACAAAGTGCCCAAAGTGGCGCTGAAGAGGACTCAAAATGCAGGTGAAACTAATTCAGCCTCGTTTCTGCTGAGATGTGTTGCACATATGGTGCTATTCTGAGCTGAATGCTCCCATTACTGGGCGTCATTTAACCTCAGAGGGCTCATTTAAGTTCGCGTAATTGGTGGTTGCTAAATCTGACTGAAACCTTTCGGTGCCAAGAACCTTGATTCAGATTTACTGGCCCTGCTTCGTTTTTGAAGAATGTGGGCTCTGTGTGGAAAAGTGATTCTTCAGAATCATTTTTCTTGCTTTCTAAGCTCACTTCTAGTCTGAACAAGCCAGATTCACTCTGTGGCGCTCTGCAGCTAATACTAATGTCGGAGGAAGGCTGCCTGTCTAATAATGTAGCACTTCTCTGCCAAACGTGTAGCTCCCTGCCTAATAATTTTAAGTTTTTATGACTAGAAGTCTGTTATGTGGGAGTTTGGTTGGGGGGGAGTTCTGTTGACATTTCTGTTTGCCGTGATTTTTCAGCTCTCTTTTTCCTTTGACCTCTCTGCTGCCCCACATGCAGAGATCCATACTGAGACACAGGACATGGGAGAATGTCAGCGCAGCCCCTGAGGTTGAGCCTGTGCGTTCAAGCAGGGTTGCAGCTGCAAATGCTTATCTCCACTGTGTCCCTGTGTGCGCTCAGCATATAAGGATATCTGTGCTAATCTTTGCGAAGGGATTCAAGTCTTTGATATCGTCAGAAAGCCCTTAAAATCCCCTGAAAGACTTGAGCGATACGCCCGTAGCATCTGTTGGCCGTGTTCAGCGGTAACGGAGAAATCTAAAAATCCATTTTCATCTTTTTAAAATCTTTTTCCATTTGATTCTGGCTTACTTTCTTTAATAAGCTGAAACACAAGCGTGCGAGCGACATTTCTGCCGTGAAGCCTCGTCGATAGTGATTTCTGGGATTCCTCTCGGGTCAAACGTTCAAAGCGGTGTGTAAACACTCACTCCCCCACCCACACCACCCCCACTCCAGTGTTTGCTTATCTTATCTGGAAAACGTTACACATCCACCCAAAAGGCTTCAATCCATCATTGCGGCTGATGGCTATATAAAAGCAGTCAGAATGTGAAGGATTAGTCAGTGATAAAAGTAAGAAGTTAACCTTTTTTCCCTCTTTTTTTCCCAATCTGAGCTTTTAAATGACTATTTTAAGATCTTGTCCAACTCCATGATGTTACTAGTGAAGGTTTAAATATTAAATGACAAAAGAAAAGTAGATTTTCCCTTTTTCGTCACTCTGATGCAATGTGTGGGTAAAACCAAAGAGTATTTTCTACTATAAAGACTGATGAACATCATGAATGTTCTCCCTTCTGCACTATTCTGCATTTATGTTGTTTAATTTATTTCTCCTGCAAAAAAAAAAAAAAAATCTACATTCTGCACATGGACTGGAGCTGGTCCCTCCTCCGTGCGCTCAGGAGGGTGTTTATGTGTGGTCCTCGCCTGTAGCCGGCCTGTTTATAACCATGGAGAAAGCCATTTGGGCAGTAGCCAGACAGTCTGCCTCTGGCCCTTTTGGCCTCTGGTTAAAGCAAAGGTGCAGCGCTGCTGACGGCACAGCGGGGGCAGCACTGAGGAGAGTGGAGGGAGTTTATTTGACATTAGACCAATTTAAACATGACCGGTGAGGGATGCAGTAGTATTTTGGATCATTTTGTAATAATTCAAACTGAATAATTGTAGAAATATCTCACGCAAAGGTTTAAAGATCAGAATGAAAACAGAGCTCCCTTGTTGGTGTTGCGGGTACAATTTCCCTTGTACAGTGTGTGGTGTTGTGTATGTGCGTCTCGATAGTGTTTATCCCTCTGCCCCCTGGGCTGCCTGCTCAGCCTGCCAACCCTAGAGAGGTGCCTCTCAGGTTCAGGGAGGCCAATCCTGCTGCACTGCTTACATAACCTCCTAGGACTGACCCAGTGAACCAAAGACCTCGGATTCCCAGGATGCGATTACGCGTGCGACGCAAATGTGAACGTATCACATCTGAAGCATAGTGATAGACAGTACCAAGTATAGAGATACTGGTATTTAAATAATTCAGAGATTTAAATCCTCTGTGTTACTACAGTATTCTCAAAATATTCCTAGCTCTGAATTGTTTTTCACAATTTTTATCAAACTACCTCTACAAATCAGTTTACTTTTGCATGTGTTTGTGATGAACCAACGCGACCTGTGTTGGTCTAACACATGGGAAGAAAATAACTCGTACTAATATTTGAGATTCCTTATGACAAAATGTAAATAACATGAATATTTTGCTCACCATAAATTATGAGGTTCACATTCTATGAACATGTTTTTTGTTTTTTATAGACCCTTTATTTGACCATGCAAGTTACTGAGAACAAATTCTTCTTTACAATAACAACCTGGTGGGGAGGGAAGAACAGAAGTACGTTTTCACTCCCAGGAATAGCGCCACCCATTGAAACATGTGTTGCTGTTTTGTCGGCCTAATTCTCCCAGGTATAAGCTGCTTCCCCCCGTGCTTTAATATTTGGATACTTTTAGGTTAGCACCTGGAAGCTGCATGTTTGCATGCAGTAATGGCGCTGTGTTATTATTCAGTACAGCACTGACTGATTCTGGCTTGTCCTCGAAAGCATGGCCATTGTCTGTGTAACTAATGGCTTTGCTAACAATAAGGAGTTTATTTTGGTGAACTCCCATTCTTCATAAAAATGATGAAGAGTTTCTCTTTTTCTGCCAGAATTTCTGTTCTTGTTGCCACTCTTACTTCCCCCAGAGAGCATCCTTTCTTCTTGCACATGAACGTGGTTCTTATTTGTAAGTCATCACATCTACTTGTTCCCATGGTGGCTAAACCAACCTGATTGACTATTAAAATTGTCCTCATTGTTTCACTTCCAGTTAAGGGGACAAAGGAAGGGTGGCTAGAAAAAGGAAGGGATTGTAATTATGCCACCCCACCCAAGAGCCCCGTTAAAAATGACAATCCTAATAGACTCTTTCAGACCTAATTATGACTTGTCTGGCCGGAATGAGGTGGATGAAAGCCGGTGTAATTGGGGGATTGTGTTCAAGCTTTGCTTGAGATCTTGAAGTAAAAATGAGCAATTTTAACTTTTGTTTCTTACATGCATTCTTCTGTATGTGTTTTCTGATGACTAAAGATTTCAGTTCAGAAAAAAGGAGTTGGAAAATTTTAGGCGATGACCAGATGTATATTGCACCTGCCCCCTTCCTGACGGTAGTCAGTATGGAACCATAAAAGTAAACTGAGTTACCCAGAGGAAACCCCTGCATGGACGGGGACTATTGGGTAAATTGGTCTCTCTAAGTTGCCCTTGGAGTGAGTATGGGTGAATGGTTGTCTGGTGAGTGTCCATATTTTATTCCACCTCTCACCCAATGACTGCTAAAGTTGGGGACTGTTTGTATTTCCATTAATTTCTGTTTAATATGCACAACAGTCTTATACCTCGATAGTCTAATTGTACAATCTTAAAGTTAATAGTTCACACAATTTGTAAATTTTTACAAAAAGAGTAATTAATCTTCTATTGTGAACATTTTCATCTGAGCTCCTTTGCAACCTGTAACCCCAAACACCCCATGTTTTACCTCAGGTTGCCTTCCAGTCTGTTTTCATGACCTGCTGACTTCTTCTCAGAACAGTAAATTACAACCATTTAGTTTATGAATCCAGTCATTAAAAGTTGATTGCACTTTTCACTCCCAGGAATAGTGAAAAGTTTGCCGTATGCCTTTGATGATTCGTACTGCTGTCCAGGCTGTGTGTGCTTTCGTTTGCACCTTCTGGTTAGAATGAGCTGTAATCCAGGTAAAACATGAAGCAAGTTGCCTGTAGAGAAACTACAAAGGAAGTACATAAAGAACCTCTGTTGGCATGTTGTCTTGTTGTAAAAAAAGTGGTGTTAGAACTGATAGATGAGTTTAATTGAAACTCATCTATCAGTTGAGATGATCTGATCTGATCAGATAGTATAGGCTAGAGTTACTGATAAGGTTTTTGTTGTAATTGTATTGAGGACCTTGACAAAACTCAACTCCTGTTGCTATTGTGTTTTGCAGTGCATTTATTTTTTGAGATTCTCCTTTTAAACAGAGCTTTCACTTTTTGTGACACAGGGATGGCTTAAAAACAGTAATATAAGCTTTGCATCTTTCTTTTTTTATCTTATGAGTTCAGGTTTTCTTTAATCACATTTAAAATCTATTTTTGTACCATTTTACATTGATGTTCACATTGGATGAGCTGCAGCTCCCAATTAAATGTGATCTGAACCCACCAGTGGGTGGGGTCAAGTGGCACAGCTTAATCACAGCAGAGGGTTGATCATTTTTCTCCTCTGTCCCAGCAACCTGCCTCAGGGATGTTCTTTTCTATTTTGTTTATTTGAAAAAGCCAAACTTTAGGCGCTAAATTCCTGAAATAACCCCAATTTAAGTGTTTCCAAATAAAATTCTGAATATTGAAATATGAAATGTTCTTTCTAGAAGCTTTGGCTGTCTTGCTCATTTTCTACTTCTAATTAGATTTTTAATTAATTCCTCATGTAATTTTTCTATTTATTTCAGGCTTTTTCACATATATTTATGTAAAAGATTTATCTCTTTTGCTAGTCATATAATTATTCCTGTACCCTCACATTTTTGTTATTTTAATGGGCTTTATATGCATAAAATGTGTAAAATCTAAGGCACACATTTAGTCTATTCCAAAACAAGTATGCTAATTAAATAACTGGCTTAATTCATTATGTTCTATTTTAGATACTCTGTATAGTTTAATACAGGCCAGTTGAATTCAGCTTATTTCTCAGAGGCTTAACAATTATTTTAATTGGCTTATAATCACACATTGCTTTCCATTAATGTGCTTTTAAACACTAAGACCCCCTAAAAGGGTAATAAAAACCACAGTAGTTTCTCCTGCTATGCTATCGATTTAGTCATAAAGGCCTCACAACTTCATAAAATCCACAGTTTCCTGCTCACAGCCAGATTTAATCAAAGCTGCAAGTACGTTGCATAACCATGCATTCTTGTGAAGTGAAGTACAAATCGGCAATTACAAACACCCGATTATAAAATTAGAAAGAGGGGAAGAGTCTGTTCCTTTGCTTTTTTTTTTTTTCTCTGTAGTGCTTTTCAATAAAAAAGAACAGGGCGTGTTGCTGTTTTTTAATAGGGGATTCTGATTGTGGAAAAATCTTTGAAACTCCTCATAAGTCAAGCGTCTTTCCTTTCATTTAGTTTTGAGGAGGTTTCCTGCAGAATTATTTTCATGCAAATGAATCGCAAGATGAGAGTTAAACTCAGAAGAAATGAACAGCTTTATCTCTGTACAGTGACATAAACCAACCTCTTTATTTTCACCATATTTTTCCGGAAACATGCAGAAAAACTGTACGCTGCACACCAGCACTGTGTTTACAGAAGTAATAATGGATGGTGCAAACTGTGGGTCAGTTCTTTATTTTTTATTTGTTTAAGTTGTTGAGCAATTGGAGCTGATAGCGTTGTGGCAAGATGAAGAAGCCTGAGAAAAACGATAAATTTATCCATTATTTGTCTGGATTTATTGGATCTGGGTGCAGAATTATGATGCATGCCTCACGTCATTGACGCAGAAGTCGGATAAAATGTGATACGACCATTGTGACTTCAGATGCTTTCCGATTTAGTACCACATATTAATATATCACAAATCAAATTATTTTCTTTCTTTCATTGTTTTAGGGTGAAACGTTTTTAATTGGGCCATTCAGACTTACAGATGAACAAAAAATAAAAATTCTTTAAAATATTTGTTCCTTATGTAACTCTGGGCCATCAACTATTATTTATTTCCATTTTGTTGTTTGTGTTTTGGGATGGTGGGATGTTGGCTGTGTTGCATTTGTTTAGGCATATGGTAGTGATGCAGTGAAGGATTGTGGAGAGTTCAGCTGAAATGGAGAAGCAGTTCCAGCAGCTTGGTTGTTATATCACAGTGTCAAAATGTATATAATCTTGGTTTTCAGCCAGAATAGCATTATTGACATTGCTGTCAGCCCAAATGTTCACTTCAGTGCATCTCTAGTTGTGCATATGCTGTTAGAATTTTTTATGCTGATTTTTTTCAATTAATACAAATCCCATAACTAAAGGTAGTTTCTGCTTTTTAATAAGTAAAATTATTTAAGTTACCCGTAGCAGCTGCAATATATGAAAGTAAAATTTCCCCCCAAAAATGTTTTTTTCTTTCATCTGTCGGACTACAAAAGTGTTTGACCCACTGATTTATTATTGCAGCTTTATGGGATTTATTAATACTGCTGTTGGCTCTGTGACCTTTTGTTTGGGGCTTATTCAGGTAACGTTAGACGGCAACTGCTGCCAAAAACAGTTCACTTCCTTAGTGCTCATACTAAGCTGCATTTCTGAGAGACGACAGTGAATGTTATGGGCTATGACAGAAAAAGGAAAGAGGGAGAACATCGGCTTTCTTTTCCAATAGGGTCGGTAATTGACTGTAATCCCGTTTGGAAGAGTGAAAGAGACAGATTTGGGATTGGCTTTGCTGCGTGAGACTTTCACAAGTAATGTGAGCACATGTACATAATGTATGTCTCAGAACTGTCAAAAGCTGGAGCCTCTGTGGAAAGAGAGACTGCTTGTTGCACGCTGTCAGTTTTCTGGACCCAATCCCAGCTATCAGTGAAAATGCATTCTCCTTTTCCCTCCGCTCTGTGTTGGACTGCTTTCATTGCCGTGCAGTACCATTAGAAAAACAAGTTGGTTCAACAGAAATGCAGGAAAAACACCAGAAACAATAGGCACCAAGTGTCAAATTAGAAATGTAAATTCTTCAAATGTAGCTTATCAGCAGCAGATTGGAAAATGTTAGTTGTGCTGGCGTGTTCAGAAACAATAGAGCTGTCATCAGTCTAACATTGTGCTGTGCATGTCCTTGATTATGTTTGTGCATTTAACTGTGAGTGTAACAATGGCGGTGCTCCGTTCTGAGCAGCTCGGAGAGCATCAATGGGCCACCAGCTGGGATAATAACAGATCAAAAACAGCAGCACAATCAGCATTACACTCAAACCGCAGAGGGGCTTATTTTTATGGTAATGCTTGAACCCTGATGTTGATCCATTTGGAAGATTTCAGGTTACAATCAAAAGAGATAACTTCTTATATACCAACATCGGGTTTAACATAAACTTTTTGACTAAATCTGCGTTCAGGCCTCGGTTTGAGTTTCACTGGCTCTGACCTTGAATTGGGGTTCTAATGGAGATTTCAAAAGAAAGGAATTTAATTGACCTTTTTTTTATTTATTTATTTTGTTTTTAGCTTTGCTCAAGTATGAGGAAAATAAGTGATTGGAAACATGTTTTGTTCTTCCAGATGTTGATCAGACTTTTATTGAAGTCATCCATCCGTCAATCTGTCTCTCCATCTATTAGCTTTGTCCATTCATCAGTTCACCTGTCTATCCATCAATCTATTCTTCTATCCTTACATCCATTAGTTTGTGCATCCATCTGTTTGCATGTCCTTCTGTCCATCTGTCATTTTATCTCTGTATGTCAATTCCTCTACTCATTAGTTTGTCCAACCAGCTGCTCTTGTGTCCATCCATCCTTTATTTTGTCCATCCATCCACCCATCTATCAGTTTGTCCAAACATCCCATCCTGCCATCCATTAGCATTTGTGTCCATCTGTCCGTCCGCCCATCCATTTGTCCATCTGTACACTTTTGTGGATACATTTGCCATAAATTAAAACTACATTTTTGTGTTCATACTTTGATCAAATAGGACTACAAAGAATTCTGAGTTAATCTCATAAATTTTGGATTTTTTGCATAAAAAACTTATAGGAAATCGTCTTACGTTCTTTTTCCAATATTCCCTTTGTGTGCTCAGGTTCTTCTGCCTTGCCCAGTAATATGGCCTATTTTGGAAGCTCTCAGGAGGAGGAGGATCTGGAGGAGGAAGTAGATGAGGAGGAAGAGGAGGTGCGGAACAGCGCAGGAGTCCACACACAAGGTGCGGGAGGCAGCAGCCAAGCCTCTGCCTCCTCCTCTTGCAACTCTACACCTCGCAAGGGCAAACTCCCCGCCAGGCAGCCGCTCAATGGGCACGGTAAGGGCCAGAACTGGAGGTCGGAACAAAGCGCGCCATGTGTTTATGACTAGCAAACGTCGAGTTCACACACCAGACTGCATGTTTTTAGTTAGTGTAATGTACCACAAAGATCCCGGTGGGAGAAGTTAATGAAGGAGAGAAAGACAGGAGTGAAGCAAGTGGAGAAGACCTAGAAGAGAAAACAAAGAAAAGAGAACAAAAAGAGCAGAGAAGAGCACAGGCGAAGGATTACATACCTTTAAGAATAACTAGAGCTGACTTGAAGGTTCAGAAGCTTACCATGGATCATAAACGAACAAAAAAACAGACGCGTAGTTCTTGCTCTCATTTGTGTGCATATGTTAGTCTGCACATGAAAGCAGATAGCGGTTTGCACTTCTGCTTTGAACCGTGGCAAAAAAGAAGCATGCAGCGTAGAGTTGCAGAGCAGTGCATCAATTCTTTCCACCCCAATTAACACTTATCTTACTAAGCCCTAACAAGGTGTTTATGCACATACTGCAACAGCTGGCCAAGACCCCAGACACACACATGCAACACACTTCCAGCATATGTACACCCCTAGGGGGCAGCGCAGACATTCAGATGAGTGCACACGTTTGTGCACACGGCGCATGACATTTAGAAAATCCCACACAAGCAAAAACCCAAAGACCACAGCATTATATTGATCTTATTGCATAGACTTAAGCTTATGCATAGAATTAACACTTGATAAATTCATAAGAATCTTAATCTTATTAAATTTGCATGGATAGGGTGTTGCTAGATTCTCATGGTACGATCATTTCAAGTAAAAACATCAGGGTATCACATTATTTACACAGATTTTCCAACATAATCCAACTTCAGCTTAGTTTTTAATTTGATTTGACGAATAGTGTAGACACTGAACTTTATAGGATGTCTTGAATATTAACAAAACATCCAAGTTTTGAAATGATGTTGCCTTAATAATAGCAATAGATGGTGCTCTGCTCGATTCCACACCTTGAGTGTGCATTTTGCAACGTTTAATATTTACACATAATCAGTATATTTTTCTGCAAATGTAAGAATATGTGAGCTGACTGGAAGTGCAAACATTTGGAGAAACTTCCAGTGGTTATTTTTTTGGGGGGTGAATCCTGTAACCTCAACATGACTTTGATATACACAAATTTAACCCATGGTTTTTCTTCCAATCCAATGTTTTCAATGAAGCAGGGGCTGAGTTTCATATTTCCTCCCCTTTTCGTCCCCGACTTTAACTCCTTTCTTGGTGTGTAAAATGTCTCTCCCCTCAGTCCCCCAATCCCCTGGAATGTAGAGGAGTAAACTGGAGAGAGATTAATGGGATTTAGAACAAGATGAAAACATCTTTTAGATTTGTGTGTTTGAACTCTCACATTGAGAATCGGACTTGTCTCTTAGGAGCACACAGGCTTCCCTCATCTTTTCTAGAACGCATGTAGCTAAAACGTTAAACTGTACATGAAGCGCAAACAGAAGGACAGTGAAACCTGTGTGAACAGATCCAGGCTTGCTCTGTGCACGAGGACAGCTTATTCTCTTTTTCTTATCTGACACACAAACAGTGTTTGCAAAGCAACTTGGCGCCTTCGCTGTGATATGCTAAATAAATAGATAAGAAAGAAAACACGCAGATATGCTTTGCAGGGGACAATAGAGACAAGTGAGGTTAAGGACACCAAAATGGACATTTGTGTATCCAAGAGCCGGCAGGATTCAAAATTTGTCCCATTTGACAAATTAGGATTAGTTTAATATGCATGTTGGGCTCCTGTCCAATAGGAATACTTATATGGGCTCTTGGGGAGAAGAAGAGTGGGAAGCCAAAAGGAGAATGAGGGCAATTGAGAAAAGGGAAAAATAAAAATGGTGAAATGTTGAGAGATGTTTTACTCAGGGAGGTAAGAGGGAGGCAGGAAATGCTTTACATCGTAGGTCATTCATCAGCACTCCCTCTTTCTGCTACTATTTCTCATTTTGGCCATCTGCCATGTGACTCGGCTGAATTAAACAGTTTTTAATGGGTCCAGTTATTTTGCTGAGCTCACTTCTCAAAATGTCAAGAATTTTCTCTTTCAACAGGCCAGAGGCAGCATGAGACCTCCAGATGCTCACAAGTGTTGGAGTGCGTACACTCATGTTCTGTATGTCCAGAGCTTCGCGTCTAAAGGCTCACAGAAATATGAAGTGAAAGCTGGAAAGAGGCCTATTTAGGATGCACGTGGCATCACCTGCAGGTCTCAAAACCCATTTTGAACCGCTTCATTGACAAGCAGCATAAAGACGTCTTCATCCGCTCTGTAAATCGTGCATACTCTAGCGAATTTGCCAAAAGTTTGTCACTGCTTATCCAGATTTTTCCACTTGGTCGTTGTGGTGAAAACCCTCTGGAGCTTATTGACATTGACAGTAGCCTGAAAAACTCACACTATGACTTTAATAACTGTCCTGCTTTAGAAACTTTCCACATTCCCTATTTAAGACTTTTCATGGATACGATGTTAGCTTGTTCCATCCATCCATCCATCTTCTGCCGCTTATCCGGGGTCGGGTCGCGGGGGTAGCAGCTTAAGAAGGGAGGCCCAGACTTCCCTCTCCCCAGCCACTTCCTCCAGCTCCTCCGGGGGAATCCCGAGGCGTTCCCAAGCCAGCCGAGAGACGTAGTCCCTCCAGCGTGTCCTGGGTCTTCCCCGGGGCCTCCTCCCGGTGGGACGTTCCCGAAACACCTCACCAGGGAGGCGTCCAGGAGGCATCCTGATCAGATGCCCGAGCCACCTCAACTGGCTCCTCTCGATGTGGAGGAGCAGCGGCTCTACTCCGAGTCCCTCCCGGATGACCGAGCTTCTCACCCTATCTCTAAGGGAGAGCCCAGCCACCCTACGGAGAAAACCCATTTCAGCCGCTTGTATCCGCGATCTCGTTCTTTCGGTCATTACCCAAAGCTCATGACCATAGTTGAGGGTAGGAACGTGATCGATCCCGGTAAATCGAGAGCCTCGCCTTTTGACTCAGCTCTCTCTTCACCACGACGGACTGGTACAGCGCCCGTTTCACGGCGGACGCTGCACCAATCCGCCTGTCGATCTCACGCTCTCTTCTTCCCTCATTCGTGAACAAGATCCCGAGATACTTGAACTCCTCCACTTGGGGCAGGACATCTCCCTTGACCCGGAGAAGGCACTCTACCCTTTTCCGGCTCAGGACCATGGTCTCAGATTGGAGGCACTGATCCTCATCCCGGCCGCTTCACACTCGGCTGCGAACCGCTCCAGCGAGAGCTGCAGATCACGTCCCGATGAAGCCAATAGGACCACATCATCCGCAAAAAGCAGAGATGCAATCCTAAGGCCACCAAAACGGATCCCCTCAACACCTTGGCTGCGCCTAGAAATTCTGTCCATAAAAGTAATGAACAGAATCGGTGACAAAGGGCAGCCCTGGCGGAGTCCAACCCAATGTTAGCTTGTTGTACACCATTAAAGTGTTTACCTGGGTCTAGAGGGCTAAATATTTTCTCACTCGTTACTTGGTGAATTGAGCTATTTAAATTGAATTCAGGCCTGTTGAACTGTTGGCTCCTATATAGAATTAGAATCAGTGTTGGCAGATTACCATTTTAATACACTAATGTAATTCCTCAAATGTAGAGTAAGACGTAGTTCCTTCCCCCATCAAACATCTGTATTGTAGAACCACCTTCCAGCATGTTCTCTGGCTTAAGAGATTCTTTCAGCATAAAAGTTATAGTTGATGCTCATTTCTTTAGTTTTGGTGCAACTTTGTTAGCGCGTTAGGAGATCATATCATAATCTGAATATAATGTATTAATAACCTGTTTTTTCTATCATTAATTTTGTCCTTTTTCTTCTAGCAGGTTTCCAAGCCGCAGCACGTGTGTGTTTTTTTGTGTCTCTCTCCTGCTCTCCCAACCCCCAACTGGTCAAAAGCAGATGGCTGCCTACCCTGAGTCTGGTTCTGCTGGAGGTGTCTTCCTGTTAAAAGGGAGTGTTTCCTCTTCATTTATATTGCCTGTTTCTCAGTGCATGCTCAGGATGGGGGATTGAATCGAATCAAATGTTCGATGCAATCCGTTGGTTTGCTTTGCTACTGCAAGGCTGCTTAAAGAAATGCAATTATATGGAATTGGATTGAAGTAAATGGGTTCAAATTGGGTTATATTGGCTTGAACTGAATTTGACTGGATGGATTTGGCCTCTCATTTAACTTAATCCGAACCTCAGTGCCTTGAGATGACCTTTGTTATGAATTGTAGCCTCAGAAAAATGAACTGAAATGAATTGAAAGAGTTCATCCTGTTGATGCACTTTCAGAAGAGCTCTGGCTAAAATCCGGGTCTCTTCACACAGATTTATTTCATTGTATATGTCTTTATTATTATGTGTTGTGCTTGCAAATAGTCATTCTTGAATAAGTTAAGAATGCTAAAAGCAACACCGCTGATCCATCTCTCTTTAATTCCTTTCCAGTTTTTAACAACCACAGCAAAGCAGGGACCAGGGAGAGTCCGAGGCCGAAGGCGGGCACGCACAGCAGGGACGCACCTGCTCCTCCACTGCCGCCTCCTCCGCCGCCTCCTCCACCTCTACTGAGGGAGCGCAGCGAGCGGGCGGAGGCGCGGGAGCACGCCAGGGAGCTCCAGGCCTTGGCCAGCAGTCGGGGCACCGCCAACGGGTTGCCATCGAGGAGAGCAGCCGAGGAGCTACGGAAGCAGGTACAGTCCAGATTAACCAGATTAAAGCTTTCATGGATCTGCTGGAGAGGGCTTTAGCAAGATGTTGATAGGAGAAACAGGATGCAGTTTTACAGAGACATTTCTGTGGTTATGTATTAGTTTTGAATACAAATACTTCTCAGCACATTAGAATATCAACAAAAAGTGAATTTAAGTTGAAAAGTGAAACTCATACGTTACATAGATCAATCATATGCAAAGTGATGTCTTTTAAGTGTTTATTGCAATTCACTTTGATGATTATGGCTTCAAGCTGATAAAATCTCAAAGTTCAAAGTCTCAGATAATTACAATATTTCATATGACATGGATTTTTTTTCCAAGTACATGGAAATACATGGTATTTCCATGTACTTTACACTATATACAACCAACCCTCTTTGTAGCATTAATTATTGCATTTATGGGGTTCTTGAACTTTTACAATACAAAGTATTCATTGCCTAACACCCTGTCTTGTTTTAATTTAAATTTATAAGTCAAATGGGACCACAAACAACTTGGTTGCATTTGCGACCAAGCAGATTTGGTCACAAATCCTGTTTGAGCAGGTGATTTCAAAGAGTGACCTATATCATATACCTGTACATGATCATCATCATCATCAAAAAAAAAAGAAAAGAAAATAGGAAAAATTCTTTGAGTTTTTGTGAATATAGCAGTAGAGCTTTTACAGATCCTTTTGGGTTTTTTTTTTCACAAACTCAGACTTTGCTCATTTCAGTAAATGTTCCCTGATTAGTTTATTGCCGAGCAGGTAAAAATTCCAAGAAAAATTTAAAAACAAAAATAATTTTGTTTTGTTTTTTAGCTGGTGTGTAATATTTGTTAGTTGCGAGTACTTTCATCAATAATTTTGTGCTGCGTGGCAGAAACAAAAGCTTGGCAAACATCACTCTGTATTGAATCTGAATCGTATGCTTTTTCAGTTGTTTGTAATTTTCTAATTTATTAAGATGCACCTGCATCTTCAGAGGTTTGGTTTCTTTTACTGTTAGCATGCTCTTCATTTCTTTTATCCTCCCTTCTGCTATATCTTCCATTCATCTCTCTCTGTTTGATTAATTCCAACTCTTCTTTGCCTCTCTCTCTGTCTTCCATGCTTTTTCCTTTGCTCTGTTTCTTTCCTCTTTGGTTCAACCTACCCTCTCTTCTGCCTCCTCTCTTCTTCTCCTTCTGCTCTCCTCCATCCATTGTGTCTGAGAGAGTAATGATTGTGTTTTGGCCTCCCGCGACTGCAGCTATATTTAGTAGCGCTGGCAGAGAGCTGCTAAAATCCTGCCTTCCCTCTTCGTGGCACTTAGCAGGTTTCAAGGAACCCCACAAAGTGAAAACGCAGGAAAAGAAGGCCAGACGAAAGCTTCAGTCCGAAAACGGGCTTTGGCTTGTCACGTTGCACAATTAAAAGCAACTGTCTGCTGATGCTCTTTGTTTTGGCTCGGATTTTTCTCCTCTCCACCTTCTACATTATGATTCCCAGCCTTTTAAATGCCAGTCTTCATTTTGCGGTACTTACTGTTGCATGGTGCAGCTGCTAATGCACACTTAGACCCATGGTTTATGTTTTAAAGTGGTTGGTATTGTCCACTAAGAGCAGCAACGAATCTTAATGAGACTGACTTCCTGCCAAGACAAACTTTATACTCATTTCCTAGTAGACTGTTGGCACTCTGTGATATTAAGACTTACTTTATGTTATATTCTTCTCTCTTCCTCTCTGTACACTCATCTTCTCTCTCTCTCTTGTCCTTAATTTCCCCATATATTAGCGTGACTAGTATGTGTTCACCGTATGAACCCAAGACACACACACGTAAACCTTTATTCACATGACCCACTGAAAAAATACAGGCTCAGTCATACCAAAGGTGAAGTGATCATCCAGGCGAAAAGCAATCCAGAGTTTGTGTGTGTTCAACCTGAAGGGCTACAAGTATTATCATACTGCAATTTACTGCGACTCGGCTCTCGCTAATTTAATGGCAGCGTGTATCAACAGAATCTGTGCAAATTTAAAGGTGCCTTCAGAAAAAAATGGAAATTACATAAGTCTATGAGATTAATAAGACAAAATGCAGCCAAATTATGTCTTAATGTTAGCACCAAGTTCTGGTATCACACAAATTATGTATTGATATATTTGACTACGACATGAATCTCTGCAGAAGTTTGACTTTGTCATCTGTATCGTTCCTTGCAAAACATATTGATACATTTTAAACTTTTACATCGGATTGAAAGCATCAGTTTTACCAGATTCTGAAATGGATTTATGTCTGGGCTTTGACTGGGCCATTCTAACAGATGAATATGCTTGGTAACCACTGTGTTGCTGTTAAGGCTGCATGTTTAGGGCTGCTATCCAGCTGGAAAGTGACCCTATATTTAAGTCTTGAGTATTTAGAGCCTTGATAACAAATTTTCTTACAGGAATACCCTGTTTTTAGCTCCATCCATCTTCCCTTCAACTCTGACTGGCTTCCCTGTCCCTGCTGAAAAAATTAAAAAAGAAAACAGCATGTAACCACCCAGTTTAATGGTGGGGACGGTGTGTTCAGAGTATTAATTTTCACCACACAAGGGATTTTGCACGTTGGCCAAATTTGGTCTCATTTGACTAGAACACATACTTCTACTTACTTTTCGTGTCCCTTACATGGCTTGTGGTAAACTGCAGATGGAAGGTCTTGTGAGTTTCTTTCAATAATTCAACAGTCTGGCCACTTTTTAATAAAAGCCAGATTTGGGGTATGAATAAATTGCAGATGTCCTGTTGACGTCTGTAATTTTGTTGACAGATTTGGCCACCTGGAGCTCTGGATCTCAGCAGCAGCTACTATTTAGGAGGTTGTTTTGTAACCAAACTGACTTGATCTTCATGCTGCAGTTTGTTCACTGATACTCCTAACAAACCTCTAAGGCCTTCACAGAACAGCTGGACTTATATTGAAATTAATTAATTAATTGCACACAGGTGCACTCTAATGACTTTGTCTTCACAATTATGTGCCAATTTGTGTTGGTCCATTACATGAATTGAAGTTTATGATTTTAATGTGAAATAATTTTGAAAGTTTAAAGGAGTAATACAGTCGTGGCAGTGATATGAACCACACAATATCCAAAACATCAGAAACATGATGTCATGTCACATTGAAAGGTCCTGATCATCTGCACTGATTTATTTTGTGGAACTTTGTTGTAACTTATATCTTGGAACGTGATTTTTTGGTCTTCTTGTTGGCCAGAAATCCTTGATTGACAGAAAACTGTATCATTACAGGAAATTCTGAATGTACAAATGTAATTGTTTCCCCTCGAATGTCACAAACTTGCTATCTAACTTGCTAGTTTTCGTTGTCACTGTGAGTACATGTAGGAGCAACTGACGAGACCAAATCTCCATGTTGGGCTTCTCTCTTTCCCAGGGTTAAATTCCCTCTTTTCTTTTTCTATTCTCTTTCTCTGTCTGGCCTTCTCCCTTCTTCTGTCTCTATGCATCCCCTCCTCCTGCTCCTCCTCTCTGGGCCAACTCCTGCAGATGTTGATTATAAAAAAAAAAAAGTCTTCCTGCAAGCCTTCAGCTGGGCTATAGCAACACATGATGTCATCTAGACCCACCTCCCTCTCCTTTCCCTTCCTCTCATGTGCAGGCGAAATCCTTTCTGCTTCTGTTTACTCTTGGCTCTTGTTTTTCTCTCATTTGATCCTATTGTCCCTCTGAGTCCGTTCAGATTTATATTGCTTTGTGTCATTTTTCGTGCTTCTTTCTTTCCCCATTTCATTCCTTCCCCTCTCTTTATTTACCAGACAGAGTAATTGTGGACAGACAACTGGGGAACCTGTTAGTTCTCCCCCATCAGAACAGGTCTGCTGAGCCCCCTTGTGGTGGAAAGCGGGATTGGCAGTCTGAGCCGCTTGTTCAGCAAACCGTAGCTGGCTAGACATCAGTTGGTCTGAACAAAGTTAATTAGTTTTAGTATAAACATCATGAAGAAAAACAGTTTCGAAGTTTTGGGTCATTCAAAAATCTGTCTAATTTGTAAGTTCGCCACTCCTTCACAATATTCAACACATGCTGATAAATTCTCTGCTTTATTGTTTGGTTTCTTTTCCCTTTATTTCACACCTTTCCAACAGCCCCTCCTTCTTTCCTTTTCAGCCTTTTTTCTCAACCATTGTGTGCATGTGTGTTAGGAGGAGGGGGGAACTGATTGACGGAGGCTGGGTTAGGTTTCAGTGTGCCCTTATCTTTTAATGGCCCGGTCTTTGTGTTGGCCCCTGCCACCTGAGACGAACACAATACAATACAATACATGTGCATGCACGCACACACACACACACACACACACACACACACACACACGCACACACACACACACGCGCTCTCACCGGCATGAATATGAGTGTGATGTGAGAGCCTTTCAAAGGAAAACCTGTCAATGGGCCGGCTGTAGCTCACCTCCTGTGGTGCCCCGGCTGTGATTGATAACTCCATCTCTACTTTCTTCTTCTCCTCACCCCCCACTCTTCTGTTCAAGCTCATGTAAACAGAGGAGCAGAAAGACCCCACAGAAAAATTGCAAGAACCCAGAAACATTTCTTACGTCTTCATGAAACTCAAAGAACTCTTGCTGTGCTTCTGAGCGGATAACAGAATCAATCAAAAAAATTTTATGCGGTATATCATCAGCATAAAATTGGAAATATATTTCAAGTTATTATTTAATTATAAGTCTTGAGGAAAATATCAATTTGACTAAATAAGGCCTGAAACTGAACCTTGTGTTGCCCCAAGGACAAGATCTTGGAGTTCGATACACCAGAAAGGTTTCTTTGTCCATATAAAATGGTTCAGGAGGTCGATTTTTCTGCTTCGCCCATTAGCCTTTGAAAAAAAAAAAAAAAAAAACAACAAACCTTTAAATTTACAAGTTTCATGACTCTTTATTCATACGGAATAATCTAGAGGAAGGTAGAGATTCACTAAAGAAAAGACAATCTCCAAGTTGGTGTGAAAGTAAGACATAAAAACAACAGAAATAAGAAAGATAAATATTCTGGGTGCACAAATGAGCGTTACTACAGATCCTTCCTACCAGCAGATATTAGACTATATAATCATCTCTGCTCCCAACAAGCTCAAACTCAGTGTTTCCATATTATTGTGCTGTTGAAGGACAAGCAGAAAAAGATTAAGAGCAGCAGGATGTAACTTGATCAAGGGAAATGAGGTTGAAATTTGCCAGACCCAAAAATGTTCAGCTGTAAACAAACTGGCTGTGGACTCTCTGAACAAGCAACGGGACAACCATGTTTGTTCCTAAAACTCTCACTCGCACACTTCAAAACACACATTCAATAAAAGACAAGCAAGTAAAAGGGCTATTTTTGTTTAGCCAAATGGGATTTTACCACGTGCCAATGACCCCACCTCCTGCCTCATACTGTACAGCCATCTGTTAAAGGAAACCACAGAGCCATCCCTGCTTCTCAGCTCATGTTTTTCATGTTTTTCTTTTGCTCTCTAAACTGTTGTTTATTCCCTCATGTTGTGGTTTTGCTCTTGTATAAATCTCAGGCATAGTGTTGACAGTAAATGGAAGATTTAAGCAGCCTAGTTGATTTTTTTTTTTTTCCCAGACTGTATTTGCCGAACACAGCGTTGCACAAATAGCTCAGGATCTGTCTAACCAAACGTTTCAACATGCAGCTAGAAACGGTGTGTGACCTCTTCATTAGGAAACACCCACATTCCTACATTCTACGGGTTGCACTTTCTGAAAATTATATCTGTGTGGGCATATTGTGGAAAATTATCTTAATTATTATGTCTGCACAGTTGTATTTATAACTCAGACTTAATTTGAATCACAGCAATGAAACAAAATGTAATCAGACAATCGCCACCTTATTTTTTTTTCTAGAAAGAATCCCTAATATTCTGTTAATCTTTTTTGTTTCCCTCTCCATTTATCTCAGGTATCGAAAGTGAATGGGTTGACGCGGGCTGGCTCGGCACAAGCCGTCAGTGGTGCCAAGAAGAGCCACGACTTACGACTGCCGTCCAAAACTGTGAAGAAGTACACAGCCACCGTGTCCAAGGGCCACGTCACCTACACCAAAGCCAAACAGAAAGAACTGGGCAAGAAAACCAAACTCAGCAGCAGTAACAAACACAACAGCGCCGCCTCGGCATCATCGTCAGCGAACAATCACAATCAGCACAGCCAGCCAGCAGCCAGCAATAGGCTGGCCAACTCAGGAAAAGCAGCGGCACCAGCCCACCACAGCAATGCAAAAACCCGCAAACAGGTGCTATTATCAAATGGGCTGCACAAAGCGGCGGTCAACATGCGACCCAACGGCAGACTGAACGGGCAATGGCACAATGCCTCAGCCAAGGAGGACGGGCAGAAACAGTGCCAGCAAGGCCATGGGGAGTGCCCGGGTCGAGAGGGACTGCGAAACTCCAAGCGGCGTCTGGAGGTGGTGCTTAACTCTGTGAGTACAGGGGTTGTTGTGCAGAAAGCCAAAACAAGTGGCTCCGAGGCCAAAAAGGCCAAGCTTCAGCCCGCACCACTGGAGACGCGCAGCAGCAGCAAAAAGGTGGCCAATGATGAGAAAGCTGTCAAGCAGAACAGCGCCCCTACCACTCCGGTTTCTAATGGACATGATGCAGAGAAGCCCACCCCGCCCAAACAGACTCAACCTGCTACTCCACTTCCACCTTCTAGTCCACCGCCTCAACAAACGCCACCTCCTTCTACACCAGCAGCCAACGTGGAGCCAGTGAACCAGCGACCCAAGCGTGCATCAGCCGGCAAGCTGATGTTGATACGACAAGCACAGCAACAGCAAAGCAGATCGCATGGTCGCAGCTCCTCCTCATCCCCCTCAGTAGGCCACAATAACGCACCAAACCCCAGTCGAGCCAGCACTACCTCAGACCCTCAACAAACCTCTGCCTCCTCTCCCTTGTCCTGCAACAACTCATCCACTCTTCCTTCCACCAACGGCCCAGGCCAGATCAAACCAGCAGCGTTGCGGCTCGCAGACCGCGACAAGGAGTGGGAGCACGAGAAAGAGCTGACGCGGCAAAAGGAACGAGAGCAGGAGAAGGAGCGGGAGCGCCAGCGGAGCAAGCCAGAGGGCTGGGCGGCGCTGGGCGAAGTGCCTGTCTTCAGGCCCGCTCAGAGGGAGTTCCAGGACCCTCTGGTGTACTTGGACGCAGTGAGGGAACAGGCCGAGGTGGCTGGCATGTGCCGGGTGGTGCCACCGCAAGACTGGCGGCCGGAGTGCAAGCTGAACGAGGAGATGCGCTTTGTTACACAGGTGCAGAGGGTCCACATGCTGGGCCGACGCTGGGGCCCAAATGTGCAGCGGCTGGCTTGCATCCGCAAGCACCTTAAATCTCAGGGCATTACCATGGATGAGCCACCCGTCATTGGTAAGTGAGCCAAATAGGAAGACACGTTTGGTTGTGAAGGGGAAAACTACCTCTAATAGTATTTAAAATGATTAAGTGTTAAGCTGCGCTCAGATAAACACTGAGAACAAAACCTCTTAATTGTACAGGAGTGAATTAAACCATGACAACCAGCTTTAAAGCAGTAAGCATTCAGTTTCTTTTAAGGTATAGAAAGGAGGGCACACAAAGTAAAACAAAAACTATTTTGAATTTAACAGTGTGTTCACTAACATGACAAATACCAATCAGTAAAATGTCACAATGTTGCTCCTCCTCTTTGCATGTTTTGTGCTTCCAACAGATTTCATATTGTTTATAGAGGACAGCAACAAGATGCATCGTTTTGGCACAAAACTTGATGGCTAGTAAAGATGAATCTTTCATCCTCCTGTTAACTTAGAAATCTTTACAAGACTTCTGATTTTTTTATTTTTTATTTTTATAACAATATAGAGAAAAATGTTCATTTTTGATGACCACGTATGCTACCAGGGTGTTGTTTTCATTTTTCCTTCAGCTTGTTTTTGTTGTTTATTTAGAGCCTCATTTAAATCAGCTCAGTGTAGCGAGTGCTGTTGCAGCTGTTAGCCAGACAGAGCTGGCATCCAGTCTGCCACAATGGAGTGTATGTCACCAGCCAAAATATCTTTCCTCTCAATGACTTCCTGTAGCATCGCCAGGAAATCAGTTCGGCATTAAGAGCAATTTGCCTCTCTTTTTGCCAGAGTGATTGTCTGGAGAGGGCTTTTTATTTATTTATTTTTTTACAGTGCATAATGACCAAATTAAATAATTTAAGATGATGAAAAGGTTTCATCTGATCTGTAAATGCTCTGCCTGATACTGCTCTGATACAGTTCTCACGCTGTGAAAATACACATGCAGAATGAGTTATAAAGTGGCTCCAGTGTCACTCCTCTGATTCCTGACATTGTGTGAGTAAATTCAATAAGCAGACCAGTGACATTTTTTTGTCATGTTTAGAGATGTACCAATCTACATTTTGTCAATGTTAGATAGTAGGTGCACAACCAGCATTTTCCATTGAAGAGAGAGAAGATTCTGTAAAAATACCAAAATGGTTTCCCAGTTGATAAGCTGGGAAATCATTTTATAGACTGTTAGAATGATTAGCATGGTTAGCTTTATCAACTGTGAACTGCATCCTCCAAGGTATTCTGTGGGAATTTGTAATCCTTCAATTTAAAGATAACAAAATCTTTCCTATTCCATGATGGCAAGAGAAAGCTCAAGTGGTTTCCTCAGTCAGTATTTGCTACTTTTATGGACATGTCTAAGTCAAGAAGAGCTGCTACTGCAAAAGCAGCATATTTTCGTTAACCAAAAAATATTTAAAGTTCTAGTACCAGTTTTGATATTAACCGTTTGTAAGCTAACCCTCTGTTTGCTTTGTGCAGGTGGCTGTGAAGTGGACCTGTCACGTTTTTTCCAGCTCATCAATGACATGGGTGGGATGCAGCAGGTCATGGACCTGAAGAAGTGGACCAAGCTCGCCGACCTCCTGCGAATCCCCAAGTCAGCACAGGACCGGCTGGCCAAGCTGCAGGAGGCGTATCTACAGTACATCCTCTCCTATGACTCTCTTAGCGCCGAGGAGCGTCTCCGGCTTCTGGGCGACGTGCTGCAAGAGAAAAAGAACCTGGAGTCGCGGCAGGGCCCCCTGGAGGGCCTCTCGGATTCTGCTGCACATGCCTTGCCACGCTACGAGCCCAAAAATGGGTTAGTGGGCGGAATAGTCGGAGGGACGACCGGGAACCATAGCACCAACGGAGTGTACCACCGTCTGAAATGTCTGAAGGAGCTGGAGGCTCAGGTCAAAGCGGGCCGACGCCGGCTCTTCGCTCAGGAAAAACAAGGCAAAGAGGACAGGCATAACGGAGAGCAGCGAATGGAGGAGGACCGGGGCATTCTCAGTGATCAGTACAAGTGTATTTACAAGGTGAGGGTGAAAACAATACTGTCCTTTCATGCCGCACACCAGAGGCATATTGACGAGAGGCATGAAAGGGCATTTATTTCTTCTGTCTTTTCCTTCTGTCAATGAGTGCACATAATAACTCTTATTGTCATCCAAGGATCGTCTGTTGGTTTATCATCAGAAGTGGCATTGCAGCATGGAAGCATCTTTGAATCTTGCTTCCTTATTGCCTCAGTTTTGTGGTTTCTCTTGTGAAACGTAACCAGCTGAAAGATATTGAGAAAGACACATTTGCGTTTTGGCAGCTATTATGCGGTTGGTTTTGGCCTCTCAAACTGAATTCTCTGAGCAGTACAATGCATGTGTACTGTCACAATGAGGCTCACTCTTCAAACAAAAACACTTTTTACCTCAAGTTTGGGGGCCAACGTTTCATTGACCCTCCCACTTTTACTACAACCACTCTCGCTTGTGGTCTCGTTCGCATCATGACACGTAGCAGGAAAACTGACTGTGATAAAACTATTTCTGTCTGAGTTTTATACTTTACCTGCCTGTCTTTTTGTCTTTATCGAGTTCTTCGTGAAAGAGGAGCAGCTGAAGTGCTGCTGTAAACTCAAACCTCTGCATAACTCATCTGAGGTTTGGTTTCGTCAACTGGCAAGAAATGCGATTTACGGGATCATAACACTGTTGACCATCTATCATTTAAAAGCTTTTTAAATGATCTCTGCAAGTTTTTGGATATTAATTCAGTGGCACAAAATGAGAGGCACTCTTCTCTCAGCCTGACTTGTTAGTACATACACTCATCCTCAGGAAGTGACTTTAATGCTTTACTTGAATCCCTCTTTTTGTTGCGTATGGTGCACATTTCACTCAAGTAATTTAGCGTACTGGTTTCACAGGTTCAGATTGATAGAGGATGTTCTCTAATCTGCACAGTTTTACAAATACAGATGCAGGTTCAACTAATGTTTAAATGTACCTGAGAAGTTTCCCAATATAAATGTTGAGTAACTTTTTACATAGCTTGCCAGGTTTATGGTATAATTCTGGCTGTATAAATGATTTCACCGTTTTATTTAATGCTTTCACCTACTATTGGCTACAAAACAGCCTAATGCTGCCACTGTTCTTGTCAGCTGGTCCAATGTTCTTGGATCTAACTTTTCATCCAAGAACTCCTTGTTCTTGTGGACAAACAGGTCAGTCTCGGTCTCATCTAAGCCTTACTTTTTATCTGAAGTGGACAGTTTTCCATGCACATATGTGTCCCCAGTGGGGGATGGGCCCCAGATGGGATTGATTAGTTACATAAAAACCCCTGCTAGTTGCTGTCGCAGGTGGAAAAACTGCTCATGAAGTCAGGGATGTTTTCTTGAACACCCTTTCGAGATCCAACTAAAATTTACATAGCGTTACCAATGGTTTAGATGATGAGCATAAGCAGTTAGCAGTTCCATATAAGATTCTTATTACAAGTCCAAATGTACTTAGTTCTCATTGAGCCTAACCGGTATCCATATGAGGCCCATATGTTGGATACAATTGCGTGTTCTGACAGAGAATTGGTTTTGGAATGGAAAGCAAGGGCTAATTTTAAGCTTCTGGAATGGCTCAGAACCCACCAATCGAAAACATATGGACTGTTTTAATGCTGAGCTTGTACCACAAAACAATGTAATTTAAATTTCAGATAGTTGAGCTTGCATGTATAATTTTGATCTTGTGCAGGTGAGAGGAAATCTACAACCCATTTCTTGATGGGTCTTATTGCATCATGTCGTCTCAAAAACGAAAGATTCAAATGTGTCATTAAGTTATCGCATTCATGCTGACAGTGAGTGTATGTAAACTTTTGAGCAGACCATATTTTTTTCCTCGATCGATGGAAACTTCAACTTGTCGTTTTTGTGCCTTCTACATCTTCTGAGCGAAATACTTTTTCTGCAGCTGTGTTCTCTGCACGGCACTCTGCAGGCCTCATTATGTGCACATGGATTCACATGCACAATATTCCCACCACTATTTCCTCTTGGCTGCTTTGCTGATCTGGCTGGTTGAAATGTAGGTCAGGGGAAAAAAAAAAAACCAACCAAACAAACAAAAAAACAAAAAAAAAAGTCAAGCTATTGTTCTTTAGCTCTAAACATTACTGTTCGTCTTCAGCAGGACTGATTTGTGTGCGCACATTTGTTGTTGGGTTGAAGGTAATTCAGCGAAGATAACTTTGGTAACTTTATCGCACGTTCACTTTGACTCTGAAGCAAACTTTAATCATCTCAAGTCTGGATCTCATTTGATTTTTTTATTTTTTTTATTTTTTTTAATTCCCCCCCCTCTCTCACTCCCAGTCTCCCATGGTAACTGACTCCCTCCCTATCTGACCTTGCTTTTAAGAGCTAAGATCCTGCCAACAGACTTGACCCAGAACAATCAATGACTCCGTCACAACATGCACAGCTTAGATTTGTGGGCAGTTTTTGATTAGAAGAGGCCTCTAAGAAGGAGGTCAGATTTCACTTGTCCTGTCAAGGGAACAAAGTGCTTGTCAGGAGTATAATTATGACCTCTAAATGATTTAGAAGTATTTGAACTGTCAGGAAAATTAACCAAGTATATTTGATTTAACTTTATTATACTTCTTTGGATTAAATTTGAAAAATCTGATCTAAATTTTGAGCTTGAAGATTTGACAAGGTTAAGTGAGCCGATACAGTGAGCAGATTTGTAGATGTGGGACTCCCATAAAATAGGATAAATGTACATTTGTCTGTAAACATGTCATTTTATCCAGTCTTTGACTTTTACTTTGAAGTTTGGAGGGAAAAAAATTATTCTTTTTACTAATTTTCTCTTCACATCCTTCCTTTTAGTTTGCATCTCCTTGATTTCTTTTTCCAATCATGACATTTAGTCTCTTCCGATGGATAATTTATCGGGTTTTTTTGCAGGGGAAATCGGTTTCCTTGACCAACTTCTTCAGGATAGCCCGGAACACCATGACCATGTGCTTTAATAAGGAACCTGGAGCTGCTGAGGTTGAGGTAAGCCTCCAAAAACATCCCATCAAACAAGAAAAGGAAAGTAAACAACTTTTAGTGGCTGGATTTATTCTGCAACTGTGGGTGAAATGAGAATGTCAAGCTGCTGAAGGAAACCATTCATCACTTCAGTACAACACCTGGAATACGCTTCATGCATTTCTAAGTCAACAGTTTTTCCCCTTTTTTTCGCCCTCTTTTTACAGCAAGAATACTGGAGGATAGTGGAGCAGAGAGACGCCCACGTGGCAGTCCACTGTGGAAAGGTGGACACCAGTACACACGGCAGTGGTTTCCCAACAGGAAAATCAGAGCCATTTTCAAAGTAAGGGCCTCGTATTTAATATTCTAAACATTTAGATGAACGGACCTGAGCTGCAAAATGAGTTTTCGCCGATTGTTCTTGAAACTTCAGCTCAGATGTTACCTTAGTGACGTGGCAATGACGCTGCTTAAGCTCATGTCATGCCAAGCGGATGCTCTGCCTGCACCGACAAAGAATCTCTCACCTCGACATGACAAATGCTTGGAGTGCTTCTAACTCCACTCCATGCAGTCTACTTTCAGACTAATTCAGCTAATGAGCTTTTCACCTCTTTAAGACCCTTATAAGATTTGTTTAGAGCTTGGAAATTTCAGCTTCGGCGCTGTAGGAACCAAATTGTGTCGGACGTTGAACATTATTCAACATCTGGGTCTCACCTGAGTGTCAAACACTGTAGGAGGATTCACATGGATCTCATTGAAGATGTTTGTTAAATGTTATTTTCCTCTCTCTCCTCAGACATGGATGGAACCTCACTGTCCTCCCAAATAATTCTGGATCCATACTGAGGCATCTGGGTGCTGTGCCTGGTAAGACATGACTGTATTTGTATATTTGTACAGACCAATGAGCTTTATTAGGTGCATGTTGTCAAATGTTGTGCTTTACTCTGCCTATGGTAAACTCAGCAGTCATAAACCCCTCCTTCTTCTTCTCCCATCCCATTTTTTTCAGGGGTGACCATTCCCTGGCTAAATATTGGCATGGTCTTTTCTACCTCATGCTGGTCTCGAGACCAAAATCGCCTTCCATATATTGATTACTTACACACTGGTGCTGACTGCATTTGGTAAGTGTCACCGACCTGCATTTTAAGATCTGCCATATCGCGGTCGCAAGTAAACCTTAGATTAATAGGATGAAACCTCTATTCTCTGAACAGGTATTCTGTCCCTGCTGAGGAGAAAGCTAAGCTGGACAAGGTGGTCCATACACTGCTTCAAGCCAATGGCACCCCAGGACTAGAAATGCTGGAGAAGAATATTATGGTGAGTTGAGTCTGTGGGAGCGGTTGTCCTGGTTTTTGTGTAGGAATTGTTATTCCTCAAAAAGAACCCTTTTCAAATCTAGAAAGTCTGGACTTGTGTGTAACATTTTATCAAATCATTTGGGAACTCTTCCGTTGTGACCCTTACCCTCTCGCTCTCTTTGTTAACCCGCCAGATCTCTCCAGAGGTGCTGTGCCGTGAAGGCATCAAGGTTTACCGTACGGTCCAGCGGAGTGGCCAGTTTGTGGTCTGCTTTCCCGGTGCCTTTGTCTCTAAAGTGTGCTGTGGCTACAGCGTGTCAGAGACGGTACACTTTGCCACGCCACACTGGATGAACCTGGGTTACCAGGCTGCAAAGGTCAGTCCATGACACCAGGCGAACATAACAGTTGTGCTAAGTATGAGTAGATATACCCAGCAGTAACTTTGCTGATATCAAGCAACAAAAATTACCACAAGGACGTTGGGCCAAATAAGCAGACTCGGATGCTTTTTCAGTATTTTTTGGAATTTAATTAAACTCTTTAACGCTGCAAGTAAAAATATATCTACTTGCGCAAAAGTGGTATTTGGAAAGAAAAGTCGACTATTTATATCAGTTCACTAAAAGAAATGAATTGCGTCTGTAAAATGTGATTTATGCTTGTTTTGTTTTTGGCCAGGACCTGAAATTTCGTTGCATAGCCAAGCCCTTCTCCATGGAGAAGCTACTGTATCAGATCGCCACCGCTGAGTCCAAGAGGGACAACGGCCTTCTCCTCACCACCATCTCCACCCTACTCAAAGACCTCAGGCAGGATGCCACACCACACAAAAACACTTAATTATAATGTCACACATCTGAAAAGACAGTTAAGTCTTGATTTAAAATGTTCATTTGTCCATGTTGTATTTGGAATACATATAAACATTTTGTAAATATTACCAGAGAAACTTCTGTTTGCCTTAGTTACAATCAAACATCGACAGATTCTGCTCTGTGCTTCCTGAAAACGGGTTTTCTGTCTCTTTCTGAACCTTCTTCTCTCTCATCCTTCAGGAACATAGAGTTGCACCAACGTCAGGAACTTTATAACGCAGGTTTGCTGTCCTCTGCCCGGTACGGCACGCATGACGGCAACCTCGGCCCCACTGACGGGCGCAAGAAGCCCCGTGGGAAATGGCTGGCACTGGAGTCCTTGGAGAGACGCTGCCAAATCTGTCAACACCTCTGCTACCTGTCCATGGTGAGAGAGCAGAGCGTTTAAACTAAACCTTTTCACAGCAATCCAGTGAGAAAAATCATCTAAAAGTGGAGCACTTTCAAAGGGGTTGCAAACATTCCTTTTGCTCTTTGATCAATATTATTGCAAGTGATAATATTGCTCGTTTTCACATCTTTGCAGGTGGTTCAGGAGACGGACAACGTGGTTTTCTGTCTGGAGTGTGCACTACGCTACGTGGAGAAGCACAAGTCCTGCAGGGGCCTTAAGATGATGTATCGATATGACGAGGTAAGATGTTCTCTCTGTGTCCAGAAGGGGGCGACGTCAACTTAGAAATAAAACTGAACACCCTTCCAAAATGCTTTTATCAGCTTATAAATAAATGATTAACTCTGGCTGCTGAAAGCATAACTACATTTATTTACATTTACACTATTCTTGTATTGTCTTTGTTTTTTCTCGATATAATGTACATTTGCAAATGCATATCCTTCAGCTGCTGGTTAAAAACAATATTATGAAAGTTGATCTACTCGCTCTGATGCAATTCAAAAAGTGAACTTCATATATTGGCTAAATTTTGTTCATACAGAAGCATGTATTTCATGCATTTATTTTGATTAATGTCGATGAGAATTACTTAAAGAAAATTTAATCTCTTGGAAGATTAAAAGTTTACATAAAACCAATAAAAACATATATTCATACAGAAATGTTAGCCTTCAGAAAACTGTGTCGGTGTACGGTACATGCAGTCACAAGCTGATCAGGACACATTGTGCATGAATAGCGTCGACTGTTCAGATCCTCTCCTCTGTCTCTGTCGATCTTCTTCCTGAAAATTCTCCATAGGTTCTCTGTGAGGGTCAGGACAGTTTGCACAGTGACACACCTATAAGGTCCTTAAGATATCGCAATGTGGATTTTGTGTCTTTGTCCTCTTCCTTCAGATTCTGAGACCTTCATTTCCACCAGAAATCCAGAATTTAGTTTCAGGCGGTATTCCCTGTTGCTTTTAAACCGCTCTCTGCTGTAGTTTTTCCTTCCACTTAGTTTTCCATTAGTGTGCTTAGAAAAAGCACTGTGAACAGTTAGCATCTTGTTTTTAACAATGACCTGTCCTGGTTTACCAGACTCTGCAGATCATGACATATCTGCATTCAACATATTTATTGGTATGTAATAGTAAGAGAATTTTAATTTTGGGTTTTTATTTACTTTGAACCAATTACTAAAGTAAATGTTTTTACATGTTTGTGTGGTGAAATGCGCCCGTGCTTGAATAAATAAAAGCATCTTATCAACCCCAGCAGGAGATGTAACTGTGGAGATCATTTTTAAGTTCTTTTGAATGAAAATGTCTATAAAAGTGGGTTTATCTCAATTGTGCTCATCACATTTTCTGCAATATTGTTCCTGTGCAGGAGCAAATCAACAGTTTGGTGAACCAGGTGTGCGGTAGGGCCATGTTAAAGAACGGAGGAGTCGGAGTCGGCGTCGGCGTCGGCGTCGGAGGAGCCGTCATCGTCAGCGGAGGAGGGGGAGACTCTTGCCACACTCTAAGCCCCGCCAAAGCATCGCCAGCCAAGCGGGGCCCCCGGAAGCGCGCCACTGTGGAGGTGTCCCTGGCCCGCCTGTCGTCCATCCACATGCCGAAGGCGGCGGCCGTGTCCTGAAGCGGACGAGCGGGATCTTCTCCCACTTCTGTTTTGTTTCTACATTAAGCAGGATCACTATCTCCCACTGCCCTCACCCGAGCTCAGTCTCCATTTCGCTCACCTCTCCTTTAGCGACAGCTTGTTTCCGAAAAACAGAAAAGTAAACGCAAAGCAAGATGTCTTTTTTGCACTAGTGTGAAAGAAGAATTAGTTTTTATCTTGAGTGATATTTTTTATGATTTTTAGTTCTCCCCCGCCCCCGACCTGCTCTGAATCAACAGTACAAGCATTAACATTCAGAGGAAGACTTGACAGGGCCCCATTTTTACACCTCCATCCTTTCTGACTCAGAATGGGTTACATTTGTTACCTTTTTCTTGCATCACTCACTCCTGAGACTGAATCCCCTCCATTCCTATTAAGACTTGGAACGAATAAAATGGATCCCCCCACCCACCATGTTTAATTTTTTCCCCCTTCCAGATGATGTTAAGTAGTTACCCAAAGTTTCTCTCTGTCCTTGATTGTAAGGAAGAAGAGTCCTTTTTTATTAAATTTTATGCGTTTGTGATGCATTTCCTGCAGAGTTTCTTTAAAGGAGGTGATGCAAGATTTAAAAACTTGAAAGACGATGTTGGTTGGCTACATTATTTTTGAGTTCTATTTTGAATCGTTAGCTTTGTTTTTCTGCTAGGTTTGGTTTTGGTTTTTCTTGTCTTTTGTTTTGTTTTGTCCGGTCAGCGGACGTGAGCTAAGCAGAGCCTCACTTCCGCGTCAACACGGAGGGATCTCTCGCCAGAAACCGGTGCCTGACACTCGGCGAGCAGATCCGTTTTATTGGTGCTGTTGGTTATAATTACTGTATAACAACACAAAAATGAAAAAAATAAAAAAAATGTTTGAGGGGGGCGTTTGGCGCCTGCTTCACGCCCCGCAGGTCAGAAAGGCTTTCAGGCTTTTCTGGTTCTAGATGTGCAATCGTGTTAACATTCCATTCTTCCAGTCCTCTTATTTCATCTGTACCAGTAAACATTAATTATTATATTATTATTTTTGGGTTTTTGTTTCCCATTTGTTGAGCTGATGTGTTATCTCAAGTAGAGCCACTAGTTAATGAGTGTAAAATGTGAAAATATCAATTTTTCTTTTCTTTTGCTTTTTGCTCTTTTGTCCCCCCTTTTTTTCCAGATATATTATGAGTCGTTTTTACAGAGGAAAAAAGTCCAACGCGAAACAAACAAACATCAACGTTTTTTGTACATATATCCTGTAAATTTCTTTAAATACTTGAGCCTTTTTACGGGGTTTAAGTAAGAAAGAAAAGGAAGGAAAAGAATGCAGAAGAGAGAGTTTTCCAGAGAGGAGAGTGCTTGATGAAGAAAAAGCCTTACAATTCCCTTTCTTCATCTGTGTGAGTTAGATGCTTACAGGGTTTTGCTCTGGTAAATGTGTATAAAAATTTTTAAGTGCTGCTTATATCACTAAGAAAGAAGATATTGAGTAGCCGATGATTGCCCCCCCCCTCCCCCTCCCCCACCTCCTTCTTACCCCCGACACTCCCCACCCCTTTTTTTCCTCCAGCCTAGTTTTGTTTGTTTAGCTTTACTTTTTTAAAGAAAAGGGAAAAAAAAAAAGGATTTGTTGACAAAAAATGGGTTTTTACATTTTCATTACTGAAAATTCAACAAAAATGTAGTAGCTACTCATGTTGCACTGAGCTTGCCAGTGGTGACTGTCAAGGAAAAAAAAAAAAATCCTATAATCCAGTTTGTTGGTATTTGTCCCTCGCAGAAGACTGAACTGTTTTAGGACTATTTAAATAAATACCAAGGTGTTTTCAGCTTCATAAAAAGTGGTTGTCAAGTTTTTATGGCCTTACAATATATTTTATTCTTAACGGGATTTTTTTTTTTTCTTTCAGTTTTTGTTTTATTGCTTAGTTCTCTCGTTTGTTTTTTTTTTTGTTTGTTTTTTTTTCTTCCATTTTCTACAGTATAAACTACTTGCTCACAATGGGATCTCTGGTGACTTAATTTATTAAAGCCGCGCGTCGGCCTTTCCTTTCATTGGGAAAGAGTTTCATGTTGGTTATATTTACAGTTTTTTACTTTTGCAGTTTGTACTTAAGGTTTAATAAAAACTTACAGACAATTCACTGTCAGTCCTTTCCAACCTACTTGTGTCTTGTTTCTTTGTGTCGAGTTTTCATTTGATTACAGGAGGAAATTACTTTCTGCTGCCTCAGCAGTATTTTATTTGCGCGTTATTACGCGTCAGTAATATTTAAGTTTCCATAATCAAACTTTACTGAAATCTGTTTCCAAATCATTAAATACAAAAAGGTGACAATCAAAACGGTTGAATTAGTTTGATTTAAAAGCCACAATTATTTTAAGCAGTTATGTCAAAAAGCCATGAGTGCTGCTATCAAATTCAGCTAGAAAAATGAGCATTTCCCGTGAAAATGCAGTGTGAATTCTTTAATTGAACATTTTTTTAGTGAGAATTGCATTTCAAGTCATCTGTGGAAAACTTGAAGAAACGTATGAAACGGGCAGAAGCAGCAGGATAAAGCAAAACGCAAATAGGAAAACTTCAGAAGAGTAAAAACTTCAGAAGTGTAAAAACTTCAGAAGTGTAAAAACTTCCCGCTACGTTTTTACACACACCTGAAAGAGAGTAAAAACTTCCTCATTTCTAAAGAGTATTAGAAATGTGTGCAGAACACTATTTACAAAGCTAAACTGTAAGGTCAGCTTACAAGCGAAAATGAGCTAAAAATATAATAAAAATAGTTCAATCATGTATTATGCTAATGGTTGTGGGTCACTACTGTGTTTCACAACATTAAATTGGTCCGTCTAGTTAGTGTGATAACAGCAAAGTATAAGATGCTAGCTGAAAAGCGATAAGCTATTACACTATCACTAAATTTAGTAGGCGTTCATAAAAGGTCATCAAAAACAGGCTTGAAAGGAGGATCAGGTGACTGAGTGGTAAATACTGACAGCGCTGGATTCCTTAAACACATGATTTACTCTACAATGTTTATTTGTTCTTCATAACATGCTGTCACTGTGAGGTACAAAGACTGAAGAAAACGGGATTGGAAAAGACGGACAGAAGTAACTCCAGCCCAAAGAAAGACTTGGTCTAAAACAGCCGCATTAACCTAAAGAAGGCAAATAACTCAAAATGTAGAGAGTTGGCCAAAAAGTAAGAAAACAACAACAAAACACACTGAGATTTGCATTAACTAAACCAAATTAGGATGAAAATGTAAAACCATTACAAAACAAACAGCCAACTTTGCAGCTTGTTCTCCTACAAGCTGCAAAGTAAACAGAAACCCACTCACTCCATTTGCATCCAGTGTTTCTGAGCTGCCCTAGCAGCTCTTAAAACTTTAAAGTGCAGTGAAATGACTGTTGAACATCAGTGCTGTTTACTATGCAAAATAAACCCACACAGCAACTTTGAGCCTTGAAAAGACATTTGCAGTGGTGATGCCTGATATCTCTCGGAAAAAAACAACAAAAAAACAGAATTAACGCACACACAGAGAAAAGTGATTCCTGGTTTAAGAGACACTTTTCTTTCCAAACATGCCAAACAACTCAGTAATGAACAAACAGCGCGTTTTCACTCACACTTTTAATCTTGCTCACATTTCTTGTTTCTCAAAATGCTCAGAGGGAAATCAATTCACTCCTGAGCAGAAACATTAACAAGTCGAGAAAATTAAACAAAGGGTAAGAAAATGAAGGAAAAATGCATTTACACTGCACAAATATGAACAATTTCCGACCCCAAAGAAACAAAACTAAATAAAAGTTTGGACAAGGGTTAGCCTTCAGGCCGATGTCCAGTGCATAGCACGCTCCAAGATGGGGATTTGGTGCTGGTTCAGAAGAGATCTGTCCAAACTGTGCAGGTCATAGACAAGGTTCATGTTTGTTTGTGTGAGCAAATGTTTCTGAAACTACTGAAACCTGCAGCATGTCAGCAGTACAGTCAGTTTTGACAGGAATAGAGTCAGAAATTTGGCACATGAGAGCTGGTTGTCACATTTATCCATAATGAAAGTAAGGACAGTTTGTGCCCTCTGCACGTCATTAATCAGCTCCATTAATCGAAATGACGCCAAAAATCTAATTTATTCTGGCACAGAAACAGCTTTCAGTACATCTGTTTAAACAATGCATTTTACTCAATCAGGACGATCATCCTGCAGTGAGAAGCTGCACTGGCTGTGTGTTTTTTTCCCCACTTTATCAGGAAAACTTTAGCTTTGTCTGAAAAAAATGTGGATGAGCCAAATTAAAAAAGATATCCAATAAAAGGAAATGAGTTTGGTTTGATTTTAATACTTTTGTTCCATGAAAGGAAGGTTAGGATCGCAGTCCTGATGGAGCTGTAGGTAGTTTCCTTTTTCATTCTCAACATAGGAGAGGTTTAAAAACACCATTATATGTCCAGTTAAAGTTCCAACGATCAGAAAACAGGTTTAGGATTTATGCACAATACATTTCACTATAAAGCATGAACAGAATTAGACAGATGGCTTATCTGTGACCTCATTTCCTTTATCAGGAACAGGCTTTGCTCAGCCTCAACATGCAGAGCTGTAGAAACGGAACGTCAGGATTTCCACAATGTTTCTTATTTTCACATTTTTCTATTAGATTTCTGGATGTTTCTCAACAGTTTTTGTCAACCATTTACCTTCACGATGCTTCATACTCTGAATGTTTCACAAATCCTAAGATAATACAATTTCAAAGGTGTGTTTTGATTAAGCTGCTTCTCTGCTCTTTCTGGATTCTTCTGTCATGCTTAAGCTTAATCTAAAGTAAAGTGTGTTCTTCGTAATGCGCAATTTATTATTGATTCCTTTATTTTTATTTTTGGTGAATGTTTCTCTCTTTTTTTTTTAAGAAAAAAACATGGCTTTTTGAAACTTACTGAGATTCACATGTAAATAATATCGTCTTACACCTGCAGTATAATTATAGCAACTTTCATAAAGCAAGAAGCCTGTAATCCTGAGTCTGACTCTCAGAAATAACCTGAAGCTATTTCAGTTCATTCTGAGCCAAAAACGGGTCACAGACATCTTGAAAAACATTTGATCAGACTGAACTTACATCACTGGTCTTAAGGCAAGTTTATGTGGCAGTTAGTGCAACCTCGGTGTCATCTCTCTGATGAAAGGAAAGGTTTTTGGGAATAAAAGCCAATAAATAGAATAGAATAGAATACAATAATAGAATAGAATAGAATAGAATATATATCTAAGTTTGATTTGGCAGCTCTTGAGCGTTTTCACTCTTTAAATCAAGTCCAGCTCTTCTCAAACCTGCTGCCTCCTCTCCTCACAGTCTCGACTGCTCTGATCATCCTGGTCCTCTCTGTCCGCCAGCGCGGTGTCCAGGTGGACCTCCTCTTCGTCCAGGGTCACCACCACCGGGGGCCTTCGTCTCCTTCCTCCTCCTCCTCCGACAACGCCGCCGCTTCCTCCTTGCTCGGCTTCCTCCTCGTCCTCATCGTCCTCCCCGGCCTCAGTGTCCTGGCTGGCCGAATCCGTGCAGGTGGAGGACAGGGACGAAAGCTTGTGTCGGAGCTCGGCCTGGGTGGGGACCTGGAGGCTGATCTCGTTTGTAAAGGACTCGATCTCTGGACCTTTTAGATAACAGAAGGACTTAATTAGGTGCATTGTCAATGAACAGAGAATGCTGCAGGAGTGACGGCGTCTTGCAGATTCTCATGCTTATTTGGCAGTAATCTTTTCCCACTGGATAATTCAGACATTTGCGTTTTTGCCGAGTTTACAGAAACAAGGACGCGTGCGGACGGGTAGGGGAGGCTGCAGGTTATCCTGGCCCAGTCAAAGTTGAGACGTAAATTGAAGTGGTGTTGAAAATTTATTTTAAAAGACGCTCGCCATTCGATCTGCTAGAACATCTGATGTCTAGTGGCAATGTGATATATGAGAAAAAAGAGGGGGGTGGTTGCATTATGTCTAAATGACGTGAACTAGAGTTCACTGAACTGACAGGTTGCAGTGTGATTTTCTGGACGTAGTGTTTACCTGTGACAGGTGAGGCGGCGCTGTTGTCCTCTCCCCCAGAGTGCAGGAAGACGTCCAGAGCCTCGTGGTCGGACATGTCCATCAGATCCATCTGCTCCAGCATGTCCACGTTGACCTCCATGGAGGACATGCTTCCTATTGGCTCTGGACAGATCACAGTCAGATATCAGGAAGTGCCGAAGCGTGGAAAAGGCAGCAGCAAGGAACTGAGTCCAGGAAGGAAGGCGCTTTGCTCTAAGTCGGAATCGTCACTCACCGATACAAATGCATAAGCCAATGAGCACACACAAGCTGGATGGCGTTTGAGATGTTAAAGCAGGTATGATTAAAAAATGAAAATAAACAATAAATGAAGTGCAAAAGCTATGTAGCTTCAACATGACAGGAAATAAACTTACACACCATTTTCTTTTTATTATTATTATTATTATTATTATTATTATTATTATTATTATTATTATTATTATTATTTAACCAGACCTGAAAAATGACTTAAATTCAAGATTTTCTAGACTGCTTAGGAACCCTGAGTGTGAATGAATACAGCAAATATATAATGCAAAAGCGACTGAAGGGTAAAAGCAAAAAAATAAAAAATAAAAAAATCCTGCTCTGATCATCCTGGTCCTCTCTGTCCGCCAGCGCGGTGTCCAGGTGGACCTCCACCAGGAATCCGTGTTTCAGCCAAACATAACGAGGGAAAAATGACTGAATATCTGCGACAGTATTTAGAGTGAAACTTCTTGACTCCTACATGAAGTAGACATTGTGTATAGATTGTGTTCATGTGAGGAAAAAAAAAAAAAGTTTTTCTGGGAGTTACTACTGTCGTTACACAACATCAACTGTTCCCTCATAGTGAGTTTAATGTTGGACTCTTTATGTTCATTAAATATGACTTAGCCAAATCTTGTACATACCGACAGGGAACGCTCCAAGTCAGCCAGTTTTAGCATTTGCACTGCAGCTTACTCAGCTCTTCAGACACATTATGACAAAGAGCTGAATTATTAGAAGCTGTGACTTTGACAGATTAGACGAGTCATTAATTTTCTAAGTGTTGTACAAAGGATTATACATCCTAGTAAAACAGGACATGTACACAACAAAATTCTCCAACGAAAACGAGCAAACGTATTTCCAATTTTAGATGAAATCTTTCTCATGAACCGACACACTCCTGGATTCACCACCTTGCGGGGCTGCAGAGCCCCACGGTTTGCCATAATGGTTTTGCTGCATGCATCACAGACGGCCAGTCCTGGCACTGACAGGGTGGAGGGTGGGAGTGGGTTAGCAGGGCAGGGTGGAGCAGGGGGGCAGCAGAGTTGTAAGCACATGAGGAAGAAGCGACGTGATCGGTTGTTAGCGCAGGAGTGCTGGAAGGTGCTTTTGCTACCATACCTCAAGGAAAATGAGGAGGAGTAGAAGAGGGCGGCACAGGGAAGGAGAGCAGAGTGAAGAGTCACAGAAGAGGAAAGAAAGAGAGAGAGAGAGAGAAAGAAAAGGGGGATGTTATTTCCAATAGAGGCTGCCTTAAAGTCTCCCTGCCCTTTAAGCTGCAACACAAACACATACAGATTATACACAACAGAATGTCACACCGGGATTAATTCGGACCATTCTTGCATGAGTTTCTCACCGTTAGGCTGTTTCCTACCCAGCATGTTTAATGGAAACAGATCTAATTTGTGCTAATGGCATGCAGACTCCTTCAAGTGCGTATCCATACGGCCTTTCCCGTCAACGCCATGTGAGACATGGGACGGATGACAGATTGCACCCTATGCAGAGCGGTGTCTCCAGGACAGGAACATGAATAAAACAGTGATGCTTGGTAATGTTGAAAAGGCTTTTTGGTCTTCTCGACTAAAAACATCCTTTCCCATCAGACAGCTTCTGACATGCTCCTCTGTTTGCCTTGGTGTGACCTTGCCTAAAAGGGTACCCCTGCTGGGAGGGCTCTTATTGCCTGCAGTGAAATTACACAGAATAAATGCCCGTGTGAGTGTGTGCGTGTGTGTGTGTGTGCGTGTGTGAGTGCGTGCGTGTGTGTGTGCGTATAAGAAACAAAACAAAAAGTAAAGTCTAAGCCTCTTGAGACCAGTTTGTGATTATTACTGGGTTATGATGTTCACTTTGTATTTTCTGTTCATGACAAACTTCCAGACTATTCTCCAGAGTTCTGACTCAAGTCCAAAGCAGCATAATGCCGTGGCCACCATGCATCACAGCGCATTTAGGGTCACATCCAGTCTTAGGTTTGTAACACCCACAGATGTTTACACTAGTGGTTTTTTGTTCTCTAATGTTCCCTACCAAACCTCTCATTCAGTGTTAGTGCAGCGTTTTGTCAACTAACCTTTGGGATAATCTTCCCTTAGATATTTTTGTTAGAAAGCCCACCATGATTCAACAGTTTTCATTTTACTGTTTGTTTTTAGATTTTACTTTGGGAAAAAAAAGAGAAAAAAACAACAACAACATTTCATTAACCACAAGCAGTTTTGACTGACAATAGAAACACAAACCCCACACATTTTCTCCGTTCTTCATCCTTAAATCTCTTCCCTCTAGCTCCATCTCTCTCTCTGTCCCCATTGCTCCACAATCTTCTTTCATAAACTGGTTCCAGGGGATTAACGGAGGAGGATGGATGAGTAAAAGAGAGAGAGGGAAGAAAAATAAATCACATCCCCGAACCCCAACAGAGTCTGCAACGTCTTTTAACACTGAGTCTTTGCAGCGCCACGTTTCAGGACATGCTTTTGGGAATTTGTTCTGACTTTTGGAAGCAAAATTGGGTGTAAACCACAGCAGGGATTCCATTGCAGCTGCATTGCAAGAATATATCTTTATCTATATGACCTGATGACATTATTCATAGTAAAGGCTTGAAGGACAGATCCTCGTTACGGAGTGACAGTGGCTCAGTGTTATCATGTGCAACTAATGTGGATGAGGTCTCTGCTGGGAGCAACGGGACTCAAACATTAAACTCAATGACATGTGGCTTTGTATTCTGTCAAGAATAAGATAGACAGAGATAAACTCATTAGTTCATGCTTCCTAAATCATCAAAAGAGACATTTTCTTCTTCTTACCTCTTCTCTCGGTGATCTGAAGGTATCCAGTGGACAGGTACTGCTCCATGTCTTGTTGGAAAGCCTCCTCAAAGAACTTCTGCCTCTCTTTCAGCTTCACCTGGGGTGTCGGGGCCCCTGCTGGCTCGGCTCCGGGGACTTTCTGCGAGTGCTCCGCGTCAAGCTCCACTGGAAGCGCAAGAGAAGCGAATGCAAGTTAACTTTTTATTTCTAACAAGCGACGACCGTGCGCTACAAAAAAATAAATAAATAAATAAATAATGATGAAGTGGTGCATCTCAGTGAAACATTTCTGTCTTTTCCAGGAGGAAGATTCGGGAGGCCAGACTCAACCCTGACAGGTCGAGGTCAGCGGCTACCGAAGCAGAACGATGTGAAGCTCTGCGCTTTGAGGCGTTCGGTTTTTCTCAGATTCACCCCGGTGTTTGTAACTCAATACTCTGTCCGTCTGCTGTGGGCTGCACAGGAGAGACCAACACACTAATGTCTCAAGTGAATAATCGCCACTGCTGCAAACACATCAGGAAACCAAGAACCAGCCTCCTGCTGTGTGTGTCCTCTGAGGCTCTGAAGCTTCAAAGATGAGTTTCAGGAGAGAGATTTAGTTGTATTGTTGAGAAGCACAGAACTCTGCTGTGACGGTTTACGAGACTCAGGACTCTCAGCCTTCAGATTAGAAGTTTCTACAGTACTAAACTCTGCACTTTGGTCTGGACTTTGACTGGGACATTCTAACATTTGAACATGTTTTGACATAAATTATGATTCTGGCCATTTAGAGTTGTTGTCCTACCAAGAGATGAATCTTCACCACAGTCTCAACCATCTACAGGTTCTTCCAGGATTTCACGTTGCATGTTGCTTCATTAACCACCAGTAACTTTGACCAGCTTTCCCATCTGTGTGGGGAAAAAAAGCCCCAATCCCACAGTGTGATGACGTCACTGCCGTGTTTCTCTGTGTGGATGTTGTGTTCAAGGTGTTGTGCAGTGTTTGTATTGTGCTACATGTACATAATTTGAACACGGAGAAGCAAAAACTAGGTTATATATATATCTGAAATGCAATATATATACATTTTTGTACATTTTTGGCTTATTTAGTGCCTCTTCTGAGTCTGTATACTCTAGTTAAAGATTAATCAATTACTAAATTAGTTGAAAATTATTTCAATAATGGATTCTTTGCGATGAATCATTGTAGCCCTTCATATTCGCGTTGAATCTTTGAGATATTTTAACATAAGGTACAGTTCCTGGTTAGTAGAGAATGGGGAATAGAGAATATGTTTGTCTGAAGGGAAGACATGAACTTTGCGTAACGCTTTCTGACATGATGGAAGCATGACTGTGCTGTTCGTGAGTGTAGGCACTGATGCAGCCTGGAACCATGGATGGGGATGTCTCTTTATTTTTCTCCATTTTTCTCTGACAGACAAGTGTTATATAAGTCCACCCACGAACTACAGCGAGAAAGTCAGTTCAATATGTCACATCAAAACATATTAAGCTGATCCATACATGAGCTGTGATTTTTGATTTAGCTGGGACTAAAAGATTTGGGCGGCTCCTGGATGTTCCTCCGTGTTACGGGAGCGCAGAGTCCCGTGAATTTACATTTTACAGTCTCCCGTTCTCTGCTACCGTGGCGTCAGGGACTCAACACCCCGACATAGAATAGAGTCCTGATAAACTGTGGGCTGCGGCAACAGATGGACACACACAAAACCAAAGAAAAACGAGCTCCCATAAGAGCTCGCGCTGACGTTCCTCAGAGACGCAGTGGAAAGAATAGCACTCTTCTTTTCTCTCTGTCGTTTCTTACCCGGCGTCCAATTTATCTCATTCATCTGATGTTTCATGTTTGTCCCTCATCTTTCCCCCATGACTCTGAACTGCCTGGCTGGTGTGTTGGTGTGTGTGGCTCACAGAGACCGCTCTATTAGATTAGGGGCCTCAGGGAAGCTTTGTTAAGACTGTCAACCATTGTGCAGGGTTAGTAGCAGCGGAAAGAGAAGGCATAATGGAAAAAGAGGCCAGTGTGGTTAGTTATAATTAGGGCTTGTAGACAGACAGTAATAACAGTACTGTTGGATTCTGGGTTTTATTTTATTTGTCTCTAATCTGATTCTCAGTCCATTACTTTCCTGCACTGACTATTTGTTCACGTCTTTGTTCATGCTGACTGAATTCAATCTACTATTTATTTTGTCTGCACCGCGTCTTCTGTTGTCTTATTAAAGCATATATTTCCAACCAGATCTAGGTTTTATTAATTTGTTCATTCAATGTCAAAAATGTGATCTAAACGAATGTATTCCAGGTTTGGACGGTTTTCAGGAACAACAAAAAGGCTCATTCAGGTATGAGCAGTCTCAGTTCTTTTAATATTTGAAATCTGACAGGAAGAAATGATTCCTGACTCTGTGGAAGAGAATGAAATGCTTACACAAACCCAAACGTTAAACTATGGAAACCCTCAATCAGTCTTAACGCAGGTAGATATATCCGTAGAGTGCAGACACCGAGCCAAACAATCTTTATTTACTGGATAGGTAATGGAAACTATTGTTGGCCCACAACTAAAAGAACATTTTCTCTATTTTCATTGAAGCTTTAGTGGTGCACCCTGTAGGAAGGCCCGCCTCAGACAGCAGCTGGGATAATTTGCATAGTCTGTGGTTAAAAATATCAGCCTGTTTTTGTCTATGAGGCCAGCGTGGCTAGATTGCGTTTTGTTGGAAACAAACATTTATTTTATTGACAAGTTCAATGTTTATCACTGTTTATAGTAATATTCATAGAGAAAGTGTTGGCTGCTGCAGCTTATTGTTTATCAGTGTCAAGTGACCCGACTTGTACCGGGGCAGGGATGTCCAAATTGTGGCGCGAGAGCCATCTCTGGTCCCCTGGGCTGCTTTTGCGTGACTTTTGGCCGCAATTCACAGATGGTACAACTTTAGCACAGACATTTGATGCAGGCAAAATCCTTTTTCAGATCATGGCACAAATTTTCTGATAAATTAAAAGTTAGATACAACATGCAGTATTTAGAACGAAGCTTTTGCTTTTGTTTTTATTTTACAGTAAGTAGGACGGCAATTATCCAGTGATATTTACCCAAAACCAGACCTGCCTTTGATTTATTTTTCAGATTTGGGTGAATATAGCAACTGTTTTTGAAGCGAGAGTGGCCCAAATCCTGAGAATAGGCAAAAGTCCACGACCAAGAAAACAGCAAAACCTCCAAATATTAGGAATCCAAATATGGCAATGTCTTATTCTGGGACCTGTGATAGTTTATATGGACCACTCCAACAAAATCTGAAAATTCATTAAAATATTGCATTTTAAGATTATTGTTTGAAAACTAAAATATATATATATAACAGTTTTTTCCCATGACAAATAAAAAACACATAATAGGTGTATTGGAGACGCTTTCCAGCACATATGAAACTAGTCAATACATTTTTATCAGGTTCACAGTCAAGCGTTGGGTAAAGGAAACAGGCAGAAGAACAACTTTTTAAAGGTTTAAAGAAGTTGGCAGAATGAACAAGTCATATTAAAACAAGAAGTAAACATGTGAACATTATTCTACAAGGTTTGGTGGTTTTCAGCTTCAGCAGATGCAAAGCCTCTCATAGAGTTGACTGAAGACTGTGGCTTTGTGTGTTTATTAAAGTGTGTTATGAGTGTCACTGGTAAGTGTGACCAGTGACACACAGGCATAATATTAATACAAACTATAGCATCTCAACATACCACATTTAAACTCTTCTATTGTTATCACCTTCTCTATAATTACCAGCGAGTTTAATGTACCTTACTTCTTTTTAGCTCTTATTTTTCTTTCCAGTCTTCCGTCCTTCTCGCTTCTATTTGCCTTTGCAGCATCACAAACGACAAAGCTACGTACATCCTCCTACACATGGTGCTGTGGCTACAGGAGCTATTTTTAGCTCCCACCCATTTAGCCTAAAGTTGGTGATGATGAATTTCAAATAAAGGCACAAATAAGCATTTCTCCGAGGTCCGATACGTTCTGCCGGTGTATGTGTGCAGCAGCTGTTCCAAGCATCTTCAATGTTATGCTTCTAACTCATGTTGAAGCATAAGCTCACATCAAAACATGACTCACGTGAGCAGTAGTGAATACGCACTCGCAAAGGAGTATATATACATCTGCAAATGATTCAAGGGACCTGAGCTACATTGTTTTAGTCACAGTAGATAATGTAAAGAATGATAAACTACCAACAAGAAAAAAAAAAAAAGAAGCAAAATTATCCAAACACATGAAAGGAATTACCAAAAGAGAAAGACACAAATGTCAAGTTAACATTAAATTGGAAACTGGCAATACAAGTTCAGTGTGTATTGTTGCACTACCTGACTTTGTGGATGCTGCGGTGTGTGATGCATCTGATCCAGCCATAAAAGAAAACTTTTTAAATCCTAAAAATCCCCCCTAGTACCGTACGTTTAAGTCTGCCTGCTCACTTTGCCAGCTTTTATGTATCACATCTGTTTTCAGCTGGTTTTGTGTGCTTCGTATGCAGGAAGCAGAAGCCACAGGAAGAGGGGTTGCACGAGAAACTGCACTTGTTTTTTTCTCACAAACCGTAGTAGAACCATTCAAGTGCCAACTACTGTTGCTTTTCTTTTAGTCGTTTCATTAAATATCTGTAGCACATCTGTTTTCGTTTTACACCAGCATGATTTTGCATGAGACATATTCATATGCATAGATGTGTTTCTATTCATAGAAGCACAGACAGCAAGCGGCATTAGGAGTTACTGTAAGAGGACACGCTGAGAACGGACTGCAATTGAAATGTAAAGCAGATACTCCATCAAAGGTTGCTTGTGACTGTGGGATTCAACTTTTTAGAAGCATGCCGATTTAGTCATCACATCTCCTATCTGGGCTCACATTTCAAAGACTTTTAAAAACATCTTTTCAGCAGCATTTCTGAAGCATCAAACTAAATGGAGCACTTTGAGAATCCTTTAGACTCAGAGGATCTGTAGTCAGAGAGCCAACAGACCCTATTTAAGCATCTGCAGCAGCACTGATAGGCAACAAGAAGCCAACCTTTTTCATATGGAAATATATGAGCCATGAGCAGCAGACTTAATTTAGTGGTGAGCCTTTCATTGACTCTCCAGTAGTGTCCTCTACAAATCAGGGGTATCCATAAGCTGCACCAGTGGAGTCTTGATTCCTTCTTCAAATTTGGTCACATCAGAAACACAAATGTTGAATTTTTTTTTACTTTTTTTTTCTTCCTTTTTTTTTTTTTTTTTAGGATTTTAGTGATGGACCAGAAACATGTGAAAACGAAGAAAAATAATGCATTATATGAAATTTTTGCTGAAGCGAGTCGACTTTCTGCTGTGTGCTTTGATGTAAAACTCTTTCAATGTGGTTCCAGCTGCACGTTTAGGATCTTTATCCAAAACCTTTGGTCCAGTTTTCTGGCTTTCCTCCATCCATCTTTACATCAGCTCTGACCCGGACGAAGAAAAGCTTCCCCACAACATGAGGTGCCATGTCTTACAGTGGAAATGATGTGTGCCATTTAACGTAGGAAGGATCTTTCATGTGGTTGAAAAAGAAAAGTTACATTTTGGTGTCTTCTGACGGCCTGCATCAGGGGAGCCAAACTCAGTTTCATTTTGGGCAATAATAAAAAATCCGAATGTTCTTAAAGGGCCGGTTGTGCCAAAATATATTGATAAAACCAATTAAACTGTTAAAATACTAAATAGCTGTTCCTCCAGGATTTTGTGATTGCTTTAGTGATTTTAGCAATCAAAATGACAGATTTTGCAGTGCTGATTTAGAGAAGTTGGGAAATTGTATGATTTTTGTGCTAATGTATGATATTGAATCTGACTTTTTATTGTTCGCCATATCAATTATGGACTATAACTTGACATCAAGAAAAGCTGAGGCAGCGGTCTCTTTCAAACTCAATGTTTTTGACAGATTTTGAGAGAATTTGCAGTAAAATCAGAAAATTGATGTGGAGATTTGTTGACTTTGTGTGAATTTTGCAGATTTGTGAAAAACTGGAGGGACTTTTTGATATCATTTCTTTATTTGAGGACTGTGCGCCACAATGTCCAGATTTCTGTTTGTACAAAATACTAAGAAACATTTTAAAAATGTTGTTCTATTTTGCAATCGTGTCACTGCTTTAGGTGCCAACATAAAATCCCAATAAAATCTGTATGTTAGGATCTGTGAACACAGGCACTGTGGATGGGTTGTTTGAAACGGGATGGGATCTGCTGTCCAGTTTGCTTGTAGTTTCAGCCAAAAAAAAAAAAAAAAAATCTGGGCCTGGAGCCATCTGCCTCTATTTCTGTGCTTATGTGGAAAAAGAAAAACTGAACGTGACAGAGAGAGAAAGAAGGAGTGGCAGTGCGATGCAGGACAAACGTCGTTTTTCGGTCGTCAGAGAAAGACAACAAGCCCAGAGTCATTTGTCAGTGCTATTTATTTTGCAGAATTTGACACCTTGTGTCGCCAAACTCTGTGTTGCTTCTATAAAATAAAAATAAATGTTGTCATAAATAGATTTGCTTTGAGATGGTATCTGTATTGGACTGAATGTATTTTGTGATCAGCGGTTTATTGTGCTTTTCAAGTAGTCTGCAGCCCAATCACTATGAGAAAAGAATAATCTGTTTTAATCCATTCATACCTAAAAAGTAGCCCGTTCCATCCGACTCGCTACACAGATAAAACTATGCGGCGCGCTCCATCCTTCATTTAAATGAGTTGTCTAGTCGCAGATGGATTTGTTTTCTAGCCTCGTTTTTTTCCCTAAAACTGCACCACACATCTTGATGTCCAAGAGGCAGGGCGGACGGTGAGAACAGACAGCCACTTCAGCTTCTTCTTCTTCTTTTTCTTCCTTTTCTTAAGCCCTGCTCACTCAGCCCTGGTATTTTTAGATTCTGTCCGCCTCGCTGTATCTCTCAAGTGCTCAGGTTTCCGCCAAAGGCAGCCCCCATGTTGTAAATAACACACACACACACACACCCCATCACTTACTCTCTCCTCGACACGCTCACACACCCAGAAAGAATCACTTGCAAGCTGCTGAACGAATACACACGACACAGGCAATGCATTTCAGACAATCGGAATGAACTTTGAGTGGCAGATTAGAGTACAGTACAATACACTGCCTACAAGGGGCGGTTGCTCTTGTGGCTGAAGAGTGATTTTTTTATTTATTTATTTTTTTCTGGAGCAGTTCACTTTGATGCTGTTGTGTGATAATTATAAGTCATATATAGTTTGAGTTAGTTGGGGAATCCCTGATATTTCTGTTTCCAATATGTGTTTGTATTCTTTCCAGTAAGTAACATCCGCGGTCGCTTACTAAATTAAGTGACCATAAATAAAAACTTCAAATTCCTACAAAGATGAACTTGTCAGATGATTCATCTCTTTTTACTGAAATGAAACACTGTAACAATAGGGTAAGTGTGTTTTTAGACACCGTGTGGTTTAAACTGTACATGTTCCTGTTTGCCTTATTGTTGTTCCTGTTTAAGAGGGCATTACAGCAGAGTGATGTTTTGCTTTGTGGGCTACAAAGTGCTCTCCATGCTGTGTGGGTGACGAACAAAGTTTACCACACAGGTTTTCATGCTTCCTATGATCTGCCACAAGAGGAATTGCTTTTCCAGTTTTTATTCTCAATTTTTCTCTGTCAACAGAGCAAGTCCTTCAAAACCAGGGCGTCATGATTGTAACATTTACATAATTCTACTATGTGCACACACTAGCATACTTTAAAAAGCAGGATTTGAGCTGAAACTATTACAGGTGGATTTTAAATTGCGTTGATCTCGGATGCATATCATCTCGAAGCACCGCGATCGTTTTTGGACAGGAGTCTGAAAATGCATCAGTTTGTGTCCAGAACCGTGGAAGCGTAGTGAGACAAATAAAAACGTTTCTGCTTTATTTACCTCTCACTCACAGCTGGCTGAGAGCAGAAACTCAGTTTGACTGGTTCATAATCAAATTAGCGTTTGAGATGATGTGGCAGCAACGGTCGATAAAGGGAGTCTGAAGATGGGCCTCGTCGAAAGAAAATGAATGCAATAAAAAAAAACAAATTCAGCAGGGATGTTTCTGAGTTGAAGTGTTATCTGTTAGTTCTGCAGTTACTGAGTGAAACAAACTCCTTGGTCATACACCTGGCTGCAATCAGCAGCTGCGTTGTTGACATTTACCTGCCATTAAGACCAACTCTTCCTGCTTCAAGCTGCTTTCTGGGTATAAGTAGCTCATAGCTGCTCTCCTTCCTGCCCACATCTTTAACTGTTTACTCTTATTCATCCCAAGTGATACGTGATGAACACCTCAAGGTTCCTTCTCTTTCTCTGTCGGTGGCTATAATCGCCACAGTGGGAGAGTGAAAACAGATTAAACCAGTTTTCTAACTACACATGTAACCAGGCAACTGTACGCCAACATGCAAGTTGGAGCTCTGTAGGAGGGCTTCTTGTCTCCTGCTTAGTCATTTGCAGTGAGGACACCAACAGAGAACAAATTTATTCTTAAAAATTAGATGGTTACGGATACCTCACTGCTTATGGGACCTCCTCTATTGATAAAACATGGATGATGTGGATAATATAATTTGACTTCTCAACATAACGGATGCTCCACACTAACGTGGCAAAAATCAAGCTTTCATCGACAGCGGTGTGGTTTACTGCCTGTTAATTAGCATTGCATGCAAAAAAGTAGACGCATCGATTGACACAAACTGCTTAGACAAGACGAAATATGTGCAGATCCCCGCAGGAGCATGTATGCACAACAACAGGCCTTGCATCAAATCAGAGGCGTGAGTTACTGTAGCAACCCAAAGATTCACAGCACAAAGACGCATGCTGGACTCAGGAACGTACCAAGTGCAGGACGGGGGGGGTTGAAGGTCACATGCGTGAGCCTAAGCTTGCAGAGATGAGAAAAATACTCCTTTCAGTCTCCAAAGGGTATATAAGAGGGAATGCTTTTCTCTCACGATACAACCTGACATAAATGAACAACAGTGACTCTGTAGCCAATCTAAAAAATAAAAATAAAAAAAAAACCTTCCTGAGGTTGAACAAGGCACAACATTTTAGTTCTCAGTAGTTTGGTAAATTACATAATACATATTAAGGACAGAACAATTAAACTTACTTTTAGCAGAAGTGTTTTTGTGTTTGGTTGTGTGGGGAAAGGATTCTCTCAAAGCAACAGAAAACAGCTTCCCTATAAAAGAGAATAGCATGCAATGGAGTAAAGTCTAACTTCAATGAAAACGACACAGACAACGGTAGTTAAAAACTACTAGAATGTTGCAGATTACAGAAGATCCTAGGAACTTTGTTTCTATCTTGGTGTTTTGCTGTTGTGTTCAGATCTACCTGTTCAGTCACAAGGCTGAAGGCAACACTTACTGCAGAAAAACACCAGTGTTGTTGGACCTCCTCGGTTTATCAAACTGATTGAGCTGATTATTATTTTTTCTTTTATGTCTTTTTTTTGTGTGTGTGTGTGGCAGGTGTTTTCCCTGACACCTGCCACTTGATGGAGTCTGCATGCTTGACAAGGCAGTGAAGTGAGACAGACTGCAGTCTTTGGTTATGATGCGTAATACAACCACAGCTACATTTCCCAGCTCTCCTTTCGCGATACAGCAAACAGCTGCACTGTGCTTTCCAGCTCTGGGATATTTAGGAATGCCTGACTATTTGTTTTGTTCTCTGAATGGGAGTTTTAGACCTAAATACTATGTGTATAAAAAGCCTGAAGGAGAAGAAGCAATGTGTTCCAGTGAAAGTACTGGAAGGATGTAGTGTGAATGTTTTCTTTTGTTTTTTTGTTTTGTTTTTTTTTTCCCAATCCATCTGCCAGCTGACATTTACAGCACACTTCCCATGCTGCAAGGCATCTGGCCTTTTTAAATGTGTATATTCAGTATAACGTGTGTATGTTAGCATGGATTCAGGTGGAGCTGATAGGAGGCGGATTCACAATGAAAGGGGACAGATGGTACGATCAGCAGGGAGGAGACTCTGAATAGCGCATATTCAGCCTGCGTTTGACGACTTTATAAATGAATCTCAAATCCCGTTGTCAGGAAAGTAAATAAGAAAGGACATTTTTTAAATTCTGTTTAACAAAAGTAATTATTTTAGAAACTCACCAAGTTAGATATAATGTGAAAATGCTATGAGCCAAACTGAGAAAAGGCAACGACTCAACTTGAATGTGAATGACAAAATATGATACCAATAGCCATCAGGTTTATTTTTTTTCCCATGTTTTTGCTTCTGACTTAATGGCCCCTCTATGATATTTTATTTTTTGTCTTCTCTTGATAGGTTTGGATCAATGTGTGCAATGTTACCATCAAAGTACTATTTGTGTGCAATATTCATAGAATTTCATTGTTCCTAAAAGCATGCATGTATGTAAATTTTGTGATACATATTTTATCACAAATCATGAACAAATCTTTATATTCTGGTCTTTCATCCCCAAAGGCTGTTTGCTCTTCTTTCCACTTCAACTGATCAGCTAAATTTTATGATTTGGTCAAAATGAACCCTAAGTTTTCTAAATTACTTCTTTAAAAAAGTGCATTTGATTAACCCTGCCGTAGTAAATGGTCTACTAGACAAAGATATTTTTGCCTTAGGGATCAGTAGAGAAGAGAATGACTGTCTCAGATATTGTCTTTAGTACACTGTTAGAGTTTTAATGTTTCAATTATGCATAAACATAAATTCTTAAACGTGAAACCCTTTCTCTTCAAGTGCAGCTCATACTCAGGAGAGAGTTGTAATTTATGCCTCATTTTGAAAGCAATGGTGTTGATGTCTACATTTTAGTGTTTTTTTTTGACACAAGTCGACAAAGCACAAGTGAAAACGTGTTTAAAATATACTTTGGCTCAAATGTCTGGCTATTTGCTTTTCAAGAGCTCCGTTTTTACTTGGAAGCACAAGCTTGCATACCACCCACCCCATTCGGAGGCACGGATCCAGCAACAGAGAAAAGGCAGTAAGATCCATAGAGAGGAGGCCGTTTTATCTGACAACAGCTGACAGCGCACTGTCAAACAGTTAGTCCATCCAGCAAGAAGAGAGCAGGCAGGGAGCGAGTGGACTCACCCAGCTCATTATAAGCCTGTCAAACTATTCCCAGATCAAAAGCAATTTAACCAATTTACCAGTTTACCCCAAGTGAACAGCTCCACATTAATCTGTTTATGCAACACACAGGAAAAAAAGGTGTAACTAATGTTTGTGGCATGGCTGAAAAAATGAGGTTACACGATGTGTCGAAATTAAATCCCAAAGCTAATCAAAATATTGCAGTTCCGGTCTTGCTTCGTTTACTGCTGAACGAAGCAAGTAAAGCTAAACACGTCCTTACAGAAAGGAATTAAATGCGTCTCAGTGAATAGCTTAAAAAAGAAATTACACATCCCATATTCTTGTCTGTGCTCAGAGATAAAATACGGGAGAAAGGCACATCCTAAATCGATGATCAGCCAATTGACTTGGCTAAACTATGCCTGAGATGGATGTAAATAATTACCCTCTGGAATGTTTCCCCAGTACGTTAAGCAGGATAGGGCAGCGACGTTCAGTGTTGGGAAAAGTGAAATCATACCACTCACCAGGAGACAATTGAAAACCCTCACATTCCAGAAGCAGCCTAATTCAGAGATGGATGAGCTGGTGAAAAGAGGGGCAAAAGCTGAGGAGAAGAGACATTTTCCGACAGGTTAATTACTTGCCTTGAAGCGAAGCTTTACTCACGCTGATAAAGCAACGGCTTAATGACTGTGCACAAACCTGGCCACTCTGATCCTTACAGCAAGGAGGGGAAGGCAAAGTAAGGCAGACAGAAATGAAATACCACCTTGGGTACTTTGCTCTGGCAAATGAGCGTCTTCTACAAATGGACTGAGATTAGTCAAGTTACGGAAAATGATTAGGCACATGGATACTCTATAGATATTGACGTCATTCATTTATATCCATTAAATACTTGTACTTTAAGAGTAAAAAACTTAAATTTTGAGGCAACTCTGCAAGCTTCCCTCCTTTTGTTGCAATAAACCCATCTTTATTGAATGCACATCATCAAAACAAAACAATATAATCGCAGTGTTTTCTCTTGTGTGCTGTACTGTAGAAATAAACTGAAAACAGGGACAAAAACCACAGGGATGCAAGACGACGAGCACATCAGTGCACATTTGAATATCTTGCTAAACCACAGACTGTTCACATCTTTTTGTTGATATAATGAATCTGGCCTTTACCTATCAATCTATTCTATAATATTAAATGTTATGGAGAGGGCACTGGCTGCTGCAACTTCTTGTTTGTTTGCTTTGTGACCTGATTTGCACTCAAGTGCAGCTCAGAGAAAGAGATCTGAACAGAGACCAGCCGAAATACCGTTCAAGTTCTGCAGCGTTCAAAGCAAAGCACCAAGTTTATGAGGCGTGAAAATAACCTTTTTTATGAAGGATTTTATTTTCTTCTACAAAGTAACAGCATCCATTTTTAATTAAACAGCAGGATTTCTTATTTGCACTTTCAAATATTTTTCAGCTTCTGCTTAAAATTCAGCTCCCTGAAATAAAAGTTGCTTACTCACACCTTCAAAAGATTCTCTACCTCTTTAAATAAAGTGCTTCCTGTCTGCTAACTAGACAAGCCAATTGTGTGAGAAGGCGTACTTTAACATTGCTGTCATCTCTAGTGATACATTCTGACCTCATAGAGTTGACTCTATCAGGAATCCATGAAGAGACAGAACTACAGTGGGAGAACAGGGTTCACTTGCGACCAGATGTTTGTAAAATAGTGGAAAACTTATGAAAACAAAAATAAAAACATTTTGCTCTTAGGTTGAAAATAAGAGCTATATCTTAAAGAATTTCCTTCCATCCATTTTGCTAGTTTTGTTATCAAAGGACTAGCTGTGGCATATTACAAGATGATTTATCAACAAGTCATATAAAAAAAGAGAGCAAAAATGAAGGTATTTCTCTAGTCTAAATACCTCACTTCTGTCTGAAAACAGTGGTAGCAGAAGAAATACAGCATAAAGTCATTTGGAAAGCAGAGATAAAGCTCAACTTGTTTTAGGTGACGCGTTACAACATAACCCAACCGGGCCATGTTGGAAGCAGTATAGTTTGGCTTCCAGAAATAACGGATAATTTCATTGGGAAGTAAAATAAGTAGGACACAGTTTTGTTGTGAATCAGTAAAACCGAGACAGAATATTATTCTTCACAAAAGTATACAATGCCTCCAACTACAAACTCGTGAATCTTCAGCTGAAAAACCCTGACTTGAAGATTTTTTTTTTTTTTATTGCTGCATCTATTCTCTTTGGGCACAAATTTGCGCCTCATCTCAGAATATGTGCTTTGATATGCGACACAGTTGTCACTCTGGGTGTAAGAACCCTCCCACACACATGTTCACTGTGATCAATGTTTCATCAGTCAATGTCAGAGTTAGAGCAAGAACTCTTATGGAAGAGATGCGTGCATGAAGAGGAGCAGATAAAGCACACATTATTTTAAACACAAAGCATCTTGTTAAACCAGAGAATGAATTTAAAGCAGGTGTTCCGACATACGCTCATTTAGGCTGTTCTATTATTTAAGCTAATTAGGAAACATGTTTTGCAAATTTTGGAATTAATGTCTGTGCCGTTAGAGGATGAGCAGCACTGTGAGAGATTTTCACTTACTTTAATTCGCCAACACTCATTGGTTATTTTACAAACCGATACTCTGGTTATTTTCTACTAGTAAGGAAAATAACCAATGCCCAATTGTTAGATATGTGGGTACAAGATGGTTTGTTTGCGGATACAAAATGGACGTGGAACAGGACAAAATTGTGAGGTGTTGGTACAGGATCAGGGCATGAAATGTCAAGGTGGCAAGCTGACCTTGACCCCAGCCCCACTCCATCCACACTGAAATCTGTCCCAGTGCTAAAACTGGCCTGTGCAGTGCAGTTAAGTCACTGGATTTTGCTGAAATCGCAGCTTCTGACCAGCTGAGATGCTTGGGATGGGATGTATGTGTGCAGGGATGTCGAAGAGGCAGCCAAGTGGGATAATTGAACTAACTGTAGAAATCTATACAAACATGATTCCTTCATGTTCCCAAGAGCTTCTGTTATGTAATATGATGACAGAGTCAATTGAAGGCAGAGCCTGAGATTATGTTTAGGTCTACGTCTGCATGTTGAAATACAACAATAAATGGACGGAGCTCCTCCTATGTCTTCCCAACATAATTTCAATAAGTCTTCCAAATTTAACTTGCGCTGCATTCTTCTGATTTTAAAAAAGTAAAGAATAGACCTGAAGTCCGTCTTGTAGGAGGCTCAGCATGTAGGAGAAAATGATCCGCTCAGATCTGATCAAAATTGCATCTTTTTGCCAAACTTCACCTGGTGGATCATATCGACCTGAACACAAAGCGAAACATGGTAGTTAATGTACTGAAGTTTCCACCAGCAGCACAGAGAAGCTGGATTATAATAGTTCAGAGCAAAAATAATTTCATGTCACATAGTGACCCAATCAGAGACCAAACCAAAAATGCAAAGGTGAAGTTTGTAATGGTCACGTCAATCTATATAAATGATGTTTCCACAGAAAATGATATTTGCGAAGACAATCCGAACATAGTTTTAAGTTAATGCAAGCCACTTTAACATTTAGTAGTAACATCAAAGCATCTCCAGTTTCAGATAACAATCAGTGCAAGGGATTCTGTTTTGTGCTTCATCCAGGAGACAAGAAAACTCATCACACTTTTGGAAGAAAAATACCTGATTAGTGCCACAGAGACAATGTGCCACTCTGACAATCCATCTGTTGTTTTGTTGTACCTGATTTCCAAACCGTCACCTGGTAAACAGCACAAAACCCTCCCTCCATCCCTCACTCAGAGCCACATGGCGGGCAGGTTTTATGCGTTACACGTCTGACACGTACCCATTTATCACACACCAAATGATAAATCTGCCAACGAACTCTGCTGAACAAACACAACATACAGCAACATCTTTGCAGAACCACCAGCAGCTTTTTTCAGACAGAATCACAGAAATGTTTTTGAACGTGAGGACAGAAAGAAGGAAAGAATATATTTATGACACCAAGTCAAATTTATCAATTTATGTAACAGAGCATTTCATTTTGTGAAAGATCAGAGGAAGGTTGCTGCAAAACAAACGCAGAAAAATTTATTTTGGGGGGTTTTGATCCGAGACAAAGCAATGCCGACTGTTTACCACACCAAGGATAGCAAAATGCTCCACAGTACAACATGAGGAAAATTACATGTAATGAAGCAACTGTATAACTAAATACATATTTCCAGTCAGCTCAAAATGTTGCTGAATATCAAGCCAGGATGTCAAATCTGAATCCGAACTCAATTACCTTTTTTTTTTAGAAGTATTATATTTAAATTTGAGCATTTTTTATTTCTAAGATGTTAAAGCAATGGCTTAGAAATGAGTAGATTGGAAAAACAACCAAACACCCAAAAGGAAAAACAACTGTCCAAGATCACTTTATGAGACTGCAATTAAGTCTGTCACTTTCTAGCCACAACACAGAAGAATATAGGGTGACTCAAGACTTTTTCACAGCTTTGCCTTGGAACAGCTGGGTAAACATATGACTGTAAAGGAATACGCTAAAACACTATATACCTGCAGAACACTTTCAACTTGCTGGAAAATAAAGAATAAACTCCATCACACAGTCTCACTTTACAGAGAGTTTGGTTTCGGACCTAATTAGAGGATCTCTAGCTGTCTTATCGTAAGTTCACTGCTCTAAATTTTCTTCCTCTCCATTTCCCAGAGGAGTAGGAGGAGAGGAGAGAAAAATCTGATACCCCACCTGCTGAGGTACTTCACACGGGGAAGGAAAACACAATCTGAATGCCATCTGCGACCACAATGCCAGACAAAAACGTCGATTCTATCTGCTCAAGATCTGATAACAAAATAGATGTGGGAATTTGATATCTACAGTATCTGTAGGAGAAAACAAACTGTAGTCTGCTCACTTGTCTGTTTGTATAAACCAGTGTATTTCTGCACACTTTAACGCAAGCTGTCATCCAAGTCCCCATTTAACAGCATATCCAGACACATTTGCGAGGGTGTCTGAAATCTTCTGACAGCTGAATTCAGATTAATCTTCCTCTTTTTTTCACCTCGGATGCATCTTCCGAAACTACACAAGTTCCAAACGTGCTTGTAAAATTATACATCAATCAATGTTGCCCTTAAATTACAGTTATCATTCAAGTACGTATCCTTTTGTCCAGTATGTTTTGCATCATGATGACAAGTAACGTTTGATTTGTGGTTTCTACTAGAAAGGAAATCAGCAGAAAATGACTCTCCGTCACTTCATTGTGATGACTAAGACGAAGGTTTACAGTAAAGCATTTGAGTTGTATCTAATTCTAGATTTAGAATGTCTTAAGATCTCAACATCAATACTATTTATAAATATGGTTCTCGGTGCAGTTTTAAATAAATTTTAGTTGCTTTGTTGCATTGTGTTACATTTCTCTTTCTCTGTAATTAGTTTGAACTTCTCAACTTTCATATAGAGTTTATATTGCTTGGTCACTTTTCAGGCTATTATTTAAAGCAAATCCTCTCATTTCTATTCTGCAGATTTGAGCTTTTTAATCCGTCGTCTCATCATCCAGCAGGGGAAGCTCAGTAAATTTGGTTATTTAAAAAAAACAGCATGAGAATCTTCCATATTCAACTTAATCTGGAGATAAAACTGGTTATCAGAGTCCTCTCTGATTCCTGCACCAGCCGAGTCTGCAGATGTTGTTCTAAAAATGTGCTACAGTAATATAAAATATGGCTTCAGGGGCCCCCTGACACTTGGGCTGCTGGGTTGTGTTTACTCTTAGCTGCAGCTTTATGCGCATCGAAGGTCTAAGGCAAAATGCAGTTTGGCTCACCTTCTTAGCAGCTTGTTAACCCTTACAGAGTTGTTGATTTGCATGGTGAGATCTTTCAAAAAAATTATTTTTAAAGGCATGAATCTTAATTACACTGAGAAATAAGTTTTATAAGAGCAACATTTTTTTCAGAATGCAGCAGTTTACTGACAATAAGTTGCTTTGACTGCTCTGTTGCATGAAATTTCATCTTATCCTTTTAAAAGCTGCACCGAGTTTGGTTTGCTTCAGCAATGAAATACATTTTGAAAGTTTGTACTGAGAGAAGACTTTAATACATGAGTTTAAATTTAGCAGATCGAAGAGAGAAGTCAGAAGCATAAGCATTATACAGTGCAGTTGAGGAGAAAAATATTGTCATAGAATTACAGGTGTTTAAACTCTGGCTATCATGTAACACGCTCAACTTGAGATGGAAATTTTCCAGATGAGGAATCTTTATTTATTTGGGAAGAAAACACGTTAGAGACGGTTTTAAAAACCAGGGCTGGGATCAATTCCTCATAAACAAATAAACAATAGAATCCTAATTTACATTTCTCCCTCATATGCAGTTCTGGTTGAATGATTACATAAACTTATTGAGAACATCAATTTTACATTAATTTAGGACTTTAAATTATTTATTTGAATTGGGCAGAAGGAGTAAACCTGAGAGAAGTAATTTAATGCACAGTTTTTAATTCAATGTCCCAAATGTAAAACATATATCCAACCATGAAGCATAACCATGCCTGTGACTAAATCATACATGAATATGTTTTATGCATATTTGGAGAAAGATGAAGATTATACACTGTTTGGCATGCCCACTCAGCATGAAATTTACATGAACCTAGAGCAAAATAACAAAAGCATGTGGTATATGTCAAAAATACTAGTTTTATTAATCATTTATTGTTTTTAAAGAGCTCAATAATCTTTCCATCGTGGAGGATGGTGTTGCAAATTTCTTCTTGCAGTCTGTCCCCAGCTCCACTGCAACAAACTACAATTTAAAGAGTAGAATAAATACTGTAGACTCAGATCCAATCATTTTGTTCATTACCTTTAGTGCCCAGAACCCTTGAAATGCTGCCTTAACAGCTTTCTGTTTGTAAAATTTATGACTTGCCGTCATCGTCCATCTCCCTTCAGTTTCACCTGTTTCCCAATTTATTCTGCCTCCTCTGCAGTTTATGCCTGTCGTTTCGCTTCTTGTTTATCAATTCTTCGTTTCATTGAGCTACATTCTTCATCACCCAGCTTCTACTTCCTCACTCTTTAATTCTTTTATCCGTCATCTGTTGTCTGCTTCTCATCGCTCTCTTTCTCCCTGTGGCAGAATCCCAAAAGCACCTTCGGTGAGAGAACGTTCTTTCTGTTCTGGCTGATAGATTGTGATCTGTCTTGTCATTACAGTTCAGCAGAATAAACAATGTTAGTGTTGAGGAGGAGACATAGAGTCTACGCTTTGCCCACAGCACCTGCTATGCCAGGTGGACACAGCTTGGGAAGAAGAAAGATGGACACAAGGGACAGAAGGTCGGAGACAAAAAAAAGAAAATGGAAAAGTAGGAAATTTTCTTTTCTTGCCAAAGAAAATTAACTAAGGTAAATGGCTTAATAACGCCTGACCTTGTAAAAAATTGAAATATAATAAAAATTAATGTCTGTATGATAAAAAAATAAATAAAAAAAGCAAAAACATGACTAGTTCTAATCGTGGCCTGCTGTGGCTCTCTAAAATGTGCACAGCCCCTTTCAAATGCTAAATTTTTCTTTTTCCATTTAAAAAATTGTGACAAATCAAAATGTTGTACCTTTATGTTGTGCCATTAACACAACTTAATTCACCAGAAAAGCAAACACAACAATGAAAAGACAAGACTGGAACAAGGTCAGAGAAACTGAAAAGAAGTTGAGAGCAAAACAGAAAAGGTTTTTCAATAAACACAGGTTTAGTGCTCTATATGTGTCTGCAATCCTCTCCACACTATGTCTGGAATGAGCAGCAGAACTCTCGTCTCTCATATGAAACCTCCAGATGTGACTAAAATGTCCTAAAATCTTGTGAGAAATTCTGTTTTTGGGCTATATTTCCAAATGACATGTTTTGGTACAAAAAAAAAACAACAACAACAAAAAAAACAAACAAACAAAAAAAAATAAACAAACTGAATTTCTGAGAAAGAGCATCACACCCACCATCGTGCTCTGGGGTTACTTTTCTCCAGATGGGGGTGAAGTGTTTCTGAAGTGAATAAAGTTCTGAATATTTCCAAGTTTCGGTAGTTTTTGCTGAAGAACTCCAGTTGTTTTCTAGAAAGCAGAAGACGAGGAGGAAATTTCATTTTTCAGTATCGCAGTGAGTTTATGGAAGTTTCTCAATCGGTAAAAGAAAATTAAAAGAATTAAAAGTTTTGAATTCAAACTAAATTTAAAAATGTTAAATTTTGACTTCTTTTTTTTTTTTTGTTTACACCGATAACCTATATTCTTTTTACCTGCATAGTCAACAAACAGAATATCATTCTGATTTTACTTGACCTCACTGCTGCCTTTGATACAGTCGACCACAACATTTTAATATCGCGATTACAGCACATTGTAGGTATTGGTGACACTGTTCTTTATTGGTTCAGGTCCTACCTGGAGGATAGAACATTTTCAGTAAATATTAGAGACTCTGAATCATCTACTGCTTCAATGCCATATGGTGTACCACAGGGCTCAATTCTGGGCCCACTGCTTTTTTGTCTGTATTTACTGCCTCTGGGTTCTATCCTTAGGAAACATGGGATTTCATTTCACTGTTATGCTGACGATTGCCAGATTTATTTTCCCCTGAAGCAGATTCTTTCTGCTTCAGGGGCAAGACATGCCATCAAACATCTCCTGGCATGTCTAGGTGATATTAAAGCTTGGTTGGCCTTGAACTTTTCAAATTTTAACAAAAAGAAAACAGAGGTGATGGTGTTCGGACCCAGTGGCTCCTGTGAGTCCTCCTCCGTTGACCTGGGACCCTTGGAGGTGTATTTTAAACCTGTTATTACAGACCTTGGTTTTAAGGTGGACAGTGATTTTAAATTGGACAGCCAAATTAGAGCTGTGGTTAAGTCCAGTTTTTATCAGTTGAGGCGATTGGCATCAGTGAAATCTTTTCTTTCCAGGCAGCATTTTGAAACAGTGATCCACGCTTTTATTTCAACTCGACTGGATTACTGTACTGCGACAGACTGGCGACCTGTCCAGGGTGATCCCCGCCTCTCGCCCGGAACGCAGCTGGAGATAGGCACCAGCAACTCCCGACCCCGTTAGGGAGAAGGGTGACGGAAAATGGATGGATGGATGGATGGATGGATTACTGTAACTCTCTATATCTGGGAGTCAGTCAGTCACTGCTCTCACGTCTGCAACTTGTTCAAAATGCAGCTGCACGACTTTTAACAGGAACTCGAAAGAGAGAGCATGTAACTCCTGTCCTGGCCTCACTTCACTGGCTGCCTGTATATTTTAGGATCCGTTTTAAAATTCTTGTGTTTGTTTCTAAATCACTACATAATCTTGCCCCAGCTTACCTCACTGAGCTTCTTCACCCTTACATACCTTATCGGTCTCTCAGGTCTGCAGATCAGTTGCTCCTGGAGGTATCGAGATCTAGAAGGAATCTCAGAGGGGACAGGGCTTTCTCTCTTCTGGGACCTAAGTTATGGAAGGACCTGCCTTTGCAGGTTAGAGAGGCCCCTTCACTGTCCACTTTTAAAGCTCGTCTTAAAACACATCTGTTTTACTTGGCTTTCAACTCCAGCGAGATCTAGTTTTATATTGTATGTTTGTTTTAAACTGTAAGAGTTTTTATTTGTTTTTATTGTGTACAGCACTTTGTATCAGCTGTGGTTGTCTTAAAGTGCTTTATAAATAAATAAAGTATGGTATGGTATGGTATGGTATCTCGATATGACAAAGCCACTGCCATCTCCTTAACCTGACAAATATGCCACCATGTTTACACGCTGTTGGAGTGCAAGTCAATTATCAGAGCTAATCACTTTTTCTTTATGTAATCCAGACCTCATGAAGAAACGAATGCATGAAAATTCATCTTGTGAAAGACACAAGGGACACAGCAGAGACACAACTGTGTCAACACATGATTCCAACAGCAACTACTTTATTTAAAGTGTTAGAACTTTCAAACAAAAGCAGATATCTGTCCCTCATGGGCTACCATCTGCTTGTTTTTAGATGTTAGTAATTCTTCCTTCAATTATTTACTACTCTTGATTTTATTAAGATGAGTAGCTGCAATGTTATTAAAACTGCATCTCAGTAAGAGTGATAAAGAGGGGGAAACTGCAAGTGATTAAATTTGATAAACATTTGTTTTGACAGAAGGGTTTTGGTTTGCCTTCCCACGTTAAAATATTGCCTCGTGACTTCAGCCATCAGAGACGGTGGGAGAGCTAGTTACTCCATCGTAGTTCAATAGTCCAGAACCCTCTTATTAAAGCAGCACAAAAGACTAATTATATCTGCAGTGCTTTGATTTACATGCAATTAAAGTTTCATGTGAACCCAGATAAAGCAGACGAAGGGGTAGGAGGAGGAGGACGGGAGAGAAGTGACAGGCTGGAAGAGGTGGTGGTGGTGGTGATGGTGGTGGTGGTGGGATGAAGAAGAGACAAGATTAAAGAACACAGCAGCCACTGAAGCAGATTTCTTAATGCCGTAAGAAAGGAAAAGAAAGAAAGTTGTTGACAGCAAGAGGTGATGAGAAAAGAATAGATGGGGGGGGAAAGACCAGAGAGGAGAGGACATGCGAGGCAAGCCATCATTTGGCAAGAGAAGTGATGACACAGCACATCCATCTCAGTGGCAGGTGACTGCTGTTGCTCCTTTAGAGACGGTAGGGAGGAGAGATCTGCCTCACTGCCACAATGTCAACACACTACACCCAGTCAGGCTGGTCAGACCATAAATGCTGTTCATTTTATCACCTGAAGCATGTATTTATTGAAATGACACCGCAAACCATGGTGGCATGCACACTTTGTAGAACTCCATCTTTGGTGAGGTGCGTCATTTTATCAGTCAAATAAAACAATTCACACAACGCAAGAGCAAAGAAACGTGTTCCCTCTCCCAGACTGTGAGAACAAAAGAACGAGATTCTGTTCTCACAGCTCCTGTTTGGAGAGTTTTGTTTTCCCCATATGTAGTGTCCAACAAACTCTGTGATTGAAATATGAAATACAGTATATGTTTTATGTGTAGGTGTGGTTACTTCACTGACAGACGCTGCTGTGAAGGAGATCAATGACAACTTTGCAAAGTTCTCTGCAAGCGCTTGAGATTCTTGCGAAGTCTGAAATGTCCTGAACAAAAAGAACTTTGTTTTTGTTCTTGCCACCTCAAGTAAGAGAACAAATGTTTCCATTTTATGTTTTTCACTTTGATCCCATATTTAGAAAGTATTGAGAAAAACTCAAAAACAAACAGATCTGTCAGATTTTTTCTAACGCACATAAAGATTTAGAGATGTTATGACAATAACAAGGATCCTTTTTACACTTCTCTGCAAGCGTCTTTTTGGGGTTCTCTTTTTTAATGGATGTTTATGTATGTAAGTGAGCAACACACTACCTCATAATTTCTTCGGGATTAATAAAGTACCATCTAACTTTATCAATGGTGGGCCTCATCCTTATTCTAAAGTACTCACAGTTGGCCCAGTGAGTCACTGACATAGCTGGATAGACCAATAACCCCAAATGTCAGACACAGCTACAATGGCAGATTGTTACAATTACATGCACATGGTGAATTATGTAAATTATTAGGCATCTAATTTTAAATTACTAAATTTGATGTCAGGGACAAATAAAAATCTTAAGTGAGACATTATTATGGTAAATGTTTTTTTGGTGATTGAGTTATTTTATGGATTACTCCAGATTAGGTTTCTTTCATCTTCAGTCATTTATATTTGATATTGCTATTCTGCAACTTTTGAAGTGGTAATGTGGCCAAATATGAGCTTTTTTTTCTACTTCAGTGTCAAACCTGTACTTCATTTTTCCTGTCGCTAAAGCTGCTCTGTAGCCGAGACCCGATTCCTCGGCATCCAGATTTGGTTATGTAACACTGTAGTTTATAAGTCAGTAATCGTACCCTGGAGCCTCTTGATATTTCCATTTGAAGGCACTGCTCCGTGAGAAGGTAATGTGATGGATGCATCTTGACGAGGAACAAAACAGTCAAGCGAAATGGGAGGGAACCCAGAAGAGTGAAACATGTGAGAGTGAAAACATAGGTTTCAGCATTGCAGAGTCCAGCAACATAGTGTCCCGATATTGGAACATAGAAAAACAAAATGCCCGTGTTCCTGAACATACAAAAACAGGCTTCCCATATCTATGGATGTGTCATTTGATGATCATTAACGCATCAGCCAGACATGCCAACTGTTTCCAGGTGAGCTTCTCAAAGGCCCAGGTCGTAAATAACGCCCCGAAAACAACAAAAGAGAGAAAGGGAATGAGAGCTTGATGAGGGGGGAAGATGTAATAACAACAAAAGCAATAAAAGGAAACCCATTTTCCCAGCTGTGATCTCTAGCTTCTGTACAGACAGTCATTGTGTGTATGCCTGTGAATGTGAGCATCTGTGAGTGGATCTGTTTGAAAGAGATTTTTTTTGTGTGTGTATATATGTGCCCACTCAGCCCGCAAGTGAGTCACATCATCTTATCAATCACCCACTTACACTTAAACCCATAATGCTTTATTGTAATGACAGAACCACCCAACAAAGTTACAACAGACTCATGATAAACATTTAACACATCTACACTCACAAGCAGAATATTTGTATGTGCAGTTATTGTTTTACGTAGGCAGAAAAAAACCTAACCTGGACAAACGGAGACTAAATATAAAAATAGGGTTTACGATCAAACCCAGCAAAGACTGTTCTCTGTGGGATGAAAGTGAAAAACTGTTCAGGTTGAGAGAAGTGAATGACACCAGTATGTCATCTGCTCCTTTTCTTTCCAGTGAAAAGGATCCAGCTGGCTTGCATGTCAATTGATTCAAAGCACCTTCCAAATAGATGTACAGCTGGAGGCGCTCCAGGGATGGTGCACACACACACACACGCACACACGCACACATGCACACATACACACATATTCCCCTATTATACAATATTCTAAGCGTGCTTCTACAACACCATCACATGCATATTTGTTTCATTTTACTGGTGGACCTAAATAATCTGAAAAATAATCGAAAAGTTTGATTCAAGAATTAATTTCAAAGAATTAAAAAGGACTTTTATGATAGAAATGATGGCATACTGAAAAGTATATTGATGTCTTGTACAGTCTATGCACTCAGTAGTTGGTAGGGAAGATTTTACATAAGTTATTGCTCTAAAGCAGCATTTAAGCCTCTGCTGAGGTGTTAAGGAAGTCCAGGTTGCTTCAATAGTGGCCTGAAGCATTGTTGTTCTGGTGTCTCTTGTCTTATATATCCAATATGGCATTTAAAGAACAGCAATATAATGGGCATTAAACAAAGCAATCATACTTATTGCAGTAAGGACAGATGCCAAGTAGGCTTGGAAATTAAATCAGCATCTCCATGAAGTCAGCAGAGTGAGAAACATGAAGTGCTTTAATTTTTTCTGGCTTTGGAGTCAATAAAACAAAGTGGAAAATATCAGCAGATGGTTCCCCAAATCATCAATGACTGTGGAAACTTCACTGAAACAACTTAAGGTCCGGAATAAAGATAAACAGGAATGAATACTTTAAATATATTAAGTACATTTTCAATAACATTTAGAATATTTCAACCTAGCGAGATTCCTCTGTATTGTTAGCAATATAATTGCACAAAAAACGTAACACATACACACACACGTTCACACACAACACATTTGGCATTCCTAATGCTAATTAAATGCTCTAATGGCCTTGAAACACTGAAAAAGTACATTTAAATGAAAAGCCTCAAACATTTTTATATATTTGTATACAGAGATGATAAAATTTAAATACATCACTTACAAGAGCTCCGTTGGCTTCCATCTCTTGCACCAGGTGAGGTGGACATCCCGGCAGGATGCTGCTGTTAGTCCTTGCCAGACAACCAAACTGGAGGGATGGGAAGACTGACAGCACAAGTATTGTAAACCACAAACTCCACCGATCACGACAGATCCTGCCCACCACGCATCCTCGCTGTGTCTTTCAGTCAGTGCACATGCTCCTCGGTACAAAAGATGGTCATGCGCACATTCTAACGTGGATTAACTCACAACAACCCTTGTTGCAAACTGGAGAGCTGGGCTTTTTCAAAGAACGCTGGTCGCCCCGAAAGACAAGACACATGCATGTATGGATCGACACTGCACCAGCGTCTGCTCCAGTGTGGGGACCGCTGAGGTTGAGGAGGGGAGAGAGAGAGAGTGAGAAGGAGAGGTGCAAAGACTGCTGGAGTGTACCACTGGCTGCTGCTGAGGGAGGGAGGATGTAGAAGAGGTGGAGAAAAGGGTGTGCACATCAGGAGGAAAAGAAATAAGGAGTGGAAATGTGCTCTGAAACTCTATTGCTGTTGCTATTTTATGACTGACTGGTTTGAGGTGCAACTTATTTTCACAAATGATAAAGTTGATTCAGTGTGACAATGTTCAAAAAACAAACACACACACACAAAAAAAACACAGACTTGTTCCACAAGGTTAAATTTGTTTCTGCACACACAGCTACATTCAAACAGCCTTGCACACGGAGCACAGCACCAGCACTGAAATACACCCGTGCACACACCCACACTGTGTGCCTCCACTGCCTGAGGGGGGGACATTATAATCCTCCTCATTAGCATGATGCTGTGAAGAGCAACATAAATCCACCTTGCTTTGTCTCTCTCATATGCCCTCATCTCCTCCTTCAAATGCAAGTCAAGTGCAGGAATCAAAGACACAGCTCCCGCTGGTCTGACTTTGACAGCTTCTTTCTTCGTATCATTGTGGCTTTTCAAAATGTTTGTATGAAGCTAAACTTTACAAAACTCTTCAAGTACCATTTGAGGAAAGTAAAAAAAAATTTTAAAAGGGCGCAAAATAGAACTAAAGTATATGAATCTCACAAAGTCCTTCATCTTGTAAAACATCAAATAATTTAAATAGTCAAGAGGCAGGTTAAACTGGCACCAACTGTCAATAGGTTTTGGATGCAGCTGCACAAATCAAGCTGCAGGCGATCCAAAGGAAATATCATAGGGCCCCTAATTAGCTGAGGTTGATTATAAGTGTGCCGCAGAGTGAGCTGTAGGAGGGGTGAGTGATCCAAACACTGGACTTCAGGAAGAAATTTTGTAGCATGCCAACGTACGTGTGAAGACCTATTATTAAGCAGATAATTTGAGTTCTTATGTAGAGCCTGGCAGCTCATTAGAAATAACAGCACTAATCAGGAAGACAATTGTGTGTTGCTCAGCAACAGCTTCAAACTGCTGGTTATGACAACCTCACACAATTCTCAAACCAAAAAAAAAAAAAATGTAATAAATAAAAACAAAAACAGTTTCTACTGTGAAAACTGTGATGCTTTGCTGTTGCTTTGATAAATGGAGTTTAGAAATAAAGGTGCATCTCAAAATTAAAAGCATCACTGGGAAATTATTTATATTAGCATTTACATTTAAAACGTGAAACTCCTATTGATTACACATAGAATGATATATTTCATTTGTGTATTTAACATTGTAATGATTACACCTCAGAGCTAATAAAACATAGCATTCTGTTTCATGTAAAGTAAATAAAAATAGATTGTAATGCAGAAAGACCATCAGAGTTGCATTGCTATTTATAGAGTGTCATATCCAAGGATTTAAATGGGAAGTTGAGTGGAAGGAAAAGTCACCTTCCTTGCTCACAACCATAACCTTTTGATGATTCATTTTACTTTAAACGGATTTCTCTAGCTCTAGTAGCCTTTATTTAAATCCTGGCAAGGCGGGAAAGTGATTTTTGAGAGAAAGGAATGAAGACAAGTGGAAGAGCTCATCAGGATGGTGCTTGTACCTGTGACATCCACATTGAGAACTGAGAATTTTGGTCTAAAAAATATGCGAGTGAGAATTTGAACCTGCAATATGTATCTAAATGATGCATGCTGTGCGAAAGGAAATGAAGAGTCAGAATTACTGCATTTCCATAATAATTCTCACTTCTTCCTTTTAACTGTGGACACACCGAAAGAGTGTAAAATAACTAACTGGTACTGCAGTGCATCTCCATACAGCTGTTATCCTATCTATGTCAAAACATTCATGCATCCTTTAACACATCCTGGGAAGTGGATTAAAAAAGAAAAAGAAAAAAACTCCACAAAATGTAATTCTATATTGTGTAATGTTTATTTATTAACACCCTTTCTTATAAAAACAAAAAAACAACCCCTCTGGACATTTAAAACTTTGTTAGATGAACCATGTCAAGTTTCTGCGGACTATAACTGAACAAAATGCAAACAAAACATCCAGAGATCCATGACAAAATGACAGATCAGAATTTTAGCAAAGACAGGAGAAAAAAAATCACAGTTGCCTTGGAAACAGACACTCTCCATCATGTTTTATGTAATCTATGCAGAGATTTAGCAAGATTGTTCAGGCACAAACTTTTCAATCTTGTGTCAAATGAAAACTGATCTGAGGAGTTCTAATATATTTTGAAGATTTTCTTGGCACAAGTAACTCTTACTGAACACTAATTTGACAGAAAGGAAGTTGGATATGGAAGAGGAAAACATGCAGCAAATGGTCCCGAGGTCAGGAATCAAATCCAGCACAAAGCATCGAGGACTAAAGCCTCTGAACATGGTCCACCTTGCTTCAGCCCAGCCACCGTGCTGAGCTGAAGCAAGGTCACCATTAGCAGGACTTTTATTGTCCTACTAATGTTGCGGATGTCAAATTCCAGTCTTTCAAGGGCCAGTGTCCTGCAGTTTTTAGATGTGCCACAGATACAAAAACGCTGGAATGAAATGGTGTAATTACCTCCTTCTTGTGTAGATCAGTTCTCCAGAGCCTTGCTAACGACCTGATTATTCTATTCGGGTGTGGTGAAGCAGAGGCACATCTAAAAGTTGCAGGGCAGTGGCCCTCCAGGCCTGGAGTTTGACACCCGTATGTTAGACTCTTCCCATCAGCCTCCCTGTGTGGTCTTTTCTGCAGCTGGTTAGCATGTCCCTGTGATTATTGCTCACCCAAGTCTTTTTGCTCTTTGTTCTCAAAATGCTGCCCCTGAACTCACGTCTGTGATTTGGTCTTGCTCAAACCATACAAAGCATGACGGCCCTGAGTGAGCTCCTCCTTCGACTCCCAAAATAAGTTTAGCTTCATATCCTTATCTAGGTTGTGTGAGGAGTCCTTTAAACAGAAACACTCGCCAGCTAAATCTGACCCATCTTCAAACATCCTTTCAGAATTTTTAAGCGCTCCAGCCTGCCATCATTTACATGGATAACAGCTGCTATAGGCAATAATCTGACCTGTGCCACTACCCTTGATATCACTTTGAATTTCCCCATTTCATGCAACAGGGAGCCTGTTTGACACGGACCTTAAAAAAACCCCGGTCTCTTAGAAATGGCTTGATTTTTCTCCCCCCCCCCGATGTTCTGTCCCTTTAAATGTGGCCCAGTTGCTGCCATGGTGAATTATTCCTCTCCTAAGGTTTCTTTTTCCCAAGATGGCATAGAGCTGCAACCACAGGGGGAACTTTGTTGTGCAAATTCGATCACACATCTGAGTAAAGAACATAGAGCAGACATTACAAGACAAACATCTCTTTGTAAAGATCAGATTAGAGATCAGAATAACAATTAAACACAAATTTCCTGAAAATACAAACACTTTCTACAAGCACTAACATGAATAACAAGAACTGATCAACAGAAGCAAATACTTCTGCCTTGATATCCTGAAATAATGACTAAACAATGCAGCTTAACTCAGTATCGTCTCTGAATATTATTGAAGTTATGCAGATGAAAAAATATCATTTCTGTAATCTAGTGCCTTTGAATTAACTCTGTCAAAAACCTTTGTGTTTTAAATTGCTGTAGCCGTTTTACAATCTTTGTCTTCATTATTTATAAAACTATAATAGGATGGCTAACATTACAATTTATGGAACTAACACACACATCCCCCAGTTTTCACCTTTCACCTTGCACCAGTAACGCAATAATGGGTGATAATGCAATAATTTTGATCACATTAACTGCAATAAATCCCACAGTCTGATAATAACCTACCAGCAATCCAATAAAGCTTTTAAGCTAATATAATCTTGCCTTTCATGGAAGCAGTAATTGACTAGCTGTCATATTATTGACACAATATTGAAAAAAAATAAAATAAAAAAAAGAAATCACCTTTTGAACATGAAATAGCTGCATCTGGTGATGAAATAATAAGAAATAGGATGGCATGTCCTCGACTCTATTTATTTATTTTTTTTGCACTTTTTGTACATCTTGTTTAGTAAAGGTTATTATTGGATGAGATAGTCCTCATAATCAAACTAGGTCTAAGGTTCTCATCACCTTTGGACTGGCTTTGAATAAACATGACAGTAATTGAGCAACTGGCAAATAAAAATCTGTATTTTCTGTTAATTCAGCTCATTGTCCTTACGTGCCTATTAACTATCCCTTCATACCAGGTGCCTCTTATTTGTGCTCTGTGCTGAGAGACAGGATAAAATGTGGACTCTCACAGATTAGATGGACCTTGCTGCTCTACAGGGCTCAGAATGAGTAGCAGCAGTGTGGAAAAACAAAAAAAGACTGAATGAAAGTGAGAACAAAAATTGTCATCCTGTATTCTGTGTGACCAGAATAACGCGTCAGGCTCAAAACTCTTGGTGATTTTCCAGTCAGAGTAACAAAAGCAAACACAAATGCTTTTCATATTTACCCAGATATGGATCATGAGTCTGCTTTTAAAAAGTCTTTGTAAATTCATTTGAGTCAAAAATGAACAGGGGACACCAAGAAAGTTTCTTCAAAAGAAAAATGACTCCCTCTAGTGGCTTGTTTTGGAAGTTGCAGTTTACCCTGGCTCACTAACTTTTACTTTTAACTTGGAAATCATCTGACATGGCTGGTAGAGGTTTTGGTAAGACACAACAGGAGCACTTCAGCTCATCTGAGCAACACTGAAACACATCAATAGTGCAATTAGTGTGTATGTGTATGGAATTTCTAAATGTGTGATTTAAAAAAACAAAATAGATGACACAATGCCTATATTTAGAGCACATCAGTCACAAAAGAAATAGTCCTAAACGTGGAAAAATGCATTAACGAAAACAAAGAATGCATTTACCATTTGTCTTCAACTTTGAAAACCTTCCGTACAACTTAGCTATGAGAAATTTTTTTTTAAAATTTTCATAACAAAAAAAAAAGCAACCGTATGAACTTTCAGACATTTACAACTCCCTTTGAAGAGTAATTTGAACTCCCTTTACTCTTTTCCACTTCCTGACATAAGCATTATTTCCAGAAGGTGGCAGCATTGCTTTTTATTTTTTAAAATGTCTTGTTCCTTTTTACAAAAAGGAAGCTTTCTGTGATGTTAAAGTTAAGAGATATAAAATTTAGCACTTAGTCACAGTTACACATTCACAGATGGTGAATGTTGCCAAAATCTTCTGTGTATTTTTTTATGGGTTAATTGGCAGATCAGCACACAGGAGTTAATAATAGTGAAGTGGATGGAGAATAATTCATCTTTTTTTCTTTTTATTTTAGTAATACAAATTGCTTGAAAGTCAACAAGTAAGTAAATAAAGCTGCTATATTTACTTAAATATAATGACTCTAAACATACAACAAAATAGTTAAAATCAATTAACAGCAAAGTGTAATTGCATAAAATCCCAAGTTATTTGGTGGTAAAGTGTGAAAAAGTAAAAGGACTTTCTTCTTGACTGAAACAATGGATGCACTTAATTTAATATTCCACTTTAACAGCAAACAGAGAATTAAGTTTAGCTTTTAAAATGCAAGTTAAAGTAAACTGAATATCAAACACCAGCACAGTCACGTTTAACAATTTGATATACATTTTTTAAATAATCTGCATTTCTTTTTAATTGTCAAGCAAGTTAAAAATAGAATACATTCCTCATTCATAAAGATTAAACATTTACAAAAGGCATGTTGGTTTAGTCATGAATAAGAAATTAAAGAAGGACAACATTGCTCCAGTAAGCCTACAGATAAAAACCTGCTATGACTTGTTTGTTTCACTGACCCAGAAACATCTTCTCCACTCGGTGAACTCAGATCTGAACTGAAGCTTACTCCATATGTGTCACATGAGACTCATCCAGCGTTCACACAGGGGAATTTACAGCAAGTGTACTTATTCAAATGTATAATAACTGGTTCAATATGAAAACCTCCTCTCAGAAAGAATGACGATTACAATGCAGTGGACGAGTATAAAATCTAAAATATACTATCCTTTGGATAATATGTAACTCAGGACATTTATTTCTGTTGTTGCAGTAATAAAATATTGATTTTAATCATTCTCAATTCATCTAAAAACAAACAAGAAACTTTGATTAGAAGCATTTATCTAGAGGCATTACAGTAAATCGGGTTACCTACAAAAGGAACACCATGCTTTTTAAATATATAACGTTTTCTATTTTGGACAATTCTTTGTGCAATATATTTTTGTGATCAATACAAACATGTTTTATTTCCTAATTTGTTTTTAAGAGCTAAAAACAAATCTCATTCATTTTTGGAACAAATTGGGAGATCCTACGACTAAATACCATTTTAGACTAATTCATTTTGACCAGCTGGTCCCACTGACAACAAAACAGCAACAGCACAGCCTGGAGAGAATTTTGAGGAAATAAGATGTCACTTTTTTTTTTTCCTTTGAGTAAAAATTATATGACTGATCTTCAACTCAGTCTGCACTGACAAGATAGTGTACTGTAACAAAACGCAGCTAATTCTCATGACTGTAAAAATAGCGCCAACATGAGAATGTAGACCACAAACTTCCTACATCAGACATTTTCATTCTTGCTCCACTTACCGCTGATGTTCACCCAGTCATAAAACATTCCTCCCTCTCTACTCTTCGCACTCTGTCTGTCCTCCGGCAAGGAAGTAGAGAGCACTGAATAAGCTTTAATATGCATTCAGACAGAGATCAGCCGCTTTGAAGTGTAGCTGTGTGACCATCTTTTCCTTGCCCACAAGCCTCCAATGCAGAAGTCTTATTCTAAATCGGTTCTGTGAATCCAACGATGTTGAATAAGATCATATGCATCGAATATCTGGGTATGACAGAAGCCAGGAAGAGCACTCAGGGTGATAACAGAGTAGACCACAGTTGTCAAGCCCCAGTCATCAAGGGTCAAAGTCGTTCCAATGTTTAGATTTGTCTCTGCTGCAACACATTTGAATCAAATAATTAGGTCATCATCAGGACTCTGAAGAACCACTGTCAAACATTTTCCAGCTTTTCATGTATGCTGACATTTTAAAAAGCCTTCTGCTATGTGAGTCTAAATTGAGATTGGGTAAAATATCTCCTCTCACTTCTAAGGTTTGTGTAATGATTTCTATGAGCTCCTGTTCTCACGATTGTTGGGGTGGGTTTTGCAAACTCCCTGGTAAGTTATTAAAAGTTAAACAAAATTGATCAGGTTAGTAATGTTTGCCCTTATTTTTTTCTACTTGAACATTTGTACCGAGATTATATTAACATTAGCTAACGTGTTTGAATTTCTGCTACATGAAATAAAATCTTCAAAGCAGCAGATTGGCTTATGAAGACTGAATAAGATCATGTGGCAATGAAACACAAATAAGGACATATCAAAAAATATCCTTATAATGAAAAAAACAATATAATGTTACATTGAGTTTTCAGCTCTTGCTCAAACTGTCAGATGTTGCATAAGAAAGCTTTTATGGACCAATAGTGCTTAGCGAGGATTGTCAGTAAAAACACATTATAATTGCAAACTGTCTTTTTCTGTGGCAGTTTTATCAAACCAAAATAGCTTGAACAAAATCTCCACCACCTGGGTATGCTGAATTAGATGTAGTACAGAATGCAGCAGGCCTGATTCCTCTGTTGGTAGAGAAGCAATTAAGGAGGAAAATAATTAGTCTGACTGTAGCGAGAGGAAATCAGAGATAGGAAGCACGTCAGAGACAGCAGCCAGGAAACGTCTGATAATTAATTTCTGACATAGACTTTGCACAGATCTCGACTAGAAACCGATTTCCTCCCGGGGCCAGAACCAAGACTCTTATTTGAGATAAACCGCTCCATTATCTCTTGGACAGTTACCGTCTCGTAAAGTTTCACGAAAGCTGTCACAGGGGGTTTCCTATAAGTCAAAACTACTGAATTTGGCCTTCTTTTGTGCATGTTTTAAAACTTTGAAAGTTCAGCCTGACCTGATATTATTGACTGATATTGAAGAAATATCAGTCAATAATAACAGGTCAGGTAGAAACATCTTCCAAATCTTATTTTTGGATAGAATAACTCACACACTGCAATCTTTATGTCATTGTTTCACATGAGAATATGTTTTGCAGACTGGAAGTACCAAATTCATCCTGTTAAAAAAGTAATCCTTTGCCAACTTTTATGATTTACAGACAGACAAGAAAAGACGTTGCATGAAATGACAGTTTAAATCTTCCATAATTCATTGGGTCCCATCTGGTTTATTTCTTCTGTCTATATCAGGACATCCACATGTTCTGCCACTCAGCCCTCAAGAACAATTTAACTCTGAAGATCTGATTGAAAAAGACAGGGCATTACACAACAGAGGCTAAAAATATTCATCCTCGGTTTCGCAATGTCAAAACAAGTCCTCTTTCAAAACAACTCCTCTCTTCTTATGCAATCAGATAAAATGTTTTTAAAGACTGTTAACCTTATTGCCAATGTCACAAAACCGATGTTTTGGCTCTTATTATGTTGATCAAACTGATCAGTAGTGTAAGCTGTTGCTCAGTTTCTGTAGGTTCACTTATTTTAAAATGCATTGCTCACTAAAGCATGTCAAATGAGTCTCGGCAGGCAGATACAAACAACCTCCAACTGAGTTGAAGATGCTTACCTTTTTATAAGCATCATTTTATGTATGAACACTTGACCTTAAGGCCATAAAGTATTTCACTCCAATGAACAAACACACACAAATGCAGTTCTTACAAACATTCAAGGCTCAAAGCTTTTTATAAAATCATCAGGAATACTGTTTCATATTTTAAACAGTATTGCTATATCTATAGTTGAAACCAGATGTTTACATACCCCAAAGCAGTTTTTTTCTTCTTTGACTGACTTTGTAAAACCAATTTGGATTATAAACCAATTTGGATTAAACATATTTATATTTAAATAACACAATAATTAAAGTTTTACCTTTTGTAGATGTCAGAGATTCACATATATCTGCTTAGCATTTGGTAGCAAAGGTATTAGACTGCTTCTCACTAAAGTTTGTTGTAATTTTGGCCCAGTCCTCAGCTTTGTAGGCCATCTTGCTAGGACAACTTTAAAGTTGTTCCTACAAACTTTCTATGTGCTAGAAAGCAGGGTCTTGTGATGGCCAGTGCTGAATGTTGACTTTGTTGTCTTTAAGCCATTTTAGAACTATTTGGTGATTTGCTTAGGGTCACACTATATTAATAAATAATTATTTATACTCACAATGTGTTATATTTAGTGAAGTGTGTCAGACCTTCCAGCAAAATGATGCTGCTACCACCATGAAGAGTTGGGATGATATTCTCAGCCTTACAAGCTTCACTAGTTTTGCTCCAAATGTTACAATGATCATTATGTTTAGACACACCAATCTTAGCTTCATCAGACCACAGAACATGTCTCGAAACATGTCTTCATTCCCGATTGTATTGCACGCTGTAATCTGTATGTTTGTGAAGCATTTGAAGTAATTGTTTCTTCAACGAACTCCCAGACCATGCTGGTAAGGGATGTGTGTTGCTGACTTAAGGACTCTTGCTTACCAGCTTCAGCAAGAGTCTTCACTAGATCTTTGCTTTTGTACTGTGGGTGACATTGCTCACCAAAAACATATTATTCTCTGAGACATCAACTTTCTCCTACCTGAATAGTATTACAATTTTACATTTCCATTGTGTTTGTATTTGCTTATAAATGAACAAATGAAAGTGGCACGTTCAGATATCGTGAAATATATTGAACATGTAGAGGTGCAGTGTTCTCTTCCTGATATCTTAACTAATTTTCTAACGTTTTTCCATCAATATCACATAAAGAAGCAACATGTATGAGGCTTTGCTATAAAATAATTCACAGATGTGGCTCCACTTAACTAACGTTCTGAATTCACAAGATCATCCATGGCATCCTCTGTGGCACTTACCCACATTGTTTAAAAGTTACAGCAATCTTGCATGTAAAATTCTGAATTTGGAGAAAAAAATCTCAGAATCTCATTCTGGCAATTAGCAAATTGAAATTATTTTGGATGTGGTGTAAAGCGCTTTCTTCTCCACATCATCAGTGATATATAAATTCAGTCCATTCCTTTTCAAAAATACATTTGATAAAATAATTTACACTTGACGTCAGTGCTTAGAGAGTGAACATGCATTTCTGAGTTGTACAAAGCGTTACAAGAGTAATAACTATTTAATATTTGCTAAAAGAATTGGTAAGGCAAGTGTATTGGATTACTAGAAGCACTATATTAATTTAATGTATTTTTTCCTCAAAAATGGTCAGTTTCAAGCTTGCTGAAAGTTGTAATAAGTAATTTGCATACGACATGTCTTTTTTACGTCAGTAATGATCACCACATTCACTGACACTCATACACTGACAGGCAGAGATTGGTGGGCAACTTAGGATACTTTGTCTAGAGGTAGACATGACTGAGCCACAGTCTTCCATGGAAGACATCAACACACAATTAAAATGTTTTATTACTTCAAAAGCTAAGCAGATCAGAAAAATAATGTCTCAAACAAAAATGTTGCTTCTGGGCACAATAAAATGTTCTAGGATTATTAAAAGTGCAGATTCAGCACAGAACTAATCTACTCTCTGCATGTTCTCAAGTCATATTCTCAGCCTTTTAAGCCATTATTAAAATAAAGGATCTGTGCAGGATGGGATTCTGTTGAAATATACAATGCTGATTCTTGAGACAGCCATCCTGCTCTGGGCTGCAAAACAACGGCCGCCTAATTTTTAATGAATTCACTTATAAACCCACAGGCACTCCTTGAGTCAGTACACCACAGACCATAATCCCACGAGGACAAACAGTTCTCACAAGAATCCCAAGCAGGCAGGGATATCAGCATCTGCATAGGATGTTTCCAGGCCTGAATAGTGTTACAGTTATTGCATTACTCTGTGTTTGATTCAGAACTTTCTCACCAAAATGTCTGAATAATCCATCACACTATCCATCCGTTAGATGGAAGCCCCCCGTCCTACACTGACATTTACTCCAACAAACAAGTGTTTGATCCCAAATTTTATAGGTTTGCTTACAAAAATATGACCAGTCTACCTTTTAGGGTAGTTCGATTTTAATGCAGAGAGACAGAATATCACCTAAATGTTCAGAAATAACTGAAAAATTGATTTGTTCCATTCTTGGTAAAGTACCCTCAGCAGTTAAATGTAATAATGTCTTACCTGATGTTTCCAAACATATCAAGTCAGGCTGATGCCAAAGAGTTCAATTTAGACTTCCAGAACTGACTTCCAAGATTTCTCTAAATAATTTGGATGTTTAGTAGAAATCTAAAAATCAGGCCTGACAAGGTTTTGATAGCAGGGGACTGCAAGATTTTAATCCATCATGGTTTGATGTACAGTATTTTTTTTCTTGGTGGCTTTGTTTCCAACTGGCTTTTGATCGTCAGCAAACTACTCCGGGTAGTTGTGGATTGTGGATCGATTCTTCACATTTCTCATGAGGCAAGTTGTTTAAGGCAGGGATCCTGGCAAAACTATTCCCATAAACTTGGGAACAGTTTGGTAATGAAAGAAAAGATTTCTTCACAAAAGTTTGTCGAAACAGTCTGAGTGTCTGGGTGCCCACAAATGTAATTTGTACACTTGTGGGCACGGAATGACTGGATCACCTGTTCACAGGCTTAAAATTACTTCAGTTTATAGATCTAAATGTTGGTTTTGATCATTTGCTGGAATATGCATGTAGAATACAGCTAAATGCAGTAATTTAGCTGTATAAGAGTAAATATTAATAGCATTTCTGGACAGTTTTAAGTCTACTATGTAGTAAATCTGTTAAGAAAACTAAAAGCTTAGGAGCTACAGCAATCATTGGCTGGTTTCCCAAGACTTAAAATGTCAATGAAGTCACATTTGTTCTTTGGTGTTTGTTCTCTGCAGGATTTTCAGTCCATCAGCATGTTATGGAAACATCTTCGCGGCTCCTTCCTTCCAGCTAAGTTTACAGATTTGTTTGATAATCTGTAAAGTAACAGGAAAGGAGGAGCCCAGCGGCCTGCACTTTGTCCTTCTTTCCATGACTGCTGACAAACTATTGCTCACAATCATGATGCAGTACTGCCAGAGAGGGAGTTAGTCCTTTCTAAAGTCACCAACACAATTAACAAGGGTTCTCTTATATTGATGAAGTTTTCTTCAATGGAATAATGACAACTACTGCTGCTATTTGTAATAGATTGTGGTGGACGTTCTCTGTTCATTATTTAAATCAATCAGGAGACAATAAGATTAAGTACTTTAACTTAGCAAGCTACATCCTCTTTTTGGGGAAAAAATAGCATTTAAAAGCACCAGTAGGTTTCTAGTTTTTACATACAATTAGTATTCATAGAGCAAGATAAAGACTTTCTGGAAATACTAAAACCACCACTTGTGATCATCTACAAAGAAATTGTTCTACATCATTAACTACTAATGATGTAGAAGCATTTTGCAAACTCACAAAAACAAGGGAAAACGGTTTTCTTTGTGTTTTCTCTCATCGTTTTAAGATGAGGGTCATTGCTAAAAACATACACAATCAAGACCTAAGAAATAGAAAATGAAACATAAATGACGGCATGGCTGTACATCAGATTTTAGAAGTGTGTGAAGCTTTAGTGCTCACCCAGTGGCAATGTTTTATTAGATCAATGCAGGTTAATTTTAGAAAAAAGAATGTTTTCATCTAGGTGCTTTTCCATTCTAACTGTTTACATTTATTTCAGGAAAATTGAATCTTTTATTTTGAATAATTATGTAGGCTTTATTAAAACACTTCAAAGAAACTAACATATTTGCATGATGACAATAATATAAGATAAACTAAAACATCTCTGGTTTGAAGGTTCCAAGTTATTGACAAGAGTCTAAGTATAAAGAATCTAAAAAGATTCTACACCATCAGTAATCAAATAGGGTTGAAGTTATTCTGATGTAGATTTCATAATCCACTTCAGACCACTGTGTTGTTCATGACCCACTTTCAACCAAGTTTGATTTGTTGTAAAAAATGCATCATTTGTGTTTGGTTATTCTTTAAATTTTAGTCCCACTGTTTTGCAAATATGTAATTTGCATATTCATTTGAAAAAGAATTAACTTCCTTCTGGCAACACTTCTGCAAAATATTGAAATGTATTTTTCACGTTTGAGTGAAATTGTTCTTCATACAGAATCACAGGACTATAATTTGTTAATAAACAAAATAATGGCATCTGTTGCCAATAGTAAATATCATTTGATGTAGGCTATCCTGTGTGTACTTACCAAAATTGTAAACATGAAAGTACATTAAAAAAAAGAAGCTAAATATATATGATAGTTGAGCTTTGCATCTGTCAGCATATCTAAAGCGTTTTTGTGCATTTACTGTAGCATGTGCTGAGATTGAAAAATATAAAGAAAGTAAGACCTCATTTCAACACTGCAATGTAAGTTTGCTTGACACATGTTGAGACAGTATATTTTAACATACTGGTAGTTAAGACAACCATGGACGAAGACCTCAAAACCCAATACTGTAAAATCCCAGGTTTTACTGAAAAACCACCAAAATACAATTTCACAATTTCTCCACCATGAGACAACTTACAAGTAAAAACGTTCTGTGAGGATTCCATCAAGGCTGGAAAAAAATGACCTCAGCATTAGCTGTGCTGTGGCAACAAAATGGTATTCCTAATTGATTAACTGGATTTACTGAATCCGAATCAGTATGTGGTGTGTGATAGACATCATGTGAAACCAATCACTTGGAGAAATCGAGGTCATCTCTAATCAGAATGCTCACCATGTAAGATAACACAATCATGGTTGAGCTTGCAGCCTCACTTTAAGGATACATGGTGTGAAGTGTGTCGCTTTTTTGTAGTGTTATCCAAATTTTGAGTTACCAAGTCAATCTGGGTTTTTTTGGCCCTGAGACAGGCAGGCATCTTTTGCTATTTCCTTTGTTTTTCCAGTCAACATCTTTTTTTAACAAGTAGCATTAATATTTCCCTTTTTTTCTTTTACCTGGTTTAACTAAATTATGCCTTAGAATTATTCCTCAAAGATCACTGAAACAAGGTGCTGGTCTGAAGATTGTCTAGCTCTTGAAAATCATGAGTAGGACTGAAAAAACAACGTTACTCTTCAGCAAAACACGAGCCATTTGTAATGAACGATTCTGTCATCTCTGGTAACATTATCATAGCTGAGATTGCTAACTGAAGCAGTACATGATGTGAAGTCTATCGCTTCTAAATCAGCCCAAACCTTCAACTTAATAGGTCAGTCTGTTACTTTTTGGCTTTGAGATTGCCAGACGCCTCCTGCCAGGTCCCTAGTTCTCTCTGACAAAGTCCATTCTGCTCGGTAGCGTAAATCATCCCTTTCATCACCTGAATCTACTAGCTCAATCCGCAGAAACATTTCTTTCTCCAAGAGCACTGAGGCCAGGCCCAGGTCTGTTGCTAGTCTACCTCTTGATAATCTGGGGCAGGAGTGGGAAATTCCTAGACGAGGGGGTGGACCACTTTTCCCCCCTCTGATGCTGATGACCTCAAGTTTTGACAGATGTGCATCTTTGTCATCTGAGGCAGATGATGTTGAGGAGCTCTCATTGGTCGAGTCAGAGCTGACAGATGACTGTGTGTCTTCACATTGGTTGAGATCCCCTTCGTAGGCTGATTTCCGGTTGCTTTGTCTGCTGATGGACGTCCAGCGAAAAGAAAGGCATCTTGTCATAGCCTGCCATAACTGTTGAGGTCTGAATACATCCGACCTTGGTTGATTTGAGTCACAGATTACTAGATTAGTTTCCATTTGCTTAAAATCTGCTGCTGCCTTTGCTGCCACCTCTTTTAATCCTTCAGGGTATTTTGGTGCCAAAGCTTCTCCTTCCTCTTTCTCATCTTTCGGATGAATCTGCTGGTCCTCCTCAAAGCTGAAAGAGCCGCTGAACCTTTGACTCCTCTTCATCATACACTTTGAATCAACATCTGAAGTCGATAATGAATCTTCATCTGATAAATCCTTGGATGATGGTTATTGATTTTCTTCAGAGGAACATCTTATCCTTTGGCACCTCTACTTACTTCAGTGATCAATTCCACTCTCATCAGCTGCCCAGTCCCCTTGGTTTAAGCCCAATAGATGGGAAAAAAAAGAACAAACAATCAAGGCAATCACAACAACAGCCAGAGAAGTGACGCTACCAAGGCACTTCCTGTCCTACTCTCTGCCTCACAAAACATTGCTGTGCTGTGGAGTTGGGCAGCAATGACACCGTGATGTCATGCACCCACATGCACATACACATACGCATGCGTGTATAAACACACACCAACATTTTCACACATAGAAATCCTTGCGTGGCTATGTGTTTGTACTCCAGTTGAGTGAGCAATGACTTGCCTTGCAGGGAAGTGATGCCACATTGTATGATGTCATACTGAGCTGTAAAGCAGAAGTCTGCAAAAGGGTCTGTGTTTGTGCAGGGACCCAGATGGGAAAAAAAAAAAAAAAAACAGACTCAAATATGAGTTATTTATTTAGTTATTATTATACTAATTTCCATGTCTAGACAGTGTTGCATTTATAATAGATAATGGTTACAATAGAAGTACTTTTTAAAAAATGTATTCTAAATATAACAGCTTAGAAAAGCATTACATCAGACAGCTTTTATTCTTATGCTACATTGCTTGCATGCATATGTTTTTGACACCTTTTTACAACTGCTGGGAATAAAATCCAACCTCTTGAAGTCAATGTGTATTTTAGCAACTCTACTGCATTTTATTGCAGCTAGAGAAGAAAATAGTCCAATATGGAAACCTAGGTTAAGGTAAAATAAGAAATATAAATATTTTTTGATTTTCCCCTTTTCTAAATGTATACCATTTAAATATCTTTACTGAGAGCAAAGCAGAACTGTAGTCAAATACTTGTTTGTGTGCACCATCTTGGCACACAAAAACAGGCCTAATTTTGTGTGGCAAATGTGTGTGCATCCTTCTATTACATAAAGATTATCTGATTAAAATGACATCAAAAAGCATTCTTATTAAAGCATAAATACTTTGATTTATCCTACATGTTCCAAGTTAAGATTCTAATGCATTAGTAAAAATGTTTCACTTAATTAAAAAGGAAAATCCAGTTTTCATCTACATTAACTGCCTGTGCCAGAGTTCCATGGTGCCAAAAAAGTTGCCATTGGGATCAGAACCAAATCTGCACTGATTAGAGGATTCCGGAGTGCACTTTGGAATCCTCTAACTTCAGCATCTTGCATTTCACTTTGTTTCTTCAAATGGAAAGATAGCTTGTGGTCAATATAAATCAGAAATAAACTACCTGTGCACTCATGATGTCTTATATTACCCCTGGCTACACTTGAATCAGAAACATGAGTAGGCTAACTTTGATAAGATCCTTGAAATCTGAATTAGATGCTGTAAAACTGATAACTGGATCAGTTTTTCGTAACGTAGTAATACAATGTGAGTATGTGTGCCATTTGCCAGCGGAATAAGGTCCCAGGTCCATGGTGGACGTTGACTCACTGTTCTCCTATTCCATTTATGGCTAGAATGCCAGCTCAGACATTTCTCCATCGGCAGACTTATGTCACCTCAGACAAAAGGGCAGCAGCCTGTACAGACCACATGCTGGCTGACCTTATCACACTGGGAAAGGTGCATGTGTTAAAGTTGATAAAGTTGCTTAATTCCTTTTTGAGGAGGATTGTGCAGACAGACAAGGAACCAGAATGACTAACCATTCAGACACAGAGGATGGGAACATGCATGTAATAAGACTATCATAGATCAGAGCATGTAAAATTACACTTAGACATTACTGATTTCAAGCTGTTGAAATCAGTTTATGCAAATTTTTGAAGTCAGAAAATGCCAACACTATCTAGGTAGAACAGATAATCTACCTCATCGGCCATTATGTTTATTCAAAACCAAGTATGTTCTCTAAAACCTTAAATTTGTAAATATTTTTCTACTCTGCTAAAACAAATGATTGACGATTAAGTCTGAAAACCTTTAGAAAGAGTTTTTCAGATATGAACAACAAAAATCTAAAAAGAAAATGACAAATTTGTAGAAAAGCATAACATTTATCAATCCAATGTTTTGCTAAACCCATATAAGGTAGAAGGGCTATTTTAGTTTTACACCAGTTAGCAAACATTGCGTGTCCTGCTAACATTCACACTCCCTCCAATCCCGGCAGTAGTAAACACATGGTCATCATGGTCAACACTGAGTTTTCAAGATTGAATTAGTTTGATTTGATGCAAACTAATCCCTGTTTGGTTTGCACCAAATTAGAGTTTCCCTTAATACCCACTAATCTGCAAGATTCTCGAATTATTCAAGCTAATCTTTTATGTTGACCAATCTGTCTCACATTTTTCAGATCAAAACAACAGACCGTGCACTGCTGGTACAATACAATGCTTTAGATCAAAGCTCATGTGATAGAATGACCCAGTTGAAGTTAGAGCGTATATTCAGATAAGAATCTACGGCAGCACTACAAAATTGATGTTTGCAGGAGAACTCCAGTCAATCTTATTGTGCTTTATCAAATTTGCTGACGAATGGGAAAATAACTTAAATGACTATTAATGCAAAGCTGATAGAAATGTACTCCAAAAGAATTGTAGATGTAAATGTAGTAAAAAGGTCTAAAGTTCAACTCCAGTTCCCAAGGGCTTATGTTGTGCAACTTTTAGATGTGGTCAAGTCAGCCTGAATCAAATGACTGAATTCTACAGACCTGATAAAGACCTGATTATTTGACTAGGTATGTCAAATAGTATATCTCTTCTTAAGGAAGAGATATATTTAAAAGTTGCAGAAAATCAGCTCTGGAGGGCTGAAGTTGAATACCTTTGGTCTAAACAACAATGAAGTATGTTTTCCTTCCATTCCACAATTCTGCTAAATGAAGGGGATAGGAGTTCTTTTGCAAGGCGCTGTTGCTAAATGCTAAAACATCATTGGTATTTTTCCTTCAGTCTCCTCTTATTATATACATATCAGTCCAGCTACACAAAGAATGCAGCGGTGGAAGAGTGCAAACATATCGGAAAGGCATGCTGCCTCCGCTCTAAATTGTCCTCTGGCAAACAAACGATAAGCTTGGCTGAATACCGTGCCTTCCTTGGTTTTAAAGTACATGGCTGCTCTTCTCTTCACTTTCCTTGCCAAGTTTGCCTCCATCACAATGCAGTGCTGCTGAATAATAGATGATAAAACAGTAGCTGTTGTGGATGCATTGGGGGCAGAAGACATATTGAAATAAGGTCACAGAAATATTAGGTGCTCAAATTAGCAACACTTAAGCTTCATGGTTGGAGGCGATATTAATGTCTTTAAATTCTCCTCATGACGACACAAACCAGCTCAATGCTTGACAGATTTATTTTGTATTTAACCTTTGTTTATAGATAAGATTAAGTAAAGAATATCAATTTCAGAATAGGATGCTATAAAGTGAAAGATTTAGAGAAAACAAATTAGTTCTATAAGAAGGGGAAATAGTGGGTGGCTGATGTAGAAGTTGCAGAAATTAAATATTCATAAAAGCCTTGAGTTGCAAAAAAAATAAAACAGGCGAAGTGGAAAGTTTCCCCACTAGTATTGCAGCTATTTCTGGGTCATAATCCTCTACATTATTTATAAAAATCTATGGAAAGCCATTAAATGTACCCTGAAGTGCACTGGCGTGATGAAATGTCTAATTTATTAAGTTCAGGTGTGCATAAATAAAAGCTCTCTGGTTGCATACAACCAAACCACCACAAGAGGGCGCAGTGCCTCTCAAACAAGAGCTCAGCTTAATCATCCAATTTGCGGATGTGACACCGCTTCCGATTGGTTGACAGAAGTTCAGTGAGTTACAATAAACCGTCTCTGATTGGATGCCCTTCAAGTAGGCGGGGCTACGGGGGGCATTTCATTGATATTTCCTACAGCTGGTGGGGAAGATTAGCCACACTGAGAGAACTGTGAGAGGAAAGTGATGACGGCTTGATGTGGAGGGTTTCTAAAGAGGGCAAGAGACTAGTTTTGTTGGTTTAAAGCGTGGCGCACCAAAGACGACAAAACACGAAGCCAAAATGCTCTGCCACGTTACTCGTCCGGACTCGGTGGTGATGGAAGTGGAAGTTGACGCGAAGGCGAACGGAGAAGACTGTCTTAATAAGGTTAGACTCCGAGTAAAACCCCCATAAATGTTCAGATATATGTGCGGAGAATATTTGTCTTTCCGTCTCTGTCACTGTTTCTATCAGACAAATCACCGAAGCTGCTGTTTGAACCGGGACGCTTTAAGTTCTCCACTGTTTTTTTTTTTTTTTTTAACTTTATTTTAAGAATTTTAGTCAGCTATTTAAGCAGCAAGCGTTCTTCAAAGAAGCATGGAAGATTGCTTGTTTTCTGTATTTATTCCAGCTGCTCAATTAACAACAAATGTTAATTGAGCTGCTGCTGCAAAGACGAAGCGACACCATTTCGTGTTTACTTTCTAGATGTTAGTTTCCGTGGGTATCTCAACATGTTAGAGCTTCAGTAAGTCTCTTCCTGTATTGCCAGAAACAGATGGCTTAGGCAGAGGTTACTATAGGTCATTGTGTTTCATTGCGAGCCGCGCTCGGCACTTGAGCGTCACTCAACCTGATGCTCTGTTGGTGCACATGAAACAAAACGAGATCTACTGAGCATTAAGTCGAACATCGACGTGAATCTATTGGTTTCCACCTTTGTCTCTAGCTTTAAATGCAAACCTCAATATATGCTGAAGCTCTGCAACACTTGGTAACTTTTGATTCCTGCATTAACTAATAATAAAGTGGTTAATGTTGGTGAAACTGAGTTCCCTTTTACAGCTGCATGATTGCAGGGAAAGAATCAAGTCATATTTATTAGTGGGTTCATCACTCTTCAGCTATCACGTTTTGTCAAGTCTCTGCAAAATTCAGTGCCCTTCAGTTTCTGAACTTGGCTATCGAGACCCAGAATTATTCATATGATTGACAAATTTTGTTTTTCATATTTGACATTAAACTGTTTTGAAATGTATGGGTGTCTTCTAAAAACTCTATCCTTGTTCATGGATTTATTTTTCACAGTTGAGACTTGGACTAAAACTTTTCTGTTAAAAGAAAAAGCTTTTGGCTAAATTTAAGGAGTACTTTAAATTTTTAATTTTGGGATTAACTATAAGAAACAAGCAGCTTAAGAAAAAGAAGGAACTCGTGTAAATCATAAGTCTGAAAAAAAAATAACTTTTTTTCTCCCTGCTTCTGTTCATAGAGAGAGCCATGCAGAATTTTATAATTAACATTCAGTTCTCTTTGGCTTACCTGTTTTGGCCACAAGTATTGCAAAGTCTAGAAAAGATGCACAGATTAAAATTCATTGCATCTAATGTAAAGTTGGTGAGGGTGAAAATATAATGAATCACAAATCTAGTTCTTAATTTGATTATTTTTTAGGCCCATTGTGCTGAAGAAACTCCATCACTGGAGCAGTAGTTTTGGTCTTACTGCTACTAAAATGAAACGCCGGTTTTATTTTGTATGCAGGGCATATTCCCAATTTGCTGAGGGTAACAAATGGGTATTATCTCTGCCTCCAGGCTTTCTAGAGATGTTTGCCAGAAGTTATGTAATAACACGGCCATCCATGCTGCAGTTGAGGGTGGGATAGATTTGAAAGGATTCAAGTTTGTGTTCCAGCTGTTGTAATCCCTTGGAAATAAACCCCCTGCCCATCTACTCTTCTTGCCTATTTAATATTTCCTTTATGTTGTTTTGGTCGTTTGAGTCTCTTGGTATTTTCTAGCCTAAATTCCCTTTTTTTTTGAGACCCAGTTTCCTTTACCTCTCTGCAGGTTTGCAGAAAGTTGGGCATAATTGAAGTGGATTACTTCGGGCTGCAGTTTACCGGCAGCAAAGGAGAGAATTTGTGGCTGAATCTGAGGAACCGCATCTGCCAGCAGATGGATAACGTGACGCCCTGCCGGCTGAGGCTGCGAGTCAAGTTTTTTGTGGAGCCCCATCTCATCCTACAGGAACAGACAAGGTACCGCTGATTATCTTTGTTGCGATATGAACATTCATGACTAAAATGTCCAAATCATCTTGAATGTGTTAATTCAAAATTGTACTGAGATACAAAAAAAAGTTTTTCTTGGCGCAAGTGTTTTAAACACAGCAGTACCTGGTGAGACTAGCAATGTTGGAAGAACTGAGTGCTGGAAAAACACAAACCAGATCACAATCTGATCACTTTGTTTCCAACGCGTTGGAAGTGCCCTTTAGTAACCTCTCCGTCAAGCCGGTTTGGGTTTACTATAGGTCATTCTGACAGAGCGTCAGCCTGGAAATGTGATCCAGCAGCTCTGGGGTTGTGTGTTGCTCTCTGCATGTTCCCCAGGGACCCTCTGGGCTCACTGGCAGCCAGGACTCCCATTGAGGTTGAAAAAACTTTTTGTGGTCGTTTTTGTTTAAAGACAAAAGGTCTGTTTTACCTCCTTTTTTTAGACGTTTTTTTTTTTTTTTTTTTTAAAAAGACCAGTTTAGACTTTTTCTCACACAGGTTTTGTTTTTACAGAAATACCACTGTTGCAGCTATGCCTCAATAATTGAGTTTATTTTTAATGTTTTCACTTTCATCAATTTTCTTACTAAACTACAAGGGACTCGATATTAAAATGTCCCCTTACTAATTTCCTTGGCAAGATTAATTTGAACATGATTGTGATCTGAAAAGTAGCTAGCTATGACAAGCCCACATTTTTCCTCATATTTTTGTATCCCCCCCCCAAGTTTCTAATTGTGGTTCTTGTATTGCTCTGTGTAGCTGTTGACATATTCACCCCTGTTGCAGCATTGACTGTTCCATATTGCAAAACTGAATCTCTTATGAACCAAGGGGACACTTAAACAAATCGGCAAAGTGTTCCTCTTTTTGGTTAATCAAACGCAAGCGTTGTTTGTTTGGAGCGATTCCTTAGTAGCTGTTTGGCTTTTGTACTCGCCTTTTCCTACTTCTCCTCCTCAAGGATATCTCGTTTCCTCTTTGTGGTCGTATTTGCATCTGTTTGACACCTGCTCACTACTACGTCTCATTCACCCCGCATTGTCTTTGTTTGCTCTGGCCCATATTCGGCAGTATTTGAAGAGAGAGGAAGGGAAGGTGAGGGGGAAGGCTGCCTGTGCTCTGACCTCCACTAGATTAGAAGTGGTTATCTTGACCACTGGTGTTGGCTGAGAGGATGGGGGGATGGATAATTGGCTTGTTAAAACAAAGACATGATAGTGATGCTAGTCACATGAAGGCCATGCTCTTTAAATGCATTAATGATTGGCAATTCTCATCTGTAATGGTTTGCAAGTCTTGTTCCATTTGTGCACATTTATTAAGGTAATCAATTCTAACCATAGATGCAAAAATTATACAGTACTTTTGTTCTTGGAAATGTGCTCAACTTGTGTATCCAGTAGTTTTAAAGGCTTATTGGGTGTGATTCCTGTTGGAGCTACAGATGTCACCTTTCACCCAGTTCGGTTGCAGTGCTTCTCTGCATGAGCTGGTCTGACGGCAGGATGAGTAGACATGACTCATCAGGAAGTAATACATTTGCCAGCCTGTGGGGCACTTGCAGTTTTGTGATCTTGTGGGAAAATATTGCCACTTCATGCTGATGTCTGATTTGTCATGAGCATGAAGTGGCATGCTCATTGTTCTCCCATATGTGCATGCACGAGAGCAAAAAACATTGCTGCAGTTTGACGGAGCCAGTTTCATCGTGGAATGGATGGTCATTACTGTTACACCCTTCTAATATGCCCGCTTGCGTAACCCTCCCCATCACATAAAGCTGCTTATATAAGCAGCTGTGTGCTTTGCTGCCACGTAAAGCTCCACAGGTCACTTTAATGTGCAAGCAGTTGGCAGTTTTATTCTCTTAATTTAACATATGGTTGAGTTTCTTGAGCTGGCAAACATAATGATGTGATGTTCATGGTATTGCCCTTTTTCATTGTGGAGCTGTTCATATGTACATATTTTATTTTTCTGTGTTGACATTATAACCTGCGAGACTTTGCCTTTTTTTTTTCTTTTTTCTCTCTCCGTTGTCGCCACTGGGTCATATCCATCTGAGTTGGAAGCTTTCTGAGGCAGGTGTGATTCTCAACATCCACTTTTTTTTTAACTCTTAAAGCTTTTTGCTTTAAGATACTTTCTGTTCCATTCTTGTAGGCAGTATTTATAAATCTGTATTTCATGGTTGTTTTTGAGCACTTTTTACAAATGCAGTTCCTTTATCCTTATGAATTCCTTTTTTAAATTCATTTCAAACATGCAGCTGCTTTGTAATGACCATATTTGACTAAGAAAAAAAACGGCAATATAAAAATCTTATTATATAACTTTTATTTCCTTTTCTCTGGTTAAAGGGTACTAGCCCAGAACCATCTCTGAACACCTCCATTATTTGCGTCATTAAACTTTTACTATTGGCCGCTGAGCTTTATGTTAATCATTTTCCCTTCATTAATGGTCACATTTAATATTCTGATCATGCAATCACTAGACCCCTAAACACCAAATGTTTTTTTTTTCTATAGGCTTTCTAGCAAGGGCAAAGTAGTAACACAACCGTTGACTTCACAAATTAAAAATAATTTTATCTTGAAATAAAGTGAAAGTATTTTAGAACTCACAGGACGGTGTGATATTATCTGTTATATAACCTCAAACAAGCTAAAACTTATTCAGATGACTTGAAGACGACAATCTGTTCTTGTAAAAGTTTTTTTTTTTTTTTTTTTCCCTCTGCTGGGTTTTGGTCTTGTGACAGGTTATTAATCTGAGTAGAAATCTTTCCCTTTTTATGTCTAGTTTTTTTTTTAAGTGTGTTTTGGCAAAATACACTAAGGAGACAGGATGGCTCAGTTTGGATCAAGCAGGCACATGCTGTTGTGAGATTCTTGCACTGTAATAAAAATGCCACAAACTTTCATGCAACAAATGTAAAATGACCACATTTTATTGGAAATGGATTAGAAACTATTTTTGCATCTGTAAAAATATTAAAATCAGAAATATAAACTTTAGTTTTTAGGAATGTTGAAGAATAATTTTAGTAATTATCTAAAATAATTTTAGACATGTGTAAAATTGCACATGGCCTTTGCAGTATTGGTGCTTTGACTGTCAACATCTTTTGTTAAACCGCATCACTCTAAAGGTAGTTGTGAGGTACCGGTACTATTTTTCCAATGGGGAATAATTCCAAATTAGTTAACATAAACTACTCTATCCTTCTCTCAAGACAGCTGATCAGAGTGAAGCAAAAGGCAGTGAAGCTGGAGTTTTGCATCAATCTTTGGTCTTAAAGCCAGATAAATCTAAAAAGTCATGCCAAAAAGTCTCTGGCATTGTTTTTAAATACTTTAATGGAGGTGAAACATATTCTAAATTTATCTCCTCAAAATAAATTGCTGTCACACAAATACAGATTTATCAACTTACTTTAAAATCTCAAAGTAGTCAAATGTTTTTATTATGTTTGAAAATGCTTCTAAATTCATCAGATTTCTTCAGCATTTTGCTAATCTACTTTTAGTTTGCATTATTCATTATTCTCCTGGATTGGGAGCTGATGGTGGTATTTATTCAACACCACAACTCGGAGTCCGTGCTCGGCTGTAATTGGGGGGCCCAGGTCGTTTTACTAGCCTGGGACCCAAGCAGTTTAGCCCGCAAACTCTTTTTGTTTAATTGCTACGTGGTTTTCAGCTCAGTTTGTCACAGTCCGAAAGCGCATGTGTTAAACTCGGTGCCCGGAATTAATGTGCCGCTACTTTATGTTAAACTGTTCATTTACAAGTTTCTTCACAGTCCGCCCACAAGTTTTCCAGAAGATGTCGAGCCACGGTAACTCTAGGTCATTGACTGAGAGTAACCTCGCTGCATGTAGCTGCTGGCAGCAAGTTATTTGACTAGCTCACAAACCACATTGTTGGGAGTCCAACCAGTGAGGTCGGAAACTCTAATGCTGATTGGCTCAACACCACAGTCTCTAAAGCTGTGGTGTTGAGTTTCAGTTTGTGGGGATGTTTTGTTCCTCTGTGTTGAACTGACTTTTTCAGTGCGACACTCGGTAGGCACAGAAAACGAGAGTGACTTTTATAGACTGGATTGCAGTTTTTAGGGAAAAGTTTGTAAACTTGCACATATCTTTTGCAGTTTTTCTGCTTTTAAAAACAGAAGGCTTACTAAGACTATATTTTAGTAAGGAGTCTACTGCTTGAGTCACAGTACAGAGGAACATATTTTGTTGAGCAATGTCACAGTCCAAAAACCATGCGTTAAACTCTGTGCCTAAAATTAATGTGCCGCTTTTGTACTGGTTTTGACACAAGCCAAAGTTTAGGTGTCCGAAACTCTCAAAATGTTAAAGTATCTAAACTGTTGCATACCTTTTGTAGTTTTTAACAAGTGTAATTCTGGCAAATGAATAATCCCCTTGAAACTTTAACTATGCATCATCTCCTTAAAGGATAGACTGTGCTGGAAACGGTATAATACAGTAGAAGTAGGCCAGGAGACTTTGGTCTCTACAGACTTCCTGGTATTCAGTCTGTTGCAGCTTGCGTGGAGAATAAAGGCAATGTCTCTGTGTTAGAAGTAGACGTGTACATGTTTTTTTGTCTGAACATTGCTTCTTGATCTTGTAAATAAGGACTCGGCCATAAAGGGAAGAAACCTGGCTGCTTATGAACTCATTTGCATACAAGTTTAGTGGATGAGTCACTCATTATTTACAGACATTTTAACTTAATTGGCTTGAATGTGGTTGGAAAATAATTTTACAGACATGCATCCTCCAAAACATAAAGGCTTGTGGCACAGAAATGTTTTGTCAGTCTTGTCTGGACCACATGTTGAAATTGACCGTCAGCATGTGTTGGAGTTGTAGACAGTGGACACTTCTTCTGTGTGTGTCTGACCCTGACAGGTGCTGAGGCAGCCTGGTTCTGGCACAAGAAGCCGTGTAGTTGTCAACTTAATGGAAGTCGATACGATTTAACTGGAGAAATTATGTAGCTATAACTCAACAGAACAACCACTCATGGTCAGTGTTGTATAAAGTACTGAAATCTCGGAGTCAAGTAAAAGTATGGGTAAGAAAACTGACTGAAATGTTACTTGAGTTAAAGTATTAAAGTATCTGAAACGTCTTGTACTTAAGTATGGAAAGTACTGTAAAAATGAATGTACTCAAGTAATGTAATGAAAAGTACAAGTAAAAAGTAAAACAAGGCAAATGCAGTTTGAATGACATTTTTTATATTTTGGTAAACTTGTAAAATACACTTAAAATAATGAACACAACCAAGTGCAGGCAAAATGAAACCTGCTAATAGATAAACCTGCAGCATCATTTAGTTAAGAAAATTAGAGCTTTACCTAAACCATAAGGTTTAAATAATTAATAAGAGAAAAAAAAAAATAAACTTGTAATCCAAAAAAATACAATAATCCATGAAACAGCCAACACTCAGTACGTTCTGATGACGTCACCACATTGCGCAACTCTCTCTCGGTAGCGTCACGATCCGGAAACAATAAAGCTAATTGAAAATAAAGCCGGGAAAATGTTTGAAAATGACAGATAAGGATTAATGTGAACTGAAGCGGGAACACCGCGTGTGACCCACGATGAACCGCGCCAGTTTAAACTGCAACAAAACGTAAGTTAGCGATTGTGTATGTTTGCGTGTGTTGGCGTTAACGCGACTCTTTAATTAGGTCGTAACTCGTGACGCTCCTCCGTCACAGTAACGAGTAACGAAACCACACATTGAAAATGTATCGGAGTAAAAGTATGCAGTTAAGTTCGGAAATGTAGTAAAAGTGAAAGTTATCAAAAATTTTCATACTCGAGGAAAGTATGAAGTACTCCAAAATATACTTAAGTAAAGTAGTGAAGTATTTTTACTTCGTTACTATACAACACTGCTCATGGTATCCTAGTTCTTTTTTTTTAAAATTATTATTATTTTATCCTTAGCAATTTTGTTCGTGCTTGTAAATCATAAAATATTTACATTACAATCCAATATGGATTTACACCATCTATTCCAAGTGTATGTGGGATCATCACGATGTTTTCATAACACTCCTGGGGAGTTTTGATGATGTGACAAGCCAGTGATTTCTTAAAGATGGCTCACTGTCTGTGGGTCAAGTTTCCTTGTATGTGTCCTGTTATTTGTTCATGGTGCTCTGCTTCCTACATATCGCATCTTGGTTTTTTTTCTTAGAAGCTAAACAGGAACAGCTATCAGTAGTAATCTCTGCTGTAGGGCATTGTGACCTAAAGTTGATGTCCTCTTCCAAACAGTTATTGGCAATAAAAAACAAGACTTGCACAACATTGTGAGCCACGTGCCCAACTGCCCATTTAAATGGGGACCTTAATGATGCAGAAGTTAAACAGTAAGCATAGTTAATTGACTGCTTGTTTGTCATATAAACCTGTTCTTGCAGAGTTCCCTGAAACGAAACCTTATCGTTCCACGACCAGGAGTAACCTTGCCAATCCCTGTGTGAACTAGAGTAACCTCAGCGGCTTGCCCTGTAGTTACCTTGTTTTACCATCAACCTGTCGTAAACTCCCAGTCAGGTTGGCCCTATTGTTTGCGTCAGGCAGGTATCTGATGAGCGGCGCTCCATCACATGATGCCTGCTGGGCTTGATACAATGGAGTCCAGTGTTTGTGTGTTGGAGGGAATGGGATGTTTAACACCATATCAAAGCCCTGTTTATTATGCCTGAGGCGAGTCAGCAATGGGGGCTCAGTTGTTGCAGTCTGGCTCTAGCACGGTTTGGGGTGTGCTAACATTGTTTGTGTGACTCTGTTGCTGTTGATGCTGCTTGGAAGCTCTGCGTGTTGGTTGAGGTGTGTCTGTTGTTGCAATGTCAAACTGTACACGTTGCTTGTGTTTTTGTCACGAGGTGTGGGCTTGTAGGATGGTAAAGTAAATGTTAAAAGAATCATTCCTGTGATACTCCCATGTTCTGAATCAAGAATTCAATGTGGGAAATGTTAGTTTTTCTACTTCTTTTAAAAATCTTCAGGCACAGTATGACCTTATTTGATCAAATGAAAAAGTATATCATGCTTCAGAGACATGCAGCCTAAGGTAGGGGGGCATCTCTTAGCTGAAAAATAAAGCAGTTATTTATTTTTTCTGTTTCAGTAGGCTGTTTGTCTACTGTAACAAGAAAATATTTAGCAATATGACACATGGTTAGGTTTTTGAAGTAGAAGTCTGGTTGAGACAGATTTATGATCCTCTTTAGGTCACAGTGACATAGGTTATCTGATTGATGGATGTGAGGCTACTTGAGGTCAGTTTTTCTTATGTTGCAAGGAGTGAGTCAGTCAGGGTGTTGCTCTCACTCACGTATTGCCTCCTGCAGGTGGAAGATGGAGTACTTCACGTCTTGTGGTTGAAAACAATGGAAGGGCCAACTGTTTTCTGAAAAAGGGTCTGTTTTTCCATCACCACTCCAGAACATGCTGTTCTCATGAGTACTCAGCCCCGACTGTACCAGCTGTTCTGACTGCCAGTGACCTCAAATTGTGAATAAAAAATAGTTTTAACATGTTGTTTAAAGCAGAATGAGCCTAAGCAGCAAACTTTGGTCAAAGCACAGGTACATAATCAAAAAGTAAAGGGAAATAGCTTTGATGTAATTTCTATAAAATTTGATTTGTGGTTTGTAGCTAAAGATTCAGTTTATCATTGAGGTTTGCTGCTTATAGGATCATATGGAAGATTCCTCTGTGCCAAACTGAATTAATGCTATTATTCATGAAAGTGGAATCTGCCCAAATATTGACGGCATGCACTGTAGACTTCTGTATTTCATTAGATGTAAGTTGCAATTAACATTAACAAAAATATATATGAGAAAGACTTATGAGGGGACTTACCATGAGTCCCCTCAAATGAGTCTCATGGTGAAATCAGTCATCATGACTGGTGGGTGTTCTTGCAGTAGTTTGTTCCTTCCCTCAAACGTACAACTTGCTTTCTATAACGGTTCAGTCAGAGCAGCCACACGATCCAAAAATGCCATTTTAAAGAAGTGAAACTAGGGAAAGTCTTTTGCTTCCTGGCATGTCATCCTAACCATGCTGTGGAGTATTTGTGGAAATAGGTTGTGAAGTGAAACTAAACCATTAATTGTATAGAGGTATAAATGTCAAGTTATGATGCATATGGATAGCATGCAAGTTCATATTCTCCATGATTTTTGTCGTCCACAGACATCTATTCTTCATGCATGTGAAAGAAGACCTCCACAATGGACACCTTCGCATGTGCTTCGAGCAGGCGGAGGAGCTGAGCGCTCTGCTGGCGCAAGCAGAATTTGGGGACTACAATCAAAACACAGCCCAGTACTGGTATTCAGAGCTGTGTGGAGAGGAGCCCGACCCCGCTACCATCAACAGGTACAACACACTCATCGTCTGACAAACTTAATGCAATCCAACTCTAAATTCATGAAGACCTACTGAAATCTAGGTAGTAAAAATAATATGCTATTATGACAATGTAGCCAGTATTGTCATAATGACATATAACAATAAAAAGGAGATCTTCACTCCTTTTTTGTAAAATGTAAATGATCACAACCATGAAAAGAGCTTTAGGAGAAATGCATCTGCCTCTTATTGCATCGATGCTGAATCTGTAAAAGGTTTGATTCAAATGGAAAATGAATTGTGTAATTTTGCAATAGGGAAAGGAGATATCTCGACGTGATGATAAACACTTGGCCACATGGTCTCTTTTCAAAGCTCTGAATGCTTTTTTTTTTAAATAAACACAGCAGCTGACAAAAGATCAGGTGACGTTTATTTGCAGATCACCCTGGCAATTTTTCTACTGCACATGTTCTCCATTAAACTGGCGTAACTTTATTGTAATTCTGTTTTTTGTTTTTTTTTAAACTAGGTGAAAAGGGAAGTCATGTTTTTCTGTCAGAATCAAGTTGTTGTACAAGAGTCGAATGTACTTCCCTCAGCAGTTGTCCCTCCTACTATATCCATTGTGTTTTTGCAGACTACAGTATCTCTTTTGTATTTTCAGCTTTTAAAGAGCCTGAATCAACTGACACTGAACATTGCTCTGTTTTACTGCTCAGTTTATGCCGACATTTATCTGCACAATTCATAGCGTTCATCTCAAACACAAGTCTAACAGAAGCTAAGCTAACAGAATAGTTGTTTTAAATACTGATACTCAAAGAGGCATCATCAATGTCTAACTCCAAAAAATTCACAGAATGAAAACCACTTAACCATAACCCTGCAGAAAATTCATCCATTAGATGCTCTGATTTTTATCAAAGCACCAATAAGTTGTAATTCCAGTAAACTTATTGTGCCTCTAATTATGCGATAGACTTGAGCAAACACAAAATTTAGTAGAAATACAGACTATGAAGAACATTAAACCTTAGTAAGTTAATATTGGCTCAATAAGTTTAAATATTGACTGCAGTCGGTTGCTTAATAAAAACGCGTGTGTGCTTTGAACACTCATCAAACTAGTCTTGTTTCACCTGTTTGTGTTATTAAAGTACAGCCATCGTTTTTTTTCTCACCACTCTGCACCTTGTTCCTGCTGCAGCATCATCTCCAGACACAAAGCTTTGGAGGGTTTAAGCCAGGCCTCAGTGGAGTACCAGGCCTTGCAGCTCATTTCTGCTCTGGAGCATTACGGCGTGGAGTGGCACTGGGCGCGTGATGCAAATGGTCAGCGGCTGGCTATCGGAGTGGGGCCAGAAGGGATCGCCATCTGTAAGGAGGATTTCAGCTTGGTTAACAGGTATGTTCTGCCTTTATAGTTTAATATTATTGGATTTACCTTCTTAATATCCAACTTTTAAAAAAAAAATATAAACGTCACTTCTGACATTGCCTACTTTAATAATTTCTTACATTCTTGTCTTAGAGTAAGCTACCCCATCATCCAGATCGCCACTCAGTCGGGGAAAAGTGTCTACTTGACTGTAACAAAGGACACAAATGACAGCGTGGTTCTTTTATTCAAACTGATCAGTAACCGGGCAGCGAGCGGTCTGTACCGAGCCATCACCGAGACTCACGCCTTCTACAGGTGAGAGGAGCTCAACTGTTAACCATCTAACCCCAGTCTGTGCTGTGAAGTCATAGTGATGAATTTACATTTGATAAATGCACTGTCCCAAAAGCAGTTTTGCTCATGACTGATGAGCCCTGACTTAACTGCGTCAGTGATGAGCCACAAAAACATTGAGTTTCTGTAAAATGTTGAACCCTGCTGATCTGAGGATTCGTGCTTGCATAGCTGATGGTGAGCAGTCCGTTGGTCATCCATCTGCAGAATTGAAGATTTACTTAAGGCCAGTAGCTCTAAGTAATGGTGGTAAACACCTGAAACATGCTCTAAGCACTGTCCATGTGTACATATTTACTAAATGTGTGAAGACAAATTAGAGCATCAGAAATGCATCAAGTGATAAATATAAATATTCCTTCTGAAAGTTTTTAATGATAGAATCCAAACTAGTTTTGAGTTATGACGGTCAAAAACTCTTTCCATTAAATATTAATCATGTTTTGTTGTTTTTTCAGGTGTGATACAGTTACCAATGCCGTGATGATGCAGTACAGCAGAGATTTTAAGGGTCACTTGGCTTCCCTATTCCTCAACGAGAACATCAACGTGGGCAAGAAGTACGTCTTCGACATCAGACGAACCTCCAAGGAAGTGTACGACCACGCTCGCCGTGCTCTGTACAACGCTGGCGTTGCGGACTTGGTGTCTCGCTCCGAGAGCGGAGAGCACTCCTCTCCCTCTCACTCCCCAAGCAGAGCCAGCCAGCGGGACAAGGGACTGGACTGCAGCAGTTGCGAGCAGAGCCGGGCCCTGCAGGAGCGGCTGCAGAAACTCAAAGAAGCTCTGCTGTGCATGTTGTGCTGCGAGGAGGAGATTGACGCAGCGTTCTGTCCCTGCGGTCACATGGTGTGCTGCCAGAACTGCGCAAATCAGCTGCAGGTGAGACTGCTCTCCACACTCGGAGAAAATGTTTACAAACTTTAGGTAGTCATTTGTATGTTTTACCCCTGCATGCTTTTAATTTGAAAGCTATGCTCAGCTTGTTTTGGCTAAATTCAAGTCATATTCTTTATGTGATTTTGCAATTTCCCTAAAAGACTCTAATTATGCTTCAGCTCCCTGGTCTTATCCTTTTATGGTGCTTTTAACAACATCCAGAGGCTTGCTTAAACTCTGACAACCTGATTGTCCCCTCTTTTAATCAGCTAAAAGTGCCTGTCTTTGTGAAGGCAAATTTTGCGGGCGCGTGTGTGAGAGAGTTTGTCTTATAAAGGGATTACAGCAGCAAGGCAAATCTCTTCACCATTAGCTGGGCTGGAAAGCGTCACCCAGCTACTAAAGACGTAAATGGGTTGGTCACAAGAAGTTTTAATTTAAAAAAATTCATATTTTTACCTGATCTAATATTTGGACCTGAGCTGTTTGTTTAGCCTTGATGTAGTACTTCAACCACTTATTCTGCCATCACAGCCAAAAATCATTTGAGGTGTTCATCAGCTTTGCAAATCTAGATTCTAAAAATTTTGTCTGTTCTCTGCAAAGAGGCACAAGCTCAGCCAGATTGATTGGAGAGCATCGCTACACTGCAAATTAAATCTCGCTACAGATTCTGAAATAAATTCCATCTGAAATTTGACTGAGCCATTTAGATGTATAAATATTCTTTGATCTTAACCTGGTGTCTGCCGTAATCCTCAACAAGTTATATTTAGCATAAAGAAAGAATAGAGGGAACATTAAAATATGCAGGACGAGTCCTTCCCAGAACAGCTACTGTAAAACAAGATTAAATTACATCCAGATTGAATTGACTGACTTCTGAAGTCTGACTGCATTAAAGTTTGTGATTGAAATGTGAAGGATATAAATACTTCTGTAAGCCACTGTAACTGGATAGCTGGAGCCTTTAGTCAAAAGCTGCTCTGTCTTTTCCCTCAGCTGTGTCCTGTGTGCCGGTCGGATGTGGAGCACGTGCAGCACGTCTACCTGCCCACCTGCACCAGCCTCCTCAGCCTGACGCTGAACGACAACCACCAGCACCGCAGCAGCATTCCCACTCCCATCCACAGAGACACGGACTCCCCTCACAGCTGCTCCACTACGGAGTACGAACACAAGCTCTACCATACGTAAAGACTTTCTAAACCCACCAAAAAAACTCCACTATGAACACTTTAAAATCCTTCCAGCAGATTTTCACAAAGAAGAAACATTTCTGATATGATACTCCACACGCTTGGATTACTCCTAGCTTATTTTTATTCTTCCCCTTTTTTTCCCCCTGAGTATTGTTTGCTGTGTGTCACTCTGTGAAACACCATTTACACACCATATTGTTTTTTTTTGTCATTTTGTTTTTAGTAAATTATGGGATCAGTTGACCTGATGCTGAAATATAATCGTTGAATTTGTACATTCGGTTGCTTTCTACTGCATTTCTTTGCTCATGGCTCCATAAGGCAATGATTATTTAGAGGAGCTAACCATGGTGGAATTTTATCTGTAAGTTATATTTTTGCATTTGACATTTTAAAACTCTTGTTTTACTTCATGAATTGAATAGTAGGGTTTAGGAAAGCATTTTCAGTTTGTCTCCATTTCTCATATCCCGTTTTATTTTCCATGCCAATGAGAGGTGCATTTAGAGACTAAGCAGTCCTGCTGCCAAATATAGCTCTGGATACTAATTGGATAGAAGAGGCGGCGAGACTTGTCCTCGTACTCTTGTCCTTGCTCGTCAACACTCCCTAAACACTCCCGTTCAACTACAAAACTGGTCTTAATTATGGAGTAAAACTTTAATGCTGGTTCGTACAGAATCTGAAGTTGGCACAAAGCAGGAACTGCTTCCTTTAACTGGCCTCTGCTATAAATTTCTTCTCTGGGTTTTATTTGTTCTCTTGGACATTTTTATAAAGGGTACTAGGAGATGTATGTGCAATACTTGCTTGCTTTTTGCCAAGCTTTTCATCCTCAGTTTTTATTTCTATTTAAATTCAAAGAATATTTAAAACAAAAAGGCTTTGCCACCTTACTAAAGTTTTGATGTCGGGGAGGTTTGTTCCTAATGTAGCAGCAACCTTTTAATACAAATGTATTAGTTAAGGAAAACTGTTCCTTTTAATGCTGACAAGGTTGAGCTCAGTTATTGCAGGGGAAGGCTTTTTTTTCTTTGTTTTTCTTACTTTCTCTCCTTGTGTTAAGTAAAGATTTGCTTCTGTTTTCTGAAGCAAAAACCACAGTTCTGTGAATTAACTCTTAATGTGAAAGGCTTTTTACATTATGTTTTAACTGAAAGTATTAATAAATTTCTGTTTTTTAAAAAAACTCATTTGTATCAAGGTTGGTCATTTTTGGAGGGTATGATCTGAATTTTATTTTTTTTTTGTGGAAGGATCTGTGCTAATCTCAAAGTTTTTGTAACTGAACTCCGTATAACTAATTATGAATACTCATTTATTTATATTATTTACAGCAATGGTGCCTAAAGTTGGTCCTCGAAGCCCGGCATCCTGCATGCTTTAGTTCTCTCCCTGGATAAAATGATGGTTCAGTACAAGGCCTAAGAACAACATTGACTTGCTGAAAAGGTTGTCGCTACCACCAGGTAGTTTTTACAAAACTAAAACATGCAGGAAGCTGGCCAACTTTAGGCACCCCTGATTTACAGAATAATATGCAAGTACTGACACAAATGCTCCATCATCCGGTTTGTAACAAATGCTTCTTTAAGAACATCAATCTCCACCTATATTCCTCTTAATTGGCCAAAATGTTTTATTGCTCCTTTTATTGTACAAAACTCTCCTTGGTCTGTCCACCATCTGTGACATTTATTGGACACGTACTATGTTGTGTTTGTAACCTCGTTGGGTTCAGCATCTCAATCTAGTGCTTATGGCTGTCAATGACTTCAAAACAAAAAATTCACTATCTCCCAAGTCAAATATATTAATGATCCATAATTTACTTTATGAATAATTTTAACCAACATCTCAGAGCAGGGGTAAAGACAACCCAGTACTCGATGTCGCTGTTAGAGATTTGAGGCCCAGTCTGATGACCTTTAACCCATCTCTTTCCCCTCTCTCATGACCTGCCTTCCTGCCTAACCAAATAAAGATCACTAGAGCTGGAATTTTTTTTTTTTTTTTTTAAATGTTTCCAATAAGTTTCAGGATGTGAAAACCCTTTGAAGAGCACAGTGTGAACAACTTAACAAAAATTTAAGTTTCCTGTGCTTTTTAAAAATTAATGCCTTAAAATCACAAACAATTTTTGCTTTGATTGAAAATTGCTTTTGTTCTAGACAGAAAAATTCAAAGACCTGAACTGTCCTACAAGTTTTGAGGTAGGGTCAGCAAAACTTGGCCCTATATTATATATTTAGCATCCATTGATTTATTGCTCCACCCCACTGACACGTAGCTTCTAAACTAATTTGAGTAATGGGAGGGAGACCTTAGGGAAAGCCTCTTGGAGGAAAACGCATAAAAATGAACGTGTAGCAGAAACCAGAGATGAATTGCAACCTCCACATACAGTTTTAAGACGATGAAAATTCCTATAACAATAAGAATTTCCAACAAGTGACATGAAACACAAAATGAAATAAGAATGCCCCTTTTGATTTATGCACGTATTTCCAGCATTAACAACTGTATTAGACTGTATGTAGAGCTCATTAAAACTCTTGAAGGTTGTTTGAAGCACAAAGGGAAAAAAGTAAAATAAAAATATTCTTAAATTATTGATAGTTGATTTTACCTCAGAATGTACTTTACACCGTGTTAAACTTTAATCTGGGTCTCTTATCCTCTCAACATTACCTCCTGAATGAATTATCTGGATCATAAACCCGACGGATAAACAACATTCCTCGCCCTCTTCATTTGAGCCACTTCAAGAAAAAGCAAATAACATTTTTAAGTCTTCATCATTTTAAGTCATGCCAAGAAAAAGGACATCAAAGATACTCACCCTCCCACTGCCATGTGGTTTTCCCATCTGCTGGTCCCAGTGACACAGACGAGGGATACACGCCTTCTCCGAATGCATCTGAAAGAAATGTCCTCAGTGCAATAGGGCCCAGTTCCAAACAGCATTGTCAGCTGGTAGCTGAACATGGGATGAAACGGGGTGAGACAGCCCACTCTGGCTCTGGGAGTGTTGATGAACGTACGCATCTGCCTTCTCTGCAGCCATGACAGCTGTAGGAACACAGAGACTGGAAGTAAGAGCAAAACCAGCGTATGTCATGTGAATCTGCAATTGAAATATGGTGTAAACACACACATTACGTTTTTCCTCACTGTCTCATGAACTGACGTCTTGTTTGCTCAATGTCTGAATAATATAATAAAGGAATTTTATTTTTAAATCAGAAGATTTCACACATTTGTAATTTAACGTACACTTCTGACAGGTGAAGACAAAATAACAGAAAAAAAATAAATAAATAAACCAAGATATCTAGATATCTGCTTCATCTCTGGTTGAGATTTTCAGATATTTGAAGGTGCCAGAGTTACCAAACAATAATCAACAAATGTACAAAACATGGCAATGTCTGTCCTGAAGGAGGCAGGTTCTTATTTCAGGTACGAGGATTTTGTGGTGTGAAATGTGCAAATCAGCCCCTGGAAAAAAAAAAAAAAAAAAAACTTGCCAAAATGCTGATGAAGCTGGTTGGAGACGGTTCATATCCACAGTGATAAACATCCTGGATTCACATGGGTGAAAGGCTGCTTAGTCAGGAAGAAGCCATCCAAAAACAAGCAAACAATTTTTTTCTGACTTTTAACAATTATATTTTCAAAATTTTTGTAAACGTATGGTCTCAACTGTATAATATTTAATAAACATCTACATATCAAGATCTTGTGGTTTTGAAATTATCTGTGGCTCAGTAAATTAAACAACAAGGAAAAGGGATATAAAAAATAATTGCTCAGTAACAGTTTCCAGGTAAAATTTTTTATTTTATTTTTTTTTTTGTCCCTGCCCAGCTCTCAGGCAGCGTGGCCTAGATAAATCTGTCACATGACGGTGTTTTCCACATCCACAGACTGATTACATGGCAGTTTGTGTCCATTAAATAAAAACCTGCATTAGTTAAACATTAGTGAAACACTAGGAGTGACCCACTTCATGCACGCAATAAAACATGCATGCACACAGCATGTGGAGAAGTCTCATCGCTCCACTCTCACCCATTTCCTCTGTCACCGAAGCACCTGAAACTCCACCAACAGCATCATACGTGCAGTACGAAGCCGCTGCGCTCCTCTCCTCTCCTCTCCTCTCCTATCGGCTTTGTTGGCAGCCAAGGTTCGAAAGGGCCAGCGTCTTATCAGAGCAGCATGGAGTGGCATGCATGAGTCTGAGGAGCAGTGGTTTGTTAACACTGGAACAGCCTTATCTCGCATCTGTAGACTATTCAAATCCTATCAGTTCCACAGAGATAAGGCTTGATTAGATGTCTGAGTGTCCAAATGCGGCCAGAATTTCATGCTCTCATGCGTCTATGCCTCAGCAACAATCAAAGAGGTCCACAGCAGTTAAAAGAAAATTAGTTCCTAAATTAGGGTATAGGTCAAAAATGATTGATAGAAATATCAAACATCGTAGTTAATTAAAATATGTCGGCTGACTTTCATTTGACTTATCAAAGCAGTTTCTGTTTAAAAGGATTTATGATAAAAGACTCAGATGAGTAGTTTTCTAATTCCCAAATTGCAAAAAAGGTTTGAGGAGAAGTTAAATTGCTTCCTTCGTTCACAAACTGAATACTAACAAGTGTAAGAAACAATACATTTTGCTATAAAGTAAACTCCAACTTCATTTCAGAGACTATACCTTATGATTCATCACTACTTAACGTTCGTCTGCTTTAGAACCAAAGTCCATCTGTCTCTTAAATTAGTTCTTCTACATCAGTGACAGTTTAGAGCAGTTCTCCAGCCACACTGCACACATTTAACAAAGAAACTTCTTGTTGCCAGGAAACACTTGAGTCAAGTGTTGGGACCCCAGTGCCAGTTCTGATCTTCTGTTTTCTGCTGTTTTCTGAAACTTTGCTGACATCTAGTGGTCGGACTTTTAACATTCGCTGGACCTTTAATGAGTGATGGCTAAAGATGTTTCATTTTTGTTCATTTAATCAGCTGTGTTTGGTCATTTTCATTTTTGTAACATTAAACATATCTCCTAATAATGTATATTAAACTTTACAACTGTTTCCCTACATGTACAAGGCATCTATACAAACAACTCTTTGATTAGCTTTGTATTGTAAGCAAATAAAAGTTTCCAGACAGACACGAGGTCATTTAGAAATCTAAATAATAGAAACTAGTTCAACTAGGTCTGGTGTAATAGATCTGAACCATGTCACACAGCAGAGAATAAAACCTGACTTTCCAATCTATCAATCAATATGATCAACTGTCACAGAAGTACCATCTATATGGAGCAACAATAACACAGAGATTTATGACTTTTTTACTGGAAAGAAAGAATCATTTCAAATGAATATACTGTATGTTATTATATTATATGGAGAGGGCTTTCCAACATTAGGACAATGTGTCCTATTAGGGACTATATGGGGATATAATATGCAACAAAAGAGTATTTCTTCTGATTGGCCAGTTTCACTGATCCCTGTCCAATCAGTTTGAAATGTAAAGATTGTCCCAAGTATTTTCTCTTATGAACCAGGAGACGCATAAAGATTTGTTCTTCTTATATGTAATAAAGTGTTTAATAACTGCTTGAAATGAAATATTCCACAATATTACAAAGATGGATTCACATGTGCAAGGTATGTATTTTTTTTTGGCCCAGATTTATGTCCATATAAAAAAAATCATATTTTATAATTCACTCATTGTCTTTCCATCCTGCTCTGTCTTGACATCTAGCAGGGGAAGAAGCAATGCCCCAACTGGACAGCAGGTGTGCTCTTAGCACTGCAGCATAAAAGCCACTGCAGTGTTGCTCTCTCTATGTGTGCCAGAGAGAGTGTGAGTGTGTGTGTGTGTGAGCCAGCCTCGGTGAATGGGACAGCCGGGCTCACAAACCGCTGCTCCTGCCACTCTGCCACCCGGAGGAGAGGGTGGGGGCTGGGGACGACAGGCGAGGCTGGAGGAGAGGATGGAAACACAGGAAGAGGGAGAGAGAGAGCCCAGGCCCAAATAAAGCCATGGGGGCTAGAACTGGGCTGGGTTCCCCTCTGCTTTAAATACGCTGGCCGCCTGCAGGTTCGGGTTTGGTGGCTGGGGCTCGGCACCGGCGACCGCCACAGCTGCTGCAGCCTTCCTCTGGAGAGTCTCCTCATCAGCGCTGTGGGCATCCAGGATGCCTCGGGTGGACGCAGACCTCAAGCTGGACTTCAAGGATGTCCTGTTCAGACCCAAGAGGAGCAGCCTGAAGAGCCGCTCGGAGGTTGGTGCTGTTAGTTACCGGCACTCAGATGATGTACAGCAGCTTTCTCAGGAGATCTGTGTTAAAGGCCTCTGTGCTGGATGACATAACAGAATCCTGTAAATTTATCATACATGGCAGGCAGTGGAAATGTAGAACTCGCTAATTATTTTAATATTATGGCTGAAGTAAAAAAAAACAACAACAAAACAATTCAAATATTTATTGACCTTTATAGGTGCCTCAACAAAGCTGGATTCAGTGATTTTATCACAACTATTGTTCCTCTATTTTCCTGATTTTCTTTGAGCTTATTTTAAGTTATGAAGTCTGGTTTTCTCCAGGAGTGTGGTCATGTAATAGGGAAGTGACCTTCTTAAAGGTGACAACAAACAAGGTCAGTCTTTTAAAGGGGAGAAACAAACAACATGCTGGCTGCAACCAAAACAAACAACAACGAGCAAATCAGTGGTTCAAAAAACAGAACATTGATCAATTTTCATCAGATTTTTATATTTGAAAACTGGACCAAAAAAAACCCCAAAAACTTTTGAATTTGAGTGTCTATAGTAGCAGAGCGTCGTGTTCCTGCTCGCTTAACCCTGTAACTTCCTCAGCTGACGACGCATCGCCAGAACTGGGTCTGATTCCAGCCGGAGCCGCTCTGACCGGTTCGGTGTCAGTAGACGGGAAGCAGAAAGCGGCAGGAGGTGGGAGCTGGTATCTGAGAGGCACAGATACCAGCTTCTCAGAAACGCTGTGTATAAATAGGACTGTGTGTGCGTGTTGCAGATGAAACCAGAGCACATTCCGTATGACAAATAGATTCGAGTGCACTGGAGCATAAACATGGAGGACAGGATGAAGGAAAACATGAACTTCTGGCCTCTGAAGTGAGGGAATTTGGTGTTTGTGACTTTCTAGAGCTTGAACTGAGTCGCCCATTCTGCACTGGGATCACACATTATTTTCCATTCCAATGTTACATGAGGGATTGACATATTAAGGTGCTCTCCGCCATCGCCAAAACAAATGCATGTAGGAACATTGTCATGTATTGCAACAAATGAGGCAGTTCATTCGGAGGGAATGCTGTTCCGTCTCCCAAACAGGAACATCTAGAAAAGAATATATGAAATGGAACCACAGATGCCCATTCAGCTTAAAATGAAACAGCTACATCAAATTGACAGCTTTGAAGAAGAAAATTAGATAAACAAATGATTTTTTGCACTGAACCAATATTGGTTCTCATCTTGAATGTGACAAAATCCAAAGAAAACCTTTAAATTGACGCAATAATAAAAGTGCCTAACCCTCAATGTCCTCAATGTCCTGACGACTTCGCCTCGTCTCCATTACATGACATCAACATTGAGCTATTTTTTTTTTTTACTGTAGCCTCTATTGTGTTGTTTATAAAACAGGTTTTATACACATTTTGTATGCATAAAATGTTTTTCTAATCTAGGAAAACTAGGAAGACTTATGTAGTTTTAGGTGTCCATATTTCAGCAATTTCCCAGCTCACTCATTTACAATGAATACAAAAGTTCACTATAAATTTGTTGGACTGCTGGACAGACAGATGGACAGATGATTGAGGCATAAAAACTGCTTAACCTTAAGGCAATAACCGGTGTTGCATTGACACGTAACAGACAAACACAGCTTAAAATGGATCTTAATACATTCAACTCATAACAATCTGAACCAGACATACGATATGAACATTTCTTCAGTTGAATTAAAGAAAGATGTAAAAGATGATGCAGTTTGAAAGACATTAATGTAAAACACAAAGAAATTCATAACAATGATCAATCAAAACTATATAAAAGTACAGGATAATCTAAAAGTTTAGATATATATTTGTTACAATGTCCAAACAAAAAAAAAAAAAACAGATCCTGTCATATTGACATTTTTAAAGCAATATAGCTTTAGCAGACTGCCAGACTTACAGCTCAAGCCTCATGTCCTTAAAAACGACTCCAGAGGATCCATGCGTCACGCTTCGTCGTTTTATATAGGAGGAAGGAAAATCAGTGAGTCAGCTTGTGCTCAAAGTCAGAAATGTTTATTTGCTGCCTTGAAAAAAAAATGACTTTGCTGCACTGGAAGCGCTTACCCAACCGTCTTTATGCCAGGATGAGGTATGAGCCAATTTCATCTGCAGCTCTAAAAAACAATTTCACTCTGGCAGAAGGAATGTTGAACAACACACCAGTTTTTATGGTGAGATTGATTTTATGTAATAAATGTCCTGCCTCTACATGGCGAACGCTTTCTGTAGTCAACAATAACAAACACACCTCGAGAAGTTTCCAATTTCTAGTAATAACATATGGAGAAACCGTTAAAGACCGGAGCTTGCAAAAAGCAGTCAGACTGAAACGCTGTTTTATAGGTCATCACGTCACATTAGAAGAACAACTTGGATCTAATTGATGCAGTGTATCCACGTTTCATGCATGACCAGTAACTTCAAGGCTGTGAGGGGATTTCCAAATGTTTGGTTCATTTAAATCTCTTCTTTAACTTTAGGTGGATCTTCGAAGGACCTTCACATTCCGCAACTCCAAGCAGACCTACACTGGCATCCCCATCATCGCAGCCAACATGGACACAACAGGAACCTTTGAGATGGCAAAGGTTCTCAGTAAAGTGAGTTTTTGAAAGCGTTTTTTTTTTTTTTTTTTTTTTCCCCCCCTTATGTGATACAGAAGCATTGTGTCCATTTTGCTCAGCTGAAACTGTATGATGGTACAGTTTTCCCTTCACTTTGAGCATATTTGTTTTTACTCCGTCTTTAGCACACCCTCTTCACAGCCATCCATAAACACTACTCTGTAGAAGACTGGAAAAACTTTGCTGCTGACCATCCAGAATGCTTAGAGGTAACATCACCACTTCTCCACTCAAAGTACTTGTCACATTTTGTCATATTCCAATAAACTTCAATGTATTAAATTGTAATTCCATATCATTGACCAACACATGATACAGTGTTGATGGAAAAGGAATAAATGGTTTCTGATTTTTTGCATTTAAAAACTTGAACATTGTGGCAAGCATTTCTGTTTCCCCTCTTTATTTGTTGTCAGACTTAATCTAACAACATATATCATTATAAAGTCCAAGAAATTCAGCAGATTCATAAGAGATAAAGCTGAAGAGAAATTTTAAGAAGAACTAGGGTTACTACTGATCAAGACATGAACTGACACGCCAGCCGTGGAGAGCATGAATCAGAGAAGCAGCCTAAAGGCCAAAGGTGAGGTGGGGAAGTCATTCAGATTGATTTCAGAGGTGATCTAATCTAACCTGATGAAGAATGGCAAGAAGAAAGATATGCAAAGCCCAGTTTGCTGCCTCCTGTTTAGGGGAAACAGTAAATGGGTTTCCCTTAATACGTTTGGTCAGATTACACTTTTATTGCATTTTTTGCCCCTCATGCAAAATGCTGTATGTGGAGAAAAACTATCGCGGCACATTACCCAGAACAAACTCATAAGACAGTGAAACAAGGTGGTGGTGGCAGCGTAATCGAGATGCATTTCTTCAGCAGGAACAAAAAAAATGATCAGAAGAGTTAACATTTGAAAATGAATGGCGTTAAATAGGACGTTATTGAAAGAAAACCTGCTGGAGGTTAAATAAAATGTTGACACAATGGCAGAGGCTCGCCTTTAAACAGGACCAGGACCCCAACAGAACTGAAATGTAAAGGTTTAAACCACAACATGTCTATGTATTAGAAGTCAAAGCCCAGACCTAAATCCAACTGGGAATCACTGGCAAGACTTGATGTTATTAAGTCCTCTGCATCCAGTGGGACTGAGCACTTGCTTTTTTTGTAATGAAGAGCAGACGATGATGGAAACCTGCCCCAAAACAGAGTCACTGACTAAAGTCAGTTCATTACAAATGCACATCCCAGTTTTCAAAATGTTATTTGTAGGAAATTTGAAAGCCGTGTGTTATTGTCCGTCTGCGTCGGTCTGCCACATTAAACCCTAATACACTGAAGATGAAGCGGTATCTTTTCCGTCCACTCAGCATGTAGCCGCGAGCTCAGGGAGCAGCAACGCAGACCTGGAGAAGCTGTGTGCCGTCCTGCAGGCCGTCCCTGCTCTCCAGTACATCTGTCTGGATGTGGCCAATGGCTACTCTGAGTATTTTGTGGAGTTTGTCAAGACGGTGAGAGAAAAGTTCCCCAAACACACTATCATGGTAAGGAAACGGGCCCATCCGACCTCATAGAACAGTTTGTCTCCCCGGTGTCTCAGATAAAGGCTGATCTATGAGAGCTTTTTGGTGTTTATGTTGCAGGCTGGAAACGTGGTAACAGGGGAGATGGTGGAGGAGCTCATCCTCTCCGGCGCTGATATAATCAAAGTTGGTATCGGACCAGGTCGGTGGACAAAATCATCCGAGTGTTTAATAAGAAAACAGAAAGTCCGTTTGCCATTATACACATTAAGTTGTCTGCTCATGCACGATATGTTATAAAGAAAAATTAATAAAGGATTTGAAAATTTAGGGACAATTATCAGCTGCAGAGAGAAAGAGTAAATGCACTAATTCTCCACAGCAGGTTTCTGTAGCCAGAGACAGTTAAGAGTTTGCAGAAAGACCTCCCCTTCTCTAATGCAGCATCAATGCTGTATTTTTCAGGTTCGGTGTGCACAACAAGGATCAAGACAGGAGTGGGTTATCCACAGCTGAGCGCTGTCATAGAGTGTGCAGACTCAGCCCACGGACTCAAAGGTCACATTATCTCTGTAAGGACATGTTGTTTTTGCTTATATGACTGTGAAAGGGCTGGCAACACTGGAACTAAGTATATAAATCGTGTGGAAATACAGGAGCATTTCCTGTCTGAATCAAACTTAATTGATGAGAGTGTTTTTATTTTTCAAATTTTGAATGCCAGTCTTTAATGACTAGAAATACTTGATGTCAGTTTCACCTTTGGCAACAAAAGGACTGAGTGGTGATTCAATTTAGGCGTACTTGTTTGAATGTGTGAACTGAATTGGACTGCTGTAGTTACACTATTTTAGTTCTCATGAGCAAAGCTTTAACTGTTCGTGGGTGGAGGCAGTTTTGGAATCTCATTCACAGATTTGTTACACAAAGCGCAAAAAGTATTCAATTTAAGAATTTCCATAAAAATGAAAATAAAAATGTTGTTCTATGAACAGCAGGTTTTTACTGTTTTTACTTATCCACTCTTCAACCCATCCATCCACAGTCTGATTTAGCAGGCTCCATATCCTCGGTTCATAGGAAAATCTTACAATTTCTACTTCATATACTGGGTAAAATAAGAAATGGTAACTTTTGAATCGTATGTCTTAAAAAGAATAGAAGATACATTAAGCTCTGTCTGTAAAAATGTTTTTGAAAACTCCTAATCCACATTGAGAACTGCAATATCACTTGCAGACAGCAGAGGGCAGCATCAGTCCACAAAGTTAGAAAAACATAACTCTCAGGCCATAGTACTGACATATTGATGGGATTATTCATTGTTTAGGATGGTGGCTGCAGTTGCCCAGGAGATGTAGCAAAGGCCTTTGGTGAGTAATCATGCTTCAGTGTTTGTGTCTTCATCGTGTTCTACCCCTGTGACCCCCCTGTGACCTCTGCTCCCCAGGTGCCGGGGCTGACTTTGTCATGATGGGAGGAATGCTGGCAGGTCATGACCAGTGCACCGGGGAGATCATTGAGAAGAACGGCAAGAAGTACAAACTCTTCTATGGTATGAGCTCTGACACGGCCATGAAGAAATATGTGGGTGGAGTTGCAGAGTACAGGTGAGGAACAGGACACATTACATCAGTGGTTCCCAAAGATTTTCTGAGCCCCCCCCCTATGGATAACAATAAAATCCCCCCCAAAAAAGAAACAAAAAAATTCCCAAAGTGTGGGGCAATGGCACTGCCCCACACTTTGGGAACTACTGCATTTTATACTGTTATATGGAGCTAAATCACTGAAATCTAACCTCATGGCCTTTTATGGCCTTTTAGGGTCAATAATTCAATCATATTCAGTTTAAATCATTACAACACAATCTAACCATGTTTTCAGATTCAAAAATACAAATGGGGCCAATGCTGTCCAAATAGTAAAACAACACAGGCAAAGTCAGTGTTTCATGTTATCTTAATTACAAAAGATTTGGTTTGGAAAGCAGATTTGATTGGACTGAGACACTGACTTTGCAGCAAACCATCATCCTGAGAAAGCATGTTGCAATATGGGAAAGAAACAGCTTGTTAACAGAACAAGCGTAAAACAGAACTGGATTCTTTCAAGAAAGGAAAACAGGACAAGTAAAAGACAAAAAAGACAAATGCAGAAAGAAAGAGACACACTAGAGAAGCACTGATCCAGGACTTTTTTTTTTTTTACAAGGAAAAAAAGGTTATAGTGCACAAAAACCATGGCAATCTATCAAAGAAACTGGCACATCTAAATACTGAAGCATCAAGCCAGGAGAGCATCCTGCTGGAAGAAATGCATAAAGAATGCATTGTTTATCCCAACAACGGCTCTGACAGTTTGACCTTCTACAAAAGAGATGAAAATAAATGTAGAAGCATCAAGTAAAGAGTATTTTCTACAGGAAAGAAAAAAAAACAGAGAGAACATATTGTCAGTAGTAATAGACTCAAAGCACTACCTTGGAAAGAAACACAGCTAAACACGGGAAGCACTAAGTCAGGAGTTCTTTCTAAGGGAAATTCACAACAAAGAGAGAGAGAGGAAAATTTCAGCAATCTGATCGTCAGGTGTCCCTTCCAGAGAATATTTTTGGAAAGTGTAAATCACCTGTTCTGTATTGAAATATTCCAAGCAAAGTTTCAGAAAAGGAAATATTAGCAACTATTAGTGCTTCTTTGATGACTACATGGTCAAGAAATTGATCAAAACAAGTTTGTTCTTTAGTTTTGGTGCCACTGATGAAATCTCATCTGCCATACAAAGAAGCAGCTATTTGTCTCAACATATATATATATATATTTTTTTGCAATGGTCAGATAACACTGCAATCTTAGAACATAAACATGAACATCAATCAAAGTTGTAAGAACAATAATAAAATCAGAGAAAGTGGAGTTTTAGATTTTTTGATTGTTGCAAGAAATGTTAAAATGCTTGGTGATAATTCAGCAACTGCTGCTTTAAACCCCACTGTCAGTAACCACATGACATGTTTTTATTATATCAACAACTAACATTTCATGCACAATGTTGACACAAATAATCATACAGTTATATTTGTATCATGCAAAATCAGTGTATCTACATGGGAAATATTGTTTTGTAATCACGAAATATCCGTTTGAGCTGTAACAGGACATTTGATCATTTCTCAAATTAAATCTTCAAATAGTTTCTGAAAAAAGGTTTTGAAAAACCTCTGCTTGTACTTTTTTCCTCTTTCTTGGCTTCCAGGGCTTCCGAGGGGCGAACGGTTGAGGTTCCTTACAGAGGGGATGTAGAAAATACCGTCCGTGACGTCTTGGGGGGACTTCGCTCCACGTGCACCTACGTGGGAGCGGCCAAACTCAAGGAGCTGAGCCGGAGAACCACCTTCATCCGAGTCACGCAGCAATCCAGCCAAATGTTCACTTAGGGAGGGGGAACTCCCTTTAAAACAGTTTGGCCCAAACATCACGGCTCCCCTCATAATATTGTGCATGTCGATGCAGAGTTTCAGACTGAGGGCGTGGCATGAAAATCCATCCTGTTTGGGTCAGGGTGTTCAAACTCCTGCAGATTCTAAAGGCAAAGCCTAACAAGCGTTGTTCTTCTCAGTTTTAAAACAAAAGCATTTACATGCTTACCGACTCCATAATGTAACCAGGCATGTTATGTGATGGGAATGTGCAAATATAATGCTCCAATGATAACCTGCTGGAAAAATGCATCCCGGTTTATGGGAATTAGATAAAGAGCCATATCACTAAGTATGAGTGTGTACATAATTCAAGCTACTGGCAACTATCTAATTTAGTTTGGATATTTCTGCACTCAGCATATCACTAATTATCACAACATGAGCTGTTTCAGTTACACACAGCGAAGTGAACTCATCAGGAGGGGAGCGCTATTCTGGCACTTTTTTTTTTCTTTTTCTTTTGTTTACTTGTAATGATTTAGCAAGTCAAAATGCAAGATCCAGAAAGTCAAACCTTTGTTTTTGGAAAAATAATATTGCAATAAACTCTATGCAGAAACCTATGATATTTGTTCTGTGGTGTTTTGTTACTCTTTGAAGCTGCAAAGCAAAATCACATGAATAATAATCAATCTTTTAGTCACTGACAACAAAAAGGCAACAGGTTTTGCAAATTGTAGTTCAATGCTGAAGGTCACTGCTGACAAATTACAACCAAGTGTTGCTTATTCAGATGAAATTAGCATCCTGTAAAGATTGAAACACATCTGATTTACAGACATGATGAAAATTTATTGACAAAACTAATTTGCAGGTCTGTCAAAAAAAGAAGAAAACTCTGAACTAAATGTAAACTTCTGAAAAATTCCTCAAACTAGCAATGTGCCACGCAGTCTATCAGACACTAGATGGCGCTGCTCATTAATGGAACACAAACTCCCAGACAAATGGTGGTTTAAGTGCAGTGTTTTATGTGTATCAGTGTGCCGCTCTTAAATAAAGACACAAGTTGTCAGTTTAGTCCAGATATGTCAAGGTTTCATTTTCCTTTTCAAAGAGGTGCATTTATACAGATGTCAAATACATACACCAACAGGTTTTTTTTTTTTTTGTTTTCTCCATTTGCTATAGAGGATAAAGGTGGTGACACACGGAGACTTGAGTGAGTACAATATAGTACGAACAAGTTGGCTGGGATTTTTCTGTGGCCCGCCACAGGACAGACTGTCTGTCCCGGACTGTGCTGATGCAGGGGTCTCTGCCCCCACCTCGTCGGCCTGTATAGAGTTTCAGTTTAGTACTCGATGTACCAGGTTCGTAGAGTGATAGCCAGACAGACCGGTGGCGAGCCTCAGGGCTGAGTGTTCGGAACAAGGGAAGGAATCGACTGACGAACGGCCTCCATCCCCTCCATGGCAGTAGGGAGGGTTCAGAGGCAAACGGTTCTAAGAGTTTTGTCGCCGTGCGCAGAGACGTTTAGTACACCGAAGAGAAATCCAAGGCATCTCCAGCATATTACAGAGAATATCAGAGTAATAATTTATAGTTTACTTTCAGTTATGACATTTGTTAATCATCAAAAAAAAATCAACTGCAATATCAAATTATATGTGATAAATGTACATACATTGAACAGCCCACTATGTAAATTGGTTGGGGTGAAACTAAAACTGTTATGTGGGCCTTTACACATTTTTTTTTTTTTTTAATCTTTCTGCCTGAGTTGGTTATCCAGCGCTATGGACAAACAAACAAACAAACAAACAAACAAACAAACAAACAAACAAAACAAATAAAAAAAACCCGAACATAATTAACAAGGAAAAAGAGGAATCCTGGTAAAGTTCTATTCACTTTTAAAACTTTAAAACACAAAAAAGTGCCAAAAACATCCTTTTTCTTGCAAAACGAAAAACAAACATCAAGAAACAATGGAGCACACATGCCTTTTTTTTTTTGATTAAAAAAGTCAAAGCTCACACACCAACATTCATTTTGTTTGTCAAGTTGTGCAAGAAGCCAATTTTAAAAAAACAAAAAAACAAAAAAAACAAAAAACAAAACGTAAGCAGTGTTCCTCGACTGAGGAAGCTTGTCGTAAGAATGAACAATGACACATTCTCTACATAGTTTTTCAAGTCCCCCTGACATTTTACTGAGTGCTACGAGGAGACCAAAAACGAAACAACAACAACAAAAAAAAAAGCTCCTGCACCAAAAGATAATGCAAACAAAGCGAAGGTTTGGACGCAGCGTTTTCACAGCGCACGACCCAAACCGAGCTGTCAAACACCTCTGCCAAATTAGAGCTCAAAAACATGGGAGCACAATGAAAGCACAAATAATGACCCAGCTTGGATGCTGCGGGGTGGGGAAAGATTTCCGTTCCTCACACAGAAAAAAAAAAGAAAAAAAAAAGAAGAAGACAGAAACAGGTTTTCTTCATGGAAAACAAGCCACAGAATCACCCAGCGCCACGGCCCGTTGGACCCAGGAACGCGCCGGCGCCAAGTGAAGATGAGACAAACTCAAGGTTACTGCAAAGAAAAAAAGAAAGCTGATGTGCAAAACAAAAAAAAAAACAAAAAAAAAAACTTGAGCCACCTCTCTTTCTCATCAGTAATCACCCCCCTCCCACTCTATGTATTTTTGAATGAATGTTTTCCCCAGGACGGGCTGCAGGTCTGAGAGAGAGGGGTTAGACCGAGCCCGACCCAGGATTAGAAAGTGCTGAAACATTATTAAGTCTTTTATTTTTTTTTTACATCTCTTATGTCTTTGGTTTGTTGTTGTTGTTTTTTTTTTTTTGGTTTTGTTTTTTTACTTTTCTTTCTTTATTTTTTTTTTTCTTCCAACTTTTTACAAAAAGTGGTCCCCACTATCAATGAGGTTATCTTTCTTATCTGTGAGTCCACACCATGAACCGCTGAGGTTCAGGGTTTTACGATCTCACAGTCAATTAGAGAAGAAAACAACAAACACACACATAAAAACACACTCGTACGTGTTTGAACGACACGATGCAGACGTACGCAAAAAAAAAAAAAACCCGAGGAAGGCCACACAGGTGTGGGGAAAAGAGAGTAACGAAGAATAAACAAATGGTGGGTTTGTTTCTTGCTTAAAAAAAAAAAAAAAAGCCTCCTTGCTGTTGTTTTGCAGAAGGGCAACTCATGGAGAGAGGTCAGAACACAAAAAGCTTGCTGAATGCTCTACATACACTTGGCACGGCGATAGAGGGGAAAATAAAATGTAAATATTGCACATTAGGATATATTTAAAGGGGATTAGAAATGGGCAAACTTCAGATCAATAAACAAAACAAGAACTTTACGATTCCCTCCACTTCATACGTGACAAATCTCCATGTCAAGCTCACTTGTGTTATTAACTAAAATCGACAGAATTTTCTCAGTGAAATAAAAACCTTAGTGGCAAGACTTTTTTTTTTTTTTTTCTTTTCTTTAAAGTGGGGTTCTGTGAAGAGGATATGAACAATCAGTGTCTTACCTGCAGCATATAACTTTCACAATGACCACAAGTTTGATAGACGGAGGTTTGGAATACATGTGCTCTGAAACGGGGTCTAACAGCAATACCTCAACAAATTATTTTAAGATAAAAACACAAAAAGAAGGATTTAATAGATCTATTTTAGCAACCATAATCACATGAAACCAAATGATGATTCAGAGAATTTTTTATTTTATTTTTTTAACTGAGTTGCAGTTTCAATTTCAGTTGTCCTATAAGGATTAAAGGAATTAATAATATACTTGTCACGTGATTGAGTGTCTGTCTTGTGTTTCACTGCCATAGGTTGACGTGCTCCATTTGGTGAATGACACACCAGCATCACCTTTCTATGTATTTAGCACTAGATAACTTGATCACCAGCTAAGCTAGGCTGCCACAGACTTTCACAAAAAACATGAGGCCCTTCGCTTTTATATGGTTTATGCAACTGCTATTGAGAGACCCCAGCAATGACCCAATGACACCATTTAATCTGATGAATTTTTGCCATCTCAAAACTAAAATGAAGAACTACACTGCGATTCATGTGAACCATATTTTATAACCTCTGATCCCCTTTTATATTTGCCCTGAATGTTTATTTACAGTAGAAACCATGTTGCTCTTTGGTCAGTTGAACATTGTGGTCCATTCGAAGGTTTTAAGTCCAACCTTGCAAGAGAGAGAAATTTATTTAGTGTAAAAACCTACGGTCAGTAGTAACACTTTATGTTACGCAATGTGAATTTCTCAAGAAGCATTTTCAGTAAGGAACCACAGACGAACATGTGATCAGTGTGAATATCTGTAAAAAGTGGTAATGGTTAAAAAGTTTATAAAACCAGCGAAATGGAAGCTCATTTTGGAGCCGGCCTCACTCTCACCAGCCGCTGCATTAACCGTTTCAAATTCTTCCTCCAAACTTAGCTTATTATTTTAACTTTACCCTTTAGGGTACTGACTGATCATAGCCTTTCCACAGAAACCCTTCTCATCCCCTTTTCCCCTAAAAAACCCTCTAATGGTCATCATGTGCTAACATGAAGACAGGATCACACTGAAAGGTAGCTAGCGGTTGTTACGGGTTGTTTTAACGATTGCTTCGCCTCAAGAGGAGGTATCTGGGAGGTTGGCTGGCTGCGATGGGGTACCTGAAACAAAGTTAACGAGGTCACTATGTAGTCGTGGCAACGAGGCAGAGCTGGGCAGAGACAGAGCGCTGGCTGCTTCAGGTGCACGTGACACATGCTGACCTGCAGCTTCAGCATTAGCGTTAATGACTGACCAGCTGAAAAAAAAAAAGAGAAGAGGTTCGGGGGAGTTAAATTATGTTACTGCATATATATACGAGTCTTCCCTGAAAACTAGCAACTGGTATTGCGGCGGCAATTTCAAGATATTGAAGTAGAATTTATGGTAAAGGGGAAAAGTTTTGTTGAAGCAAGTTGTATTGATGGATAATTATCTGAATGTATTTTCACAATAGACAGACATTTGTTTTGACTGTATGCTAGAGGAATATTTTCATTAAATGTTTATTGCAGAGACTGTTCCACTCATGAGAGCAGAGCGCCTGAATATGGTTTTTCTATTGCTTTCCTAACCCAACCAAAGCAAGAGTAGGTTAATTAGGCTTTGGTATACTTTTTTTTTTTTTTTTTTTTTAATGTTTAACCTATTTGAATACAAAAGTTTGGATGATTGGATTGGGGGTTAAGGTTTGTTTTAATGTTGATTCTCCTTGCTTTTTGGTAAGAGGGAATAGACACAACAAGAAACGTACATTTATAAAACACATGCACACAGGGACACGTACTTCTCTTTCTACTTCTCTTGAATAGGTTTCGGAAGGAGAGGAAAGAAATAAAAGAGCACTACTATGGCGATGTTGATCTGAAAACCCTGTTTTATTATAAAAAAATAAAGCATTTTCAAATCTCATTATGGGTCTTCTTGTTAACTCCCCTTTACCATCTCGTTTCATCGACTTGATTCGCCCATCTCAACACACATGCATCCTGCCGTCAACCCAACAAACACTCACCACATGAAACATCATTGCCCCTTAGAGGTGAACTACAACCTGTGGGATAAATGTCAATAAGCCATGACTTAAAGAGATGGGATATGAAAGCTGAACTGAAGCAGTTGTGCTTAACAGATATGCTTGCAGATGAATTCATCTCATGGTGAAATATGGTCCGGTCCCCTTCATCACAGATTAAGACCATCTGTTTATCAAATAGCATTTGAACTGCAGCTTGAAAAACTTTGCTTAGGGTCTCACAATTTGGAGGTGTGTGTGCTATTCCATAGGAAGCTGGTCATTACATATCATTTATTTACTGGGATGGATTTGTTTAAGCTGTAGAAGCTGCAGTTCCTAAAGCTTAAATACAAATAGTTTTGATTATTGACTGCCTAATGTGGGCATAATAAGGTTGTAGTACTAGCATCAACCTTAAGATCACTAATGGGATTGTGCCTTGATTAGCTACTCCTAATGCTAACTAAAGCGTCTTCACTGAGGGCCCCGCTATGCTACCGATAAATCACCATAATCTCATCACAGAAATGAGCTTAAATCGTTTGAGTAACTCTCATGCTACTTTACTCATAATAGTTTGAACATTGTCTTCTTAAAGCATCAAAGAAAATCTTTCAATAATTGTCGACTTCCTGGCGAATAAAATGGCTGATTTTATTCTCATGGTCTTAATCTGGCGTAAAGGTGCTTACACAAAGAAAATTTTAAAAACTTTACTATATATGTTTCGAAACAATCAAAGTTGTAAAGACTTTTATATGCAAGAACCGGTATGCAAGGGTGTTGAACATTTAACATCACTGATTTAAAAATTCATCAATACGAACCACCAGGCAAGCACATTCGCTAAGGTAACCGCTACATCTTAGTGATAATGGCTTTCAGCTGTTTGAGACGCTCCATCTCCATCGCTAAGGGCTCAACCGTGGGCAAATAATCTCCTTGAGAGACACTAGAAAATATTCCATCTTCGAATAAATTCAGTAGGCAGGCACACTTAAATTCTGCTCTGTGTTCAAATACATTTTTGTAGTCGACATTTAAAGAGCTGATGCAGAAGCATGTGCTCTAAATGTGGCGAAGTGCCTGTTGTGGAACAGAGAAAAAAAAAAGACAAAACCCTGGTTTCCTCCAGTGTGTTTTATGTGGTCTAGAGTTTGTTTCAGGACAGGGGCGCTGAAAATCATGTCTCCACCTAACTCCCTCCTCCTGATGTGCAAATTGCAAGATTCTCGTAAGTAAAGACTCCAAGTAGAAACACTGGACATTAAGCATTTCCTAAATATATATCTAATAACTACCTCTTTCCTATGCACATGTACACGCAAACACGCACACACACATACTCCTAAATTCCCATCCATACACAAACACACCACAAAGCACTTTCAATATGACAGTACTGCTAGCGGCGTGCACCAGTCCAATGTCAGTCCACCGGTGTCTTTGCAGTAGGGACACCGTGCACCAAGTATGCTTGCACCTGCAAAAATCTAAAAGTGTATTGACAAATACAGTACATATCAAAGGTCAATGATTTCAGGGATGGTCTGTACTGTTGTTGTTTTTTTTTTTGTCTGTGTGTGGGTGTATGGAGAGACACAGACCGACATCATACACACACACACATACGTTACAAAATACATGGTGACCTTCAAAATGATGTGGTGTGAGTTATAAGCTCTTGTTTTAGCACAGAACATCACTGGGATGTTAAAAAGCTGTTGTTGTTGTTTTTTTTTCTGTTCACCTTTATCCCACAGCCCAAACTATGAAAACACATTCCAATACTTGTCTACTATTGTGCATGGTACCTTGCAAAAAAACCCACATTGCTATTTTTACACATTTTGTCACATTGAACCACACACTGCCTTTGAATTCACGTGATAGACAAAGTAGCACATAATTGTAAAGAGTGAAGTGTGGTGTGCATTTGTATTCAACACCCTCTTTGTGATGGCAAAAAAATAAAACCCAGTGCAAGTTTCATTTGTTAAATAACTGGTAAATCACACGCAGGTGGATTTTACTGTGCAGAAATACAAATTTCACATCCACAAATTTGGCCTGTATGAAAGCGGCAAGAAGGAAGTCAGTGTAGAAAGAATGGCATTAAAAGGCCTTTTTGAAAATTTGCAGCAAACGATGGGGACACTGCAAACAGGTGGAAGAAGGTGCTCTCGTGAGATGGCACCAAAACATTTTTGGCTTCCTTGCAAAACGCAACATGATGCTGCAAGGATCATGTTGGGAAGCTGATCAGAGTTTATTAGACGGTGTATGGAACAAAATATATAATCATGCTGGAAGAAACCAAGACATTTTACACTTACATTCCGGTAAAAATACGCTGAATATAAAAGATCACAAATTGTTCCGATTCTTATTAGTAAAAACAACTGGGATTGATCTACTCCAACTTTACAATTAAGCACTCCTTTGTGTTGATCTATTACATTAAACACCCCATAAAGTACATTGAAGTTTGTGGTTGTGATGTGACAAAATGCAAAATGCAAAATGCAAAAAAAAAAAAAAAAAAAAACTTTGGCAAGGCACCGTAAATTACTATATTTGTACTTAATGTCATCAATACACCACCAGTTTAATCCATGTCTGACCTAGAATTTCTTCTATACCCGTCACATTCATCCACTGCTTTATGATTCCATGGCACATCAGCTCCCTGTTGCTTTTCCAAACGCTTCTCCTCTCCAAAGTGCTGCTGCTACTTTCTACTTTTCTCCGAATAATAAAAAAAATATCTAAAGACATACAGTACTGTGTGAATAAAGATACAACTAAAGTCTGCTTGTTGTAGGGTGAGTGTGACAGGTGTTTAAAGTGATTTGAAACATCCCAACCCTCTCAGAGCTCACATGCAAAATTCTCTTTGTTCCTCTCACGCAGCTCTTCTCAACAGACAAAAATACAAAGCAATTCATCAAATACAATTAGGATTGTACACAATCATCTTTTCTTAAAGCAATGCTCACCAACACAGTGTGTTTTGCACTTGTATGTATCAGGTTAGGGTATCACATTTATACACCAACAATCACCCGACTAGGGTTCAATCAAGGAATAAATGACCCCTGATTTAGTTTTTTTTTTTTTTTTTGACAATCATTTAAAGCAACTATCTTGTGAGATAAAAGATGAGAGGTTAACAAAATTAAAACATTTAAGATGAAAATGCTACAGATAAAAGCAAAGACTCTGCTGTCAATAAAGTAAGCAGAGTAAGTGTTGTTCCCTCTCTACTGCGTGACACACTGGCTCTACTTGGCGACTCCTGCGTGATTTGTTCTGATGCATTTGTAGAAAAAAGATGGATATAAATTGTACCAAATACCAATTACGTTTGACAATTACATTCCGGGTTTAGCTACAAATCCCTAATCTTTAAAATCAGCCGATGTTTTACTGCTAACTTGGCGAGTGTCGGTGGTTGAAGTGTTTTTTTGTCCAGGCAGTCTCGGTGGAAGTGCCCAGGGAATGAAATCGCTGTCAAGAAAACCAAGAGAGCCTGCATCAGCTTGAAATTTACATATTGTGTAAAGTGTCTGTGGCTGGGCAGAGCCATCAAGCATGGTGCCAGTGCGTCACAGAGCCACCAATAACAAAGTTCAGCCCTCCTCCCCAATCCCTCAGCATACATCATCTCATAAAAATATCACCAACAGCGGCACCGATTGCTCATGTGATAATATGTAAGGTGATACTCCGTAGAGTAAAGTTACCTCTACGGTACAGTATTCAAGATAGAAAATAAAATCAAATAAAATAAACAAATGAAATATTAATGTGGGCATTCCTTTTTTTGAAGAATCCTGTTTTGTTTCTTTTGTAATCCCAAATGTTTTAATAGTCCTGCTTTTCCTTTTACTTGCCAATATTTGACCTTCCCTCAATGCTGACTTTCACATCGTGAGGAATGAAGGAAGGTTTGGGCAAGGTCAAAGGGGGCTCCTCTTCTGATTTTTCTACTTTTCGACCCTCGGGGGCTGACCACCTCCGCTTTCTGCTGCCCGACGGCTTACTGGAGCTGGACTCTGTGCTCCTGGCAACCTGACCTTTGGAAACAGATCCTCTTTCCCCAAATGTGAGATCTCCATTCTCCACTCTGGAATCTCCTCCACTCCCACTCCCGCTTTCACCGCTCCCCCGCTGGCTGATCCCGTTCTCGCGCTCTCTGTGCCTGGAATTTCCCACACTGCAGCTCTGGGATGCTTCTGAGATGGCTCTGGGGACTTTAAGGTGCCCGTGGCTAGAGTGAGGGACTGAAGCGTTGTTTTCCGGTTCCGGAGATTGTGTCTTCTTCAGAGACCCGTTCTTCAGGTTTTTGAGAGTAAGTGAAATACAAACATCACCCACAGAAAGCTTTGTACAAGGCAGCTCCAGAAGCTGAGTGGTTCGGTCTGGACAACATGAAGACCACCCTTGGCCAAACACGAAGAAGGGGTACTCAAGCAACACCTCCACACTCACCTAGAGAAAGGGGCGACAAGGAAACGTTAGAACACTTTTTCAAAAATATGGATCTAGACATGCTAACATTGCACATAAAATTTATTCAACATTGCAGAACAGCAAAGCATGACGGCAATATTCATTCATGAAAGAATATGAAATTGTTTAGAGAATACAGGTTTAGAAATGCTTATTTGTATTATAATCCTCAAGAGAAAATACATAACCATAATTTGGGGGATTCACAAGGAACATATGCTTCTATGTTGGGGGCCTCAGAGCTTTGCAAGTTAACAATCCCTGATTCTTAGAAACAAGATGTGGAATGAAAAAAATCCTGCCAGTGCATTTCTAAAAAAAAAGAAAAAGTTACTTGAAGAAGCAATGAATGTATATAACATGGATAATTAGAACATGCTTAAAGCAATTTAAAGCATAAAGTCGATGTTTTATGCATCGACTTCCAAAATCTTAAAAGTCAATGGTCAGTTTATACTGATTTCGTAGTAACAGCTTAAAGATCTGAAACTTCTTGTAGTCTGAAAACAGGAAGAACATGGACTACAAAAGCTACACACATGTTTATCTGAAACGTGTTTCTCAGTTTTCTTTCACTAGACTTTGATATGAAATCAGTGAGAATAGAATCCAATTAAAAATGACTAGTTATGTCACTCAAAATATAACATATTTAGCTGAGAATCAATAGAATAAAGCAGGATGTAAAATAGTGGGCCAGAAGAAATGAAGAGATATTAAAATTAAAGCACAAGCTTACAAAGATGTTTGAGATGTTTCAGTCACCCTCACAAACACATACTGGCCAGTATTTTTCAGTCTAACTTTTTGGAGTATCGGATGAAAGCTGCTTCCAATGGTCTTAAAAAATAAACAACACGGAGGAGAAAGCTGAGTCTGCTTGGCGAGACGGTCAGATCTTGTGGGGTGCAGAATCAAAGAGGAGCCGCTGGCAAGGAAGGATTTTAGATGTGCGACGTGGGCTGAAGAGCCATTACAGAGATGAAATGACTTGATTGCACACTCTGAAAGTGAGTAGTAGGTATTTGTATATGTGTGTGTGTAAGAGAGAGAGAGAGAGAGAAAAAGGGATGGAAAAAATAAGAAAAAATACCCTAAAGGCTGTTGAAAGATCTTAGTTACAGAGAAAAAAAAGTTCTGCATACTTTAGCAAGCCGCATTATAAGGCACACCTTGCTGGGACTGAGTGGGAGCAGCTTTTGTCTTCAGCTTCGATTCTTCTTTGCAAAGATTCAAAAAGGTGCCAGAACTATTCCTCAAAAAAAATTGTTTGTCACATGGTGCACTATCAAGCTAAATATAGTCATCAGAAGATAGGTACAGTGTTCAGATGGATGGAGATGGTTAGATAGAGCTTAAATGATGCTCAATTGGTATGAAAGAACCCCACACCGTGAAGTTTACACCAACACATGAATCACATGGATCCGTGTTTTCATGCTATTTATGCCAAATTCTGACTGAGTGGCAACTTTAAAAGTTTAGGGTTTTATGGCACCTTAAAAATTCTCTGAGAGATTTGTCAATTGTTTGGTTTTCATTTAATTTGCTTCAAGCTGAAAACCTACACGCTAAACTGAAGGCCCGACTCCTTTTCATCGTTCATTAGATGAAAAGTATCGCAAATAAGCCATGACTGAAGAGTGGCTGAGGCAGTATTTTGGATTTTCTATGAAGATGTGTTCATTATCGAAGGATATTTTGTCGCCTGATTTACTCGATAATTTTACAAGCTGTCGAATAGATTCCAGATCTCAACTCTTTGAACTTGTGTGAAGCTCCTAATAAGAACGTGTTTGCAACAAGACTGTCATCTAAGTACATTGAAGTTAATTACAGGGGGAACAGCCGAGTCCTGAGATTCATGATAATAAAGTAATTAAGATGGGTGCAGCTCAACACTTGTCATTCAACATAATAATCACCACATATGAATAAACAGAAATCTCGACGACAAGTCTGAGCATTCTTGGAGGTGAAATGGTTTGCAATTCAGGAAATCTTAAAAGTATTCCAATGCATTTTTGACCAGTTTTTTTGCAAAACTATTTAAACAATAAAGTAAATTCTCTTTTCATCTTGTTTCAGGTTACTTATTAACTTTGTTTAAATAACAGAAACGAGGAGAAGCCACTATCTGGGCAGGTTCTAAAGGCAAAATTATAGTCAATTTAACTATTAGGCTGGCAATTTGATAATTTCTCTAAACAAATTACCAAAAGGATTAATTTCCTGAATCTCCCTTATACAGTAGGGCCAACTTAATAAACTGGGACAATATTTACTACAAGACACAACCAGCATGTTTTTTATATACAGTTACAACCAGAAATAATACCAAGGAAAACACTTAATCAATGTTGAAATTTGGGTTTTGAATAAAACATTTAGTTGCTCTTGTTTGGAGGGAAATGATAATCTATTATTATTACAGCTCCTTTAGGCCTGACAGCTTTAAAGCTTCCCAGGAACAAAGATTTGTCAATTCAAAAATCAGTTCTATAGTTTATTTGTCATCATTATCAAACTAGTGAGCCATTTTCAACAAGATCACCCAAACTGTCACAAACAGAGCAAACTAAATTGGTTTATGCACAATTATTAAAATAAGCAGATTTTGCTTGAAAACTGGGCCATTTTCTGGAAACTCGAATGAGTCTTATCAGTTCTAGTATGAGTATTTAAATATCCAGTCAGAATTATGGCAAACGCTTCCTGAAACATAAAATAAATGTGTTTTCTAAACTTCTAAGCCCTGTATTAAAGAAGCTGTAGTATTCAATTATTAAATGTGTTTTCTTTTGCTGTAAGATAACTATCAAAAACAGAAATTAAGTCTGGGTGTTATTAATCTATATAATGTTTTTCACTTAGTGAATTGAGTTACTGAAATAAATTAACTTTTTAACACTCTAATTTATAGAATACGACTGCATTTCTATTTGCGTCTGTACATTTCACTCAGTGTTTGGAGAATATACCAGTGTTGTATAAAGTACTGAAATCTCGGAGTCAAGTAAAAGTATAGGTACCGCTCCAAAATATGACTTTGGTAAAAGTAAAAGTCACTGACTGAAATGTTACTTGAGTTAAAGTATTAAAGTATCTGAAACTCTTGTACTTAAGTATAGAAATTACTGTAAAAATGGATGTACTCAAGTAATGTAATGAAAAGTATAAGTAAAAAGTAAAACAAGGCAAATGCAGTTTGAATGACATTTTTTATATTTTGGTAAACTTGTAAAATACACTTAAAATAATGTACACAACCAAGTGCAGGCAAAATGAAACCTGCTAATAGATAAACCTGCAGCATCATTTAGTTAAGAAAATTAGGAGCTTTACCTAAACCACAAGGTTTAAATAATTAATAAGAGAAAAAAATAAATAAACTTGTAATCCAAAAAATACAATAATCCATGAAACAGCCAACACTCAGTACGCTCTGATGATCGACACCAAATTGCGCAACTCTCTCTCGGTGAGTCACGATCCGGAAACAATAAAGCTAATTGAAAATAAAGCCGGGAAAATGTTTGAAAATGACAGATAAGGATTAATGTGAACTGAAGCGGGAACACCGCGTGTGACCCACGATGAACCGCGCCAGTTTAAACTGCAACAAAACGGAAGTTAGCGATTGTGTATGTTTGTGTGTGTTTGTGTGTGTTTGTGTATGTTTGTGTGTGTTAGCGTGTGTTAACGCGGCTCTTTAATTAGGTCAGTAACTCGTGACGCTCCTCCGTCACAGTAACGAGTAACTGAAACCACACATTGAAAATGTATCGAGTAAAAGTGAAAGTTATCAAAAATTTTCATACTCGAGGAAAGTATGAAGTACTCCAAAATATACTTAAGTAAAGTAGTGAAGTATTTTTACTTCGTTACTATACAACACTGGAATATACACAGTTCAAATATGTCCATCCACATCTTGATTTCTAAGATGTCTTGAAGGTTTTCAGAGTGTAGTTGTTTCTGCCTACACAGATTATGGCTTACGTTTTTAATTGCTATTACTTAATAAATAGCAATGATTATTGTACAGAGGTACATGTCTAGGTACAGTTGTTTATTTTTCTTACCTGTGTACGATGCTCACCAACGGAGAACTGAACAACAGCAAAGTTAGGTGAGATGTCGCTCCCTTCTATGCGCTCCACTGTGGACGAATCGATCTTCAGCTCACTGCTAATCTCTGCACTCTGGATGAAGTCCTCTGTCTTCAGGTCCTCCACGCGTTTCAGCTCGCCGTCTGCCAGCTGGATGATGGAACCCTTGATAAAATATGGCGGGAGTGAGGGGGACACCACTGTACTTGAATGAGCTGGAGGAGTGGAGGCTGCAACGAGCCCTGGTGGAGCAGGAACAATGGGGAGATGAAGCTGGGCTTGAACCACTGCACCTGGAGCAGCCACGTGGAACGAGCCACTTTGGGTTGCCACAGTTTCTCCTTTTGGGGCAGTGGCAGCGATGTATGTGTGAGGGAGTGTAGCAGGAAAAGGTGCAGCTTGAGTTGATGAAGTAATGTGGGAGGTTACAGGCTCTAATGTGGGGACCCCACCTCCGCTAACAGGGATGATGACTGGTTGGGTGCCTGGAATGAGCAAGTGTTGCTGTAGGCCGGTGTGGTAGCTGCTCCCACTGCCCCCTGTAATGTAACCAATAAGAGGTTGCTGTGGGTAGATGCTTGTCGAAGGGAGTCCCATTGACAGTGACTCTGAAGCATTGTGGGTGGTCTGGATAACAGTCTGGGGCGGCAGTGTGCTGACAGCCGCTTTCAGACTGTCTGCGCTTAGTGGAGGTGGAAATGTGAAAGAGCAGGTGGCGTTGGATGATGAGGGTGGGCGACTGACAGGCTTACCCATGCTGCCTTTCTCCAGGTGTGTGGGCGTAGAAGCTGTCAGTTTCTCAGGGCTGGCTCTGGGTGGTACCAACTGGTGGTCCCCATGGCTATTAGGTATTAACATGACAGAGGTTCTTAACCCTAGGTGATCATGAGTAGAGTAGTCTGACGGCAAAACCAGATGACGAGCCTCAAAGGAAGACAAGGAGGACCTGTCCTCCCTTGATTTACCTCCTGACTTTAAGAGGCCAGGCTCTGGTGGGGGTCCAAATCTCCTACCCCTTTCTAGCTCCCCATTATGGAGCTCTCTGTGTCTGGTTCCTCCTTCCTCCTTTCTGCTATAGCCATCTGTATATTTTCCCAATGATTGGTGGTGATGCATGGACTGGGACGGTAGGTGAGTGCCTCCTTGGTGATGAGGTGATGACACAGTCCTTGGTGACGTCGACATTTGAATATGATGGGGAAAAGGGTCCGTAGAAGGAGGAGGCATGGAGGTACGTCCCGAGGACGCCCGATGCTGTTCCTGTTTGGTGACCAGCGTCTGAGCAGGTGATGTCTCTGTGTACGATGGTCTCTGTGTGGACGAAGAGGAGGAGAGAGGGGGAGGCGGAGGAGGTGGGAGTATATGAGGAGAAATGTAGCTTGTATATGGAGTAGTGTACGATGAAGTGATGAACTGCATATTGGGAGGCAGTTGTGTATAATGGACTGTTCCTCCAACCGTAGGTTGAGATAGGGGGGATGTGTACACTGTGGGGAGAGATGATACTAGCCTCAAAGACGAAGAGGAGGTGGAAGAGTCTGATAAGGTGGAGGGGGACTTATACTGGGGCCCATCAGTTTTGTTGGAGCTATGATGTGCAGTAATATTGCTTTCATTTCCACCAGCTGCACTAACATAGCAGGCTGTGTTCTCTGGCCTGTCATGAACAGGTGGTATAGCCGGAGAGCGACTTTCAGGTGGTAATGTACTTGAGGTGCCCCTCTTTTTGGGGGGCAGACATTCATTGCTGCGTTCCTGGTTGGACTTCATGCTGATTTCACTTCACGTCTTTGTATCTCAACTGTACTTGCTGTATTCTTTCTTTAAAATTGATCCAATACAATTTCCTTCCTTGTTTTGAACTTTCACTCTGACTGTCCTCGTCACTTTCCTTCAATCCTTTCTTTTTGCTTTTAATGCCTAATTCCTTTTTCAGACCAATTGCAAATACACCTTTAAAAACTTGCCTCCATTTTACTTCACACAGTTGACAAACATTGGGTTTCACTGAAATTAGGATTGGAAATGGAGATATGGAAGGTGGGTTAATGGGAGGAGTGGGGCGGCCCGATCTGTCCAGGAATCCTTAGTGGCCGAGGGCTGAGCCCAGTCTGGTATGGGAGAGCGTCACAACGTTACGCCTGCTGCTGCTGCAGAGGATGATGGGGGGCCGAGTACGTTGTACTTCATGTGGAATCATTTCCCTCCAAAAGAAAGTCTTCCCACACAGAGCAAAAGCCTGTAGAAGAGAAAAACGTGACTGTTGAAACAGTAAATGGAAGAGGCAATAAGCATAAACACACACTGTAGAAATATCCATGCACCATTTATGTTGCAAGAAGACCAGTATACCTTTAAATAATTTGAAAAAGCCCGAGTGACATGTCATGACACTTTGACCTTCTGATGGGTTTTCACAACATTTCAGTTTATTTGAGCCCTGCTTCTGCATGAATTCACTTCAATTCTCTTTCCAAACCAATTTTCATAGACTAAAAGGTGCCAAATAATTATATGCAAGTATAAACACTGTGGGAATGCTCAGTTATCATATTTCTTTAGGAAGGGCAAGGATCTGTGTTGGAGAGATGAACGTGTTTCAGTGAGAAACACGTACATTAACCCCAGAACAAAAGTAAGAGACCGTATAAAAATCCTGGCTGAAGAAAGCAGAAGCTCACCTTTCTGACACCAGGATCAAAATGGGCTAAAAGCCCAAAGAGGAAAAGATCATTTCTCTATAATCAACACAAAAAGCTAGTTTGCAAATGTTTGCCAGCACAAACGCTTCATTGCAGGAGACAAGTTATGTGGCCCAGTGAAACTAAGATTGAGGTTTTTGGTCATAATAACTATTGTTACATTTGCCAGGGAGAGGAGGCAACTTGCAAGCCTAAGAACACATTACAATTATAAAGTACAGGTGTGGCAGCATGATGTTGTACTTGTGTTTTGCTGCAGGAGGGACTGGTGCATTATAATGAATCTCTTTCAATATTCAGCTTTTAAGAAATAGATTTAACTTTGGTAGCAGTATTTGATCTAAAACAGGAAAACTTTAGTTGAAACTTTAGTTCAGTAAAAAAATATATTTATATTTATGCCAATATCAGGTATCAAATTTATATATGATAAACATATATTTCTAGTCATTGTCTTGGTTGGTAGAGTGTAGAAAATGAAAACAATAATCCTGTGCTCTTTAACAGGCAAATAATACTCTGCTGTGTGCAGAAATGTGTTCACCATGTAATAGTAAATATATTTGTGTGATGTGTGCCATCTGTTAACTATAACTCCCCACTGCTAAAGAACAGCTTGGTGTGAACTTATAAATAATGTATCAATACTTCAATAATGCACTCTTATAAATACACTCTCGCTCATACATAACCAGGCACATCGCGGCGGTGCATGCAAGTGGTGACACCTGGTCATATTAATTATGTTCGCTCTCTTTTCTTCAAACATATACCAACTAAACTTACAAGCATTTCAGTGCCATAAGAATAATAGGTGCCGGGCATATTTTCTTGCAAAATACCACATGGTAAATTGTCTATTGTGGCACACGCCATGAATCTATATGAAACACTTTCTGTTTTATCAGTTCAACTGGTTTCTGGTGTGACTGCATCTTGCACCACTAAAAAAAGTGAATAAATAGTCTTAAGTAATTTTGTGGTGTAAAACAAAGCATATGTAATGGGGTACATACAAATCCCACTTAATTTCTTAAGTTGCTCAACTTAAGAAATTATGCCTGGTGAAAGCAAAGACTGAACACCGTTTTAAATAAGCGCAGTGATGAATTAAAATAACGATCTAAGGCTCATTTATTAACAACTATTAACAGTATGACAGTATGATAATTGGAGTGAAATGCAGTCCAGATTGTAATCTTTCTAAGATAAAATGGTTATTTTGGTCTGACTCATCAAGAAGACATGGTGAGCCTGTACATCTATTCAAAGTATCTTAACATAGAAATGAAATACTTGTCTGACTTCCATACCTAGAGGGTAATGGATATATCCATCTCCTTCCATGGATACTTATTTCATTATTTAATTCTATTTCTAATTCTATATAGATTGACATAAAAGAAGGTTAAAGGAGTCATAATGTTTATTATAGGGCAAATTTTAGAAATTACTTTGTCTGGATAACATTTTGTTCGTCTTCAAAAATCACATTCACTATTTTTCTGCTATCCAGGCAGTTGCAGACTCTTTGTCTGCCAGGTTTTCATCACACTTTGCACTTGTTATGTTATGGCGAATTATGTTTTACTCGCCAATAAAACATAATTGGAATAAATCCTTAAGATTAAATGCCTAAAAACTGTTGCTAAATAATAAATTATTTTTTTTTAAACCTGATTACATTTTTTTGTTAGATTATTACCACATGCATTGAGTTAGTACATCTATCTTAAGTGTGCATGCAAAGGATTACTCTACAGGACAACAAACCTCTGGCCTCGAAAGCAGATTTTCTGAATTTTAAGAGCTGTTACAGTCAAATTTTACAACACAGAGTTGGAACAATGGAGTAAACACACATGCACATTCATTCGTACAAGTATAAGAGCAGCCAACACACATATACACACAGAAAGATAAGCTTTGCTTTATATAGATCAACTCACACTATCAGAATTTCTGTTCAGTCAGGAAGCCATGACTCAAAGGTGTGTGGAATGGTTGATAGGAGATGTTTAAATGCTGAGGTGTACTGTTCTTTGACTTGACTTTGTCAGTCCACCTCCACCCCACTCTCCTGCCTCAGCCTGCCCACGACTTCAGCAATATAATTTCGCTCTCAATTATCATTTTTTCATCTAATAGTTTGATGTTCTCATTTCTCTCTTCTTAGTATGTTTGCTTCTTTCCTCTCAGTATCTGTTCAGGTTTATCACTCAGTTTCACTCTGGGTTGATCTGCTTTCATGGATAAAAAGAAAAAAAAAATGTGCCCAACAAGCTGATGGTTTCTAATTGAAAGTCAAATAAGTAAAACTTTTCATGGGTCAGATAACAGATGTTTCTGACGTCATAGAAGATTTATTCACTCTGCAGTTTGTGGGAAGTGTAGCATTTTTTTTCTTTGCAAAGCAAAAAAGACTGGTCAACACATACATGCAAACATCTTGGTAAAATAAAATAAATAACATATAACAAGGATGATTTAAACAACCGCATAACAAAACAATATAAAGTCATAAAAATTTTTGAAATCATAAGCATTTCAACAGTTGCTTATGATTTGAAAGAAAATATTTTCTCTAGTCTTATCAAACAAAAGTCAGTGAAACATCATTCCCCTTTATCCATTCTTCAGTAAAACTGTGTTTTAAAAAAAGGTCCAGACCAACTTGACATTGCATGAAAAAGTAATCCTTCAAGTTAAATCATGAATTACCTACGATAATAATCACAAAAGCTAAAGCTATTTTACTAGCAACAACCAGGACTGATCACTGACCGAGCTACTGCCTCTTAAATAGTTTCTGTCTATCGAAAAATAATACATGATGCACATCATGCATCAAGAACTGATAAATGAGATACATCTGTCTCAAAAAGATTATGAATTAATTTATTTGCTTCAAGGCTCCAGTCAACGATGGTCCAACCATTATCCACCAATTAAAAACTTGTGGAACAGGGATCAGTGGTGGCCAGCCTACCAAAATTACGTCAAAAGACTCCAGACAGCTGATGCACAAGGTCACAAGAAACCCAGAACATCAGCTAAAGCTGTCATTTTTCCTCCAACAATAATAAAGAGGTTGAGCAAAGAAAGCAGCCATGTTAGACCTCAAATGAAAAAAAGAAAAAAAAAAATCAACACTATTAACCAAAAAGAAACTAACATAGCATTCTAGGGGAAAAAAAATATCATATTGAAAGTCAAGTATGGTAGAAGTTTTATGGTCTGGGGCTTCTAGACCAGAACTACTAGCAGCTGATGGATTATGAATTTCGCCCTCCATTAAAAACTCCTGAAAAATAATTTACAGTAATCATTTGTAACCTAAAGCACAGAGGCAAATACTTCTCTAATATATCTGTCTGATATTAAAATTTGTTTGATGATCTGATAGATTTGTGATATATTTTAAAGTTGCAGGGAAGCAAAAATGAAAGAAATCTGTAATTTACAAAGGATTCTTCATATAATCCTCAGCTTTACATTCTGCAAATATCTACATGCAGTTGAAAATAGCAAAACACTTGCACCGTTAAAAATAACCAGCTGAAATACATTAGTGACACTAGTGATTGGAAGTGTTGACATACGTAGAGCAAACAAAAGGAAATACCATAACACCACCTACGATGGTTGAGCAAAGACAGCAGTGAGTAAAATAAGGAATCATCTCATGTCGGTGAAAAACGAGAGCTGAGCAGAGAAAAGCTGAAGGTGCATGGAAAGCAGAGAAAGCTTCAGTTCAGCTGACCTACATTGCAAAAGGCGAGAGTACTTCTGCAGTGAAACTGACACTTAAACACAGATTCGCTGAAAAGCTAAGTCACCTGCAAGTCGCTGATCTGGCAGCGTGTGTGAGGCTGTGCATTAATGTGCAGATATCATATGACGCGTAACCTAAGCTGAATGCCCTCCATGTGCTTCAGACTCTCGTACTCACACTCACAAACACAGGGATCGACTTTACAAAATCTCGTGAGTGTGCGCTCTGGGAAGCTTGTGGCAAATTAAAAGCCTGCATGTAAGTGTGTTTATTGTGGTAAGTGACATAAACACATATTAGTGTGGGGTAAAAAGATTCGAAGGGGATTTCCAGTGTCTTGCTAAAGTATTCATACCCCTTAGACTCTCTTGTCTTGTCACATTACCACAAATTTCTGTGATTTTCAAATCGATTGCCTTCAGTCGTCAATAATTAAATATGGTACGATGGAAAGTGTAAAGTAATCTCAGTATAAATTCAGCTGTTCTGTGAAGATATTGAAGGTTTAGTTACTGAACCAACAGCATCATGAAGACCAAGAGCCAGAGCAGTTATGTTACAAAACAATATGACAAAAACATTGATCAGCACTGATCAATCATCCAGCAACATCCATTATTATAAAGAGTGTAGATCAGCAGTAAACCAACTCAAACATGGCTATTCTTCTAAATAGAAACAGAAGAAAGGGAGAGCATGTTTCATAAAATCAGCAAAGAGGTCCATGATAACTCTGGAAGAGCTGTGGAGATCTTCTTAGACTGGACCTTGTGGTTCACCACAAGTAATATGGACACAAGACAAACAGCTGGAAAAAGGAGATTAGCTAAATGAAACGAAGGTTAACTTTACCCAGAACACAACATCCCCACAGTGAAACACGGTAAAACAGATTGAGCTACCTGTCAGAGACTGTAAGGGACTTGAGACTGGGGTGGAGGTTTCACCTTGACCCCTAATATTGAACCCACAAAAGAATTGTCAAAAACAAAATCCCTGTGCTAGAATGGTCTAGTTAAAGCCAAAAATCCAGTTGGAAATGTGTGGCGAGACTTTATTGATATTCATAATTACTCTTTCCAATCTGATTGAGGTATTTTATAAAGAACAAGAAGAAATTTCAGTCTCAAGATGTGCAAAACTAGAAGAAACAGAGTAAAACTTGTAAATGCTACAACTAGCTTTGATAGCACAATATCTTGTCATTGATAGGATAACTTGTTTTTACATTTGTTTTATCCAACATCCGCTCATGCAACACTTACTATCCATAAATCAAAGCAGAAGGCACCGTAGCTTATAGCCTACATATATGTGAATCTGATGCTGCATGTGCATGACTGCCCAGTCATAATCATAATCACTATCAAACGGATAAGTTCAACGTGATGTGTTATCTCACAGCTAAATATAGTTCAGCCACAGAGTACAGTGTTGCTGCAAGCTAACACTTCGCTCTCTCAACTTCTGCTTTTTCATCTACATCTCTTTTTTTGTCTGCAGATTTTCATTAGTGGAGGTGTGGAGTTGCATCACAGTGAGCCTGCAAATTGCAAACAGACCATGAACTTTGACATGGCTGACACTCCACTCACTGTCATTCTGCTGCTGATGACACACACCTACACACAAAGAGCACACGCGTAAAAATATCGAGAGTAATGGAAGTTTAACTGTAGACTTGACAAATGAAGCTGGCAAAGCAGATAAAGGAGCGGCTGAAGGAAAGGGCAGTCAGAGAGAGAAAGCGAGTTCTAAAACGAGCGATGAGGACAAATGCATGACTGTGAGGAAAAAGGGAGAGTAAGTTTCAGAAAACAAACTCTTGGGCAGTGTTGCATGACTTGCACATTCTCACCCCTCGACAGCCCCGAGGTTGGCTGGGTGAACTGAGAGGGTGAAGGGGTAGTAGAGCAGTAGCAGGGAGGAAAAAAATGCTTTTGGACAGCAGACAAAGAAGCAAAGACAAACAAGCCCTATCAGAAGAAAAACTAGGGCAGATGCAGTATGCATTTACACATGACACACAGTGATAAAAGAGCTCAAGCATTCAGGTCTCACGCACCCACATTATGACTCTCTGCTGTCCCACGCATGCTCTTCATTCACAGCAAGCGCAAAACTGAGAGAAGTCTACTTACCAGGGGAGCAGGAGTAGCCCACTTCTGCAGCATGCTTTCTCTCCCCCTCTCATTCTTTTGCTCCCTTTGCTCCAGTCCTCTCCTGCTTTGCCGTGTCCTTTGCAAAGCAAAGCAACCAAAATCTTTCCCTGCCTCCCTCCACCCCTCCCTTTTCAAGCGGAAAATCCTAAGTACACCCAGGGCACTTGTGCCACAAACTGCACTTGGTTTTTCTCACCCCTCAAAACGCACCGCAGACACTCATGCTCAGCCGGCAGCCCTCTCCTAAATCTCAACAGCGAGGCAGGAAGCTCCCCTCACATCCACTGACATGCAGGTGATCACACACACACACGCACACGCGCACACACACACACACACACGCGCGCGCGCACATACCAATTGGTAGCACGCAGTTGCATACACCCACAGGGAGGGAGTCCCGCATGCAGAGCTCCAACGTGTATTATGCAAGAGGTTGAATGCGAGCCAGTGCTCTCACACTGTCTGCCCTGCACAAACACATACACACACACACACACACACACACACACACTCTCATATGGGCCCCTCCTACCATTTGCTCGTCCAACTTCATCAGGTATTCATTCAAAAAACACACACGAGCCAGCTGGCTGCACGCCCAGAGACCGCTTACAAGCAGAGAAAGAGAACACGAGAGGGGGTGGGAGGGTGTTACAGTGAGAAGGGCAGAGCGAGGGACTGTGGGGGAGATAAAGGGGTGAGGGAGGGAGGAGAGGAGATTACAGAGACAGAAACAGAGAGAGAGGACATGAAAGTCTGCATGGAGTGTTAAAAAAAACAATATGTCATTATCCGAGGTTACAACTTTGAACTGCTTTTATTTGGTAATATTATCATTGCTCTCTTGACTAATGTGAAGAAATTTTGACTCTCTGTAAAAGAATACAAAACATCTATCTGTGCCTAATTAAAAATAAATAAATAAAAAATTTTAAAAAAGCACCACAATATGACATTTATAAACTCAAATAAATGCACTTATGACATAATGGGAGAAAATCATATGAAACTCAGAAATGAGCAAAATTGCTTTTCTCCTGTTGCTGATAAAGTCAGTTCTACAGCCACTTTCAATGTGGCTGTAATACCAGCTTTTGGCCACTGGATGGTGTGCCTTGTTGCAAGTATGCAGCAATCTATTTCTGCTTTTTAGCTGACCTAGTTAAAAGACAATTGAGGAGTAAATATAGATGAAATGTGTTCCTCAGAGCTAAGAGATGTTGGATCCATAGAGAAGGAATGAGAATGCACTCACACATATATAAACAACCAAATGCACCAAGATGAAATAATTCCCTTAAGGACTAGTAGGTCCAAACAAGCACTAAAATGACATCCTGTTTGTGTTGGTTGGCCTTCCTGTTGGAATGATAGCAGTCTGACTTCAACTCTAAGTTTTCATGGTGGGTTTAACTGAACAAAAACTGGAATTTTGTTTTAAGATTATTTACAAAAAATATTCTGAAGAGCTATTCCAGTTTTTCAAGGATCAACTACTAAAGCAAAAAATTTGAGGAATGTAGTATTTACTTATTTAACACTGTAAGTAAAGAAGCAGAGCTGTTTAAAATGTAGCTTCATCATCAAGGTGCAAATGTCACAAACCGAATTGTGACATTTGCACGTTAAATTTCCTTACAAGGTCCTCCTTTTCAGACTGCATTCCAGTTTTTACGTTCATTTTTAAGTGATTTTAAGCACAAATACATTTTATTATTAATATTTTCTAACGGGGTCAGACTTTAAATACTGTACCTGCTGAAACCAAAGCCAGGCAATACTTAAAATCAAATTCTTTGATTCGTAAATGCAGCCAGGAAAAAATACCTAAGTGTTAAAGAAACTGTTATTTAATATGCATAATTTGCTTCATTAAATCCTACTTTTGTTATGGTATCCTAATATTTTGGGATGCAAAAATGTGCGTGCAACAGCAGACCAAAAATCTTAAGTTTAATAAAATTATAGTTATAGATTAATTATCATTTTAAAAACAAGGAAAAGAGTAAAACCTCAACCAGCTACTGACTTGCTTAATTTTGTCAATGAATAAAGTACAGCAAAACACATCTGCTTTCTGTGCAGGCATTTATTTATATATTTATCAGAAATCATTTGCAAGTTTTGGTTTTAGTCTCCCAGTACTTGGAAACACTTTGAAGAGTTTGATAATGTTAGTTTCATGTTTACAATTGAGCTGTCAACCAGCAAATTCCCAGCTTTTAAACAACAGTGACATTAAATCAGTCATTACTAATTATCTTTACAAATGTGAGCTGAACTCACTTGGAGATAATTAAAATTTAATTACAGCTGTCATTCTAAGGTAAAGCTGTATTTGTTGCTTGTTTGTTTTTTTTCTGACATCAGGCAACGTGAGATCTAACGCAGAACTGGAATATGAACAAAAGACCAACATAATAACATCAGCTTTAATTTAGTCAAACATGAAAACAAAAAATATTCTCAAAGCAAAAAGTCCTTTTTGGACACAGTTTACATAAAGTTACACTGCACTGAATTCAGTTCACTACAGTAAAGCGCTTGATCTCATTTACTGCTCCTGAATATTCTTAGACACCGTTTGGTATTTTGGCTCCTACATTTTTGTGCACAAATACCTAATGTGCATTAGGTATGTGGAAATAACTAGAACAAATGTTAAATTTGCTTGAAAAATCAACACTGCACATAGCATTTCTGTCTCAGTCTTGTTCCTTACTGCAGAGCAGAATACAGTCTCAGTCACAGCCAGTCACTAAGGAAACTGATGAAAAGCTTCTATATATACACACACCCGTATACATATCACAGACTCCTCTGCTGTCTCTGCTCTCTCTCTCTCTCACACACACACATAAACACACGCATACACACAATCTTGACTCTCTCTTTCTCCCACGCAAACTTCACACACGCTGTGATTATGACAACAGCAACCCTCGCCTTCCTACACACTCTTAACCAATCTATCCCCCCTCCTCTCCGTTGCTGTCGGTGAAAGTCTCAGCTCTCTTGTTTTCCACGTCTTTCCATCTGTCTCCCTGTGCATGTGTGACTGTGTGTGTAATCAGAAGCTTGTAAAACAGCAGGTGTAGAGCCATCTATTGGTCACATACCAAACACACATACACACAAGCTTCTTGTAAAACAGTTATCGTTTATTAAAACTAAAGATGAAATAAAAACTTTGTGTCTTCTGAACCATTTTAACATGCACAACAAGCAATCTGCCTCAGTCACCCCTTGATCTCCACGTCCCTCAGAAACCCTCTGTTAACTCGTGTGCTATATTTCAGCCGGAGCCACAGCCCATTCACAAAACCACTAATCCACACACTGTTAGATCTCTCAGAGTCACACACACAAAGAAGCGTGCATGTATGTCTGCAGGATTAGGGAGGGCCTGCAATGGATGGACAAATCACTGCTAACTCCTCTTCTAATCCTTCTAAGTACACAAATGCACACAAGTAGCTCGGCAAACATGGCTTCTTCTGTGAACATGCACACGCGCGAACTTCAGCTCTCATTCTTTTTTTTTTCCTTCAGCAGGCATGTATTTGCACACACACCCGTCACACAAAAACAAACAAATATTAAAAACAAAACCAAACAAAACAAACAAAACACAGATTCATCCAGACCCAGGCAGCAGGACATACGGGTTTAAAACACCCAGACAAAAATTTCAAAGACAATACATAATCCTGCTTAAGGAATGTGGGATGGTGTACTGAAGTGAACAAGAGAAAAATGTGTGAAGGGAAGAGACAGAAGGGACAAAAGACTGTACAGATTAGAGAGAGAGAAAATTACCGAGAAATGTAATTAGTTCATTCTACCCAGAGAATTACAGCTTTTTCAATTCACAAAACATTCTACTGTAATTATTAAAATGTCAACTATTTCAAAAGAAAATGCAGATCATTTTTTAAACTAAGCTCAAATAAATAAATAAATAAAAAATAGTAACATTTTAAAGTGATATGATTTATTTGTGCAAGTTAAAAAGGAGTGAATCTCTTGTGGAGTTACTTCTGAGCCTGAAGCAGCTTTTAGACAAAGCTTCACTGACTGGACGGATGAATTTCTAGTTTCTGGTTCTGATTCTCATTCAGCTGACTCTGATTTATCTTTTGTATGGACTATAAGACATAAAAGACAAAAATGTGCAGAGGGTTATTTGATAGAGGTTGTCATTTGGAAACCAAATGAAAAACTAGAAAATTACAAGATTATCTCAGTTGTTGCCACAAAATAAAGAAAAACCATCATAGACTGTGTCAAGACCATTATACTTATGTAATAGCAGATTGAGTCTTTTCCCTCTCAAAGCATTCTGGTGGCCAGTGGAGCTTGTTAGATGTATTTTGTCTTCCGGAGGTAACCCAGCTCAGATGATGAGTCAGATCATTTCAGAACTGAATCAGTTTGCAGACAGGTTGACAGGTGTGAGATGGGTGACTCTGGAGGTTTGCAAGGAGCACAGTGCTAAACATAACAGCTCAGGTGACAAATTTTAACACAGACACACTACCGCACACTACAGCTGCTGGTATATCTTGTCATCATGTACACTGTGTATTTTTTCCTTTTCTGACAAAATGAAGGAACAAGAGCGCGCATTGCTTTTGCAGCCATCCATATCTAATATCAGCATATAGTATTTGCTTGAGATAAACTCCACAGCAAGTAAAAGAGAAGGGCATGAACAGGCATGGCAGCATGTATTGTGTGGATGAAGGAGAGCTGAGTGACTGCTCAGCATGTGTTCTTGTGTGTGAATAACATTCTCTACTTTTTGAAAGTCACATTGACAAAAGAAAATGCACAAGACAGGCAGAACATGTTTGTTAAAGCACTCAGGTCTCAAAAAGCACAGCCAGCAGTCGTCAACATCAGCAAGGCACATATTACGTGAAGGCCAACTCTGGAGAGCAAGCAGCCATTATCCAAACAAATTTCAAACCCCGCACAATAGTCACACACAGTACAAAACAGAATCCTGCCTGGTGAACACTACTCAAGCACATGTATGTAGTACATGTGCATTTTTTTTTTTTTTCAAATCTGACCATCTTTCTCAGTTCAGGTAGAAAGAAGAAGGGATTTCTCCAAAACACGGGTTTTGCAAAGAAAAACAGAAATAATTTATTCCAAATTCGAACTATATCCATCTGTGTGGGGCATTCTAAAATTTGATTTTTTGCTCAATTAAGCATTCAGGCTTGCAGGCACATTGCAAATGTCAGATTTGATAGCTTACAGCCCCATTCCTATCTTCAGAGTTTATCTGCTAAACTAGTCGATATGTCCATATGTTTTTTTCTTATTTTTCAAATTAGACATACGTCTGTCTGGCTCAGAAAACAGGAACTAATCAAAAATAATCAGGAGCATATCCTTCAATAGGAGTTCTTCATAATAAATGCAAAGCACAAATGACAGATCATCGTTGTAAATAACACACATGCAACTGAACATATAACAGAAAACAACTAAACAATTAAATATATCGTCAGGATTGAGAAGCAATCAAAAATCTACCACCTCACAAAGACGAAGAGCATTTTCATGGAAAAGTGTTACAACTTTTTTTATTGTTCCCCAAATTAGGACTAAATTCTCCAACCAGAAGCTTGCATGTTGGAGAAAATGTGAAATGATGAATTTTAAACATATCATGTATTATGAATATGTCAGGAAGGGTCAGGAAAAAGGTCAGAGACGCAGAGGACTGCTGATTGTCAAATAACTTCACCTGAAAGACAACATTAAGGTATTAACAATTTATCCAAGAGCTAAAACAAACTAGACTCAGCAGCACCTGTTCTGCAAACACGGAGCCAAAATTTCAGCAAACTTCTGTGATAATACTCCAAACTCAAACCAGTTCACATAGATGAAATGCATTTCTATCAAACAGTAAGAAAATGTCTGTGGACATCTAAATCAGAATGACCAGTGAGCTCTACTGCTGTCCACTATTTTAGACATTGAGACGGAAGAGAAGAAAAAAAAGATAGGAGAAGAGTATGGAAAAGAGGACAGAGGGGTAGAATCAGGATAAAGGTACAAGTAAATTAAGCCAATGATGATGTCATCGTGTAGTAGCAAGAAGGAGATAGCCTAAAGAAGGACAGACAGGAGAGGTCTATTAGCTAATACAACTCATGCAGACAGCCTCCTGCTGCTTAGGATATTGATTCAAGGATATTGTGCTGAATGCTGTGTGAGTGAGTGATGGTTAAACCCTGGCTTTGGGCCTCAAGGCATAATATAGTACTACAACAGCTCCCTCGTTGCACAAGGCACTTGGTCTTTCTCCCCTTAGTGAGTGTGCGTGTGTGTGAGTGTGCATTTATTCACATATATGAAAACTATTGAGAGAGACAAGGAGACTCAAAGAACATTGAAGTGTTTGTTGTTTGAACAGTTATAAAACATAAAAATGGCGTGGTAAAATAATAATTATGATGAGAAAATGTACAGATTGCGGTTTAGAACAAATGAGCAAACATGATGACCTCTTAAGTAAAAAAAAAAAAAAGTAGGGTTGTGTGTGTTTCAAGAGGACAGCATAATGGATTTGCCAGCAGCACTTTTCCCATACGCCTTGGAGCCAAGATTTCCCCGGCTGGCCAAGGATACTAGTAACTCTCTTTCTCTCTCTCTCAAAGGCACTCACACTTCTTACTGTTTGAGCGGCAGGAAAAAAAGGAGCTTGAAGTGTGAAGAACAGTCTTGCTCACTTAAAGGAGCACAGTCAAAGTGAAAAATAATAAAATTAGAACAAAAAAGGAAATACATTTTTGTGGAAGCTTCTAAGCAGTAAACCTTACGCCACTGGAAAGGTTGTGAAAGGATTGTAAGAAAAATCAATTCATGGGTTGCGTACCGCAATCGAGTTTGTGAGTCGCACCATGAAAGTTTTGCCAAATGTTCTCTGGCAAAGAGCTTTTGGTGGAGGTATTGTGATGGTGTGGGATCCAATCTTCTAGCCATCAATGGAGATCATGTCAAGGCAGATCGATGTCAACATGAGATTCTATGACCAGCAGCAATCCCTTATATCCACTCTTAGGAACCAGGGTGTAATTTGTCACCACCTTCACCAGGGGGGTTTATCAAAGAATTACTCCAGAAAGTGGACATAAGGTCAGTTATTCATTTCAGTCTCAGCCTCATTGGTCACTTGCATGATTAGCTTTGATGTGCTATTCTTGCCAGAGTGACCAACACAATCACATTGGCTAACTTTACACAACGGATGGTCGAGGAACGGGATGCTATCCCACATCAGTGTTCGACCAATTTGATAGAGAGTATGAGGTGGCATAAAATTTGTCTGCGCAATGCTCAGCCCTTGTTTGTTAAATGTATACATTCATAAATTGCAAAGATGTTTTGTTTCTCTAAGACGACGTCAAACAAGAGTTAATAGCTTAGCGATGAGAGAAAGAATTTTGCAAGTTTTTTATGGGTGCAGCTCGCATAATAAACTGTGCTGCTCAACCCGCCAATGCATTGTCCTCATAAACATTGCAACATTTTGAGGAAATAATAGACTGACATACAAGAAACTAGATACAAAAAAAGCACAATGGAACAGAAACCAAATAAGTAACTTTTAAGGAGTGAGTTGGCCAGAAAAAATTGCTTTACAACATTAAAAGTGCCACATCAAACCACACAAGGAAATGAGCAACCATTAGAATGAACTATTATTTAACTTTGAGGCTCTTATTTATGAAAGTCTTACCTGGACAAAATAATAGCCACAAATCCTAAAGTAATGGCTCCCAGTTGTCTCTTTGGATTGCCACAATCTATTGGTAACTCAGTTTTGGAAAGATTTCTAGTCATTGTATAAAATGATTACCCATGGAGTTGGAAAAACTACTTCCATTGCACAAAACGAACAGAATGATTTTCATGATAACTTTAGGTTGAATTTCCCCATAAAGCACCTAACAAAGCAGCTGTTCACATGTTAAATATTAAAATAAAAAAAAAATGATACAGAAAAAAATGAAGTAAAACTCGATTTTACTTTATTTTAAAATCGAGCAGCTGACAATTTATTCTATTGAATAAAGCAAAGAAACAGAGAATGTCAAAAGTTATATATATAAAAAAAGGCACTATTTTAACTAAAATAGCTGTTTTAAGTTGATTTTCATGACTCACTTGAAAAAAGTCTGGGTTCATATCCTTGACCTTACATATGTGCTCAGCTGAAACGTCCGTTAGATAATCGCCAGCAGCTTCAAAGCTGCTACACTCTGCAACTGACCCGGCAATCTGAAGCCTCAGTGGAGACGAGGAGTGAGAACGTCTTCCCTTGAGATTAGCATTTCTTCAAAAATAATAAATACAAGCAGTTCAAATGCAGAATTCATAGTACTTTGTGGATTTCCGGGTGTTTTGAGAATAAAATAGTTTCTATAGTTAGGGTTTCATGGAATCTTTCAGGCTAACTGTCTCTGAGAAAACTTGGTTTCAATTAACCTAAAGATTTATCTCCTCCAATCACAGCGAATGCAGTTAACAAATCTTGTTATCTTCATTAGCTGAGTCTCACTGGCTTAATTTAAGCATCTGAATGAGACCTTCTTATCTGTCTCCATAACGTCAAAGAGCAGCTGACTGAATAAATGATATATCATATTGTTTTGGTCAACTAATTATGCTGCATAACAGATTATGAAGATTAGACAAGTAAGCCCCTTACTATAAGAGTTCAATTATATTTGTGATGTGGTTCAAAGCTTAAGCAACGAAACAAAAGTGAGATTATGAGGTGCCACTCCATTAAAATCTCAAACTCACTTTACTTGACATTCATTTGTGCAGTTGCCAGATTGACGGGTTTATCAGTAGAACTGGCCTCCTGGCAATGCACAACACAAGGCTGGAAAGTCCTTGATGCCAGAGCTAATAACATCAGATTAAACATGACAGTCAGACTTACAGCTTTTAGGCCGGAACAGCAGTGTGACAGCAGTTTGTCTGTAATGACTCAGCAGTGAGCCTCGTCTTATAGCTAGAGACACAACTTGACCTGTAGCTGACTTATCCATATCTGAAGAGAAACTGCTTAAGAACACAAGTAGCTAAATATTAAAAATGCCAAATGTTACCATTCCCACCTCATTCAACACAACTGCTCCAGATTCCTTGTTTGTCAGCAGGCAGCAAAGGCCATGGAGAGGTTTCCAGACTATATCCCACAATGAGGAACGTGGACTGAGGGACTCAGCACTCCCTGGAAAATAACAACAACAAATGTTAAACTAACCATGTGAATAAAGCTACTTTCACAGTCCTGATGTGATGTTTTAAACCTTTGATAACAAAATATATACCCTTATAAGCCTAAGAAAGAAAAAAACAACACATTGAAGAATGCCTTTGTAGAGAAAGCTCAGGATTTATATGTATGTCTGCTAGTGAGAGCCACAAATTGCAAAGCTGTTATTAACCACCATAAAGTGTGAATTTTAACAGTTCCTTCAAAAAGCATTTCAGGCAAAAAGCCTTGAGGACAAAAAAAAATGTCTGCATTAACCTATTCTCATCACGACACAGCACATCTTGCATAAGGAAAAACTGTTTTATATCTGTAGAGAGACAGCAATGGTTTGAGAAATTATAGATAACTGAGCATAGACTCATAACATAACCCTAACCCAACATTGCAGTTAAAGAATAAGGATGATGTTTCTGTTCATAAAAGTTAGTATATAATTTTTCCATTTTCTACAAAAGGCCAGCAAATAAGATTTATGCTGCCCTGCTTACAATTTAAGATAAAATTATATTAATGTTGGTGATTGTTTTATTAGTGGAAGGAAATGAAGCTCAGAAAAGTGTCATATTCTAAAAAGAAAAAAAAAATCCTAAGAGAGGGGCAAAAAGTCATTCTTCAAACAAACACTGCTTATGCAAGAGTAACTATATATTAAGATGTTTAACTTTGTGACTCGGTGTTAAATTATTAACACCGAGCTATTGACAGTATTCAAACTGTAAGAGCAACATGTGATCAGAGGAATTATGTCACAATGATGTTCCTCAAGCAAAACTTTAAAATTGTAATAGAGTAGAATGGCGTGTTTCTGATGTTACCATCAAACAGGTTTCCAAAAATTGCTTAAACACCACTGTTAGTGTAAGTAAACTTCTGAATTTGGAGAAAATCTTTCCTCTCAAAAGCAAATAGAAATGATTCTGCAAAAGGACGGAGTTAATGGCGTGTGATTTAATGGAGGATTTTGAGAAAAAGAAAGTTGCTTCTTCTTGCATAATGTAAGAACCTGCCTAGTTTTATATGAAGTACAATAATCAGGAGATGCAAATACATCTGATGACTGACAGTCATTAAACCAGGGTTAGTACCCCAATCTAATTGACTCAGATCATTATTTAAACATTCCCTTTGATGGGTTTTACACTTGCACTTCACCTAGGACCTGTCAAATTAAAAGAATCTCCAGATCAGCTTTAAAGACATCAAATGTGCAACACGCCGACTTGAGAAACACCCACATGCACCGTAACAGACAGGTCAGGTGATTGTCGACAGCGTACACATACTCTGTGGGACTAATTAAAGTGGTTGTCTTGGAATGATGTGGATGTTACGGAGAAACAAGACACAAACTCCCTGCTGTTAATAAGCTGCAGTAGAGGGTTGGGGGTGCCAGTGAATGTTTAAAGGGATTCCAAACATCCTACTGACCCACTTTTTATGAGTGTGACAAAGACAAAAAAAAAAAAAAAAGAGTTGGCAGAGTGGGAGTGAATGTGGGCGACTCTCTTATTGTTCTAAAGCACTCTTACAGGCAAGGCAGAAATTACAGTCTGAAGGATACATTAGTGACAGCAGGAGATGCCTTTCCATGCACGCTTTTATAATATGCATGACGACTCAATTCTACAAAGGATTGAGAGCAACTGTGAGCACAAAATGCAACAGTGGAATAGTGAGGCAGAGAGAGAAAAGGAGAAAATAAATATCCGACGTCAGATGTGAGAAAATCAATCGGATTCTGCGGTGGGCTTTAGTGTGGAGCTAAACTAAAGCCTTTACATGAATTAAACTGGCTTTACACACAAAGCAGAAGGGTTTGAATGAACAAAGTTGTTTCAAAGGAGTCAAAGGAAGAAAAAAGTAGATGACTACTGCGCAAATAGATTGAAAGATTCTACCTAGCAAAGGAATCCATCAAATCTATCAGATGATACACAGAGAATGTAACAACAAATTGAAAGATAGCTAAATGGCAAGAAATGTGGAAAAGCGAAAGAGAAGGAAAGGTGGCGAGAATTAAGAACACAGAAAGAGAGGAATAGGAATGAAATAGACCGGCAAGCAGTGAGACGGAGAGAAACAGATGGTGGCAGAGAAGAGGCAGATATACAAACTCACTGGGAGAACAACACTGGCATAGCCAGTGAGGCACAGCAGGGAGTATGAAAAGCTGAAGAAGGTCAGCAAAAAGGGTGGAGGAAGATGATGAGGATGAAAGCAAAGCAGGACAAAGACTGAGTTATGCACCAAAAAAAAAAAAACATTCACCAACTTTTTTGGAAAAACACAAGAGAAAAGTTATTCTATGCTATCTAAAAATGTTTCCAGTATGGCTTTCTGATAATTCAATAAATGAAAGATTTAGGTTGCCTGCAATGCACAATTCCAGTAAGGTGATGTTTTGTTGATGAATTTGGAGTCTGGAAACCTCTCCATGGTCTGTGTGACTTTTATCAAAACTGAGAATTTGAAGCATGATTCAGGTTTGAAAGTACACATAAATAAACACAAAAAGAAAAACACACCTGTGTACTCGTGAGAACAGGAAAGCTTTGGAGTTTGTTTTCCAGTTCATTCACATTTTGTTCTGATTTGAGGTCTCCAGGAAGCTGGCTTCAGAGAACAGGGCCTCAGTAAGTAAGCGCATCCTCAGAAGGCTTGGATCTAATTTTGGGAACAGCTAAAAGGTCTGTACCTGATAACCAGAGAGAACCGATGGGGTTTTACACAGTGAGATGGTCAGAAATTTACAGAGGGAAAGCAATCCATTAGCTACTCTGAACTATTATGGGACTTTCAGATTTGAACAGAGAAACAATCATGTCACTTGAATGGAATATTTTTATATTCTTGCGCTTCTGCATGAACTCTGAGTAACATAATCTTGCAGTTTAATTCTTACAAATCATTCCTTGTATACTGCCGCATTGCAGTCGCCTTATTTGTCAAAAATTGACACAGCATTAGTTTGAGAGACATATTTGAAAGCGTTGTTTTATTCTTAAGGAGTGAAAAGAAGTTGGATGTTTGGGTTAATATAATCAAAGGTGACTGAGTCCGAGTCCAAAACAAGTCCAGGATGTCCAATGTCTTCATTAACTTTTACAAATTTGAATGAATGAGGGATCAAATTAGGGATATTAAGGATTAAAAAAATGTAATAACATCACATGGAGTACAATCTGTTATCTTGTTTTGTTTTTTTTTTACTTCCAAAGGATTTTGTGGCATTATGGATTCTATAAAGAAAAGAATAATAATAAAATCTAATGATCTGTGCAAGAAAACTGAAAATTGTGCCTCATGGCTGAACGGTAGAGCAGCTGCACGACAAACGGAGGCTACAGTTCTCAATGCAGCTGCCCGCAGTTAGATTCTCTCTCTGCCCTTCAATAACGGTGAATAGGGCGACCAAAACCTAACAAAAAAAAAAAGTAACTTAAAATGGACTGTTATTTGCACTTTTAACAGTGTAATGATTGAAAACAAATAAATGCATTTGCAGTTTATATTTGCTTTATGGCTGTAGTTTTTCACACAACATTTAATAAATTGTTCACGGCTACAAATTAAAGATAGAGTGATGAGTGTTTTCTTTGCTATTAATGGACCAAATGGGTGATTTGTATGCAAATCTTCAATCCATTGTGTGAAAGTCCTTCTGCTGTTTTTGGACGAAGTGAGTAATAAGTTTATGATCAAGCATGTGTTTCTGCGACTGTGTGCAGTGATCTGGACCAAATGTTCTCTCTGTGAGTGTTGCTCTTTGCTAGACTGCATGCTGGCATATTTAGACTATGAATACTTCTGTCCACTCAACCATCACTTCATCTGTTTTAGAGATCACATTCTTCACAGTCTTTGCCATATGTACAGGCACTGTGGTTGCAAAATGTTTTCTTGATGCACAAGTTCTGTTGAGTCTGTTCTAAATGTCCGTCTTGAAGCTGAAGGCACTAGGTTGTCAAAAAATATTTATTCTCAGGAGGCTCTTCTCTTCTTGAACTTTGATCTTTTGCAAGATAAATGTAATGTGAAGAAAGATAAGAGCCGAGAAAATACACCTTATAAAAGACCAAACCCAAACTGAATGTTCATGTTTGGCAAGGCTTTATTGTTCTCTCCTTTCTACCTTGAACCAGGCCAATTCCTGCTCATTTGTTAAAGGCACTGCGGACAATCACGGTCACAGGAACACGTACGCATAGATGAAATGCCTCAGGAGCTGACGTAGTGTCTGACAGCTGTTTAGTTTCTTAAGACAGAAGAATGCATTGAATTTTTTTGTGGGTGTGTAATCCAAGTGGCTGACCATCACAGAATTGTAGAGGAAATGCCTCCCTCAACCGCAGCTCAACTTTCCAAGGCTATCACAACCTTACAGTAACACAAGTCATGTCACCCGAAACCATAATCCAAATATTCAATATGACCAGAGCAAGGAAGCTATATAAGGGCTCCACCTAATAAGAAATGTGTATTAAGGGATCTCAGAAGTGCAGTTTAGGTCATATTAAATTTGTAAAGCAGTATTCTCAACAGCTTTTGCAATAATTATTGTACGGCAACTGCTGAAAATGACTGCAAGTCATCGCCGATTTTGCACACAGCCGCTAAATAGACACAGAGGAAGGAGAGAGTTGGAGAGGCACAAAGCCCTGGAAATCTTTGTTAAACAACTAAACCAACTAAAGATCTGGATTGTCCAATTTTCCTTTGATCCGCTGTCTTGTTGTTAAGTACTGACATTTTATTACTGAACTGATTATAACATGGCTCTGCTCAACAGATGGCAGCAAATGTTCAGTAATTTATTCACAGCTACAGTACATAAATGCAAAAAAATGACATAAAAATGACAACTTTGTTAGTTCTGGGGCCATTTTAGTCAAACAACTCCATTACCATTGCTGAGTTCAGGTTTGAATAAGCTTTACAACACTCTGCTATTAAGAATGTTATTGCAGGAGTTAAAATTTAACGATACAACGTTTTTGGCAACCACTACCTGGTGATGCCTAAAAGATATAAGGTCTTATATTTTTAATTTTATTTCTCACAAAGATTTACAAACATGTCCTCCCTCATTTTTTACTGCAGCTAAGTGTATAAATAAACCATAAACACATTCAGACAAAATAAACAATAAAGAGACAATGGGGACAACAAACTTCAAATGTGTCTGTGAGTGTCTGCTTCTGCATTAAGAGAGCATGCTGAGAGAAAAGGAAGCGAGATTTCTGTGCCAAGCCTCTCTTTGGCAGTCAAACAAGGACACATACACTAACTCGCTCTTTTACACACACACACACACACACACACACACACACCGAGCTGAACATTTTTAATTGGCCCTGATCTGCCGGTTGCTGTTCTTGCCACTCTCTTCACCTCAATGTGCTGGCCCCCCACCCCAGTGCCTGGCAAAGGCACAGCTGGACTCGAGAATGTGGGCGTGCTTCTAAATGTGTGTACCCCGGAGTTAGTTTCGCTTATGAGTCTGTGTTAAAAGTGCAAGAAAGGTGGTATTTCCAGTTAATAATGAACCACACTTACACTTTGTGCAAAATTAATCAGGTCCTTTCAAGCAAATCTATGAACTAATCTTAAATATGTATGGTTGTGTTGAAAATGTCTGTGAAGAATACAGCTTCTTTGTCCTTCCCAACCCCAAAGAAGCACTTTTGGCAATTCCAGATAATGTTTGAAGCTACTGAGGATTTGTTTGCTGCAGAGGCACATGTCAGTGATTTCTCATGGTTTTGTAGAAACTCTTAACGTGAAAGTCTGCGACCACAGGAGTGTGCTGTAGAGCACTGAAGGATAAACAACCTTGATAGACGAAATCTTTCAATGTCACCTAAATTTCCAGTCTGTGAAGGTGAACGTGGGCGCTTTTCATATGTGTGCAAGATTTATACACCTTATACAATAAGCAAATTGCATCATCTCCTGCTGTATTTTCGCAAAAACATTCACACTCATTCAACATTCACGCTGCAGACACGCACAACTACAAGCAAAGCAAGGTCGAAAAAAAAAAAAAAGAGGATGAGATAAGCATGTAGTGAGTGGGCTGTATGTGAGAGAGAGTGTGTGACAGCATCATTACTAGAGTAGAGCACTCTATGCCTGATTGATGGAGATGAGGTTGTTATGGTCGACTGCTGTGAGCTCATTGCCCGGCAACCAGACAATTGGACCTGGCTGTCTGTCTGTCTGTCCGTGTCCATGTGTGTTTGAGGTCCAAGTCCTGCAGCTCACGGTGTGAAGCAATATGAAATGAGGGATATGTTAACAATTTGTTGCAAATCAACTTTGTGACATAACTGAGACTTGTCAAAATGAATGCAATCACTAGCAAATAATCAGGCCAAACAGAACAAACCCATTGCGTGAGACCATGTGGGAAATGTTAGAATACAGGCGAGAAGCAAGTCAGGATTTAGATTTCAAACCTTGGTTATAAACTGAGCTTTGATAGAACACTTATTCATATAAAACATATTAGTATGATTATCATACACATGATCATTTTTAACAAATTAGCAAAGGGGAATATTTCTGCAGTTCAAATTGGATATGTTTCATTTAATCATGTCACCAGATGTGAGCAAATTCTTCAGAACAATGCTTACAAAAAGTTTAATGTTTCTAAACCTAAAGCTGGGAGAGTCCTGCGACCCGGTCGACTAGATAAGTATTAACTGTATAATTAAAAATGGATATAATGTGATGTTCCCTTTTGGGCTTACATCTTTGTAGAGTTATTAGGAAAGTTGTGTCTACATGTTTGACAGGACATTCCCATAACCAACAGGTTATCATAAATCTATAATTTATCATTTTGATGCACAGACAGAAAATAGAAATCAAGAGTCTCCTGTTTCGTTTAGTTACAATGAGCTACAAGTCAGTTTCTTTCATCTAACAATTGTTTTACCAAGTGAAATGTATGTATATATTTTTAAATTGTTTAACAAATACAGACTGTAGTGGAAGACTGACTCAATTAATTAATTAAAACTAACTGATTTAACTCATTTTACTAATTGTGTAAATGTTCTTATTGAGCAAAATGTTGCCATTTTTTTTTCTTTTCTGCTCTGAAAGCTATTAACAAGCTGATATTAACAAGCCACCTTAACATTTATTTAAAAATCACATTAAAAACACACTGAGCAATCTAGTAAAAATGGGTATTATCCTTACATTGTTACATGTAGGAATAAAGTAAAAATATCAATCATAGCAGTACTATGAAATCATTTCAATCTATCTCAAAATCATGGATTTTTCCAACAAATATGTTTGATGAGACAAAATGTTATTTTTGGATAGGAAGGATATATTTCGGGACACTTAAAATAAAGATTAGTGGCTGTCAAATGACCTGCAACAGAAATTCTGGTTGTTTTCAAACCAAGTTTGTAAAATTTTGCCTTAAAATATGTAACCAGTCCATACCTGTTGTCTTCGATATTTTTCTGATCTTTTATGCCAAAATGGTTCATTGATCTGAGTGAATGAGGGCAGCAAAATCACGAACAACTGGATTGAAAACAAATGAAAGAACAGCAACTATTCAAATGACAGCATGCACAGCTTGAATAAATAATGATCTAACCCACTTTAAAAGAATACAAGAAAGTATTGTTCTTTGGAGACAAAATATAAACACATTCATCCATCCAACAATTTTCTGTTCACCCTTGTCCCTCGTGGGGTCAGGAGGTGCAGGTGCTTATCTCCAGCTATAAACACATATGTGACTCAATATTTTTGCAAAATTTTCTACATGAATATCAAAGCCATTCAATAATATAGCATACATTTTGAAAAAACAGGATGTTGTCGGTTTCATTAAGAGGCTGAATTGAATTTATTCTCTTTACAGAATGTCTTCATTTATCTCAGACTCAGCAGGAAAAGAAAAACGTCTGTCTCTCTCTATGAACTTCAGTTTTGTTTTTTGTTTTTCCAATCTAGCACAGCAACCTTGGGTGACTTGTAAGAAGATACATCATTCAGCTTCTCACATGTGTCTCATCGGGTTACCAGTTGTACACTTGCACACAAATACGCTGGCCTTCCTCTCAGATGACTGCCCATTGAGAAGCAAACAACAAAGACACAATACAACCATCACTACACAGAGAAACACAATCGGAGCTTGGCCTTCTCTACTGAACCTAAACTTATTAAACTCTTTGGGAGACTTCAGAAGGCTAACGGGACACGGAGAATAAATATTGGAACAAAAAATATTTGAAAATCAGTAAGTTTTTTATGTTAATAAAAGCTTTCACTGCATCATCATCTGTAGAGTGCATATGAAGTAACATGCCGGAAGAAGTTCTCAAAAAGCTGGAGGACCTTAAACCTGTAATTTACAAAACTTCTAAATAATGCTGGTAATTTTTTAAAAATAAATCCCATGTCCTTGTTTGTTTTCAAATTAAAAGACCAGATTAAAGTATTTGATTAGGATAACGTTCACTTTAGGATACTCAAACATACAGAAAAAGTAATGTATATAATGGGATTTTATATTATTGATTAACACAAAGTAGCAATTGACTGTAAACTTTTAAGAACATACGGTTTACATCTGAAAAGTGAGACATGCACTTTACATTCAGTCTCTTAAACCCCACGAGATCAGCATTTTTATTTTCTAGCCTACATGCAGGAAGTTGTGGTGGCAGCATCATGCTGTGGGGATGCCTGTGACTAACTTAACTCTGACATCAGAACTATATTTTAAACACTTGGAAGCCATATCAAATTTTGAGGTTATGGTTGGTAAGAAAACTTAACTTTTTCATATTTAGTTTTCTGACTTGTCTGAAAATTTATATTTTGTGAGGACAAAAACAAAACACAAGGTTCATCTTTTTTCATCTTTTTTGTCAGTGACTTGAGTCATCTAACAATTAAGAATGGGGAACAATCTCCATGAATAAGCGGTCAAAAGCTAGAAGAGACATGAATACATAACCTGCCACACTTTTCAGATTATATGCATATATTTTATTTAAAGTTCTGTGTTCTGTCTCTCCTACCTCATAGTTATATTCCACTTGTTGTTAATCTAACATTAAAAGTGTAATAATACACATTAAATGTTGCGGTTGTAACGTGACAAAATGTAAAACACATAAACGTAAACGAATTTCTTTGCAAGGTACTGTATAACCAGACTGCATAAAGCTGTTAAGGTACTAAAAAAATGCGTATGGTTGTGTAATTTCCTTCAACCAAGGTTAGAGGGATGTTTGTTGACCGTGGCCTACTTTTAAAAATGGGTCAGTTCTGCACAAGATCATGCACAGGCTCACCACCTTAGGAAAAAAAACCCAAAACTGTTCATTGCAAAGACATCAGTTCTCTGGTTAAAAATCCATGGCACATCTCCGTCTTTTCATTCACCCAAAGTGTGTCAGCGAAAATGTGCGTCAGACTGTGGTGGGTTTCATAGTGTGTTTTATAAAATCTTTCCTTTTCATCTCCCCTTCTGTCTGCAGTGGAAGTGAAAATTATTAAAAGTATTTACAACCAGACTCTGAAACATTGCAGAATGAAAACAGTATCTTTGAGCTGAAACCAGATAAGATGCAGACAGAAACGAAAAGAAAAAGAACTACAAAAGAAACACAGAAACCAAGTTGAGGCTGAATGTGATAAAAGAAGAAGAAGAAAAAAAAGGCTGCATGAGCTTCTGTCTCCCTCTCTTTCTCTTTCATTTGTAGATCTTCAAAGACTAACACAGCACTCCTGAGACAGTTAGCAATACTTGTAGGGCACACACACACACACACACACACGCACACACGCACACACACACACACACACACACGCACACAGACACCCACTCTGATAAACTCTACAGGGAGACGAGCTCTGCAGTGCCCTCCTCTGAACCTAAGCAATGATATGTTTGGATCTCAGACACACAGATGAAGAGAGAGAAAATGGCTGAGTAAGACAAACTGATGGTGAGAACAAGAAAGAAGATCTAATTAGGCAAATTGTACTAAAAGTGTAAGGTGGGAATAAAACTGTCACCTCAAAGCAGGTTAGAAGGATTACCCTGCAATGGTGGCACAATTAAATGAATTTAAACAGTAGCAATACTGAACTGAGACAGATCTTAACAATTTTTCTAGAAATCTGTTCAAACCTAAGAGGAATCAAAGATAAATGCTACTGAGTAAATGCTAAACATTGTAGGTTTTAAACCAATGTACAGCTTGTCAACATATGAATTACAATATTATTGTCTTAAACTTGTAGTTGTGAGTTAGGGGCCATTTCATACATATCTATATAGAACTATTGAAGCAGTGCCCCATACTTTAGGACAAAACCAGGGAAGTATAAAAGTAATTCTTCAACAAGCAAGTTATCTATTACAATTAATTCAATGTATTTATCAAATGTATCAATTATTTATCACAGCAACCCAAAAAAAAAGTAAAACAATTGAGGTTGGCATCGTTTTAAATCGAATTAGACTGGTACTTATTTGTGAGATAGCTGTCAATTGTAGCTTTTAAGCAATAGAATTAAATCTGAATAAAATTTGCAGATAAAGATAATGTACTTTTTTTTTTTAATCTGTCATTTCTGCCTTTGATAAAAAGCATTTAGCCTTATATATGCGTTATTAATTTTACACACGTTTATCTGAAACCAAAATCATAAGATAAGGATCTTTTGAACCTGAAACCAAAAGAGAAAACTATTACAACACAGAAATCGTTGCAGAACCTGCAACCAATAGTCTTCTATTTTCATAAGCATACAACTACAGGTTATTTTAAACATTTTTGCCTTTTCCCTCATGCAACTGAAACTTTATAAGAAGCATTTTTTTTTTTTTTGTCTTTAGCATTTTTGAACATTTAGATTCAAACGTCATGTCGTTTTTTTTTTTTTCTCTAAGGCGAGGGAATGAGTTCGACTCAGCAGCATGAAAATGTTTTCAGTGTAAATCTTCATGGTTTATCTGCATGGCCGACAAGGTTGGACTTCTAATTTGCTTACGTTGTTAAAGCATCTGAGTGTTCTGGGGAAATAATGTTCCTGCAGAGCTTGTTCGTTCTCTTTCTTGTATTTCGTCATCCTGTAGACAAATTTACTCGCTGGTCTATGTGTTTTAAATGCTGTCATTCATACTGCTTTGCTTTGTCTCTCACTCTAGCTTTAGGCTCTATGCATCTTCTTTATTCCCTCATTTGACCTTCCTACTTTTGTCCATGTCTTCTCCTCCTACGCCTGTGTATTCTATAGTTCAGTCTCAGAGGCAATTTACTCATGCATGGCCTATGAAAACTGAATACACTTGTCAAATGAGCACTCCAAGGATATTTGACACATAGTTATTGTATGCTCCACTGGTTAACCAAAAAGCCATTAGCAACTGCACATGAACACACTGATGATAATGAAACATGCACTCATACGTACTGAACGAATAACCTAAACCTAAATATCTTGTAATTTTACATCCTCTTTAGGCTGTGGAGTTATTTAAAAACTATTGCAAATGTTCCTGTTTCAGGAGTTAACCCTCCAACCAACAAATATGTCAAAGCGACTTGCTAGGAATTTTTCTTATTGCAAGAATAACTAAACACAACAATAAATTCAGCCTCGCAGAGAAGGGGAATTCAAGTGTGTCATGTTCCTTTAAGAGTATGTTTGTTCTTTTCAATATTCACACACTGAACCACATCTATTAATAACTGTGCTGTTCTTGAGTACTCTGCAGTATTTCTGTCATAACCGTGCACACGCATGGACGTCCGCGAGCAAGTTCTCACTAATCTATTTGCATTTAGCACAGGATCTCACACTAGCTGATCACAGTTTTTCTGGTTGTGGGTACATCAGGTGATATCGCGCTGACAATAGATTCATGCTGTTACTTAACTTTACACACAGTTTAAACACAGAGCCGTTTGCATATTATGGTTGTCTAGAAGTTTATATTTGCCTTTAATGGCACAGTTGGAATAAAATACATTAGCATACAGACTATCCTAAAGCTTTCAATTTATGTCGTTGTAGAAGACAAATGTTGGGTTGCTATGCCACAGCAGATAAGTGACCTTTTCAACAAAAGAGAGTTTTATCCGTCATCTACTCAACACAGAGAGACCAGGGCTTTCAATTTTAACATTAATAATTACTTTATTCTATTTAAATGTCTGATGTGTGACAGTGATGAAACGACTCTGGGACCACAGAACAGAAGCATAAACCATAAATTCAGTCGCTGATCAACAGAGGCACATATTCACAGATTTTCAAATTCAGCTAATACTAATTTGACTGTGAAAGATATAATTAGCACATTAAGAAGATTTTTTTCTAACTTTGGAAGCTGTTAAAATTCCAATTAGTTCAGGGTAAATTGATTTACTATAAGACTTTTCTCCAAAACGATATAAGACTGCAGCTTTCTCTGTCAGTAAATATCATAGATACCAAGGCCTCCTCTGAAAAAAATGTGTTGGATTAACAAATCATATCTACAAATTAAAGGAGAACATGTTCAAAAAGCTCTCCTTTTTCATATAATTCTTTTCTACACCTATTTTCAGAGTCTAAGACCTGGAAATGTATTAATACTCCATCATTGCTTTTACAGTTTGTCACTTCTTAACCACAAACTCCAACCCATTATGTTAGGATTTTATGTGACTGACCAAAACTACCACTACTGCTGCAGGTCTTTTAGTGAATCTCTACCAACTGTGAACTTCTGTTTTTTTTATTTCTAAATATGTCAAGTAATTGCTTTTTTGCTGCTACATATTATGTGTAAAGAGAAGTCCTGATATGTTTGCAGCCATGACTGGGAACTTATTTCATAACTGCAGCTAAGCTTTATGCTGTCTTGGTGTGACAAGATCAGCCAGGACAGATGTTATTGTCAGCTCTGAATGGGGTTATGATGGTATGTTCACGATTCGCCACAACAGCTTCCCAGTGCCATGTCTAGAGTCAGTAAGTCTTCCAACATGTCATTTTACTGCTAAATATTGGAGGAATATTCACAATTTCTATTAAATAAAAAAAAAACGTCATAAAATTATTGAATAAATATAGGTAAAATTCCCTTTTCGAAGAGATCAAATGGCAAGTTTTTTCATCAATCTGGTTTTTATGTAAATTTTTGGAGGATGCATTTTATGTTCAATTAAACAGTCATTAGCTGGTGACAAGCCAAAGCAAGTAGCCTAAAATTGCTAGCATGTCTTAACATTTCCCATAAACCCAATGCAGAGAGTTTGTAAGTATTCTACAATCCTTCTGAAGATAGCAATCTATGGCATGCCTGGCTGACACATGTAGGAACTATGAGTACGATCTAAAAATAAGACAATGAAGTCTGGAATGAAGTTCAAAAGGTTTGAGGCCTAAATTCATGAACACAATGAAAATACAATGGATGCCAATCAGTTTGCTGAAAGAGATGAATGTGTGACATACCTGAACGGGTTGGGGTTTTTTGTGAGGAAAAGAGAAAGAAAGCAAAAGCAGAGGATAACATCAATACTGTGGATGGGCGGCAACTGACAGAAGGTCACCATGGCTTGCTGCCACGGGCTTTCAGTTTATGAGAGTGTAAACACAACAACACCAGCTATTTGTGTGTGTAAGTGCATTTAGTCCTTCACACTGTGAAGGTGATATTTCATTGAATCTATAATCATATAGCTCGTTCAAGCAGCCTGTATTCTTGCAGAAAAAGAAAATCACAGTTCTAGTCATTCATTATCTCAAATCTCCTATTTCTAGTTGACAGACAACTCCTTCCTTTAATCCATTCTCCTTTTTTTCTTTGTCTATATACTGGAGATTACAAAGTCTTGCATAACAGGGTTGGCCGGTATCCAGTTAGGCCTTACACAAAGTTTCCCCATTAGTTAGTAATACTGCATGGACTGATAAGTTTCTAAAGTTCTTGTACTACGCAATTAAATATGTTACAAATTATATTGGTTACATATAAAGGCTAGCTTGTTGCTAACATGTCGCTATTTTGTTTCATTAGACAACCCAACTCGGGTTTAGATGGGTTAGCTAAGTCAAGTTGTGTTATCTAAAGAAACATAAAAATGTACGTATTTTATCGCATTTATAAAATACGTATGCTGCTTTCTTAATTGCCGCCTAACCTTCTTGGACTGAAAGTTTAATCCCGATACAATCTATGAACTACTCTAAGTGATCAAATAACAATTAGCTCAATGAACCACAAGACGGGTCCAACTCCCTTGACATGTCAATTGTTCCAAACACTTGGAATCCCAAGGTGAGTGAATCTTTATCAGCGCAGACAGAGCTTCTGCTTAGTGTAAAATGAGATTAAGTAACACAAATATCTGGTTACTGCTGTTGCATTTACATAGCTTCTGCAGCAGTTCCACCTGACTGTAGATTGTGATGCCCATGTCCTGGAATATTTTGGATTGTCCAAAAGACTCTATGGTTATCTTTGTCTGTGTTGTATCATATATATATATATATATATATATATAAATCCTCTCATCACATTTATTTTTTTAACTCTATAAAGTCCTTTTCTCTATACTATCATCTTCATCTGTCCTGGCCATTCTCTGGAGACATGAGGTGAAACCAACTATGTTCTTATACACAGAGTGAGGATGAATCATGTATATTTTAAGCTGCCATCATTCAGACTGATGTTGCTGGACAGCAAACGATAGACCAAAGGGCCAATCTAAGCTACCAAAGCATTAGTCTGTGTGTGGGCGTGTGTGTAAGTTGAAGGCAGAGGCACTGAGCGGAGTCACAACAGCAATTTATTGCAGGGAATCCAGTGAGTATAAACCCGAAGTGTTTGGCTGGAGGGACTTTCCTATAAGAGGCATTCACTTTGTGGATTACATCTGTGTATATATAGAGCAAAGTGTGTGGGTAAGTGTCTGGGAGTGCGTGTGTGCGTGTGTGTGTGTGTGTGTGTGTGCTTAGGGGATTCCGTGGTTTGCTCCATGTCTCATTACATCATCACATGAGCTCTGCAGCTGCTCACATGCAAACACACAATGCACACACATAAACAACATTGTATACACACACAGACAGGGAAACATTTTGATTTTAATATGTCTATACTTTACCATATTATTAAGATACAGTGAGACAAATAATTTTGTGTATTGAATCTGCTTCAGTTCTTAAAAGACTTTTCTGCACTGCTTTCAAAATGCCAGGGATATCGGTGGAATCAGAAAGGGAGAGGAAACAGGAAAATAAACCGTGAAAATAAACTGTGGGAATGAACCCCCTGAATTTGGAGGGCTTAGAGATCGCAGCCACCTCTAAAAAGCTCAAATATGCAAATACTTGCAAATACATATAAGAACATGTGTAACTGTCAATTAATTGACAAAGTAAAACCTGTCATAGAACTACAAATAAGCAAATATCTACAGTCTTCCGAATGCAAAACTGCAAAGAGACGATGGGTTCAAAGTACCCAATTTAAATAATTCTTGCAAATGATGAACCTAGTGACACAGAATTACAGATATATTACAAGTATTGACCACAGGAATGATATCTATTAATCCATCCATCCATTTTCCATCACCCTTCTCCCTAACGGGGTCGGGAGTTGCTGGTGCCTATCTCCAGCTGCGTTCCGGGCGAGAGGCGGGGTTCACCCTGGACAGGTCGCCAGTTTGTCGCAGGATATCTATTAATCTCTATTCTATTCCATTCTCAACATATTGGAATTAAGTGAGTCATAACCAAGCCTTTGGAGGTTTTTCAGGACATGCTGAGCAGGTTAGTTCAGCTGTGTCACAGCAGACACACATGTAAGACCTGTAAAACATCATGCTTGTATTTTGCTCACCTCACCTGGGGTAGAGGGAAAAACTGAGAACTGAAGTTCAGGTGTGTTGCAGATACAAGACAAGCAACGTGAGAGAGTGATTGGAGGATTCGGAAGGCAAGTTGTCGTCCGTTGCTGTGACAACAGATGAGACGCGAGGGAGCTGCTGTTTTACCTACAGACTCCAGCTGACTCTCATCTAGCAAGTTTACTTTCATAAACCTTTTTGTATTACAACTTGCACCTCATATTCAAGCAAAACCGTAAAGGTCAAGGTGCTTACAGAAGTCTTGTTACAGCACAAGACATGATAACCTGAGCCCAAAATAGATTCAGCACATGATAAATATCCATAACTTTAAAAACCTGCCCTTGAACACCACAAAGAGGATGTTTGTGAGCATTAACCTTCAGCATGCACTACAGCATGCTGCAACAGAAGTAATGAGTCAGGAAGAAAGACAACATTTTTTTTTAAAAAAAGGAAAGGAAGTAGTTTTTCAGTTGCCATGTTGTCTTGATAGGGATGACTAATAAACACTTCTGGTCAGACAGTCAAAGACAAAACTTGGTTACTGAAGCATCAAAGACGCCTCTACCACTTAGAAATAGTATTTCTGGTAGCAATGTTGACACTCTGAAGAAAAACAAACAGACAAGATATCATATGAACTATTTAAAAGCACAGACGTAACAATGAAGTAGCTAAAAAGGCTCAAACTATATTTGCTTCAAAGGTTTCCAGCAATGCAATCTAAATTATTTTACACGACATAGATTGCATTTAATCACGCCTAGTTCAAACTCCTAACTGGATAGTTCTACATTCAAGGTTTTATTAAATATTTATTTTACTTGGATTACTACAGACAAAATAGTTTGGGTTTTTGTTACTTAGGGTTTTGAATGACCGGCTGTATGTTTCACAGAACAGCTGTGTGACTATGTGCACAGCTGTAAAGCTGGCAAATAGACAAATGTATTATCCGTCTCAGTGGCTGGCCAGCTGTCTTGTGGTCTAATCAACTGGCTGGCTGGATGATACCTGACTGAAGCAGGAGGATTAAACCAAGCAGCTAATGCTGTATGCAAGACAAGGACTACACAATGTTTTTACATGAATTTGGACGGAGCCGACATGTTGACACCCTTCAAATGTATCTGTGTTTGTGTGTAGTTTCTGGGAACGGGGCTCCTTGCTTTCTGCTGTTATACAATACATATTGTATAACAACTGGCAGTGAGTGGGCGGCTCCCGCCATCTGGAGAGCTGCAGCCGCGTATCCGCGCCAAATGTTACACGTCGTATATGTGTGTGCGTGCGTTTAATCGCACCCATGCTATTCAGTGTTTTTGTGTCCACCCCACCTCTACAAATAGACACAGCATCATCTGCAGTATTTATGTTTATGTGCAGGATGAATTAACTGGATGGAATCTCAGTCCAATAGTAGACACCGTGCATCTTTTTCTATGCACCATTGTCTATTTGTCACTAATGCAATAAAGGAATAATTTCAGAAGTGCACACAATATCTGCAAACACAGATTGTTCATTAAACCCACCTAGTCCTCTGAGAGGAATGATGCTGTCTGAACTTCATTATGTTTCTTATGAGAGCATCACTATTTTCTGGGATGACGCAGAGATGGCCTCAACTAAACAAACAAGGTTTCAGAACTCTTCAATCATCCTCAAATGAGCAACACCACACTTTGAGAAAAAAAACACATACTTCACATCCGCAAACAAAGTAAATACAAAGCTGAGAGAATCCACTCTGTCAACTAAGAGTCTGTGCCTAACTGTTGCTATGGAGAGGAAAAGCACAGCTTTATAGTCTATTTTAAGTAAAGTGGTGCTAGTTTTTTCTTCCTGTGCATATATCAGAGTCAAACAAACTGTGATAGAAAGCACTGGCACTACACTGTATAGAGGTTTTCAAAAATCAAGACATTAACTATCTGCTGCTATTGTGATACATATTTGTCCACTAAAATTAATTGAAAAACATCTGGTTGTTAATTAAAACTGTAAAATGCCCATAAAAGGAACTGGTCCTCTACAGCACAACACATGTAGCAAGTATTGAACATGTCAAGATTTTCTCTGTAAATACAAAGCATTGGAGTTACTGGCATGAAATTCACAATACAAATTCCCAAACATACAGCTATATCAAGACAAATGAATCCATTAAATTAGTTATTTGTAATAAAGTGGACATTGGGAATAAGTGGTAAGCATGGGAAGGAAAAAAAGCAGCAAAAAGGCACATAAAGCCCAAAATAGCTGAAATCTGTCAGCGTTTAGCTATTATTCCTGCTCCGATTAGTGCAACGTAATATCGACTGGTTCAGTGCAAATCAATGGCTCATGAAAAGGTTTGTTGTTCCAAGGTAGTTCTCCAGAAGCATGTCACAATAAGGAAGAAGCAAAAAAGGAAGCACAGGGAAGCATTGCTGAGATCACATTTTAAAGGTGATGGTCATAGATAAGTAGTCTATGTCAAGACAATCAAAATAACTACCCAGGAACCAAAAGTAGGAAAATATGCAATTTGCTATAATATTGGTCAATGTTGAAACAATAACATTATTTGCTATAAATGAATTAACACATAAAAATGTTTAATGATTTTCTCCTTTTGGTTCAATGCAAAGAGTTGCTGAGCAGTCTATCCAAGTAATTGGGAGAGGGAGTGTTCATTATTTCCCTCCAACTTCGCAATATCTGTAATGTAAAAGCTTCTTCTAAGTGGCATCTGATGTTTCGCTGTGGAAACATCTGTATCTTCTGTATGTCTCTGCAACCTTAGTGCCCTTATACCTTTTAAAGCTTTTTACAGGGCATAAACAAATGTCAACAAATATATTAGAAATATAGACAGCTTGAATTTGTGGCCTTAAATAATTAGCAAAAACCTACAGCAGTCCAGGCGACAAGAAGAAAAGTCTTTTTTTGTTAAACACTCAATTTTTTTTTTTTTTTAGCTCCAAGTTTGGATTCTGGCTTATGAGATTAAAACAAAAGGTTACATTGTGAATCATTTGCTTTGAATCTTTAAAAAAAACCAACCTAGAACTGTATATCTTCATGCACAAAAGAGGTGAACAGATCCTCCCAGATTTAAGGACAGTCTGCATGAAAGAAAAGAGAAAATCACATCTGAAGAAATGCTTGTTGCTAGTTTCTCCATGTAATACATATTCAGAAGATTATATTATCAGGAAATGCTTTTCTGCTTCTCTGAATCAATCCACTTCATTACACACCAATCATAGATTCATTTCTATGGACATCTTCGTTTGCATTCGGGTTGTTAAAGATATTGGTTTGATTTTTTTAAAGACCTCAGGAGAAATATATTCACTGAGGAAAGTGTCATGAACAATAATTATTTTCCCATTTGTAAAAACGTTAACAGCTTCCACGACATGCACACCATTTGAGTATTATCGTGCAAAGATATGAAGACAACGTGTTATATAATTCACAAAAAGAATACATGTTATCATGTGTTTTCTCCTAAGGTGAACGTGTAAGATCCACCCAGACAGGAAGGTGTTACATTGTCTCTGTTTTTAGTTCGTCTTCACACCCTGAGAGAACACCAGTGAAGCTCTTCTCCCGAATGCTGCGACAGTCAATCCCAACTTTTCCTCAACACCTTTATTAATGTGGATAATTATTTCCTTTAGTTTGACTTTCCAATGCCTCTTTCTTTTTTTCTCTTCCTTTGTAATGCAGCTTCTTTACAAATTATACTCTACATACCACAAAAGGAAATCAACAAGCAGATCTCACAATTTAGGGTAGTCCAGTCAGCTATTGTGAAGCCAGCTAGCATCTATTCTGGTTAGCAGCTTTGCCATGACAGGTGGGATAGTGATCAAGTCACTCTGATCAATAGGTTTTTCCACATCCTGAATGAGGTTGAACTGACCCTACCAGAAGCATATCTACCTGCACCTTTCAGTACAAAAGGTGAAAAAGATAAACATAAATCATGTCTAGTCTTATGCTCAAAACACTCAATATTAACGCAAAGTTGATAATTGTGACTTATGTATGAGCTATAGAATATTTCTTTTTTTTTCTCCAAAGAGTTTTTGCAGTGTTAGTGGCTTGTATTTTTTGGGACAGGCAGACAGGAAGGAGGGCGAGGAGAGGGGGAAGACATAAGACATGTGACAAAGTTCGCTGGGACTGGGAGTCGAACCCGCGATGTCCACTTCGAGGACTAAGGCCTCCAAACGCGGGCCGTCCTTTCCCACTGTACCACCACAGCACGCTCCGAACTGTGGAATATTTCTATGTGATTTTGTACATAAAAGCAAAGTGTACACTATCAACATTTACAGTTTATTTTAAAGCTCAATTTATTCTTTTAGTGGTTCAACAATTGGATCCATGAAGAATCCTAGACAACAAATACGTTGGTACCACCCAAGTCGTGGTGGAGCACACAGGATGCCCACTGGTGTCATGACGCACTGCTTCATCCACACTACTTCCCTTTGCTCCCCAGCCCCAAACAGGAAATAGTTTCTGCATAAACCCATGGGGATCCTGTGTGTCAGAGCTCATGCAAGTTTAACAAAGTTTGGATGCCTTTGAATCTGTCTCTTTGCAGAATCACATACATACACAAAAATACCCGGAAAGGTTATGGGAAAGAGCTTTTGTCTTCAATTTTAGTATATGGTAAGTAAGATAAAGACCTTTGAAAAAAGAAAGGTTTTATTACAGTTATGTTAGATACCATACAGATTTGAACATAAAAAAAACAAAAAATGTATTCAGGAGAAGAACCGTTTATAACTCAGCCTTAATGTCATGATAACAAATATGGGGCTGCTGCGGATTTGATTTAAGTTGGAGAATGAATTAGCCAATGGAAAATTACCAGGGTGGAGACTCATAAATAACCGGACCAGTAAATGTTCATATCAATACTGATGTGCATAGAGGACTGTGTTTCAGATGCAGAGCGATAAACACTACAGTGGATATTAATACCACATTTCAGACCTATGGTAGAACATATCACCAGGATTAAACCTCAGCATTAAGGAAAACAGGAATTTAAACCATCTTTCTTGTGGACATCTTAAGAGGTTCGGTCCTCTCCGCTCTCAGACCTCCATGTAGCTCTTATATGTCACACACACTAAGCTTCTAGCAATAGTAACACAAGATCCCACATGGGATCCCTTAAAAAGATTTTACAGTTTTTCAAAAAGAAGAAACAATTTCCATAAACCCTACTATCAACAGCACTGAATAAATCCAAACAGAGTAAATTAGACATATCACTCATTTCATATCTATTATAAAAAACATATAAAACACTTGACATAAAATCAATTCCCTGTGAAGATGAGCTTGTTATGAGTACACAATTCATCACCTCCCGTCATACAGTAAAAGAACCAAAGACCGATCCCACTGCCAACACTCCATCAGCTGCAATCAGGAATAAGTTGGCACCAAGCACTGATGCATGACACCAAATCTATACAAACATAAAGGCCCACCCTTTCACAATCGTTCTCGATTAGGAACATTTATGTGGAAGTGTGTGACAGCCAGAGAGAGAAGACAAAGGGCAGAGTCGTTGTCAGCGATAAGCTGTAGATGATAAATGGTAGGGCTGAAGGTGGAATAAAAGTATTTTTCCTGTTCCTGTGGGTGGTAGATGGTGTAGAATCAACTCTGGTTTATCTGGCTTGTGATGTGTTACAGTTGGAATTGACTATTTTAATTTTATAATCATTACCCGTCTATGCGTTTGAGGATAGAAGTAAAAACAAGATTTAAAGTAACGAAATTTGACGCATTTGGATCTCTGCCTTTACGAGGCAGGGTGGAGCTGCATAAATAAAAAGCCAGAGAGGCAGCAGGGATGACAAGCAGCAGTAAATAATGACTGTCTCAAAGCACAAGAGATTTCATACGCAGTAATAGCAGGCTGTAATATGGGCCAAATCTGTCCCAAAAGACAACACGAGATTAACCAACACTCCACTCCAAATATCACACATCCACACATACGAGACCACGGGTCCACAAGTCAGTCTGAAAGAAACGATAAGCGATGATATGAGCGCGTCTGAGAAAGAGGGACGCAGGGAAAAAAAAATAGAGATCTAAAGAGGGAAAGAGGAAAGAGATGGAGCATGGAAAAGAGGACAAGCATTTCAATAATTCACAAACTCCTGCTTCATTTAGAATAGACTCAGTGCCCAGAGTGGACCCTGGCATAATCCACACAGAACTTCTCCGGTTTTATTGTGTATACAGTCTGTATATTTACATTCACAGGGGCAAAACACTGTGTGTAAAACAAACGCCTGACAAATGTAATGAAACTATGCAGATCCCCCGATGCTAGTAGAGTTGAAAAAGTCGGAGACGAAAGGGAAAAGGCTTGAAAACGGGCTAAAGTAGGATTAATGTTTAATCAATCACCATGTCTGTCCATTTTGGTTTACAGGACGGAAGTTTCTATGGTACAAACTCATATTTTAAAAATACTTCCTCCCATTCATCTTACTAATCTCAAATTCTTTCCAAAAAATCTATTACAAACATGCAACCAAAAATCCTTCACTTTCACACAAAAATACTTCGAATGTTGTTTTCCGCCATTTAAAAATTAAATATAGCTAAGATCAAAAACGATTAAATGAATTGTTTGCCAAACCACTAGTAGTTTGATCTTTATTTGCTTATTTTTTGTCAGAAAGCAGTCTTTCCAACACGAGAGCAGGGTTTGCCTTTTTTTTTTTAGGACTTTACTGTTGGTGTTTAGGTATTTTTAATAATTTCTTTCAGTGACACAGATGACCTAGTAATGGTTGACTGCCACAATATCCCTACCACTGGGGTTAACAAATTTTCCAGGGGAAACCCTGCTTGAGAAATGTTGAAGTTTCGTTGCACTGTGTGCAGTAAGAGCAGTATTTCACAATTTAGAAACAAAAATAAAGCACACATGTTAGTGAGAGTGCATGTCCATGTACTTGCCAATTTCTTTGTGTTTTTTGGCTGATCACCTTGTGAAGGTCTTAATGTCTGAATATGCGCCTCGATCCTTTGTTACAAATACTAGATCCTGGATTTTCTTAGCAAAATAAAATAACATTTATTCTTCAGAAATTTGGGTTGAGTTGCACATTTTTTAATTTTAATAAAATAATTTAAAACATCATATTAAATTAAACAACTGAATGAATGCAATTTTCTAAACACTGAGAAAAATGTAGGTTGTTTAACTGTAAGGATGATGAATGAATACAAATACATACAAATACATCAGAGTCTCAAAGGGCAAAGGACCAACATCCTGTAGAAGTTCAGACCCTCATCTGCACGTTTATTTATTCACTCTAGTATCATATGACCATCTGTGTGCTCTGTCCCAAGCTAAACACTTTCCAGGAATTAAGTCATCTCTTAAAAATGCAACAAAGATCCTACAGTCTAAATTCTGTTACCAAGAAGCTAGTGTTGAGGTGAAGAGGCCAAAAAATGGAACATTTTAAAGGAAGAAAGAATCATGTTTGTGAAAAAAAAGAAATATTTAATCACCCTGAGGGTTAGACATATTTGTGAGGCATGAGACAAGACAGAGGCTGAGTGAGTGAGTGAGTGAGTGAGTGAGTGAGTGAGTGAGTGAGTGAGTGAGTGAGTGAGTGAGTGAGTGAGTGAGTGAGTGAGTGAGTGAGTGAGTGAGTGAGTGAGTGAGTGAGTGAGCACACATACGCTCGTGCATGCGTGTGTGTGTGGCGACCTGCAGCAACAGGCATGTCGGTTATGTAATCCTGACTGTCAAAGACATTCACACTCACAGATCGACAGATCTACCCAAGCACACTGGAGTCCCTCCTCTTAACCTAGAAATATTTCATTTGAGCAGACAAGAAACAATTGATTGCAGTGTCAGCATATACAGGTAAATAATCTTGATCCATAATGTCGAAGCTGAAGGAGTTCACTCAAACCTCAGTTTAAATCAAAACACAAGATTCTTCTGAAGTCATTAGACTCACTGATCTGTTCAGCAGGCTCCCCATCTGAAGCAATTACACAGCTGCATTAAGTAGCATCAGCATACAGTATAGTTGCATTGCCTTACTGCAGAGAACAGCTGTATTGCACAAATTATGTGATAAGATGTCTCTGTTCTGTAGTCCATGACAGACATTTCATTTGAAAAAGAATAATGAAAAATCCACAGCAAGTATCATTTACCTTTACCTCTCATATGTAGTCAAAGAATTTTCTCTGACAGTGAACTACAACTGAAATGTCATTTCACACATCAGATGTAGGTGAGGACGGCTTTAAATTAAACAGATGTGAACCAGAGGAGGCCCAGCTTAAGCTACGCAATCATCATGAAAAGTACACTGCAACCTATACTGCAACAGATGGCTCAGAATCAAGGAAAGCCAGATGGTAAAATTAAAGGACAGTTTTATTGCAAGTTGATCAACAGAAGACATGGGTAGCATAAACTAAAACAGCAGGAAAGCAAAACCCTGTTCTGATCCAGAACTCCAAGAAGTAGAAAGTAGCTGGAGAAAAGAAAATACTAATATGGAGCAGCACTAAGACAGAAAACCAGCGTGATTCCATGTACTAAACCTTAAAATGTTTAAACCCTATTTTGAAGTACATTTACTGCCTATGAGCAGTATTAGTGCAACTGAATAAACGAAGGTTTAATCTAAATTCACATAGCATATAACAGCTTATTAATATAAGATCTGTCCATTCAGCTACACTGAATCAATAAAATTACAGAACTTTATGCACCATTATTTTAATCCAAGACACAACGTTTTTTTAATAGTAACAGTTTTAAAACTGCGATTTTTAGTAATACTATTTTTTTTTTTGCTGGCTGAGTTGAGCTGCTGCTGTGCACTGCCTGTTAGCAGGCCAAAAGATGACTCCCACACTTTTTCAACAATTTCAAGAAAGACAAATTTCCAGTTGCGACGAAGAGACTGCTATTAAAATGTTTTAATTAGTATGTCTAACAATTAATGTCTTTGCACGTGTGTTACGCCCCTGACTGCAACCAGACTACCTGAGCAGATTTTCCAAAATAATTAAAAAGCTAATTGAGAGATCAATGGGAAAAGGCATAACATTCAGAGTACTTTTACAAGGTTATCTCTGCTTTACTCTCAGAAAACATGTTGGAAAAAGAAAAACAAGAAGTTTTGATCAGCATCAAGGGAAATGTCAAGTCAGTTCAAAACCGGGTAAAAGTGTGGGGATAGGGTAGTTTTTATTTGAAGAACTGTGCTTCAGGATTGTTTTTAGAAGGATTACAAAATGGAAAAAACAAAAATATAAAAATATATTTTTTTAATTGTTACACAAAGAGGACATGTAGCTTTTTGTCTTTATTTACTAGACGTTTCAGTGTTATGCTGACAAAGTTCAGTAACACCTCCATTTGTTTACATTTGGTAGCCTCACTATAGAAACTGCATCATGAAGCAATGTCTTACTATCTGATTCAATTCTCACAGTAAAGGAAAACCTGTCAACAATCATCATCGGTCTTTTCAAAAGTATTGAGTAAATGAGGATACATCTAAGTTCCCTTCCAATCTCCACATTTTATAGTGTAAATATCAGCGCACAGTACAAGGGTAATGATTTGTTTACTCAGGCAACATGAATCCCCAAGGAAAACTCATATTTACCAGAAGTCCTTGCTTCCCTTTGTGTTGTTAACAAGAAATTGTGATACAACATAAAGCAGATCTTGCAATGATAAAATGTTTGGTATCAAAGTTGCTACTTCAAAAAGACAAAAAAAAAAATATATAAAAAAATAACAGTTGGAGAAACAGAACGACACCCACCTTTAAATTTTTTGGTTCAAAATTATGTTTACTGATGTCAAAAGTTGGGATCATATTATTTTCAGATCTGTAGTGTTCGCCTAAATAAAATTAACCTAAAACAAAAATGTAATAGTGTTTATGTTGGTTGTCTGTGGACAAAATCACACTGGAGGTTGTCCCTGTGAAGACAGCCTGAGCCTCAAAGGACGGAGTTATTTATTGTGAAAGGACTTCTTACCGGTTTAATATCAGCTTTTTATTTCAGTTGTCTCCCAGTTTAATCTCCACTTTAGCTCATATTTTCTGCTTAACTGAAATGATAAAACTGGAGCAGTTGGTCATTTGATTTGCAATTAAGTCTCTTATGCTGGCCAAACATCACAGACTTTTTCAGATTTCAAATCTATCATTAACGTCATGAATTAAGTGAAGAGTGTAGTTAGGAAAAAAAGTAGAAAGGAAGAGCCTTAAAGATCTTAGCAACTTCACAGGGATTTAAAACATTAATGTTTAAAGTTTTACAAAAACTTTTATGTTCCAAGAAACTGGACTACATTCTCATAGATTTTCATCTCAGAAACCTAAAACTACTTAAAATGCATGTGAGAAGAAAAAGCACAAAGCAGCATGATAAGAAGTCAAAAATTGCAAGAGCCATGATGTTACATTTGAAAGGGGGATCAAAGCATAATATATAAAAAAAAATGCAGTGATAGAAAAGTATGCAGCTGGAATTAATATTCAAAAAGCTGATATTTCTCAGTGTGAAACAGGAAGTTGGATATGTCGTCTAAAAGCAGCAGCCTGGAGACTTAACAAACCGGCAACCCCACTGAGGGATTTTAAAACACTCTGGTGAGTGTTCTTGTAAAAAAAAATATATAATAATAATAATAATAATAATAATAATAATAATAATAATAATAATTCAAAATGCTAAAATTCTGGCAGCTTTTAACACCTGTTACTCTGATCTCAACCCTACCATTTTTCCAAACCTCTGCATCACCTGACTACTTAAAATTAGAGAACCCTGTGTAGATGTGTGCCACTTTTCTCCACCTAATTATTGTGAGGCTGATGAAGCATATGTCATGGAGAGAATGGAAGTTAAAATATTCATGTGGCAGCTACAGTCCAATTTTCTCTCCTGCTTCTGGTCTAGACAAAAACAAAAACAAAAAATGATAATCAGCCAAAAGGAATATTTGGATGGAGAATTAATTGATTTATCCAAATATGAAAATCAACAGGTGTTTTGTACTAGTATAGGAGACGAAAAGAAATAAATTTTATTTTCCTGCATCATAAACTTTATGCTAACAAACACTTGTCACCACCTTAGATGGTATTTTTTATTTAAAAAAAAGTTTTCTTTTTAAAGGGTGACACTCAAAAGGTCAGTTTTTTATTAGTTTTACAGATAGAAATCCTGAAAGCAATAGGTAGTCTAACTGTGAGTTATTTCTGTCTCACATTTCAAGATTTTCATTCTTTTTAAAATTGCTAAAATATGGTGACAAGTGGTCTTTATGTTTGACACAGTACTGATGCTCTCTCTTTCATTGTCTCCGTTTTAAGATTTGTGGTAGTTTCTGGTTTCTATTACGCATGGAGTGACTTGCAATGAGTTAGGTAATGTAACTGAAATGAAAGAAACATAGGTTATAGTCAGATAGTGGAGATAAGTGGCTATTGAGCACCTTCTTGTTGTATAACATTTCCAAGGAGAAAGAGAAGGAGCCTCGAAGGAGCCTTACTTTGCACCACAAAGTAAAATCAAAAGGCCAGGTAAAAAAGAGGCTCGAGGAAATGCAGTTCAGATGGGAAATGCACGTAGTGATGCTCCCAACTATTAAAAGAGGGAAGGAACAAGATAAAGAAAACATTGGGTCAAAGTGAAGCATCAGAAGCATAAGAGGCACGCAGCTATAACATCAAAATGAAAGGGAGGAAGTGAAGATAGGGTTGTCAAATAGGAAAAAACTAAATAAAGGCAACAGCTCAAAGGAAGAGTAAGCCACATGAAGAGTGATGCATGATGAGAACAGCAAAGGTAGGAGAGAGTGGGTGTTCAGAGAGATGACACTTCATCATGCGAACTAGTTGTAAAATGCAATAAACTCTCTGTAAGTCTCAGAATAAGGACTTCCCAGGCAACGCAAAAGGCCATGGTCATTCATCTCTCTAAAAGCTGAAGCTGCTGAATGGAGCTCAAGTGGTGAAAAGTGTTTGTCACAATAAACTCCTGATTACTTCAGAAGCCCCTTAACCATAAAGCCAAAATACTTATTTAATTAAGCAGCTATCTGCTCTTTTTTTTTTTTTTTCAATTGCTTTGTGTCATTAAAAGGGTGCTCTAACACCAAAGGTGTTTAGAGAAATCCAATTTAAGGGCAGCAAAAAAATTAGTAAGTCCTTGATCATGTAAAAGACATTTGTGTTTTATGGAAACTATCTAACATGGATAATTTCTCAGTCCTGCCTTCAGGTGATTACCTTCCTATGAAGAGATCGCTCATGCCAGTTTGCACCCACCTGTACCCTCCTTTTTCTATCATCACTCTTCTCAATTGCATCTAGCTCTCACGGTGCACTTACTGTATACTGATGTGATTGTATTAAGCCGCAGAGAGAGAGACAAAGAGAGAGAAGACAGCCCTCGTGGCCAAGATGATGTACAGAACAGAATGTGCAGAAGAGAGACGCGAAGGAGAGCAAGTAGGAGTTGGAGTGAGAGGGGAGGCATCCATTATTGTAATCCTAATACCTTGTCTGAAAAGGTGGCATTTAAAGTTAAGGAGAGGAGACAGACGGATGGAAGAGGGAGCGAGAAGAGAAAATGAGCGGAGGCTGTTTCTAAAGCCAAAGCGCGACTTAATTTTTCAAGCATTATTGTTCTCTGGTAGAGCATCCGCACAATAACCAAAGACATTTCAGAGGTACATTAGTGTCCCTGTAGTGCATTTGTAATATTCTCCAGATATCCCAAGACGTGCGTTTCAAATGGTACCAATTAACGAGACCAGTCAAGCTCGACAGCAATCACAGCTTTTAACATTATTTATCTCTCACATTTAGAAACACGCAGCATATGAATCAGGGGTGCTAATTTCACAAACAGCTTTCAACAAACGCAGTTTGTTTTTGTCATGCAGTGAATACAATAAACCCACTATAACAGAAGCAATATGTTGCTGAAGACTATGCAAACAATGAGGGTTATCTTTCAAAAGTGGAGGCGGAGGACAGGGAATACCCTAAAGGAATAACATCTAATGCAGTCAGACTGCTCTGGCCAATTAGTCAGGACTAGCATAGCCAGAGATGATGTCAGCCATCATTACTCACTGCTTAATGTTATAAAGCAGGAGAGAAATGAGGGAAAACAAAGAGGAATGCAGCAGAAGTTAGGTCGTATGTAATGATAGGAAGCCAAAGGAAGACGAGAAGGCTTGCGCTAAGAATAGACATTTTATTAGTAATTTCCCTAAGCAATTTATCCATTCCTAAATACAAATGTTAGAATAAATCCAAAGCTCTCTGGATGGAGAGCATCTGTTAACATCAATTTTCAAGTCTTCCCACTGATTTTCCAATTAGTACGAGTCTCAGTCTAACGTCTTCTGCAGTCTCTGAAGCAAAATTCACACTGTGTGATTATCGGCCGTCTTAGCCAAAATCCTTTGTTGTAAAACGATTCTGAGAAAAAAATCTATGGTCTCGAGTTTGAATCGCTGGTCAGTGATCATTCAGTTTGACAGAAGCACTGAAAGACCAAAGACAACCCAAGGGAAATATTAAGACATGTCAGATAGTTTCTGCCATCATTTCGTTCTCTTCCCCCGTTCACGAGAGCTTCCACAGCTGTCTCCTCCCTTTCCTCACAGACTCTAATAACCACACTCATCACTCCTCAACCATTTATTGTTGGACAGATGTCTCTTCTATTGTAGCAACATGTTCCGCCGTGTTACATCTAGCACTGTGCAGTTTGTTATTAAGATTTCACAATGTTGAGCTTGCACAGTGTGACAAGATCAGGTCCTATATGATTTTGCAAAATTGCATGATGTGTGCTAGGCTTTCCAGGATTCCACTGCAAAAAAGTGAAGCTAACATTTTTCATTATGAGTATCGTGTAGTCAGGGCAAGACTGTCAAAATAATCAATATCTCAACATAATCTATAAAAGAAAATGTAATTTTTTCCAAAATGCTGATTTTTTGCCAAAATCTACATAAGCATTTATGTTTGAGCAACTAAAACGTTCAGTAAAGTTCTTGTGACTGTGGGTCAGCCCAGTGACGATGTTCTGTCAGTCTGAGATCCCTATCGAGATGAACTTCCACAACCTGCTACAAAGTTTCGAACCTCGCAACCCTCCGTTTTACTCACACAACTCTCTGTTCTACTGCGGTGTCACAAGGAAATGTTGATCAGCGGATGGCTATTGAATAGTAAAAGGATGAAACAAGCCAGTGCAAGCAACCCTGATCAAGAAACCAGTCATTAAACTTACCACTAGACTGGATACATTTCCATGGACCAGATCATTCTTTACATGGTATAAAAGTAAGACAATTTTCCTCCACACATTTCATTTTTAAAACTCTGTTTCCTTCCCTCTTCACAGTTAAGCACACAGACTGAGGCTGTTAAGAAAAAGTCTGAAAACTCATGCCAAGCAATGAAGATACTTTGCGAAGCTCACAATGGAACAATGCAAACTGGATCTGCTTCCACCCTTCATTCGCTCACACACTCAGAATCTGCTAGCAAACGTCTGGTTCATTAACAATGAACCTTACTGCAGCCACAAGTTTTTCCACACCGAAGGCAGAATTCCAGTCAATATCCCACTGCTACCGAATGATTCTGTACTAACCTTTATCATGTTATTTGCACAAACATAGATACTTATGTGTGTGTCGCTCAGTGAGATAAGCTCAGCGTCCAGACACAAATGCAAACAATGAGTGTTTATTAATTTGAACAAAATTTAACAAGCAGGGAGGAATTACCTTTTCCCTGACAGCCTTTATTTTTATAACCTCAGTTGTGCTTCTTGGTTCCAGAATATCACTGAGCTAAGAAGTTCATATTTCAAAATCCTCACTGTTTCCTGCTACTTTTAAGGACACGTGACATGGACAGCAAGTAACTGTTTCATTCACTCCTCTCCTCTGCCCTTCTTTTATCTCTGCCCACTCTTTTTTTCTCTTCACAACCAGAAGAGTGATTGAACTCTCAGACACCAGATAAGGTAATTAACAAACTCTACAGTGTGCAGAGTCAGCCCAAGTGTGTTTGTGCCAGACAGCAGCAATGCAAGGAGCTGTGGTGTGACAACTAATGAGGAAAATAAAGTGTTCAATTTTTGTTTCTTTATTTAATTTTCTCATCAATCACAAAGTTATTGCCAAAAAGTAACTAAGAAACATATTTATTCAGCTTAATAGAAAGTATTAACTTCAGTGAGTGTTTCCTCAAATATTAGGCAAATAGCTCTATTTAAGAGCTAAAATCAAATCCACACTTGCAAGATAGAGGAGTACAGTAACACACTAGTTCAAAAGAAGAAGAACCTCAATAGACGCTGCTTTATTTTTACAACCTTTCGACCAAACTCGTAATATTAGATGCCCTCTTCTTTGTCCTCTCTCTTTCGCTGTCTGCAATTCCACTTTCATTTGTCTCGGCATCACGTGTAAATGAATGTGTGTGTTTTCCTTCTTGCCCTCCAAACACAGTTCAATCCTACTACGAGAGACCAGAGGCCCAGATCAAATGAAGCCAAGTAAAGCTATTACAAGAAAATAGAGAAGGGAAACTCCACGCTCTCACACACTGAGACTATTTACCCCAATTGTTTTAACCCCTCGAAGCAGCAATATGCCCCAAATGTACTGTAACTACACCTTCTGTGGAAGCAGTAAAATGTGTTAAGTACGAGACTTTCTGTTAATTATTTGGTGATAAGAAAGCACCCAATGCTTTCTTAAAATATTTCTAGCAATAAGCTCACTAAACTTATTAAATCACAAATTTGACTGTTGTCAATAAAAACTGGAATAATGAACATTTATCTATGAACTAAACAATCCAGGATTGGTGAACACTTGAAGGCATCAGAGATGCTTTTTTAGCAGAAAGCATCTCTCAGTTAATTAGTAATTTGACATCTTTGGCATCACAGTGAGCCGCCACTGCAGGCTACATTGAAATGGATGAGAGGATATTTCAGTAACAAATGAAAAATAAATAAATAAAAAATCTATCCCTGAGAGTTAATTGAATTTGTAAAGCACTGTCAGGATTTCCCTGCAAGGTTTACTCTTCCTCTTGGCATAAAAATTATCTCTCGCATCCTAATCACTGATAAAGAAATCAAAGTCATGCAGAGTTTTTTTTTTTTTTTCAAACAAGATGTCGGTTAGTAATTTTTACATCTGAATTTAAATTTACAGCCAGTGAAGGTTAAAAGTGTGTCACTGGGATGCTTTCAGTAAACAGAGTGCATATCTTTATGTTTGATCTGCAGTCACATCTAAGTAGACGGGGGAGACAGACACAACCTGGAATTCACTGCAAGAAGAGACGACATAGATTTATTTCTTAAATATATATCATTATTGAACCTGTTGTCAAAGTCTATAATTTGCATAGAAATAAACAAATGCTGTTTATTTTCAATGTTTGTGAATTAGCAGTTGCTTTAAATTTATGCTTGATCTTTATCTTTCTTTGCACCATGGAAATAAAAGTAGGCACTTTTTAAAAAAAAAAAATATTCCCTTCTTTGTCGGTTTAGGTTCAAAGATATGTGTTGAAATTAACCTGAAGCTTTTCAAGTGCAGGTTGAGTCTAATATCATTTCATAAAAGTTATACGCTAATAAATGTGACCAGTGTTGGACCAGGGCATTTTCCTTCTGAAAAACGCAACAGACATCAGAATATAAAATTGTTTCAGGACACAACAGCACAACTTGAGAAATCACATCTCCTACATTTGCACAGATATTTGAGTAGTTCTGGTTGGATTTTTCTGTTACTTTGCAGCAGATTGCTCACTGCAAGGTGCGTGTTTTTGAGCATAGTGTGAGCAGCATGTCTGAAGTGGCAGCAGCTCCACTGCTCCATCTGTGTCTACACAGGCGGTGTTCAGATTTGGTATCGAACTGGAAGGTACCTGCATTTTAAAAGCACAGAATTTGCAAATACTAATTTCATTGTGTAGAATTTTTGAGAGGGCAAATCATATTGATCACCACATACAATAGCAATTCATTTCAATAGATTTAAGCTTCAGATTATAGTTCTGGCTTGATGTTTTCGGCTTGATGTAAACTGGGCAAACTGCTCTCAAAGCCATGAATTGACGACTCTGATGTCCCACCCAGTGTCACTGACTGAGCTTTTAGACTGCCATCAGCTCATTTCTGATGCTGAGAGAAAAGCAACTGTCAACTGAATAAAAAACCAGCAAAAAGAATAAATCATAAGGGAGAAAAATGTCTAATTTGCACCCAACAGAGATAATTGCTGAAGAAAGAGTGTGAGGCCTACGTATCGCTGAGGCTCACCTTACAAAATTTTGTTTTGTCTTAACGGCATCTAACATTTCCACTGATGCTTTCTGTATGCAGATTTATCCTATTACTTCTCATCTCCTTTTTTTTTTTTTTTGCATTTTTGCAAATATTTTAAGAAATAAATTAGTCTGTACTTCAAAACATATTTGTAGAATTATTCAGCAAGTCCCCCAGCATGATGAAGTGGATTACAGCTAAATTTACTGACACCGTCCTTCTAAATCACTGGTGGCCTATAAACAAAAAAGGCATAAAATTGAATATCCATCCATCCATTTTCCGTCACCCTTCTCCCTAACGGGGGTCGGGAGTTGCTGGTGCCTATCTCCAGCTGCGTCCGGGCGAGAGGCGGGGGTTCACCCTGGACAGGTCGCCAGTCTGTCGCAGTAAAATTGAATACTTGGTTGTTAAAGTTGAACACATATATTGAACTTATATTAATAAGTTGAAAGAAATAATGCATACGCAGATGTTATTGTCATAAACAGTGTTGTGCATGAATGCTCTCAGAAGTTGTACTACCTTTTAGCATATTCTTTTAACCCTGCTGTTTTGGAAGTCAAACTTAGACTGAGCAGAGTTCTTGTACACAATGAACTGCATCAAGATTAGGTGCATCAATGTGGAAGAGACAGTCATTTTTCCTGTGAAGACCGCAGTGTGTGACCGCAGTGTGTGACCGCTGTGTGTGTGCGAAGATTTAGGCAGTTGCACCCATATGTCAACCTTTGGGGGAAACCGAAAGCTCCTTCATTAACATCATAATTTATAAGTCATGCCGAGGTTTTATTCCAACTATCATAAAGGTAAGCATAACCAGAAGAAGAGCAAAGATATTGACTCCGAAATACACGAGTGACCACTTGATCAGCATGAACAGAATTAGAAATTAAAAGAGGAACATCCAATCTTTAAAAGCAGCATGTGTTTTATCAAAAATAAAGAATGAAAATGCATATTAGCTTTGATCATTGACAGTAAAAGCAGGAAGACAAATAAAAATGTAAAAGTAAAAGCAGCTTCAATGTCAGTCAGGTCAAATTAAACTGAAATGTACAATTAAACAGATGAACTGGTAAAGCAAAGTGAGTTCTGACATATATTGGCAGTTTTTTGGTATGTGTCGTCATACTTCATTTTATGTATACAAAAACAGTTAATGAAGAAATGAAAATCCGTCTTTGCCGTTAATTCAAAATGTTTATGTGGTGCAATATGACATGAAATGATTCAATTTTAACTGTGTGAAGTAAACCTAGAACTTGTTTTGGTTAGTAGTAAACGTTCAAGTTAATGTTTCCAAAAATTGACGCATAACCAATTTTTTTCCTTCCACATTTTTAACATGGATGTGACATGGATGAACATTTCCATGCACTTGTGCATTGTGTATGCCAGTTTTAAAAGAATTACCCTCCACGGTGAGGGATTGAAATGGGGATAAATTCTAGGACCTTAACTATTGGACTTATTCATCCCCGCCATAAAAACCGCAAGGCAATAAGAGGACAGAAGAAGTACGGATTGCTTTAGTGACTTTCCACACTAAGTGCCCCTTTATTAAATCTATTTGCATAAGAGAGTGTGCAGCCCAATATCCAACAGGTGAAAAAAGAGCAAAGAACTGAGAAGAGAGTTTCAAAAGGCACAGCGAAGATGACACATAAATTAGAAAAACAGAAGGGAGTTACGTAAATCAATAAAAAGTAGCAAACAGAGAATTTGGTTAAAGATAAGCATTCAAACATCTTTTTATAGATATTTCCAGTCAGCCAGCGATTGTTCAAATTAAGTCGAGACAAAAAATGTTGCACATTTGCCTTTGCAACCATGTATCCCGTCTAAATTTAGCCTAAACATTTGAACTTATAAACAGTATTTCATCCACATTTAAACACCAATCAACTTCTTTATGTAGACGACGTTTCACCTTTCACTTTTTAACCACGTTAGGATAAAAGGCAAACTCATCTGCTATTATTATTTTGCACAGAAATGAAGCCAAGAAATATAGTTTTATATTACGAACATAGGGAATATAAACTTCATTTTCTGCGTAATAGGCATAACACTCATTTAAAACAATCCATAGTCGCCTTGCAATGACTACAAAAAAAAACACTTAAAGGCACTTAGTAGGCCACAAACTGAAACTACTGCTTTTACTCCTTATTCAAATCAATCACAGAAAATTCAAAGCCAAAGGCTTCTGGTTACCATGGCTACAAAATGGCCTGACAGAAAAATATTCCACTCTCCTGTCCACTTAAGATCAATCCCTTGACAGCTTCTGCATAACTGACAGATTTATTACCAGGCTAACTTCCCAACATCAGCACGTCCTCCTAGACAGGACCATATGTCAGAGATCACTCTCAAGTAACAAATGAAAAAACTGTTACTCACAAACACGCAACAGATAAACACAGCAGCAAATAATTTGACAACTCTAATTGCAAAAAGTGTCCCACTTGACTGTTACCTGAGCAGAGGAGTCAGAGCTACGTGGGCGGAGAAGGTGGAGCGTCCTGCTCAGCTGGGAGCTGACAACCGTCCAGAGCTTTACGTTGACTGATGTGAGGACTGAGTCTTTCCAGGAGTGGAGGAGAAGCTTCTCAGATGTCTCAATGTCCTTTCATTTTCGTCTGTCCGCAGCTACAGCCAACATTCCCTGCAGGAAAAACAAACATCAGCAGATCTTTCAACTTTATTGGCCCAGTTTACCAAATGTTTTACAGTGGGTTTTGCAAAATCTACTAATGTGTTACAAGAAAGTATCCTTTTTCATTAAAATGTTTTCACATTTTGTGTTGTTACTTCAGTGTATCATAGTGGGATTGTATGTGACAGATAATCTGTTTCAAATGTAACAAAAAAGAAAAACATTTAGGATGTAGAAATACTTTAGCAAGGCAGAGTATTTTATTATGCTGCAGCGTTTTATACCTTTTATACCTTTATTTGCATTCAGTGCAATTATCAGTTTAACCTTCAAACAAATGCTCACAAAACTCTTCTCAAAACAAACTTTATAATTAAATAATATCACAAAGCTAAATGAGTTCATAACAAGGTGAAATAGTTTATCAAGACCTTGTTTCATTAAACAAGAAACACAATGGAAACACATCTGCATACTCATTTCTAAAACTTATCCCACGCTTCGTTTTCTCAATCTTTAAAAACTCCTGACCTTTGTGAAAATCTGTTTACCTTGTCTTACACTATCTCTGTCACTGGTATTCCATTTTTCTGTTGCTCTCTTGCCCTCTCTGAGGAGTATTCAGAACAACACCCAAGCTATTTATACACTGACGCCCGATCAGCATGGCAACCAGGCTTTGTTTACCCACATGAGACACCGGTTTGAGGCTTCTGTCCTCCTTTTATCCCCCAAAAACATAGCTATTAAGGTTCATTTAGGCATGTTTCATGAGTTTGGCTCACTTTAACTAAACATCTCTAATTTCCCAGCAGATCTTTATGTTTCTGTGGAAATAAGTGAGCACATCTCCAAAATTCCTCACTGTGTTGCAAAAAGGTGGAGGGAGGATATTTGTCTAAATTAAAGGAGTACAACTCCAGCTCTCAAGGACCTACTTACCGCTAGCTACGTTTTCTATAAGTACCTAGATAAAATAAATAACACACCTCTTTAGCCTGTGATCACGCTCTGCAGAGGCCACGAATTGAAAAGTTTAAGTTAAACGTGAGAAACATCTAAAACATACAGGAGAGCAGCCTTTTAGGACTAATCAATGCTGAACTACATACACATTTGGTGACATGTTTATAATGTCCTCTGAAAAAAGAAAAATCTTAATTTTCACTCTTTTTCTGAAGAAAACAGACATCCAAACACTGATTGATAAAAGACAGAAGACAAATGACACTTTAATTACATGCTGTACCTCTGGACTCAAGGTGTCAAGATGAAGTCCAACTCTGATGCTTCTTCAAATGTTGCACAGACAATTTTTTCAAGCAGTTCAATGAACACAATCTTCGACATGTATTAATCACGCCATCATATTCCCCCTGCTGACGCTGGGCCTGCCTCCTATTGTGCTGAGAACTCAAGCTCCAAAACCTAAGAAGCAGATGCATAGAAACTGCACGCAAAATGATGTGATGGCATGTATTACTCATTGCGTGAGCTTAACTCTACATCCTGCATGCAAAGTGTTTGATGTTATGCATACATACAGACAAAAACACTTGGTACATAACACTATTCAGTGTTATGTTGTTGTTTTCAGAACCACTTGAAGTGACACAAACTCATCTCCGTTCGCATAACACAGCTGAACATTAAGCTAAATACTCAAAATCATAAAAGCAGTGCACTTCAAACTCATTCACATTTTTTAACAGATTTGCATTTACTCTCACACATCAATCCACAATGTCCTACATTAACGGTGACTGAGAATTCAACTCCACTCCAAACTACAGAGTACATATCCATTACATGCAACACAATACAAAACCAAAACAATTTCAGCCAACTGTTTCTTCTTTGGACAATCCTCCTTTCAAAAGTCTAAATTTGGATTGGCTGTTCCGTTTAGTGACAAGATTAGCTAATGCATTGTTGCTTACAACCAATGTAAGCAACATCAATTACTGTGAGTTCACTAAATCCACAACCTTTGATTCTTATTTTATATGGTTTTCTGTTTTTTCTGACACAAAAACATGGAATAAAACTTATTAAATTTCATAGTAGTTTTCAAGTAAAACATGCATATGGCACAGAAAGATTTAGGTTTTTTGCTGTTCTGTTCTTAGAATGACAGTGAAGGCACAGCAAGCTGATATTAGCTGATATATCAGTCTGCTTGGGTAGAGCATGGCTCTGTACTGTTGGTAGTCCAAGTGTAGTTTCAAAAGTAAGATGGAACGTCTGAGCCCAAACGGATCGCACCACAATTTGAAACAAACTTTCACGAATGCAGACAAGCAGCCTTTGCGTATCACATAAACACTTGGAGGACCCGTAGCCTTGTAGTTTGTTGAGTCATGCGTGCAAAGACAAAAAACAAATTCACAACAAAGGAATTTCAACCAAAAAGTTGTTCAAGTCGTGTGTAGTAAAAATCCAGACAACGTAACAACCATTAGTGACTCTAGCATCAGAAATCTATGTGTCCTTTGGAGAGAGAGTTTGATCGCTTACCTGCTTTAATCCTGCCACTATTGTACTGTGGAGCTCAGGTTAATGTCTTTAGCATATATATTTTCAGAATTTTTGCAGACATTTTAAATATATTCATATTCTTTTATAGTAGCCTGCTGGGTCATGTTAACAACTGTCTCCTCTGTTCCACTTTGGCTTACTGCTGCAAAATATAATACTGAGAGTGCAGACAGACAGATCCTGCATGAGGGTCAGATTTCAGCACCACGCTGGCACAACACAGCACGCTATTTTCAGATTTGTTTGAGTGAAGTTTTTGGGTAATTCTGAGTGACAGCAAGAGTAGCAGTAACATAATCTGGTTTGCACTGTGTTTTCATTGGCTTGGCAGGCTGTTTTATAGAGATTTAATTAGCATAGTGCCACAGAAACTATAAAATAACTCAACGACATTAAGAGTAACGCATTCGCAAAACAGACCAATGAAAGCCTCCCAGTTTTCTGTTTGTGTGAAAGATGTTTTGTAAATATTATCTTAGGATTTCACTTGGAGAAAGACAAAAAAAGCAATAAAAAATAAAAATCCCTTTACATCAATGTGCTATAACTGTGACTTTTTTTTTCTTCCCTTTTTTATGGCTCAGTGTGATGATATCCTCCGTTAACCTGTATCTTGTCAGAAATCAATATCCATCCTGGCTGGAGTTGAGGGATCAAATCAATACGGAGCAGAGCTTTCACCTGGTTTAACCCTGTCAGTCTGCTTCACGGAAAACATTGGCCTAAATATTGTGAAAAGACAGCTTCCACTTACGGGGCTCAGACTCTGTTCCCTGTCATTGTGTGATGAACTCAGTACTCCTGACAGCCCGCTCTCTGTATGTCTGTGCACAGCCCCTTTTAGCCTGCCATACCGTTACTTTCCAGCCTGTTGTCCCTCCTCTGTCTCACACAGGAATGGGTCCACCTGCATGAACCCACCTACACATACGCATTCAGAGATGCTGACAGGTAAAGCTGTGAAAACGGAAAAACAGAGCCATGGGCGAAACTGTCATGTTTGTGTTCCTGTCTAGGTGTTCCTGTAAGGTTATGTTTGAGAAGACCAATTTAAACTTTTAACCCTAGAAGTGGAAGTATTGCATGGACATCAAGGACATTTGTTTTTTTTTGAGAGATGTTACAACAACTACAGACAAGAAGCTTTGAAAAAGCAAGTTAAACTCGGACCAGAAGAGAGTTAGAATAAGATTGAGATTCAGGTTATGGACAAGAAATGAAGGTATGGAAGTAGTGAGAGAACTCCTTATTTTAAAATGCATTTCTTCTATCACAGAACAATGTTGAGGCTTTTCAGACAAAAAAAAGAATATTTAAAAGCCAAAATGTCCCTTCATTAAAACTGAAAACTAAATTTTTACACATCAAAGGTGAACATGTTGTAAAATGTGCTAATTGTTTTGAGTTCAGTACAAATCATGTGCTTTGATTCGAAAATAAAGACGATATTTTAATCCATTCATTCTCAGTAGGATGAAAAAATATCACCAAAACCTACAGCACATTTTCTCTTTTATGCTTTCCTGTTTGTTGTGTTTAACTGTTAAACTCTAAAGAAAAAAGGTTTGCACAAGTGAGTTCACACTGTAAGTACAAAAAGGTTTTTAAGAAAATGATTCGGAAAGTCAAACCTAAAATACAACTGAAATATTAAAAAGAAAAGCCAGATTGATTCATGTCCAGCTAGTCGCTGCTCTGTTCCATGACGGCTGAAGTTCTATCTGAAGAAAAAATATTTAATTTCTATTGTCCTGCTAAAGAGTTAGTTCCACATATTTCAGTCTGTACTTCTGACATTTCACTATTTTTAACATTACAGATGCAAAATCAAACATAATTGTAACTGCCACATAAAATGTATTGTATCAATATGAATTCAAAAGAATGCTTGAAGAGCAACTATTAGTTGGATGTGATATTCTAGCAGTATTAACATCCTGCAATGATACAGTTGACCAATGAGTACAACCCTTAGAAACAAAGTGTTAATGTGGTAGTGAATGTGAAGCGACGGAGCAATGTCATCATTTATTATATTGACTGTGATAACCCCACATTTTGCATGACTTCCTTTCCAACTACAAAATGCCCCCAACTGTGACAAATTTCAGCGGCCTAGTGAATAAAATTAAATTTCATCAAACACTGGTATTGTAGAGATGACTGCGGTTCAATATAATTTGGAAGTCTAGCTGTGATCATTATGATAGAAAGAAGATGAGATCGGAACGTGTGGTCTTAAATTAAATTGTAATCACAGTATTTGACAATGTTGTTTTAGGGGGGGTTTTTTCTCTAAAATCATGCAGCTCCACATGTAACTGATTTTATCAAACCGTTCCAACGTCAGGGGATGTGTGATGAAGACGTTGTTGCCGTCATTGCCTTGGAGCAAGAATATTCCAAATGTTCTGAACCCCAGGGAGCATTGAGGACTTAACTATACGTCTTATCTATGTGATTTGTACTTTTTTTTTGAATGGAAAAAACAGTTTCAGTTTGTACATTTTGTAATAGAAGAAAACCTTCTCAAGGCTGCAATATAACTTATGTAATCTAGAAATAGATGCACCGATACAGACAGAAACCTTTTCAATGCTTTTCTTAACAGCTGCATTTCAAGGAAAAAGTGAAGCACAGAGGTAAAAGAGGTAGTCTAGACTGTATTCATCCAGAATTCAGCCTACTGCAAATGGCTGAATTCCATTGAGATTTATAATCTCAACTGATTTTAAAAGCATCAACTCGTAAAGCTCCAAAGCAACAAGCAATAATTATTTTATATCTCTGAACAGTGTAAAAGAATCAGGATGTTTGTTATAGGTTTTTATTGCAGTCTGTGCAACTGAACTGAATGTGACTGTGTAAAACTATGGAAGCAGGAAAGAGAGAGGGAGAGCCACCTATACAATGTGACACTGAAAGAAACATGACCTGCGTTATGCAACTCACTCATTTGCTCTCGACACTGTCCCTGCAGGTCAAAGTATAATGCTCACAAAAGCTGCCTAAACAGGCTTCAGTGTACCTGTTGGGAGGCTGTTTCCAGCTAAAATTTGCAGACATGCACCCACTAACACTGGAACGGTATGCATTGAAACACCACTTCAACTATATAATCACGCGCTTCACAGCTGAATAATCAATGAAGTGCTGACACAACTCGACCAAAGTAAGGTGGACTAGTCTTGAGAGACAGATTAAGATGTAAATGTAGTTTGTCAGCAAGAACAGGATTGAGACATCATGAGAGACTTACTGTCTGTCGAGGGAGAAATTTGCAGATGTTTACTGTGAAAGCAGCTATATAGTTCCTGTCTTTTAGGCCCTTGCAGCAGGAGACAAACAAGCAGGATGAAAATACCCTGAAGCTCTTGGATTGCACTGACAACACTGCTAAAACATGAAGAGATGAAAATATTCAATGCTAACTTAACTAAGAGGTTGATTATGAATGGTAAATGGTCTGTACTTGTACAGCGCTTTATCTAGTCCAGAGAACTTCAAAGTGTTTCACATTATATTCAGTCTTTCATCCATTCACACACACATTTCACACACAGAAATTATGTAAATAAATAAAATGTAGCTGTTTTAACATTGTACAAAAAAAACAAACAAAAAAACGGAGGCAAACACAAGGCAGCTGGAGAACAATTCAAAAAGTAGAGACCTGGCAAACTGGTAACATACCCATGGATTTAAAAGCTCCCTGAGGTGAGCCTGTTATTCAAACAGTGATTTAAGAAAGTTAACTTCTGTTAGCATTGAGGAAGACATTGTGGTGTATTCTTGGCTAATTAGTCTGCATTCACAATTAGACAGAACATTTTGATATTTTGTTATAGTTTATGAAAAAAATCAGAGCTGCTCAGACTTTTAAAGATATACAGACTTTTAAAGATAAATATTGTTTTTAAACTCACCAATATTCCTTGACTTTTGATTTAAATACAAGTTGATATTTTATTTTTTGCAAATTCTCTGTTTTATACTGAATAACATTTTTAATCCATATGTAAATATTTTAAGTCTTCCTTTTTTACTAATTTCACGACTGTTATGAGATTATTTTTACTATCTTCACCATGTAGTTCATTGGTGCAAAGTACTTGTTATTAAACAGTCAATAAATAAAGTTAACATTGATAAAGAAAAATAAAATAAACCATTATGTGTAACAGCAAATGTTTTTTATTGGTGGAGGATAAATTAAAAAAATTTAAATCACAGTAAAAGATGTATTTAATTGACTTGAATACCACAATCTTAATAGCCTAGATTGTCACAGTGCTAACTACACACTATATGGGCCTTATTGTAATAATTTAATTTATTATGAATATTAAGGTCATACTATGCTGACAACGATGCTAATAAGTATATGACCCCTTGTCCTAAAGGAATACATTAAAAACTAATTTAATCCCCATAAACCTCAAATTAAAAACTGATTAACGCTTCCAAAAATCCACTCAGAAGTTGAAGTGAATGAACAAGAACATAGCAACAAACCATCTCATTCCCTTGCAGAGCTTTTCTACATCCAAAATGAAAGTTTATGAAAATAGATGGCCTTTTTATAAACAGTCCAGGCTTTCATGACACCATCAGGAAGCACATTTGCATTTCGCCTGGAAAGCGGCTGCCTCCACGCACCTCAAATAAAGAATGAATAGCTGTCTCCCACGCTGCTGTTTTTAGCCAGTCATTTGAGTCCTCAGAGCATTTTTGACTGAGGTACTTAAAAAAAAATACACAAGCTGGAGATGGATCATGGTTTTACAACAGCTGAGCAGATTTTTTGTTTTATTTTTAAAACAGCGCTGTTTCTAGAGTCGAACATGCCTTTTCCAAAAGAAGAAAACTGAGCACGTAAAATATGCAAAAAAACTGACAAGTTCACCAAAACCACATATACTTCATCCAAAAGCCCAAATTAAATTGCATAGCTGCATGTATATATACATGTGTTTATCAAGAAATATAGCCAAAAATCTTTGATAGAGGCAATTATCACAACATAACATCAATATGAGGCCTAAAACAGATGAGTAAGACCGGCTGAAACCATGAGTGTTGAAGGAAAGAGACAATAGCATCATAAGCCTCTGAATCCTGCACATTTGTGCATTTCTGTTTATACAGAAATGCACAAATTTCTGTATAAACACATTCAAACACATTCTGTGTGTTTGAATGACTCTTAGAGACGTTTACTACTATTAAAGACCAGATCACACGTTTCCCTGTAAGTCTGCATTCCTCCCATGTCCCTCGTTGGTAGATGGGGGCAAAGAGTCACGTAGAGCCCAGCTTTGATCACCTTCCAAAGAACCCAACATCAAAATACGGCAAACGGGTTGAGAGAAGGACCACACACGTACAAACTCCTACACAAAACCTCAGAGAAACACTGTTTAAAGCCATTCACACTTAAAGCTTTCTTCCAGAAAAATACTCCTCTAACACACAAAAAGCCATTTTTGCATTTGCTTTACGCACAATGCACGGATTTTACTTTTGTTTTTAATCACAAAATACAATTTCTTGAGAACTATCTGTATGCAAGATGAAGTGGCCTTTCCCTCACGTATGAAAATAAACACTTCCACAGAACTCATCTTCTCGTTTCTGTCACGTCAAATGAATACCTCACAGAACACAAGACGTCATGAATTTGTTTAAAAGTCTCTTTTTTCTCTCCATTAAACAAATTAACTCAATTTGAAGGTCGTCCATTTTTAAGCTTCTTTTAATACATTGTTTTACCGCAGGTTGTGGTGAATAAAAAATCAAGAAGTAAGAAAGTAAATTATTAGATGTTTAAAAAAAAATTGACAGTCCTGCGCCACAAGCGATATGACCAAACAGCAGCAGCTGCAACAAGTTAGTAATACTAACTTGCATTATGAAAATGCAGCTTTGCAACAGTGGGATTCATAAGAACTCATACGCAACTCTCTGGGAACATCAGTTCTCAAAATGTGTTTAAAGATTAGCCAACTTTTACTTTTTCATTATCTGTAATCATTTCAGCAGAGGGCAAGAAAATGGTTTCTGAAGGCTTAGCGACTTTAAGGAAGTGAAAGCTGACTGACTGAAGGCAGAAACTTTGCTGAAATCACATGAAATGTTGATGTGGTATGTTCCAGAAAAGGAAAATTGAGCCGTGTCTTGGATTCGGAATGTGAAGCAATTGGTCAATAGACACAAATCACAAATTACAGGTGTATTTTATGCAATAAAGGTTTGTCGTACAAAACAGCACCAAATGTCCAACATTAGTTTGACTTGCAATTTAATAATGCCAAGAAAAACTGCTGAATTCAAAAAAAAAAAATGTAAAAAATTTTTCTTTTTTATTAATTAATTTTATAAATTCTTTTTCTATGTGTCCCTATAAATAAATTTTTATACTAAAATAGGGAAAAGAAAATAGTTTATTACAAATAAAACTGTGTTACAATTGTGTCCACTGTGTAAAACAGAAGAGACATGTTGAACTCTCTAAGCTGTTTGGAAAATGTTTGTGTTCTTCACAAGCAACCTCTCTAACACAGACAGAGTGCGCGCGTGTAAAAAGGTTACGCAAAAATAGTAACGCCCTCTACAAATATTCCTCTTCATTTGTCATGTACCAACCAGTCACGTCAACCGGAGTGAGTCAAGTTTTAAAAGTTAAAAGTTATTATGGGGTTCACAGTGGGGACCCAGGAAGTCACCAACATACGTCAGGAAGAACAGTGATTGTGACAGCTCCCTGCTGGCGGCACAGGTGCTCCCATCCAAAGATCCACACTGATGCACGAACACTTGGCCAGACCACTGCATGCCCCCTCCCTAACACACCTGAAATACATAATGGCACACATTAGGATGCACATGCACGCACACATGGAAAGTACAGGGGCTCACACCGCCCCACCAGCTGTCCCTCAGAGTGTCCAAGAGAGGACAAAGAACAAGACAAGAGGAACAAGAAGGACTGAGCGCACAGATTATGGGTGTGCGTGCGTGCGTGCGTGCGTGCGTGCGTGCGTGCGTGCGTGCGTGCGTGCGTGCGTGCGTGCGTGCGTGCGTGCGTGCGTGCGTGCGTGCGTGCGTGCGTGCGTGCGTGCGTGCGTGCGTGCGTGCGTGCGTGCGTGCGTGTGGCTCACTTCCAACTTTTTGCACTGCCCTTAACCCAAATAATGTTTCATTATCTTAGTTTAACCTTCACCAAAAAAGCTGTATGTGTAAGATGGACCAGAGTACATTATAGAGATTTTATAAAATAGACCAACTTAAAAAAGTTCACAGGATCTGATACAAAAGGTAAAGGATAAAAATTTAAATTTTAAAGAATGACGTGCATTCCTATTCACTTCCCACAGGTCGATGCTTTGTATTTTTTGCAGAAATCAGAGCTGTAATTCATTTGTGGTATCTTAGTTAAGAGACTTTCCAGCTTCTCTGTTCCTGCTGAAAAAAGGTCACAGGGGAACAGCATGACACTGCCACCACCATGTTTCACTGTAGAAATAGTTTTCCACCATAGACGGCTTGTGGGTGAAGGCAAAAAAAAAAAAAAAACTAAATAAAAAATCTGTTTTCTTCTTATCAGATCACAGCATCTTCTTCTACATGTTCTAAATTTTCACTGCATGTTGGTCTATCACATAAAATCACAATAATATTTACTTATGTTTGTGGTTAAAAAGTTGCAAAATGTGATGCGCCTTTAAAGAGAGTTCATTCTGGCAGCTTAAAACAAACTTCTATTTTTACAAGCTTCAATATGGAATTCATTCACTGAAACAGAACCTTAGATGCTTCTGGTGACTTCAGGTTATGTCAGCGCCAAGCCCCATCAGCCACATGACACGACAAAATGCTGTTGCCCTTCTAATGTTAAAAAAAAAAAAAAAAATCTGGCGTCAGTTTTATAAGCAAGTTCAGAAGGTCAGAGCTGCTTGCACCGTGAGGCCACACCCTACAACGCTGTTAACATTCCATAGTGACTGACACCATCAACAGGCCGAAGACACACCGGGAGCCACACACACCTGCCTCAAGATAAAAACTCAACTCTGTTTCAGAGATTTAATACACTCAAGATCAACACCTTAAGCATTACATGGTAGTTCTTTCTTTTAGAGTGAAAGCAACTTGACAAGTGATTGACTTAATCTTGAGCAAAATGATTCCTTAAGAGTACAGGCCGTTCTACGGAGACTACCTCCACCCCCAATAAAGTTACCATTAGTTGGTACTAGCCATATTTAAATTAAAAGCAAATCTGCATAAACTTTGTTCACTTTGAAGCCCTAAAAACAAATGTAGCAATGCAGTATGGACTGTTATAATTGGCTTTGACTGCTGCAGTTTCTTGGAGCAGCTGTTGTCACAAACTGAGCAGGTTGAATAAAATTCCACAATGCAGGATAACTATGAACATGCATTGTAGCTTTTAATATGAACAACAATATTAATAATAACAGTCATTATTATTATTATGATGATAATAGTCATCATCATTATTATTATTATTATAACAATATGCTTAATGGAATACCATTTCAAAATTATTAGACATTTGATAAGCCAAAGTAAAAATGGCAAATCTGTAGGCAAATCTAGAAATAAAGCAGCTTTCTTAATTATAAGCCTGGATTTGGTTAGAATTCTAAATCTGCTATTTCTTTTTAATCAAATGAAGCACAGCACACAAAAAAAAGTCAAGAATAATTGCTTTAACAGTAAGAAATACCAATCCTTTAGACCACAACAGACATAAAAAGCTGTGAATAGACTTATCAAGTCATTCATTTAGGTTGAATTTGAATAGAAGGTTTATGTTACATCCAGTAAGTAACTTTGTATTCCACCTTCGTATCACTTCCACAATCCATAGCACAGCTCAACAGCACCAACAACATCACACCATTCATGCACACACCTGTGCTGCAACAGCTCCTGCTGTCTGTCAAATAAACATGAAGGCAGAGAGACATCTACCTGTTCTGGAGGAGAGCGCTCAGATATCAACTGTCAACTGTTTGTTTAAGAACATCCAGCAAGGTGCTTTTTAAACTGCATGAAATCCAGTAAAAAGAAGGAAAAGCCCCTATAGTGAGTGTAAGTGCTGATGAGATGAACTGAAGTGTAACATTCCCTCCTGTGATTGGCAGGAATGTCAGGCAAGGAAGCTGAGAGGGAAGACATTTCTACTTTCTTAGTATTCAAGTCTAAGAATGAAAATCTGCTACCTACACAAAAATATAGAAGTACTACATTCAGCACTAAAACATTTTAAAGTACCTGAGCAATAACCCCAACATTGTTGACAAACACAAAACTCAGCAGATTCATAAGGGACAGCTTTACAAGACTAAAACTGATCAAGAATGATTATGTTCTTTGAAAGACTGAAAAAAGTAACTGAGGGAGAATTTCTCATCCTTTTGAGAATGCACAAAACTTTGATGGTTTGGCTTTTAGCTCATGGTGGCAGTACATTTCAGGTCCAGTGTTCTGTAGTAGAAGTTGGTAGAGACAGGGATTGCAATGTCCTCATGCTATGACATCACATATTCTTAAAAAAATATCCATCTTCCTCCTTGCCAATTACACATAGAGATTAGTATCTGCCGGACTCCCATTGAACAATCCCTCTTGGGGTTGGTGTGATTAGCTCAAAGAGATCAGTGGAAAAAAACTGATTTTGGATTTAATGGAGCTCCTGTCATCTGTGAAACTACCGATGCTTTTTCCTTGTTTAAACTAAAGGTGAAACTGATGTTGTAGGTGCAGAAACCGCCCCTGTATATCGCAAAATTCTGCTGATTGTTAGGGAACATAGCAGAGTGGATCATAGCACTGTGGTTGGAAACCAGGTGAGCAGCAGAGAAAAACAGACGTAGCAACTAATAAGAGTGCAATAGTACCAAGTTTTTCTTCCAAACTTGGTTAGTAAGATTTTTCAAACTTGCTGCAATCCAGAGACATGCAAACCGCTTTGGGAATTAAATAAGACAATTTTGGTTTTAAAAAGACATATATCCCTGCGATCGCAAAAAAGTACATAAAAGGAATTTAGAAAAGGGAAGCTGACTGAACCTTGTTGACCCTGCAACAGTGTTTTGTTTTCTGTTCTTGTCAAGTACAGCTTGTCAAGGCCTTTTGTTATGCTAGACATTAGTCACAGTAATGGGCACCAGAGGGCTACAAAAGACACAAGGTCACACTGAAATTATTTTCTTGAAGCAGCCACTAAAACAGCGTGCAGTAATTCAAGGATGTGTACACGTTGTCTGATAGACTAATTGAGATTTACAAAGAGTTTATAGCAAACATCTGAGACATAATTGTTTTATTTGAACTCTTGAAAGCATCTGTGAAATATGTCATAAGGATTCATTTTTTTATTGATGGCTTTAAATGCTGTCTTAGATTATAACCATAACATTTGAACAGGCAATACAGAAAGTAAAAGTCTGAAAAACAAATTCTAAACAAAGCTGCTGCAAGAAATCTAAATGAGGGCGCTAATTCTGCAATGACTGGTTAAGAAAAAAAGACGCATGCATAAGTGAGCACTGACACAAATATACACGGAAAGGGTAATCTAAGGTCAGGGAGTTCTGAGTGCATTCCCTTCTGACATGTACTGTACCAGAACCCTTTCTAACGCTCGACTCAACAGGAGCTCTGTGCACACATAGATACGCACAGGAGTGCCCCAAGTGCCTATACATGATTAAAAGACTGAAAGTGGGGCAGGTGCGCAGTTGTTGCTCTCTGAAAATGCTGCAATTTCTTTTAACCCATCCTGACTCAACGCACACACTGATGCATTGTCTCACCCACTCAGATCTAAGACTACAAAAAAGAAGAAAAAGAAGACGATGACGATGATGATGATGATGATGATGATGATGATGATGATGATGATGATGATAAGCACAGTAGCAGTGATGACTTTTTTTTTCTCCTTCTGGTCATCTTAATGTTGCAGATCACAAAGAAAAGTGGACATAATCATTTCTATTCCAACCTTGCCTGTGATATAAAAAAAAGGCAATCTACATGTGTTTTATGCAAGATTTTGCCCACCAATACTCCACTAAAAACTGGTTCGATTTGAAAGGAACAATAACTAAAAACACCCAAGGGAATTAAAGGGCTTTATAAAATCTGAACTGATATTACTTGTCCTGTGGTTAAAGCACATTCACAAAAGGCTGCATACTGAGACATTAATTAAAAGATAGAATGGACATTAGTGTGAGATAAATGCTATAAGCATGACTACATCACATTTTTATAAGATTTAGTCAGAGCATTTGATTTATGACCTATCCACCATTCAGAGAAAATAGCAGCTGCCTCAAATAGTTCATGATTTCCCATACCGGGAATTACAGTTCCCCGTACTGACAATTACTATTTTATCATTTTAATTTATAATTTTTAGCACAGCTTTGTAGGTCCAGGTCCTAAACTTACCAAGCAACTACAAACTCAAATGTTACATAAAGGAAGATCGGACATTAAAATATTTTAGGCAGGTTAAGTTAAATCTGAGTCATGCACAAATATCAAAAATCAAGCAGATATTTTTCTCATGACTTATCACAGCTTTCATCCCAAAGAAAAGGTAGATCTACTAGAAGTAATATGTACACTGGATTTCCGAGATTTTCCAAATGATTAATTTTGTGGGATATCCATGCACACATTGTTCCTCCAAAACATAATAATCCCTTCAAAGTTTTTCATATTTGGTCACCTCATAACCACAAACTTTAATGTATTTCATTAGGATTTATGAGATTAAAAGAGGACCGATGAGTAACATGAAGAGGAAGAAAAACTGTACATTTATTAAGTCACCATCACTCTGATAACCCAAAAGAAAACAACCTCCAGAAGTTACCTAATCTATATATAGCATTAACTTGGCTATATTTTACACTCAAGATAAATCCAGTTGTTCTGTAAAATAACAAGGACTTGTTAAAAGATGAATTTTAGGTAACAAACAGGACCATGAAGACCTGGGAACACAGCAAAAAGTTGTAGAGCAGCTTAAAGCAGAGTCAAGTTATAAAAAATATTGTATGCTTTGAACATCTACAGAGATAAATGTTCAAATTATCATTTTAAAATGGAGAAAAGGCTGTCCACCTAAGCTGATACGATTGAAGTACAACTATTAGCCATACGCTCCAAAAAAATCACAGCAAAGAAGCTATTATTAAAAGATGGCCATAAGAAATGTTAAATAGGCAAAACTGTGGAAGAAAACCAACACTGTCGGTTGTCACTGTAGACATGTTCCTATAGTGTCACATAGTAACGGCAGCATCACAAAGATTTAAAAAGCCTAATTAATCCTAATACAAAAGCATTGCTGGAAGAAAACCTGCTAGAGGCTGGAAAATACTTGGAGATTGCCCTGGGGTTCACCTCCCAGAAAGACAACGTTCTCAAAAATGAAACAACAGCTTGAATTGTTTAAATAAAAAGCATATTCATGTGTGAAAACGACCAAGTTAAAGTTGTGGGCTGAGAATCTAAGACTGAGACATTTTCCAAGGAAAAATGGACGTAAAAATCAGGCATATGGCAAAATAGGAAGCCCACATATAGGAAGGGCCATAGGGGTCGGGTGCATTGTGTGATGGGTGGTGGCCGAGGGAGGGGGTCCTGGCGGTCCGATCCTCCGTTACAGAAACGGGACGTGGAATGTCACCTCTCTGGTGGGGAAGGAGCCGGAGCTGTTGTGTGAGGCTGAGAGGTTCCGGCTAGAAATAGTCGGTCTCACCTCGACGCATGGCTCTGGTTCTGGAACCAGTCTCCTTGAGAGGGGCTGGATGTACTTCCACTCTGGAGTTGCCCACGGTGAGAGGCGTCGAGCAGGGGTGGGCATACTTGTTGCTCCCCATCTTGGCGCCTGTACGTTGGGGTTCACCCCAGTGAATGAGAGGGTAGCTTCCCTCCGCCTACAGGTGGGGGGACGGGTTCTGACTGTTGTTTGTGCTTACGGGCCAAATGACAGCTCAGCCTACCCACCCTTTTTGGAGTCCTTAGAGGGGGTACTGGAGAGTATCCCTACTGGGGACTCCCTCGTTCTGCTGGGAGACTTCAACGCTCACGTGGGCAATGACAGTGAGACGTGGAGGGGCGTGGTTGGGAGGAACGCTCCCTCCGATCTGAACTCGAGTGGTGTTCTGTTGCTGGACTTCTGTGCTCGTCACGGATTGTCCATAACGAACACCATGTTCAGGCATAAGGGTGTCCATATGTGCACTTGGCACCAGGACACCCTAGGCCGCAGTTCGATGATCGATTTTGTCATCGTTTCGTCGGATCTGCGGCCGTATGTCTTGGACACTCGAGTGAAGAGAGGTGCGGAGTTATCCACTGACCACTACCTGGTGGTGAGTTGGCTCCGGTGGTGGGGGAGGATGCCGGTCAGACCTGGCAGGCCCAAACGTGTTGTGAGGGTCTGCTGGGAACGTCTGGCGGAGTCCCCCGTGAGACAGAGCTTTAACTCCCATCTCCGGCAGAGCTTCGAACACAACGGGGTAGGCGGGGGACATTGAGTCTGAGTGGACCATGTTCCGTGCCTCCATTATCGAGGCGGCTAATCGGAGCTGTGGTCGCAAGGTTGTCGGTGCCTGTCGTGGTGGCAACCCTCGAACCCGTTGGTGGACACCTTCGGTGAGGGATGCCATCAGGCTGAAGAAGGAGTCCTATCGGGCCTTTTTGGCCTGTGGGACTCCGGAAGCAGCTGATGGGTACCGGCGGGCGAAGCGGCTCTGGCGGTTGCTGAGGCAAAAACTCGGGCGTGGGAGGAGTTCGGAGAGACCATGGAGAAAGACTTCCGTATGGCTTCGAGGCGATTCTGGTCCACCATCCGGCGTCTCAGGAGGGGGAAGCAGTGTAGCACCAACACTGTTTACAGTGGGGGTGGTGTGCTGCTGACCTCGACTCGGGACGTTGTGGGTCGGTGGGCAGAGTACTTCGAAGACCTCCTCAATCCCACCAACATGCCTTCCATTGAGGAAGCTGAGCCTGAGGACTTTGGGTTGGGCTCGCCAGTCTCTGGGGACGAGGTCGCCGAGGTAGTTAAAAAGCTTCTCGGTGGCCGGGCCCCGGGGGTGGACGAGATTCGCCCGGAGTATCTCAAGGCTCTGGATGTTGTAGGGTTGTGTTGGTTAACGCGACTCTGCAGTATCGCATGGACATCGGGGGCAGTCCCCCTGGATTGGCAGACTGGGGTGGTGGTCCCCCTGTTTAAAAAGGGGGATCGGAGAGTGTGCTCCAATTATAGAGGGATCACACTCTTAAGCCTCCCTGGCAAGGTCTATTCGGGGGTACTGGAGAGGAGGGTCCGTCAGATAGTCGAACCTCGGATTTTGGAAGAGCAGTGTGGTTTTCGTCCTGGTCGTGGAACACTGGACCAGCTCTACACCCTCAGCAGGGTCCTGGAGGGTGCATGGGAGTTCGCCCAACCAATCTACATGTGCTTTGTGGACTTGGAGAAGGCGTTCGACCGTGTCCCTCGGGGTGCCCTGTGGGGGGTTCTCCGGGAGTATGGGGTACCGGGCCCTTTGATATGGGCTGTCAGGTCCCTGTATGACCGGTGTCAGAGTCCGGTCCGCATTGCCGGCAATAAGTCGGGCTCGTTCCCAGTGAGGGTTGGACTCCGCCAGGGCTGCCCTTTGTCATCGATTCTGTTCATTACTTTTATGGACAGAATTTCTAGGCGGTGTTGAGGGGATCCGTTTTGGTGGCCTTAGGATTGCATCTCTGCTTTTTGCGGACGATGTGGTCCTATTGGCTTCATCGGGACGTGATCTGCAGCTCTCACTGGAGCGGTTCGCAGCCGAGTGTGAAGCGGCCGGGATGAGGATCAGTGCCTCCAAGTCTGAGACCATGGTCTTGAGTCGGAAAAGGGTAGAGTGCCTTCTCCGGGTCGAGGGAGATGTCCTGCCCCCAGTGGAGGAGTTCAAGTATCTCGGGACCTTGTTCACGAATGAGGGAAGAAGGGAGCGTGAGATCGACAGGCGGATTGGTGCAGCGTCCGCCGTGAAGCGGGCGCTGTACCGGTCCGTCGTGGTGAAGAGAGAGCTGAGTCAAAAAGCGAAGCTCTCAATTTACCGGTCGATGCCTCCTGGACGCCTCCCTGGTGAGGTGTTTCGGGCACGTCCCACCGGGAGGAGACCCCGGGGAAGACCCAGGACACGCTGGAGGGACTATGTCTCTCGGCTGGCTTGGGAACGCCTCGGGATTCCCCCGGAGGAGCTGGAGGAAGTGGCTGGGGAGAGGGAAGTCTGGGCCTCCCTTCTTAAGCTGCTACCCCCGCGACCCGACTCCGGATAAGCGGCAGAAGATGGATGGATGGATGGATGGATGGATGGATGGATGGATGGATGGATGGATGGATGGATGGATGGATGGATGGATGGATGGATGGATGGATGGATGGATGGATGGATGGATGGATGGATGGATAACTTGATATTCAATTGCACTGAAATGCCTCCGCAAAGAGTTGACATAGGGGGTGCAGTTGAAATTACACACAATTTCTTGTCATTACAAAATGGAGATAGCAAAGGGTACGAGCAAAACAAACTGGTTTATTCCATAATATCCCAGTGAAAAAAAAATCCTGAAATGTGTGATTGTAAATTTACGAAATGTAAAAAAGTCCATGGAGGTACTCATCTTTCTACAACCCTTTGTAAGTATTGATATAAATAAGTTTGAACTTATAGGTAAGAAAATATACAAATCCTGTATGCTATCCAAACAGCCTTTTGTCAAATCAGGTCTTTTCCGCCACATGGGGCTTCCAGGAAAAAAAAAAAAAACATGTAAATGAGTAAAATAGCACAAGCTTACGATCCTTACGAGGCATTATGAAACTGTGCCTGGGTTTTAAAAGATTAGAAGTAAACAGAAACATAAATCTCACAAATCTCTTTTTTCCCAAAGCCCCAGCACGGAGGACTGTGTAGTATTTGTATTATTCGGCCATAATCATGTGCTGAAGGAGAGCGGGTTCAAACAGAAACCTACAAATCCAGCAGCAGATTCTCAGCAGTCTTGGGCAATGTTTCTCGAAATTAGATCGCACGCAGGGAATGGGGACATTGTGATTTGGGGACTACAGGAGAAATTTTGCAACCAGAATCCTTGAACTTGTGGGTATTTCCAGTTTTAGATTGATGATTGTGTGGAAAATGGATGCTTCTATTTCCACATAACTATGAAAAAATAAACAGAGAAGAAATCACGCAAAGCTACAAGCTATCCCTGTTTAGGAGAAGCTGTTATGAAATGCAGATAGTGAGCAGGTCATTTTGATAAAGCCTCCACTAGCTGCAGGTCACCAGATAGGAGTCGTACTTGTACATGTGCAACATCAATGTCAGTACCTGTAAATCTACACACCTTTCTTCAACACTAATTTCATCAATAATTGTGGTTTTTCTGCAAAACATTCAGAACATTCAGGGTCAAGACAAGGCTGTAGGATTTTTACTGAGTCTATAAGCCTTTTAGAGTTCCTGAAATCTGTATTTACACAACGGTCAATATATTGACATCACCCAGACAACCAAATGTAAACACAAGCAGTCAGCAGTAATAACCACAGCACATGACAGCATCTGCAGATAAAAACTTTGTAGCCGTAGTAACCAGCGCTACTTCCAATCATAAATACACAGCCACATCCAGTGCCGCATGCCTCAAGCTCATGGACAACACATGCAATGCTGTACAGTTACTTGAGCATACAAAGCCATTATTGTGGGACATTACATGTCTGTGATGCAAATAATAAGAAGCTGTTGTGAAACGGAGCTGAATCATGAGCAAGAGAATCCGGTTGTAATCTGGCTTCAGCTTAAAATAGCTCTTACTCACTTTCCGAGATTTTTTTTTTTTTCAGTGCAAGAATAACAATCAGCTTTAAAAGCTTCACAAATCGACTTAGTTCTAGTTCTTGTGTTTAATGGTCACTTTGTAGATGAGGCTGTCGTTTCACAAATAAACCTCAGAAAGTTCTGCTGTTTGTTTCCTCTAGAGGAAACCACCCTGATGTGCCCGTCTAGCATTACCTGTAAAGAGATCTGATTTACTATTATATTATATTTTATACAATATAACATATTATGTTACTCTTAAATAAAGTGGCAACTGTATTATGTTAAACTGAATGTTATTCATTCATCAAAAACATATGTGGAGTGTTGCCTTGATTCCTTCATGCATGTTTAAGAAATCCTTTAATCTCCCGTGACAACCATTCAGCTGTGCAAAATGTCTGGTGGATCTAGCACCACCTTCGAGACGCAGCTCCTCCTTGGAGCTGCAGTTTCCCAGTCCTACCAGAGCAGCCCTCCCATGCAACTTTTCAAGGATTATTTTTATTTCTTAATCCTTGTAAAGTGCAAATGATGCTTTAGAAAAATAATAGAAAGCATGGAAAAAAGTTAAACAGGTGACATCTGAGGTCAAGTCTGGTCAGTATGCCTGCAAGGCCCTTACTCATTTCTAAAATCATGAAAAATCACACCATGACATCACATTTAAAAGGGAAAATAACTTGTACAACATTTTCTTTACACACAATTCAACTACTTTTCTTGTTTATAACAATTTCTCAAATTAATGCAAGAGAAAAACAATTAAAAATCACACAGACCTTTTCCTACTCGACTTGTAAACCAAAGGAGATGCCTTTTACATATATGGATGTGCATTTTTGCGGCATTCCTGTAACTGTTTCCTTTTTAGTTTCCTTATCAGAATAGTGGAACCTCGTAGTGCCTCAAGATAAAATTCCTGTTTCCCTCTGTGATGATATTCCAAACCCAGATAGAAAATACTTACTATGGCTGATAGAGATCTGACATCTGGGAAGTCAGAAACTTTGCATAAGGGCTATTAAGGTCAGGGAATGTAGAAAAAGCAGAGCTATTTTGATCTGCAGAGGATGCCCAGCAATTTCCTATTAGGTCAACTTTCTTCTCCCACCGCAGGTATTTCCCCTGGGCAAGCCCCTGCAGACAGATGTTTACATTGGCCAAAGAGCTGCACCAAACATCTCTGATTAATGATGATGGAAACCTTTGCTACATATTTTTCTTTCCATTTGTCATGTTTGAATATTTGAACATTAAAGAAATGTGCATGAACACATATCATGACTTTCTATTGTGCCAAAGGCAAAATATCTATCAAAAGATGCACGTTTGAAAGTGCAAAACTACTTTGAATTTCTTTAAAAAAATAACTAAAAATGTATTATTTTCAGCCACATCCTATAATGAGGAACATATATGAATTAAATTATTGTAAGGTATGTTATAGTAGAGGTTTCCAGTCACACAAGGCCACAAAGAGCCTCCTAACATGAATCTCATCTATTTTAGCAGTAGCCACTGCTATTTTAGCAGTGGCTACTGCTGGTAAAGCCCCAGGACTGGCATGCTTTGAATGCATTTTTACAGACATAAAAGTTGGCAAAAATGAGACTAAAATTAAATCTACATCCATGAAAATGTCAAGCATTCAAATTCAAATAGGACTTCTGGAAAGATTCAGAATGCTGGTATTGGAAGCAGTATGAAACATTTTGGTTCCTATTGAGGCTGTTGCAGTTATAAAACCCATTTTGGTTCAAGACAATTACATTCTGTAAAGAAATGCAGTCCAACAAGTCTCTAATAATGTAATAACAATAAATTTTCCTTGAAATCTTATAATAATGTAATAACAATAAATTTTCCTTGAAATCTTAGGCTGACAATGAACATCCTCATTTGCTAGTTTTTAAATTTAGATCTGTGTTTGATCACAGCTCTCTGACTTTCCCAGCCAAATTCTGATCCTTAAATGCTGTGGGCTCACTGCATATTCTGCAGAAAGTCCAGACAGACAGAACTGTCTCCTGAAAGCTTGACAGCTAACTTTCTACTACAACAAAGCATCCAGCCAAATGAGGCTGATCTACAGCCGTCTGGTCAGGCATCCAGTAAGGATTCTGAATGGGCCAAGCCACAAGTACAGGCCAAATAGAAATCCATACAGAGACAGAATTACTGACTGAAAATCCTCAGCAATCCGGCCTTGCATCCTTCTCTTTGTCCTGTTCAGACCACACCACAGGTATGCCGGAGAAGGAATATTTCAGCCTTGAAAACGCTGGCCTGAATAATGTTGGTTCTGGTTGCATCGACTTGCCCGAACCCGTCTCCATGTGCTGAACTATTTACCGTGACTATAGTGGATCTTTTTTTATTACATTCCTTTGAATTGCAAGCAAAAGAATAGGTCCCTAAATAGATTGGAGTCTGTGGCACAAAAATAAATGCCACATCAGAAGGATCAATTAAATAAGATCTGGAAGGCAGCTGCCCTGCTTGAGCCACCATGTGCTGCGTATTGAAATCAACATCCTAAGGAGTAAACAGTAGTAATGGAAAGGAATGTTTAGCCAAGAACAACACTGGTGAAGGGTGGGTTTTTGGTATTCCAGGGATTGTTTCTATCACTGGCCATTTTCCTGTTTTTGAATTCCTCTCCTTCAATGCATATCCTTCTGGCTCAGACATAAGTTATTGTTGATGCCCACACACCCACTTTGAAGCTGAGGCTCTGAGGGGCTTTTCTCACTTCCAACAAGTGGAATCAAAGTACCATGAAAAACAAACAGTTATTTTTAATTTGAAGTCTTACATAGTTTCCAAAGTCGCATAGTTTTATCAGCTAGTTTGACATGGTTTATTGTGACCATTCTATCCATATCAGTAGTTCCTCAATATCCCTGTCCGGCATGTTTTAAGTGTCTCCTTCCTTCTAAAATCCTTAATTAAATGAATGGGTAATAAACAGGTTTCTGTAGAATGTGGTGGCTGCAGAGGAGGTCATGCAATAAACTGAATCAGATGTGCTGGAACACAAATATATCCAAAACATGCAGAGTAAGAATCCTTGGCGACCAGGTTTGGGTATCACTGTTGTAGGTGATAAACACTAAAGACAAACAGCCTACCTTTCCTATAACCTTACCCATAGGCTCTGAGGTAATACAGCCACCATCATCATTGTATAAATCACTGAAAATCAAAGATTAAATTAAATGGTGCTGAACGGCAACTTTATTTGCCGTTCAACTCTTTCGCAGACAACACAAATCAGACAGGACTTGAGAGGTAAGGCGTGGAGAAGGTCGCTGTCACTGCTGAGGCATTATATTCAGCTTCTAAGAGTGACTTGCCAGGCATACAGACAACTGCATATCAAGTGAGCCAGACAAGCAGCCATTACAAAGCCAAAGGCTACACTTGGCTGAGCAAAGTCCAGACTTCTCTTTTTCACATGGTTATTGAGCCATGAAGCAGTTTATCGACCCAACAGTATAACACCAGCGTGCAGGTTGGTGATGCTGGGACAGTCACAGAATACATACCCATTTCATAAGTATTATTTCATTTAAGCCCATGAAATGGGTAACAAAACACAATCTTTTCATCCAGTGTAATGTACACACATTAGAGACATTACACACATTATCCGCAAATACGCCAAAGTTAGGAGAGACAAGAGTGATATTTCAGCTGCAAACATTGATTTTTCTTTTCTGCCATGTTCATAGCAATGCCATCTTGAGCATTTGTTAAATTCTTATATTAAAGTACCTTTTGCTACATTTCATCAAAAATCAGGACAGTACACCAAGCAATATAAAAACATGATAAAACACAGCAGAATGTTCTTTAACAAAATACAAAAAGCTCTCATTGATCCCCTTTAAAGGCAGCACACAGCGTGAGTGTGTCCCTTCTCTTGTGTGCAAGCATGTGTACTCAGTGCACTCATGAATAGGGGAGGATGAAAGGAAAAGCTGAAAAGGTCTGAGCACACCGTGTGGTTCAACGAGACAGCTCAATCTCTTGATCTGCCTCCATCCCCACCCACTGCTCCGCACATTTTTACCAACATTTTTCTCACATGCTCTTTTTTTTAATCATACAAGTAAATGTTTCTCTCTCTTACTCCCAACATGAGCTGTTTTTTGGTATTTTGAATATTCTTTTTCTTCTTTTTTTTTTTTTTACTCCTCTCTCCCTCTGCCTTATACTTGCCAACACATTTGTTACATCACTCTGTGTCCATTCAACACCAGCCTCTTCCTTCCTCTGACTTCAACCAGGGATAGAGCTGTGACAGCACTCAGGTGTGGATGCAGAAGCAGGAGTGACACATTTTCAGTACTATCAAACATGACATTTATGTGTCATAGTGTGACAGGATAGAAAACAATGGTACAAACTACAGCTGGGAATTGCATCTTGCCAAAACACTTCTCTTCATATGTTTGATTTATGTTAAATACATGACAATACATGACTAACTAAAAAAAAAGGATGAAAAATAGTCATTTTCATACCACAAAAAGCTATGCTGCCAAAATTAGAAACGCTATATCTCAGACTAATCTGAATGTATTTCTTAAGCATAAAACTACTGCAGTTAGTTAATTGCCAAATACCCCATAACATTCAATCTTATATAAAAGACTGCATCAGTCTTTATATCCAACAGAGCACTTCACTAGCACTTTGGTGGCTTTTTTGGTCTGCATTAGAGTCCAAATGCACCGTCACACGTCCCCAAACAAACCGGACTTTCTAGAAAAACAGACTAGAGTTTGAGTAAAGAGAACTAGGACTGCAGGAAGACTGGTGGTTCCTAGAATTTCTAGAAATAGACTGGGAGGACAGTCATTCAGCTCTCAAGCTCCTCTCTGGTGGAGCCCAGTTTTGCTTGTGAGGAAGACAGCCAGTCTACTTCAATGTTCACACTTAAAACTTTCATTTTTGATCATTAAAACTGGCTTAACCTTATCCTCCTTAGTTATACATCAAATGTGGTACTTTCATGCAATTACCTTGAGATACAACAATATCTATTTACAATCTAAGAAAAGGAACATGTATGAAAGTTTGAAGTTTGAAATCTAGTTAAAGATTTTTGTTTTGTTTTTTGTTCTTTTTTTTGTCGTTTTTTTATGTAGTTTATTCAGGCTCCATTAGTGTTAAACTTTAAAAAACTAAACTTCACTAAATGGAGTAAAAGAAAGTTTCTGTTTCCTTTTGGGCTATTAACTTCCGTCTCTCATGGTGTAGAGTTAAGTTCAGTAAGTTAAAATATGCGATTTGATGAGGCTCGTTTGTCAGATAAAAATTATATTTTGGAAATAGCCTTCGCCAGGTGTTAAGCATGCATTTTACAAAGGCCACATTCTGTAGTAGAGATGTTTATTTTTATTGGTCTGACGTAATGTTGTCATCAATGTCGTGTCTTTAACTGTAAGCAGAAAATCATCATGATCCACAGAAATAAAAGATCTGAAAATGCAATCTATGTTTTTCACTTAGTGAATTTAGTTACTAAATCATATTGTCATATTCTAATTTATTGAATTTAACTTATTCTTCAGAGTAACGGTTTAGAACTAAGGACCTAACATTGGTCAAAGAATTTGGATCACTATATCTCTATAAATCTATAAATGATTATCTGCATCTAAATGCACCATATATGAATCTGGATTGAATTGGACTGTATGTAAATGAAGTAGAATTTGAATATAAGGTTGGACTGGAATTTACTGGGTTAATCTGGACTCAATGTGGACAAAACTGTAATCTAAATGGATACAAATTGGACACGTGTGCTTTGAGAAGGCATCTGTTGTAAATTGGCACTATGTAATTAAATTGGTGTCAATTTGTTAGCGCCCATGTGCACAGTCCTCTTAAGACTCTAAATAAATGTCAAGATGAAGAATTGTTCCCACTCCTTCCTCTACATGCAGCCACTGACACCTGTTGTTTCGCTGCCCTGGTCAATCTGTGAGGCCCTCCCACCCATCATTCGTCCTCCCTGTACTTGCACATGAAGAGCCATTTCTGTCACTCGCTCATTCAGCTGTGAAATCTCCACCCGATCATTACCTGGAAATCTCACTCGCATACACAGAAACACACAATTTCCCCCTCATTTGGCAAGATCTACAAGACGTACTGCTCATGTGTGTTTGTCTGTGGGGCTCCATGTGCTCACAGGGCTCTGACAAATGAGCCAAGCTCGGTTAAATGGCTTGTGATTAGGACACATTGGCTTCTAATTGCCTCTCATTACCATTTGAAAGTGAGTGGCGGCTGGAATCAAAGGCTAGGGTGGATGCAGTGTGTGTGGGTGGGTGGCACAGCACGCCTGGATCACAGTGGCACGATCACACAATAGAAAAGTTCAGTTGGGTCTTTTACATCTTGTTCACCTGAAGAAGCGAATCTCAGAAATAAACACTTTGTTGCTCAGTAGAGCAAAAACAAAATCTATACATTTCAACTGCTGCCCAACAAAAACAACACCTGTCAGATACTAAAGTACCTTTTTGGAAATACAGGGTGTCTATCTATCATCCGGGTCACAGCTGATGATGCAAAAGATCATCAATGCGAATTTTGCTCAAAATAATATTTTAAAAATTATTCATCTAAACCAATTGTTTGTGCTGGCATGGCTCTCAAGAACTCTGGTGGTGGGGTGTACAAAACACAAAAAAAATAATTCAGAGGGCCACAAATTGTTCCCAGGCCACACTTTGGACATCCCCGGTAAACATCGTATTGCTGGCTATTTTTCTCTCAGCTATAGTTCTAACAATCTGGCCTGTGAAAGCATAGCCACCACAAAATCAATAATCTCATAAACTTTCAGACTTCCATCCATGAGCTGTCAACCCCAGCCTGACAGATGGACATTACTTTTGTCAAACTTCTGCAGGATAGTAGACCTGAAACTAATTCACCTAAATCTCACTATTTGTTCCTTCAACACTCTACCTTACATATGTTAAGGTTATTCAAACATATGCTTCAGTGAGTACAATGATCTCATAAACCCTGCTTGTTGTATACATGGCAGCATCCCAGTCTTTCTAGCTTTTTTCATAATCCATCTAATACTTCATAGAAGAATCAGTGGTTGACGTAAAAATAGCGTGCCATTTCTGATAAGTATTTTAGTTTGCTCTGATAAGCAATGCTGTTGACCGAACTGTGAACCACAGAATCAAGACAAAACCAAGTCTCACAACTTGGTTTTATCAAAGACTTAATGTACTAAGTCTTTGATAATTTTTAGTATCAAAGATATTTGATCAACGATGAATATAAAAACGTATCAGATGACCGACCTCCAAATGTTTTCAGTTCCACATCATCTAAATCTGTTTTTATTGTTGTTGTTGTTGTTGTCGTCGTCATTTCTCATCGTATATGAACCTCTGTATTAAACATAACTTGTCAATAAGAATTTAAGTCAAAAGGCTTTTCATCTTTGTCAAAAAAAGACTAGCTTTTGGAAATCATATCATTAGACAAAGATGACTGGTCAGAACATTGCCGTCATAACAGGCACATTATGCCAAATTAAGCACATGAAATTATTAACAGGTACACATAATAGTCATAGTTTAAACATCTTAAAAATCAGCTTAAGGCACAGACCAAGAAATCCTTCTTTTCGAATGCTCCTAAATGTGGAACGCTATATGAATACTTTGATAACAGAACTGGAGAAGCCACAAATACAACTATAAAAGCAACACAACAGCAAATGGATATTTCAAGTGAGTAAAGCAGAATGTGAATGGTCCTCCACTGCACTTCCAGCACGTCTGTTTCCTTTTACACGGCATTGTGAGCGAGGGAATGAGACAGCACCAGGAACAAACTGGAGACCATATCTAATCTATGTGACAGAGGCCATAACGTTATAATAAGGCGCGTTTTATTGACAGAAATTATGCTGTTATGCAATTGAACTGCATTTTTATGCTTTAAAGTCCAAAACAAGTTTGTACGATACTGCATATGCATCACGAGGTTTGGTTTCACATTGCAGAAGGACAACAAAACATAAGATTTGAATGAGCCACTTGCCACAACGTGCTGCTATCACCCAGAGGGGTACAGCGTTAGAAATTCATGAATCTATAAATTCATGTGCATAGTTCTCCAAGTTTCTACTTAAATACACATTTTGTCACTCTAAAATGTTTTTTAGAATTAAAATTACATTTTAAAGCCATCTCAAAACTAAAATTATGGAGATTTTTCACAATCTAGTCCTTCACATTACATTTCCAGTTTCTGACTTATTGTTAATCCTTGTACTTAGGAAGAGTCTTAACTTGTTTTTTAACTTTGCATTTGATTCGTTTTAATTGTAAAAGATTGTTTGTAAATCTTAATTAAAGCTTTGTCTCTGTTCTTCATGTGCTATCATTTTTCCGAATAACAGTTGAGATTGCTTTAATGGTAATTAAATCGGAAGTTGAAAGAACTGTGATTGCTATGGACACTGATGACTTATAATCTACAGATAGGATTTTTTTTTTTTAATCCACAAAAAAATATTAAAGACTAAAATTTACACCAAAAGACACCTCACATTTTTGAGACATAATTAGCAACCATATTTTGAAAAAAATTAATCAAAAGTAGTTAAGACGGTTTCCAAACTAAATTTACAAGAATTCAAACAAATTTTGTTTGTTAGCTGAAAATTAGTTTTGCATCTATTACAAGGTTCTTTAAAATTTGTTTTCGCAGGTAATCCTCAGATAGATTTTCGATTGTTTTTAATTTGATCTAATTTGGCAAAACAAAATATTGTAATCCATTGGGTTACTAAGCATAATGAGTTGGTGTCAGGTTTACAAAAAGTGAATACAAATGTCCTAGAAACCTCTTTTTGGGGCGTGTAGCATGGTGTGGCGGGAGAGCTGCCCCATATACAGCGGCTATGGTGCTTGATGCAGCTCTTTTGGGTTAGATTCCTGACCTCAAGACCTTTGCTGCGTTACCTCCCGCAACACCTTTCTATCTGTCGTTTCCTTTGAATTACTGTTGAAAAAAAGCCACTACTATCACAAATATACCAAAAAAAATTCTAACAGACTACTTTAATATTAAGGTTAGAAGTGAACATCATTAACACACACTGTTCTTGCATGCTGAAATCTCTTGAAAAAATTACAAAATGAGTAAAATATTGATAGTAGGAGGATGTAATAGCATTAATGGACAAATAAAAGAACGGAAGTTACAACCAATTATGTTGCATGTTGGTGAACATTCCAAACATATTCCACTTCAAAGGTAAGATCAGAGAATTTACTAAATAATGTCATAAGTGTGCCCTGGTGAAAAATTAATGTACTAAGTATGTTAAGTTTTAACATACTTGCGCATACTGACTAATCATGAGTATACTTCAAGTTCACTTAGGATTAGTTAATTTAAAATTGTGACATTTAAGAACAACTAATTTTGTGCTTAGTGTACTTTAATAGTATTTAAATTGTATTAACGTACAATTTAAAGTGTACTAAGCATACTTCAATGCATTTTTTTAGACAATTTAAGTTGAACTTAGTGTACTTTAAGTATATTGCTTCTTATGTAATAGAAACGTGCTTGATTAGTATATTTTGTGTGTACTATTTTTGTGATTGAATTACATTTAAACTATACTTAGCATGTATGAGTGCATCACATATTTTATATATTAGTAGTGTGATTGCAGTGTGCTACAATTACACTTTTTGTTTATTATAATTGCTAATGAAGTACACTTTTCAGTTATTTAGTGTCTTTTATTATTCTGCTTTGCCACTTTGTACATAACATGTTTCATACACACTACAGTGCTGTATGAAACAGAGCACAGAAGGATTAATTACAACACACTTCCCAGGTGAAACTAATTACATTGTGCTTTCATTGTATCACCATTTTGGTAGCACTTTATTTGACGGGGTGTGCATAAGACTGACATTACACTGTCATGAACATGACATAACACCTGTCAGCCAATTTTTAAAGCAACTTTTCATTAAAAGAGTCATTATTTACCAAATGACACTTCATGACACCTGTTAGTGTGTTCCTAGCAGGTGTTATGACATGTTTATGACAGTGTCATGTCAGTCTTATTCACACCCCCTCAAATAAAGTCTTACCCACATTTTTCAAGGGCCAATATACTATGACAGAGTTGTACAAATTGTCAATACATTCAAAGTTTACAGACAACATGCTTATAAAAATTAGCACAATAAAACAATAAGTACACTTTAGAGGAAATGTGAAAAATGTTTCACCAAGTACAGAGTATTGTTTTAATGCAATGCCTCTGTATTCCAGTATTACTCCAGACAAACTGAAATTTCTCCTTCCTAAAAATAGTGAGGATCAACGATAGAACATTCCCATTCACTGCACCACTGCACTTTACAGAAACCTGCAAAAAAAAAAAAAAACATAGAGCAATTAAACAGAGAAAACACTTGTATTTTAATGAGTAGGGGAAAATGGCAAAGAAAATAATAAGACTTACAATTTCAAGATGTTGTGGACTCCCTATGTATGTGACATCATCAGAACTGATGATGATTGGGACCGGATGCCTGGGGTGGAAAAACATTTATGGGTGACTTCTTTGCCTGTTTATGTTAGAAGTAGAAAAAATAATTAGCAATGTCATAGAATCAGTTGATGCTGGTATCAACTATGAAGATGTTTAAAGTGTGAACTTAAGGGAGACGCCTTAAAATCTTTCCATGTGATTTCCAGTCTTTTAACATGAACCTGAATGATTGTTACAGTAATAATCATAAAAGTCACAATAAAATTGATAAAATAATTATTTCTGAAACCAACGCAAGTTTGTTTATATCTTTACTGCACTGTTTATAGTTAAACAAAGATAATTCATGTGCAAACTTACCACCAGCTAGCAACACGTTAGCTGCCTTCGTCCCTTTGGCCTCCTTAGGTGTTCCACGTTTCATTTACATCGGTTGTTGTCCTGTTGTGTTGTCGTTGAACTTGGACTAGGACGCCACCAGCTTGAATTTACCAAAATTACTAACTATTATCAATTCCCTCTCTACTTTTAAGGCAATATTATGCGAGTAGAAATGGCGAATTTGAACAGAGTCTGTTATCTTCTCTGGCTTCATAGGTCTTCTTTTTATGGCGCTTTAAAAAAAAAAAAACTGAAACTGTGCAATACCGCCACCCTCAGGTCTGGAGTGTGAACTGGAGCCAGTGCGTTCAATAATAGATCTTCCAGCATACATCTGAAAATGGATTGGGTAAAGACAGCTTACGTGTTTTAGTTAAAAAACTGAAAACAACTGATTATATTCGGAGAGATGTAGAACTGAAGATACCTGCTACATTTGTTGTTAAGGACAAGCATTGTTTTTGTTGTAGCGCCTCTGTCACTAAAGTGTCAGTGTTTGATATTTTGCCATGAACACATTAGTTACTTTGTTAAACAACATTACATCAAGTAGCACTAAAAGGATTATTATTTTTTTATCCTTTGCCATTTTAACAAAAATAGTAAAAGATTATTAAGGTACCTAAAAAGCCATACTTTATTAGCCTAAAGTATACACTGAGATGTAATTTAAAACACATTCAAATATATCATTTAAAGTAAGCGATAAGTGAATTTTTAAAAATTCTATTTTGAGTCTATATTTTAAAATATTTACAAAATACCTTTGACAGACATTTTAAATATCTTTTAAAGATATTTTAAAATCTTTTTAAAATTTTTTTTTTACATATTTACACTTGGGTAAATATGCATATTTTGTTCACTTAAAAGTATAATTTATTTAATAATTTAAAGTTATTTTGGTACAATTATATTTAAGTGTGTTCAAAGTTATAATGTCAAAATTGGACTTTTAGTATACTTCATATATATTTATAAGAACTCTTGATACTTAGTATACTTAAAATGTACTTTCACAAATGTAAGTATGTTTGAAATATACTAAAGTATACTCTTTTTTTTTTTTTTTTTACAAGGGTGAGTATGGCTATTTTTTAATTAAATATGTGCACATTAAAGCCCTCTGCAGGACATCTCACTGAGAATATGAGAAAAATGTTCACAATGCACTAGTTAAAAGAGTTTATTGCACAGGCGCCCATAAAAGACAGGGGACACCTTAAAGTGCACGCTGTACGTCTGCAGCACTCCCTTAATGTCCACACACTTTCTCCTCATCTGGATGGCATATTAAATTCATATTGTGAGTTGAAGCATGGCCCTACTCTGCTCCGAGGTGTAAACAGAGTAAAAATAGCCCGCTATCACAGGCTTCCCTACAGTCCCGTTATATAATGGTCCAAGCTCGGATGAATGACATCACGGGTAGTCCTGCAATCACAAACCGTATGTCCTTTACACCCAGCTGGTAATGTAAAACACCGTGTAGTGACATATTACATATGCAGCCGTAAACGTGCGCAAACTGCAAGCGGAAATGTACATTTCAGCGCTGCAAAGTGTCACGGAACAAACCAAAGTGAGCATTTTAACTTGACTTCGGCGAGTAGTTCTAGTTCGTGTTCAGCGAGGGGGAAACACTTCCGCGATGGTGAAACGTTGTTGAAAAAAAATTTATAAATAAAACAATAGCCCCCCCAACCCTCTGCCTTTGACATCCCCTGTCAACAAATTAAGAGTATTAAAACAAGCGTTCGCAACAACATCCAGCAGCGTCTGGCGGCGTTTACCGCTGAGAAAGCAGCGTAAAAAGAGAGAACATGTTCGAGCCGAGGTCGAGTGGCGCAGTTAGTGGGAAGCGCGGCGGCTGGCCGAGATCAACCCGGCCGGCGAACGCGCTTCCTCGCTCGGTCACTACCCAGCCAAACCTCCGCTCCCTTTTTCGTCCGCTAAACAAAAACACAAAAACAACTCACTTCGCAGCAAAGCAGCGACAGGACAAGTGTACCCACCCGTGCCCCTCGTCTCCCCGGACTGTTTGGTGACTGTTAAAATAAGTCAGAGCGCGAAGTAAACATTTCCCAAACGCTTTGAAGTGAACGAGAGGAGGGTAGAGTAGCGCTTCAGCGCCACCCTTACCCGGTTCTTCCAGCCATTTTTTTGTGTCCAAACAAGAGCTCCAAGAAGAGAGGAAAGCGAGCAGTGACAGTTGGGGGAAAGCGGCTCGGAGTGAGTAGTTTTGTGCGACTTACTGTGGGGTGTAACGGGCTGCTGAGTTTTGTGTGTCTTCTTGTTGCCAGGGCTTCCCTGCTCTGCTCTGCTCTGCTCCGCTCCGCTCCGCCGCTGACGGTGGAAAGCGTCTCCCCTCCTAATGATGTCTGCGGCGCACAGCTAATACCTCTCTGCCCCCACCTCCAGGGAGAAAGAGAGAGAGAGAGAGAGAGAGAGAGAGAGAGAGAGAGAGAGATTCACAAATGGAGCAGTTTGCGAGCTACTCATGCACAATTATGACGTCTCGGGCTCGGAGCGGGGCGAAACAGACGCGTTATTACAGGAGAAGTTCACTGACAGCACCGACGAGGCGTGGGGATGTCAAAGCACGTACGTCATTAGAAATAGTTCGATTGCATTTGCATATTACACTCAGGTTGAGCTGCATTTTTTTTTTTTATTGCAAATGTAACAGCTTGGCCTCACCGTGAAGAGCTTGGCCTGTGCTTGTCGTTATTTGTGAAGGTCATAAGGTCATGGCCGGGCGAGCTCGAGGCTGAAAGGATTGAGAGAAAATCTGCTCTGCTTGAAGGCAATGAGTGACAGCCAGCTGACAGCAACCTGGAGGCACATCTCAGCTGTGGAACATTCCTTACACTTTCAGAGAGGCAAACAAAAGATGGCCGCAACAAAAAAAAGTGTTGGTAACTGAAATGTTATAAGTCTGACTTTTAGACGTGCTGTGCTGAAATGCATAAAAGCCCACCGATCAGAGATTTTGTGGCCAATTTCATAATATCATTTTTATGCATGCTGGGGTTTTTTTTTATTTTCTCTCCTTAACAATTCTACGCAAGAAAAAATCATTTTGGTCTGCTCTCTGGATGGATCAAAATAATAACACATTTATTGGAAGCTGTTACAGAGCTGCTTTGCACCCCAAGAAAAGAGTCACACAATATGTCATTTATGAAAAAAAATATTAAAAGCTTACTAACCTTGTACTTTTTCCAAACACTTAAAAATGCAGCTTTTCCTTCAAGACACATTCAAAATAATCAAATCTGTCCAACGTCCCTGTTTGCTGTTATTTGCTGTTACTCATTTGTACAGACCAAAAAAAAAAAAAAAATAGTAAGGACATTTGTCAAACAGTTCTTTCTGCTATTGAAGTTTTCAAAAACAAGACATATTGGCAATAACTTTTAATTTATTTTACAAACAGGAGGTTCAGCTTAGCACCTCCTCCTCATGCTGTTCACCAAGATTGGTCAAACACTGCTGTGGGATGACATCATATTCCTCAACTAACATTTGCTCAAAGTGTGCCGGTTGTTTCAGTCACTCTGACACAAACGGTACCAGAGTGGTCACAAGTGTTCCTTGAGATTGTGGTCAGAACTGCAGGCAGGTCAGATCTCAAAAAGAAAAAAAAAAATCAAAATGAGTTAAACCCAAATCTGTGCACCAATACATTCCTGTTAAAATCATTTATGTCGGCCTCTTTGCCCGTTATCTATTTCACTTCTCATCTATTTCGAGAGCCTTTCACTACTTTGACCTCTGTGACTCCTTCCAGATTTCCAGTGTGACAGCAAGAGCCGTTGCCTTTCCCTCTACGGCGGAGTGCAACCTGACACCGCTCACTAGGAACCGCGGGGTGCGCGAGGCTGCAGTGTGACGGATAATCAGGGATGTATCCCGCTCCCTGCCAGTCACCCAATAAGTGGACTATTGTCCTACTCTCCATTGTACCCTCGTCAACAAAGCGCTAGAGAGGTGGCCTGCCCTGTGAGCCAGAGGTTTAGTATTACGCTGATGCACCGCATGCATAGAAATGAAGACACGTAGTTGAGCAGTGAATGGACTCATTTTTGAATAAGAAGATTTTGCATTGCATTTCATAACAATTGTAATATTTTAACACCAAATAAAACTGACTTACTGTTCCGGATTGTACAGACCTGATTACTGTATTACCTGGAGCAGCTGTTTATGCAAACACCATTAAATATAAAATGTTGGTTCAACTTATTAAAAGTTGCCATTAGAGAAACTTTGTGCCTTGGCAAAGTTCCCTATCCCTACAGTACAATGGGTATAGCTGAGAGGCAGAATTACTCTACCATTCTTTGAATTTAGTCAGTAAATTCAAAGAGCTGCCGTCAAAATTCAAAATCAGGAGACAGAAACAGTCATATGAAAAACTAGCGCAGCCTACACAGCCTGGGTTTTCTCAACAAATTTGGACATATGGACATTTAAACTAAAGCGAATAAATAAATTAAAATGAATAAATTAGCATAATCTCACATTTACTTCCACGTAAGTGGGTATAAAGCAATCTGACACCGAGGTGTCAAATATGATTATGACTTTGTTACTCGGTATTTTGAAGAAGTCGTCCCGGTTTAAACCTTTAGACGTTTAGCTTAGCATGCTTCCAACTGTCCAAGTGAAAGTTAACTAATCCAGATCAATCACTAAATCTAAAGATCAATCTCTAACCGGATCCAAACATTTGTCTGAGGCCTTCAGGAAGAAGACGGTAACAGATTGTTAGTTGGATTACAGATTTGAAGCGCTTTCCAAGGACTTTAAAATCAATAATTTCACATGTCAGTTGTGTACATCATTCCAGATGTCTTTGTTCATCACTTTATTTGCCTCTGTACTGTGTACTGCTTAATGTGTAAATTATGTAGTCTGAACTGTTTTTTGAGGGTACAAAGAAGGATTCTTAATGAAATCAAGAAAATACAGACAACCCTGAACATCTTCTTAATGAGACTGTTATACAACATCAGAGTGTCTTCAGTCAGAGCCTTCTTCAGTGCCGCTGTAACACTGACCACCACCAGAGATCCACAGCCATCAGCATCTAAAGCAACTTTTTAAAGAAGTGTTTATAATAGTTTTGCATCTAATTCCCCTCTGGGTTTAATAAAGTATTTTTGAATTAAATAGAATTTAACAACAAATCAATTTTACAGTCTAGTTGTAATAATGTAATAGTGGATGGAAGAAGAAGGTATTTTTTGCGTTGCAAATCCCAGTTTTTGTACTGTTTGATACCCTCTCTGTAGTCAAATTGATACATATTATATTGAAAACAATAGAAACTCCTATGTTGGCAGCAGGTTTCTGGATAAATTACTCTGTGGCGATTATTTTTCAGCGTACTCTATTATTTCTCAGTGTCAAGCAACAAAGCATATAAACACAGGCATTTACTTGGACAGCTCACTTGTTCCACTCTGCTTGTACAAACACATTTAGTGTTGCACAGAGTTGCCGCACAGCGCACGGACAGCTACGGGCTGGAGCGACTAATAACCAGTTCAGCAGTTTGACATCAGCTAAAGCTTCCAATTAAATTGCTCGAAACTATGGGAAAACATTATGACAAAACGAACACGCATTGTTTTGCCACTGTGTACTTGAAGAACTTCCCAGAGGAGATGTGCATTTTTTCCGACATTGGGTTACTCCCTAGAGTTGTTCCCGTGTCCTCTGTCGAAGGTGTGAACACTCGGGGACAATAAACCACAACTGGGTGTGGCTTGTACGAGAAATAGAAGCAGGGAGCTGAAATGTGCATACCTCTTTTGTTAAATGACTCATAATGAAATGTCATCTGCCACTGATTTTAGCTGCGCAAATCCTCCTTCGCACCACACAAGGAAACAACTCTGCCCGGCTGAAATATTGCAACAAACACGGGTTGATCTGCCACATAAACAAGAGAGCTACACTGTAGCCGTAAGATAAATTGACATTATCTGGAGCCAGGCCTGGAGGAGACTTAAAGTGGTTTATTTTCATTGCATGGCTGCTGAAAAGTGATGTACGGCATGTAGAAGAGGTCCACACGAGGCCATTAGGGATTTTGACTAAGGAAGACCTCAGTAGAAAAAGGAAATCAGATATTCTAAGTTTTAAAAACAAAAGTTTTTAAAGTATAGTTTTCATATGAACTGCTCCCCTTTTTACGCCCTCTGTTATTCAAATCTGCAAGTGTTTCCAGGATACATGTGTTTAGTGTCATTTCTTGATTTAGTGAACAGACACTGGAAACAATAATAATAACGTCTGGAGTCATTTTGTTTGCTCCCTAACAGTCGTAACAGTTTAAAGTAATCTTGATTGCTCGATCTTCTGGCTTTCTGAGCCTCATTAAAGGATTTTCTTATGATTTGTGAAGCTCTTTCTCAGTTTTAGCACAACACCCAGATGATCGGTTTTAGTTTCTCAGACCATTTAACTCAGATCTTTCAATCATTCAGTGTCTTAAAGTCAAGCACTGAAACTGGTGTTGTGTCAACACAGGACACAACCATAAAAAGACCTGAAGGGAGACTCGGCAGCTACCGCTGTGTGGCCTCCTTTACTCCTCGTCTGATTGCTTCAGGTTATTCTTCATCACTCATTCATCATTTCTATCTGTTCTAGAATCCCTGACTCGCTTCATGTCTCCACCACAGCTTCACCTCAGGCCATTGGGAACTTCCTGGTCTGCTCCTCTGCCGCCTAATTGACAAGAAGCTCTTTCAACTCTCACCAGAGCCCAGCACTTTCCCACAAGCAAAGTCCCACTTACTTCCACACGACCACTCCGCAACTTCAACTCACCGACTCTCATTCAGGCTCCGTAAACCTTTCAACCCTTGTATCCAAGGGTAACCGCCGCCAACGCCATTACTCACTCCACCGGCAAAAAAAAAGTAATTCACTTGCCTTAGCCTTTCTTGAAGATCTCTAACCTTCTTCTCGGAAGAAGCAGTCTTTATTTGCGGAAACGTGTAACAGAGGTGCTATTACACATTTACTAAATATAACTGTTAAGACTTGACACGCTCCGAGAATGATAAAAATCAGGCTACTTTTTAAAGAGAATCCTTATCAGCATGCAACGACATCGGTTTCAGAAACGTGACCTCATTTCTTCTGTTCCACCGTAGCAACCAAATCATGCAGGCTTACAGTCGCCCTTGCACGTGTAATCCTGCAACAAAAGCCTGCTAACGGTTTACCTGTTCTCACACCTTTTTCCCTTCCACGACAAGGCGAATGGAAAGAATGGAGGATTACAATGCACTGAGAGTTTCGTAATCTATGTATTACCAGCAAGCAATTGAATCTGCACATCCTAGGCAGGCAGAGTTTGTGAATTAATCCTGAGTGCTTTACTATGATCTGTGGAATAGACCCAGACGAAGTAATGCCTCACTGTACAGGGAATGGAAATTGTGGCAGTTTTCAACACATTTGTATAAATTCAAATCTGGCAGACAACATTTAATGTTACTGATTAGATGCGTCTTGTCATTCAGTCGGTAACATTCCAAAAACTATGGAACACAACAGACAAACAGCAAGAAAGTTTCAGAAAAGCTTAAAGTGGATCTCGTTTCTGAAACTGCATCTCAAATTTTGAATATCCCAAAAGACGGTGCTTCATTGATCATACGTCACAGCAGAAATACTGTTGGATGAATCTACCGGGATCAGGCTGTCAACCAGAGCTGACATGTCGGGAGACTGTTATTAAGATGAGTTCGAGAGGTCCGTGTTCACTTTGGAGGAGCTGCAGAGATATGCAGATGGGAATATTTGCCAGTGGGAGAAAGAAGAAAGTCACCATTTAGTGAGAACTATCAGAAATTAGGGTTGCAGTTAGAATGGAGGTCAAAATTGAGCCCTTTTTGGTCATACTTGCTTCATACCTTGTAGAGAAAAAAAATGATAAAGCTCATCACCTTGAACACAACAGTGAAATATAGTTCTGCCAGCATTATTTTTTTCTAACAAATTGCTTCACAAGACTTGCGTATGGGATGGAAGCTCACCCTCCAGCAGGACAACAACTCTATAAGCTGATCAAAACAAGTTTATGTGTTAGAATGGCCTAGTCAAAGTCCATTATGTAAATCAAATAAATGAGAATCTGTTTGAAGACATGATAGCTGCTGCTCACAGATGTTTTCCATCCAATTTGGTTGAGCTCGAGATGTGTTCCAAAGGAGAACGGGAAAGATTTCAGCATAAGGCAGAAATATGGTCCAGTCTTTCTTTATAGTTTTCTCCTCATGTCAGCACTTCTTCTTCACTCGTTGTGTCTCTGCTTGACCTGAAATCTTCAAGTCAAACATCAATGACTTGAACATGCTAAATATGGGCCCTTCAACAGCCATATTGTCCTGTCTGAAAAAGTGCTGCCTCTCATATCAGAGCCACTTTCTTCCAACAAAGCAGTCTCTTTAATTATTGACCAGGTCAGGAATGCTCTCCAACACAACCCCCAAGGTCTACACACACACACACACACACACACACACACACACACACACACACACACACACACACACACACACACACACACACACGCAAACACGTGCCCGCACCCAGAAACTCTGCTGAGTGATTCTCCAGGCAAGTCTCTACAGTACACACACTCGCTACCTTCAGGGGTCAGAGTGGAGTCAGCTGGATAATGGATGAGTTTGAAAGAGGCAGCTTACAAATCTCCAGCACTCGCCTGACCCCCCTTGGTCTGCCCTGGAAGCCCGAACCGCTGTTTAGAGTGAACTCAAGACAAAAGGGTGGTGATGGTGATGGTGGGGGGGAAACTAACTAGCAGTTTGGCGGAGGAATTTAAAGATAGCCTGGGAGTTCATGTTGCTTCATTGTGGATAATTGTGTTAAACTGAGTCCCACTTCTGTAAAGTTCAGCAGCTGTGCTTTAGAAAGCATTACTCCCCAAACATTACTTCGCAAAGTTAATTTTAGTTTTGAAATATAAAAAAAGGTTCACAGGTTGTTGTTGTTTTTTTTCTATTTCTTGCTGCAAATGCGAGTTTTGACGCCACTTTTTCTTTTTTTTCGTTTGTTGAATTTGCAAGATGTATTGAGAAATATCAGTGCTATGAAACGCCTAATGTTGCAGGATCAAAATGACTCAGGTTACAAAGTCATTTTAAGAGAAGCAGAAAAACATTAGATGAAACAAATCCATCCGTGGGACACATGACCCCGACTGCTGGAGGTCATCGCCCCTTGTCTCCGAGTCCTGTCCAAACTTTTCAACATTTACACTTCAATGTGCATTTTTACAGTGACAAGATCATTCAAATTAAGCTGTTTATTGTTCATAAAATGAAAACTTAGTCTTTAAAGCAAAAAAGGCATCGCATAATTACTAAAAACAAAATGTTATAATGTACAAACAGTGTTTTGCGATGGACAAAGAACTGAACACACGATCCTGACTGCTGGAGGAAGGAACCAGCTCCCATTAGGTCACATGGAGAATAAAAAAGAAAAAATCTTTTATTTTTCTCTTGAATTGATGAGAATCAGCAGAAAATGGGACATGCAAATAAAAACTCACAACAAAAAAACAGAAATATATTTTCAAAAATAATGACAATGCACAGTAAAGCTAAAAATGCATTTATGTCAGTACATCAGACATAAATGAATGTCTGATGTATTGTAATGAAGAACTGGTTATTTGCAAACAAGCGATTTAATTATTAAGTCTTAAATGAAATCAGGTATGTTGTTTCTGTGAAGACAGCTCAAGAAATTCTTCTGTATGCTTTTCTTGCCAGCTAAATAGTTTATAATGTGCTGTGGTTATTGATCAATACTTCCTCCGAGGCTTCGCCTTCTGACTTCCATCATTAGCTTTAACACACTGAGGTTAAGGCTGAACAAGCAACCTCAGTGCATTTCTGACTGAGTTTAGATTTCTGTGTCACGATCTTCAAAGGCTCAAAATGCACCTTTCCACTTTCTCAGGGTTTTTCTGCACTTTAAAAGTGATCTGAAGGTTGAATCGGACATTCCAGGACGCAAATCCGGGAGCGCGATGCAAACTCTCCGCACTTTTTGCTGACTCTATCAGCTCTGCAACCTCCCTCCGTCGTCCAGAGTTACCTCGTCGCCGTGCTCTTCAAGCATAATCGAACGCGAACATCCACCTGGCGAAATCCTCTGAGCGCTCCATTTCAAAGCACCCTTTGTTTTACAAGAGAAAAAAGAAAAAAAAAAACAAACTTTGAATCAGTGATGTTGATGCCTCGTCAGCCCACGAGTCCTGTAGATGTCTGGCAACAAGAGGCCTGATAACACTGAAACACCATCAATTAATCATGGCCACAGTGGCTCTGTGTGTGCTGTCATGGTTTATAAGAGGTGAAGAGCGCTCTTATAGAGTACGCTGTCCACATGCTGGCTTATGAGCTGCAGCTATTTATGCCTGATGACGGAGACGCTGCTGATGGGCCTCCAAGAGGAGGAGTGTTGTTTGTTACCTTACAGAACAAGTGGAAAATTATCAGCACTTACTGATAATGTATGGGATGTACATACCACTTGCAGCATGCAGGTTTAGACCTGCATGCTAATATATAATAATAACACCACGTTATTGCAGGTTAACCAATTGCTGGTTTGATGACATGAATTAGTAAAAATATGGTCAGATGAGTAAATCCACAGAATGTTTCAGTAGATTTTACTTTGAGGTGACTGATTGAAAGGGGTTGAGCAGCAATGCAGGGCACAGTTCTCCAAATGTTTGTGTAAAAAAAAAAAAGTGAAAATCATTTGCCCTTTTCACTTCAATTCACAATTATTCACAATTACAAATCCCAATGAAATACACTGAAGTTTGAAATTATAACGTGAGAAAATGAGAAAAATTCGGTGTCAAAAGCACCACAATTAATTCTTTGAGTCCCTATTAAGTTTCAGTTTTATAGTTTTCAGATCTGACTGTGTCCAAAATATGGATTTTTTTTTTTTTTTGCAGAAAAGCTGACATAAATTCATCACATTTCAGTCAACACTTCCTCCCACAAGTCAATACAAGCTTGTGCTTGAATTTCCAAATGCCGTTGTTTTTTATTTTTTATTTTTTTTTATTTGAGCAACATGTTGCAGCTGCCAGTTTCCTCTTCTGTGTTTAATTATTATTAGTTTGTTTCTTTGCTGCATTATCACTTGCAGAAAAAAAAACTCCATAGGTCTTTCTTATGTAATGAAGATCTTAGCGAAAGTGCTCCAAACCGCCTTCTTGCAACACAAGAAATGAAACGCAGATTAAGAGATGATGACTAATTTTGCCTATAATGTTGTGAAACGTGTTGTAAAATATGTGGTATTTAAAACAAAAATATCTAAAGAAAGGTAGTAAAAAAACATGAAACAAGTAAAACCTCTGAGTAATATTATATTACTTTATTATATCTTATAATTATATTAAGGCTGGCATGCAAATGCCCAACAGGAGACGACATGTGTTCGGTAAACTCAGCCCTACTGGCTAATTTGGAGATGTTGGAACAATATAACAGCATGGATAGATGTAATGGAAAGCTTCATAGCCTGAATGTGCTGAAAGACAACTTCAAGCAAATGAAATGGACCCTAAAGAGTCCATTACATTTGCCTATTTTCTTTTTTTTGAACGTGACATTAATCAGAAGTTCTCCAAGCTGTCTAGTTTTCAATTAATAGCTCTTGGACTTTCAGTATTGGAGTTAATATATTTTATGTGCCATCATAGATCTGATTAAGGAGACAGACTCAAAGGTCTGATTTAAATGCTTCTTTCGTTTCCATGTTGTTGTTACGAGGTTCGTTCCTTCATTTTAGGAGCCTTTTTATGCCTGAACTCGTCATAAGAAATGAGGCGCCGTAAGTTCTTAAATACGTTTGATCGTGTGAAACGTTTAGGTGAACCTTCTTAATGTTCACCTTCTTAATCTGAAGGTCCTGAAACTTAGATCAACACTTCCTCGGATCTTTTAGAATAACCAGCTCAAGTCTGGCTGGATGAATTGTTTGTTCATCCAAACACCCAGAAAGAGATTCCAGAGTTCATTTCTTCAACAGCTCCACCAATGTTTTTTGGTAATTTCACATAACGTTAACTGCTTTGCGTGAACTCCCATGCTCCATCTCCCCAATTGGTTCTCCTCTCTTGCTGCCACCTAACACACACAGAAAAATTACATTCCATCTATTTATAGACATTTACATATATATATGAACGGTGATCAGTGGGGAACTATTTTGATTGTGTTTTTCTACTAAACAGCACCTCTGTGCATACTGTACATCTTTCCTGTAGAAAGGAAAGCAGGTGTTTAACTTCACTATAGTGCCAGTAATCTGAGCTCTGGCTGTGAGGCCCAAAAGCCTGAATGATTTGCATTGTGCAACACATGGCAACAAAACAACCCCATCAAGACTCAAATTTGTCTTGGCACTCATTTTAAAACATTTCCCATCAATGTAATGGCACGTAAGGGAAAGCTACGCGGCCTAAAACGCTGGAATGGAAAAGTAGACAAAAGAAATGTACAAACAACAAAAAACTCAAAAGACTTTTTAAAAAAAATTTTTAAAAAACATCTTTGTGGAAGCTGCATGAAACAATAAATCATCATCAAACAAAAAAGTGCAATAAAAGTCGAGAGAGTGGAGTTCTGTTGGGTAATGTAAAGCAGCTGATGGTAATGTCGCTGTCTGCTATCACATGCACATTAACAGAGCACAACGAAGCTTCTGCTTTGTCACTATTTACTACTTTCTCCTCTCGCCGAGTCTCCTCCTCCTCCCCCCACCCCGTCCGTATGTGGTATAGTACTACATGCTCTGGTTGACAGCTCATGCCGAGCCAGCACATTCCACATTATTACTACTTCAGATGTTTGTAACCAGGCAGCGCTACCATTGGCCGAGACACCTCCGGCACTGAAGTCATGGGGAACCAATGAGGACGACGGCTGTGTGCCATGACAAACTCATGGCTTTAAACTGCGCTCCCTCTGCTGGGGATGACAGAGAGGATCCGGGGACGTAACTGTGGTTGTGTCAAAGCACTTGTATGTTTAAACGATTATATTTCTCACTGTGCCAGTTCCTGGAACTTCATTTCAAGCTTCTATTTTTATTTTCTCCCCTTATTCACTCACCATCATTTTTCTATTGGTAGGAATACCAACACTTTGTTTGAACTACTAATGTTCATTACACTCAATTCTGCCCTCTGTTTGAGAGCATTTAATGCCCAAACGTATCTTTGAAAGCAATTTAAGAACTGTATCCTTGTATAAAAACTTTCATAAATTAAAGAAATTATTTTTTGAGAACTTCATTGTGGGAATTAGCGATACATATGTACAAGTTCAACAGATAAGACTCTCTCAAGGTTTTTTCTAAGACCGTCATAATTACCCGCCTTTATTGATTTTTAGTTTGGTAAATTTATTAAGTTTTACCTTTTTGTCTTGTTTCTAAGGTTAATTCAATACCCTAAATTGACCTTCGGCATGTTTTGTGTCTCTAAGTTGCCTTTTAATGGACTGTGGCATAACCCACCTCTGAGAACCTAATGGTTATCCATGCAATCTCTCCTCACACGTTACACGAAGCAGATGTCTTTAATGAAATATTAGTGTAATAACATATGAAACAGCTATTTATAATGATAAGCAACAATTTATTGGCAAATTATTGGCTTGCGTCTCTCTCAGTGCTCAGACCAGAAACTAACCGCTGCTTATTATCCTATTCATAATTTTAATTGAGGCTCTTGTAACCTTGTGCATATTATTGTCAAAGATGTGGCCAATTCCCTGGTTTAAGTGAGAGATACACTTATCAGATCGCCCTTTTTATATTTCTGACTATAATTCATTGCAATGACAGATTTTTCTTCTACTGCAGCCTGTGGAGATTTATGTACACCAATATATCTATTCTGACTGTTAAACTGCACTGAACGTGGTGATTGAACTGGGCTGTATTTACGTTTCTAGTAATTAATTGTTCTTCTGAGATAGTACTCAATAAATGCTTTGAAAATAATTTGATTTTATTCAAACTGAGCAAAACTCAACATATCTCTATGTATCTACTGGGAACAGAAGAAGTGAAATACTTACGTTGTGGATTTTAGTGTTCTAAACACACGACTGAATCTCTGTGTTGTGTCACAAAATATTACAACCGTCTCATATCGACTCCACAAAATGTCCCGTCATTTTCCTGCTGCTGACCTCATTTCTGCTTGAAGCCTGTCGGCATCTTTTGCTTACGTTTGCTGGTATCACAGCCAACATTGTGACTGTTCTAGTTCACTGCTACCATGTTCACACAGAGGCAGCTGTTTTTAGTTTCAGAAAATAAATAAATAAATAAAAACATTCTGATTATGTAATCCCCGCGCACAGCTTGGCTGGTGTAAAAAAATAAAATAAAAAAAATTGCAGACTAGGTACAATCTTGAACACAGAAAAGCTTCCTGCAGATAAACAGGTGAAACGCTTCCCTGAGGAGCTGAGCAATACAGAAATGACCTCAGAAGATGCTCAAAGATAGTTTCCCCCCCTCCACACTAAATTTGTTTGTTGTGTAACTAAAAATGTCTGCAAGTCACTACTACTGTGGACTCAAGTCTCCTTTTACAGCTGCTGGCTGCTTGTTTCACATACTTTGAGCAAAGTCATAAATCAAACCGGTCATGCAGTGACAAAAAAGAACAAATAAAGGAGCAGCAAACATACGTTTACTAGACAGTTCTGTGAAATAACTCGTCTGACCTGCTGAGCCGATGGCGAGTCGATGTGTCCATCTTTGCATTGTAATACAAAGGTGCAGTTATGGGAAACGACAATGTTCACCTGCATCCACAAATAGTTAAAGCAGTTAACATGTTGTGCGTCGTCGAAACAGGTGTGGATCATAATCTTTTCATTTCTTCCATTTCAAATGTGTTCCAGCTTATGACAGTGGCATTTATTTACAGGTTTGAAGTTGAGAATTAGACTAACAGGAGGCGGAGTAACTCTGTTGTCGTGCAGTCAGAAGGTCCTGGGTTCAAATCCCAATCTGGGCTCTTTGAGGACGGAGGTTTTGTGTTTGTTTTTGTGCAAGCCGGGTTTCTCTCCGGGTCCTCCCCGTTCCGCCCAAAGTCCAGAAACATGACTGTTGGGTTAATAGGTCTCTCTAACCTGACCTCGTGAGTGTGTGTGTGTGTGTGCATGGTTACTCTCCCGTGTGTGTGAGTCTGTGTTGCCCTTTATAGATGAGGTACCTGTCCAGCAACCTCGCGTGGACACACAGGTATGGAAGAAACCATAAAAGAAGCTTGAGTAGTGAGCACATGAATGATGACATCACGCACAGAACCCTGAACTCTGACCTCATTTCGGAGTACAAGCAAAACCCATGTTCCTGAGTTTTGAGAAAACAATTGGACATCATACAAAAGCCCATTTGTTTCTTTTTTCTTTTTTTTTTTCTCAACATTTTTAGTCATCTGAATGCTAAAACCACAGGAAATGCAACAAAATGTAAAAAAGAAAAAATATAGTTTCTGTTAAGGAACAAATTAGGATCCTCCCCCATGTTTATTCCTACGTATCATGATGTCTGCCCTGAACCGCAGTTTTGCTACACTTACAAGTTTCATTCAACCCAATTTTATTTTCATACAAAGTTAAACATTTCTTCTTCTATGAACCATGGCTTCAGAAGTCAAGATACTGCTTTAAATCCCCTTACAGCTTCCTTGTTTTGCCAAGAGGCAAGAGTTAGCTGAGATAATTGACGTAACGAGCATGCTTAGCTTTATGGTGTTGGTGCTGCTCTCAGCTCTGCTCTAACAGTGTCTTGTTACCAACTGTGACAAATGTTCACCCAGCCATCAACATTACGATAAAACGGAGCCACACTCCGCTTTTGCAAATATATTCTTATGGATCAGTGCTTGTTTGTAAAGTCAAAGCTATGAGCAAAATTCCACGGTGGCTAACGACAAACTCTATGCCTTTCTTGCTAGTTTTTTCTAATTCTGTTTTTTTTTTTTGTTTTTTTGTTTTTTAAATTCACCTTTTTGTGCAGAAAAGACATCCTTACTTCTTCGCAAGTGTTAACTCGGTGCATGCATCAGAGACCAGACACAGAAAGCTGAGCTGTGAAGGGCCTCTCTTCTATAATAACTGAAGGCTTAAGTGAAGCTGGTTGAATTTTAATAGAGTTCTGCAGGGTATTCCATCGCCTCCGGTCCCAAGGCTCAAAGATCAGAGAGAATTTTCAAGCATGGTGTCCCTTAGCCTCTCACGCTCACTTCTTCCCATTCTTTCTCTGTGTTTTTTGCCTCCACTTCTCTTCCCATCCTCAACTCCCCTCGTTTTGAACTCCCAGTTCCAATCCCTTTTTTTTTTTTTTTTTTTCCCCTCTTGGGCTTTTGTCTCTCTCTTAATCCAAGTGTCTCCCACTTTCTGTTTCTTTCTCGCTCTCTGCCTTCCCCCGTCTGCTCTGTGAAATTTGTATTAAAGCCACTCGAGGCGTAATAATCGCTGAGCCCCTCTCTGCTTTCTGGCACGGAGAACAACTCATGACTCTCAGCACAAAAACTTGCAACCGAAGGACAAAAAAAAAAAAAAAAAATGCCACAATGAACTTCTAAAAAAAAAAAAAAAAAAATCATGCAACGATGTTTGGAGAGCTTCTCCACACACTGGGATTATACAGCAGAGAACTAATTTCCCCCATGCCTTGAAGCCATTGAAAGGAACTTTTAAGATTTTTTTTTAAAGAACTAATAAAACTAATATTACTCAGAATTTATACAAGATTTCATCAAGAAATAATAAAACATTAAGATTCCCATGTTTTATACCTGCAAACAGTGCAAGATAACACATAAATTATTGCTTCAATTCGAAAAAAAAAGAAAAATAAAATAAAAAATCCAAAAGAAAAACATGCAAGAGAGCACCAAAGCGTAACAGAAATTCAAAAACATGAGTTCATAAAACCTTTAAAAGCCTCCGTGTCTCGTGTTGTTCTTGTGCATGCCGGAGTGAGAAAAAGCAGCAAGAGGCTAATGATTACCAGCTCCCTTGATTAATGCTTGCTGTTTAAATACAACCATTCAGAGGAAACCCCAACAAGCCTTTACATCTTCCTACTGGGACCTTAATGTGAAATACACTCCAGGCTAATCTGACACGCAGCTCATAAAAATTCGACTCCACAGTATTTTGGAACAAGAAAAGCTCCTTTAAAAAAAAAAAAGAGGGTTCAGGGGTAAAAGTTATTCATTAATTCATCTCTTCCCTAAATCAAAAGACTCCAACTCTAAAACTTTCTGACATAAACATGAAGTTTTTTTTTACTTTAGCTCAAAGTTACAAATATGTCTTACTATTTAGTAACATTTTAGATCGTCTCCCCATATAAAATGACTGAAGCTAGAAAGCATTATCAACAAATTGTTAAAATATACTTTGCAACACTTAACATTAGAAAGTTGCTGAAAAGGGTTTTTTTTGTTTCACCTCTCACTGTAACAGTCATTGTTCCAGGATGCAAGAAGTATGTCACTTCCTTGCAGACATTGAATTTATTGTTACAATTAAACAAAATTTGAAAACAACTCATAAGTAAAAACATTTCATTTCCCAAAGGAACGCAAGCAAATTTAAACTGAGAAAATGCGTGAAGTACAGAACTACATTTTGTGACATTATAACCATAAACACATTGCTCAATCGAATTTTCTGTGATCCATTGCCACCAAAATAGACATCATTTATGATCTCCTCTATACAGGAATGACAGAGTGGGCTGCACTTCTTGAGAAAGCTTAGCTCCTTCAATGTTTGCAGCAAGATGTTGCATATCTTCTCTGAGTCTGTTGTGTCATCTCTTGCCAAAGACTTAGCCAAAAGCTAAGCAAAGTGCTAAAGAAATCTGGTTTTGTTCAGTGTATTACTGTGGAGCCTCTGAGACACGAGGATGCAAAGAAGAATTTTACATAAAATCAAGAAAATCTTGAGGATTCTGTTAATGAGACTGACATATAAAAAACAAAAGTGCCTTCAGTCAGAGGCTTTTATTAAATTCACTGTAATACTGACTGCTACAGGGGATCCTCTACTGATGGAAAGGACCTGGATCCTTTCTGTTAATAGCCAGCAATCTACAAAAACTCTGAAGAACCTAGAATTATGAGTAACAGCATTTAACTTCCCTTTGGGATCAATAAAGCATTATTGAAAAAAGAAAGTCTACAACTGGGAGTCACAGCAAACATGCAGCAGAAGTTATTGGTTTAGTTGAATAAAAGGCCTAAAAGTTGCATGTTTCAGTCTCAAGTGAGGCAATGCTAACACTGCCCAATATATGAATACACATAACTTCTTTTGTGTAGAAGTAGTTCGCGGAGTCTGTCTTGTTCTGACCTCTGCTGCCCCCATCTGGCGAGGCCCAAAACGTGCGAGAGCAGGGAGAGAAGACGACAGCTTTTATATCTGGAAACAGTCACCGACTCTTCACCAAGAACTTATAAAAACAAATTTACTGCTCTAAATATACATGAAATGCAATTCCATGAACAACTATTTTCCTGGTTACGTGGTTTGGTCAGTATAAAGTCACTCTTAATTGACTTTATTAGCCAGACATTGACATTAGGGCTGGGTGAAAAAATACATAAAATACACAACCAAAAAACACTAGTCACCATCTGAATTTCATTAAGCAAACCGCTATGAGCCGGCTATTGGATAATAATAGCACTGGCGCTTATTTTCCAGCAGGCAACAAGTTAATTGACCCCAACTGCTTCGGAATAGCTTCTCATTTCTTAAACAACCAGGCCTAACGACACATCCTGTGGTCATGGAATAGATGTTATTTATTTAAGAGTCACATCACTGGCATCAAGCAGAGAAAACTAAGAAGATTGCACAACTTAAGTTGGGTTAAAACTCTCCAACAGATTATTAGAAAGTAGGAGACCATCGTCATTAAGAAAGAAATATGGATTATTTTAATCTAAAATCTTGCATTGCTTACATTTTAGTGTGACTGTAAGGTAAGTTCAGGTAAAGACATCCATTGGTGGGACAATGCAAACACAAATTTTGCATGGATTAAATCCATTTACTGCATAGTACTTTAATACCAGAATGTTTTCATATTATTCATATACAGAAATGACATTTAATATTAAGTAAAATATTGTCATTGCTAACAAGTTGCCCTGAGTTACAAAACTTTTTTGTAACTTAAAAACTATACCATAATATAACATAGAAACTTTTACTAAATCAAAGCAGGTCAAAGCATCCATAGGCACAATAAATGGACATTTTCTCTTTGTTTTTAGCAACAGCATGACTGCACTATATATATATATATATGTATAAATAAAATAATCACTGACTTTAAGAATAGGAAAAGAAAAATCTATCCAAGCTGATGTTTTAGATATGAACAGTTACTAAAGAAACAACATGGTAAATTAGCTTACAAAGCAAACGCATACCATAAATACATTGTCTCCTAACTCAAAAGATAAAAGAAAAAACCCTACATACTGACAGATTACGCAACCCTTTCTTTATTTACAAAACAGTCAATACTTCAGAGGCCATCCAAACAGCTGCCCAGTCACAGAGCAAGACAATTTTTTTTTTTTTTTTTTTGAATCAAGAAACCAAAGGTATGTGCAATACATAAAGCTTTGTGTGCAGATATTTTGCATTTTGGTCTGCATGAACAACTTTGGGCTCAAAGTCTCCAGATTTGTTTGCTAACAAATCTGGAGACATAAAAGGTCAGACTGGCCTGGTGCCACGTCAGTCCTGCTGATGTATTTTATATTTTACTTAAGTATATTTTTAAAAGCATTCAAGGTTGCCTTTTTTTTTCATTCATAAAGCATGAAATAAATAGCTTGATCAAACAATACATCTTCTGATTTGACCTGAAAGTTGCATATTTAGGGTTAGGCAAAAGTAAATTGTTTGGCATTAATACCACAACAGCTATAAAAAGATCATATCTATGTCATATGAAAACAGATTTTAAAACAAAAACGGTTGACTTTGCATATTATTTTTGCCTTAAAAAGGCCAAGAGTCTTTTTTTCCATTGACACTTGATAAGAAAACGGAAATCTTCACACGCTTTTCGTTTCATTTAACTAAATATTCTGCTACCACATCTGTATTTGTGTCCTTTTAAAGTGTAGCCCAATGTCCGCGTAGGGATGTTATGACCCATTATTCTTTTCAGTGCAATAAAATTTTAATGTAAAATAAATTAGGTGGATCCTGATGAAAAACAGAACAATCACTCTTTGACATGCAGCAGTGATCGAGTCTGTGAGACAGGTGGTTGGGGACGAGGGCGACCTTTTAGGCCCCTCTGCGTTGGACCACTATGGTCCCGGCCACAATGTCGTAAACTGTCCTGTTGTGCTGGAAGAAGAGGAGCGTGATGAAGACAGGAAAGAGAAAAGCGATGGAGAAGTTCTTGTTCAACGCTCGCACAGTGGAGCTGCGAATGTAAGAAATTTGTTTTTAAAAAAAAATTTTAAAAATGTTACTTGAACCGCTCAATTTCAAATATTGAGGATATCCACATTGATGTAAAAAAAAAAACAAAAAAACATTTTTGATTACTCACGCCGACAGAGAAACATTAGATGCTGGAACCACAAAAATGCGGTTGGGTCGAACCATGGTGGACGTGTCGCATGTCACCACCCGCAGACCGAGCAGAAACTTCCCTGGAGTCGCACCTCCGGCGCCCCAAATGCAGATCGTCTGATTAAGCAAGAAGACAAGTGTCAAAAAAATCTGTGTACTGTACAGCTTATCTGGTTTGGGCTTCTTTTACATTAATTATAGCATCGACATATCACTAATCTCTTTGTGGTTCGGCTGAGACTTTGGGGGAGACGCATCAAGTCAGTTGTCTGCTTGTCACTTGCATTGTTGAGTTAGGCGTCTGATTTTTTTTTTTTTTTTTTTGACCAGATCAACTTTTAGTGAATAAGTTAGCATTAGCATTAATATCACTTTAGCATTAACATATCATTAGCATTTCCACAGCATCATCGACTTACTGAAGAGGCAGTAATAAACGCATATAGTAAAAAACTATTTTTACTTTTAACTGGAAAAAAGTAAAAGTAGATAATGAACATAATGATACAGATCAGTGATACTGATACTAAATTAGAAATACTGCTCTTAAAAAAAGAAAAGGAAAACATGGCCATTCCAGCACACAAATTAGGAAAGTGATTTTATCATAAAGCAGCACAAGAAAAGCTAAATTCAATCGTACTTTTAAAGATATCAATCTTTACTGCTACTCTCAAAGGACAAACAGCAGAAAAACAAAAATAATGGAAAAAAAACTTCCAAAATAATACTTTACAGCTCATATCATAAAAAATGCCACAAAATACAAAAATTAATAGAAAAATGTAAAGAAAAAACCTGTAATGCATTTATGCACATAAATTCTTGCACCGAATTGCTGCTACGGTATCCTATTTCATTTTATTTACGTATTTATATGTAACAACAAAAACATTAAAATTAAAAAAAAAAAAAAAAAGGCCAGATGGAGTTTGAAACAAGGTCCCTAAATGTCCCAGAGGTCAGCCCCATGTGGGAAAACAAAAGCCTCTGACACAGACGTCCAACTGGAGACGCACAATACATGACTTCATCTTCCGCAATTCTGAATGCAACATTGCATCACGGTTCTCTGTGGAACAGGATGTTTTGTTGCGAGAAATCTGCTCATGCAGAAAGGAAAGCAGCTCCTCGCGAATGCAGTAGAAATTACCTTCACCTTTAATCTGTGCATTGTTGTTAATTATATGGAGAAAGTGTGCACTGACGGGTGCTGAGACTGTGGTCAGCTTAATAAGGCCGTGCAGCATTTTGTTTAAAAGATTCAAATGACTAAAAAGTAATTTATTTAACTCCAAATTAAACCCAAAGTAATGTTGTGTGGTATTTAAAATATTGTTAGAATTACAACAGTCCAAGTCAGAAAACTCTATTTGAATTAAATAAATTCTACTTCACCTGAATTATTACTCGCTAGTTTTTTTAAGAGCAGGTGACAAGAAATGCATCCCACCTCATAAACGCAGACCAACACTCTGTAAACCAAAGCGACCGCCATCATTTTCTGCAGGTCCTCGATGGACGTGTTCTCATCGATCTCCTCGATGATGAAGTGGGTGATAAACTTGGCAATGTCCCTGAAAGGAGACAATACAGTTTGTTGGTGAGGGTAGTTCTTGATGCCGGACGCATTAGAACATTATTGGTAGATAATTGGCTAAGAGCAAAATTTGGGGATCTTTAAATTAGGAGTTTTATTTTGAGGTTTTCAGATTTATTTTCCTCACTTCATTCCGAATAGATGCATGATCCATAAGACGATGGTGGCCTTCACACAGAACAGGATGAAGAAATCCACCGTCTCCGCCAGTAACCTCTGAAGAGGGGAGGGGATGGTGTACTCTCGTCCTGTACAACATGACGTGGAGACAAAATGTTGGAATATTCATCTGTACAATGTCTGATTTATCGGTTCCAATTCATAAAAAAAAATCCTATTGATGTTACAAATCAATGGCTTTACTCAAAACACAAAATACTTTGTAACTCATACCAGTCATAAGAAAAACAACATTAGCCAAGATCAGCATCTCATATTGTCTCAAAAGCAAAGGCAGATACAAAAGTAGATCTTTCCACATTGTAGGAGTTACCACTGCAAAAATGCAGTCTCCTCCAAGCTAACTTTCACTTTTTGGCACACAGAGGAGCAGCTGATCAGCTGACCTGAGATCAACGAAGCAACAGCCCAGGCAGATAGGAGGCGGCAAGGTCATGAGGAAAAATAAATAAAATAACTTTAAAACAAGTGGGGAGCCAGTGGAGAATCAACTGGTTTTATTTGATTCCTTAAATGATAAAACTTCCTTAAATGATAAAACTTCACAGCTGCTTCCACTTTAACTCATTTGAAATGGATGACTTCTTATACCAGGACAAATAATTTATCAACATGGGGAGTTTCAGCTGGGCTACTAAAAACTATAACTTGATTTTGATGAGCTTTAAAATTGTGACAGCCATCCAGGCGATTGCATCTTTAAGTCATTTCCGTAGCAGCAGACGAGCACGGTTTCCATCTTACTTTTTGAGGGAGCAGGAGTTGGCTATAAATAGTGAGCTAAAACAGTCCGAGATGACAAGACTTGAAAGCTGCCATTTACAATGTAACTGAATGAAAGTTTAATAACTAGATGTGCAAATAATAAAGAGACATGTCACCCCCCCAAAAAATCTGCAAATGTAATAGAGAGGCGATCCTACTAAGATTTAAATAAATGCACGCCACACTTTTCAGTTTCAAGTATGAAAAACCATAAATACTGTTCCACTCACCTCATGGTTATGTATCATTTTATGATTCTAGAGAAAATACAATTAAAAAAAAAAAAAAAGAAAATACTGTGACCTTGGTGAGGCCAAAAGCTTAAATTGCATGGATTATTTCATGAGGTACTGTTGTTATTGTGTAGCTACTTTAGATCAGCAGAAAACAACCAGTGTGGTAAACAGTAAGTCCAAAGAGTCTTTGGGACAACTCTAATTATATAAGCCTGTTTCCACCTGGACCTCTTCTTAAGCCTGCTTCGCATGACACTCATGACTTATCTTAAGTCTTCAATGGACAACGAACATTACACCATGCTTAGGGATGTTTCTGTAAAATAATAATAATAATAATAATAATAATAATAATAACAGAACAGACCACCACCTACCTGCCTGAGGTGGACTTCCGTTCTGCTGCCGCACATCGGTCGAGGCTGAGCGCTGCTCCGCCTGCAGACCACCGGGGTAAGAAGGAGCTGAGGACCCCGGGGGTCTGACAGCGTACGGGTAGCCGAACCAGTTCCCGGGCTCAAACGCTTGCTGTCCGCTGGCGGGAATGGAAGAATGAGCAGCCGGTGTCTGAGCGGCAGAGCTCGGCGGAGGCAAGGGGAAGGCTGACAGAGCCGCCCAGCTCTGCCAGCTAGCATAGCCCCAGTAATACTCCCACATCCACCGCTGCAACTTTGAGCAGTACTCCGTCGTGGCGTTAGCCTGGAGCTGCTTTGTTTCCGTTTCAGAGGCGTCGCGACTGCCGCTATCCGTCATTGTCACAAATACGTATAAGTTACTTCTGAATAAATTAATTCAAGTCCTTTCTTGCACCTGACAGTTGGAGTCGCTCATCCTCAGCCAGCGGACCCTACCTCTGTTTGCAACGACGGGAAGCGCCGATAGTGGTAACTCTTGTAGATTCCTTTTACAACCGCTCTTTCGGTGTTATATTACTGAACAGCGTAATAACAACCTAAAAGGTTAAACTAATGGCAGTTTTACCACTGCATAAATGGACCAAAGACACGATAAAGTTTCCACGAACGGGATTTCACCCCTCTCTCTAACCGTTAATGGTATGAGCCAGTTAAAGGCGCTTGCCGTGAACTTCGCCTTACGGTTCAGCTACACCCGTTGGTTCTGAGTTCGGGAAGACCCCTGCACTTTTACACCACCGCTTCAACGATTTTCTGATTTTCAGTTAGAGTAAACAAAACAAAAAGGCTATTCAAAAACTAAGTAACTGATCATAACATCGGATTTAATATTTGTAATGACGTAATCAGAGAGACAAATATATAAAGCAGAGCAAATTCAGGTATTTCAAAGTAAATTACCGCCATAGGCGGTTCAATAATATTAGCCTTCAATTATCTTTTTCTCTCAGGTTAGGGCTCTGTCTTGCGCATCAGCCTTTTACCTTAGATAAGTTATTGTCTTAAATAAGGTATTAGCTATGTCTCTTACTTATTAGCCATGTTTAGTACTGTATACTGAATGGAGTAAATCAATTTCAGACAACATGCTAGTGATGCCTCACATGCATTTATATTAGCATTTTGGCTCATTTTAGCTTTTACACTAATTTCAACATTCTGCATGGTGCAAGTAAACATGCTTGTGACTATCCACAGGCTATCTATCTATCTATCTATCTATCTATCTATCTATCTATCTATCTATCTATCTATCTATCTATCTATCTATCTATCTATCTATCTATCTATCTATCTATCTATCTATCTATCTATCTATCTATCTATCTATCTATCTATCTATCTATCTATCTATCTATCTATCTATCTATCTATCTATCTATCTATCTATCTATCTATGACACCGAACAGGTTTCATGAAAACAGGCTGCATGCCTTACAATTCAGAACAACTCTGTTTTTATCAGTTTACAAAACAAGTTCCATCATTTTTATGGAGTTCCATAACTCGTCTTTTATGAACTATCTGCAGGAAGATGGGAAAATGCCCTGAGCTAAACTGGTTACACCACAAGAGGGCAACAGAGGACTGTTTAGCTAAATAGCTCTTAGCTACTATAAATGCATGCCTGAATGTGTCTCCTGTCTTCTAGTATTTACAATCTGTAACCAATTATTGTTCGTACTTTACCTTAGTAAAGTACTAACTAAGCCAAGCTTGCTTTTTGTCTGTCTGTATTTATAAAACAATTTTTATTCTAGTTTTTTACAGTTAGCTTACTTGGACTGGTTGGATATATGTTCACAAGCATGCTGGAATCCCAAATATGTAAAAGCAGTGACTAATCGGTCATTTGGCACACAGGTCACTGGGGTCAATTTCAGAACTGTGCAAGAGTTGACTTGCAGGGCAATATGTCTTTTTCTAACCTCCGCCCTCTTTTTTTTTTTCCTTTTCCTCTCTCAAACTGGTCCCCTCTGTCTCTTATCTCATTCTTTTTTCTTCTCATGTCTCAACCCCTCCACCTAACTACAATTAAAAAAGGAGACAGGGGTGTATTGAGGGGGCATTGCATTTGCTGACAGGGCTGGCCTGACACTTTGGGTTAGGCGTTATGTCTGCCAGTTCTACGCGATTGTGCCGACCCTCCTGAATGGGTCCAGTGATGCGGACACCAATGAGCGTTATCCCGGCCAACAGAGGCCATGCAATGACTGTGCCCAAAACTAATCAGGTCCAAATAAAAGCCGTGTCTGGCAGAAGCTGACCTGCATAGAAAACCCAAAACCTGGTGGAGTTACAGCGTGTGTGTCTGATGAGTGTGTATAAAACTATGTCTGTTATATTATTTTTCTTTTTGATTTTAGTTGAATTAACATAAAAACACACAACAATAAATTGAGTCCAGCTGCTAATAACAACCTGCCCCAACATTTGTTGTTTTTTTTCTGTTTGTTTTTTTTTTTGTGCTTAAATGATTTATTATTAGTCATTGTTGGGGGGAAAGTAATTTAATAGTTGCCAGAAAATCCTTAAATCTCTTACAAAAGTCAAAGATGAACTCTTGAAAATTTTTGAAATGATACACAAATGTTGTTCTTGCTAGAAATAAAGCATAAAACAACAGAAAATTACAAAATACATTAGTCTCTCTTTCACTCTCTCTCTCTCTCTCATCATATAAATCTCCCTTTTTGTGTGCTTGTGCTCACTGTTGAGTCTAATGAGTGCTAAAAAGTGAGGAATGCATTTACTGATGTAGAAAGGACACGTTGCTGATAAGGTTTCTGTGAAACAGGTTGCTGTGTCTGAACAGGAAGTATTCTGCTGATGGAACAAGGTCATTTAATAAGAAAAAAAATAGTTTTAGGCGTGAAGAAATCCAAGTCAACAATACTCTCAATATAACTAAAAATCTCCAAAGACATATGCAGCATAATAGCCATATGCGTGTGTCTCTAAAGAAGACTCAGAGATAAGGGAGGAAAGTCTTTGCCACGTACAGATTATTTCTCTTTTTTTTCTTTTTTTTTTTGTCACACTTGGTGAATGTTTTTTCTGAGATACATCTTCCAAAGAGATCTTTTGTCTGATTGGTCCACACATTTCCCCAAAAGACTTGGGCAAACGTGAAATAGTCCTTTGTGGTCTTTTCGGCCAGTAGATTTCACGCTGATCTCTTCCCAGTTTCTTTCTTACCGTTGACTCCTGAACACTGACCTTAACTGAGCCAAGTGTGTTAAATGTTGTTCGAAGTTCCTTTGTGACCTCTTGGATGAGTTGATGATACATTCTTGGAATATGTGATAGGCTGGCCTCTCCTGGGAAGAGAGGCCAGCACTCTCTGATGTTTTCTCCATTCGAGGATCAGGAATCTCATTCTGCGTCACTGGAATCTCAAAAGCCTCAGAAACGGCTTCGTAACCCTGATATTTCCGCACTGATATTTCGGTGGGTCTGTTTCATACCTGTTGATTTTTTTCAAGTGGGTGGAATGATGTACTGCTTTTTAAAATCTTTTGACCCACTTAGTGTGGTCTGACTGGTTCCATCTACTTGATTTCTGATTAAATGTAGCAAGTGTAATTAAATTCAGATTCCAGAAAAATTACATTTTCAATTATGGGGATAATAATATTTTTATTATTTATTTTTTTTACATTATTTTTATTGAAATTTACATTAAAAAAGGAAAGTCAAACAATACTTAGAAATTATAAGAAGGAGATCACAATTCAAAAGTATGTGTATACTTTTTACCATGAGAGCTCAGAGAGTAAAAATAATCACCGTTTCTGTCTGTTGCAGCAAATATTCTACTTGAAAGCTCAACAGAAAGCAGAACATCCCTTTTTGTCAGAACCGATTTGCTCTGCAAGTGAATCACAGTTTGTCAGAAACAGATGAAAAGCCTGCCAAACATCCGAGAGGAACAGGCCCTTCGGTTCCTGCAGAGTTTCCAAACGGCCAGGCTGCCTCTTTTGTGAGCTGTCCACTACTTAAAATGTTATCCCACACAAAGGTTACAGCGTGCTGATGTCGCCTACTCAGAACGTGTGCAGTGGGTCGCAGGTTAAAGAAACGAACAAAAACAGCCATCGGACGTCCAGAAAACTTGGGAGAACTCGCATCCTGTCTTGTGAGTGGGGTGGAGGAGGGGAGAAGTCACATGATTCATGTGTGGCTGGCCGGTCACGCTCCACCAGGGGCCTCGGGTTTTGCGTAGTTTGAGCGTGCTCTTGCAGTTTGAAATGGGATTAACCTCTTTCATTCACTGTTGTCATGCAGAGATCAAAGAGCCTCTCATTCTCTCACAGTTGTCCTTTTCTGTAGTTTGTGCTTAAAGTGTCACTGTTAAAACAGTGCTAATATAAGTAAGATTCTGTACGAAAAGATAAAAGTTGTGCGCTAAAGGGAGGAAACGCCTTTGCTTGCTGAGGCAGCAAAGGGAAGTCTGTGCTTCTCTCAGCCTAAAGTATCCCTGATTGGTCTTATATATGTAGCTCTGAGAGCCAATTAACTGAATTATTTCTGCCTCCCTGAGCTTTGACAGGAACACCCAAGGGGACAATGAGAGCACCGCTGCTTGTTGGCCAGCTTTTGATCCAAGCAAAGTTTTTTTTTTTTGTTTTTTTTTTAAACAAACCCCATCCTCTCTGCATTTCCTTGACCTTTAAACACACTGCACCTTTCCCTGCTGTTAGCACACTTAGGTAAGGATGTTTTGCTGGCGTAACAGTGACCAACCCTCCTCTTGCTGTCCGTTTGCTTCACCCCATCCCAGCCGTGTTTCAAAAGCAACTTCGCAATCTTACCTTCACTTCAGCCATCATCCCTTTAACAGGCAGCTTTCTGCAGCTGCCTGTTAAATCCTCCTTTTTACCTCGTGTGTTTTGTGTTTCGCGCCGATTAAATCGTGAAGTCCAACTTGAAGGGGCGAGAAAAAAAAAAAAAAAAAGCTGATCTGCACAAGGTGCAGGTTGTTGTCGGTGCGCAGCTGTGCATGCACTGGAAGGAAGGCGGCCTGATTCTGTCACGCTGAGATTCACGCTGACGTTATCGCAAACAGCTGTGAACCCAAAGGCCTCTGGATGCGACTCGGATGTCAGACACAAGCTCTGGTTTCTTTGTGTGCTTTTAAATGGAGCTCCTCAGACAAGTCTGTGGACAATCGAGAACCAACATCTCATCAGGGAATCCACCTGACACAACTTAGAAGAGGTTAGATTAAAGAGCTAGATTTCACCAGTTATGACAACTGAGACTTCAAAACGCTTCTTGCAGTAAATGCAAACTTAACGGTGAAAATGTATTTGTCCTTTGACAAGTTTTTAGCTTCTTTTTTTTTTTTTTTTGTACTAAAAGAAGATTTAATCCTTTAAATATGGGTGTGAGGTTATTATGTGTAATCAACTTTTAGAGCTTTATATTACGGTGTAATGTAATTGCCTCATTAAAAAACATTCCAGGAGAGTTGCTTTGACTCATTCATGCATATTTTAGGACTCCTCACTTACCATTTCTCCAAATCTTCACCTTGGAACTTCACTCAAGCAAATGTGAAAAGAACAGCCTTTGTTATTTGACTCTTGCCTTAGCTTAGTTACAGTCTGACGCTACGAGTTTGACCTTTTCTTTATGCTTGTGCTCAGTTTCTTAAAAAAAAAAAAAAATCTTCTCCGCAATTCACAACCAATAGTTTTTGACAGATTTTCAATTAAACTCAGTCCCCCTCTTGCAAATTTCAACAAATCTGTGTTGAAATCTGTTGTTGTTTGGTGATGATTATGTTCTAAATAGAAGGAGGGGCCCAAAATTAAACTTTACTCGAGGCCTCGTGTCTTTGGCCAGCCCTGAAAATACTCACTGATTTCAACTATTCATCTTGGCCCTAAGCGTAAATGAAAACAGCATCAAATAGAAGGGGGGTTTTGCCCTTTTATTTTATGTAAACATATTTTATATTACCCCATAAACTGTAAAAAGAAACAAAAGTCGAATGTTTTCTGAACAAGATTCTTGCAGTTTATTAACTCTTCCCAGAAGGTTCAAGAAAACCTTGCTGTTTGGGTTTTGACTGTTCCGTCTACATGCAGCCTGGAGAAAGGTCAGCCTGTGACTAATGGCTTCCGTTTCCCTCCCTGCTATCAGAGGCTGAGGTTATCTCTCCGGTGCATTGTCGGGAAGCGTCTGCTGCCTTCGGCACGTCGCAAAACGTCCATCAAGCCAACTTTCCTGATGACCCATTGTTGTTTATTTTTTAATTTAAGTTTCCTTAAAGCGTACAAACCCTGAATCCTTTGTCCATGTGGAAATGTAAAAGCAGTTACTGGGTGGTGCGTACAGCTTATCAGAGTACAGATTGTCAGAGGTCTCCTCAACTCTGACAAAAATTAGTCTTTCGATGCTCGTTATATAACAGGTTTTACTTTTAGTTTAAGAATATATGTATGTGCATGTGTGTGTGTGTGTGTGTGTGCGTGTGTGCGCGTGTGTGTGTGTGCGTGTGTGCGTGTGTGTGTGTGTGCGTGTGTGCGCGTGTGTGTGTGTGTTAGTTTGCACATTGAAAATTTCAATTTGCAAACTAAAAGAGACAACCTGACCGAAATGTAGTCGGTAATAATATTATCTCTGTTGGGAAACTATCGCAACTTGTAAACACCACTGTAGAAGTTGAATTTGTTTAGTTGTCATTTGCAGATGTTTTGTACATTTTCCCTTGCAAAAAAATACTTTTAGATTCAAAGAGACTCTTGCTCGGGGCAAAGCAAAGGATAACATCTTACATGCTACCACATGGTGGTGGTAGTGGGATGATCTGGGCTGCTTTGCTGCTTCAGAAACTGAAGAGACTTGAACCATGAAATCTGCTTTCAAATTCAGCAGAAAATGCTGAAGGAAAATTCAAAGCATAGCAGAAAATCTACCCTCACGGGAAAAAAAAAAAAAAAGGTTTTGGATCGGCTAATCATACTCGAAAACGTTCCAGTGTGGTTGAATTAAAACAGAAGAAACATAATGTGAAAGAAGTCTCATTTTCTACATGTCTGCCTGCCTGTTTCGAAATGAGGCAATCTGCTTGTATTTGCATATTTTTTCCACCATTTTTGAAAACATACCCAAACAAAAAAACTATTCTTGAGAAAAACAATAGTTTATTTGTGCAGAAATAATGTTTTCGACAGAGTATTTTTTCTAACGTCCCCCAACATTTCCTGCAGCAAAGACACTTGTTCTTGAGCCATAAGAATCCGGCAGACAAAAAAAATCATGGTCTGGCCTTTTGAGTATCAAGACCTCTCAGCTCCTTACCAGCTGCAGCGGAAGGTCAGCATGTCTGTGTTTGTCTGCGACTGCATACTTACGGCACAGACACCACAACAACGTCTTTGTTCTGCGCTGCGCCATCCTGTGAAAGTCTTAAAAATCTCACGGGTTTGTTTCCACCAAGATAGGACGGCAGACAGTTTGCTTTACTGTGTGGTAAAACAGGGTGAACCTTGGCTGTGGTGTCTGCTCTCACATTTGAACGTAGCGGTTGTGGCTCTTCTTTGGGTTATATAGCATCGTCAAGAGTCCAGGAAGCTGATGTCTTTCCTATCAATAAAATTTTGATGCTAAGGCTTGGTATTTTTATTTATTCTGTTGTATTTGTTTTCCTTTTTTCTTTTTTGCAACAACCTGGTTGAAAGAAGCAAATATTTGCTGTAGAACTAAAGCAAACACGCTGCTGGCCAAGTGAACTGCACCCATTTGTTTCTTTTTTCCTGAAACAAGTTCTGTTGAAACTCAGCATCCTGTGGTTGTAAATAAACCATTCTACATGCTGTGCAGGGTTTTTTTGTTTGTTTTTTTGTATTGTTTAGTTTTTGGTGGTTGTTTTTTTTTTTTTTATTTCTCTCTCTTTTTCAGATTTGCACCAGTGAATCGAAAAAAGTGTCTGAGATAAACAACAATCAGACGCTTTTTACAATGTTAACGCCAATCGACTTTGACATCAGGCACAGACAAAAACACCTTTAAAAAATTGGTTTTCTCTGTTTTCTTTCTTTTATTACCAGTCTCTTTCATAAGAGCCATCAAACACAATTATTGCACTTTTTTTTTGCCATTTAACTCAACAGTATTACATTTCTTATGTTATAAATTTGTCCTTACTGTAGACTCTCTTGTTCTTATATTTCTGTTTTCTTATTTTTTTTCTGTTTTTTTTTTTTTTTTTTTTTTACCTCAGTTTGACTATCCATGCCTCCATTTACCTGTAAATTTGCTGCTGGGACACCCAAATTTTCCCACTGTGAGACAATAAAGGTTATTTACATTTCTGCTGCACATGGTTTCTGTTAATAGAGAGGCGGGGGGAGAGAATATATCAAATATTATGACACCTAAAGGCAATTTTTTAACCTCATTTACCTTACCTTTTTTTTTTTTTTTTCTTTAGCCAATTCTGGGCAAAAATCTACCAAAGACAAAAATTCAATCGAGTGCTCATGTTTGTCCATGCAGAGTTTCATTTGTTCTGCTAACAGGGGAATACCATTGTGTAGAAGCTTGCTCAAATGGTCTCACTTTAAAGATTTTCCACCCTCCTTCCTGCAGGCTTTACAATCACATACGGGGGCCTCATTCTACACCAAACTTCGACAGGAACTCCTGCAGGGATGACTGGAAAAACAGCCAATCTTTGTGGTGCTCTCTAAAGCAAAATAAATGCTCTTCCTCATTTGCCCCTACAGAATCCTTTGGATGTTATATTTTAGGCTGACTCTTGTTTGCTGCCTTCTTCGGACAACATTTGTTAGATCATCATTTTAAACCTAAACAAAGAGTTGCTGCAGCAGCCTGAGGACCACAACACTTTCTGGAGTGCATACAAAATACCTGCTTTATTTTGCTAAATGGCAAACTTTGCAGGTGACAAATAATCTTTTAAAACAAACAAAGACAATTTCCAAGCATTCTGTTAAGAATAAGGATGTGGCTGAAGTGTAAGGTAGAAATGAATGCAATTTCCTAAAGGATTATTTCTCTACACATACTAATGAAAAAGTGTAAATGCACACAGACAGAACATGCAAACAATTTAAAAATAACTAACAATTTCTTTTTGCTTTCAGACAATAGCACAAGTCATCACACCACCACACCTGCCAAGTCATTCAATGTATCTGCCTTTGACTGAAATTAATAAAGGACACATCAAATAAACTCAAATCAAATAACAAACTCAAATATCCTTGTATGTCATTTATTTTTTATTCATTTAGTTCATTGTATATAATCAGAGCCACAGCGGTTCCAAACAAAACACATCAGTGTTTCAAGTTGGTAGAAGGCCGGATATGAAGCACAAGGGCACACAACATGTCATTCTAGGAATAGACCGATAAAGCCAGCTGAGCTCCTCATCCTGGAGCATTTTCATTCCTCTTTTTCAAAGCTCCTCACTGCCACCGCATTTCCCGTTCTGGATCTCTGTGTGCAAAACGATGGAGTGACTTTAGAGGTCACATGGTACAAAGTTTGTTAAAACTCTAGCAACAGTCATCTTTGAGGCACCGTTGTCCCATGCAAAGGTATTACAGTACACATTCTTGCTACATTTTTATTTGTTATTCTGATAATTCCAAGTTATTTAAAGCTATATACAGCTCTGGAAAAGATTAAGAAACCACCTAAATTAATCAATTTCTCTGATTTTACTTTTTATAAATATATGTGTGAGTAAAATTAACATTGTTCTTATATTCTATGAACTACTGACAACATGACTTTGAAATTCCAAGCAAAGATTCAGTATTTATTTGCAGAAAATGAGAAATGGTCAAAATAACATGCAGTGCTTTCAGACCTCAAATAATGCAAAGAAAACAAGTTCATATCCATTTGGAAACAACAAAAATAATGTTTTGGGTCTGGAAGAGTTCAGAAATCAATAATAAGCATGAGATTTTCAATGGAGTTCTTTCTCCAGTATTTCGGTCCAGGTCCATTTCAATGCATCAAGATGGACGTATATCTTTTTAAAGTACAAAATGCACAACAACTTTATTCTAAAAATGTCAGATGCTAGTGTTAGTCATTCTTTACTCTGTTGGTGCAAACTGCTAAGAGCAGAGAGTGTAAAATGAATCTAGTTAGACATTACCCAAACTGCTAATCTGCATGCTTTTAGGCAATAGTAAAAAAAAAAATCCCATCACTGCAGCTGCACAACTTTGACAAATTTCACAGATTTTCAGTGAGTCGATGCAGAGGGCAATTCCATGCACAGCCACAGGGCACAGCTTGCAAAATGCTCAGGCACTGGCTGATGAAATCTGAATTCAGCCTTCGGTATGCCTGAATTGCGGGGATCTTTTAGGGGAAATCTTGCTGCACGACAGCCAGGCTCCCCCACGGTTCCATGGGGCCTCCACACACACATAACTCATTTCTGCTGTTTGGTTTCTCTGGAGACAGATCTCAGTTCAACCCAGGAGACATTTTTTTTTTTTTTTTTTTTTCTGCAGAGAGAAGCCAAGATGAAACTAATGCATTTTTAGTGAATATCGAGGCACCAGGGGAAAGTCTTAGGAAATCTTTTCAGAAGTTAACCTCACAGCCAACTGGACTGCATGAGAAATGCCTCATGATGAATGTTGACAAATGACAAAATGAAAATGAATTTGTGCTGTCAAGTGCAAATAAGATTTCATTAGTGTAACTAAAGTCAAGGGCAGTGAGAGTTTCTCGCCAAGAAAAGCTGTTATCTCCGAGTCAGATTTCACCACATCTGAGAGACGAAAATCACGAGAAAAAGTTGTTTATTCGGCGGTTATTTCCTCAACCCAACATCAAAGCCGCACGACAAAAGTAGTAGATCTTTGGCTTTTTATACTTATCTTGCCAACCGACTTCACTATCTTGAATGTTGCTTGTGATGTAAAAACAAACAGGAACCTTTTGACTCTAATTTTGTCTCTCTTTTAAACCAACAAAGCACCGTTTCACAAAAAGCTCTGCAGAAATTCACTTCTGAGGATAAAGTAGAGAAGTTTTTTGATAAGACGTGCCACTCATTCTCAGCAACAAACCATGTGACTGTATTTAAGCTGTTAAGATCCACTTATTATCAAACACAGCGTATATTACAGATTTATAGCCTTGTCGAAGCGCTTGAACTTAAAAGGTGTTTGTGTAAGGCTGAGTTTAGATTGAGGACAAGCAGAGGAAGGGTGTCAACGCTGAAACTCAAGTGGAGCTTTCCAGATGTTATGCAAAGGATATGAGTTAATTCCTCTGAAGTCCCAGACCTGCTGTCTTTTCTCATGACACAAAGCAAACCCGGTGTCAGCCAGATGCAGCGTCCTATCAGGCGTGAGAACATACGCATGTTTACTTGAGATCTTTAGGTTTTAATTAGTTCGACATGTCAAGAGGCCAAAATTAGAGCTGGAGAAGCTCCATAATAGTCCCGTAAGGCTGTATATGTACAGAGCTTCACAAAAATACAACGCAAGGTTCTCCAAAAAGATTTTTCCCAATTTTTTTTTTTTCCACATTGCAGCTGCAACTTTCCATGTACTTTAATGGGATTTTATGCATCAGACCAACAAAAGGTTGTTGATGATTGTGTGGAAAAAAAAAAAAGAAAGAAAAAAGAAAAATGATCCATAAATTTTAAACTTTTTGCACGTTTAGCTACAAATTCAGCTCCGGCTTGTTTGGCAAAGATCTCTGTGACCATCTTACATCTAGAGACTGAAATGTTTGCTCATTTATTTTAAAAAGAACTTCAAGTGTTGTGAAGGACCGGTCGGTGAACTTCCTTTTCAAGTCCTGCTACAGATTCTCACTTGAATTTAGGTCTAGACTTTGAGGCATTTTAACACATTGACAACCTTTGACCTAAGACGATCTATTCCATCTCTACAATAGAAGAGCTACAAGGGTTAGACCATTTTGTGAGACCTAACAAAGAAGTTTGTTAGGGGTCACATTCATCTTCCTGTAAGCTATGAGCAGCTTTTCTGTCCCTTGTGAAGAAAATCATCCCCAGAGCATTTAAGTTGCCTCCACCATGTTTCCCAGTTTTGTTTTACATACTTTTTGTTCCCCACATTTGCTGGCATGTCTTGGGGAAAGCGTTCATCTCTCATCTTTCGTCTTCCATTTCAGCAATGTGTTTCTGTGTTTTGCGTTGCTCGATTCTCGCACTTTAATTAAGAACGAACGTTCTCGAACGCCGCCCGCCTCCAGCCGATCAGGAAGAGCCGCGTTAACAGCGGCGGAAGATGTCTGGGAAAAACAGACTTCGAGGTGGAGATCCGCCCTGCTCCCCGCAGTTGTCCAAACAAAGACACAGGGACGCCTTGTTGACTTTCAAGCAGTGCACCTGTAAGTCAATACATAGCAGATGTGCCTTTGGGCTTTCAGATCGCGCACACAGAACAACTCTTACCTCATGAAAGCAGAGAATAAAAAATTACGATCCATTATTCTTGAACCTTTAGAGGTAATATTAGTTAAAGGAGTTACCTTCTTAAACTGGTCAGTGGGAAGACAAACTAAATCAGTTTTCTGACATGTAAAGCAATGAACAACAAAGGACATATCAAAAAATGGATAGATAAAAAAAAAACAAAAAAAAAACATTAATCTCATGGGTCTCCTATAGATTTTCCATTTCAAATCTTCTTAACTAGAGTTTTCAAATACAAATTTTCTGCTGCGAGAAAAAACTATGTAGCATAAAATTAAGTTTAATCCTTTCGGACTGTATTTTTAAATGAATTAAGAGATAACAGTTTTCTGCCCCAGCTTTGCTCAGGGCTTTTTTTTCCCCTCACATTTGTTTTGTTTTAAAACACATAAAACGCATCTCAAGTTAGACTGAAATTTTTGTATTTATGAAGTCAGACATTGATTATGTGCATATTTAGACAGAAAAATCTGTTTTAAGAGACGATTTTTCTCAATTTCTAGACCTATTTGGGTAGTTTGAAGTATTTCCTGTGACGTTTGGTGTTTTTATTAGTAAAACCTCATCCAGAGACAAAAACCTCCCATCCTTAAATGCCCAACAAACAATTTCCCTCTCTCCTCAGTGATAAAATTCATTTAACAGAAAATGGAAAATTGCAGAATATAACATCAGAGTTAACGAACTTGCATAATTGTGAACCAAGGAAAGACTAGATGCGTTCCCATTGACCGTAAAATTACGCAAACAGGGTTCAGGAATATAAATGAGCTAATTGGAAAAATGGTTTGAAAAACACTCAGGTTTTGTGATAAAAGACAGTTTTGACACACCAACAATAGAGTTCCTTCAAGAAGATCAATGGGACAGAAAATGCAGACTCATTAAAATACAGTCATAATAAAAAGAAAAAGTTCATCCAGTTTCAATCCAAGGGTTTTATCAGGAAGTTATGCTTAGCATAGCATTGGAACAGTTTACACAACAAAAACATCACTTCCTTCAACAGAATATCCAACCCGTTTAAAATAAAAAGCTATCGCAGATGTTTGCACTGATCCTTTTATGAGAACTCTATATTCAAGAAATAATTTGATGTAAATTGTACATTTTGTGATTCATGTCCTTAAATTGTGGTCCACCTGTTTTGGCACTGTCCCTCTAATGCTTTTTGGCAGAATGTGTGATTTTATTCACAACAACATAGAAGCAAAATGCATGCTGTTACGGGAAGATGTCTTACTTGGCCTCACTAAAAGCAGGCTGAACAATTCAGATTCTCATAAACCCTTTATTGTCACAATAAATATCAGATTCATTGTTCCAGGTTGGGAAAGCATTGCCTTGCTGCATTTTACAATGAAGTTTTATATCCGGACTGTCAAAGACTCTGACAGAAAACAGCTATTAAAACAATTTAAATCTTTACTGCTTCGAATGTTGGGAACCGAAGCCCATCGGCTGTTTCCTTTTTCTTGAATACCGTTTATCTATATTTATCTGTTTTGGTTTTTCTAGAGGCATAATAACTGTTTCACTCTGACCCCCCCCATGCACCAGACGTCTTGTGGCTTTGATGTGAAACTGTGATGTCACTGGAATAGCCAAAGGATGTTCAGGGCGCGGAACCTGGAACTCCAAACAGAAAATCGATATTTGAGGGGCACGACTGATCTCTTCCGTAGATTTAGTAGCACTAGTGCCAAAAGGCTTCAAATTGAAAATGAGTCCCTGGAAACAAAACATGAACGTTACCAAAAACTAGTAAGGGGTCTAAAACATGATTTGGTACAGGAAAAATCAAGAGCGAAAAGATTAAACAGCAATTATGATGCCATGGCGCAGTCCTATGTGGTCCTCGATCGGACCCATAGGACAACAAGGGAGAACGCCGAGGTATCATACACAGAGAAGTGCACAGAACTGGAGGACCTCAAAGCACAAAATTATGAGCTCAAACAAGAGGTATTTTCTTTGAGGGAAAAACTTCAAAGAATTAAAGCCAAGGCGAAGTCGGAGGATACCCCTCCAAATGAAGAGACCCCGGTTCAAAACCAAGAAGATGGCGAAGAAGACGAAGAAGACAATCCGGAAGAGAGGCCGACAGTCCTCAGAAGAATTGGACAAGCGTTTGTAAATTTATATAATTCAGGAACATTGCGGTACTGGGTACCGTCTTGGATATTCTGATTTCTGAATGGGCTATTTGGAGTATAGCGGCAGCAGAGGGAGACATTTTGGGGGCTGCTGGCACCAGGCGCCTTAGGGGAAATTTCGAAAACATTTTACCAGAGCAGGCATGCGTATCAATGTCATGAAAGTTTGATACTGATAGGGCGATATTTGTGGGCGTGACGGTGATTTAAAATTTATTTAGGGTCAAAAATCCACTTCATTTGTAGCTCTAATGGAGTGGCAGTTGGTGCCGTTTATACTCTGCGTTTCGGCAGTTGGAAATTGTAACTCCAAATCCCAATCAATGTAATATCTCCCTTCTCCGAATCAAGCTGCACGTTTTGATACCATTTTTGTGGGGGGGGACACGCAGCGGTGCGAGCCGCATTAACGTAAGGTGACCAGATTTCCAAGACTGAATGTGGGGACATTTCTCGCTCGGTGATAACGTAAAAGCAAATTTATCAAAATAAAATGGAGAAACTGGGACAGTTACAGTTAACATATTTATTAACATTTAAACATTAAAGGCAAATATAAAAGCAGGAGTGTGTCTCTCCACAATGTAGTAATATTACTATTAATAATAATAATAATAAAAGTCATAGAAAACTAAAACTGTAAATATGGCTGCAAATTGTGTACATAGTTTGTAAGCGAGAATAAATGGTACCTTCTGTTAATGAACGAAAATAAATATAAATATAAATATTATATATTGATATATATGATATATAAATATCATATATTGATATATATGATAAATATATCATTTATAAATATATGATATATAAATATTAAATATAAATTCCCTTCTCACCCAGCGCGGGTGGTTCTTATCCTCTGAGCTCGGGTCCTCTACCAGAGGCCTGGGAGCTTGAGGGTCCTGCGCAGTATCTTGGCTGTGCCAAGGACTGCACATTTCTGGACTGAGATGTCTGATGTTGTTCCTGGGATCTGTTGTAGCCACTGCTCCAGTTTGGGGGTGACTGCCCCGAGGGCCCCGATGACCACAGGCACCACTGTGGTCTTCACCTTCCAGGCCCTCTCCAGTTCCTCCCTGAGGCCCTGGTATTTCTCCAGTTTCTCGTGCTCCTTTTTTTCCTGATGTTGCAATCGCTTGGTATTGCTACATCTACCACAACAGCTTTCCTCTGTTGTTTATCCACTATGACAATGTCTGGTTGGTTCGCCATTACCATTCTGTCTGTCTGGATCTGGAAGTCCCACAGGATCTTAGCTCTGGCATTCTCCACCACCTTGGGGGGTGTTTCCCACTTTGATCTCTCGGGGGTTTCCGTCCATATTCTGCACAGATGTTTCTGTACACTATGCCTGCCACTTGGTTATGTCGTTCCATGTATGCTTTCCCTGCCAGTATCTTGCACCCTGCTGTTATGTGCTGGACTGTCTCAGGGGCCTCCTTACACAACCTACACCTTGGGTCTTGTCTGGTGTGGTAGATCTGGGCCTCTATTGCTCTGGTGTTTAGGGCCTGTTCCTGGGCGGCCATGATGAGGGCCTCTGTGCTGTCCTTGAGCCCAGCTTTTTCCAGCCATTGGTAGGATTTACTGATATCAGCCACTTGGGTTATTTGCTGGTGGTACATCCCATGTAGGGGCTTGTCCTCCCATGATGGTATCTCTGGCACCTCAACCTCCGTTCCCTGTTGTCTGAGACATTCACTGAGCACATTGTCTGTTGAGGCTTTGTCCCTGATGTATTTATGGATCTTAGTTGTTTCGTCCTGGACAGTGGTTCTCACACTCACTAGTCCTCTGCCTAACTTCCTTGCGGCTCGTGTACAGTCTCAGGGTGCTGGATTTGGGATGGAACCCTCCATGCATTGTTAGTAGCTTTCTAGTCTTAATATCTGTGGCTTTTATCTGCTCCTTTGGCCAGCTAATTATTCCAGCAGGGTATCTGATTACTGGCAGGGCATAGCTGTTTATCGCACTGATTTTGTTCTTGCCATTGAGCTGGCTTCTCAGGACTTGCCTTATTCGTTGGAGGTATTTAGCTGTGGCTCCTTTCCTTGTGGCCTCATCGAGGTTTTCATTTGCTTGTGGTATACCTAGGTACCCCCGCTCCGGCCTACTGGCCACCGCGGGGGTACGAGCAACCGCCGCCCGCCAGCCACCACAGAAGCTCTCACGCAGTTTCCAGCACCTCCGCCTGCGCGGCACTGCGGAAGAAGCTGTTGCGCAGATTCCGCGCCCGTCCACCAGGCGGTACGCATTGATGCGTTCGGCGGTGCTCCCTGACGACGCACAAAAAAATGTGGTGCAGATTGTTGCATTTTGCGAGGAGATATAGCTGGTGGATTAACCTAGGGGGCGCAGTGGAGTCATATTACATTTCAATGCTGTTAGGCTCTTTAGAGGTCAACAAAGGTCATACATATCCAGTTTGGCGCCAGTCGGATGATCCATGTGTGATTTAGAGCCGATTTTATGCACACGGCGAAGGACTGCAGTTCGCCATTTCTACACCCCAATGCGGTTCGGTCAGCATCCACCATCCACAGAATTTATCATTTTATCGTTTTAAGTTAGTTTTCAGATGATGACACCCATATAAATGATAGAATAACAGTAAAATATACAGCAGAAAAAACAGGTGACTGCCTCTTAAAAGTGGGCGGGGCTAGGGTGTTGTCATCAAATGAGTTCAGGACTGTTCTATAGAGAGACATAGGAAGTCTGATGCAGCTGTGATCTTGCATTTGGAAGTTATTTAATTTTGACGTTTCATGGCGAATAGTCAATGTTTGACTCTAAACCACGCCCACATGCTTTGATGTTAACTACAACTGAGATCTAAATGCAGTGCAACTTCAACCTTATCTTAAAATCAGGAAAATTATAAAGTTTAAGATGTTCCAGTTTAATATAAGTAAAGGGTCCTTTGAAAATTGCTAGGTGGCGCTATTGAGCCGTTGGTGTGATTTTTGCGATGACCTTACAATACGAAATTTTGAAACTCCCTTGACGCATCCGCCTAGTTTGGTGAGTTTTTGAATATGATAAAGCCTTCAAAAAAGGTCCCTTTTTAGGGGGGCAGAATAATAAACAGTACAAAAACAATAGGCCTTCGCAGCGCTTAGCTGCTCGGGCCTGATAATTAACCTGAAATAAAACAGGAATTTAGTAAACCAACTTCAGCACATTGACTTTTGCGAAATTGTGGTTTACATTCCAGATCACTTGGCCTCTTTCCCAGAAGGTCAAACATTGCATGTCTTCCACAGCTGCAGAGTCCATTGTCCAAAATGAGTGCTGGCCCACAAGTCCAGGTTCAGCTGTTTTAGTCGTCAGGTTCAATCAGTACCATCGGCTTGCTTTTCCTGTCATGGGAAAGTGGCTGTCGCCACTTGCAAACAAGAGAGGGAAGGATACCCAGAATGCTCTTGTGCACCATACAGCTGCCAGTAAATGAGCAATGGGAAATGTTCAGCCCCCCCAAAAAACACTTTCCCCTACATACCATCTAAAAAGAGCTCACATTCCCTGGCATCCATGCAGGATGGCTCAAAGTTTTGACCTTTAAAGGACCAATGGAGGGGAATTTAAAGTTTCCTAAGCCTTGAGCATGTGGAAACACTGCCATAGGACTTAAAGCCAGCTCATTAGATAAATCTGGAAGCCAGAGAATTTCCATTTGAACATCTTAGAACGTGACCTTGATTAAGACTCAATGACAAAAAGAGACATTTGACAAATTCTCAAGCTTTTATTCACAAAATCCCCCACAAGAGTTTCAAACAAAACCCCATGGAGGCATCAAGATGAGGGCAACAAGATACAAAAAGCAAACTTTGGCAACAATTGTACAGAGAGCAGAACATGCCATTTCAGTTTGGGAGCACGCTCATGGAACTGAAGCCGGTCGTCCAGCGTCGTTACTCCTTCACGTACGTCCTCACAGCCACAACATCTCCCATTATGCATTTCTGTGGAGGGAACGCAGACAAGGTTATCTGGAGCAAGTCTTTAGCAAGCCATGCAGAAGGTGATGTCAAGGAAGCGAGTGAGGGAAAACGAGATTTAGTACAAATCCATCATTTCAGCATTTAAAAAAAAAAAAAAAAGGGGGGTGGCTTGTTAAATACTAAAGGACAAGCTGAGCCAAACCTGCCCATAATATACATGGAAACAGAAATTAAAAACAAAAAGGACAAGATTCAGTGACTCAGTTATTCCACATTGTCCAAGAATATAAAAAGCAATCCCATCTGAACTCCAGCCATTTCTCTACACCATGCAGTTTGCAGGCCTTCATTGGCTTCAAAAAAGAAAACGCGCGCGCACACACACTTACCGCCACGAGTTTGCCATCAGAGATCTCCCTTTCGATGTTGGTTTCTTTACCATCCCAACTCTGTTTCTGAATAAGCTTGCCGTTGTCCAGACTAACCACAGACTGCAGGGCGGAGAAGGAGGGAGATTTAGTACAAATCTCCAGCATTGGGTTTAAAAAATAAAAAAATAAGAAAAGACAAAAGCTGCAAGTTGTGACCCCTTCCAAATCCAAACGTTGAAATCATTAAGACCCAAACAAACACACTAACTAACTAACTAACTAACCCTCGTCTTCCGGTCATCAGCCGTCGTCTCGTCGAAAGGCTCGTTCAGCTTGAACTTGACCTCGGTCGTTTTGAAGGCGCTCTGAGATTTCATGCAGATCATCCCCTGGTCGTCCACGCTCATCACGAAGTTGGGCTTGGTTCGGTTCCCCACCTGCCGGGTGGCGAAGCCCACACCTGCAGCACGGTTAGGAGAAACGTGAAGGACTGCAATTTGAGGAGGGAGGATTCATAGAGAACCGCACTCTGCGTCACTTAATAAAGGGCTCACCCAGTGCCTTCATGTAGTCATCGAAGTTCTCGCTGGAAATCATCTTCCACGTTCCCACAAACTGGTCAACCATTGTCGCAGTCCTTTGGTGCGATTGTCCTCCACAAGAAACGGGAAACTTTCTCTGACCAGTGTGTTGAACTGGTCCGGGCCAGTGAGTGCTTTTAAAGGGCCAGCTCGCTTTTTCTCTCTCTCTCTCTCTCTCTCCCGTAAACGCACGTGAAGCCAATCGCATCCTTCTATGTCACAACACAAGTCAGATATTTAAATAATTTAAGTCCCGCCTCCATAATCCTAACCTTTCACTTATTAAATCTGTTTTGTTTTTTTGGGTTTTTTTTGTCATAATCTATATATATATATATATATATATATATATATATATATGTAAATAAATCTGGAGGAATTCAACAGTGCAAGAATTTAATGCTGCAGCATGTTTTCAAGTTAAATCTGAAGTGAGTTCAAACTAGAGAATGTGAGAATCTTAAAGTGGGGAATAATACCTGCTCACTCATATTAGGCCAATATTGACCACCAGAAAACATGTGTGGAGAAATCAAACAAAACAAGACGCAGGCGACGAATGGGAGCGAGAGAGCGGCTCGCATTGAGAAGCAAGAAAATGTGTTTCAAAAGTTTAGTGGGAAGTGAAAGTCGCCACCAGGGCAAATGTCATTCATGCTTGTTTATTTTGTGCGTTGCAATCTGATTGACCAGAGCCAAGACATATTAATCTGGAGTAAACAAACAAATTCAGTGGATTTGGCTGTCATCAATGGATGGACAGCCAAATGGATGAAAGGATGAACATTCATGCAAATGAAAGGCAAACGTATAAAAATCTATTGAAAATGGTTAACCTGATCTTATATTTATGCCTCGCATATGATAAGTTGTGTTAGTTTCTCTTGGACTGCTTTTATTTATTTTGGTTAATTTTTATAAAAGTCCGGCTGTGTCTAAAAACGTTAGCTTGAACTGACTGTACTTATTACACCCAGCTTTGTTACTCAAAACAATTTTAACGTTTTTTTAATTGGTTTGTCGCGTTTACAAAAAAGTATATCTGAGGTACTGAGTTAAAACAAAATTCACAACAAGCGCTAAGCAATTCTACATAACTTACAAAAAGAGTCATATTTAGCTAAACATATTGTTTTATTGTACATTTCCAAGATTACACACACATATAAATACAGAGATATTCAAACAGGTGGTCATTTCTTGGCTCCGGCTTTGGTCTGCGGGTCCTTGTCTTTGCAGCGGGACTGAAATGCGCTCAGCATCTCACGGCAAGTCAACCTTTCCCCCTTCATCACCAGCCTCTCTCCGTCCACTGCGGTTCCAAAAAAAAAAAAACCAGAAGACACAATGAGATGACTCAGAGGAGGCGGCACTGTGTGAGGAGTGAAACACAGGGAACGTTAACTCTGAGCAAATGTCAAGCACCACAAAGAGACTCTGCTGACCTACGCCAAATATTTGTGGACTATAGGGCAGAAACGTGCCGAAGCTCACGCTCATCAAACCGCCGGGAGCTAAATGAGATAAAACGTGAATGAAAAAAAAAAAAAAAAAGTGTTTGTTACTGAAGACAAATTAAGTCTTCTTAACCTGCCCTCCAATAGAAACTTGGATCTATTCAGAATTTTTAATACAAGGCCTTGGACTCAGATCCAGGCATGTGAGACAAAAAAAACAACAACCCATAATACCCTGGAACAGTCTGAATGTCTTTTCTGACATTCATTGAATACATAATATTAATTCAGATGCAAACAGACAAGAAAAACTGAACAAAAAAGAGCTTTCAGTAAATATAACAAGAGCACAATTTCTCGTGAGAAATAAATAAGGACGTCCATAAATTTATTCACATCTACTTCAGCTACAATTACAAATAGGCATAAATCTGCTGCTTCACATTACAGAAAACAGACGAAGGTCGTTTAGAACCGGCGATCCGAGGAAGTCCTCACGGAGAGCAGGCTGAAAGTTGTTGAAAAGAAGTCTTCAAAAGCAATAAAATGTCGTCACAAAACATAGAGCATGCTGTTGTCGCATGCCTCTACCTGCTTGGGAACTGAACTACTGCAGCTCTACGTCACTAGGAAGCCTTCACTGTGATACAAAATGCTAGAGCGAGAGTTCTGATGAAGATCAGTAAGGACTTCTCAAATTTTAGCTTCTCTGCATTGGTTGCCCGAGAAATACATGAAATAACTTTAATTCTTCCTCTTAAATATAACATTTAATCGCTTCATTTGTTCCCAATAGGCCAGTTTGTTTTTAGCTCTTCTTGTTAAAGGGGAGAGTTTCCTCTCCACTGTCACCACATGCTTGTTCAAGATGAACCAGTGGTGCAAAGTTAAGGTCAATGCAAAAGGCTGGACTTTGTTACGTAGATAATTTTAGAACAAATGGTATTGAATAATCCGCTTAACTGTATTGTCTGATTGGGTTGTCTTGGAATAAACTGATTTGAACTTAATAAATTCTATGTCTAATTAGACGATATAATCGTAACTTTATTAGACTCTCAATCTTCTATGATGTTCCTTCTGTTGAGCAGTAGAACATTACCCAACAGATCATATATTCATATTGACCAGTTCATATTCAACAGGTACTCATTGAAAGAACAGCTAAGCTGCACATGACCCGATTTCTTACCATACGTTACGTCGATTACTGGTTCCGACTTGTCGTGTTTCACCACAGAAATCACCTCACAGTTCATGTTGGTGGAGCGGGCCTTATCTGAACCCACCAGAGCCAGAAACTCTCTGAAAAGACAAGCAGACGTCGGGGGTCTTTGAGTCCTCCACAGCAAGACTACATGTGCAAAGTGTTCTTGCTCTGGTGCATTAAACCTGAACAGTATCAATGTTTCCCAACCCTGGTCCTCAAGGCAAAATCTGAATGTTTCGTACCATTTCCTCTGAGCCTTATTGGAGTAGTTTCAGAGAAAACCATCAGGTAATAGGAGACTTTTTTTAAACTACTAAGGAAGGAAAATTGAATGTGGAAAAACTGCACAAAAAAATCTAGACTTATTTATTACATCTATTGAAAGGACAAACTTTATCTTTGAGAAATCACTTCATGACTTGAATTTTACAGCCGAGTAATAAGTATTTTTGCTTTCGAGCTGCTGACTGTGAACCAGCAGCGACATGCAGGTGCATTAAACAATTCATAAAAAGGACAGCTTCCGCTTTTCAACCCTTTGGAACAGCGACGGGCAAATCCTGGTTCTTGATACTCTTCGTGAGCATCTGCTATTTTCTCACTAACAACAACAAACCTGCCATTATCACACAACATTTGTGAGACGACGTCATCACAACACAACAATCAAGCTGAGCGAAGGTTCCTCACCTTGTTGAGCGGACATTGGACTCGAACGGACAAAACTGAATGGTTATTTTCTTCACAGCTTTCAATAACACGGCAGTTTTACTGGTGGCCGCCATGTTTTCTGCAATGGCGACCTCCTCCCTCGACAGGAAGTGAAGCTTCTAGTTGAAACCACTAGAGGGCGGCAGAGAATGGGGAATCTTGCAAAGTGAATATTTCCCACTTTGGGTCTATAATATAATATAATATAATATAATATAATATAATATAATATAATATAATATAATATAATATAATATAATATAATATAATATAACTTTTTTTAAACTGTAACTGCTGACTAATTTGTGTCCTATCTCCTCCTCAGGTATGATGCCATTTTTGTTTCCTTTACAACACATATATTCACTCATGCCTACTATGCACCACTTATTTCACTCAGTGGTGCATGACATTTTGATTTCTAAGTTAATTTGAATAAAATAAATCAATCTTTTAGGTTTTTTAATATCCATCCATCCATCCATTTTCCGTCACCCTTCTCCCTAACGGGGTCGGGAGTTGCTGGTGCCTATCTCCAGCTGCGTTTCGGGTGAGAGGCGGGGTACACCCTGGACAGGTCGCCAGTCTGTCGCAGGGCAACACAGAGACAAACAACCATGCACACACACACTCACACCTAGGGAGAATTTGGGAAGGCCAATTAACCTGACAGTCATGTTTTTGGACTGTGGGAGGAAGCCGCATGCACAGGGAGAACATGCGCATGCACAGGGAGAACATGCAAACCCGTGCAGAAAGACCCCGGGCCGGGAATCGAACCCAGGACCTTCTTGCTGCAAGGCAACAGCGCTATCCACTGCGCCACTGTGCAGCCCGGTTTTTTTATATATATGTGGTTAATTTTTCAGTGGCCTTTGAACCACAACAACAATCCCAAAAGACTGGCAGCAGTGCCTGACTCAATATTAATAGTTTGTGGTTATAATATCTCACAGAGTTTGTAGAGTTTTGCAAAATAGTTCAAATTCAGGTTTGTTTGATTTGATTTGATTTTTTTTACTTATTTCAGCTCACCTGTTTTCACTGCACAACTCCAAATTCCATAAAGACAAATGTGATTTATGTCTTTGATGATACTGATGGTTTCAGTAAAGTGCAATTTTGTCTTCCACATACAATCAATTTACAGTTCAGTTCCTAAAGACTTTTCTCAATTCTTTTACAACTCACAATTTGCAAAGTAGACACTGATAGACATGCATTTATTTTTCCCATAGACAACCAGCAGCTTCTTACTTAAATTCAAGCAGAAACCTAGAGCAGACCATGCTGCTCCAATTCATGCATATGCAACCAGCACCAATTGAATACATGCCCAAATATTCACTTAGTTTTAAAGAGAGCATTAAAAACCAGAATTAAGGGGTGGCTGATGAGGTGCAGTGCTCATGGCAGAAACAAAAGAAATGTGGAAGTATTTTTTTCCTTCCAACTGTTTTCTTCTTCCATACTTACCCAGACCTATGATTTTTAAAACTTATAATTTATTTTGCATCCAGACTTTTCCGTATTTCATTTGAGCTCTGTCAAATCTTTTTTCTGGCATTATTTGGGCAAAATGTTGATTTAAAATACAAAATGATACTGATGGAAAAAGCAGAGTTTTGTCCCTGGTTGTACGCCAAAACCCATTAAAGGAAAGCCCAGAGGCAAACCGACTGTGACTCTTTGCTGCTATCATCTCCTTTTGGCAGAACCGAATCACATTAGAGGGCAAACGAGCCACAGAGGGGGGGCGAAAAGGCATTAAGGGTTTTAATGCTGTCAGGAATTGAGTCAACAAAGGAGGTGCTGCTCTCCAGACGGACATAGATCCACATCTCATAATCAAAAAGACACGAGCAATGCACTGCCTGCAAACAGATTTGAAAAAGACACACTAATCAGTTCCTTGCATGTTTGGATTTGCATTGTTGGCCTTTTGTTTTCTTTTTCTACACATGACTACAGTAAATGTAATCTCAACCTCATCCATGACCTAAGAATGACTCTTAGATGATCATATCTTTCGTTTCTCATAAATGATCTTGTGTTGTGATAGATGACCCAACTTGTCTTCCCATTTAACATTGTTCACCATTGCATTTACACTTCCTGAAACTCTCCTGGCTGTTTGGGGGATATTTTTAGATCCCCTTGTTTTTCAGGACGTGCAAGGAGCAAATGTGTTATTCTCAGCTGAGCACAGCCCAGCTTTACACAATTTGTCCCCGACTTTAACATGCTTCGAGTCTCTTTCCTGAGCGGCCAGCAGTCCGAGCTGGCCTCTGACAGCCGCGGGACTCTAAATTTAGACATAAGGCTACTGAAAGGCAGAAGCATTTCCTCTACACACCCCACATGCGCCACACACACACACATGCAAACAGCGAGCTGTTGTAGGAAATGTACTCTTTGCGCAGGCAGTAAGAAAGTGGGGGAGAGGCTGCTGAGAAACAATGAATGCACAAGGGAATGTTTGACCTGAAAGGAAAGCAACTTATTGTCTTGGTGTAGAATTTCATCCATCACGGTCTCAGTCTGAGCTTAAAGATTTGCGTTTAATGGAATGAAAAGCATCAAACAGTTTTCTTCTTGTGCGTGTCACTGATATTCCTGGGAATTATTGCAAAAAGAATAAAGGTTACAACTCTCTCTCTTTGTTTTACTGTAAAATACATTAGCTTTTCCTAGTAGTTATTCTCTCTTCGGGTTAAATCAGGAATGCAGCTGCACTGTTGACACTAATAGTCTAAACCCAGGTGTTTCACGTAGAAATACCACAACCAGAATAGGTGCGAACCCCTGGAGAGCTCGGCTGTAATGTTGCTGTTCTGCCTTTATTATGTTCATCACTCAAGTGTCTGCTTCTTTTGAATCACAAGGGATTTCCTGCAAGTATGCATCCACAAAAGACTGAAGTACATGTAATCTCTTTATCTGTCTCTCTAACACTTTGTAATGTAATTTCACATGGACTCCATTAATCATAGAACGCATAAATCTATAAAAATACTGAAAAGCTACCAGGTTCCTGGAGGCAACCTCTCATGTATAAGCGATTGAAATAAAATTTGCAGAAATCCCTCCAGGTATGCTATTTTTCAACAACAACAAAAAAAAAAACACACCTGTACAATGAAAAGTTGAATGAAACCCAGCTAATGCTGTCTAATCAGGTTCAGGTTTGGGTTCAGGTTTACATAAATGCCAAAAAGGTAAATAATGTCACAGCAAGTAAAAACTTTTTCTTTTCTTTTTTTTAATACATAAAAAACAAAAAACAATCAAAGTATTAAAAATGAGGGATAAGACAGTGTGCCCACACAACATCAATAGCAGGCCAGACAACATAGGGATAGTGCCAACAGTGTGTATTGTTGTCAGCTAATAATTACTACCAACACCATTAACATATGTGCAATAAACAAAATAGAAATCAGGATATCAACCATCCAGTCAGACACAATTCCTCCTGGATTAAAAAGTGATATTGCTGTAGGGATGAAGGAGTCTTTACCTATTAACTTTCATAGATAAAAGTTTGAGACAGAGGTCAGAAGGTTGAAATGCATAGAGTAAACATCTACTGTTTACTGTAGATGTTTACTGTACAGTAATGAGGAGTAAAACATACTCCTTAAAACCTTAAAACATCAGCCTGTGTGTAATTACTCTATGCATACCCATTAGTTTTTTATGTACTAAAATAATTGAACTTTTAACACTTTTCTGACTCATTGACTATTACTGTATAATCCATAACTTTTAATACAACATGTAAAGTCTTTATTGGCACAAAATCCATATTGATTTGGAGCTTTTAGTTCTCTGAAACATTAGTTTTGGCGCAAATTAATTAATAGTGCAACCAACAATTACAACAATTTTATACAAGAATTTCATACAATGATTGGATTTTTGTTTTATTGACACAAAGGCTGCTTTGTTGTGGAGAATTAGTTTTCTCTAATATCTATTTTTGTATTTTTCTTGCTAATATTTTATAATATATTTTCATTTAAATTTTGCTGTCTTCAAAAGGGCCCAAACGAGGACTGGGTTTACAAATGAACCCTTTGCTATAACACGTACGAAACAACGGTTTTTATATGCAACGTTTTAGTTAAATAAATTTAATGGGAACTGAATCAAATTGGATTGGGGCTGGGAAGCCAAAACCCAACTAAAACTCATAGCAAAATCTGTCTGAGCGCCGCCTCCATCCTACTACATTTCCCATGACTCTTTGCGCTTCAGCTTTTCGCCGCTCCTCCTCCCACCGGCGTTCCAGGCTGCAGCCTCTACAGCTGGCGGAGCGACCGCCGCACAGCGCGGCAGGCTGGACTGAACGGAGAAGCTCCTCGTCTCTATCGCCTTCCTGAAATGCGCTCGGGCTGCGCGGCGAGACACATCTCTACTTGTGGCCTCCACAAGCACAGAACCCCGCTGCTGTCCCTCTGCTCCTCCAAACGCAGCGCCGGAGGGGGGCGGGAGACTTTGAACCAGCAGCTCACTGAAGGAGCCCGGCCACTTTGGGACGCGGGCAGCCGCTGGACGCTCCTCGCGCCTCGGGTCTCTGGGTAAGCGCTCCTCTCCAAGCCTTCGCACGTGAGTGTGTAAAAGTTGTCATTTGTAAAGGGTCGGAGAATGTTGAGATATCTGTGAGGGTTTGTGGAAAAGTTGAGCCGCATACAGGCAGGCAGGCAGGCAGGGAGGCAGGCAGGCAGGCAGGGAGGGAGCGGCGCGGTGAAGTGACTGCGGCAGCCTTGGTGGTCGCGCTGAAAGAGGAATTGGAGAAATGGTGAGGGGAGAAACTTGTTGCCGGCTGGTCTTACATTTTAGTGTGAACTAATGGCACCAGGCATCGGCGTGAGACTTCTCGCTAACTGTCAGAAATCAGATGTGCTGCTGCTGATCAACTTCGTTTATGCTTTTAATCCGTCATTCAGGGCTATGTCAGCTGTGTTGAGCTCATTTTTGCAGAACAAACGTGGGAAGCCGTCAACATTTCTAATTTAATCCTCAATAGGTGCTTGCTTAACAAGATGCAAATCAACTTCCCTCATTCTTTTCGACTTTGTCTTGTTGTTACAGCTTTGCACACATGCACAAAGAAAACACTGATGTGTGTGAGTACTTGTATGTATCCATATGAAAAGCGAGTGCCTTTTCAGTGGCTGAACTAAATGACAACTTTTAGCAGTCAATTAATTTGCAATTAATTGAAAAAAAGAACTCTTTCACACTCTCTGCACAGTGGCGCAGTGGGTAGCGCTGTTGCCTTGCAGCAAGAAGGTCCTGGGTTCGATTCCCGGCCCGGGGTCTTTCTGCACGGTGTTTGCATGTTCTCCCTGTGCATGCGTGGGTTCTCTCCGGGTTCTCCGGCTTCCTCCCACAGTCCAAAAACATGACTGTCAGGTTAATTGGCCTTCCCAAATTCTCCCTAGGTGTGAGTGTGTGTGTGCATGGTTGTTTGTCCTGTTTGTCTCTCTGTGTTGCCCTGCGACAGACTGGCGACCTGTCCAGGGTGAACCCCGCCTCTCGCCCGGAACGCAGCTGGAGATAGGCACCAGCAACTCCCGACCCCGTTAGGGAGAAGGGTGACGGAAAATGGATGGATGGATGGAAGAACTCTTTCATAACCAGAATATGTTCTTAACATTCAAGCAATGAGAGAGAGAAAAAAAATCCCTCCTTGAAACGTTATAGGTAATTCCTGTAAGTCAGGTATAAAATATGAACCTCGAATGAGTTTAGTCAAATCAGTTGATTCTGGTGCATCTGAATAAATTAGTTTCTTCAGAAAAAATATTTCAGCTTTGCAGTTAAGAGTTAAACGTGTTACATGGACTTATTATTCCGAGTAACATTTCAAGCTGTAATTTTTGTTGTGATTATAGTTGCAGTCAATAAAACCAAAATATAAGTTCTCAGACAATTATAATGCTGGACAAGAATATTGTGAGACAACTGAAAAGTATGTCCATGTGTTGTGTAGCTCTTAGTGATTGGCGGGGCTCCTTTTGCCTGATTTTCTGCTTCAGTGCTGCGTAATCAGCCTTTCATTCTGGCGAGGTGTTCAAGAAGCCCACGTTGCTCAAAAAGCAGCGCTCATGTCTTGCTTCGTTGAGTCTCATCTCAACCTTTACAACACCAATATTGAGTATTTTATTTTTTTTACATGAAATAAAATACTCAAGATAAAAACCCAGTTGGATTTGCGCAGTTTTTTTTAACCACAGTTTTTTTTTAACCGCAGTTTTTCTTCCACTCAGTTTTCCAACACTTCTCTTAGATACAACCCACTTTGAACAGCAAACCTTTTGTGGCTCACCTTCCTGGTAATAATCTCTTGATGATGTAGGTCATAATGTGTCCGCAACCTAACATTTTATGTAAAATATGTATTTTCATTGGTACTTTGTAATATTCTCACATTTTTGGTATTTCATTAAATGCAAGTCACAATCACCCAGAACTGACAAAAACTATTAAAATACATCACTCTTAAAGTTAAATTGTAAAGAAATGTCACCGTTTGGGGGGGCTGAAACTGAACTACCAGATTATTTAGTTGATTTTAGAAAATTCTTCCTCTCTTCAGATAAATCCAAAAGGGTTTTTTCCATTGCAAAGTTTCACATTTCAAATGAAATTTTTGACAGGATGAAGCAGTGAACAGAGTGAACACCAGTCCCATGCACAAACAGCAGCTGTCGAGTCACTGACGGTAAGATGCGTCTGTAAAGGCTGAGTTTTATAAACATCCTAATTCACTCACAATGACATGAGTGACCTCTTTCCTCCACCTGATGTTGAAGCTGTCAGGCGTGCGTGCACGGCCGAACACGCCTCACTGTACTGCGTCCTGCATGGTCATGCAGATGAGAAACGCGCTCAATTCAACAACAAATCCACCCCTTCTGCTCACCTGCCAAATAAACCCCCCCTCTTTCACACTCTGGCGGTTCTCATTTATCTTATTCACACACGCTGGCACGCGCACATAGACACGCTAACAGAGCCAACAGAAGCCCCCCTCCTTCAGCTCCCGTTGATGTGCGCGGTTGTTGAATATGCTGGCAGAAACCCCGCAGCAGTCTGGCTGTCACACAAGTTGACATTCACTTCAGCAAACACAATTTGCACTTTGTTTTAGCTTCCCTTTGCATTCACAGCACTTCCTTGTGTGATATGCTAAACATTAATGACGTCTCCTCTTTCTGGTGGCATCTTTTGATGAAAACATGGTAAATGAGTAACAATTTCTGTCTAGAAGCGGGTTCGATCATTGTCTTTACATAAACGTACTTTTTTTTTTTTTTTTTTTTTCCTAATCACTGATTGACAGCAGCGATAAATGCCTTTCTGTATTTGAAACCCGGATTGAAGTCGGAAGGATTTAAATAAAAACATCTCAAGAGGCTCAATCCTGTGTTACTGTGCTGCTATGTGTGCATTGTGCAGAAGTGACAGAGAAGCTTTTGCGGCTTAAAACGCACACATCTCAGAAGGGTCAGCGCGGGAAATCTGCACATCGCTAAATCCCCGTCACCCTGTAAGCAACTGACTGCGTGGCGGCGAATGGCAAATGCTTTGTGACAGTTTGAACTCGCCGGTATTCATGGCGGACTGCTAATCCGGGAATTTGGATGGCGATCAGGGTGGGTGTTTGCAGCTGTTGTACAAAAAGTAAGAGATAAGTTGGAAGCAAATGAGGACAAGGGTGGGCTACTAAACCGTGTTTATTACAAGAGGAAAGAGCATTGAAACAAACACCCAGGTTAAAAGTCCGACTGTTAGATTAAATCTTATTAATAGATAATATGCAGTACAAATAGGGCAAGACGATAAATTGATTCTAATGATTATTTGAAGATTTAATTCTGTAGAAAATCTGGATTTTTTTATTTTTTTTTGTCACCAATGAACTCCTTGGGTTTCCGAAGGTCAGAGTGATGTATGTATGTAACACCCACATACATTTCTGCGCTCATTAAAATGTCTCCTCTGGATCTGGAGCGTCCCTTTTCTGAAAAGGATAAATCGTAATCGCTCCATCTCTGACTGCTTTGGCGGGCGGCGCTTCATCACTGGCTGTCGAGATGTCGTTTAGCAGACTACACACATTTCACAGTCACTTAGGCTTTAACAAGCAGGAACGCCATCCCCATCATTTGAAGGCAAACAGTGGAGCCGTGGCCCCAGATTTTACAATTACGCTGCACGCCCTGTTTGACACTCCTGTCCGTCGGAGGCGCGTACACCTGGGGGAATTAAAGCGAAGATTGAGTCTGGAGGAGGGCGCGTTGCTCTGACTAGCAATGAGACGTTAAATGTCCAGCTTCCTGTGCACTGAGCAGAATTCAATCATCAAAACAGAAAAGAAAACCACAGTGAATGGTCTGGGATGGAGTAAACAGGGGAGGTAATTATTTTCTTTTCATTAGTAAGCGTTTCCTGGTGGTTTTATTTATTTATTTATTTCTTTTGGTCAACAGATTCATCCTCTCTCCTCATGTAAGCAGTTTGATTGAAACTACACAAAATAAAGAGGAAACCTCTGAGTTAGTATTAGCGTTTTTAGTCTTGACATTCATTGAAATGTGGCCTATTTAAAGTGTGTGTGTGGTTGGTAACAGAAGAAAACATTTGCAGTCAGAGATACTTGTGCGGCTTCTGGCTGTGTAGCGAGGAGCACACTGTGACGCAACCGTTGGTGTTGCTGGGTGATCTCAAAGAAGGTTTTTGCTGGCCATTACTTTGCTTATCGCACTGCTAAAGCAACATAAAGGGTAAAGCTGCAGCTTCTCTGCTGGGACAAAACTTTTACTTTATCTAGAATAACATTCTTATCACTTTGAGTAGAAAGAAAGGCAACATTACTGTAACTCCATGAGCTCTTTGTTTAAATTTGCTGCGTGTGTTGTGAATGCTGGCTGCTTTACTCCCTAATGCTGTGTTGATGAGTTGCCTCCCTGCTCTGAGGTCCTCCTCGGAAACACAGACGTCCCTGCTACAGGGAGAGTCACGTGCCGGGAGAGTTATTTGTTGTGGCGTAATGAGGTTGAGCGGTGGTGGCTTTCTGGTTGTCGGAGAACCAAATGGTTCTCTGTTGAGAGCAAACCCTGATTTAGTGAAGGAACCTAATCTGTTTGCACTGTCTGATCCAATCCAGTATTTGCCTAAAATGGTCCCTAAAATATAAGCTAGAAATCCATTGATAAAGTTTGTTTTATTCTATTCTATTGATGCAACTAGTTTATCCACATGAACAAAAAAAAAAGAAAAAAAAAAGAGAGAGTTCTGAGTCAGAGTTGGTCATAATTACCGTAGTTGTTTTTTTTTGTTTTTTTTTATCTTCAAACTTAGAAATTCAGACTTATTACTGCAGAATGAAATGAATGAAACATTGCGTGGAACTCAACAGTAAGAGCTGATACACACCCACAGGGAAACTGTGCTTCGGGAGACCAAAAAGTTAATTTTTTAACGAATGGGTGCTAGAGTGTAAAAATGTGACTTTTTAAAATGGAGACTCTTCCAATCAGATGCAGAACCAGAACCATTACTAACATAATTTTTGAATAAAATATTAGGCTGTACCTATTATGGTTCATATGCTATTGTCCGTGTGTCTGCCCATCAGATTTTCACCCTTGAATTTGCAGCTAAATATGCTGCACACAACTCTAAATCAAGTGAGGGTTTCATAAAATGCACGAAAGCAAATGTTTCATGGATTTTAGTAAATCTTTGATTGTCCAGATGATGTTAAGCTTCGTTTAAACCTGTCTGCCTGTTCGGTTTGGCCTTCTTTGGATATATTTCAGAGCAGAGAGGCAAAGAATGCGGCAAATAAAGCTGGTGTTAAGAGAATTAATAACTAAGGACAGAACTTAGTCCAGCGAGATTCATTACTTCACACCACAGGGACAAAGAGCTTAAACAGACATCAGGAAGATTAACTGGATTACAGTAAGGTCATTATTTCATACTCTTAAAGCTTAATCTGTTAGGGATTTGTAAATTAGCCATCAGACTTGAGGTAGAAATATTTAGAATTGTAAAATAAACACAGTCATGTATTGCAGCACTAACAGAGCTCAGTATGCTATCTTTTAAGGAAAGGTAAAGAAAATGTCACAGTCACATAAATCTGACTTAGTTTCACTAAGGTGACATTGTTTGGTGAGATTTCTGGCTCTGATTTCGTCACTGAATGAAGCTGCTTTTCAGAACGTCAGATTTTTATGCCCCAAAAAGCTATTTAACAGCCGCAGCTTTTCTAAAATAAATTTAGCAGCTCTGCAGTTAGATGCTGATAAGATCATGCTTATGTTGTAATTAATAGCCTTGTAAATGCAGCGGAGGAAATGGACAAGAGCTGGAGCAATACAGTTGACAGCACATATGCACTTTATTGAATTTTGGAAACATTAAACGCATGCAAAAAAATAAAATAATTATGACGTGGCCACCATCCAGAAGAGCTTCCACAGTCAGTTGATAGTCTGGTAGACTCAGTTTGATTGTTGACTAAAATCGCAGCATTTGTTACATTTTCAGCTGGTGTGGTTCACTTTCACACTGCATTCAAAGAAAGCCTTTTGAGTGCAGAATCAAATTGAGAGTTTGAGTTTTTTAATTCCTAATTTTGTTTCATTTACACACAAATTATTCTACCTCAGAACTGAATGCAGAAATTATAAAATACACTTTATCTTTGGGGATCATATTTTCTCCAAATCATTGGTCCATATATATAATTGTTTTTACCGTAGGCCGCTTCAGATAGATTGTAGTTATTGTTTATTCTGAGCTCAAAAGTGCAGCTATACTTCTTTACCTCTTATTTAAATCTATAATTTTGTTATATAAAGTCTCCAATTCCAGATTGAGAAATAATTTGATGCTGGTGAAGAAAGAAGCATAAATCTTCTGCAGCCCTCCAAAAAAAAAAAGATAGTTTTCTGTGGTAATTTAGTGCTTTTGTCCAAATCTTTTAAAGTTTAGAAGCTTCTGGAAATAAAAATGAGACCATAATTTTGCGCTTGGTATTGATATGAAACCTGATATTGATTTGCATTGTCTGAGTTATCGTTGCTTCTTCTCTTTTGCTCCTCAAAAGCAGTAAACCTCATGAAATAGATTTTAATTTGCTTCTCTCTTTCTGAAGGGAATTTTTTTTCTGTTTTGTTTTGTTTTTGCTCGTCCTGTCTATTGAAGGTAAACGAATCACATAGCAGCAGATGGGTGTTTATTTGACTCTTTCATTTTTGCCTGCTTCAGGAAATCCTTTCAACTGTAAATGTAAAGCAGGGAAATTACCTAATGTTGAGCTGAGTCAAAAGTAATATAGTTAATCAGTGGCAGGGCAAATGACATAATCTGAATATGAGAAAAATCTATCAAAATATTTGATTTAAATGCCTAACTTGGCAAAGTTTATAAGGTTTTAGCATTAACTGCACCAGTTAGGCTTTCGTAAAGCAAATCTGAAGCACTTTCTAAGTTTATCACATTTTAATCTCCTGCCTGTTTGTGTGGTTAAAATGCTGTTCCTACATTTTTAAAATCTTTTTTCTGAGTTTCCAGGGGAAATGTGAGAGTGATAGATGGTTTTTCAAGAGAAAAGAGAAGCTGGCACTCCCCTCCCACACTTGTTGCTGTGCACTGCTACTCAGCTGGTACAGGGAGAAAAGGACCTGTGACTTGCTGTCATTCTGTATTGAGAACCAGGCTGTTTCTATAGATGTTCAATATCACTGCAATCTAACGGCTCCTGCATACTCAGGCGTACACATTCTGTGAGCTGCATTGACGGCTGCGGTGTCGTAGTCGAGCATACCGATGGCCGACATTTCTTGTGACAAATTCCTTCATTTCCCACAATCCAAATGGATACTATATGAGGTTTGATGAGCTGGTTCGGTGCCTAATTTCTTCTTCATCAATTGCACAACTGTTACAGCGACATAAAGTTGCACTGTGTGTCTGTGCGACTGGTTGTGACGACTCTAAACCTCTTTAATTCTGTGTCGCAGACTAAACGGTTAAAAATATGAACACTGTTTACTGCTTAAGTGGCCATAAAAACTAACATTTGTCCGGATATCTGCTTTGTGTCTATTTTAAGTCAAGTACACACGGGTCTCCGCAGAGTGAAGTACGCTCAAATGTGAGGGAGCCTTAAGATATCAACTTAAGAAATTAGTTCTGCTTTAATTAGAAACCAAAAAGTTTGTAGTCATGACAGTAACACCTCTGATCATTAAAATTTTGGGGTCAAAAAGTTCTAAAATGTATTTATTTATTTTATGTATTTATGTAGTTTTTGTTTTAAAAGGAAGCCAATAAAAATTGCTCGAGGGTAACAGCAGAAAAAAGAAACATTGCACAACCTTTTCATTGTTTTCATGATGTGTTTTTCTGATATTGAACACATTCCTTACGTGTTTTAGAAGAAGCAACTTGTAACAACCTTTTCAGCTAGGCTTATTATATCAGCTTGTCAACCTCTGGAGCTCAACGTGTTGGATGTGTACAAACACCCAGCAATGAAGTGGAACTTGTTCTTCCTGACGTACAGTGGTTGGAATCCTGCCTGGTCATGCCCAGTGATGCACTACCAGCCAAAAAACAAACAAAACATAGCAGAAAACATGCAATCGCATACCAAAAACACAAGTGCTTCAAATAAATGAACCCACGCAGGTAAATTAAAGCATTTCGAACACACACTGCAGGTGGTTCTTAGCAGCTTCCTCTGAATATTTGGGTTTGCATAATTCCAGTTCGACTCTGTGCTGTGAAGCAGTAAATACTTCCCTTAGTGCTGCGTAGAGGAAGATCGACATAATTACTGTATGTAGAACAACTGAACATTTTGAAAACAATTCACAAAACTCTGCTACAAGGAAGCTTTAGAGGGAAATCTGAGTTCCTATTTCTAGAAATTGTACTTAGCAGAACTTATGCTATAAAATGTGACCAGTAGATGGTTATGACTTGCATAATATGTTACTGTGAAAGGTCATTTACCATGCAAGGTTATTTGTTATATGTGTCTAAAGCTTAACTGGAATTATTATTAATGTAGTTGACAGATCTATCACCATGACAACACTAACTTGCTCTCATGTGGTGTTCGTGCGATTTAAGCTTCGAAACAACTTTTACAGGAAGAGTCTCTTGATGTTTCCTTATGAGGGAAACATCTAATTTTAATCTCATTTTATTTCCAACAAACTGGTTGTCGCCAGCTGACTCTGAGCTACGCCAACAATCTCTAGTTTTAACAGCAGACATCTGACTGAGATTTCTGTCAGTGTACAAAGTTATCGGAATGTCACGTAAAGAAAACTAAAACAAGAACAGTGTGAAAGAGAAACTGATGCTAATGTAAATGCAGAGATGTGAGGAGAGAAACTGCAATTAAATTGAACAAAAGAATTACAATTACAAACTTTTTTCTTTCCATATATTTCAACGCACTGAAGAATACATTAACATCACTCACATAAAGAGAGTGCGTATTTAAATAATAAAAAATTAAATAATGTAACGTTGATGTAAAGTTGTGACATAATAAAACAGTTTGCACTGTGTAACTACTGAGTTAAACATTGCCACGTATATCTAGTCATTTTCAGGTTATTTAATTCCATTTTCAGGTAATTAAGATATCAAAAGGTGTCTGATAAAGGAGATTCACTGGGAAGGATATTCTAAATAACTGAACATGACTAAATAGAAAAAAAAACTTTCCTGTCCTATATGTATTGCCTTTTATTATTTTTACATGTTTTTTGAATAGGAAAAAATATAATTGATGGCTTTTTGGAAACATAATGGATTATGAAATACTATGAAGGCGCACTAAAAGGTTTCTTGATTTCCATCGTTTAAATTGATGGTGTGAGGGTGATTTTACTTTTTCTGTAGGTTTTTAGTAAATGCCCTAAACTTCCTGAACACTCTTTACATTTATTGAAGTGTTTGTAACTTCAAGCTTCCTTAGCTTGCTTTTTTTTTAAGCAGGGTTACCTGGAGATATGTTTACTTCTTCGTCCTCAAGTCAAGCAGTGTGTGCAGGACAGGGTGGAGAACCCACAACATCCTCTGTGTAACAAGTCAAATGGAAAGTGTGGTTCTTACACCGACACGTTTAACACTTTTAATAGCTGGGATGAGCTTGTTGTGTTGCATGTGTGACCAAAACATGAGCAAGTGATGACTAAATGTTTAGTTGGATAAAGAGGAGTGGGGATGGAGGAGTGAAACCAGGGGAGACAATGCATCGACAATTGCCTGGAGTGTCCTTGTCGCCTTCATGCAAAGATTTGCTGGTGCAGCAGTTGTACTTGCAGTTGTACTCTGCTGGGATTAGATGCTATAATGTCATCCGAGGGAAGGATCCTCATTTTAAACACTGCTCAGAGGACAGACACACACATTTCCCTTCATGCATTTAAAGCACAGGCGTGTACTCACAGGTCCGCTTGCAAATCTTTTGCACTTCCAACAAGCCTCGTCTATATATGCTCTACAAAATGGCTTGTTCTGTTTTTGGAAAGAAGTTCTGTTTCTTGTTGATTCATTGTCTCTTTGACTCCAAGCTGGACTAAACTCTGTGTTGTTCTGTGTTTGCAGGATGGTCTTCGTCTTTATCTGCAGTTCTATGTTTCAGCAAACATTTTGCTCTGAAAAACCAGTAAGCAGTTTTTAATGTATTGATTGTTTTTTAAAGCAAGGGGAATGTTTAATTCTCAGCATAAAACTATGATCCTCAGTTTTATGCTTTTGTATATGGAATCGTGAACTGATCTGCAAATGACTTCACTAGCAAAAATTTAGGGCGTAGTCATTCAGGCCTGTGAATGTGAACCTGCAACTGATCTGACTTTTAGGAAATAGTTTCCAAGTCAACCTTTGCTAATTCTTAAGAGGTTTTGTTTTGGTGAGGCTTTTTGAGTTTTAGTGTCCCATTTACTGTCTTGAGAATTGGGCTGGTGCAATCTACCACTGCTCTAGCCTGTCAACTTCAAGTTTTAATATGCTGGAAATTCAGAAATTGAAAAATATTTTGCTACTGTTGCAATTTTTAAATCTCTGATGTCATTAAGGCTGATTATTCTCTGTAAAGCTGAGACACTTTCTGAAATACAAATATTTATTGTTAAAAGTCCAAGAAATCCTCCTTCCTTCACATTCCGATTCTTAGTTTGAGTCTTTACCACGTTCAGATGCATAAATGGATTCAGTCGCTGTCATTTGTTTGATTTACTATTTTTGTTAATCAGCATTTACATGTAACCTAATAAATTGGCCAGTGAGTGCATAAGCCAATATAATTTCACTCAATCAAATTCTAGTCAGTTAGACTTCAATCCATTTGTGAACCTGTTCCTCTGCTTTTCTACTAATAAAGTGTACTTGTAAATATGACGTGCAGATCAACAAAATATATAGTGAAATATTTCATCATCGGGTTCATGTGGTGCTCCGGTTTTTATTTATATGGGCCTTTAATCAAAGCCCAGCATGACTGCATGTCAGTGGGTCCATCTGTGTTGGATGCAGCCTCCAGCCATGGCGGTTGCTGCGTAGTTTCTGTGGTGAGCGTCATGCGCTTGGAGAGAAATAACAGTTTATATCTGAGCTGAAACAGGGTTATCTGGGACTTTGGGAGGAGATGATACTCAAAGGTGAGGCTGTTTATTGGTTCTCTGCTCGCTCCCTCAAAAAAAAAAAAAAAAAGATTCTTGCTTATTATTCCACATGAACTGCACGTAGCCATACGTGCAAGTGAAGGTGTTGTAGGGATTTTCTGTGCTTCAGTTTGGTTGTTTCCTCCCTTTATGTGTTATCAGATGATGGATGGAGAGGCAGATGATCGGTTGCCATCCATCATAAAGAACCTCCGGCTGGCTGACACCATTTTCCATCTTCTCTCTGTATTTCTCATTTTCCTTCCCCGTTTTTCCTTTTTTTTTTCTCCTGCTGTTTCTTAGGCGTGTTTCACATTTTTCTCTCACTTTGTCCACTTTCTATTCCTCTTTTGCCATTTGTCACATGTTTCTCAAAGTATACCCTTCCCTTTTGCCACCCCACTGTTTATAACTCGCTCTAGTTTTTAAAAAAAATGTCTGCTGTTCAAAGACAAGTTTGTCCTGCTCGTAATTAAAGCGTACCTCCCTCTTCCCTTTTCCCAAGCAGGCTCACAATAGGAAATGCCCCTGTTATCTCGTCGAGTACCAGCGTATTAATTTAAGCCAAAGGCAAACAAGGTGTGGATACGTGCTCTACTGTGTCCTTGCTCCGATAAAGCACACGCAGGCTGGTTTTTACACAGAGTCCACCTCTTCAGGCTGTTTTTTCCTCTGCAGTTTGAGTTCATTATGCTGGTTGCAGCACAAGAAAGTCAAGAACAGATAAGCCAGAAAGCAGAAGTGAAAACTGCAGGAAGGGAAAGGCAGAGCTTTTCTGGGCCCTTATGGACATTTCTGTCGTTAGCTAAACCTACATCTTACTGTACATGCTAATTCAGGAGAGATCTGACTTGGTAAACAGTAGGCCATCTCTGTAGCTTAATTCAACCACATATGAACAAAGAAAATACCATAAAATGCAAAATGTAGATGTTGATTCAGTACTTTAAAGTTTATCTTTATCTGTCTGAAGATTTTCAGTCAGGATGGGAAGTTTGAATCCAACATTTCATTAGTTTTGATTCATTGTTTTTCATATTTCCAGGTTTACTCTAGATCACTGTGATGTGATTTCGTTAAAAATAATAGCGGACACAGAGACGGCTTTACATTTGCTACAAAATAATTTGACATAGAGAGGTATTTCTGTTTTTATGAATAACCCAGTCATAACCCAGTCAACTAACACTTGGTTATGGCTCCTTTTTATTTAATTGCAGCATTCCTTACATTTACCTGGCAAAGTTTGAAGAATCTGCATGACAACAGTCTCCATAGACTGTGTGTTTTGGCTTGTTGGCAGTCCTTTTCAGGTGATGCAACAGATGTTCTGTTTTTTGTCTGGACTCTTAGGCCACAACAAAACTTTAATTTTATTCCAAAAAACCCTTTGTTTGGTCAGTGTTGATACTTGCCTGCAATCGCTGCTAAGATCTGATGAAAGATGGTCTTGAGGCTACTAAGAGGAGGATAATATACTGAAAAATTAGATGCAGGGAATTCTGGAGCGTTTTTGTTTCTTCTCTACACGAGACAAACATTTGTACATCCTGCAAATGTCTAAATTAAGGAGTAGGGCTCCAACGTAGGAGTTTGTTATTGTGTGTCATGGCGATGAAACCAAACCTGAATTATTGTGCCAAATTTCAAACGTAGTTGGCACGAGATAAATGCCGCACATCAACAAACGTTCACCATTCAGTGCTGGCAGCACCGTGGTTTGAGATTACTTTTCTCCAGGTGGAACTGGTGTTGTTAATGAAGATGAGTGAAATTAACATGTCTTTTTATGAGTTACAAAAAAACATCTTGCAACAAGGCAGCCTTTTGGGGCAGGTTTTACAGTGAGGATGAAAGTTGAAGCAGAGTAAGGTGGAAACGGCAAAGGTTTATTCTTCCAGAACGCAGCATCAAGAACAATGCATCTCAGTTTACCAATTTCCACCTATATTAATAATAAAAAATTTTTTTTTACCAAATAACACATTTACTATTTACTTTTTATAAGTACTTTATGTCTTATCCTTATATAATAAGACTATTATGAAACCCAAACATTTCCCCCTCCCACTTTTCCATGGCCTCTCCTGAATCCTAGAAATGGTGTCTGGACCCTGCATTTGTCCAAAACATCCTGAAGATCACACAGAAAAGACAGCCACTCCATCGTAGCACCTCCACACTTTAGAGATTATGCACAAACATTTGCTCAAGTTTTACCCACCAGTAGCTCCTTGCTCCGAGTAACAATTGTCCTCCTTTCACAGGGATAAATATACTTAAAACGTCTTGTGTGCAAATTGTTATTGATGTGCAAATCTATGCTTAAGGTGCAGTGCTAAATGAAGTGCTTTTTAATAAAGTGCAAAAAGTGCTGCCAAAGTGCTATACAGTGACTTAAGTAAAAATAGTTCCAGTAATGAAGATCTCTTCATTATGTGTCTACTTTTACTCTCATTGCTGTTTCATATTTCCTTTTGGCTGTACCATGCTGTACTTGTAATGTGATCAATTACTTCTCTTGATATGTTTGCATATAAAAATCCTTAATTTTTTTTGGAAAAAAAAAAAATCAACTTAAAAGATGTTGCTGTTCTTTAAACTTGAGGTGTTTTTCTGTCTTCTCTCCATCTTTGTATTGGTTATTCTAACATTGTCATCGCACTCATTCAGACTAGTGGAATAAAAAAATTATTTGAAACATATTTGAACATCAACTGATAAGCTGACTAACAAGTCTTGAACACTGTTAGCTTTAGCATCTGCCTCTGATCTTTGCATTTTAAGCACATAGGCAACAACAAACAAGCAAGTTTTCATTTTGCCTCCACTGCCTGACTGCTTTAAGAAATTTACTTCTGCAAATAATTTATTTAAGTCTTGAAATTTTCTGGAGTCTTTATGCCAATTAGTTTTGTTGTTAGTTTGGTCTGGTTAATGGACCTCAGGGCATTATAACAGAGAGCATTGTGTCTATGCAAGTGTGTATGTGCCAGGATGAGAATGGAAAGCAGTGACAAATGGGGGAAAAAAATTGCAAATAGGAAATGGATGCAATTAAAGGCATAATGCCTTCATGTAATGTGATTCTGATTCCGTAAAGATGTAGTATATTAGTATTTTCATGCTATTCAAGGAATTTACTCCGTCTTCTTCTTCTCTTCCTGCTCTCTGGTTCTTACTTCCTCAGCCTCTGTCATGGCTGTGCTGTTTGAATAGACTTCTTGTGCTTATTTGCTGGCTGCTGATAAATCTGCTTCTTTATCCAAGAGAAGAAGATGGCGGTGGGAAAACATAAAGGAAAAAGGAAAAATCCACAGACAGAATGTGACAGTCATGGAGTTAGAGATGGTATATTCTAATAGATTTCATTGCAGAACCACAAAAACCGTGACCCCCAAGTGAACTGTTTACTGCTGTTCTTGCTTGCCCTCACATCAGCCCTTCATCAACATCTGAGCATCATCTCTGAGTTGCATCCATTTACAACTGGTATGCGTCACACAACCAGCAGCAAAATTACACAATAATCTCCAGAGGTTCCAGAACAGAACCAGCCTTTATCCTCTTGTTTAGCTTTTTTATTTCACATAAGACTATTTTAAATCTTGGCTATATGAACTCACATTTCAGCCGGAGGGTTTGCTGTCAAATTTATCTCTGTGTCATTTCTCTATTATTCTTTATTGTCAATGGCTGCATTCCTAGGTGGCTTTGTAACTACTTTTTCAAATTGTCTTTATATTTATTTCATTGGATCCAACATGAAAATATTTATAACTATTGTGAGTTACAAGCCTGCACATAGTTAAAATGAAAATGTTTGGGAAAATGGAGATATGTTGCCATAATGTTCTGTAGATTCTCACTGATTATAGTGCTATTTATGAAATACTTCAATTTTTTTTTTCATTTTCTTTTCTTTTTTGGTTGTGTGAAGTACTCCTTTAGCCAAGAGACTGTCCTGATTCAGAGTAGAAAAGCATTACTGTAGTGTGGCAGCTAACAGACTTTCTTTAGAAGTGAAAAAAAAAGAAAAGTTTTGACTGGAGGAAGACCAATAAGAAAGGGACGATAAAAGGGATTTTACCTTCCAGCTTCTAAAGGAAGCGACGCACAGAAGGGAGTGGAGCTTTTATAAGCGGAAGACGTGGATCTGAAAAAGGAGCAGACCCAATCCAGCAGGGTGCCACTCCGAGCAGCAACAAAAACAAAATAAGCTTTCAAAACAGAGGCTCCTTATGAAAACCAAACATCTTAAGTGAGAGCAAAAGGACTGGAGAAGAAAAGGCTGAATTTAAAGGAAGGAAATCAGAGTACAAAGAGGATGTTGAAAGTATTTTTGAACTTTTTGCTTGCAGAGATAATCCGTGTCATTATAAATGTGCCCTACATAATGAATATAAAGCAAACAGTTGGATGCCTGAGGACAGAAAGGCACAGCAGCTGGAATTGGTTAACAATTCCTGTTTGGATGGAGGTTTTTGTGACTAATGCGGGAACTTATGCGAGAGAGTTTGAGGATTTAGCGGAATTTCAAACTGGGAAAATAGAGCTGAGGATATGAGCCAACGACAACTCTCAGACAGACTGGGAAGTGACAGGATGCAGGAAATCCAAGATGGGAAAAGACCTACTTCATGCTGCTTTGCCAGACATAACAGCCTTCTTGAAATTCCCAACAGTCTTGTGAATCTTGCAAACTAATGCTTTCATTACAGCTTATTTTTTTCTAGTCAGAAAATGATTTTTAATGCAGTGTTTGGAAAGTAATATGTACTAAAAAATCCCTCCAAGCTTTAGACGCTGTCGGTAAATAAGTGTGAGAAATTATAGGTCTGTTTTTTTTTTCTCATTTGCTCAGTTTTTCTCTTCTAATCTAAATCTCTTTTCTTATATTTTTCCAGACAATCGGTGTGTACCAACCTGACATATCATCCACAATAATTTGATGGTATTCAATTAAAAGCTGGACGAATATTCATCTCCATCAGACTGTGACTCCCAGTGGGTTTGCTGTCCTTCTAAACCCGACATCTGGCAACATAAAGAGGTAAACTTGTCTATGTTTGACCTGATATAACCTCAAACTGTGTGGTAGATTTACATGCTCAAGAAAATTGCATCCTCATTAGAATAAAAAAGGTACAATGAGTTTGGCAAAGACTTTTCAAACTGACTGCTGACCGACTTGTCTATTAGTCCTCTTACGTGCAAATATGAAATATGCTGAAATGACGAGAGTTGTACAAGTTACAAACGTAAGGAGCAAATATTCATGTATTACCTCCTGAGTTGTCTAAGATTCTAGAATCAGATGTTTTGGAGATGTTACAGGTTTTTTTCTGGAAGAATTTTGAAATGTTTCTGAGAATAGTTACGCCTTTTCACTATTCCCTATTCCTCTAATCAGGATGTTTTACCTGCACTAACAAGTAACTGAAAGCAAATAATGGTTAACCTTGACCATACAGGCTGCCTTTGTAAGCTTGTTGCAGATCTGTGTTATGGAGTCGTCCCTTTAATGCCCGTCTGCGTGCTCTGCTTCTGTGTTGTTGCTCTGATTTAATTTTCATGCATTCAGTAGCAGCAGGAAACACCATGATGAGGCCTGTTTTTCCCCTGCAGTGAATATCTTTTCCGTGATAAAAAGCAGACTACTGCGGCACTGATGCGCAAAAGACTTTGCTTTATTTGTCACATTCTTCTTTCACATCCTAAAACTCAGATTATTTTTGCTATAAGTGCATTCACAACAGCCCTGAACAGTTTGCTCTAATCCAACTTTAGTCTCTGTCTTGTCTTTTAGAGTTGTGCCTTAAAGTCTGTTTCCAATAAAGCCATGCTACGTTCCCCCGCAAGGTTTTGGGAGACTCTAGCCAGACCTGGATGTGTATTTTTTTTTAGAAAAGTGTTCTGTTTTTCAACCACTAGTCCTCAGGATAGAGCTATGGAGATTACAGAAGATTTTTAGCTCATGTAGAATATAACCAGTACTAACAAGAAACTCCCTCAATGAGAGAAAGCATCTTCAGATAATGGTTGACCATTGTGGAATATATCCAGGATATGTGAAGGACCAGGTAATAGCTAGATAATAACAGAGTTACCGTGCACCATGTGTGTACAGCTGTGGATCTAGACATTGTTAAAGTGTCTTTGTTTTTGTAACCAAATCCACTTTTCATTCTCTAAATATTGAGAAAGCTTATGCCTTGTGGACACTCCCGCGCATCAGTCGGCCTCAGCCTGGTCAATAACTAATCACTCAGGCAGGATGGACAGGTCTAGTCATTAAGCATGCTGAACACTGAAAGCTACACTGCTAATGATCCTGGATTGCTTCTTAGATAGACCTTGCTTAAAGACGTAATACCATAATGACCGGCCTCAGACCACACCTACCTGAGTTCTTTGTGTTTGCTGGTTGGAACGACAAGAATTAGATTCTTCTAATGAATGAACATTAGGAACACCATTTGTCGGGTAATTTGTGCAGCTGAGCTTTTCTGCAGTGTTTTCCCCAACAATACAGACGCCGTTCCAGAAATTTCAAATCCTATTTGCTGTGATGTTGGCGTTACTGGCTCTCTCTGGACTTTTTTAGCACTTGTTCATGTGCTGTCATCTGGCATCCAGCGGAGGCAGAAAAGCGAGCATTAAGCACGCTCATCTAATTTAGCCCAGCTTTCAGGACCGCGTTTCGCGAAGTTGACATTGCCGGTCGAGCGTGCACAAATTAAATCAACAAGGATTTGCAAGGAAGCAGATCCCAGTCTGACCAGATGCCAGACAGCCTAGCACACTATTGGAAATGTGAGCCTGCTGGCTCTCTGCCAATGTGAGGCTGGATTCTTATCTTGATAAGTGAATCGAGAGATGCCTTGTCTGGTCTGGTTACTTTGGGATGTTCAGCAATATCAAAAAGGAAACTTGGTTCAAGTTGTTGGTCAGTTATTGTTAAAGGTCTTGTCTGGATTTCTGTGGAAACTATTACTGTGGAGTTCTCACTTCAATGTAGTTGCAATTTGAAAAAAAAAAAAAAAAAAAAATCAACCAAATGTTTTATCTAGAAGCCCTGAGTCACCAAATGATTTCAAAGGTATGAATCAAACTTGGTGAACAGGGTGTGCCCCATTCTCATGACCAAAATAAAAAACAAACGGCTCTCCGGAGACGAGATTTCTTCTTAACTTGGATGTTTGAGGACATGTTGTGGTTGTGAAGTTTGTTCATTGGAGGGAGAACTTGTTTGTGAGTGAGCGAGAGAGGAAAGGAGTGGAGGTCTGAGGCGCCAGCAGAGTGGATATGTCTGGCAGCTGTGTCATTTTGCCACATAAAGGATTATGGGAGAATTACAACAAATGAGCAGGAGGACAAACAACACATAACCTACCCTGTAGTTTGTGAGTGGGCATGTCATTGTCAGTGAAACCGTTCATTTGTCTGCTGCCTTTACTGACTTGCTATTGTGACATTCACTGTTGGTTAGATAAATGAGTTCAGTCACAATAGTTGCTGTAACAGTGATTTAAGTAAAAAGGCTGGGGCTAAAGACGAATGTTGGTTAAATTGATTATTTGAACAACATACTCTATTGTAGCTTTTAGAAGCACAATAGCTAAATGTAATGCTAATTCAGTTTTTTTACTAGTTAAATTTTACCATTGCAAAGAGGAATTGTTTGATCTGCAGTTGCTGTGGATTTTTAAAAACCAGCATGTTCATGTTGCTATAGTAACTGTGTGCACTGATGCTGTAAAAGTGATTTTTCTCAGGAGAGTTTCTCCTCTGCATAATAAAATGGAATTTGCTTTGTGTTTTTCCTTCTACAGATCCTCTTTCATTTTTTAAATGATAAAAATTCATCTTATTCATACAAGCTAAAGGCTTTTAAAATTAATTTATATGAAACAGACTGATAAAGTGATGTTGATTTTTACCTAACATATCAAATCAAGGTTTGAGATAAAAAAAAAAATATTAGCAGACAGACACATGTTTAATTTGGCTTTCCAGACTGGTTTCCATTTGTCACATATTCATTTTAAGTTTTAGACTACTTCCATTCTACATGTCGACAGGATGTTGGATAAGAAGAGGAAGCACAACTTTCCCAATGGGAGCGCCTATGCATGACTAACAAACTTCTTCTGAAACACTTGTATACCTTGCAAAGTTGAGTAATTGTCAGTATTACATTCTGCAGTTTATGATTGTTTCTGGGGTTTCTTTTTACAAAGGATTGCAAAGAAGTCATAGGACAAGGATGTAGAAAAATTTGAGCATTTTGGAAGTTGTAATATTTGTTTAAAACCTTGAAATACATTGTTTTTGCTAACATGTACTCCTCCAAATTTTCTCAACATTTAGGGTTTTAACTTCTCATGCCTACTTTGCCCACTATCAATTTGAAGCAATATACTGACTTTTTGTATTATGAATGTCAACACAATATGACAAAAAAAAAAAAAAAAAAGTTTATTGCACGTTTCATTTCTATTATTACAGATTTAATCTTGGTTTCCGTTAACGCAAGGTTGTAAAAAGTGTCTTCTAGCTAGTAGATCTAAACCTCTTTTTTTTTTTTTTTTTTAGTGTTGGTTATACTTGCATACGACTGCAAGAACATTAGCTTGCACATAAACAAGCACTCCCCAGACACTCGGTGACTCATCGGGGATAATTGATGTGTAATGTGTCTGAGAAAATGTGTGTTCTCTTTGTTGCTGCGTCATCTCTAATACATTCTTTCTGCACACTTCATGGTTGTCTTCTATCTTTGAATGCGCATTGTCAATTTGATACGCATTGTCATTTTTATAGCCTGTTATTGGGACATGCTGCTTTGGGCACAAGATGGTCTGCCAAGCGATAACAAGACCCGGCGAGGTTTGTCATCGGCAGGGATAGGAGTAGGCTTTTCTCAATCCCTGGGTGCTTGTTATGCTACACTCACATTTTCTCGCTGACTAAGAGCATCAGAAAACCTAAAGGCTCATGTGGCCTTGCATGAACTTCCTCTTTAGCTAAGCAGAATGAAATCCTTTTAACTAAATACAATAATTGATCTTCAGTCAAACTTGTATCTAAAGCCTAAACATGTTTTATTTGAAACTAATAGCCACGTCTTAGCTTCAATACGTGATGCACAAGCAAGATTTTTTATTTATGTAAATAGAAAGAATAATTTTAAACTTGTTAAAATAGTATTGGAGTAATTGGTTAATTTTTTTTAAACTTTTGTTTTCTTGTCTTTGAAGATTTATATTAGAAGCAGGAAAAGCAACCTGCTTTCTGGGAGCCAATTATTTCAAAGCAAACAAAAAAAATTATAAATATCAAATATTAGAAAGGACAGTAGGTGGAGTATGTAACATCAACTCTTTCAGTAGAAAATGGGAAATGGAAAAGAACACATCATCAATAAATTTTTTCCACTGTCTTACTGTTTAAAATTTAACATGGCATGTGAAGACATGACCATTTAAGACATTTTTTGGTACCGTAGGCAGTTTCTCTTCTCAGTCCACAGACCGAATGACTCAAATTTCTGTTTTGGTTCTGAATTGAGTCCGTCACAAACCCACACTCTGGTTTATTCCATGTCACAGCAACTTGTCCATTTCTCCTAGCTCTAAAATCTATCAAATCTCTGCTCAGAAAAAAAAAAGGCTGTGGACCTCATTAATGAATCATCATTTGGACCAAATTCTTGACAGGTGAATCAATTATTTATGTGGAAAAACTGTGAGGCGAATCCTAAGTTTGTCAGGGCTTTATTAGGACTGTCTGTTTATGATTGAGATGTGCATTTCAACAGAAAATGATTTTTGAATTTTCTGCCAATTGTTCAAGTTATTGGATGTTCAACCCTCAAACCACAGGGATGCATGTGACCGCCATATACATATTTCACAATGCATATTTTCACATTCACCCATACATTGTTATTCATTAAAAACGTATCATTCTATAAATATACATGAATGCGCCATATTATGGAAACGCAATTGCCATTGCAATATAATTGCGTTCAGTGTTACAATTGCTAAGGACTGATTATATGTAATATTTGGTTAGGTATTACATTTCAGATGGTGTGCAGTCACACTCTATCAATAATATATTTGGACATTTCCCCTCTTTTGATGTGTTTAAAACTTAATCTGAATCGACAGTTCAGACCTTAAAGACAACCAGGAAATCTATGTTAACCCTTCAGAATAGAGATGAGCTCTATTTTGACCCAGCTTATCTGATTTTAACACATTCTGAAGTTCTGCAAACCTCACATCTGTGCGGAACATATAAAATAAAACCAACCGGCTTAACCGGAGGAGGCTTTAAGAGGCGTTGTGACTGAACGGTATTGTGAAAGAGGCTTGAGCGAACCACAAGTGAAAACTCCTCCACAGCAGCCAATCTTGTCTTTGCTTATTAGTGCAAACTGTGTTTTTTGCTGCTTTATTCCAAACAACTTGGTGCTTTGCTGTCACCTTGTGGTAGTAAATGGACAAGCAAAAGCAAACAGACAAAAAAGAGCGATAGAGAAATTGCTTTTATTGGATTTTATTTGGTATTTGTTCACAAATGCCACTTCGCATATCTGTTATTAAAACTAAACAAACACATCAGACCATATAACAGTTTGTACAGTCTCCCAAAGGGATTGTGACTCAGGAGCTGTCTCTGGGGGTTAAACTGGGCCTCTCAGCAGCTCATGGTGCTTCAGTCAGCTCCTTTTTTACTTACTTCCCTTCCACTTGAACTCTGTCACTTTCTGTAAAAACGTTTGAAGACAGTACTGTATGTTTTTCCTAGTCTTACCTTTAAAGAGCTTCACATGAAAGGCCTCTAAGCTTGACATTCGATACTCTTACCTATTTAATGGACCATTATAGCCACAATATAGCCATGCAAAGTGTGTTTTTAATCACGCTAACCATCTCACCTGTCTTCTTTTAATTAGTGATGTAAGGAAATCAATAAGGCAGATACTCTTAAAGCCTTAATGACTTGACAATATTTTGTGTTTCATTTTACAAAGAGAAATGGCTTGTGGTTATCGTACATTACTGCACATGTTCCTGTATCCTCTTTCTTTTTGTTTAAAGTCTTGGCATCTTCTTGGCCAGCTCTATTGACAGAATGCACTATAAAAGGACCTGGAAGCTGAAATGAGCATGTTCTCTCTCCCTGCAGCTTTTAACAAAGAGAAAACTGCTTCGAACGCATACCGGGATGTTTTTTTTTTTGTTTTGTTTTCTTTTTTTTTTAAAGCAGCTGTGGCCAGTTTTACCACAATAACAAGAGCTGCAACCAGATGGTTTATTAGTGGCCCTATCAACAGAACAATAACTGTGGTACCAACAAGGGGTCACAGAAGGGGGTTGGGGGCTTCAACCTGCGAATCCACAAAACAAGGCCGATAGAAGTCACAACACAGGAAATTAGCCACTATTTGCTTTCACTTGTCTAGTTGTGTTCCTGCTAATTAATTGCTGCATGCCTCTTTGTTGATCTCAATGGCTTGTGCTTTTGCTGTTGCATGCTGTATTGTAAGAGCCCTGTGATATGAAGCCGTGTTGACCTATTTGTGGCCCCCCAAGACTGCACGCTGCGGTGAAATAATCCGGCAACGACCCAGAAAGTAATTTTGCAGAGCAGGTGGTCATGTGAGCCATAAGCTTAATGGCACCACAATAGGGTAAAGCGTGAAAGTGCTGAAGGCAGCAGTCGGACTCTGGTGTCAGCTGGAGTCAACATTAGCGATAAGAATTAAAACTGGGTTTCTTTGAACACAAGCAGAACTCTGGTTCAAAATGAGAGGCTGCGATGCCACCCTTCTATGCCAAGGCGATGTATGATAGAAGAGATGATAATTTGTTGAACTGTAAGTGTGATGGCTAGATTATCAATGATGCTCTGATATTTTATATCAAAGATGAGTCTGTCTTATAAAGCTCTATCCAGATACTGCCAGCATACAAATGGAGAGAAGGAGTCTCCTCTGGACTTAGCACCTGTTGTTGCTAGTTGTCATTCAGATGTCTTAAAGAATAATGATTTTTTTTTTTATTGGTAATTGACTATTTTGAAAACTCAACAGATGGAAGAAAAATAATAATTATTTGCAAGCAGGATTTCTAAGGTTTCCCCCAGAAAAGCTGCTAGAAGCTCAGCAGTCATTCATCCAGCGGCCCATCGTGTTTTTGAGTGTTTAAAGTTGACAGGAAATTTGAAAATATCTCTTGATAATTATGTGTTATTGAAAGATTAATACCTGAAAAACAACTATGAAGTCTTAAAAAAAATGCAAACATTTTAAAAAGACTTGAAAGTTAGCATCGTTTTGGAGTTTCCTTTCAGCTCTAACCTGAAGTACTGGCTAAAAGAGTCTTTAGTGATTGAGTCTTAAGAGACTCCAGCCCATTTAAATGGTTTGCATGCCGTTGCTTACACGGCCTTTTCGTAAGATTGTCCATCTCTGTTCCACACTGAACAGTGGTTCTTAAAAACATTTTGAGTTTAACCTTTATTCTGTTGACTGAAATACAAAATAAGCCTTTTTTGACATTGAGATCATCCTAGGCCTATGAACTACAAAATGTAGAATTGTGTTTGAATCAAATATCCTATGGATTATAGATGGGGTTTTTTTTAGTTTGTAAAGCAGAACTGAAGCTTTCGTTAAACTCCTGTGACAGATACCTGTAAATGATGCCACCTCTAGCATCCTCAACCTAAATACTCCCAGTTGCGACAAAATGCATCCGCATCATTTTACTCATAGATCAGCAGGATTTTAGACACAGGATGTTTACAACAAAATGAAAAGGTTGAAGGTTGACATTTTTCCCAGCAGGCAGCAACATTCCTGCAGCATCTGAAGGGGCTGTTTGGATCACAGCGTGTGGTTAGAAGGAGGAAAGTTAGAGGACAATCCCAACAAACTACGTTGCTCCGCGGGGCAACTTTTTCCAGATGTGGGTCTCGTCTCACGACCTCGAAAGAATCAGCTTGAAGCTATGCATGCGGGTGGCCTGTTTACATTCCACTGACTCCAGTGGGAAACTTGCTCTCTGATGTCTCATTCCTTTAGCTTCTGTGGCCAAAAGGTTCATACTCTGTTTTATGCATTTGTGTTTGATAGTTCAAGTTTTCCCTTGGAGCGATTACATAAACATAAACATCCTAAATTATGTTTTAAAAGTAAAATAACTCTACTTTAATGTCAAAGTATGCTGTTTTTGCAATACTTATTTAGTCTAATGGATTTGGTTTTCTGATCTCTCCTTATATCACATCCCGTTAACATTCAGGAAGTCTGATGCAACAACATTGTTGTTAGAAGTGAGGGGATTTTATGTTTTATTTTTGCACTGAAGCAGCTTAAGAGAAAACTATCAATCTTCTCTCTGACCCTGTGCATACTGTTAATTCCTCCTCAAGGCTCTCATGAGCCTTGCCTTCTCAGCTGAAAGTAAACTGGCTGCCCTTTCTATCTGCTTTTTTAATCTGCAGCCGACCAAAACAGAATTTGTCTTCAAAGTATTACTTTAGAGGGCATCTATTGTACTATATCTGAGAATGGATGAAAAAAAAAAAAAAAACTGTTACTGTTCATCTCTAAAGACAAAAAAAAATCAGCTTTTCTTGGTCGGACAAATTCTTCTGAGAGATGCCAACAATCAGCACCAGGGGTCATTGCCTTGAAAACACACAGCAGCGCTCAATCAGGGATCCTGAGGAGGCTCTCTGGTGGTTGAACATGATTCATAGTGATTATGAGGAAAACCTCAGCAACCATAAGCAGTTCTAACTGGTTCAATCCTCTGTTAAGTTGGTCTCTGGTGCAATTTTGAAATCTGTGCTACATGTCTCGGGTTCCCATAATGGTCCAATATCCTTTGGTTGTCAGGGCCATTAGGTGATTCACACATGCTGTGATATAACGATGTTTTTATAAGCATAAATGTAAATGTTTAAACTGTTCTGGAGTCAGTACAATAAGCTCATTTGATCAATGTAAACTCAAACTCTTCTGTTGTTAACCTAGTAAAACCAAAGTCTTTATTGACACCAAATCCATCAAAATGAGAACAACTTCAAAAGCTGCTTTGTGCTCCTATTATTAAAAATAAACTTAGGAGTTCCTGAGCTCAGGCTTTGTTGAGTTTTTCATTAACCTTGGTGGAAACAGGTTGTAACTCTGCATTCCAACGTTTCCTGCATTCACACAGCACTGCTATCATCTCCACCTTTAGAGGTAACAGTTTGATTGTACATGTACACATTTGTGCTGTGCTGCAGGTCTTTGTTGCAGTCGAGACTCCTGTTGCATTCAGAAGTAGAGACTACTACATAACTACACCTTATGGAGGACTGTGCATATAAATGTCATTGGCTGCACCTGCATATTCGTGGTGCCTATCTCAAGCAGTCATAGAGTGAGAGGTGAGGTAAACCTCGGACTGCTCTCCAATAGTCGCAGAAGTATAAATGGTTACACTCATTATTTTGTACATACCCAATCAAGTTATTGCTAAAGTTGAATTGTGCTTTACTTATTTGGCTTCAATATTCAGGTGCAAGCGTGCCACTCCATTTTCCCCCAAATTATCCTCCCACTGTAACTGAATGGATTTGCTGCTGGCCTCCTCAGGCTTCCTTGAAAGCGTCAGAGTGTGAAGGTGCCTCTGATGAATTGCTGCACACTGAGTGATTTAATGTATTCTCATCTCTCTCCCCATTTTTCTCCCTCTGTCTTTCTGTCTGTCACTTGCTAATTGGTCCATCTCTATTCCGGTGACTCTGTGTACGCGAGTCCATTTTCCAGTGCAGTTTTGAGCGAAACTCTCAAGTGTGTATGCAAGCCTAAAATAATTGTGTGTGAATATGTGTGTGACTGACAACAGATTGTCTGCCACCAGCAGGCATTCTTCTTACTGCTCTGGTGCACATTCAGCTGCTTCATTTGGTGTCGGTTCTCCCTGGGGACACGCTGAGCCAACCCCCATTAACTGATTTGAAAAGGGCTGTTGCAGCCTCTGCCTTCCTGTGACTAGAAATTGTGAAATGTTGTAAATTTATTATACATGGTCTGGCTCTCTTGCTCATGTTGAAGAGAAGGCCAACAGTTTGGTGCAGAAGATTGCAGAAATAACTATGTCTGCCCCTCAAACTGACAACAACCCCACAATAGAAGTAGATGAGTAAGAGGTAGTACAAGTATCAGGAATCTATTGAGGGTTTAATACCACTTTCAAAGGCTGCATTTGAACTATTGCATACAACCACTTCCTGTTGTACCTTTAACAACGGTGCCTGAAACGGCCTTTAATCAAAAACTAAAAAGTGCAGGTTGTTCAGGAATACAGTTTTTTTTTTTTTTTTTTGTGATTTTCAGACTAGCATGTGGAAGAGGAATTTCATTACAATGGTCCAGCTGAAGGTTCTTCTTTATGTAAAACTCCAACGGTAACAGAACTAGAAAAATAACATGCATACAGTTAATAAAACCTAAACGGTACTGGAGTAAAAGGTAAAGGGAACAAGTTTTACACTGAGCATTATGCTGCAGTCACAGCATGAGAAGATTTTAATAAATCTTTCACTATGTTATTCTAGTCACTTGGTTCATAATTATGTTGTAACTTAGAGAGAAAACCCTTAACAGGAGAGTAACGTAAATTAGATCTAATGTCTCATTTATCAGCCTGTCACAGGTTCTGGTCATTGTGCAGCTTTTGCAGTTTGGGTTTTTCAGTCCACAATGTTTTGGGGGATATAATTCAGTCAAGCTATTCAATTTAGTGTTTTTTTTTTTCTTGTGTAGTAAATAGCACATAAAACAAGACAGTGTTCATAACATAATCTTGATCCATAGTTCTTGATAGGTGGTTCTGATTGTGATTTAGCGTTCCTGTTTTCTGTCATGTGTACAGAGTTGGGAGTCTCTGCTGCCGTTCCTCCAGAAACTCTGACACTGATCCGGGATAGAGGGCATAAACACCGGAACGAGCCTCTCAGCTCCACTCTCTGCAGGGCCCTCTCATTTTTGTTTTCCCCACAAATGGCTACATGTTAGCTTGTCTCCAAACCTTAAAAACTGATTTTAAAAAAATGCAACAAAAAAAAGGAAACTAATCCATTATTTACTCGATTTGTCAGCAAGACATAGAGAATCTGTCCCCTTTTTGATTTTTTTTTGTGAAAATAAAATTCTGACCCATATGGCCTTCTAATTAACAAGCCACTTTGTTATTCCAAATCTACTTACTTTATTTAAACTACTTTATTTGAATAATAATTTTTCCTCTTTTTTTTCAAATTGGTTTTGATTCCTTTTTTCAGACCTGAGTTTCCCCTTTGCTCTGAATAACTTTCTCTCCTCGCTGCCATAAATTTTGGAACAAACATTGTTTCGTAAAATAGGTGAAGGTGAAGGCAGATCTTCATCTCGATCTTTAAGAACGGCATCTGTGTTTTCATGTGAATGTGGGAGGCAGATTTGGATCTCCAAGCTGCATCTGAAGGTCTTGCAGCAGCAGCAGCCCACCCCCCTCTTTGCCATTATGGAGGTTGCAGTCCTGCCTCAGCTTCAAAATTCCTCCCAGCCAACTGTCTGACTGACCCCCGACTGCTGAAGCTGCTGATTGTAGCCGTGCCCTTTGAGGCCCTGTGGACTTCCATATTTTACCATATCGTTACTTGACGATGCAGTGTTTTCTGTCTAGAAAACTATAAAGATGGAGTGTGGTAATGTGAGGAGGACAGGGGAAGGAGCATGATAGAAATTCAGTGTACATGTTTAATGAAATTCACCTTAAATAAATCCATTTTGCACTTTGTTTGAAAGTGGCAGAGCCTCTATTACTCAGCCCACCTGGGTCATCTATTAAGACACTCCTGCTGTGATTAGATTCTTGTATAGATGGACCCTATTTCCATTTCAGTCATTCCTATTCTCACACACCTCTATTAATCCCCTTGCTGCCTTGTGCCCTTTGTCCAAAAGGTTGGTGTCAAGGGAGGGAGATAAATGAACCACCGCTTGGCCATTTCCGGAGCAGCAGCAGCAGCAGCTCTGGGTGTGGCAGAGACACTTTAAAGACTTATTTTTTCTTGTACATTTTTGACAACCTCAGTGAAAGTGTTTATTGTGCACATGGCAGCTCAGTGAAGCATGTGTGTGTTAGCTGGAGCGAGAATGAGCTCATTCGTCTGTATGCATCTGTTGCATCTCATTAGCAGCTTTTACAATGAATTACCTCCATGGATTTCTCAGTCGGAGCCACACACACACAGAGACGCACACACAGAGACACACACACACACACACACACACACACACACACACAAAACATCCTTCATCCCATTCCATTCACCCTGATAATCCCCTTATCTTTGCAGCTATTCGCCTCATAAAGGCCGTCGCCAGTGAATAATGAGGTGGTTGTATCTGCTACTCATTCACTCTAATGCTAATCTGCATCTCAAGGTGACAATGATGGAGAAATGTTATGCATGCAGTTGTTTCAGTGCTAAATAAATCGGCTATATCCTTGTCAGGGTCGCACGCATGGATGTGCATCTGCTTACGCTGGATCAGTTCATATTTTCCTTTGCTTTCAGCAGAGGCAGGTCAACGTCGTATGTTGAGGATCACTTGAAAACCAGACTGCTCTCATGTTCACTGTTGGATAATTTAGAGGTAGTCTGAAATCCTCAAAGTTCAGTTCTCTCTCCATCTCACTTTTAGAGGTCATACTTACAGTATGAATGACAGTTCATCAAATCCTAATAATAGCTGTTATTTTTTATTTTCACGCTCCATGCCTCTATTTACATATTTGGATGTTATGCCTGGTTGCTCAGTTTAATTGCTGGCTTCTGTTGCATTGCACAAATTGCTTTTGTTTTAGGATTTTATTAATAACTGAACGGCTCTGCCTTCATTCAGCTAATCAATTTGTGACAATGAAACAATGTGTTGTCGTGTCAGAGACACACAAAATCTTTCTCCTCTCATTAAATTTCAGTTTTGCTAATGTTTGCTGTCTCTCACCAGAACATGGCAGTTATTAATTCACAGCCCTTAAACTTTTCCTCATGTCGTCACATTTCTACCACAAGCTTCAAAATTGCAATGTTTTTTTATGGCAGTTTTATGTGAAACACAAAGTAGTGCATTGTTGTGAAATCAAAGTAAAATGTTTATAAAAGTAAAAAAAAAAAAAACATCCTGAATAATAGTTTGGCTGCAGAGTCAATACTTTGTAAAATCACCTTTTGCTGCAATTCCAACTATAGGTCTTTTTAAACTCATTTTATTCTGAGCTGTATCATATTGCAGCTCATCCAAAGTCACTTTGGGGCCTTTATTTGTCTCTTAATAGATTAACTAATATTTTCTAAGAACAGCTGAATTTATACTGACTAATTGACACACAGGTGATCTCTGAAGACATTAGACACTAGACATTAACATGGTCATCAGAGTAAAGAGGCTTGAGTGCAAATAAAAGAAAAAATAGAAAATCCTTGCAGCTTTTTCTGCCAGTTCATTTAGGAAATAGTTTGCGCTGGTCCATTACAAATAGAATACATTAAATGTGGCTGGACCATTACAAAAAGTGAAGAAGTCCAAGTGGTACAGATATTTTTGCAGGCGATTGCCTCAGTTGAATTTCCCCCTTTCTGTCTGAGATGTTTACAGGGCGTTTACAGTAGCTGTTGTTACTATGGAGGCTTGCTGACAGTAACAAATGGGCGAAGTTCTTCACACTGACGAGGTTCTTCCCCTTTTCAAGCCGAAAGAGCGTGCGGAAAAAAAAAAAGGTGAAGTTAAAAGATATGTCGGAATAACTGCAATACATCTATTTATTACAGTGGTTAAAGATGGGAAGATAAAAGCAGAACTGAAGTTTAGATTGAAAGAGTGATTATTCTTCCCATTATCTTAGTGCCCTGGACATATTTAACTTCTCAGAGCGAAAGGATAATGGTTTAAAGGTTATTGGCAAAACTAACTGTACAAAGCACACGTGACAGAAGTTCCTCCAGCAGAGAAACAAAAAAAGATAATTATATTTAAGTATGATTTAGTTTATGTTGCTAGCAAAAGCTTTTTGCTAAAGAAGAGTTACAAGTCTCCGGTTGAAGTAAATTGTGAGCGATCCGTGATGTGATTCAGCAGCACATCAGTTTTATTCACTATAAATATATCAGCTTGTGTCTAGTTATGTTTTGGAACAAAAACTGGTGCTGGACCTCAGGGTCAAACATGTCCTTTTAAAAAAAATGAACAGAGGAAGGCAGGAAATGAGGCTCTTTCCCATGGGGTTGTTGGACTTTAAATGGAGGCAGATTGAACAGACGCTCACAAGTGTTTACACAATCACTGCACATATGCACAGAGCCTCGGTGGACTGTAGCAGGCCTGCGAGGTCAGGACGGGTCAGAGCATGATGAGGACGAGAAGAGCTTTGTCATTGGCGATGGAGAAAGTGGACATGCGGTTGATCCGTGATCTTGCAGCTGGTTTGGATTTCAAGGGCTAGGGCATTATTCATTAGCAAACCAACTTAGAGGATGTTCTCAAATTATTTTTGGATTTTTTTTGTTACTAAACAGGACCAAAGGGAAGACATACATTTTAATTTAATAGTTAAAGCCAATACAATTTTTGTTATCAGCACAGGTTCTCTAAACCAACTAGTCAGCTTGGCTTTTTTTCGTTTTTTTAAATTTATTTTTAACAACACATGTCCACAGTTACATTCTTCTGTCTCTTACTGACGTATATCTTCTGCATTATAACTTGACAAAAGAAGATAAGACATCAGATGTTCTAGCAAATGTATTAATGACTACAAACAACAGAGTGAAATCAACAGACAGATAACAGCAAAATAAAATAAATACAAAATACACGATTAAATCCCCCTGAGTTAAGATGGTCCAAGAGTACACCCAAGTGCAAAAGGCCAATCCTGTAAATGTGTCACTGAATTAGTAACGGTATGACAGAACTCCTCCTTATATTAAAAAATGTTTAGGGAATATGTGATTTCTTCCATCAACTAAATGTCCCAAACCTTTGGTATTCATGTGTTATATGTAAAACGCCCTGGCTCCCACCACCTGATAGTTATGCATTTCAATGCTGCTGTGAGCAAGATACTTAGAAGATATCTATCATCCTTCCTGTCTATTCAATCGGGTATTACTCCCAAAACTGCCATCAAGGGAGTTTTTGGAACATTTCTCCTGAAAATTACCTTGAGAGCTTCATAAATGTCCTCCCAGAACACACTTAGTTTAGGACAAGAACAAAAGATATGCGTATGATTTACATTCTGCGTCCCGCAGTTTCTCCAGCATGAACTGGGTTGTGTTGCTGGCGTTCTGAAAAACCGGACTATTACTTTCCATTTGAATTCACTATGTATTAGAATTTGTTAATTGTGCTTCAGCACATATTTCTTCCTATCTGTCCCCTGCTATTGACTTTGTGGAATCGTGCACATTCATGGATAGAAACAGGTCATATATTTTACTAATTACGTTATTATTTCCTTTTCGTCGGCTTGGCTTTTGCTTGGTTTTTCTCGGTGTGTCCCACCACCTCGGCCAAATAGGTTTTTAAAATCATAACAGCCTCCCTAATGTTGAACTGCATACTTTTTGCCTTTTTTTTTTCAATGGTTTACATCAAACAGTGGAGGAGGTGACTGAATTCTTAATGAGCTTCCAGCTAACCTGCGCACACACCGTGCACAGGTTAGCTGTGCAAGTTTAAAACAACTTTACAGCGTTGTTTTAAAAGTAGATATACAAAATATCATTTATTTTAGGGTAACTTTGCAGACTGTATTGTAAACCTACCGGCAAACAACAATCAATATGAATGTTGCTGCTAGACACTGCTTCTGCATCTTGTACAAGCAAAGGACTTTATTACTTTGTATCAATACAACAGATTTATTTGTAAAATGAGAGCTGCAAATATGAGGGGAGCCGTTATAAATTATGCAGTTTCAATATTCCCATTTAGAGAGGATGGATCAATTTCTCATACTAAACCAATAACCCTTGGGCTGGCCAGCGTTACCACAGCAACACTGATATGTCCCTTGATGAGAAGCACCTGTTATTACGCTTCCTCTGCCCAGCACACACACCTAAGACACATGGGGGCATGATTAGCAAATTAGAGTGAACTGAATTACATGCATGATGGTGCTTCTGGCTGAACGCCAGACTGTTAGATTTGGAGCTCAAGATTTTTCCTTTAATTATAATGAATCTGTGGAACTGATTCGACAGACTTTGCCGGTTCTGAATGCCTTTTTGTGCCTGTGTGTTTATTCAGATGATTACAGTGTCTCGGTCAGGGCAGGGTCGCTTTTGCACTGCAGAATGTAGGGAGTAGTAAATCACCGACCATCCCTTGGGATGGGTGTATGTGTCACTACGGCTACTGTATATCAGCCTGAGTGCCTGTTCTGCTTTCCAGGCTGGCTTTCATTTTCCTCTCCGTTTTCATTTCTGCTTTGTTTTTGTTGGCATTTTCTTCACCTGTACATCTGGTGATCCTGGTGTATTTGTGCTGCTTGTTCATTCCCCTCTTTATTTTTGTCATCATCATCATTATTCCTCCTCTTTTCTTGGCTGCACACCCCAATTCACCTTCACTCCTCCCCCATCATTCTCACCCACCATCCAAGTTGCCCTCTGGTCCTGGTCAGTGCTGTTGTGCAGCCAGGCTGTCTTTTTTTTTTTTTTTGCTGTTTATACAAACCCAAGCAAAAATTACATAAACCCCCCCCCCTGAGATTTGATAATTTATTAAATCAAAACAGCCACTGTTCTACTAATAAATGTACAGATATTCAGCCATGTGCAACTGTTTAAACCGTAATCATACAAAAACATCAGTAAATGGAATGAAAATTACATTAAATGATTAAATTAAGCAACCTGCTGAGCAAATAAAGTTGTAAGATTTACCAGCACATCCCACCACAAACACAATGTGTGCAACAGTAAATGTTGCACACATCGCATCAGACCTATGCATGACTTTTGTTTATCATTGTAAACAAAATGTATAAAAAGAAATCATTCTTTTGTGTAGATTATGAATACTGTTATCTAAACAGTATCTAATAAAATCACTTTTCCTTTCATTACTTATTAAAATTATACAATTCAACATTTATGCAGTTACGTCACTCTCATGATGTGAAATCTTGTAATTTCTATGTTACAAGATTTTCACTTTGAAAGGCACTTTTACGCATAAAAACTCCTGTGGATGTCGATTAGGTTTGGCTTAAAATGAGTCATTTCTCAGTGTCAGAAAATGTTTTCTGATTTTATGTCAGAATTTCAATCCGCAACAAAGACTTAATTATACCCTCAGCTTGAGACACTCAGAATTTCTTAGGCGTACTAAAAACTGGAGACTGTAGCTGCTTTTTGTTTTCTACAGTGTTTAATGTCAGAGTGGTGATTTTTTTTTCCCATTATATGTTTTGCAGGATCTGAATTCTTTCCAGTCTGAGCTCTGCTGGTGGAGTTCAGAGGTTCTTTATCAAACAAATGAAAATCACCACCTGCAGCCTAATCATCCACAAGTTGCTTTTAAAACATCTCTCTTGATTTTTTATTTTTTATTTTTTCTCCTTCTTCTTCCCTGTGTGCCACCATAAATAGTGGTGATGGGTAAAAGGCAATGTTGCCATGGTGACGCTGCACCGTGGCAGCCGGTAATTATTCTGGTTTGAGCGCCAGCCGAGACACAAGCGGACCGGCACACGGTTGCCAGATAGTGACACCTGGACAGGAGTCGGCTGGATGTCAAGGGAGGAATTTCTTTTATTATTATTATTATTCCCAGACACAAGTAATAGAGGGTCTGACAGATTGCTGGGGAGTTTTTTTTTTTTTAAAGCAGGAATGAAAGATCACTGTGTCCTGCTCGTTTTAATGTCTTAACTACTGAACTCTTAGGGATTTGATGTGAGAATCTTGATATTAGTTATAATGTGTTACAGGATACTGTTGAGCCATGATGTCACTTAGTCATTATCTTCTCAGTTACATGGCTGATCAATATAGTTGTTCCCCATCTGTTCTACACATTGGAGCATATTGTACTCCTTTTATGTGGCTCAATAAGACTGCATTTCAGTCGATATTATTCAAAATAGTTTCAGTAATTCACTGTAAAAACTGAAACTGGCTTATAGATTACACACAGGCGGATATGTTCCAAATGTTTAGTTAGTTATGGATTCAATCTATGAATCTTTGAGTTTGTGAAATGCAGTTGGGTGAATGTCTCTGTGGCGTCATCTGCTTTGAGTGGCTGTTATAAGAAAACTACCATGTAAATTCAGGCCATTTTGTAGTATTGTACAAGATGGTTGGGGCTCCTTTTGCATGAATTACTGCATCGGTTCAAAGGATGTTGCATCTTGAGTTTGCTTGAAGTCTGAATGAGGTCTGCTATGCACACCTTACATTGCTCAGGTAAATACTGTGAATCGTAAGCCACGCCCCTTTAGTGCTGTGATTCTTGATGAATGTTTAGAAAGCACACACAATCTGTGATCTCATAGGATCTACATAAATGGAGGAAATAAAAGAAGGGTTTATGGTTGTGACTTTAGTTCAGAATAGAAATGTGCACCATCTGCTTTGTGAACTCTTTAGGAAGTTGTTTTTTTTTCCATTTGACTTTCCATTAATATGATCAGCCACTTTTAGCTACGACTTTACTGTTCTTGCAGAGGTGGTCAAGTCAGCTTTCTCCCACAAGATTTTGTAGGTCATAACATGGTCATTATGTTTCTGTATTAAAAACCCTTTTTTTGTGTCTTATGCAAAGAAAAGTTGGTTTTAAATTCCTGTCAGTTGTAAGCTATGATTATCAAAATTCACAGCCGGAAAGAATCACCTGTGTGTCATAAATATGCATCTAAATTTCCTGTTTCATATTGAATTACTGAAAGAAAATCATGTTTGAGATGCACCTGTGTGTGCGAACCAGAGCTTTCAGGCAGCCTGTTCTGAATTTGCTCACAAATTCCCTCATTACCCCCCGACTTACACGGCTTTCCTGTCTACAGTCACTGATACTCTCTCCCACAAAAAGCCAATCCCCACTCCCTCAGGTAATAACCTTCCCTACCTCCTTCTAATTTTTATCTGCTCTCTTCCAGGCGAGGCCGTCCCTGGCCAATCATCCACTGTGTCGAGGTAAGGCTGTTTCCTCCTCCTCAACAGGCACTCGCACAGAAATCCCGGTGTGTTTGTATCGAGAGAAACTCAACTCCTGGAACCCAAACAGAAACCTCTCAACGTCGTTTGTGGAAGAAATTTAATTTGACTTCTGCAGCTCAACCCGAGACGCTCACAAAACTTTCTCGCCTGGTAGAACTGAGTCCACAGCTCCTACGCTCCCAGGACACATTAGCATAAGACGGCCAGAGACAAAGAAGTTGTTCAGTCCTGGAACAACATGCGTTCATTCTGTACACACTGTCTGGCGGGAGTTTGGCTCGTGCAAAATACAGAGCTGGATTTCTACAGCTTTTCTTGCAACAACTCTGATGTGGCTGTCTGTGAATGAAAATGCCAAAGCAGGCAAATATGCAGGAACTAAACACTCCTAACTTTGTGCAATCCTTGCTCATCGGCTTCCTTTGAATCTCTGCACCATTGTGAACCCACAAAGCACACTCACTCTGGGTTACATACCAGCCCTCTCCACATGTATTTGTTTGACATTTCTTGAGGCTCACACATTTTCCACCACCTCCCCCTGCCGTCTCCCCCCAACCCCCACTTTCCACATCACCCATGAATCATCTGTGATAACATCGGGGGGTTCCATCAGTTCAGTGAAGCCTAACTTTAGCTGTTAGACAGAGACGTGAGGAGCTTTCTGATGCTGTGCGCAGAGCCCACATGCTGGCTATGGAGGCTTTGTATAGAGGGGGGTCACTGCAGCAGACTGCACTGCAGCCGTTCTCTGCTCTGCCCTGCCACCTGCTGGTCATATCCAGATATAACCAGCATGCAGTTGAAGTAATGAGTTGAGGGGTTCAGTCTAAAAAAAAAAATATCACTTTCAAAGGAAGACATCAAGATGTCTTTATTTTTGATCAAATTTATGTCAGACCACAACACCGTAGTGTGATGTTGTGGCCTTGTCTAAAGAATCTTTGTACATATTTTTGTTACCTGAGCCACATAACCACACTCAAATCTTAGCAACATTTTTTTTTTTGCTAAGTGTTTTTTTTTTCATCACAGTTTGAACCATTTGGGGGCATTTTTGAACCTGGCTCCAGCTGAACTTGTACTCAACTGTTTGTATTTTGCTCGTGTTTTCCCAGCTGGTACCTGGTAGCCATAAACATTCTGAGTTTATGGCTTCCAGTCTCCAAAACAGAGAAAAACAAACAGCTGTACGGTTAGTTTAGTTTACTTGAGTCAACGTTTCAGGCAGGATTTCAAGTTAATGATACTATTAACAGTTTGATGTTTTGGTCAAACTTTAACAGCTCTGTGTTTGATTCAGTTTTTACAACAAAACCACTCGACACTGAGCCTTCTCACTTTCCGTCACTCCTGGTAACGATCTGTGAGAACTGTTTTCATCTTTTCCTCTCTCTGTTTTTTAAAGTAGCATAATTTAGAAATTGACAACAATTGAATTCAAGATATTTATTTGGTGGTGGGAGGAAAAAAAATACCAGTAGCATTTAGAAAAGTCTCTGAACTTTGCTTGATCAACATTAAGAAGGCATCTGGTGGTTGCTATGGAAACAGTTGCTGTTTACTCGAATTGGCTTTTGTTTGGCATTTTTTTATCTTTGGGTGATGCCCGTCTCATTTCCAGTAAGAAAGCTTAGGTCTTGTTTGAATGACAATAATGTTTTTTTTTCTCTCTTTTCACTCTCACCTTTTCTGGGGTCGAAGCAACAAGTCATCACAGTTTGAACCATTTGGGGGGAATTTTTGAACCTGGCTCCAGCTGAACTTGTTCTCAACCGTGTTTGTACTTTGCTTGTGTTTTCCCAGCTGGTACCTGTCCGATGTCCTCTGCCCACACAGTGTGATGTGTCATGGCTCCAGTGCTGACTGGAGTGCGGTGGCTTTCGGAGGCGGGAGTTGTTGGGTCGGGGACGGCAGCTGCCACCGGCGCCGCATACTGGCCGCAGAGTGAGCAGCTGGTGTTGGTCGTCACACTCAGCATCGTCACCGGCTTGTTGCTGCTCTCTGTGCTGCTCGGTCTGTGCGCCAGCTGTCGGGGGTGAGCCGCATCGCACAACAACATGAGTCCTCTGCTGTGCTTTTCCTGTTGTTCGGAAATATGACTCTTAAGGCCAAGAAGTGGCGCCGGATAACTTCAAATGAAAACATGATCAAATAAATTCATAAGAACGTTTAATTTTGCAAGATGAGTCAGATTAGATAGGAGTTTGTGCTACAAGTTGCATCTTTTAACCAAGGCCTGATGTTTAAATTCTTGTCACATATTAAATCACATTTATTTTTAACCAGTCATACTGCTAACTCTTTTAGTACTGTTGCAAAGAATATATACCTTTTTTTTTTTTTAGCAGTTTAATGTTTAAATGTCTCAATATGGACCTTTGGAAGGAAATTGCTGTTAATTATAGCATAGGGCTATTGTTGTAAACCAATATTTTAGTAATCGAGTAATCTATCAATTATTCTTACGATTAATTGAGTAATCTGATTAAGAAAAGATAAAATGAAACATTGGTAAATCTAACATAACAGCACTGTTACTATCGCATGTCAACATCAGTCCAACTTTTCACATTTTAGCATCCCTAACAATAACTTTTCCGTAGTTTATAAATTAACCTGTAACAATAATAGCTCAATTTCTAAGTTAACCTGAAGAAAAGTTGCACAAAAATCTGATATGCAATTTAATAATAAAGAGGCAAACTTATAAATACTAAAACATGTCTATTCTGCAGTGTTTGGTTTATGTATTCATCTTTAGCCAATTTAATAGATGAACTCTCACCTTGCCGTGCCATTTATAGCTTTTGTGTTCATGTTAGCGGCGGGATTTGACACCTTCGTTCGTCACACACAGAAACATCTACCAGCTACTTGCCGCCACCCATTTCTTAAGACTGGGATGGTATGAAATCAATTTTCCAGTTCGTCTGTAAATCTGCGCTCAGGTTGATCATCTAATGCGCAGTCGTTTGCCATGTTCAGTCTGTCTAACAGTTAGCTTTCTGCGAAACGCAAGTGATAACCCGGCCGGAAAACGGTGCACTAAATGATAAAACAAATGTAACGAAGCTTCGGGGCAGATACATTTTCCTCGAGGCATTTTAGTAATCTAGGTGCTCAAATCACTCGAGAAATCGTCTCAGCATAGCAGCACACCTTCACAGCTGCATCTGAATAAATCAGAAAATTATTGTGAATAATTAATTTCTTTTAATGCAGTTAAAAATTGAAGATTAAATATTGTGCAGATTGACAGCATGCACAGTGTGGTGAAAATTTAGTGAATAATACATCAAAGAAATAAAAGAGGGTTTTAATACTCATACAATGTTTGATGCAAAGTTTTGTTTTTACAAAAAAAAAAAAAAAAACCGCTCAGTAGTAACAAATGAATTACTGAAATCAACTTTTTGATAAAATTCTGATGAATTGAGATACACATGTACTTTCTTTAGGCGATGTACATTATATTTTTGTACTTCTCTCAATCATGTCTATTATATTTTCCGTTTCTATGTGTGTCCAGTTCATATTCCTATCATGGTACCTTCATTGTTGTGTCTGTTCTCAGAGCCCCTCCATGTCAGACAGAAGCCCACAGGCTTTGTTTAAAGAATCCTGGCAGGTCCGTTACACTGGATTGCATCAGACTGCACCAGCAGACCTTACAAAGTGAACAAAGAGGGTGTTTTTTTTTTTGTTTTTTGTTTTTTTGTTTTTTTTTACCTGAAGGACAAAGTCCTTGCATTCCTGGTTAGCAGTGTACACATTAGAGGCTGAGGCTTTTTAAACCAAATCTGTTATTTGATCATGTGTGATAGTCAAAACAATGAAACTCACAGTTCTCCGGTACGCTTATCCCTGTATTGTTTTTTTATATTTCTCTCTTTCAGGCAGAAGAAAGTAATAAATGGAACCACTACAGGAGACCAAGAAAACCTTGTAAATGGAGTAAGTAGGCTCACAGGGTTTTTTCTGCGATTTAGTGCTAATACTAAGTAAGATATATGTTCTTGCAACAGTGTTTCTCTTTTCCCCACTCATTCTCAACATATTAGAACAAACTAAGGTATCTTGTGCTCATTGGTTAGTCAGTTAATCTTAATGCTTGGCAAATAATTAGCCCAGTTCTATTCAAACTTCATGAAAAAAGTCAAATTCAGCTAGCCGGTAAAAAAAAAAAAAAAGAAATTAAAGAGAGTCCAGCTGATTGTTGTGTTTGCAGTGTGTCTGTCTCGGGGCAGCATGTAGGTGACGCTCCCTTTTTAGCAGGAGAAAACATCCAGCAGATGCAGAGGCAGACCATATGAAGAACCAGGTTGATTTTCTATGGAAAGAAAAATAGTTAACAGTATTGATTGCTTTGCCTGGGCTTCATTCAGAGAGAAAAACTCAGCTAAATGTGAGGCAAAGAATGCTTTCTGTGGAAAAACCAAGAGAGGAAGCATCATTAAAAGTAGCTCAAGTGTAGCCAATGACTTCTTCCTTGAAAGAGACGGAGCTACATACCGAAAACTCAACTGACGTACTTTCAATGCGAACAACAGTAGAGAAGACATGGTTAATTGTTACGATAGTTTTATCATCACAAAAAGGAAGCACAGTTAAATTTGTAAACAATGGTCAAAGATGACTTTCAATGGGAGGAAAACAATATCAGAACATGAAAATAATGGTTGTGATAACTTCACGAGTTCATCTTTTTCCAAGAAGGAGATGCTGCTAAAGTCAAACACGATAAGATATACTTTCAATAAGAAGAAAAACAAATGAAACCAAAGTTAAAGGCAAAATTATTGTGAAACGTTTCTACAATAATGTCTGACTCTACAGTGTGAAGAGAGAACATGGGTGAACTTTCACTGGCATTTCCAGATCGATTACTTTACTGTTTTAAAATCTCTCAATTCTGTGAGACTTAAAAGGATTATAGAGTATTTATTAAGGTGACCTTGGGCAATTGTTTCTCGACTAATAATTAAGTGGTGTTCTCTTTAACAGTACATCACTTATTGGATACTAATTACCAAATAAATGAACAGTCATATCCCAGTAATCAAAACACTATTGGACCTGAAAAATCTCCAGTTTTCACAGAATGAACTACGTCCTCTCGCTCTCTTATTGTCTCTCATTCAGTGGTTTTATCGTCTGCATCAGTCTGTCGCATGCAGTCCTCTGTGACAACAACCAGCAGAGTGCTTTTTGTATTTGATTGATATCTTTACTCCAACCTTGGGCACAAACATAGTTTACCAGCTTGCCAGATTGTTACAAGGTGCCCATTTGTATGACGGACCATGTCAAAGCCTGGCAGGGTAAACGGGGGGGTCTTTGTCTGTGAGCATGACGTGCTTTTCCTCTGTCACCTGCAATCTCTCTGCATTGAATCCCTCTTAATACATTTGAAGGTTCTCTGTTACTACACTAAGGACAATTTCTCTTTTATTTAGTCTGCAGCAGGTTCTATTAGACACAAGAAATGAAACCGACCGTTACAAAGAGGTCCAACAAAACCTGACATTTTTTACCTAATACTGCAGACGACTTTTATGAGCGATATAACTGAAAAGATGATTGTTTAAAAAAATGGCATCGTGTTTTTTTGTCTTCAGAGGACAAACAAAGGCAAGACCACATGAAAAATATTGGGGTTATAAAACAGTTAAAACATTACATCATTGAAACCGGCAGCTGTTAGAGTGCATGTCCACTAGATGGGGATGTAGAGCTTCTTTTACACCCTCCTCCTTTTCACACACAGAATGAAAACAAAGAACCGTCAAGATTGACACCTTTTGGTGATGTTTTCACGTTTTCTGAACTCTTTAACGGAGGATCTACAGAAACGAGAGAGTTTGCACAAACTGCATGCTAACAAACCTCATCTCTGTTTTAAAAGCGGCGTGCCACATCCTGTGATGAAAGGTGTACTTATCTGCAACTGTTATTTGGAGATGGAAATGGTGGAGGCAAACTTCTCATGAGGGCTAAATAGAGATGTTGATTTTTACAGGCTTGCATGATGTTGCTGGAAGGTGCTCATATTTCGGTGCAAGAACAGGATGTCAGCTGCCGGAGCGTCTTTGTGCAACACTGACAACTTGCCAGTTTCAGAGATATTGCTCAGTGTCACTGAGGATTTTGTGGAAGGAAGTTTGGTAAAGCAGGGCAACAGATTTTTGTGTGGCTTACCCTTCTTGTCTGAACTTTTTATAATGTTCTTAACATGGCTGACTTTAGATCAAAGAAAAACATGAAAGAAAATGCGTCCATCTGAGATTTTTTGTTTGGTCGTGTTTATTTTAAAACATGCCAGATGCTGATGATTTGTCATAATGCAAGTCCCATACATGCGACACGCCTGATTAAGTTTGAATTTTCCTTTGTTTTTTATGCAAACAGAAAATGTTAACTATCTATAGAAGTCTTTTCTTAGTAATCAAGGAAAACGAATGCTTAATTAGGCATGAATAATGTTTAGATAATGAACTTAAAGTAGTGTGACCAGAATAGCTCAGAGAAGCTGAGATACAGAGGCAGGGAAGCATAAAAAAATGAATCAGTGCTGCAAATATGAGAGAAATATCCAGAAAGCTGGAGAATCTTTATAGAAATCTGCTTCTCTTTATTCTGCATTGCGCAGACGTGTGAAAGTCAGCCATTTTTTTCCCGAGTGGGGACGAGCCCAGATTGATTTTTGCTCAGCAGCGAGCTGAGCTCTCTCTGCAGTGACAAACATCTCATCCTTTGTTGTGCAGGTGTCGGAGAAGGAGATGGTCAGCCAATCAGCAGACAGTCCAGTGACTGACGCAGCAGTCAGCAGCTCTCACAATGGTCCTCTAACCAGCGGTACAAGTAAGCAGAGACACATAGCCTCAGAGCTGTCAGCCATCATGTCTGGACTCAAAATAGTTCCTGTTTTTCCTGCAACAAAATGTACATTTCCTCCCTCCGTTGTTTACATTTCTGTCCCTCCTGATAAATGTCGCATAGAAACGGTGGTCGCTCCCCAAGACTCGTAGAGGAAATAAAATTAAATTACAAAAGAAAGCAGTAACACACAGACATCACTGGCGACTCGGCAAAGAGAGCATTAATCTGCAGCTTTGGTAGAGCTGCAGAGATCCACAGCTCAGGTGGGATAATCTGTTGTTGTGCACTACACAAATCTGGCAGTTTTGGAGGAATAGCAAAGCTTGTTGAATTATAGAAAGAAAGCCAACATGATCTTCCACTGGAATTTTCCACAAGCCATGTTGGCACCAGTAAATGTGTGAAAAGTGCTTTTGTCAGATTAGACTAAAACTTAGGGTTTTAAAACATGCATCTTGCTGTGAGAATGCTTTTCTCCAGCAGGGACAGGGAAGCTGCTCAGAGTGTGGGGGGATGAACAAAGCAGAGATGCATTGTTATTAGTAGCTTTCAGTACTTAAAGCACATCTGACAAACTCAGTGCCAGCGGGGTTAAAACATTATTAAATCCGGCTCGCCATAGCTGTTTATGAGGCCAAAATGGAAATAAGTTTCACACCCCTGTTTAAGGATTGACTGTGAAAATCTTAACAGAATAGCTCACCTGTTGGTGGTTCAGTGAGGGGTCCTGTTTTGTCAGTAAAAGAGGCCCCACACATTTTAATGTTGCACCTGATTGCTGTCGGTTGAAGTATGTTGTAATGTGACCGAAAATTGAAGTAAATTCAACATGCAACAGAATGAAAATGTAGCCTCTGTCTCTTCCTTCGACAGTCCTCTCAGACACACAAGACACCAGCCCTCAGTTGTCTGAGGAGCTGCTCTCCAGCCAATCAGAGCTCAGGTCCTCTAAGTGTCCTCAGGACAGAGAGCTTCCCAGCCTCCCTCCTGGCAGTGCCCCCATGGAGAACAGACCTCCAGCCTCAGGAGACAGCACTTATGAGGTCGGCATTTAAAGTCACCTTACGTTGTGTCTATTATGTCTGATGTTGAATGTTCTTCTGGTACTGGTGAATTAAATGATGTTACAATGAGAAACCCAGAGGAATGTGTGTTGCTTTGTAACTCACACAGCAGAGTGACAAGTCTGCCTCTGTGGTATCCAGGTGGTGAAGGAGATGGAGGTGGCATCCCGCGACGTCAGCGTTGAGGACTCTCTCTACGAGACTGTCAAGGAGCTCAAAGACACCTCAGTACAGCCTTGCCTTGCCAACGGTATCGTCCAGCCGAGCCCCGATGAACCTCCACCTCAACCTCCCACCCTCGTCAACGGCCACCCCAGCCCCTGCACCCCAGAGCGAGTGCCGCTGAGTGAAGGGGTCGAGTACGCCTCTGTTGACCTGCGAAAGAAAAGCCGGCACAGCGCTGACATGGAGGCCAAAAGGCGCTCCGATAACGCCGCCATTCGCTCACGCAAACCTGAGGAGGAGCCAGAGGAGGAGGAGCCGCCGCCGCCGCCTGTACCGAAGAAGGTTCTCGATGAAAACGACAACCAGCCAGCGGTGATGAATGGTGTGGAACGGTCTGGGCTGGACAATGGAGAGGTGAGGCATTTGTTGCACACCAACAGATGATTTTACATTTCAAAATGTAAAAACTGATTGTCACTTTTATAAGCAGAGCTTTACAAAATATCAAAACCACCTGAAATATTATGTCAAATTAGAAAGCAATGCAAGCTCCGTTGTATTTTTTCAGGATTTTATGTGATGGAACGACTCATGAAGCTTATAATTTTGTGGGGTTCATTGTTTTTTTTTTTGTTTTTTTTGGAAACATCAATCTGAACAAATGCGGCGTGCGTTTGTATTTAGTCCCCTCAATTCTTTTTATGCACCTTTTGTTTCATTTAGCCCATTTTTCACAGACTACCTGAAGTTTAGTCAGAATTTCAGTGACCAATCTTTTTCAAGTCTAGCCACAAGCTCATGGTTGAATTTCTGTCTAACCTTGGACTGCACCATAATTTCCTCCAAACCACTGAATCTCAGACTGAATTTCAAAATTGCAATCCTTCTGGTGGATCAAACAACACATAAATCTCAAATGTTTTGGAGTCTTTCAAGGTGACCTCAATACTTGTGTGACTTCTGACAGCAGTTGTTTGGGGTAGATTTTATTTATCATAGAAAGGGGCCTGAACACAAATGCAGATTTTTTTGTCAGATTCTGTGTTTGCAACCCATATGTACATTTCTTTTGACAGTATAGTTGTGCAGCACTTGGCATTTATTGAAGTTTAGTTGGTGGTCGTTAAGAAAATATGAAAAAATAAATCAAGGGATGTGAAAACCTTTGCACATGTAGTTTAAAAAAATTACTATTTTGAGAACAGTGTCCTTCAGGATGACCATCAATGAGCTTATATATTCACAGAGAGTGAAACAAAGAACTTTGATGATCAGCAGCTGGAGTTAGAAAAGCAGGAGAAGATAGATAGATGAAGTAGAGATGGTGATGGCTAGATTTACTCAGAAAGGCTCTGAAAGGATTGGAAGGCATTAAGGAGAAAGAGTCGAGGGCTCGGGGTGAGAGATGGTAGGATAGAAAGCGAGAAACGTGAACAAGGAAAACGCAACAGCATACAGATGAAGTCCTCTGTAGCAACGAGTGAAAAGTAGAGAAGATGGTGGGATGATAAGGAAAAAATGGCAGCAAAGAGGAGCAGGTATAAGAGAAGGAGATGAGATGGGGATGATTGAAGAGGTGAGAACTGATAAACATCGCTGTCGTGTCGGGAGCTGAGCGAAGTCGAGCTGCTCTCAGGAAGCTGCCTTTGGCAGGCCAACATCACATCACATTAACAAGCTCATCACAGAAAAACTGCTTGATGAGGCAACTTTTCTCATTTAAAAACTCTCCCCTGAAGTTATATGTGTTTGCTTTCATCTTTATTCACATTTCTTTCCCTCCCCCCTGTTTAACCGAATGATGTGGTTCAACACTTTGTGAAGAAAAGCTACATTTATTTGTTACTGCTTTAGCTGTGGAACTAATCTTTGAGAAAAAAAACACAGTACTTTGTCAAGTCCTGATGGAAATCAAACATAACCTGCATCTAGATCAATACCAAAAAGTGATCATCTCCATTGCTATGCAACCATGAAGTTTCATAAAAAAGTTAGAAGTTCACCCTGCACCAGCGTTGTTTTGGGGGCGAAAAAATTATCTGTATACCTATATTACACGTCTAGTTTATTTTGTTAAGTGTGTAGTCCATGCAGTCTAAATGTTATTCTCCATAGAAATTATAAAACATTTGATTTAAGCCTCTTGTGTTTCCCTCAATTTCAAGACTTTTACCTTAATCTTCAAATTTATTTATTTAAGCGTAAATGTTGAAGCAGCTGAAAATAAAAAAAACCCCAATGCTGTTCTGCTATCCATCCACATTCTGAAGAAACAGAAATACAGTCCTCTGTAACATGTTAAAAATTTATTACAGCTTGTTTGAGGTTCACATTAAACCTACATAGAGAATCAATACTGAATATACAGTTAGTTTGATGCAGTGATATTTTGCAGCTTGTTTGTTAGACCTGCATCACCAACAAACCTAGTTTGCAGGTGATTTTTTTTTTTTTTTCTTCCCCCCCATTACCTCTATTCCTGCTGCGAGGTGGGAAACAGTAATCAGTGATATGGCAGTCTGTTAACTAATTTAATTCCTGCTCTGAAGATTTAAAATGTGTCATCGCTGTTGCCCCCAGCCGCCTACGTGGCCTCTCTATTGTCAGTAGCAGCACAGTTTTTCTCAAAGATATTTCCCAGTGTTGTTCAAAAAATCCTTTTATAACCATTTGTGTAAGCTTTTTTTATTATGTATTTACCAAGATTTAGTAGTTTGTTGCTGGTGATTTGTTTGCAACTTTGTTTATTATTTTCTCAATCTAGTGGGCATTATTGTCGGAGTGGAAAAACATAGTTTATTATACTTTGACGTTTCAGAATAAAAGCAGTTGACATCCTTTTTTTTGTTCTTTATTAAATTCATTTTAAAATGTATTCTAAATGCAGCAGTGGAAAGAATGGATACTGATCCTTATATCTTAAAGTCCTTAGAAAAAAGACATTCAATCTATTAAATCTGTTAGTAGGTTAGAGCTCAGATAACAATTAATGACTGGATCATCTATCCACATTATCTTAAGCTTTAAATGATATATATGAGCTGATATTCCAACTTGTCTGTTTATTGTTGTGTGGACGTCAATGTGTTAATCATTAGACGGCAGGAAATAATCCCTCTCCTTTACCAGATTAATGATAAACCCTGAACTAGAAGGCTTCTGTATATTTCCATTCTTCTATATATACTAGCAACAGCGTGTACACGCATACACACACATAGCTAAAAATACTATCTTTCATCCAACCACTAACAAATGGCTGCAGCCACATGTGTTTTGCTTCTCCCATCCCCCTAATATCTCACACGCAGATAGCACAGCATGTGTTTACATATATTCTGCTGCACAGACGCCACGGGCTAATGTAAGGTTAACAGTGAATGTTTGCCGCTCCCTGTGGTTTACACCCATGCATGACTGTCATTCGTCTTGTCAGAACCGGGTATTCTTGTGTTTTTGTGAGTGTTGGTGACCGGCTCCTCGGACCCCGTCGCTGTCAGTTACCCAGACTTCATGATGGATGATCTGGGCCATAGAAACTCCTCATCTGTCTGGGTCCTCTTACACACAGACACGCTGACACACAAATCATCTGTAGAAACACTGGAAGGTCTTTACGTAAATATCTCCGATCAGGTGGCTGATTTGTTGACCAGGCTGTCTGAAAGCGTCAACTTCACTTATCAGCACTCCAGGTAGAGAGGAGCAAAAAGCCCTTAAATAAATGTACGCTTTTAATTCAGCAGTGTAATCTTGCTCTGACTTTATTTATTTATTTTTTAAATCTAACCTTTAATTTGTGTTCATTTATTCAGTGCTGTTTAGAAATAATTATGTTTTACTAAATTATCTGTTCTACATTTATTGACTGTCCCAACAATTACAATCAATATTACTAAAACAATATTTAAAAACATGTGTCAGTTTTTGTTTTTTTGTTGTTGATAAGAGTGATTAGAAACATTTCGTAAGCCAGGACTTCTTGATTTCTCTTCAAAATTGGAAAGACAAAGGGACATATTAAAGTCAGGCCTCATTAGTAAGAAGATGGTAAATAAATAGCAATATGCTAGCGTTTGCCATCAGTCAGTTCAATAAATAGTTTTAACAGATGCAGCAACATCTCCATAACAGCAGATGGATGCGGCCGATTTGCCAGCCAGCAGTTTGAGATGCTTGATGGAAAAAATCTGCAATTCAGATGGTGCCAAACAAAAGATGATTTTTTTTTTTTTTCCCCATCTGCAAATCACCTCATTGCAGCTGTTAAGTACAGCGGATGATCCGTGATGCTGTGGGCCCATGGAATTGAATACATGGATCTACTACTGAACTGAAATGTGTATTTGTTGGGTGATTAATTCTGATACGGATAAAAACAATATGGCTAATTAGAAGAGGGCAAAGGTCAAGATTCTGGATGATAAAGAGAGACTGACTAAGAGCCCTCGCTTTATTGTACAAGTGATTTTTTTCTTTTTTAAGATTTTATAACATGAGATTCTTTTGTCTTTCTCTAGTAGATGAATTTAAGTAAACAAAGTAGATTTTTTTTATTCTTATCTCTTCAAGAAATGTGTGCTACTACAGTAAAAAGATAAACTTAACTTTTTTTATGCATCTCTTCTGGAGATGCAGGTAACTGCAGCATGCCCTATGCCATATATATTTACTTTTTCCTGCACACACTAATGGCTTTGCTGTAAGGATGGGTGCAAACGGGGAAAAACACTCTTAAGCAGCTTCAGCTTCTGTAAAGCTGCGAAGGTGAGCATTTATTGAACTGTCATACACAACAGCAGCACGTTTGCAGTGGCTTGGTGCCTGTGGGCATGTAATGTGAGAGGCAGGAAATGAATTTGACCCCGCTGGTGGGCTGCCAGGTTATACATTTGGGATGTAGGCCAGGAAAACAGTGATCTATTTATCATTCAGCACCGCTGAATGATAAATAGATCACTGTTTTGTAGACCTGTAGATCACTGTTTTGTAGACCTGTAGATCACTGTTTTGTAGACCTGTCGCGAAACGGAGTCGTTCTAACATAGAAAGCGTATTTGTTGCGAGACGTAATTTATCCTTTCCGTATTACCTCAGATTTCTTAGGTCTTTCCTCCTGAGTGGCCACATACACGCTCGGCCTAATGCGCTCAAACTGTGCGTCTGCCAACAAATGCATCGCTCACGACTGACGTGCTGACACCTGGGCCGTCCATCACATGAGGTGGTTGTAATCAGCTTACAGCAAAGCCTTGTATGTTTTTAAATCTCCTACATGCGTGGAACATCAACGCATACTCCTAATCTGCTCTCGCCTCAACACACACAAGCACGCCGCATTTTATTGTTGGACGTCAAAATATTTATCGGTTAGGCGTTAGTCTCATTTTGAGTGTGCTTTTATAATTACTACATACACATGTATATATAAATTCGTTGTCTACAAACCAGATTTTACTTCAAGATGAAATGTCCACTTTAATTAGCAGAACGTTTTGAGGACTATTTCACTCTGAGACACATTTCAAGGCTGTACTGACTGGGCCAAGAGTCACCTGCATCCTTGATTTTCTACAAATATATCACCCCAGGGGGCATTCTGCCTAATTGGGTGGCTAATTAAAGTGAAATGACAAAGGTGTCTGCTGCGTTGTTGAGCTCAGGCTGGATCTATAAAAGTAATCATGTCTCCAAATGCGTGGTATCCATAAAGTAGTCATATTGATTTTCACGCTCCGGGGAAGAAACACATGTGAAGACACTAAGACGTACAGCTGGGTTGGACAGTTTGATGGATGAACTCTGTGTGCAGGTTGCATCCTGTATGTCGGAGTGCGGTCTGAACAAAGAGGTGAACATGACTAAAACAAAGAATGCACCTTTGCGTCCATCAGCTTTAACCTTGGGAACTCCAAACGAGGACCTAATTCAAGTGTCCACACAAAAGCTCTGTTTTTGTTTTCCTTTCCGCATGACATAAGCTACTTGGGGAATGCCGGTGGGTGTATCGAGACCTTGTTAGTTCTCTTGAAGTGCTTTGTCTGATGGGTTTTGTTGATTAATGGCTACCTCATCGATCATGAGACAAAATGGACAGAGGGCGTGCAGAAGAAGCATCCCTCTCCCTGTCGCTCCCCATTGACTTTAACTCAATAATTTTTTAATGAATGGGTGGTTATATACAACATTAGTTTGAAATGTATCGTAGAAGACGCAGAACGTGTTTTCGACTCGGACCAGAGGGGTTAGTTTAGAATTTCACCATCGATCAGCTCCAGAGCGTTCCAAGGCATTCATACAGATTTTTACTTTTTTTTTCACCAGAGTATGCATTTTTTAGAAGTGATCGATAGCTTGATAGCATATTTTATTAATACAGCTCAATAAGAAGTGCAACTCTTCCTTAATTGTGTTCCTTCAAAGTTGTTGGAAATGTCTTAGTTGGCTTTTTGTGTTGCAGTCGGCTACTTTTAATCCTTTCTAAGGAGGCTGTGGATCAATTCTCCCTTTCAGCAGGTCATGCCTTTATTTTGTATCCACATTGGCGTTAAAGCCCTCCCTACTTTCATTTTGTGCCTGTAAATAAATCTTTTCATAACCGTGTGTGAAGCATTTGGCTCGATTAAAGAAGAAAATAATAATAAGATTCCTTTAGATCAATTTATATGTACTGTAGCACCATAACCACTTTTTTCTGCAATATACTATTAGCAGATTATTGATTTCTTAAATCAAAGAAGTACGAAACGGTCATGTGTGTACAAATTGACACATAGTCGGTATGAATCACCCAGTGTGAGATTACTACTTATCAAAAGAAAAACTTTTGCTTGTGGAAAGCCGGTATGTTTCAAAAGTTGGGTATGAAGCTTGTTCCAAAATCGTTTAGGTGCATCAAGAAAAGAATCTGTACAAAAAACATTTTTTTACCCCTGCAGAAGTTGGACGCAAAACTTTTATGTTCCAGAAGAGTAGTCTGAAAACTTTTTTGTTCCAAAAAATTGAAGCGACTAAAGTACAAAATGGCAAGGAGGTGCAATGACCAACACCTTCTTATCAGAAGTGAGCACAGCCCTTAAACTGTTACTAAATGACTCTTTGGGGCGGCTGTTCCTTTCATACCTTTGCTCCCACGTCTGAATCTGTTTCTCTGTATTTCTCCACAGTTAAATTCCCTGTCTCCTCCGCTGGAATTTGAACGCCACCCACAATCAGACAATGAAGTAAGTGTGTGCAACTCGCTTATTCCCAAACCTGCATGTCTCCTGGTCCAAGACAGCAGCGCCTCCTAAATATCTGAATAGGAATCCACCAACATCTGAAGTGCTAATGATTAAATCAGTCTGAACGGAATTTGATCGTCTCTAGTTCAAAATCTGAAATACTGAGATTGATCAAAGTCTCAAAGAGTTCTCCAGTGCCATATCAATTTACCTCAGGTAGGTTGGGATTCTAGTTTTAAAACAGTTTCTGATTCATTAAACTCTATTTTTATTTCTAGACAAACAAAACTGGAGATTTCTCTCTTAGGACTACCATGGTGTTAGATTAGCTCAAAAACAACTGGATGTGAACGAGCCAAATGTTCTTGATTCTTTGCGAGTTGCGTGCCAGTTGGGTGGAGATGGCGAATACATCCGAAAGTGTACCATTTGCAGTTTTAACTTGGCATTGTCTCAGGTTCTTGAACCCCATATCAAGTATCGTATTGTCATGTCTTTAATGTTCCTTTTCTTTTTTCCTTGTTTCAGTCGCCGCTGTACTCTACTGTTAATAAGACAAACTGCCACCAGGCTTTTAGCGAGGACGACAAAGAGCACGACTACAGCAGCATCGCAGAGATCAAAGGTATTGTCCCGAACTCGTCCTCCAGCGACCTCTACGCCACGGTTCATGACATCTACGCTCAACCCGACGAGCCCGAGGCGGGCGAAGAGCCCCCACTGGACAGCTCAGATCCCGGCTATGAATCGATCCGCATCCCAAAGACTAGTAGCTCTGATGACGATCACGGAGCCGGGTACGGCAAGCCAGAGCCCGACTATGAAAGTGTGGGAGAGCTGGGCCTCAGTCGGGAAATGTCCCGTCTTTGAGTTGACCGCCTCGCCGTCACATCGTACAGTAGCACTTTGAAGCAGCTGTTTAGGATGCCTTTGATGCAAACTGCTTCTCATCGTTTCCTTATCGAGTGTACATCTTCTTTACAGCTTAGGTACGGCTTATCATGTCTGAGCGTTATTAGTCAACCTGAGTGAGACATCGGTACTGGTAGGCCTTAAAAACTCCGGGTTGTTAAAAATAATCGCAACATATTCTGGTCAACAGAGGAAAAAAAAAAAAAAGATATTGATCTAGTGCCATATAACTTGCGCAAATGTCATTCATCAACTGTATTATGTGAAGGTTAGATTATTTGTATGGCTTCTTTGCACCAGCTAGTTTTTCAAGCTTAGATAACTGTCATATTTTACTGAAGCATCAAACAGCCTGTTTCTAGGCCTTCTTCTGTCAAGTTTGCAGCACCTCCACCGTTGCATTCTCACCAGAGGTTCCTGTGAAAGGGTTTCTAGCGGAAAAAGTCAATTGATGAAACCGAGACTGCTACCTTGACATTCGAAAGGTTGGAAACGGTAACTGCGAAGGAAAAAAAAATGTTTTTCATTTGAGCTTTAGAGTTTCGTAGTACATTTTGACCTTTCTATAAACTTTAGGGTCCACAGCAACAGGTTTTGTACAAATCATATTGTATTTATTTGAAAATGTTTATTATTGTGTAATTGTGAAATGTTTCTGACTGTCTGTGAGAGGATTTTATAGAAGTTTCTTGCATTTTCATTGAGATACTAAAGGAAAGTTAACAGAGGGTTTGATGCCACTTCGGTACGCGTTCCTTTCCTTTTATTGTTTAGTTGTCAGCTTTCACAAACTTTGAAGTACTAACGTATTTAATGACAAAACACACTTGCCTAATTGTGTTCTTTAACAGTTTTTCTTTTTTGTCTTTTTGGTACAAGGGACAGTCTTCTTCTTGCTTCAAAGCACTTGAATTATTTTAATGGTACGACAGAAATCATCACCACAGTTAATTTTTTAAAGCACCTTCAACATTTATTAGCACCTCTAATAAAGACCTGCACAAAGCCTTGAAAATATATTCATTTGTATTTCAGGAGCACAACTCCGCTCTGAAATTTTCACAAACGCGTGCTTTGGATATACTTCTTACCATCTTACTTACAGTGTGTGTGACAAGATAAACACTTTCTTCCCAGTATTGAAAAGCGTAGATATATATATTTTTGACTTGGATGAGAAAGAAAAATCTGGAAACTTATTTATAAAATAAGTTTCTAGATTTGTTTTATTATCTAAAAGATAAAATCTCAGAATGTCTGAAAAATTAGTATTGTTACATTTATCTTTGATTTGCCACATAGAAATTTAGGCTTCGGTCGTATTTTTTATCGTTCGTATTTGTACGTCGGTGACAGAAACCTTATTTAAATGTTCGTCCAGAAAGTGGGAAAAAAAAAAAGAGCAGTTTCACCTTTTAGAGACTTTGAGATCAATAATTTCACATTTTTGTGGTTTTCGATGCACCAGCAGATTTAAATTCTCACATATTCCATAAGGTATCAAAGATCACCAGCTGCTTTCCAGAATCTACATTTAGCATAAAGTAATGCACTCTTGGTTTACAAGGAGTTATAGATTTTTAGACGATTGGTGATCTAATTTGTCAGGAAAAACTGTGAAATTGTCCTTCACCACATCTCTGAATCAAAAGCCAAATTCAGCATTGTGATTTTTAGGATCTGTGGCTCACACTGCTAATGAAATCAAACTAGTGAGATGTTTTTTACCCCAATGTCCAAAATGTTGTAAAAACTACAAAAAATATCTACAAATGTGTTTTGAACAGTGTAGAATTTTTTTTTTTTTTTTTATTTTTTTTAATTGTAGGAAGTAACACTCCCATGGTAAACATGGGGGCTCATTCAGTTTTGATTTGTCAGAGCTTTTACAATATAAAATTGATCTGATTCTTTCTATGGTAATATTTAGGTGGATTGGTATTTTGTTTTCCTGTCTTCTAAATATCGACACACATCTGTCTTACTTGAACTGTATGTTCTCTTGTCTTTCTCACATTAGAGAGCCTCAGTGAAATTCGCTGCTGTCTCACGTCAGTTATATCACAGTAATATCCCTCTATTAATATTTTTAGCATTATTTTACATTGCTATTTTATTAAATATCATAGGTTTAAGTAATACAAAAAAATTAGTATTGTGATTAACTTTTGTAAAATATACATTAAAAATGAATCAGTTTCACTATTAATCATATTACAATATTTTTTTTTATAAACAAATAATTACCACTTAAATGTTTTTTTGTCAACTGATCAAATGTTCTCAAATTAAAGGCTGATTTTTATTTTTTATTTTTTATTTTTTGCGTGTGATTATGCTACTCCACTACAAGATGCATTTATTTTTAAGTCTTTTCACACATCTTTAATATGGGTGCCAATGAATTCAGAAGGTTTGTATGTGTAAACTTTGAGCACATACTGTATTTTAGATCCATCTACTTCACAGCTTGTACTGACTAAATGCCAGCTAATGTGTGTATATAGTAAAAGCACTATTTTAACCAACTGCTATTCACAGGAAATGCGATGTAATCTTGTACCTATTTGTGAAATGTCAAGATTTTTTTTTATTTAAGAGCAATTATGAATGTCCATCTTGTTTGTTTGTTTTTTTTGTTGTTTTTATTTTAGTTGATTGTAACAAAGTGGCAACTAATCAGATGTGAGTGAAGTGGTACAATTATTTTGGTACAAGCATTGAAAGATGAGTTTGGTACTTAAATTTGAGGAAAAAAAAAAAAAAAGAAAAAAAAAACTATTTAAGTATGTTTACTTGGTTGTAATTTTGCTGTATTTTTTTAATCCCTCTTTGCCACAGTATACTCCCCTTGCAGAAAATTACTGTCAGCTGTTTCCACCCATATCCAAATATTAAAGTGTTGCAGTATCTTCAGCTAGTTTGTTTCGTGATGGAGCTTGTTTGTAGTTTAAGAACACGCAGTTGGCCTGTTCTGACGGGTAATCGATTCTGAAATGATGCACATTTTAGATATTCTTCTCCTAATGTTGGATCTTTGAATGAGTCCATGCATTTGACCCTTAGTGCTCTACAGATAAAGACAGAAAGAAAGTACACATTTCAACAAGAACGTAATGGTGAGTGTTATTTATATCCTCCTGTGTAAGAAGAGCAAATATTTAAGGGTATCGCTCCCCTATGCAGTAATGTAGCTGCATGTCAGGTAATCAGATTTAATGTTCTCAGAATGCTATGAAGGACCTCTAAGGAAATGCCAAATGGAGATGTTTTAGTGCCAAATCGAATCAGGACAACATATATTAGTAAACCTAAACTCACTTCTGCTCCTTCTCCTCCTATCCTGGTCATATAAACATGGATTTTCCCCTGCAGGGAGGGCGGGTCTCGTGGAGGTTTACAGAAGTGCACCCCTCCCTCTGATGTCTTTTCTTTAGCTCTCGTCCTCTCCTAATGAGGCCATGTGTTCCTCCTGAATAAGCAGCAGACAACTCTGTAGCGACGCCCGCCTGTGATCAAAGGGCGAAGCCCGTTTTGGCAGTTAGTGTCGCATCTGCTGCTGCGCCGCATCAAGTTTCCAATATTTACAAGTAAATATTTTATCACATGAATTCTTCTATTAAACGATGAATATTACGACGTTTGTTACTTGTTTTTTATTCTGAGGAGCACTCGCAATGACCTTTAGACTGTGTATGATCTTTGAAAGAAAAAAGACATTTTGGATTTGACGATAACATAAATATACTGTAGATGAACTGATACTGACGTAACGTCTCATCCAGTACCTAGCATCCTGGCACGCCACAAGTTTCCATGCATTTTAAAATGATTTTGTGATTGACCAACACAAAGTAGTGTTCAATTGTAAAGTGGAAAAATTATGCATAGTTGTTGACAGTTTTCTGAAAAATCTGAAAAGTGTGGCATGCATTTGTGCACTTCAGTCAACGCTTCATAGAACCATCTTTCGCTGCAATTACATGTGCAAGTCTGGAAACAAACATCTTTGGACATTTTTCTTTACAAGTCGGCTCAAGCTCAGTCTTTCCAAGAATTATTAATTGGCTTGAGAGCTGGGCTGACCCGGTCAATTTAGCACATATATGTACTTTGCTCCGAAGTTCAACAGTTATTATAACTTCTCAAAATAATTATGGAGCGAGTGCCATACTTTCCAGGGCCACACCTCCTCCGGCTTCTGGAAGTTGAATACATTGGCGTCCCAGCACTTACTGTGAAGGTATAAAACTGCAAAGTCAACATTATTTTAAGTTATGTTTGAGATATACAACACATATATAAACAGAGAATAACATACTTACTTGATTGGGCTGTAAAATGCCATAATAGAGTGTACCTGTAAAATACATAATCCAGCCTCTTGAACTTTAGGCCAATGGCGTTTGGTGGAAGGAAAACAACATGTACATGCAGTGAATCATTTCAGACCATGGTTTTACTTGAGCACTTCAGAAACAAACTAAACATGGTGCCAGTTCACCAGGAATAAATGCTGGTGGAGTTATTGTGAAGCAAAAGATGACATGACATTATGTCCTTGATTTATTTTTATTTATTTATTTATTTTTTTTTACAGTTCCAAATCTGACAACTTGTGGGATTTAGTAATGGACAAGCAGTGACACTGCTAACTGCTATTAGTAGTGCATGCTAATAAAGTATATCTTTTCATTCTCTATCAGTGGCAGTTAGTGATTTGGCAACATGCGAAATGGCAGCATGGGGCACCTAAAGCAGAAAATGGAAAGGAAAAGAAAGCATTTCAGTTTTTAGAGTGGTGAGCATTTGAATTGTTCTTGTCTGGTTGCAAGTCGGGGGGTTTTTTTTCTGTGTACAAACTTTCCGAATTTTTTGTGTAAAGTTTTCTCTGTGTGAAAAGAGGTGGGTTGTTGTTGGCGGAGTTTGAGCGGGGTGGGGGGCATCAAACCGTGCCAGAACCACCACTGGTTGACTCACTAATACATTCTCATGCACTCAATTTTATATTTCAACCAGATCACAGTAATTTATGACTCCCATGGTACTTTAAAAGTAGGTCACATCCATCTATAACTAGGTTAAGGAATAAAGCTTGTCTGTCTGGGCTAATTTTTTTTTTTTCTTATAGCCTAAATATCCCCTTTTTCCCACTTTCCATCTTCCATCCACCCTCCCATCTCGTTTCCTCTCCATCCTTGCGTCATTGTTTTGAATGGAGCACCCTTCAAGAGTTGCATTACCCTCCTTTGCAGGAAAAGGGGGAGCGGTTGGGGCTTGTGGAGGCGTGTGCTGCATCGTCCAATTGCAGCTCGTCTCGGCTGCCGGACCGCACATGTTTACAGGCAGCGATCCGCCGGTAAAGGCCCTGCTCGGTCGGAGCAAACAACGGACTGGATTCGGAGCACAGTCGGGGCCAGAGTCACCAAACGGTACGGTCTTGATCATATCCCACGCTTGAAGCAGGTCGGTGGGGCGTTTTGCGGGCTAGAATAAAAACAGTTCGACGTCTTACGAGTCGCCTGCCTGCGCGCGGGACCTTTTGACTCGATTGCGTCGCCATTTTGTTTAATCGTGAACGAATGTTGTCGCGGCTTCAGACGGCCGTGACCGCGCCGCGTTTTCCCGCCGCCCCCCCTGGCAGCTCGCTGGGAGCAGTGGGGAAAACAAACAGGTCGCACGGAGGAAGGTTGGTAGCCGGTTAGATGTGGAGGCTGTTCGGCAGCGAGCGGTTCGTGTTTATGCCGTCTGTCGCCGAGTCAAAGTTCTGCGGCTCGAGTCCCGTGCGCTCGGGACGCACTTCGGAAGTTTCTGCCTCCCCCACCGAGTATGTTGTCGCTTTCCAACATTGCCGTCGAGGTTGTTGGAGCGCGTAGTCTGCCCGCTGCGGTCCTGTGCCATTCCCCGACGTTTTGTTCACTGCCGGCCGCGTTTCGGCGTTCGGCGAATTGAAGTTCCCCGCTGGGAGCGCTCTGAACACGGCGACACACTCGGCGGAGATGCACACCAGGCGCCTGGTGAAGCGGTCGATCCTCGGCAGCCGCGTCTACGCAACGAGCCCGACTGGGGACGGTGCCCCGGTGACAGGAGTGGTCCAGGCTGTCAAGCAGGAAAACAGGGACGCGTCCGCCGCCGGACCCCGGCGCAGCGTGTACACCGTGCTCCTGCAGGACGGAAGCCTGAAGGAGTTCTCCGAGGAGGAGATAGCCGCCGGATCCAACCACACGGCGGCCAAAGGACCGCTCAAGTCCAGCCTGAAGGTGTGTGTCTGCCTCTCTGCGTGTTTGAGGACGGAAAGGGCCCCGACCGGCGGGCTGCGCTTCATCACTGTTGTGCGGTGTTTTGCAGCGTTTAACCGCTTCCTGCACGGAGCGGGTTGATGTCAGCCACCGATGCCGCTCTCTGCAAATTCAGTCGGTTAAAACCAAACGTGCATCGGTCCAAAAATGTGGAACGGATCCGTTTTGTTGCATATTTGATCAAATAATGTGCTGTCATGACATTTGGACGATGACACATATATGGGACAAAGAGGGCTTGATGGGGCCTGCGCAATGTTTATGTGGGCTGGGTAATATGAAGGAAACAAACACGCTCTGACTGCAGCTGCAGCGTTTAGGACCGACGCGAGGAACTCGTTGTACAATTTTGCACTGAACAATAATCGCATGCAATTCTGTACATGCAGCATTAAAATGCATATTTTTTTGTGTCGAATTTGCGTCATTTTGGCTCATTCATTCATTCAGCATCCAGAATGATCACTGACGTTATTGCTTTTGCAAGCACAATGGTCTTGTTTTGTTCAGCACTTTTGGGAAAACTTGCAGTTTTCTGAATCTGTTCTGTAAATAATTGGACTTTTTCTAATGTTAGACCGCCGGTTCTTGCTTGAATTGCGCCCCTTTTTTTGGTCTCAACAGTTGAATAACAAAAGTAAAGATGCTCTTGAGTCAGAGATTAGAATTGGCCAATGCTACTTTGATCAGGGAGCATACAGGGGGGAAAAAAAAATCTGATGTTTTCCCCTGAGACTGATCAACACATCACATTTTATTTAGTGAAAAAAGCCCATCTGTCATAATCTGAATTGATGTGTCAGAATTGAAAGAAAATTGGGATTGGCCTGGTAATTATTGATGTGTGCATCTCTACCATAAAGTAGAAAAATTGTAAAAGATGCTTTTTTTGGGTTTACGTAAAATACAGATTTCAGGTCTCAAGTTCTTTAAATAATTTCTGCGTGGGATAGATGGACTCTTAAGTATTTTCAGTTTTGTGGCTGAGATTGTAAAATTCAGTACAGATTCCCTGGAGAGCACTGAAGTTACCCCTAACTTATAATCACAGTCATATTTCTTTTCATTGTTTTCAGTGGGCACAACACGAACCACCTCCCTGCTGAGAGGACCTGCATTATGAACAATAGAAAACTTGATTGGGGGTCTCCCATAGGGTGTGTTGCTCTGAGCAACGAGCCATGTCGTCTATATAAAAATATAATCGCTATGAATGAAATGTCATGACGTGAAGATGGCATGCAGCTACATTGCAGTTCTCTCTTAAAATATCCAAATGTGAGGCAACGATGGTTATCTAATGGCAAAACTTGAAAGATAAAGAGTGTGTGAGCAGGAGAAGCCAGTTCAGTGTTTTTCTGTTACGGAGAAAGCTCGTGTTATTCTGTCCTTACAGTAAGGGAGGGACTGAGAAATGAGTAAGTCTGAGTAAACAGCCATTTTTTTCCCACTCAGACTTGATTTTTTTTTTTTTTTTTCCCTTTTTGAGATTGTTTGTGTCAGGTTTTGGTGTCACAGATGAAGTAACATGCGTTCTATTTCTGGAGCAAAGAGGAAACCTGTGGTCACTTTTGTTTCCTCACATTTTTGACTATTGGTAGCAGCATTCAGATTCCAGTCCTCTGTTGCAAATGCTTATAGATCCTTTACCAACATAACTTTTTTACAAAACAAATCATTTTTAAGATCTTTGTATAACCTGGAGACATCGGCAGATGTTTTTTCTCATTTTTTTTCTCTTTTCTTTATTCATACTTTGTTCGTTTTCATTGCAGTTTCATTGTAGCCACCAGTGCAGGCAGAGTGCAGCTGAGGCTCGCAGCACAATGGTCAAGTCTCTTTCAGCACGACTCAATTCCTACCGAGGTCGAAAACAAGCCATAAAGCGAGGAGTAGGAGGAGTCTGCTGTGCAGTGTGTGCAGCTTCACGTGTGGGTCTGTGCTGCCTATGGTGTGCATCAGAGTGTGGTACGGCTGTAATTTTCCTCTGGTGTGTGTTATTGCTAAGCCCAAACTTCTCGAAACCTTGGATTGGGTCCTGTTTTTTGAGAGCTTGCAGCCTCGTTTGAGCAGTAGCAGCTGTACAGCCAATAAAGCAGGCACCCTCAGGTTGGCAACGGGTGGCATGCCCCAAAGAATCTGGATGCTTGGCACCGAGCCCAGTCCGTCAAATGAATCCCCCCTCTCTTTTTAGGGGTGGGGGCCGAACTGGGTGCCACTTGTTGACTCGTTTATTTGCAAAGGTATGTTTTGTATCTCGAGCGGCAATGATTTTTCTTGATGCTCAGAAAAAAAGACCAGCTTTGTTGTGGCGTTAAGCCTCCGCCAGCGCAGGAGTCAAGGATTGTTGACAGAGTATCGTACAATCTTTTGAAATTTCTCACTGGAGTCGTAAGGTGAGAAACGTATTTGCTAAGAATGTCTAAGATACAAATTTATTTAAGAAAGATCACACTGCCTTGTAAATTCTTACAAATAACAAATAAATATTTTCTTTTAGACTGCTCAACCTACAAAATGCTCACCACTGCCGGCTTTTTACAGTTCCTCTGGAGGCTTCTTTAACTTTCTCTGAAACAGATATTTGAATATTTTTTTATATGCATGTACTGTATTTTTCAAACTATAACCCTCTACTTTTTCCCCACGCTTTGAACCGTGCGGCTTATAGCCCGGTGCGGCTTTCCTGTGAATTTTTTCTTCAACTTCAATAATTCACTTTCTTTAGCAGGAAGTGAATCATTGGGAGTCGAAATAGGAAATCAAAGAAGAAAGTGCTTATTTTCCTTTAGAACAAGCACATGCCTGCAGCTGGCACGACGGAGAAATGTTTTCAAACTCATACCCCCCTCATCAAGGAAACAACATGAAGAACTTCATATGACGCAGCTTTTAAGTTGAAGGCTATCGATCTGGCTGTACAGAACCGTATCTGCTGCGTGTAAGCACGGCGTGAACGAATCCATGGTTCGGCGTTGGAGACGCAGGGCTGCGTCCTTAACAGCAGATGCATTCAATACCCAACCCTCTGCTGCGTCCTTGTGGAAAACTGAGAGTGGCGGAGATTGTAGCCTGTTGCGGCTTGTATGTGTACGTTTCCAGATTTTTAAAAACACTTTGTGGGTGCGACTCAAAGGGAGGCGCGCTCTATAGTCCGGAAAATACGGTATATATTGCTGACTTGGACGTTTTGCTGCTAGACTCAGTCATACCTTGAAAAAGATATCAAGTCCAAAAGGAGCTGTAGAGGAAGGCTGGAGAAACATGAGAGCAAGGAAGGAGGACTGTCTTACTTTGATCATGATTTGAAATGTGTCACCTCAGTAGCTTGGATTTCCAAAGAGGGCCCAGAAAAACTGTAGGAGTGCAGTGTTATGCGCTTCACAGAAATTCGACTGTAGGAGCAAATTCCTCGCTCGAGCAGCACTTCAGCTAGTTTTCAGGCTATATGCACTGAAACAAAACTGAGGAGCCTTAATAGTGAAGCTCAGATCACAGGGCTTGCTTACAACAGATGGCATGATCTGAAACGTGTTGAGAGAAGCTGGTCAACAAGTCAATTTTTAACAGTTTGGTGTGAAATTTTCCATCTTCGGTGTGGAAAAACATCACCTGTGTTACCTGAATTTAATATCCTTACATCTCTGTGTGCTGTAGCTCAAAGGTGTTTCTACAGTCCACAAACAAACATCTCTGTGTCCACAAACGCAACACTGCTCTGACCTTTTGTGTCATTGTTGTCCCTCAGATTTGTTTTTGTTTGTTTGTTTGTTTTTACAAAAGCCTGAAAAAGCATCTTTAAAAGCCAGTTTTTAAATTTTGGTTTGATTGATCAAGGCAAAAGAAGCTGTCCAGCCTAAACTGGCTTTGTGTGAAAGTTTCCAGTCTTTAGATAAATCATCTGTTGCCTAAAAGTCTCATTCATGTCTAATCATGTAGCTGATCTGTAAGGCAACGATCCAGATCAACCCACGAACGCATAAACACACACCAACCTGAAATACTCCTCAAAGCTCTATTGTCATTGACAGCTGTGTGAGTCACTCTGCTTATGTTTTGGCCTTTACTCTGATTGTTTCAACAGGCCTTCAGGCACAAAGATAGAGCAACGGAGGTATGGTGGTGTGTGAATTCATTCTGAGATTCAGGCATTTTATTTTTGCTTCCATGAAAGGAAGCAACAACGATCACGTTTTTTTTATTGCAAACTTTGCCACCTGAGGATGCATCTGCAGCATGTGACGGGACAAATTGTGTTTTTCTGTGATGATATTGTTGTTGCTCTGGTGAGTAAATGTTTTGCTTCAGTCAGTTTTTCAAATACTCCATACCAAATTGATATTTTGTCTCTTTTTCAGTTTCCTTCATTGATCTTATTTGGAAAGGAATCGGACTCGATGAAAACAGTGAAAGAAATGTAATTGTTCTCCACTGAGACTCTGACCACCGTGGTCTGTAATGTTTGGTGTTGGCTAATGTATTCCAAGTGTTATGAACTTAAATTTGACAAATTAGTGTAATATTCAGCCTTTTGGTCAAAGCCTCACGGCAACAGATACTCACACAGATGAAAATAAGGGAATGAAGAAAATAGACACATATTACAACTGATGTAGATATTATTTTTACTATTATTATCACCAAGGTGAGATTTTCTAATTCTGTGCAGTCCTAATAAAATCTGAACAAAGTGCAGCTAAGAATGCAGCTGAAACTTTTCAGAGATTGAGGCATTAAGAATGAAATATCAAACTTGAGCACTGGACTTAACTATCCAAGAAGAAGTTAGTAATAGCAAAGACTTTAGCAAAGACTCCAGCTTTAATGCGAGTCAGGGCTTTGTCCAGAGGTAAGAAGAAATGTGGTCTGAAAGCAATAGCTTGGAGACTTATTAGACCGGCACTGTACCTGGGAAGTTAACTGTAAAAGTCCCACAGTCATTCTGTGTTTTACTCATGAGAGTTTAAGTTTCCCACAGTAATATAAGTCTTCAATGTTATCACTAAGGTACACCACAAGATCGCTATATGTTGATCCTAAGTTATCTTTTTTATTACGTTTCGTTTCGCCTTCAAACCTTGAGTCAAGCTAATGCTGCATATCTACTGGTTGGATGGGAAATCAAAGACATTATGCTCACAAACAACACCTCTGTTTGCCCTGTAGGTAAGACAACTAACCCAAAGATAACAGATCTACCTCTAGAGGACCTTTTTGGTATAGTTAGACTCCATTCTTCTTCTGTGTTGCCAATAAGCTGCATCACATACATTCTTTATATTTCTGTTGAATGAGGTCTACAAACCAAACAATATTTTTTAAACTCTAATAAATAGCCATGCTGTGCTGTTATATTCACTATTTTCACACGATATGATGGTGTGCCTTCCACTTTGGTTAGGATTTATTTGGGATTTAGTTAGGTTTTCTGTGATATGAAAACATTTGCTATTTACTAGTTTTCAGCCTTTGAGATATAAAAATTTAATTTACCCCAAGAATTGAAAGGCATACTTTCTTTTTATCATGTCTATAGTTTTCCTAATCAGCTCTCTTCTATTAAGTATGCTTGCATGTTTATTTAAACTGATTCCAACTACAAAGGCCATAAGAAAGGCTTTGAAAGCCCTGTTGTAAAGAACTGAAAGACAGTCCACTGTTCCTTGTGTTTTAGGAGAGATTGAGGAAGCATGAACGCTTCCTTCCTTAAAAGTTCAGAGGATCCACCCAGCTCATATCATGACCCCTGCTGAGGTACTTCTGAGTCAATTTCACCCAGTTAGGAGGAATAGACATATACCAGTAGGGGATTCTGACAACATAATGAGCTTCTGTAGAATAATCTTGCTTTCGCTGTGTTGAATCCCCCCCCACAAATGTAAAAATGTCTGACCTGATCTAATTGCTTTTATTGAAAAAGCTGCCACTGTCACGACCACAACATGTAAAGGTCAGAATGGGCTTCCTGTATAGGTTACAGAGCTAACATAAAACAGATGTGGACAGTGATGGAAGACATAAAAAAAAGTAAATGTCAGATGAGGTTAGATGTAAGTCTGAAATTTTGCATTTTTATGACAGATTGTGGTGTATTCTGTTCTGCTTTTGTGAATGAATGCTGATGTTGGCAGTGCAAGAAGGAATAACTTACTCCATAATACTACACTGTGCAAAAGGACATGTTAATTCACACAGCTTTTTGTCAGTGATTGTTATATTTAAGAAGCTTGTTTGGTGGCATTATTCTCAGCCAACTTCATCATTTTTGTTAGGTGGTTTTCGGTTTCAGTTTGTGGGAACTGTTTTTTTTTTTTGTTTTTTTTTCCTTTGAAACTGCGATGATTTAAAGTTGCATTACCAATTTAAAGCTTAAACTGAAAGATGTCTAATAAACATACTTCTTTAACAAGAAACAGTGGTTAACTGTCCCAGTTCTAGAGTCAAGTTATGGCCTCAAAACTTCATCTGTCTCTCAGCTGCATAAACGACCAAATGGGCTGTTTGGGAAATATTTCCAGTGATGTTAAGCATGGACAGCCATTATAGGGACTGAAGAACCACAACTATTCTTATTAAGTGTACGCTATTTTAACTAGCAAATCTGTTAATCTGCATGACTAGAGGTCAAATGCCTCCAGCATTTAACCAAATTACAAAAGCTTGAACTGCTTGTGTTGCTGCTATTAGAAGCAGAACAGCAAAAATCTGCGATATTCTTCAAATATCGCAGATAATAATGGTTTACTTGAAACCTGCTACTACATTAAGTGGTTCGATTTTCCAAAGTCGTTCTTAAAAATGACATAGATTACATTATAATAACATGAACTGTCGTTATGTTAGTGTGCTTTTGCTGGAGTCTGAATACTTATGTTCATTCTTTCAAATAAAGGAAATATAACACTTCATATCAGACATTTAACTTTTAATACACTTTTGTATTTTATCGACGTTATTATTCTGTTGCACTCTCCTTGAACATTTGTGTTTTTGTTTTACCTACTTTGCATTGTTGTTCATGTAAAGCGGCTGGAAACCCAAGGATGAGTCTTATACAACTTGAGACTTTATCTTTATATTTTTTGCTTTAGTTATAGGTATTATGCCAAGTTATTCTTTGTGTACTTGGACCTTTTTGAAATTATATTATTTGTAGCTGTATGTGGGAGGACATAAAAACATATCGTGAATATATTGAATAATGTTCAGTATCTAAGAGTTTTCTAACTTGGAGTTTTGATCTTCTTTGCCTTTGTGTTGACTTACTGAAAACCGTAACCTTGCAATGTAGGAATAGTAATATTCTTAAAATGCCTACCTCTGGACGTGACCTAAATGAAATGTTTAATGTTTTTTCATAAGTTATAATAAGACTTTGCTTTCCGTTATTTAAAAAAGAAAAAGTTTTTCGCATAGGACATTTTTCTTTGAGGAAAGCCTCCAAACGCCAAAACGTCTGCAGGAAAAAGAGCTTTGTTTATAACTGACCACTGCACATCTTTTGGTTTCTCCAATATATTTTGGAACAGCCTTTTAAGGCTCAGGATCCCAGAAATTGTTCTGAAGCCATACAGTACTCCTTCATTTGAAATGTAAATATGGAATTATTGTCAGTATTTAGATTACAAGTTCAGACGAAGCCAAAACCTACTTCTCCATCTGGTTCTGGCTTAAAAAACGTTTTTTTGTATCCTAAAGCTTCTCCATAATTGTGTAATATTATTAAATGTAACAAAAAAAGTTGTATTTAGGACTGTTTTACCTGCTGCAAAGCTGCTCAACTTATTTTCGAATGGTGTTTAACTGTGCATTTCTCATGTTTACAACATTCCTTGCTCGGAGTTGTGGCAAGCTGTTTTTGTTTCAGTGCAGGGAGTGACTTATTCCTCTGTTCACCCCCTGACAGCAGAGCACCAGTAACGGGGTTTCAGATGGTCACAAGTTGGAGAGCAGCTGCTGGAGCCCAGAGGCAGTGGAAGAGCAGAGGCCTGGGGACGGGAAGCGAGTTAGCCGGGATCCCGACGCCCGATCCGTGTCCCTCCTAGAGCAGAAACGCAAAGTGGTCTCGTCCAGCATTGACGTCCCACATGCCAGGTAAGACCCTCTGAGAATAAATGCGTTCAGGCGCACACCAAATCCGAGGAACTGACTGTCTGTGTGGTTCCCAGAGGGACTTTGGCTCATGTTCCAATGCAGAGTTCATGGAGAGTTTATGACACCGATATGTCATCTGACAAGTAGGACACAGTTTATGCTGGACGACGTTCCATTTCTCGTCATATCCTTGAAACCATTTTGGCAGCATTCAGAGTCTGATTTAATTTGGCAGGTGTCCATTTCTGCTGCCATTACACATACATATTTTATCCCATCCCACATGTTCTTTCACACAAGTAATGTCAGTGTCTTTAGATGATTAATTACCAACCAAAGTTATCTGAAGCAAAATTATAACCCTGTCTTGAAAGATTCTGGGCTGTTCAAAGCCAAAATTATAGCAGTAGCTATTCTTGAAAATGTATTCATACCCTTTGAACTTTGTTAAACGTTGTCACATTACAACAACAAACCACAAAATTAATCTTTGAGAGTTTACGTGCTAAAGCAAGTTCAAGGAAAAGAGATAATTTTTTTAAAATGTTTTGGTCTACAAGCAAAACTCTAAATGTACCATCCTCTCTGAAACATGGTGATGGCAGTACCAGCATGTAGTTAGAAGAAGAGATGGGGAACATGGATCAAAGGTTAGAGGTGACAAAATGTGAAATCTAGACATATTTACTATCTCGACATAATCATCGTGAAAGTTCCCTGCACTTTAAAGGGATTTCAAGATGCACTGAATGCTGTAAACTTTACCTGAGCATGTAAACTTCATTCTTTATCCCCTTGGATGTCTTCCTCCCTCCAACGCAAACACAATGGATAGAGGTTGATTATATGCAGCATGTTCTAATCTGATTGAATATATCTAAAATTGATAAAGGAATATGCCAATCTCTTTTAACTTCTGTCTTAGATTTGTAACATGTAGCATCCAATCCTATTTTCTAATATATACCACATTACCATTTACAACTGGAAACAATTAGGATGTGATGTTGCATTAATTCATTCACTCAACTGTTTCTGCAGATAGAATCTGTTAAGTTATAGGCTGTAGAGTCTGCAAGCAAAGCTAATTCGTTGCAGGGCAATGAAACATTGATGGCTGTTAACATTATACGAGGAGGCAACACTCCTTCTCTATTAAATAGAAAATCTAATCCCTTTTCTGCAATCTCAATGCTCGACACAGTTATTGAACATCCCCTTTGATTACTTGGTGTTGGAGAACTATGATTGATCATAACTTCCTGAAAAGAACAGGAACATCTGCAGCTTCATCACTACTTTCTGAGGGCAAGATTTGATATTTGCTTATTGATTTTTGCCCTGCCTTGCAGTCCATTTCGAGAATAAGTATGGTTTTCAATGTAACCACCTGTATGGATTGGACCTGTTGTCCTTGTTGAATATTGGCTGTGACGTTATTATTACTCATATAGTCAAAGTAAGATGGCGTATTGATTATTTCACAGCTTCAACAAGAAAAGCCATTTTCGTCCTCCCAGAGACGAGCACTTTATGAACAGTCCTAACATTGGTCATTAAAATGAGACCAACAACAAAAATGCATTACAGCATCGCTTATAGCACAATCAGTCCACACCAATAGCTATTCTCATTATGAATGTGGAGAGAAGTCACAACTTATTGGTCTCAAAACTAAGTGCCCATTGTTCTCATAAAAATAAATGTTGCTATTTTGCAGTTATTTCATTATCATTAAAGAAGGAGATATGAAACACCAACATGCTTTGGATTAAAAATGTAGGTTCAAAAATATCTTTTTTTTTTTATGCTTATGGACATCAACATTTTTACTCTGTAGGCTTAAAGGGGATGAGGGTTTTACGTAGAATCAACATTCTTGAGCTTTACATCATGCTGTAGTGTTACCCCCCCCATCAAAAACCTACCTGGAGGTTGCTTTGATTCTTTCATGCATGTTTTGAGAAATCCTTAAATCTCCCTTGGCAACCATTCAGGGGTACCGAAACCCTGGCTCTCACATAGCAGTATCTATTTCCATAACGCTTCTCCTTGGAGAGCTCATCATACCAAAGACTTCTCAGCACAACAGTCCTAAGAATGGCTGAAAATGCCATAATCGGAGGCATTGTTGTGACGACATGCTGAAGGTAGAGTGTTGGAAAGAGCAGAAATTTCTTAAAGAGACGGACAATAATTTCACGGCATTAAATTACAAAATCAAATTTCTTTCAAGTTATCTTTAATATATACACAATATTTTTATTGCAGCTAATATAGTCACTTAATTATGCTCTATTGACATTATGCCAAGAACATACCACCCCTTCAACATCTTTCATGTTGTAATACCTGTAATACCACCCCTTTAACATCTTCCTTTGTGTCTCTTGGAGACATTAAAACCAGATACTGAAAGTCCATTAACATATTCTGCTAAATCAAAGCAACTGCAAAATCAGACTTAAGTTGAAATGCATTCCAGCCCAATTCCTGAAATATGCCTGCACACTGAAGAACATAAAACACACTAAAGTTCATTGTTGCCTCATGTTTGCGGACTGCGACCTGAGCTTTTTACTTGGATATCCATAAAGTGACCTCTTCAGCACACTGTGGTATTATTACCTCAAGATTAAGATCCATGGCCCTCATCTTCTGCACACCTGCGACAGATTTTCAGTTCTGCCCTAACGCTGGAGGGAAGCAGGAGTTTCTCCTGTCACAAAGTTATGAAGAGCTGCAATTAAGACAAGGACAAACCTTTAAAGCCTCCCAAATCACAAGCTTGTCTAGCAGGCAGTAATGAATATGTCATGATGTAATCTGAAGAAGGATCAAGGATATTATAAAACTCATTCTGCTCCCTACAACAATTCAAAAAAAAGCTTCAGCAGGTTATAACTTAACACAGTTTAATTTTGAGCAGTTGTGTCTAGGCCAATGTTCCCTCTAAGCTGCGCGCCTGCGCAATCGCGCACTGCTCGCATATTCTCAGCGCACAAGAAAATCTATGTAGCGCATAAAATAAAGTCCAACGTAAACTAGACATTGAGCTCAGATATCAGTTTTGACTATGGACCAGTAAGATGTTTTTCGTCCTACTTTGCGATCGAACTCAGTGAGTGACAGGAATGCAGTCAATGACACGATACGGTTCACTTTCGCTACGCAGCCAATCATCGCATGCTATTTTGCGTAAGTGCCTTGGTCATATGCGCTGTGGCACCGTGCAGGTAAGAATAGTGCGGCGGAGTCAAGAAAGCTAACACCTTATCGTGTCTAAGTGGGACATCCACTCACCAAGCCAAAGTAAAAAAAAGAAATGCACTTCTGCTAAGATCAAATGGCTGTCGGAGTTTGTGCAACTGGAACAGTACAGTACAGTGGAGTGACCGTGTCAAGAAGGCAATGGGGCCATCACTGTTGCCTTCACCAATACTGATGAGATTACTCTTTTTATTAATAAGCTCTGTGATCACATTGATGCTCGTTTTTTAAAGCATGAATTAAAAGAATGGTCTGCATTTGATATTGAAGCGTTGAGTTCAGACTTTTGACTATGGATGAGACATTTGTACACTGGCAAAGAAGTATGAGGCCATTCTCCTCCGCCCACAGATTATGGAGGCCATGAACAGCCAATATGCTGAATTCAAGTACATAAAGCAAGAAGCAGACTGACCCATCAACCTGGGCAAAGTTGATGGGTCAGTAAAAGGGCAGACGTGAAAAAAACTAATGAAATATTTTACAAGAATTTATACTGTATCATAAGCTACAGAAAACATTTCATTGTGCAAAATGTGAATATTTTAATATGAACAAACAGTTATGTCTGAAAGGTGTAATGTTTCATTTCTTACTCTGGCTAAAGCAAGACTCTTACTAATACTGTGCATCTCATGAACAGCAATGTTTTTTTTTGTTTGTTTTTTTAATGGGGAAAATCACTTAAATTGAAAGCAAACAAATGAAAATTGTTGATGTAATTTGATTCTTTTAATAAGCCATGCACCTTTCTATAATCCCAGATTTATAATACTTGTGCGTGGCCACGCCGTGTGCACTGATGATGCTCACAGTGGTCCTCAGTGTGCTCAGGAAGCTTGTGTGTATGCCCAGACACATGAAAAATTAGAGGGAACATTGGTCTAGGCCTGACACGATTAACAATAATTAAATGAATCGCATGATAAATGAAAATTAGTGACCTCATTTTAATTTATTGACTTTATCGTTTCTTCTGGACTTTTCCTCTTTCTGTTGATGACACTGGATGAAAAAAGGCTCAACTCCGGTGCTCTCCACAAACCCCTCCCTTCCTCATTTCCTTAGCGTTATGTCCAGTTCACACTACATGATTTTGGAGTTGTCGGCCCATTTTCAAAACCTGAGAGACCACACACTAGCCAATAGAAATTATGGGTATAATGGGTTCAATCATGTCGTGTGGTGTCCAACAATGGGCACAAAATAATTGCTACAAGTCCAGTTAACTAATTTTAAAACCAGGCATTAATCAGTGTTTTACTACAATATACCTGCAATGCATATGTCAGCGTGAAGTCCTGACTGAATGAATAACTTTATTATTATAACCTATTTGTGTCACGTTGACGATGAACAGCTGAAAAGTTACCGGGTTTATCAACTGCGGCAGCAATTTCACTCCAACTCCTCTCTTTGTAATTTTCATGAAATGTTGAATGAACATTAATGTTGTTTCCACATATCATCTCCGATGTACATTGGACTTTGGGTTGAACCATCTCAGCTGTTTGGGATTCCCCTTCATGCTTTTTCAGGGGGGAAATGTGGAGGGGAATTCGTGCTTTCTGATCGGCTACCTGCCACATTCAATAAGTGCGTTCTCGCTCCAGTCAGGAAGATCCCACACTTTGCAGTGATAAACGGCCAGGACAATCCAACATGTTGAATATGCCTGATTTAGATCGGAGCGGTCGAACGTTCTAGCGACTGAACCCGATCAGTCAGAACACACCACACACTACAGGATGATGGGTTGCGACTCTAGCAAGTCTAATCTTAAAACGTTGGACGTTTTCAGTCTTCACAATCTGTACTCTTTTGGTTGAATGTAGTTTTTATTTCCACTTTGGTTTTACCAGTTCCAGTGTTAAATGTTCTTTTGAAAATAAAGTGTATTTATTTGTGGTAGGATAGCTCTTTCATTATTATGTCATTATCATTACATCAGTTTAAAATGGTCTTCAAACAATATTATCATTTATCGCAGTAATTTTTAAGACAATTAATCGCTCTGCAAAATTTATCGTGACAGGCCATGTTGTGTCTCTATTAAAGTCTTGGATGTTTGTCCACCATTCCAGTTTGTGCTCTGAGCCAGCTGCTAGGCCTGCTCTAAGAGCAAGTGTGTGAGTGTTTTTTCCTTGCAGGAAATGATTTAGCAAGAGTTGGTTGAGGAAGACTGGTAGAAATGAATGGCTTGCCTTTTGATAAATAACATTCTGGAGCCTAATTGCTGTGAGGGGAAGTGAACTGCAGCACTGGTTAAGGGAAATCAGGAGCATGCTTTGCTTATTACTGCAAAACACCAAAACAACAGCTCTAAGGGTCCAGATCCTCAGACTCAGCAGCCCTTCCTCCCTTTCTATTATGAACTTAAGTTACTCACATTTGGCTCGGTTCCCTGGCCTCTCTGTGATTTTTTTTTTTTTTTTTTGTCAAATAGTCCCACTTGCCTCAAAGTACGGCTTTCTCATAGCTGTAAGTGAAAAACATGGAGCCAGATTTGATGCCACTGCAAAACAATTTGTTAGCTTCGTTTTTATTGTTCATCAGTGTGTTTTCAGATCAGCCAGTTCAGTGGGCCGAGCCAACCATGTGCTTCGCTCTCTCAGTACAGTACAGCAGCCAACTCAGACATGGAGGAACGCCAATCACAAAACAGGAGCCTAGAGGGACTTTCAAATTATTGTTTATCTTTTGATAAAGTGGCTTGTCCAGTAATCCGCTTGTTTTTCGTTCTGCTCGTGGTTTTGCTTGTCTCTGTGGCCATTTCCTAGCTTTTGGCCTGCTTCTATAACTCCCTGTTGGCGTTTGCGGTCTGGGTTTCGAAATAAAAGAAAGGAGGAGTGCATAGGTCCGTGTGGAAGAAGAGAGCAGAGTTGATTCTCTGGAGAGAGGGTGAGTGAGTAACAGCGTTAAGTGAAGGACGGAGTGAGAGAGCATGTCAGCGGTTGCCAAAGAAAACAGTCTTTCTGGTTTGGGTGCAAGTAGATTTGAGAAACCATGAGATTACCATCTGAGACGACAGTGCCTGTGATCTCTCTTTCCCACTGACTCTCCGTGTTGCTAATTTCAGCCTTCTCTCATCGGAGCAAATGTAGATGTTTTTTTTCACTCAGGATATTGCTGAGTCAGATAGTTTGATAAGCTGATTGCTTTAGTTGTTCAAATTTACTGCAAAAATAGCAGCAAAGTGCTTGCAGTTACTGTATATGCTGTGAAATAAGCACTGTGTAATGGAGCCTTCCTACTTTGGAGCCATGACGGCTTCCTTAATTCCAAATGTTATGTAATTTATCATTGTGACTTCTGGAGGCAGTGTTTCCTGAGAACCATTCATTGTAACGTTTTCTTAAATTCAAGCAAACTGTAAACCTTGTTTGAGGTACATGAAAGCTGTGCAATTTTTAAAAAAAATCTTAGGCATTACATGTCTTTTTAAAGTAAGTAAGTGCTTTTATGTACTTACTATAAACACCTAGTTTCTATACTTTCCCTCCCTTCCTTCTATTAAATTAACATTTGATTTCTGATGCACTGATTCACCAAAGGCAAAGCTCTCATTGTTCAACATGGTGCTGATCCTCATCTCCTTCACCGTGCTCCCTAAGACTTGAACGAGCAATTATTCTATTGGTAGACTGAGTTTAAATCTATATGCAAATGGCACTTAATTAATTAAAGACCCCAAATATCTATTAAAGTAAATCAGAGAGGTTAATTCACAGATCAGTGGCCAATGTCACCATGATCTTTTTCTAAAGCCGTGAACTTTAGCATGTGCAAGTAATGGATATTTGGTCTCTTCCTTATTTCATTTTCTTTAACCTAACTGCTGGCAGAACCGACCTGCTAAATTAGAGATGCAACAATTTTTCTTTTTTTGAAGCCCTGAACTGCCAACACTCAGATAAATTAAAATTTCAACAGACATTTTTTTTTTTTCCCAGATCCATTCAAATTTAAGAGCGACTGTGTGCAATTTTGAAAGAAAAGAACTTTGATTTTCTGCCAGGCATGTTGAAATTCAAAAATACTTCATTAACCCTAGACGGAAATTATAGTATTTGTTCAAAATAAATATAAAAATGATAGATAGAATAGAGTTCACATCTTAAATTTCAATTTTAGTGTTTCATAGTAAGTAGATGTGTTGTGATTATTATTTAGAACTGTTAAATACAGTCAATGTGTCTTTTATCTGAAGAGTTAGTAGAGTTGCACCTCAACTGTTAGACTTCCAACATGTTTTATGACTGATAAATTAGACTATCTGAATGGTTAGGTGTGGCATGTTTACTGATTATTTTTGTTTTTTTGATTGACTGATCAGAAGTACGGGGAATGTATTTAAAATCACCCAATTCCTAGCTCTGGTAAACGTTTCTACATGTCTCTGAATAATTAAGGAAAACTGTGCCATGTAAAATATCCGTCATTCGATTTGAGCTGCAAACAAAAATCTTAATGTTGCAAAAGATGCAGGTGAACCAATGAAATTGTCACTGTCAGATGCGTAAGTATCCAAATCAACCCCATAGTATTATTTTTAGTCTCTAAAGATGAGCTTTTTCACACTTACCAAAAATGCATGAGGCCTGTGTTTTATGTGAGAGTTGGGTCAGTTGGTTTTCTACTGTGTTGAACTAATCTATAGTACCCTGCTTTAATGGACTGATGCCCCAGAGTTCTGCATGAGGAGGAAAGCTCTAAATGATTTCATTGATGGATGTGCAGAATGGTCATCTATGGCGTGTACAAGGTGGTACCAATTGATGGCAGTGTCAAGTGTCTCACATTGTGACCAAACAGACGCATTAATGAGGAGACGGAGCGGCATCCTTCAATGGATTTCTGTTTTATAATAAAGTAAGATGCTGCTCTAAGCTAGGCAATTAAATCAGCAGACAACATTAATTATTGCTAGAGTGCACCAACGAGGTCTTTCAGGCTTACATTTTGTCTATCTTGTTAAATAAAAATTGCAGTAAATGGCATGCAGATTTGTAAAAACACAGACTGAGGTCTGAAATTGACAGCCTGAGGTTTGCAAATATAATGACACCACACCTTCTGTGACTTCAGTATTTGTGTTAGTTTACCAACCTTGACAAATCTTTGGTTTGGGGCAAAGACATGGTGACATTCTTCTCAGATCTAACCAATTAATACCTACGCCTGCAGAAGGGCTGGATTTATAACAAATTGCTGGGGATGACTGAATGTGACGAACATTAAGAAGCACGTTCTTCCACTGTTTCCAAAGAAATTCTGCACAAATAAAGCCTTACTGAATTATGCATCATATTTTAAAAACACATTCCCATTTTCTGGATAAAATCACATATTCTTACACTAGTTTAAGTCAAGAAAAAAAACCCATCTTAAGATGTTTAGCAAATGAGAAGCATTAGCCATGTACTTTCATGTAATTTTAACTTCCACAATGAATCACATCAATAATGTCTACTGCTTTAATTTCCATATGTGGTATGAAAGCTCCTTCTGGCCTAACAGATGTGGGAGCGATACTTACACCGTGGGAGAAGCTATAATGCGTTTAGCACTTGTGCATGCAATTCCACCCTCAAAAAGATCCGTCTTTGCAAACATGGCAACCCTGAATCCTTTAATTTCACTGGGTAGCACACAGTCTTGCAACCAAAAAGAATACACATATTGTCAACATGTTCCTGAAATGTTTTGACATAAAAAAAAAACGACTGTCTGCTATCAGGAGACATAGCTACAGTTCACAAAGTTGGTTTGTCTGACATTTAAAGAGTTTAAAGAGATCTACATAAATTGTTTCCAAAGAGGACAACAGTGGAACATCCTTTTACTTCTTAATCCAATAATGTATTTGGTGTTCCCAAGAAGATCCAAAGCCATAAGTAGGCGACAGACCAGAATTGTAAATGAGAAAGAACAGCCAAACTAATCCATCATCTGCTGAGTTTCGCTTCACTGATGTGGAGAAACAGAGAAGAGAGCTTTTGCTTATGATATGTTTTCTGAAATTAGACCTTTGCCTGGAAAGGTTATCAGATTACATTAGTTGCATTGGCTCTAATTCCATTTAGATAATTTGATTCATCTGTTCATCCCAGAAGTTTGGGTCCATATGCCAGCACTCCTTTCATAACTTTGTTTTTCTTTGTACTTTCATTAAAAGATCACGACAGTTGAAATCAGACACGAGCCAGTATGAGAGAAAATATGGTAAAAATATCACTTCAATAGCACAAAATGCTTTTTAAATTCAAATTTCTTCTACTTATTACAGAATAGCCCCAATTATTGCTCCTAATTAAAATATTACCCTGAATAAAAGTAAAGATGGAGCTTTCCACTTACCATAACCATATAGATGTTTCTTGCTAATACCAGTTTGGTCATCCACTTACCTTTGGGACCATTTTAATTTGTCAGCATAGATTCAACAAGGTGAATTTGATCCATATTAGCACAATAGCATAACGGCTTCTGCTGATTGGTAAGCTGCAATGTCATGATGCAAACATCCCTTTCCATCACATCCCAAAGTTGCTTTGTTGAATTGACATCTGATGAAAACCCCTGGGGACATTGAACACATCGTCAGCTTGGGGAAAGCTGGTTTTAGTTGATTGCAGCTTTGTGATGTTGGAGCGTTATTCTGCCGGAGCAGTAGCCATCAGAAGATGTGCACACTATGGACATGAAGAACGAACGGACCCCAGCACAACCCTAGATACAAAGTAGGATGGATGGATCCATGCTTTTATGGATTCTGACCCTATCATCTGAATTTTTGCACCTGAAATGGGCAATATCTTTCCAGTTTGATGCTGTAATGAACTTATGTGACTCATGGCTCCAGTTTCTAGTGCTTCGCTCAGAGTGGCAACCCGTTGTGGACCAGAAGCTTCTAGGTTGAGCATGTAGAGCATTCAGAAGTTGAGTACAGCATCCATTGTCAAGTGGTTATTTGAGAAGCTGTTGCCTTTCCATCATCTCAAACCAATCTACCTATTCCCATGTGATCCCAGACATTACCATGTAACTGCTACTAAAGGGATATTGTCCCGTTCTCTGTAAACCAAAGACTTGGTAGTTTGTTAAAATCCCAAAAGATGAGCGGTTTCTGAAGTACACATGACACCCAGGCTATCATTAACAACCATGCTGTGTTTAAAGTGACTTAATTCCCATTTGTACCTCATTCTAAGACTTGGATTTAACTTTAGGAAGTTGCTGCTACTGGCCTGGATGACTCGTTAACAATCAGTTAAATGGCTGTCATTACCAAAAATAGTTAAATAATTGTAAGCAAGAGTGGGAAGCAACAAGTGAGGAAGAGGCAGTATTGTGTTCCTCTACTCTTCATACTGATTGGAAAACTCCAGTACTTTCCTTGGCATTTTTTAAATGTTCCTGAAATTGAAGGTTAGTGGTGTGAAAAAATGGTATCCCTTGATACGAGTAAACCTCGTTACTATCTTACCCTTGTGTTGCAAAGATTTAAAGAACTCTGCTGCCTATTAATTATACCAAATAACCAACGTTTGAAAAAAACATGCTTTAATCATTGCATGTGTCTTTTGTTGGTTTTAAGTAATATTTTCTTTCACCTTTATTTTTATTTTTACTTTTTTTTACACCATCTTGCTTTCTCTTTGTCATTCCCCCTCCTTTGTTCTTCAAAGACATTTACCTCGAGTCTCACCTGTGAGTTAGCTGCAGTGGACAGATTTGTGCAGACAAGAACAGAGTCATTGATGTACACAACAAGCCATTAAAGCAAAGCTTAGTTTTACCTCCTATTTACTATTTTAGGACATCTCTTGTTGCATTGCATAACAGCATGTCAGGAGGTAAACAGCCAGTAGTACTTCTAGCTGTGAGGTTGACTATGAATGTCTGTGTGTACGTGTTAGTAAGAGGGGCAACATTTAGTGGAATTCAGATAACAGCTGGCACTATTGCCCCTCTTGTACCCCTAAATGGAGTGATTGTTCAGACCATCTCCTCTTGTTCCCTCCAGCGCTCAGTGTGCCTGCACTGTAAAGGGGGGAGCTGGAGATATCCACAAAGGAGCAGCAGTTTGTCCTGATTATAAACTCAATCACCTCCAGCTCTCCCCACCCCAGCTTCACTCTCGTCCCTGCCGTAAACAATCGGTGGCTTTGGTCACATGAGCTGCAAAGCATCTGCGGACGAGGGTGTTATTGTTATGATTCTGGTTCCACAATCTCAACTTCCCTCCCATCTGAGCCGAACTCTCTTTCCCTCTTCTCTTTCGCTCTCTCCCCCCTCTCTCCCACCTCTCTCTCTCTCTCTCTGTATGCAGTCACTTTAGGGGTTGGGGTGGGGCTACGATCTTGTGCCAAACACGAGGGCTGCGGAGCTGCAGAACTTGGTGTTTTTGTGCCTGAGTGTGTACTTGCGAGTCGATTGTGGTATCTTTGGCAGCATTACCTCACCACGAGCTGAAAATGGATGTGTTTACCAGCAGCTTCTCTCTATCTCTTTTCCTTTGTATCTCTCTTAAGGCTCCTTCTTTTATTTTCTCTCTTACAGCTATTTGAGACTTTCATACTGGGTTGGGTGGGGTTGATGTGGGATAGGAGGGAAGGGGATGGGGGGGGGCACAGTGCTCCCCTAAGATGGATACACAAAGCATTTCCTTGAGTTTGGGACTGCTAACATGCACACATACATATGGTGCATAGCCACAGTCCTCCATATGGCATGCATAATTCATGACCTCCCACTGACTCCTGTGTAAACACAATTGCTTCCTTCGGCGTCTCTTTGTTAGACGGTCGAGCGGTTGTAGTTTGTATTAATGTAACTTCACCAATACATACCTTAACGCCTATAAAAGTCATGCCTTATTTTCCTTTTCAAAATGCCTGTCTGAGATTTCAGTTGCAGGTTTTGCACAGCTCTGAGCTTCTTCTTTAAGAACCACAAATAACAGAATTTTATTTTGGCCATCCTGCCATGAACGATCATTTATTAATGGAAGTGGAAGCGGAAGCGACATCAAAATGAAAAAAAAGAAAATTAGCTATTAATGCAATTAGCACGTTAGCTCAACCCTGGTCCTCCAGGGTTTTTAACTGACCTGTTGATTGCAGTTCAGCAAAGCCTGTTAATCTCCATCATTGTAATTCAGGCATGCTGAAACAAGGAATCACCTAAAACATTGAGGGCAGTGTGCCTTGAGGACCGGGGTTGGAAAACGTTTATTTAGTTAAATTTATCTTTGAGGTTTTCAAAAGTCTGCCAAAATGTCTAAGTGTAGCATGTTCCCTAACAGACGGGGATTTAAAACTCAAAAGGCTAAAGCAATGCCATGCTTCTTTAAGCCATCCTGTTACCTGCTGCAAGTCTTGCTCTCACTCAATGTCTCACATTCTATAGAAACCACCAACATATTTACAGGTTTTCAGGTAGCAATATGACCAGAACTGTTTAATGATGAAATCCCCAGCACTCATCAAAGTCTAGCTAGTAGTGCGAGTCTTCTTTCCACAAAACACCATCCACACAGATGTGTTGTGGTTCGCCTGACCAATCACACTTTGGTACGACACATTTGCTGACTGGAAAAAAAAATATTACTGAGACTCTGACTATCAGATCAAGCTAAGAATCAACCGGTTCTGGTTTCTCTGCAGATTTATAATGCATTTGCAACTGGTTGGATGTTAGTCTTCTCTGTAAAGCCATAATGTCCATTTGTTGATTCATGTATAGCTAAAGAAAACTGCTGTAGATTATTATGTAAATGCAGGATCAGGTTTTGTCTGAAGCAATGTGAAAACCCCCAGCTGCTCCTCTTTTCATTCAAGTGAACTTGTTTTTCGTCTCGCTGTCTAATCCTTCTGCTTTCTTTTTTACTACTTTATTTTTTTTCATCTCCCCCTTACTTTTTTTCCTCTCGATCAAATGACTGCATGGGCTTTCCAACCCCTCTTTCTCTCCTTCCTTCTTTCTTTCTGTTTTCACCTCCCTTGGCTCTCGCTATTCAATCTCGCTTTCTCCATCCCTGCTTTCCCGCTCATTTCCCCCTTGGTTCCCCCATGATGTTTCCTCCACACCCTAGCCCTCCCTCTCTTCCTTTGTCTTCCCTCTCCCCCTGCTTGCTTTGTGTGTGTGTGTGTGTGTGTGTGGGTGTGTGTGTGTGTGTATGTGACTGTATTTTTCTTCCCTCTGACTGGCAGAGAAAGATGTTTGCCTGCTGCGGAGCTGTGTGCTGGCATTATAGTAGGGTGTGTCGCTAACTTACACCCCCATATGAAATCAGTTGGGATAAACAATGTGAGGCAGACACATGTTGTTTATCTGAGCGTTCTTTAACTAAAACCTGTGTCAGGTTTTGGCACCAAAGCCTCGTTGAAATGTGTAACCCACATGCTAGGGAAGGCAGAGTTTGTTTTTGTCTGTTTTCCAGTTTGCCTTTCAGCACAAGCAAGAAGTAATTTGTAATTAATTTCTTAATATGCATGAAGGTTCTCTGACAGTAGAGCGACATACGTGAACATTTCCAATTAAGCATGCAAATGCTTCTGTAATTTTACACACTCTGGAGGTTTTAATAATTAATTTGTAGCCCAAACACACAATTCCAAGCTAATACAGTTGGATCATTAACAACAGAGGGATACATTTCATAATTTCACAGTTTTATCATTCAGGGTTTGCTTATGTTTTTAAACTTTTGACCGCAGACAGTTGTGAGTAAACCCAGCCAACTTTGATTCAAATGCCAAGTGACAATTGGCACGTTGGTTGGCTGAAACTGTTCATCAATTTGTTCCCTCGCTTGCGGCTCCTTTGAGCATTGCCACAAAGACGTGAGCAGCATGACGACACGGACAGGTGGAACGAGTGCAGCTCAGGAGTCCAGGCATCTTGATCTTTGAGATATGTGCTGGTGTTGCATTGGAGATCATAGATTATCATGAATACTTATGTCAACTTTTGTTCAAAAATGTTATCTTATTCTGGAAGGGCTAGTAACTGGACTAGGCACAGTGTGACCATTGTTCTGGCCTCGGGCCATTGACGGCTACGTAATAAGAGCTGAGCACACTAAAGGTCAAATCCTAAAATCACTTATGGAAAAAACCCAAACTTCCCCGTCTAGATTTGATGGAGGGTCATTTTCAATTCAAACAACTTTCTAGCTTTTCTCCCCTCTTTGCCTTTTGGGGAATTACAAAATTAACTGACAGTTCCTTATGCAATGCACAGATTGCTCAAGCTTGTGTTGGCAGAGCTAGAACCACAAGAGACTGTGCTTAAAACACAAATGAATCAGATATAAACACAGAAATTGCAAAAAAAAACAACAAAAAAACTGTGTTTTGCAATCAGAAATTACACATTATTATATTTGACACACTATCATTTCCAGTCTTTTTGTTTGTGTTTAAGGCAAATTTGACTTGATTTCAAATGGATTTGTCTTCCCCTGACGCAGAAAGTACCAGGCACATTATTAAGTTGCAGTTTTCATGTGAGCAGGATTAAGAGATGCAAATAACTTCTTATTAAAAGATTGGGATGCATCCGGAAAGATCCATATATCTAATTGACAAGTTTTTGTTTGAACTTGTCAACATGGTGGAGCAGGATCAAGTACCAGGTGTTTCTTCCTTTTTGCTCCACTTCTTTAGCTACCTCTCTCTTCTCTGGGACTTTTATTTTTTGTGCCTTGCTCTTCATGCTTGATGTCACGTCCTCCCATACAATGGATTACTCAGAAATGATTCTACTCTGATGCAGACCTCCCACTCCTTCTAAAAACATTTCTTTCTTTGCCTAGAAAAACCCTGAAACAAAGGTCATCCATTCCTGCTTTGACTTGTTGGATCTGCGTTTGCAGACATGCAAAACAACAGAGATACATGGCGGTGGTAGTGTGATGGTCTAGGGCTGTTCTGCTTCTTTAGGACTTGGGAAACTTGATATGATTGATGAAAATCCTTGAACTACAACATCAATTTATGACATAAAGCTGAAATTGCTTTACATCATAAAACCATTTCAGCTGTGTACAGTGATCCACAGCACACCCAAGCAAGTCCCCTTCATAACAACTAATAAAGTTGAAAGATTAAAGGAAGGTGTTGTAATGATGTAGTCAAAGGCTTAAATTATTTAAATCCTGAAGCTGGCCAAGAGCAGAAACCTGTTCTTCAGTGCAAAAACAAAGCAGTCGGCCAAAATCCAACACAGCAAAATAAAAGACTCACTGCCAATAATCACAGACACTCAAGGGCAGTTTGTCCTGCCAATGCAATAAGAGGGCAACTCCAGCATGCATGACTTGATTTGAAAAGCCGTTTTCCCTGGTAATTAAAACTTGCATTTTCCCTTTATTTGTCTGATGTTATTTAATGATTAGAAACTGTACGTCTAAAGATACCTAAAATTGATTAAATTATTGCTTTTTCACAGAATTGCAGGGGTGATGCAGTTTACATGTTTTACACAAAGTAACTTACAAATCCCGTGTGTCCTGGAAAGGAAATTATATAACAGCGTTTCTTCTGGATAAAGGGATTCATTTTTGCACAGTTAAGCAAAAAAAAAAAACCTAAAGATGCAGATGCAGAATAAAGGGAAAGAGGACCTTATGAAGGGAGAATTGGAATTAAAGGGCCATTTTGGTAAACATTGAGTTGAAGGCCTCATCCTTTGTCCTCCACCTTTCTGCCCGCGTAATGGTTGACAGGTGATTGGACCAGCTTTTACAAGGCTCTCCATCCAGAGGTTTTATGAGCACCTTCATCTAGAACACACTCACTTACACTCTCACTGAAATACACATCTGCACTCCCCCAGAGTGAATATTAGTCTCTTGAGAAAGGAGGCGGTGAAGGTGGAAGTGTCTGGTGTGTCCGATCTGGTTACAGCCAAGAGGTTTATAATCGAACTGCTTGGTGATAAAATAGGTGCCCATGTTTGGTTGTCTTCAAAGTTTATGTCATTTATTGGCAGAATGAGTCTGAACAGAGGGCAAAGGAACAGGCAGAAGGCACCAACTCATGCTGGTGATGACCTCCATTATCATTATGACCAGCATCAGTAAACACTATTTCTTATCTACTAAACAGAAGACAGGACAGAGGAGAGGGAAAGGTTGCTAGGAACTTTATATTATGTGGGTAGGAGAATCGGCCCACAAGCTTTTCACGACCTTATGACCTGGTACGATAACAGGCATCGTCATTAACATATTCTTGATCGAAATCTGAAAACTGAGGGGGGAGGTTTCCTTCGTCAGTCTGATCACAAAGCTTCTGTTCATCAAAACCAGCTCCTGACTTTAATTGAAAAACTGGTTAAACAAACTTTCCTGATGGCCAATAGTTTGGTGGTTTGGAAGCAACTCATGAAAGTTTTTTGGTCAAGCTGTGTGCAGTACGTACTATGTTGATTTGAGAAGACAAGCTGCTTTGTGGCTGATGATGTCTTGAAGATGAATAAGAAAACTGAGGAACACTCTCTAAAGTTATTATGGTGGGATAATTAGAAATTTTATTTGACTTCAAAGCCATGTCAATCAATCAATCAAGTTTATTTCTAAAGCACATGAGAGCATTTGTGCTTTTTTCTTCTTTGTTATTAAAACAATCTTTCCAAGATATACTGCTTAATTTTTTTTTTTTTTTTGTTTTGCTTCAGTAAAAAGTATTTACTGTCAAAGTTCCCCGTGACCCAGAAATCTGATGGTAACACAAACATATTGTGCTGCCAGAAAAATGACCTAATGGATCTACTGGGAAACGCATCACCTGATACTTGCATGTGATGTAGCTCAGATACGTTATTCCTCTCTCCTAATCCCTCTGATGACTTCAGGCTACATCTGAAAGAACAATCTTTATGTAACAAAACACAAAAACATAAGAAAAAGATTGAAGGAGTACAGGAAAGACGTAAGGGTTGGAAAAACAAAATCAGCCCCAAAGCAACTCCGAAAGTCCTTTTGGCTGTTATTGCTAAACCTTTGTTCAAATCATTTGGCAATTTGACACAAGGTTCCATACAAATTCATGTGCTCCTGCAAATGTATAGATGTGCGCAGAGTCAAACTTCTCCTGAAAATAACACAGTTTCTGATTTGCGCACACACAAGACCGAGCGATTTGCTCGGAGCAGCGAGTTCTTGTGTTTTCCCTCCACTCATTAGTGGCATACACCAACATCAATTCAGGGGAAACCCACCGGACTCTGTGTGTGAGAGAAGGGTTATCTGTGTTCCTACTGACCTTCTTTTGTGTATTCTTCTCTCTCATTATAATGATTAGCATTTTAAACATGTCTCCATAATCAATCCTAGGGTCATTTGTTTTTGAAAAATTGGATTTTTTTCAAACAACTAATGCAGAGATGCTTTGTATGATTTATATGTCTTGCAGTATTTTTATTTAATGGCGGGACTTGATTAAAATTTTTAATCAAGTCAATTGCAGGGTCTGCAATTTATTAGTCAAAATTAAATGCATTTTAAAAGAAAACCATATGTAGCCAAAATAAACTCCTTTTTACTGATAAAGTATTAAATACACTAACATATTAGCTCAACAACAAATGTTTATTTTTTATTTTTTTATCTTATCAGATAATTATTTGAAGAAAAAATGAACCCAAGTGGGTCAAAGGAAGTGTGAAAATAAATCGTGATTATATATAATCTATGTTAAAATCTATGTAATTAATTAATCAAAATTAACTTGAGATTAAACATTTTCAGTTTTATGTCATTAAGGTTCACTAACAAAAGTGAAGGGATTTTTTAAAACTACTTTTTAAGCCGTTTGACTTGGGCCAAACATTCCAGTATTGTTCTATAAGCGTCTCAGTAAATTGCTATAATATTGTTCCCTCACTGCTGGAGTGTATTGTTTGCCATTTATTGTGATAGATTTCTTATCATAAGAATTTTTGATTGATTGTTGTTATTGATAAATTCCACTTAACGATGTTTAAAGAACCCTACAACCGTCTGTATTGTCAGGATTGTTAGTTTTAGTATATTTTTCACTATCTGTTCAACATACAGATAGTGGCTCCCTACTGTTACCTAAACTTTGTGGTCGTCACCCCAAAAAGTTGATCCATTTGTAATTTATCCACATTTTAGCCACTCTGGCTGCATGTTTAGTCATTGTCCATTCAGAAGACCATCTATACTTTAACCTGCCTCGCTGATGTCTTTAGATGTTGCTTCAATATTTCCACATAATGGTCTCTGCTTGTGAGACCATCTCTTTGGTAAAATGCACCAGTTCCTCTTTTAGCAAAGCACCCACTCAGCATGAAGCTGCCACTGCTGTGCTTCATCATTGTGAGGGGATTCTCAAACTTTCAAGCTTCCCCCATTAGTCATTATGGTCAACCACTTCAGTTATAATTTCATCAGACCAGAAGACATGTCTGCAAAAATTAGGGTCTTTATCCTTTAGCTTATTTCTAAATTGTAGGCTGTCCTTTTTATGTATCTTTTGTAATAATGGCTATTTCCTCTAAGTAGAGGAGCCGTTTTCCTGTGGATAATGACACTCTCTTACCAGCTTCAGCTACCAGCATCTTCTTGGTTTGTTCTGCACCTTTTACACAAAGAAAATTGTCATCTTTGGGGGAACAGAGTCCTCTCCTTCGTGAACAGCGTGATGACTGGTCATTACCACCGTTTTTACATTTGCATATAACTTTTTTTTTTAACAGGTGACTGTGGCACCCTCAGGCATATGGAAATAATGCCCAAGGGTGAACCAAACTCCAGAGGATGTAATTCTCCTCCTTAAATTCTGCCTTATTTTTCTTTTTCTTTTTTTTTTTTTAATGACTACTAGAATACAGCACATTTGAGAAGCATTATTTAAATACGTTCATGGTCGAATGTTTGACTTAATGTCTTGCAGTGACAAACATTTTTTAACTTGACATACAGCAGAAGGTGTAAACAGCGTATATCCAGTTCCGCAACCTATTTTCATATATGAACTATTTCAGTAAATTAGTTCATCTGTAATATACAAGTCAAAAGGAGTATGATACAAATAGTACCGTTAACAGATTCACATCCACACACAACGACCCAATTACATAAACACACAGTTACACTTACATCCAGACAGAATGTAAACGCTGATAATAAAAAAAAATACTAATAGCACAAATAGAAACTTCAGAACTATAAAATTAGAAATAAAATTATTTTCTTGTGTTATGATTCAAAAATTACCTCTAATTTCTACCATCATACTTTACGTGGCATTTAAAATCGCTGTCTGCCATATTTATGAAACGTTTTGTTCTGTTTTTTGTGAAAATCTCATGTTCTCCGGCTTCAAATGCTTCATAACATCCTACAAATGATTGTACAAGTTGGGACTATTTGTTGTCTCTAGTTGAGTAAAATCTTCTTGCCTGTAGGCAGACATATGCGATTATTTACTATGTTCCATGTTGCTCTTTTTTATTTTTATTTTTTTTAGTATTTGAAAGTTTCAAAAATATCTTTCCAATAAATTAAAACCTTTGGGCAATTCCAGAACATATGACTCACTTGAACAAGTCCACTCTTGTCACATGAAAAGTCAACTGAAGGAAATATTTTGTGACGTTTCTGTTTTGTTTATTTTGAATTGCAGAAGTCCGCTTGTTGCGCATATTGAGGAACTGTGAATCAATGTTACAATGTCTCCTGTTGTTCACTAATCTCCCTCCTTGATCCTGCCTGGATATTTTTAGGTCATCGGTAGTAGACGAACCAGACAGGTTTGAAATATTTCTGTGTAATTTGGATGTTCCTCCCGTTTTACAGGCATTTGGGTACAATGTAATAAAACTACATACCTGTAAGTATTTCTTGAATTGTGACTATTACATTCTCACTATTCCATTGACTTAAATATATGATATATTGATGTATCTGAAAAGCTCTGAACTTATTTTTAAACGAGTTAGTAAAAATTGTGTTGGCAAATGAAGGTGCAACTGTTTGGTTTTCAATAAGAGGGCTATAAAGTGAGCTCAATCTGAGCGAACGTGCATTTTTATGTGGCAGGATTTTAGTTCCTGCTTTGCGTTTCAGTTGTATGATATCAGAAAGATTAAATAAATATGAGCTCATATTGTCTGCCTGTCTTTAGAGTGTCTAGTGTAGGTTTTATGAGTTTGTCTACATCTTCCGTTTCAGGAGAAACCATGCTGAGCTGCAAGCATGGCACCTACAAAAGGGATTGGCTCAGTTCAAGGAAAATCATGAACATACAAAAGAAAAACAGACCCAAGCAACACCACCTGCATACTAACACAATCCAGAAATCAAGGCTGCAGATATTAAATGTTCACGCATTGTAGTCAAGTGAATGTAATATATGAACGTAATGTGCAATGGCACAGGAAAAAAACTCAAGATTTGAAAGAAGTTTAGACTAATTATATAATATTCACCAGTGTAGAGGAATAAAACTACTCTTTTTATACTGGTGTTTGTATATGATGTTCAGCCCTAGGCTTGCATTAAATAGACCCTCTATCAATCAGTCTACTGATCCAGATGGGTTTATAAGTCTTCACTCTCATTTCAAAGGTCGGAACATATAAAGGAGCCCCTTACCTGCATTGGAAATCTAGGACACAGTCTTGAAGCACGCACACGTGTCAGTCAAAAGGCTTATTAAAAGGCAGAAAGCAGCAAGGAAGATCATTCACTTTCATCTCTTATTTCATGCGAAGTAGGAACAAATCGGGACTTATATACATCACTCTGACACATGCATTCACTGAAGGCCCCTTTCTCTGCCCTGCAGCTCTTTTTCTCAATAAACTCACACTATGTGGAAACAGTTTTCTTTCAGATGCTTTACCATCACTTCATCTGAATGAATAAAACCATCGCTTCTCACAGTCTGGCTTGTCCTTTGTCCTCATATGTCGACATTAGAGATAAAAGAAAATCTAAGAGGAATACATGGACTCTGAATTAATCGCTAATGTATATTTCTTTATTTTTCTAGGTTATACATATAATTTATTCAGTCTGCTCAGATGTAGATACCCTCCCACTCAACACAAGTAAAGCCTGGCGGGCCGCCAGGCTTATCATAGAAACCCTGGAATGTGAAATAATGTTTTTGTTTGAAAACAACATACAAAAATGTTCATATAAATGATATTTTAGATTTGAGCAACTCTTGTCTCATCAGTCAGAATTTTCTTTATTATTATTTGTACTTTTGAATTAACATTTAATTTTAATAACTGTCCAACTTTTAAGTGCTGGAAGTGTAATTTCCAGCTACTTGGGATAACTTGAATTGGAAAAAATGTGTGCCCAAGATCATTTTTTGCATCTCAAGACTTAAAAGATTCTTTGAAGATCTCTAATACACAGACAGATAAAAGATATATGATTAGCATTTCTAGCTGTTATGCAGAAGTTCTGACGACAGCAGAAGGTTCTTGTGTAGATTATAAATCAGCATGCGTGACATATAGATGTCCTTCAAATATTGTAATAAGCAGATTTTAATTCTCACTCACTTGGTAAGGTCACGAGAGAGTCAGTACAACAAAGATACTTTGCTTAGATGATGTGAAAATCATTTTATTTTATGGCAATGTTGTGGGGGGGGGACACGGCAGCTGAAAGGCGTTTTAAATCAGATTTATTGGTGCATTTATTAAGTTAACTTGGTAGGTCCAAGTACAAAACATTGCTATTCCCCTGTGCATCCATCTTTGTTTACATATATAATCTAATTTCCAATTTTATAGGAGCAGAGGTGTTTGAGCATATTCCGTCTCCCAGGAGTGATTGGCATGAAAATGCTTATGAGATTTAAAAGAAATGGGCTTAGAGGAAAAGCAGAAAAGAGGGGTGTGTTTTTGTCTTTGCTTTCTTTGATATTGAAGATTTGTGTGACCTTATCATTCATTTAATGGCTAAAAGACAATTTGCTGGGGGGTTTTTTATTTCTTTTTTTTTTTTTTTTTTTTTTTACAGTGCATCATAAGAGGTGCCTGACAGAAAGAGGCTGCTTGTGTATCAGAATGTCAACAAATCTGTTTCCTGAACGGAGCAGCGCTCGCTGTTCACACAGCAGGAAAGGACAAATACAAAGGAAAACAACATTGATATCTGGTCCACTGTTTGGACTGTGCAAACACATACTGTAGTAACATGACATATAACATGTGTTTGGCTTTAGCTAAATCACGCCACATCTCCACTCTTACCTAAGGGCCCAAGCTGTAACTGTCTGCTAGTTGTTAAAAACTTCACACTTTCAGTTCGTCGTTTGTTTTTCATGTCTGATCTTTGAGTGATTGTCTGAGTTGATTTTTATATAAAGCCAACTAAAACCTGCTGACCATAAGTGTGGCTCTCAGTAATATTGTTCAACCCTAATGGCTTCATTATCTGTTGTTATCCATTCGTGACCGAGAGCTTAAAGAAAATTCAATAACCAATACCCTGTAGTTAGCGCAGGAGATTGTGTGCAGGATTTAAATGGCTTAAGAAGAACATGTTGGTGTGGTTTTGTGTCTACAAAAAAGGGATTATTTAGATGTACAAGGAGAGAGGAGTTGGTACAATAGATATCTGACTCACTTATCGTCCTCAGAAAAACAAAACAAAGATTTAATAACATGCAGCATCATGCAAACGTATTCGTGCCTTTTGATGATTTTTATGTTTTCGCAATGCAGCTGTGAGATTAGTTCATTTCTTCTCTTTTTTTTGTTTATTTTTTTTTAGGTATGTCATAGACTAACACAAAGCACTGCTGAGGTTTGAACCAAGCAATCCCAGTTTCATTAGAATGGTCTATCCTGTTTACTGTACGAGGTTACCGAACATCAAAAGTTCAGTAGAATGACTTGTTGGCTTAGTCTTCTTGGTTTGTTTAAACAAGAACCCGACAGGAAGATCTTACAAATTAAAAATTGCAACACTGAGGTAAATTCAAGTTCAAATTAAACGATGGCATTTCTGCTTCCACTCTTAACTGCAAAGTTAGTGTTAGATTAGATTAGTAATTTCACTGAGTCCCATAGGCACTGTAACCTGAAACCGACCTCTTTTACATGTTTTCGTACAATGTATCAAGTCTGGATGGGGGTATCCTGACATTTCTTCCTGGAGCCCCTTTGTCAGTGTTGAAAGAAACCAGTTTTGGTCACAGTTTAGAGTCTGAGTGAGGGGAAAAGATGTCTGTTGCTCATGTCCCACCACGCCTGAGACCAGCTGCATCAATATGTTGTTACGGGTCGGAAGATAAAGCTGCTCTGAAGTTGTACGTAGGCTCTAGTGGAGGCTTTCAATACATGATTTCTGTAAACATGTCAAAATCTAAAGCACTTTAACTACACAGAGGACTGGACAAAATTATTATCTTAATCTTAATTTAAGCTTTTATTAAATATTTTCTTGATATTATGTAGTCCTGATATAAAGAAGTCTTACTGGGGAGAGTGGAATTTTGTGCAATCCTCTTGCGGTCTTAGTTTGACCAGCAACAATAAATATATAAATAAACGACAGAGCTAAAATATACATTCAGCACACTCTCTCTTTGTGCCATAAAATTTCTGGTGCAGCAGTAAAATCATTTTTCCCTCCATGCCATGTGCTCACATTTACAACAAACACTTCCCTGCAGCCTTTGGCTTTTCTACACTTTGCATTCAAGCTTTGCCTATGTATAACATATTATACATGGCAATTTCTTTGATAAATACCATAGAAAACTGAGGCAACTTGATGTTTAAATCTAACACATTATGTATTTAAAAGTGGATGTTGGTGTTTGAAAGGGTTTCTGTTTGCTAAAACCTTGAGTGAAGTTGGATTTAGAGACTCATCTACCCGTTATGGTTGTTAGCTGGGTTTCATAAGCAGATATACTTTGATTTGATACCGTTTATGTGACAGATAGAAATCAGAGCTTTAGGTTTTCTTATAGCTTATTGAAAAAGAAATAGACTGCATAGTCCAGCGATTGTTATATATGAGAATTCCTCCCTGAATTAAGCAATATCAAAGAAGCAAGCCAACCAAAACTCTCTCCCAGCTCTTCATAAACATAGTTTCTCTCTCCTACTGTCTGCAGTTCTGATCTGTGGCAAATATGTCAAACAAGCACAAAGTGTGTACAGGGGGGAAAAGGTTTTCTATGCATGAAAGATACTCAGAGTATAGAAAGTGAGTCCGGCAGGGGTGCAGGGAGGAAGAGGAGCTGGAGAAGAGAGAGGAGTTCGGGTGTGCTCGGCAGCGCTGGCCTGTGTTTCAGGGGGATTCCTGTTGCCCTCCCCACATTTCAGCTGCCTTTATTAGAAATGATTGATAGTGTTCTGGGTGACATGGAAACCGGCTCTGCCACACTGTGTGCATAGCTGTGTGTGCAAAGACTGACCATGGCCCATTTAGCCAGAGTTGGGACAAAGTTAGCTGTAGGCATAGGAAAAAAAAAAAAATAATACATTTTAGGATTGTTTTAGAAATTCTTAAGATTTTTCTCCTGACTTTACTTTAAATTAAAAACTTTCTTTACCTTGTGCAAGAAGCTAATTCTGTATTTGGCAAAGTAGAGACTCCATTTGATGTCTCTCATTTTCTATATTTAGTGTTATAACTTGAAAGCTTGTGACCTAAAAATGAAAAAAATGTTTTTCAGATTCTTCAGGTTTGACCTGAAATCAACTTGAATGTAAAATAAAAAAAAAAAAAAGTAATCTGGTAAATATTCAGAATAGTTTTGTATGAAAGGCAAAGTGTACTTTTTATGCTGTAATATGTTACCATTTTTTATAGTGTGACCTTATTCTAAAGCAAATTGTTTAGTGTCTGTGAGGTGCAGAAAACATTTGACAGAACACATTAATGCTCCAAAAAAACACTGGATTTAGTTCATTTCACTCTTATCATCTACAGTGAAATAAGAAAACTTTCAGTCACTTTCATCACAGATGAACAAAAAAGCAACAATAAAAACAGTACTGGACAAAGCTAAGAGAACTTGGTGTATTTCAAAGTTGTGCAAATGGCTCTGTAGACAAATACGTGACCTAATACCGCATTTATGTAAAATGTCACGTAAAATATGAGAAATTGCAATAAATACATTTCCTCACAGGGGGAAAAGTTTCCAGAAATCATTTTATTTTTTATAAATCATTAGCACCATTTTACCACCTAATACTTTCTATGAACTAAATGTGCATAACTTTCATGTTAAGACTTCATTTTTCTTTCTACTTTGTTCTTAAACACTCCTCAAAGTGAGAAAGACATAAATAAAAGGAAGAAGAAATGTCAGGCATCAGGACATGGATACAAGAAAATAGCTCATGACCTACAGAAATAAATAATCTGTGGATGGAGCAGGAGATTATAGCAACAGCAAACAGGCCTTTAAACTTCATACGTCTAATTTCTTATCAGAAACAAACTTCTTCATAGAATGAAAATAGTTTGAAATATTAATCACACCGGTGTACAAAGGATTATGAGCTTAAATGCATGTATTTACAGTTGCAGCAGGCACTGTGACGAAGAACACTGGACCAGGACCCAACTTTATCTTGCCAACAACATGTCAACTGTTGTTCTTTAATATATATTTTACTACCTATAAAAGAAATATGGCCACATGTATGTCTGTTTTCACCATCCACTTTAATTCAAAAACGTGGTGGAAAAATCAACCTCAACTCGACATTTCATTGGCTCCCCATTTATCTGTCAAATCTAGACAGTCACAGTAACATGAACTCCTGTTATTTTCTCTCCCGGCTCTGTGTTTTGCTTGAAACTTGACACTGTCTGTCCCTACACAATGGTGGGGACTCGGTTTCAGCCCTTTTCCCCCACACACACACAGCACACGCACACACACACACACACACGCACACGCAGCCCCGCCTTCTGTCTCACTTATTTTCTTACAGCTTCTTTGCTGCATTTATTTCACTTGTGCCGTCTTTTAAAGGTATAAACACATCTGGGCAGGGAGGTACAACAAATGTAAACATCTGGCTTAGATAAGCAGACAGATGTTTCGGTGGCAGGCTGGCAAACATCCAGATCTCCCATCAAACTCAGCAGAACCCCTGAAGAGGGAGCTGTTGTTTTACCAATTTCGCCTTTAAAACGCGGCACAAGTGAAATAAATGCAGCAAAGAAGCTGCTTCACATTTTAACTTCAAAGGTTCATAGTTTCAGGCACATGACTTGGATTTTCCTCAACACCAATCTGTGATCTTCATCCTTTTTTTATGGTAGTGAGATCCATCAGCTCCTGGATTTCTCTTCTTTTTGCTTTTATGCTTTTTAAAAACTCTTCTACTTATTGTTGCCTCTCGTTCTTGCTTTGGGTTAAAATCTTGATCATTAAAATGTGTTGTTGCCGATACATGACTGTAAAATATGAAGGATATTATTGCATAAGTGAGTGAAATCCCCTGTTGTAGATCAATACAAAAGGGACTAAATGAAAAATAAATGAAATAAAAAATATGTTCAAATAAACTGAGAAGTTGTAACTTCTTTTGATGGATACTTGATCGACTTAAATAAATAGAAATTGGCCAATAAATAAATAATCATGTAATGAAATAAATGGGTAGCAATAAAAATTAATAAAATACCAGCTAAATAAATAAATGAGTAAAACAATCAGTCAATATTTGTATTCAATTTGTCAACAAATAGAAATTGTAACTTATACAAATAAGCAGTAATATAAAAATTAAGAATTAGGATAAATAAAAAGATCACATTAGTGATATTACACTAATGTTTATTACAATTATACAAATATGGAACAAGATGTCCTTCCTGCTGCTTTTTAACATCAGTTAAGAAATAAGAAAGATTTGCTGACCCTCAACAATAAAATGCTTTTAAGTCATTTCTGCAGTCGACGTCCTGGCAGACATGATGGATCGTGTGCCAGGAATAAAGGAAATACTATTTTTCTACTATTTTTTTAATTTTTTTATGATGCTTCAGATAACTTTGCTCTTTTATTTGCATATAGAAACATAATTAGGACAAACAGTGGGATAATACAATTTCAAGACTTTCAGTACTTATTCTGCCTCAATGGATAATTAATGGGTTGCATTTTGCAACAAAACGTAAACCATTAATTACCTGTATAATTAATGGTTTGCATAATGCATCAAATCAGGAAGGTACATGAAACGCACAGTAACTCTTTAATTTAAAGTCCAGCTCAACCTTTGTCCTCGCTTGTTTTATCTTGATAAAACCTCGCCTAAGAGCTGTGTGGGAGTTTTCGGCTGATCAGCATCTCTCTGACACGACCCTCCTACTGCTTCTCTTCATTTGTCAAAAAGGGAGCAACATTGATCAAATTCGATCATCCCATTTGTTTTTTGTTTTTTTTAACTTTGCTGCTGCTTGACAGGATTTTGTGTGGAGCTGCTACGGTCAGTTCAACGATTAATTATTATTATCTGCAGGCTGATTTTTGGTCATTGTTAACAGGTCAACTTTTCACATATGAGAACTTTCAGCCTTTATTTTCTTTGGCGTGTTTGTTGTACCTATTATTTTGACACCGTTGACACAATTTAAACGTTTTCTGCCTTTATGCAACTATCCCCTATTAAAGAAATAGCTATTCACTAAAATATATTAGGCTCAGGTTCAATCTATATGCTGCATTTCTGTCTTTGTTGAAAATATTTTCCCCTAGAGCCGTTGTGACCGAAGAGAAAACATTTTTTTTAGTTGAATTATGGTACTCTGTGTGCAACGTATAGGTCAAATATGATGCAGTTAACAATTTAAAAAGGTTTTAGAGGTCATTTATTCTGACTGGTGTCAGTACATTAAAAGCACACTTTCAAATTAAAGTGTTTGTTTTAGAGAAAGAAAGTCTTGTCAGTCTTTCATTGACTGTAACCACATTAACAGCATCTCATGTGTAATTTTACTCTCTATTTATGAGCAGCCTGCAGCAAGATGAAATTACATGGATGTATTTTGTACAACCTGCTTTAGTAAACAGGCTCTTGACACCCACTGCAGAGTTGTGTTAATGCCGCCATATACATCCTGGATAATGTCCCTTTCAGGAAGTCTCCGGGGTCGGATCCAAGAACGCGCTTTATTGCAGATGATTAAAGTGAGAAGATTAAAACACTGACTCAAAAATTCAAACAAATTAAACTCATTTCTCAGAATTCACTTAGCAATACATTAACCACTTCCTGTTACCCATGTATCATGCACCTAACAGCGTCATCAAACACATTTGAACATGCATGTTCATTAAATGCATAATAACCAGTTTAAGTGTGATAGAACCACTAATGATGTGATTTGGGATTTTTGTCTTCACACGTCTCCCCTCTCTCAAAACACCACATCCTAATTATTAGCCTTCCTAATCTGTTTTCCTGAGATTGACTCGTTTGGTTTTCGAGACAGACGAATCTCTCAGTAATTATTTTTCTGACACTGTTGCGGTGGAGATAATATCTGCAGTCGGTTGATGTCCTCCCAAGGTGACCAGGACAGCGTTTTACAGCGAAGCGGGGCGGGGGGTTATGGGGGAAAAGTGACAGCTGTGTGTGCAGCTTCCTTTCCTGATTCATGCGCAAGCTGTAATGACATCATATTTAGCAGAAGAAAGGGTTATAAATTAGCCATCAGCTAATGGAGGCTGCGCCTCTTTCTTTGTAGCCCAACAACTCTTTTTCTCTTCCCTCATAGCTTGCGCTTTGCCCGTGCAAATAAGCTTTTAATTATGGACTTCAATCACAACTGAAGTATTAATGAGGAGATGCTGAGTTTTAGGAGTCTGACTGCAACTTGAATTATGTTGCAAATTTGCGGAGCAGATGTGCTTATATGCATTAAATGAGCGAGTGATTTGAAAAATAAATCATTTAATGGATCTTGTGTTATTTTGCACACCAGCTCTTGTTGGATTTAACTTTCACCAATTTATACTGCCTTTTCATGTCCTCTCATTTCATAACATCTTTATTCCATGTGGGCCTGTCAGCAAACAGTTTTATGCCCATTTCCTAAAGTATTACTTAAGGATTTATGTTTTTGGTGCACTGTTACATTCTATTCACAAAACTGCACCAGTCAGAGGGCAACATTTTAGGCTTATTTTGTGGAAGACTAAAAGTTCTCAGTCAGTTTTTCAGATTTCATAAAGTGTTTTTTTTTTTTTTCTTACACTTCTGATCAAAAACTTAGAGGGAAAGTTCCACTAATCCCTGAATCAATCTGGATTCAAGTCAGAGGGGCAGCAGAGTAATCAGAATATCATGATTACTCTCGCAGCCAGTCGGACCGGGCCTTGCAGGGGAATCTCAAGGCGTTCCCAGGCCAGCCCCAACGCTGAGCCCCTCCCAGTTGATCGAGCTTCTCACCCTTTCTCTAAGGAGGAGCTCAAACATCCTGCAGCGGAAACTGAATTGGTCACTTGTATTGACAATCTTGTTCCTTTGGTTACTAGCAGGGCTCGTCGCCAAAGATGAGGTAGGAGCATAAATCATCTGATGAATCGAGGACTTTGCTCTATCTGGTACAACTTATACATCACTGTACTTGCCACACCAATCCGCCTAACGATCCCCTCCTCCATTTTTCCGCTATTCTTAAACAAGACCCCAGTATACCTAAAGTCCTTCACTTGGACCAGCACCTTATCTCCAAGCTGGAGAACACTGGCCACTATTTTATGGACCAGGACGATGTTTTTTGGACATTTTGTACTGATTCTCGTCTTGGCTGTTTCATAATTGGCTGTGACTTCTCCAGGAGATTGCAGTCTAATTAAGCCAACAGAACCAAAATCGATCAGTACCTTCACTGCACCAAGAAATGTTGTCCATAAAGGTTATGACCAGAATCGGTGGCAAAGGGAAACCTTGGTGAAGTTCAACTCTCTCCAAAAACAAGTTTGGATTTCTGGAAGTGTGCTTTTAAAGAATGTAGCCATTGTAGAAATTTCCAGTTGATGCTTGACCAAGCCGAACACTCCTGATCAAAAAGTCAAAGGAGAAGATTACAATTCTTAACAATTTATACAATTTATTCATGATTAGCCCATAAAAACCCTTGGCAGTGTTGTATTATTTCTTACCTGAAAGTAGTCACTTACCAAACAATAAAAAATTGCAAAAAGCCCCCCCAAAAAACAAAAAACAAACAAAGCTGCGATTTAAGTGGCACTTGATAGAACAGACTTATTATTGTTTCTGCTGCAGTATTGTTTTTCCACACCACATGTTTTTAATGATAACAGACACAAAACCTTGTTTTCTAAAGGAATCTTTTGAACATTAGCTTCAACTGTTTAGCCTTAAATGAAAGTAGCTCTTGACAATAATCCCTCTGAGGTCTGTTTCTGTTTAGGAGGGAACTCTGGAAATCCCCCTCAGTTCTGGACTCGGGAGCACAGAGCCTCATTTCTCACTGAAGCTCAGGCTACCAAAATAAAAGCCCAATAAATACATTTGGAAAAACACACAAAGTGGCTGTCAGAGGTCTGGGTGGACCAAAAGGACAAAAAGGGACACCTCTTCAGTGCAGATCAGGCTCGCTGGAATCAATTATTTAAGCATCATGTAACATGCCAGTTTCATCCGTATTTAAACACCAACAAACCTTAAAGTAGAAGTGCATTTAATTGGAAAAAAAACAAAGAACTGACAAAACAATGCAACTATACAAAAAACTAGTTTTTTCTTGCATGTTTTTACCTTGAATAATAAATGAATGTGTCCATTGTGCATTGAAGCTGAAGCCTTTGTGAACGGTGTACCAAGTTCTCTGAGGCTGTCGGTTGAAGGTCGTCCTCAGTGTGTGTTCAAGGGCAGCGTTTTCTGGCAACGGGAGGAGATGCTTTCATTGCTTGTTTATGACTTCAGCTTGGTGTTTTATCCTTGTTTGTAAAGTCTGAAACTCACATTTCTATTCATTTTCAGGTGCATCTAAGCATTAAGCCAATGAAAAATAAACCTTTTGCATCACATTGAACTTTTTAATAGTGTTTGCTTTTGACTTATTAGGTCACAATAGTTTAGTTATTTTCCAAGTATTGATCATTTGAAAAGAAAATTATGTAGCCCAAGTCACAAAAATGCTTAAATTTTTGCCGTAAATGTCAGAAAAAATGACTTTCTCCTTATTTGTTGCTGGGGAGAATTTTCTATTTTAAAGATTCCAGTGAGCCAATTTATTGTTTAATCAAAACATTCTGCTTACCTTATTTTTCAAAGTAAAAATTCTCATTTATTCTTGAAATTACGATAAAAAAAAACAAACATGACTTCAAAAACATATGTGTTTATGAAGTCACACACCTTAATCCAGCTGTTTTCTGAAAATAGATTTCTTCACCACTTTGAGCCATTTTTGGTTCAAAGCGGCTCTTCCTTTAAATGCTCAAAAATATGAACCGCCATGTTTGGAGTAAATGATTACCACTGATACGACCACTGCAACCACAGCAAGTCAGTGACTTATTGTGGTTGCAATTTCCAACTGGTTTGATCTACACAAATCGGTTTGGTTTTGCTTTTCTTCCAGTAAACAACAGGGTGTTTGTTTCAGCGTTGCTCCTACTGTACATGCCGCAGTACAGACGCGGTTGTTTTTCTTTTCTTTTTTTTTACTTGTCTGTTATGAAAATCTGAGGTGGCTGATGTCATGTTCCTCCACGGATCGTGTTTGATGGTTTGACATCCACACACCATCAAAGACTGACGCGTTTGAGCACACAGTGCTTGTCTTATTAATCGTGAGATTACAGTGCAGGTAGAGAGCGTCAGTGATGAAGGTATTGACGTCTCTTTTGATCACGGATTGTGTTTTACTCGTTGGACTGGTGCATGCAACAGGATCAACACACCCATCCACTCGGCTTTGGTTTGTGCATTTCACTTAGACGAAGCAAATATTTATCATTTATTTTCGTCTCTGCAGAATACCACGTCCTGGTTCTTGGACATTTCAAGTGGGGTCTGAGCGATTGCATCAGTTGCTCACAAAGGGCTTAACAAAACAAACACTTGAATGTAATTAGTGGCGTATGTTGCAGACAGTGCAGTATTCTGCAGACCGCAGGGTCTGTGTCTTATCTGAAACATCTGGCTGAAGGACGCGAAAAACACAAGCGCGCTCATTGTGTTTTTTGAAGTCGGCGTTCTTACTAAAATTATTAATAAGATGCGTAATTTCAGGAAAACCTGGATTAATATTAAAATGATGGAAACAATTGTAAATGACCCAACATTTCTTGTCCCTTTTTTATTCTTTTCCTTCATCTTAATATCCGTAGTGTAACATGTAGCCACTAAAATATCCATGCAGTCTGAGCATTCAGACTGCATGGTCTGCATGTTGAATAAACAGAGCAGACATCATAAGAATAAGATTAAAATGACAAAGATTTAATCCAATGAGATCTTTGCACTTGCAATATTGCGCACAGTGATGTTGCAATTTGATACATTGTGCAGCTGTACAGGTTTATTTCCAAATTAAACATCCAGATGTGGTTCTAAAAACTAAACTTAAAGTTTAAAAAGCTGTGGTTTTGCTATTCCTAAGATGGAACTATGTTTTTTTTTTTTAATGGCTATATCTTGACTCAAACCAGATAATCTTCGGGTTTTATTTTTCATCACTCTCAAGTCCAATTTTTGATGTTTTTCGCTCAGATTTTTTTTTTTTTCATAGTTTAATTGTATGAGATGAATTTTATAGCATGTGTGGAAAAAGTTTTTCAAATGAGTTTTCACGGTCAACATAAACCGTCTGGAATCAGAAAGATGCTCAGGGTTTCTTCCATTTCTGTTCTGGTTCACAGACGGTCAGAGGAGGAGGTGGACATGGACAAAGTGACGGCCGCCATGGTGCTGACGAGCCTCTCCACCAGCCCGCTGGTCAGGAGTCCGCCCGTCAAAGTCAGCGGTGAGTTGCACGTCCGACAAACGCAGCTCCAGACAAAGCGGAGTCTCCGCGTCCACAAAAACACGGAGAGGTTGCTTCACACCGACCCAGTAATTTGTATTCTCCTCTCCATGCTGATGTTTTCCCTCCCTCACAGCTGTTATCTTGTGACACAGAAGCTTTGGTTGATAGATTACCACCGCCTGCTGTGCTGTTGGATTGCTTCATCATTGAATTTGGGAAAATCCACAGAGAAAGCACACACATGCTGGAGCTGTGCCACCCAACATAGTGGCAGGAATCCAAAATGTAAACATGTGCTGCAATTTTTTTAATTTTTCCATTTATGCCACCACAAGATTGTCCGTTCAACCGAGCATGACGCCGGCCTCTACATATATCCGTCACTTGATTTGAGATCCCAGCCTTAAGTGGCTGTTTTTATGCAGACCTCACGCCTTTGCATTTGAAAATGTGCAATTAGCTTTTACAAAAGACAGCAGGCTCCAGCAACAACAGATGTTAGAGGAACGTTCACGCCGACATTTACTTGAAAATGCACTTGTAACAATTGAATTTTAGTTTATTATACTTCATTTTTTCCACCTCAACATAAATGCATTTCTATTTTATTTCTTTACATCAAAGATGAGACTCTTTGAAGTCTTTGTAAAGTACTACTGCGGTAAAGTAAAAAGTATGTGAGAAGAGACTCGCTGCTTGGGAAGCTGTTTACTGAACAAAACTGGGTCTCTCACTAACTCTGTTAAATACACACACAGATATTCAACGTTCCACCCGGCTTATATCTTTTTGCTAAAACGAGATGTCTTTTGTAGTTGGTATTCAAAGGAAATGTTTCTTTGATCTATAAAAGCACGACCTTGTTATTGTCTCGGCGGAATCACAGAACGGGGAAGTGAACTGTATAGGTTCAGGCTCCGTCTGTGTGAAGTGGAAATGAAGATGAACTTACATGACTCTCCTCTTTTTGTCATCCATGTAAAGCGCAACGGCTTGCAAAAGTATTCCTTTCCCATGTTTTGTTTCGTTGGAACTACAAACTTCTAGGTGGACTTTATTGTGTTATTTTGTGGAGTGAGATAGAATACATGGTTTAAACATAAAATCAGAAATGTGTCCGTGAGCCAATAATTCAAAGAACCAATTTTTTTGTTGCAAGACGTTGGGGGAACAACCATTAGTTTCCAAATTAAGAAACTTTTTTATCATGTTAGTGGCACGTATTCCACCACTATTGTCAAATTCTACATAGGTTTTAAAATAGATGGTTTTATTTAAAAATGTCAATATAAAGCGTCGCTTATGACAGTTATTCAAATGTATCTAAAAGTGATGAAGAGTTTGTTTTTTTTTTACTCTCCTCCGTCTCTTCTTCTCTTCTCTCCGCAGAGGGCTTCAGCGGTTCGTGGAAGGACAACGGCTCTGCTGGACCCTTCACCCCGTCCAGCAACAGCTCCTCAGGAGGCTACTGGAGCTGGTCCGCGCCCAGCGACCAGTCCAATCCGTCCACGCCTTCGCCGCCGCTCTCAGCTGACAGCTTCAAGCCCTTCCGCGTGCCGAGCGTGGGCGGCGTGGGGTCCAACCCGCCGGGGGCGGAGGACCCGAGTCTGGACGAGCAGGACGGCAGCAGTCTGCTGTTCGATGAGCCCATCCCGCGCAAGCGCAAGGTGAGTTCACTAAATCGGCTCAAAAGCTGAAATGCAAGAAAATAAATGGACTAAAACTACTTTTGATAAAAGTTATTGTCATAACATCAAATACAGCAGTGGGAGAAAGAAAATACACCCTAATATCAGGACCGAATGAAAATGATCATTAACTAACTTTTAAGCTCTAAAGTATTTAACTTCATCCTAAAGTTTCCCATAACACACAACAGATGCCACCATGTAATATTTATTAGTCATCAATTGATACAACCACATTTAACAGCAGTAACTACACACAGTTCGATCCAACATCACTGCAGCTCTTTGAGATTTGCAGACACTTGTTTCTTCTTTTCGTCTGGACTTTGACTGAGCCACACACAGCCATTAATTCGCTTCTTTCTCAGCTATTTTGCTACACCCTGGTGCTTTTTTGGGGGGGAATTTTTGGGCTGCAGTTGAACAAGTTCCATCTAAGCTTCTGTCAGACAGATTGCTTCATTATTAAGCAATTATGTCCAAACAGGAATTCTGTACTTAATAATGTCAAGTTCCTCAGGTTTTGCGAATGTGAAACAAGCCCAAATAATATGATGGTGTAGAAGTTAAACGAAACAGCTTTTCCTCTGAAAAACAACTTTTTTTTTTTGTTAAGTGTGGGTGTGGATGACAGTAGAGTCCAGATGGAGGGCATAATTAAAGAGAAAGTGTGTTTTTTTTTATTTTCTTTTTATTTTAAGACATTATTGTTGATCTAATAGAAGTCGCCGCCTGCCAGATGGACGTCTCAACTTCACATCAGTGTTATTATTCAGCCTGATTCTGATCCACACTCTGAGGGACGGAATAAGATGGAACATACTGCTTTTTTCCACACACACACACACACACACACACACACACACACACACACACACACACACAGAGTGCTCTTTTTCCTCACCCATCATTTCATTTTGTCTCATTTTCACTCACCCTGACAGCTCACTGTCACTTATTATTTCTCAGGTATACATCGTGTTGCGCTTCCTCCTCTTATCGGCGCTGCTATGTTCCGCTTCCCTGACACGATCATCCATCTGTCTCTCGTTTCTGCTTTCTTTCCTTCTTCCTGTCCTGCTCTGTCGCTGCAATTTTTCTTTACCCTCCTTATGTTGGTCGTCCCCAGACTTTCACTCTTCATTTTTACTGCTCTCCTTTTCCCTCTCAGTCGCCCCTTTGCACCTTTTAATGATTTTTATTTCTGTGACAAAGAAACACAAAAGATCATTCTGGCTTCATGTCCCCTCTTGGAGTTTTGGCGCTGATGGATTGGGTCTCGGCGGGAGGCGGAAAAACTTTTAGAAATGGGAAAAGCTGAAGATGGATGAAGGGCTGAGATGAAAAGTTAAACAAGAACTTGGAGGAGTTTGAGCATAAGGAAAGATGCACTCATACAAGCTGTGAAAAGTTTTTACCATCGACAGGTTAAGGACAACCGAGGTTAATGTTTGGCTTGGATAACTGCTTTACCCTCGATAAATAAAAACCATCAGTTGAAATCCTCTTCTTTTCCTTAACTCTGGTTATACTCGCCTGGCTGTGAAATTTGCGGTTTTCTATAAATCAAATTGTTTTTCACCGCCCTGTGGTATATGTAGCGGTGAGGCTTCACAGCAGATAATCTGCGTTCGCCTCCTGTGGCCTTTTTCTCTTGGCAGCACAATACCATTTGAAGCCCCTGATTAATTAACTGTGAAGGGTTTCTTCAGGAGCACACACTCCGCAACTCACAACACAGTCAAGACTGAACAATGCTCGGAGGACAGATGATTGCCATGTGCTTGTATTGCTGCTATAAAGCGTGTGTGTGTAGCCGGTGGGAGGGCGTCTTGTCAAAATGAAATCAGACTCTTTAACAAAAGTTTGATTGACAGAAGAGCAAGGAGGGAAACTCTGCAGGGCTTTTTTTTTTTTTCTGCATGAAAACAATAAACAGCCTCTCAGGGGAAACCGGTGATGTAATTACAGCAGATGAACGAACGTCAGCAGCACACCGGGCTGAATCGTGTCCAGCGCCGCTTCTTGAGCAGATGAAGCGGCGTGCAGGGTGAGATCTTTTGTTCAGTGAAAGTAGTTTGACTCTAGTTTTATCCACGGACAGAGAGGGAGAAGAACTTAATGAGGAGACGAGGGAAATATCCTTGACCGAATCCGTCCGTCTATTGTCTTCTTCTTATCCGGGGTCGGCGCACGGGGGAATCAGCCTATGCGGGGAGAAGCAGACTTCCCCGAACCCCCAGCCGCTTGGGCCAGATCCTCGGGGGAATCCCAAAGCATTCCCCGGCCAGGCGAGAACCGGTCTCTCCAGCGTGTCCTGGTTCTTCCTCTGGGCCTTCACCTGCTGGGATGTGTCCATAACACCTCGCCAGGGAGGCACCGGGAGGCCAGATGCCTCAACCACTTCAACTGGCTCCTAATGATATGGAGCAGCCACTCTGAGCTTCACACCTCATCTCTAAGGGAGACACTTTGTGGAGAAAACCTATTTCAGTTGTTCCTGTTGGCAATCTCATTCCTTCAGCGGCTATCTGGAGCTGGAGGCTGGAGGAAAAAACCTGATCGTGACCCCGGCACCTCCAAATGCGCAAAAACATGTTGGTGTGTCTTAAAACATTTCTACTTCGGTTTCACTGAGGCTTGAAATAGGAATTTGAAACAAAAAGTGAAATATCATCTGCATAAGGAGAAATCTTATGTTTGGTAGGCCTTTCTAACCTGCCTTTAAACAGCTTATTTCACTGCAATTTCTGTTATCTTCTATTAAAAATGATGTTCTTTAATATCAATAACACTTAAACACCTCACAAGCCACTTGTTTAGATCAACAAGTGGTTTGTGTATCCAGTGACGGATATTTGAGAGGCAAATGTTTGCACGGTGAAGTTGCTCATCCAACCCCAGCCCTCCTTCATTTTTTGGGGGGATTCAGGGTTGAAGGAATGTTAGTCTGGTTTGAATTACAGAGGCAAAGAAAACAAACATCTCCCCATATGTCAAAGGCAGACAGATAAACAGCATGTTGTAAAGAACGCAGCAGCTTCGACGCAGACTGAGGAGAAATTTGCAGGCTTTTCAATTTGGTTTGAAATCCATGTTCCTGTTTTGAGGGTTCAGAAGAAAGCCACGTGTTTGTTGGTAACATAAGTGTTGAACCACATGTTTGCTCCGTATAACATATATAAATAATTTATTGTCTCCACAATTTTGGTGTGCACATAAAAAAAAATGAAAGACGACCAAGTCGGATCTTTTTTTTTGAGAGCAGAGCAGCCGTACATACGTTTGGTTCTTGCAGCTGCTAAAGATTTGGGGGGTTTTTTATGTTTAACTCATTTTAAGTTGCAATGGGGAAAACACAACCCAGTTCTAACTAAAACTTTCATCTTTTATCATATCCACAGGCAAGGCTGCCTGCAATGCAGATGTGTCTGCAGTTTTATTTATTTATTTTCTGGTTGCCGTCGTCGTGAAATGATTAACGGTTGATGCCCTGGAATAATCAGCGCCTGGAGATTAAGTCAGTAAAGGGAAATTATCATCCTGATTAACAGAGCGACCGATTAATCACTAGTTCAAAGTTTGAGAGGTTGTTTTATCGTTGTTGTTGCAGCTGCTTCCTGACTCGGTGTGACCTAAACAACAGTGGAGTTACTATTAAATGCTTTTTTTCCGAGCAGTTATAAAAACGAACCAAACTGATTATTATTACACTAAAATAATTAGGACAACTTAAATATTTGTATTTTTTGTAAAGAAATGTTCAGATATTGATGTGCAATATATTTTTCACTTTTAAATCTAGAAAAATAGAGAGATTTAATTACAGTACCGAAACTAACCTGGTTTGACTCACTAAACGAAAAATAGTAGTGATAAAAAATCCAAGAAAAAAAAAAAGTATGTAGCCATGGAGAAGTAAATTTCTGTCAAAAAAGACCTGCATATTTTTTAATTCTGTGTTGTTTTATGCCAAACATGTCAGTTCAGTTTTTAGACTCATCTGTCCAGAGACAATAATCCAGAAGTCCAGGTCTTTGTTTACATTCTCTCTGGCAAAATTAAGTCTGGTCTTTATGTTTTTCTCACAGGATCAAGATTTAACTATCTAGAAAAAACTAGATAGTTAAACCCATCTAGTCTTTTCAGACTGCATCATGATACACTTTCATAAAACAAGAGGCTGCTGTTGGATGATTTTTGAGGACAATATTTATTCTGCAACAAATATCAATTAAAGTAGTGGCAGAGTCAACAATCCACAGCTTTATGCTGCTTTTTCATCTGTACTTCAAAAGTCAACTTTTTATGTTTAGATTATCACCGCAATCTGAATGAACACGTTTCTGTTTTGTGTTTCCTGCAGAACTCCATGAAGGTGATGTTCAAGTGCCTGTGGAAGAATTGCGGCAAGGTCCTGAGTACCACTGCAGGCATCCAGAGACACATCCGCACCATCCACCTGGGGTAAGACACCAGCATTCGGTAACTTCAGAGAACCTCAGCTCTCATTGTGGCTCTGTGAGTCACAGAGATGCTAAATAGTCAGCATTTATGGACTGACATAAAAACTCCCGGTCACGTTGTGAGAAACCAGGGGAAAACGGAGAGAATGAAAGATAAATCGTCTAATGTTGACGGGTGAGATTCCACTGACATGCTTTCTCTTGCTTTTCCAAATCTCTTCGCGTCGCTTCTTCAGGCGTAACTGTGATTCAGACTGCAGCGACGGCGAGGAGGACTTCTACTACACAGAAATCAAGCTCAACACGGATTCCGTTGCCGACGGGCTGAGCAGCCTGTCGCCTGTGTCCTCCTCCATCCTCTCTCCCCCGCCGCCGCCCCCGTCGCCTTTGGCCCCTCTCAACCACCAGCCGGACTCCCACCGACCCGCCCACCCAAACGACTCCAAGGAGCCTCACCCCGGCGGCACCACCCCGCTCAGCCGCTCCGCTCCGAGCGCTCTCTACCTCATCCACACGGACCACGCCTATCAGGCGAGGGATATGTTAGCTGTTAAATGAAGTGAAGAGGAAAGTTTTGACTTACAACATCGCATGAAAACATTGAAACATTTGAATCTCCTCGTTTAGGCCACAGCTCCGGTGTCCATCCCCTCCAGCAGCAGCAACTCGTCCTCCACCAGTTTCACTCCCACCAACAGCTTCAGCATCTCCTGGCAGTCTCCTCCCGTCACTTTCACAGGAAACACGGTGAGGGAGCGTCAACGTTTATTCACACTGCCGTCAAACTACATCGACTCCAACCGCAGAATGAGGATAGAATAATGTTAGATTTTTCTGATTTCATGTCTTGTTCCAAAATTTTAAAGACAATTTGATTTGTGAAAATGTCTTAGTTTCTGAGTTTGTTGAATTTTTCACCTAAAGTTTTATCATTTAGATTTTTTTGAAGGTCTTACAAAAGGTGACGGTCTAGTCCAGATGTTTTGACGTCGTAATGATTTTTTTTTTTTACTTTAAAGCATAAAGAAAGTGGAGAATACACTTTTTTTTTCTTTTTACAAAAACTGATGAGCATTTTAGCATTTTGTGCTAATTGTCATAATGTTTCTAAAACTTATATGAAAAAAATCAGCAAAACTGGGTTTGTGAAACATGGGAATTTTGAAATGGTTTAACAGAGTAGCAAAAAAAGTAAATGGGAAATTTTCGCATTTACACATAAAAAAATTATAACCCGGGAAAAAGGGATCACTTAAAGTTAATCAAAGCTACTAAAATGCTTTGGAAACTTTAATTTTTTTAGATTTTGCAATTAAATGCCATCCGATTTTTGCCATTAAAATATTTCTGTTGATTTTCTTTAACCTTTCCCTTGTCATGATTGAGTTTCTGTGTCCTCTCTCCAGGTGTCTCCCACTAAAAGCCAGGGCTTTGGAGAGCAGCGGTCCCAGACCATCGCCGTCCTTTCGTCCCCTCCGAGAGCGACCACTGCCCTCAGGTACCGGACGCTCGCTGCTCATCATCTGCAAAACAATGCACCTGTTTCCAAAATTATTTTTGCACATTAGCACAATGGATCTGAATTGTTGACGTCTCCACATCATGACTTTTTTTGTGTGTTGTTTCCCTTTTGTCACCTCCCCAGCCGGAAAGTGCGCGGCGAGGGGAAGAAGTGCCGTAAGGTGTACGGGATGGAAAACCGCGACATGTGGTGCACCGCCTGCCGCTGGAAGAAAGCCTGTCAGAGATTCACCGACTGATCCCAGCCGGCCAATGCAACGCCTCAGCAGCAGCAGGCGCCGTAGCTGTCGGCCAGAGAAACGTGGCTTCGTTTTGCATGCACTTGGTCTTTCTGCAGCCCAGAATCGCAACTATCCGTCAAGCTCCAACCCCTCTTCGTCGGGTTAGCGAATCCCTTCCAGCAGCGAAGGCAAATGAAGGATAGCAGAGCGGCTTCTCTTTCTTTTCGTTTTTTCTTTTTTTCTTTTCCTTTTGTTTTTTTCCCGGTTCTGTCCAGGATTCCGAATTCTGCCTCCACCGTTCCCGTCATTCCCAGTGAGTGGGAAGGCCCAGTGCAGCTAACCGGTGTAAAAATAGATCTTTTCATGTCGGGTTCAGTGTTGCATCTTTCTCGTTTTTGTACAGCTCTGGTTTTAAATGGAGAGTCTTGTCTAAGAAGCAATCGAGGAAAAACAAACAAAAAACAACAACAACAAAAGACCAAAACGTGTTTTTGTGTTATAATAAAAAGATTCTCAAAGGAAGACTTTTACTTTTCTATCCAAAAGAAGAACATTGGAGGAGAATTTCTTTTGTTCTTCTTCTTTCAACCCTTTCCCCTCGTTTTGATTCATTTCTGGACGTTTTGAGGTCATATTCTATCACCGACGTCACAATCACTCCTGTTCCTTCAGCTCTCCACGGGAACGCAAAGGGGATCGGATAAAAAGGCGGGAACCAGAAGGAAGCGAGAGACACGCGAGGTGAATGATCAATGCAAACTCAAGTCAGGGTAAACAGATGGACCACATCACACTTAAGCAAACAATAACCTGCTTATTCACGTCATTTCCTCCCTGTTGTTCAGGGATGTGATTCTCAAAGTGAAAGAACCAGCAGCTTAAACGTCGGGTTTAAGCTGCTGAGATGGAGCTGCTTCCATCTCAGCAGCTTCTGAACTTTTGTACCAAAACCTCTTTCCTCTGTCATGTTGTTCATGGGTTTGTTTGTTTTTTTGTTTGTTTGTTTTTTTTTTTGGGGGGGGTGCTTTTGTTGCTGTGCCATGTTTACTTCTTGTTTCAAGCATGCTGCTTCTTCTCTCCTTTTTAATGGGATCAAACTGAAGATTTTTAAACAAAACGCGTCCTAAAAAAAAAAAACACGACTCCCTGGCAGCTCTCGGAGCCGCGCCGTAAAAAAAGAGCAACATGTTTTCACCACATGCGGAGATAAGTAACCCTCTCCCTCCAGTACTTTTTGCAGTTTTCCGAAGGGAACCGCTAAAACGGAAAACCTTGTTTACAAATGCTACAAAGGTGCATCTTTCTTATCTGTAAGCAAAAGCGAGGAGGGCTGAAAACCAAAAGAATTGCACTAATTTAAAACAAAAAAAACAAAACAAAAAAAAACTGATTCATACCACTATGTAAACTCAGTTTCTTATTAAAAGGGTTTCTATGAATGAGATGTAACAGCAAAAAAACAAACAAACAAAAAACGACATAGTTGCATGCGCCATTCTTGTCTTTTGTAGAAGTGAAGGGAAAAGTTGTCAGAGCTCTGGGTAAGTTCACCACTTTGCTATTTTGTGTCATAATTTTTGCACCTACGTGTTGACATTTCATCCCCACAAACAAACTGTTCAACCATTTATCAGATGATTTCTGTCAGTTAGGTATTTTAATGAACAACACATAATCGATCTCAAAAAAATGCTCTCAAATGCTTGCATGGAGTAATTTATCTTTCCCTTATGCAATATAGCACTCTACTTCTATTGGCTGCACTTCTGTTATTTATTTGGGCCACTAAACTCTTCGAAAATGTGATTATGACGTGTGACCAAACTAAAATAACTATAAAATACCTCCTGCTCATATTTATTCTACTCACACAATAACATTTCCTTTCAGCAGAATACAGTAATTTAAGTTAAATCCCAAAGGTGATTATTACGAGGCATGAAAAGATCCAACTTGCCTCTGCCAAGTTTCACATGCCGATACCTACGTTGCAAGATTTTGAGTTCTTTCTGAGAACTATAATTAAATAATGTATAAGAATACAAAATATTTAAAATTTTCGGCTCTTCTGTGAATCGTTAATCATCACTTGTTTATATAAAAATGAGAGGCGACGTCACACTGTGTGTGTTAGAGAGACGGCAGTGGCTGCAAAATCTTTTGAAAATCTCTTAAAGTGATTAGTGCTGTAGTTCACGTGTCAGAAAAACAATTTTAAAACAGTTTGTTGTTTTAAGCTGAAAAAGCTGTTATCTGTTATGAATTATGATGTAATTTAATTATTTAGTCAATTTTGTTTTAATCAGAAGTTAAAATGTCCCAAGTTTCAAGTTGGAAAAAATTGACATAAAGGTCACCTGAAGGTTGGGAAAGCTGGACGTGTCCCAGCAACCCGACCTCAAAACTTAAAACTTAATGTAAAAACATTTTCTTTTCTTTTTACCTTTTAAGAGATATCTTTAATTTGATCGCAAAGGACCATGGGACCTGCTTTATATTGTTAAAACCATTGCTGTTAACTCGGCATATCACTTCGCAAATCCTGCTTGTTTTCTTTCCTGGAACCTTGTTAAATTGGGATGGATAACATTCCCAGATCCGAGGTCCAACTTCAGAACTGGTGCTACATAAAAAGCCTCACGCACTTGTTAGTAAACCACTTTAGTTCTCTGCACTTTTCTGAGACAGAAAAAGTAAACATCTTTGCATAGTTCATATTTTTAGCTGTTGGTATCTATTGCCTGTAGATCACAGTTAACCAGGTTGTAGTTGTGCCAAGATTTCTTGTGAATACCACTCAAATTAGCCAGAATCCTGTATGTGAGACATTTACCACTTTTACCACATTGCTAGAAAATGAAGACCTCAGCCCTGAAAGATCTGATAGCTAGCATTTTCTAATGCATAGAGCATAAAACACAAAGCCTTCCTGTTGCCTACTCAAATGATTGCTCTCTCTCACTCTTGCAGACTGGATCAACTTGTTCTGCCATGCTCTATAATTACAATTTTCTTTTAAGTAACCTTTTTTGTCTTCATGCTTCCTCTGACAATTTGAAACGCCTCACTGCTCCTGAAAAAAGTCAGTTTCGAGACTTTGTCACTCTATAGAAACTTCCACACTGAAGAGTGCTGTCGGTGCGGCCATTGTTCTAATGTTCTCTGAAAGAGAGGGGATTTTTTTCATTTCCATTCGACTCGTCGCTGATCAAGGCCAATCCGGCTCAAATCATTAGATTCTGGTCGTTATGTTTTCCCAGTTCATCTCAATGGCAGAAGGCTCTTTTTCATACCTGCAAAAGTCACATGAGAAAAGTATAAAATGGCAAACTGGTGAAGTGTCCGGCACCCTATTAGGTCACTTGGGTGTTGTTTACCATGCACTGCACTTATCCACTCACTTCCCTTCATGCAAACAGGTTTACAGTCTAAGCTTCAGATTGCAATTGAAGAAATGTTCTTTCCCCCCCCCCCCAAAAAAAAAAAGAAAAAACAAAAGTGCTCATTGAATTTCACATTCCATTTTGCCTCAGAGGCAACGTAGGGTCAGAGGCCAACTTTATTACAGTGTTGTGAATCACAAACCAACGTGTTGAAGACGAGGCGCGGAGTCGGACAAGCGGGCACCTCGTCTCTCCCTCTTGTGTGTTCGCCCTGCTTTAAACGCATGCTCTAATCCTGGTTTGCACTTCCTGTCAGCCATTTTTACACCAGTTATTATAAACCAACACCAGCTGATAAACTCGCATTTTGCCATTTTACCGTTCAGTACTTCCACATCTGCAGGCGTAGCTCTTACTTTTGTCCTTTCTGTTGTTGTTGTTTCTGTATATATGGAGATCTTGTGTATCACTCTGTGCTTGTTTTGTTTTTAAGCTCATAGCTCAAGCGGTTCATCTGAATCCTTTCTTTTTTTTTTTTTTTTTTTTTAGGACAGGTTGTGAGAAAAGTTTGCTGTTCAGCCTCAATGTCGAATCCATCGTGCTTCTTCTGTCGTTACATTTAGATTACTTCGAAGCTCATTCGCCCTTGTACAATGTGAACATATTGTTGTTTAAAAAAAAAAAAAAAAATGGACAAATCTATATAGTTTCAGAAAAAGAGAAACATTTAAATTCAAAGCTGGAAAAAAAAGAGCTTAGGCTGTTTTCCTTTCACTATTTTTTCATATGTATATGCATATAAATATATATAAACTGTTTATTCATTTTATTTTCATGTTCTTCTGAGGAGGCTGTAGGAGGAACCTCATTACAATCTCAGCTTGTTGTCTGGAAGTGTGACCCACTTGGTGCTCCTTCATGTTCCCACTAATCCGCTCAACGTATCCCAAACCCACAGATGATTGGAGTCTAATTGTGTTTCCATCCAAGCGTGGGAAACTGAAGGAACTCCAGGCGAAGTTGCATTGGAGCTGCGCACCTCTCTCCAAGTGTCGCCGGTTTCGCTCGGGTCCAGTCTTGAGTTCATGGACGCTTTAGTTGGCAGCCGAGTTGAAAATGTTTCTTTTAGTTTATTTTATCATTTTTTTCCCAATGTGTAATTATTGTTCCGTGTACTTCCCACTGCTTTCTCTCCACCACAGTGGTGCTTTTCTGTTCTTCTCCACTCGAGTTCGGAAACGTTTGGCATCAGCCGCAGTCCAGGTTCCAGGAACGAGTCCCTGCAGTCCTCAGAGTTGCTGGCAAAAGCCGGACGCAAACGAGGCAGCAGCGTTTCCAGGCAGCTAATTTCACCAGATATTATCGCTAGTGTGTTTCCGTTTCTAAGAGATTTGGCTAAAGTCGATTTTTGGTTTGTTCCCAATGAAACTCAAAAGAGCTCTCGCTGCTGTACTTGTCAGCTCCCTCTGGAAAACTCCAGGACTTGTTCCTGGAACGGTCCGACCTGCTTCACAGTGCCGAGAGCGTCGTCCGTCAACAACGGCACAAAGATCGCTCCAGCCCTGACGGTGCTTTTCGAGCCCCTGCCCGCTGAGGTCGAGGTTCTGGTGCTGTGGCCGCGGCGGGGGGAGAAACAGAGGTGCTACAAATCCCCCACGCAGTGCTGTTTCTCCCTCTGATCGCATCGATTCCATTTTTGTACGCATTGTTATATTGCTGTAGAGAACATGAAAATAAAAAAACACCCCTGACTGAAGCCTGCCGATGTGTCCGGACACAAATCAGTGACGACCGCAGCCTGGATCGACGGCGCCCTCCACACATCTCTGTGAAGGTGTGGAAAAGGCCTGGAGACAAATTCATCTTTTGTTGCAGTAGCATCATTTCAGAAAGAAAAAAAAAAATGTATTAAAAGAAACCCCACTTTTGATTTAAATATACTTATTTAAAGAGAAAAATAGAAACAATACAACTTATTCTCGTAAGTCAGATGTGTAATGTGATGCAGGCTGATTTCTTTTAGCTGCTCTTCAAAATGGAAAAGATAAGTGAACGTTCCTATTAATCGAGGTGAATGCATTTCAGACTGATCCCTCGGGAAACTAATTAGCTCCAAATAAATAGCTGCTTGGTTAAACATGGCCATATTTACAGTCAAAGCAGTCGAGTAGTTTGAAACCGCTGGAGCTGCGATAAACAAGACTGGATGAGGAAAGAAAGTATATAATAATAATAATAATAATTGACACAGTTAGAGCACTAAAATCATTGGGCTTGAACTGGAACGGTGTGCTTTGGTCCCAATAGAGACTAAGACTGAAATCATCCCAGTTTGGTTTGACAACAAATGGAGATCAATACTTTGAAAAAAAAAAAAAAACCCAACGCTCACTGTTCAGCGTTTTAAACACCGAAAATTTTTGTTTAAAACGTTGGTGGACGCTGTTGGAAAATTGAAAAAGTCTTTAAGCAAGATAATTAAACGAACTCGGACCTCATCAGACGGATGTTCACGTCTCCTGCAGAGCTAAGATGGTGATTTCTCAGTGCGGGCCGTCTTCCTGATCACATACATATTGGTAGTATGATATTATGCTACTGTAATAAAGGACACATTTGGTCTGAAAATATTTTGCAGGTGGAGAAGATCACAGGAGTTCAAAGCAATCGGATCGTTTTCTATCAGACGCTGAAGTGCGTTAAGGCACAAGTAAAACATTTTAGCACTTAAAATGGATGGAGAGTGATACTCATGAATGGCTTTTTTTATTAGATTTTCTTGAGCTTTTGATCTTTGACACAATGTCTTCATCGGTGGATCAAAATCTGATGCCTTAAAGACTGTACAGGCATGAGCCGCCTTTAAAATACACTTTTGGTATTCGCTAGGATAAAATATATAAATGCACCTGAGTATTGCTTCGCGTGTTTTGATTTGAGGAAAGGAAGACTTTAACTGTGCAGAGGAATCATTTTCCTATTGTTAACGTAATAAAGCCAGCAACGTAATAACTTTGTTGTTACAATCTTGTGATCTATATTTTAGATTATGATGGTGACATACTTTGCCAGTTTATGAAGAGTTATTACATTATTGGCTGGCTGTTAATTATTCACACAGCATTTAAAAACAATTCCTTTGCAAATGTAGCAAATCTCAGTCAGTTATTTATTTGACGCTAATTCACAAATTTGTCAATATTTGTCAAAAATAACTCAGTGTGGTCATATGAGCAGATTAAAATGTAAATATTTATTCTAACTGAGTCATAGTTATAGTACAGTGCAGCTCAGTTCAGTTTAATAAAAGGTTTCTCCAGCAGAATACAGTGAGTCGTTAACTTTGCAGCAATCCCCCATACTGAGCAATCACGTGGCGACAGTGGAGAGGAAAGACTCCGTTTTATTCTTTTCCCGAAATTTAAAACCACTTCCTTCCAGATAAGTGCAACAGGAATTTAACGTGTTTTTTTCTACATGTAATATTGTTCGTTGACAAATCCAAGCGAACAAAAACAAAGGTTTTGTACAACCATCCCTCAAACCTGCTCATACAATCTTCAGTAAAGGAAAGAGAGTGCTGCACTGTGTGTAGTTTTTATAAACGAATATGAGTATAATATTTACTGCAACTGTTTTTGATTTACCAGTTTGTTAAAAAAAAAAAAAACTGCAAAAACTCTTTTAAAAGTATTGGAGACATTGCATTATGCTATTGGATAGACTTTAGCATTATTAGCTGCAGTACATTTTCTAAGGATTTTTTAAATTTTACACAACCAATATAAGAAATAGCCAAAAATGTGTTATGCTTTTTGGCAAAATATTTTTCTGATTGCCTCAACACACTTTATGTTACTTGCGAGTTAAAATTATTATTGGCTTTGTTGCGTTTAAAATGGCCAAAATTACATTACTGGCTGCCGCAAGCCTCTATGCAGATGTTGGATGCATTCTGTAGCCTTCAGAATGATCTGGGCTATTATGAGTATAAGCTACAAATAGCATGGTGAAACCTCAACAGAGCACTTAAACGTCTGATGAAGACCATGTGAAGCAGTCAAAAGCTCCAGAGAGAACAAAATAAGTGTTTTCGTCCAGGAATATCTGAATTATTTCGCTTTTGTTGCAACAAATTGGTTTTTCTGACTAAGATTGCAGGTCCTGTTGGCGTTTTACCAAACCATCAGATGAACACGTTGAAGCGTGTAGGAGTTTCTGAATAATCCATGTTGTTTCAGGAAAACCTGGCCAAAACATATTTCTAATGATGCCTAACGGCATCTGATGTGATTTATTGATATTAAAGCCATCTCTCAACCTCCAGATCTCGTGGACGGAGGTTGGGGATTTTTCTGGCGAGGACGATTGGAAGCTGTTCTATCAGAAGGCCGGCGAGACTGGGTTTTGTTTTGCTTGCTGCAAAGAGCTGCTGGTTGTTCTGTGCTGCCTGACGAAGGGCTGAGCTGTGAATTATGCGCAGAATAAAACAAAGATTGCGTCGTCGCGCTTATGGCTGTTGTAAAACTCTCTTCTTCTGAGTTAACGGTGGACTCTGGCCGTGTGTCCAGTGTAATTACGGGCAGCGGTGGCTTTAACTGCAGCTCATGTTGGTGACAGTTTTATATGGAGTTTATGTAACTGATCTTTAGCTACGCGACACTTGTGCGTGACAAGAAACTGACACTTAATATATCCTGTATCATCCGTATGTAGGTCAGTGTGCTACAATGTAAGCCGTAGTGCAGTATATCTAACCAGTATCGGTGTGCACCAGTATCCAGAACTGTACTCTCTCAAATCTTTGTTTGCGTTGCTCATGGTTGGTGTGGCGAAGAGACTTTTGTTCTGTTGAGGAAGTTCCTCTCGGCTCTGTGGTTGCTGATTAACCGGCCGCCTCCCCTCCCAGCAGGGTGATAAAGAAACGTTCGAGGCATCTTTATCTGCCTCCCTGCACGCAGAGCTTCTTGCTTTCTGCAGGCTGGCAGCAGGTGGCGCTCTGAAGGAGTTGGAAGTCAGGTTTTCCGCCCGCCGTCTTTACGGGTCACCCGTGTGTTTGCTTTTCTCGTCGGCTGCCTGTGCAACGCGTCGTTGTCAGTGAAAAGAGGGGAGTCTCTCTCGCTTTCACTCTTCGCTCTCTCGTTTATTCAGGAATGTGAAAACGAGTCGCAGAGACTGAAGTCGTTTCTGCCACTTACTATTTTCACAGCTTTGCAGAGTATCCACACCTGAGCCTTTCGGTTTTTGTCACATTCCAGCCTCAAACCTCAGTTGGTTCTACTGGGATTTAATGAGATCAATCAACTCAAAGTGGTGCGCAAATTTTAAGCTTTATTGTGGAAAATAATATGAGGTTTTAACCATTTTTATTTTATACAAATATGCTTTGATCTATAACATTTAACAATAGCTGTGACTTTGTCTCGATGGTGAACCTCCATTGAAGTTTTAAGTTTCTTTACTGGCTTTCTTCCAACATTCCTCATTATTTACCCTCCTCCATCATCCTATAACTCGACTAGATTCCCTGATCCTGCTGAAGGACAGCATCCCCACAGCATGATTCCACAACTGCCTTGCTTGACCTGGAAAATGATCCGGTCAGGATGATGAGCAGAGCTAGCTTTCCACCCCATTTTGCTTTTTGGCCAATAAGTTTTAATTTTGGCCTCTTCTGACCAAAGCATCTTCTTCTACGTGTTTCACTTTGTCCCCCCGTAGCTTTTAGCAAATTGCTCACTGGATTCCTCCAGGTCAGCTATAACTTTAAGACTTCAGAGATCAGATTAGTTTCTTAGCGGCACATTTGTGGTTGTAATGTGACAAAACTTTAGCAAAGTGCTCAAGGTTTTCAAAACAACATGACCATAAGTGTGTGTGTGTGTGTGTGTGTGTGTGTGTGTGTTGTTGCTCCAGGATCATCTTCAGTCTGGGTATATTTGGAGGAGTGTTGAATGTGCCTTGATAAGCGTGGAGTTTCACCACGTTGCGTGTTGAAGCTGTGGGACGTGTGCCTGCTCAGTCGGCAGCACGCGGACAAAGACGACGATGGAATGTTTCTGGTGCTGGCTAGTCTGAGTTCAGCTTTTTTTATTATTATTTATTTTTTTTTGGTTTGATATAGAGATTTTGGTCTTTGCTGGGTTTTCGCTTTTCCTTTTTTTTTTTTCTCTTTGCTGTAACTTGTAAACCGTTTTTTTTTTTTTTTTTTTCCCCAAACTACTATGACGGTTTCCTCGTGTCGTTTATTGTGCGATTGTCGTCTTTGTTTTCCCAAACATGGCTCCTCTCTCTCTCTCTCTCCCTTTCACGCTAAGGGCTCTGTAGACCACCGCGCGAGGAGATGCCGTGGTGCACACCGGGAATGTTTGGGAAATCAAGGAAGCTTCCTTCACCAAAACAGTCGGTGAAATAATCCGCCTTCCACAGGAACCTGGGCGGGACTCCTCTCGCTTTCAGCGTCGAATGTGGGTGAACATTAATGGCTTTTAATGGAAGAAAAAAAAAAAAAAAAAAAAAAGAACCCCTCCCGTCAGGGCTAATGATCAGGGCCCTGATTCCATTATTGGCTTTGAATGCAGCATTAATTGGCTGTTTTCCTTCAGAGGCATTAGTGACACAGCTCCCCGGGGTTCAACCTGAATATGCAACAGAGAGTGGCGACCGTCCCTCTCTGACTAGGATCATCTCACTGGCTGTTTTCTTTTTATATATATAATATATCTATATATATAATTAAAATCACGTAGACCTCAAGAACTCAATGACTGTCGCACTGGATTTTTACACTTTTCTCTTCAAACGGTGTACTCCTCTGGTCTAACAGTGTTTTTAATGCTGCATGTGCATGCGAATAAGTGAAGTAGTGACTTTATATAAGTGTCTTTTATGTGTGCCGTAGCACCGTGAACGGGTTGAGAACAGCCAGCGTCGCCTCAGTGTGGGCCCAACTTCAGCCGCTCCCACGGCTGATAATTGGTGTTAAGAGAGAAAAAAAATAAAAATAATAAAAACCCACAGTGGTTTTTATTTTCTGTTGTAGTTCACCCGAGCACTTTGAAAGGACACCTTCCATCGACGCCTCCCGTTAAATTTCGGATGCAAGGTGCAGAATTGTCCGCCAAAAATGTGCTGACGAATGCAAACTTTCATCGCCTTTGCTAAAGTAAAAAAAAAAAAGCAAGTGCATTTTCTGGGTCACATAGAGATAAAAAAAACAAAAACTGGTTGACTTAAACAGCTTCAGTTGGTTAGGCCGTCTCGGCCTTTATGGGAAGCACAAACATGTGGATTTCACAAAACTCCCCTGAGCGACTTGTCAGTTCGTTAGCTGCTCTCCGCCCTCCAGGAGCTTTGGCACAATTTCGTTTGGCTTTTTTGTTTTGTTTTGGTTTTGTTTGTTTGGGTTTTTTTTTTATATATATATATATATCCTTTGAAAGCCTCGAAATGTAAATGTTTTCTACGTGTTTCTGACCTGTACGACCCCCAACTGTAGATGCAGCCCGTCTCCCTCCCCGTCCTGCTCGGTGCATTCGGTGACCCAGCCGGGTTGCAAAATGTCAAACTCGAACGTCTCTGAAGAAGAAATTCTGGAGTCAAAACGTGTTTCTGAAATGTTCAAATGAAAGCAGTGGTGATAGTTGAGTGGAATAAATGTTTTCTTAGGGAGAAGCTGAAATATCTTCTTAGCCAAAAACGCAAATTAAAATCTCAAACAATTTGTTCCAATCACCATCGGAGAGTTGATTATCGTATTTAGTCAGGTTATTTAAGGTTTGGTTGAAGATCTGCACCATGTAAGTGTGACAACAACAACAACAACAACACAAAAAAAAAGCTCAAACTGAATAAATATGTAAAAAGGACCGTATGAAGATCTCTGGGCTCCAGAGCTCCACCATCTCAGACCCTCTCACAACAAACACTTGCACTTGGACATGATGTCTTGCTGTCAGAGCGGTTTGTTCCCTCGCCGCCCGACATATGTCCCTGCGGCTTTGGGTCTCACCCTGGGACGGCATGGAAGCCGCTCGTGTCTGGGTCGAGGAGCTCTGCCGAAGCTGCTGGCCTGGCCGCGACGCGGGGAGCCGTTCCTGTGACCTCCCGAGGTACGACCCATCTGCTCGATGCAAACATTCGCGCCTCCTCCTGTTTTGTTTTTCGTCGAGCACAAAAGCTCGCCGCGAGAACGAGCGCCTCCGGTCCCAAACGATCCGAATGGGCATTTCGGTGTGCAAGCTCAGTTTGGGTTTCATTACAGCAGGGTCAATCTGTGAGGTCAGCTGGCCTTAATCGCTGCTGTCCAGTTTCTGGATTCTGTGCAACAAGTTCAAGGTTAACAAAAGAAAGTTTAACACATGAGATTTTTAGTGGATTAACTAAATAGTATATGTAAAAAAAGAAAAAAATTAATTAATTAACCTTACATAAGGTTATTTTCCAATTTCTGTCTGAGAGTCGAGGTAAACCCTGAAAAGAGGCTGTAAGGTTTTATTAATATAGTTATATTATACTTATGGTTACATTGCTAATGTTTGACATTTTGGATGGAGTAGCTTCTCAACAAATAAGCAATTTCCTTTCCGGGATCAGTAAAGTTATTCTGATTGCCCGTCCTCTCAGTGGTAGCCCTTGGTCTTAACCAGCGAAGGGAATTTCTTGCACTAGGTTTCTTTGAAGGTTGTCAGAGTAAAGGGGGGGAAAACAGCACACATCCAAAATGTTTCCTTTATGCACGGCTCATTCTTATTCTGCAACATAAAATACTGACCCCATAGATGTTTGTTGTGAGAAAATGTAGAAAAGTTGGAACAGTTGTTATTGTGTGTTGTGTGTTCTGAATTATTGGATAGATATTATCAGAGAGCGCTGGGTACTTATGGTTCTGTGTTTCTTTTTTAAGGTGCAGCTGTCTGTCATTTCTACGGAGTTAATATGTTGATTAAACTAAAGTTTATAGAACCTTATTTTTACAAGGTCTGGTGACAATCTGTTCTTACAAATTCTTGGATCTTTAAAACCAGGGGAAACATCTGGATTAGTTTCTCAGCTCGTCTCCAATTTACCAGGTTTATATCGGCACTTTATCACTTTGGAATATAGTGATTTATCTTCTGATGAGTCTGTTTGAAACCCGTACAGGTATACTTATTGAAAGCTTAGCTTGAAACAGGTCAAATGGAGAACAGAGCATCTTGGAAGGACTGGCAGCACCACTGCTCTCATTGTGCTTTCAGATTTTGGCTTAATCTAGAATAATAATAATAATTTTAAAAAAAAGTTTGAATTGACAAAACTATTTTCCACCTTTTGACCTCTTAATGCTGAGCCATCTCTGCAAAGCTGACGTTCAGATATGAGTTTGGCATCAACCCTCACTTTTACCTCAGCAGTTAGTTTCCAAAAAAAATAAAAGAATAAAAAAAAAACAAAAAAAAAAACAAAGCAACATCAAAATGTATCCCAAAAAGTACATTTGGGATTTGGACCTCACACACACAAAGCCATGTTTGAACTGAATGTTCGTTTTCTGCACATTTTAAATGGTCTACGTCTCTATAACACACACACACACACACACTAGCAGCCATCAGTGTCACACACTGAGTCAGTACGGATCTATTTATCAAACCGACATACAGAAATAGCTGCAATATATACCTTCTCTTTCGCAAAATGTATATTCTACTGCACCTCTGACATTTCCTTATATTCGTTCCCACATTATAAAACGGATTCTATCAGTATATGAAGACTTTCCTTTTCTACATGAGAAGAATCTGACTGACTGTTAACTGTAATGTTTTGATTCCTGTGATCTCTGTATGTAGAAACTGCCATCTCTCTTGTTGTGAGCCGTGTTTTACTTTTTCGCGTTTCCTGGTGTCGTTTGTACAGTTTAGACTTTCTGCAGAGAGACTCACTCTGCAGCAAACTGTTACGACTGAATAAAGATTTTTTGGCAGCTGTTTATTAAAAACTGTACATGTGTCTCTCTCTCTCTCTCTTTTTGTGAGCTGGGCCAGGCTGGTATTAGCCAGGGAGAAACCGTCACATTAAAAAAATATGACTTCTCAGTTGTGGCTTTTCTGGATGTGGAGTCAGTAGGGAGTTTATGTTTGCTGCGTTGAGTTTGATCTTTTATGCATTGTGCAAGACTGCAAACCTGGAATTTTGAGCATTTCCTAGATTTTTAATTTGGGGATGGCAAAACTAAATCCAATTTAATTTAAGCTCCTATTTAAAAAGTTTAATTTACAGAAACGTCTTGTCATATTTATTGGGACTGACTGCGAATCAGCAATAAGTTCAATTCCAGCTTCCTCCACTGCCACATGTCGATATGCCCTTAAGCAAGGCACTTAAAACAAAACCGCTTACCAATCTGTGCATGAATATGTGTGAAAGTGCTCTTTATGCCTAGAAATGTTCTATATAGTATAAATATCATGTGTGAATTGCAGTGGGGATTGGGTCATATTAAGAGTAATTTTAAGACTAAGAAAATCTATTAAATTCAATGCCATATCAATTTGTAAACATTTTTTACCCAACAATAGTAATAAAATAGTTTTCGTTTACTTGGGTTTAAGTTATAAATCTATTTCACATTGTACTATAATTGTATTTAGTTTGTTGGTCATCATTTGAGATTCTGCCAGTTAAAAAAACTCTGAAATTATCATTTAAACAGAAACAGAAAGATGAAAGTAAAAAAAAAAAAAATAATTAAATTAAAATGGGTTAAATTTTAATAAAATTCTCATGCAGAGCTCCTTCTTCTTAGTCAGAAGCTAATTAGGAACATTTTCTCCATCAGAGGTTTTCTTTGATAAAACAGCCAGCAGTGACAAGTGTGACTTTATGCAGCAGCAGCAGCAGCAACTGCAGCAGCAACAACTGCAGCAACAGCAACTGCAGCAGCAACAACTGCAGCAGCAACCAGCCTTGTGGCTCCAGGCAGTCTGGCCTGGAACAGGAAAATAAAGCCATCAAAAGTAGGTGCCACTTCTGTGATTGGCTGCCCTCGTGTGGTCATACAAGGTGCAGCATCTCAGTTGGGTTGATAAGAGCTTCTGGTTTGAGTTTCTTTTACGAGAGACAGGTTACTTTAAAGGGATGTTAATTATAGGGCATTTGTGTTTCTATTAAAAAACAATATTTGCGAGAAATAAAAATATGATCCCATGTCTGACACGCAGGCTTCCTGCAGATGTTCCCGTTTAAAAATGTTTAAACTTTTCAAGGCTCAAACTTCTGGGATTTTTCATATAAAGTCTGGACATGTGAGGTCTTATCTGTGGATAGTCCAAAAAATATGAAACAACATAAAACTGGAAGTTGCCGACCATTTTGGAAAAATATGTCCAATTTAAAAGATTTTCTTTTATGAACACAACAGGACTTCGAGCATTCAAATTTATTTTTGGATTACATTTGAATTGAAAGTTACTAACAGCTAACTGTGGTCACAAAACAAGAAGTTGCAGACTTAAATAGCAGGCCATTTTTCCTCAGAAATTCATATTTTTGTTAAATAAATAAAGAACAGAAAGCTACTAAATACTTCTGTTTTCTTTTTTTCTTATTTGTGCTTGAAGAATGACATTTCCAGACTGCGTGAAAACTGGACTCTGTTAGTAAATCATTACTGGAACGTGGTGGTCAGTGAAAACATGAGAATCTTTATTGATAACAATCAAAGAAAACAACACTAAACACTAGATTTCTCTGATCCACAGTCTGTACAGCTCAGCGCCATCACTCGTGCTTCATACTGATAGTGGGAGTGGATTGATATTCATGCAGTACCTTTTATCCACCAGCAGGGGAGGACTTGTACCAGTTTGATGCTGCGCCCAATAGAAAAGCTTGTCCTGCATTTGGTTTTTTGACTTTACCTCAGTTTGTGTTGAAATCGGCTCCTTTTGGGTTTTATTGATCACTGTTTGAAGCCCAATAAATTTGAGTTTCATTGCTTTCAGCATATAATCGACATAAAGCACCATGAGGCTGTAAAGCAGACTCTAACTAGAGTTTTGACATAAAAAATAAATAAATTTATAATTGCAAAAGAGACCTTTTCTACAAATACTTGCCATCAATCAATCAAGCTCGTTTTGATTGATTGATCAAAACGAATAAAACAAAAAAAGGGGGGGGAAAACACTACTGCAGGGCTGTGTACTACACAGCATGGGTAGTTTGGGTGTTGCCGCTCTCACAGAAACAATGCACTAGTGTTCAAATATTGACTCTGGCTGGCTGTGGAGGCTACATTTATTTCTCTGTCACCTCAGGTCAAGGCTGGACCTTGACGGCGTGTTTGCTCTGAGCTGTTCTGCTGATCTTGGCCGTTTTCCTGCAGCTTTCCGAGCGCGGGGGCCGCGGGGTGGGAGGCTCTGACAGGTCTCTCTACAATGCGAGGGGAAGGTCTGCCTGAATCTGAAACGTGCAGTCAGGAGTCATATTAACAACGCGATGTATCAAACCCGGAAAACCAAGCCACCCGAGCGCAGTATAAGATACAAAAATACTAATATTCACTGCTGGGACACCATGTTATATTTCGCGGGTGGGAACAGTTTGGCCCAAGAGGAAAAACTAAGCCAAAACCACCCGTGTTTAATAACAATGACTCCAACATTTAATACCTTTCTAAAGTACACTACAATTGTTCTAACTGCAAAGTTTTCTACACTCGAGTGTTAATGTCAGAAAAGAAACTAAAGTAAACTGGAGCATGTTTGGCATTCAAGCTTTTCTGGTTAGAAACAAAAAGGCAAAGAAATAAAGAGAGTAACAAGGACAAAAGGATTCCTCTAACGGTGAGCCCGAACCAACTAGATAAACCCAAAAGACATGAGGATATGAGCCTGAGCCCATCCTGTGGTTTTAGTTTTAAACAAGCTAACGACTGAGTGTGTGTGTCGGAAGAGGACAGCGGGCAAGTCGATGGCAGAGGATGCTGGGAAGGTATTTGTTTCCAATAGAGGGAGACTGGCACACAAGGGTTAAACTGGTCAGAGGGGCGAGGTGGAGAGTGGGGGCGGGGGTGCGGGTGGTAAAGAGGTCAGAGGGTGAAAGTGCGGTCTCAGTCTCATTGCATGGGTGCGTCCAGGGTGGGGGCGTCCTCAGGCTGGTTGATCAAAGACTCGGTGGTTTCCGGGACGTTGCCGTCCTGGTTGCTAGGAGGGTTGGCGGGGGTGATCTTAGTCTGAACGAGGAGGAAGAAGAAATCTGTCATTGACTTCCATGATGTTACAATGATTAATGTACAAACAGTTTGCAAGTTAACAATTTAACGGGTTTCTCAAACCCAACTATGAACATGGCCGTGCATGAAGAGGTGCATCAAACTGAGTTCACCACAAAAACTTGGAGGACGAGTTGGAAATGTAAATATGGCAGAATTGTTGCTTTTCTGTCTGTTTTTTTTTTTTTTTTTTAAGGCAAACACAGCAGCTTAACTATTTTTGCATAACATTTTTTGTGGAAAAACTTTAAAACTTTGATATTTTTACTCAGTGCTGTCTTACTGTGAGTCTCATGGGCAGATATAAAAACATTATTGTTCATTGTATTAAAAAAAAAAAATTTTTTAAACAAAGATGGAGAGCACAATCCAATTATTTTCAAAAGAAACCACAACAATTACTGCCGTTACAGTTCTTGCAATAATAATATGGCTTATTAGATAAAATTATTATGCTTATAATGTTTATTTATTGATAATATTCAGGACATGACAAACACAAGCCAATAAACTTTGTAGTTTTATTTTTTTCCATATCCATGCAAATCCAAAATCCAGTTATTAATCCAATACCTTCAGTGTCTCGACTTTCTCCTCCAGTGACTTGAAAGTTGGTGCGTTCCTGTGAAGTGGGAGGAAAAGACGTAACAGTGAGTTGACAAACACAGACAGACCTGAGCAGACTGCATTTATCCGGCCTCCTCCTCCGCTCACTGCAGGGCAAACACCAACAGTGAGCACAACTTTAGGAGGTCCAGATATCTGATACCAAATATTCACAAAGCAGCCTTTTCCCAGGTGACCCCATTCTGTACAGATCTGTTTCCACTGAAAAGCTGCTTGGTGTTGTTTTCCATAAAAGAAGAAAACAACTAAAAAGAAAGAAAGCAGAATAAAAGGAATGCGGAGATAAAGCAGAAGACATGTGTTTGTTTGTTTCTTTTTTTTTTTTTTTTTTTTTTAAGAGAAATTATATCTGGTCTGAAATGAATGCAGGAAACTTTGGGGCCCTGAAGCCGAAAGAAGTTTGAAATTCGGGGCAGGATGTCTGCCTAGATGCAGATGCGTTTCTGAAGGCGGGTGTTTCCCCGCTTCGACAGAGGGTGCCTCGGGTTTTATCTCCATGTTTTGGACAACATTACAGTTTGACCTCTGCTAACCTGAAGAAACAGCAGCCTGGCTGAGGGAGATTATTCAGACTGCGGTGTTGCTGTGCGCTGATATCAGCTGATACTGTTGGGTTACTGATGCTTACAGTTAACACTCAGACCACTTTACAATCGCTAACGCAAACAGAAGACGCTATTTTTCACTTGCAGGGTCTTCTACTCTTATTGGCCCCTTTGGTAATGATGGATAAAAACCTTCTGTACTGAATAAAAGTACTAGAATTGACAACAATTCATTTGCAGTCAGTAAATCTCTCACTGTAGACATTTGAGGGATGAAAGAGGGGAAAAAAATCGTTTTTTTGTTGCCCGACATTTACTTTGGTAGCTAAACATATAAACTGAGTTTATTCAAGTAGCCGTTTTCTTACAGCATTTTCTGAATTATAAAACTCACATAAGTCTTGAACGAAGAGCATGTTCTCTTATTTCCCAATTAGAAGTGTGGACATGAAAGAGATGGAGTCTTCATTTAAATTTTGTTCATGAAATTAAAGATTGCATTAAAATGTGCTACATTACGGCACTCCCACTAAAAAAATAAATACATTAAAAGACTAGGCTGCCAATAAGACTGCATCATTTTAAGCTGTTGAATAAAACATATGTTGCCTTTGTGTTATTTATGATTTGTGTGCCATCAGCATCAACTAGACAGGCTGCTCCTTACCTGATTGCTGGCATGCTAGCTGAATGTTGTATTGACTGTAAACTATCCGACAGCATTAAGGAGAAGAAATCTGCCATTAGTGAAGTCGTACAAAAGCAAAGCGTGCACAGAAAGAACAGGAGAACAAAAGGTGAGACAGGCTTCACTACACAACGAAACGTAATTTATTCTACCAAGTGCATAAAGCCTGTAAACCCTGCTTCATCCCATTAAGATCAATTGTGTGCTATCGCAGAGGATATGTGTTAATCCCCTGCATTAGAGTGAATATCTGCTCATCAAACAGACACGTATGAAACATTCACAAAGCACGGACACAAATAAGATGACACGCCCACACAAAGCGTCTCTGACCGCAGTGGGTTCCTTGTTCTTTAACCCCCCCGCCACCCCCCTAAATGGACTCAGGATCTGTAAGGCTGCATTTCTCAGCACACTGCAGCTTTGACCAGGGCTAACAATCTTGTTTGTGGGTCAATAATCCCGAGGGAAGAAGGATGACGGGGTAGAAGACGGCTTAGGCCCACAGGAAGATAAACGGGAGGTGAATCTCAGTCTGAACAAGCTGTCGTTGGGTGTTTTTAAACCGTCTTTAATTCTGCTTAATCATGAATAGATGGACGGACTGATGCCCAGGCGAGTGAATGGATGAATTGAAGGAAAGTGGACTAAAGCCAAAATTGTACTCGGCAATTCAAACCTAAAAGACAATTAGAAATTGCTATTGGCCTATAAAAAGCTTGATTGGTGCATCACTTAGTAAAAGTAAAAGAGATGCACCGATCAGTAAGTCATGGAAATGAATTTCCTTTCAGTATTTCTGATTGGTAATAAGAAGGTCAAATAATGAAAAAAATGATTGTTTGCTCCTTTTTTGTGCCTGGACCGAAACAAAGAACTCCCATTATTCTCTGTCTATAAATACATCAACCGTCAACCTGTAGAGTTTATCCCTGAATAAAATGAACAAGACAAAGGTTGGGGACTTGTACCTACATGCAATAACAGCTGCAGTTCCTTAACTTTCGATTGTATTTAATACTTTTACTGCAGCATAGAAATTGGAAAATAAATAAATTAAATAAAAATTGAATTGGCAAATGAGACCTCAGAGAAACCCAAGAACCGGTTTTGACCAGAAAAAAAAAAAAGAAAATTGGTACATCTTCAGTGAAAAGAAAAAAAAGAAAAAAAAGCTACTTAAGCATGTATGCTTAAGTAGCCCTGTTCATTGTTAGCATAAACACTTGACTTTTGGAGTTCACAGGAAACCTTTCACCTGGCACCCAACATACCTGACATCCTCGAACTTCTTGCTAATGGCCGAGCCCACGTTGGAGAAGGCCGCCGTCGCTTTCAGACTGGCCTGAGACAGAGTTTCAGACGTCCTCCGATAGCTGAAACGCAGCAGGGCGAGGAGAGGAGGATATGAATGTAATAAAAAAGACCGCGGGATCAAAGGCTGAGGAGAAACGTCAAGGTCAGAATAAAGCTTCGATGTCTTTTTCATTTAAAGTAAGCCTGGGAGAATCGCAACGCCACTCATTTCCTGTAGAATAAACCCCATCAAACGGTTTCACAAAAGCCAGAGGCAACCTGTCAACAGCGCTGACATCTTTTTCTCCCCTCACACAGCAGGGAAGGAGTTGTCGCTCAGTAGCGCTGACAGCTAGCTGTGTTTTCACCACGTTGAGAAATGCAGAACAATAATGAATAATTTAAACATAATAAAGCCCGAGAGGTTTCCATTCTGTTAATAGAAAATATACTTCAAAGGCATCTCAGAACATGCTCATAGTCATTTTATTATTATTTCATAAAGCAATGAAGCAAAACCCTTTCTTGGTCAGATGAGTAGTGCATGAAAGAGAGAGAGAGAAAAAAAATCAAACACAAAAACTCAAAACGCCCGATAGTCATAACAAAAGTGCGTCACAACTTGGTAGGTAAAAGTACTCACGCTGTGGAAGTGGTGACTTCCTGCCAGGTTTTGGTGATGTTCTGTTTCAGCTCGTTTAGAGGCGTGATGCCCAGTTTCCTCTTGATGTCTGCAAGCTGCTTCTCTTTAGCTGCCAACACCTGGGACAGCGTCTGGATCTCTTCTTCAACCTGACATATAAATACATACTCCATTCTGAATTATGGGACACCAAATTACCAAATTACCCAGTGCTTTATGAGCAGAGCTACATGTTGGAAGTTGGTTAAAAAAAATAGAAGAAAAAACAAAAAAAAAGACGAGTTGATCCTGTTTCTGAGTAGCATTTCTATGAGCAACACGGCACAAAAGTGCAACAATATTTAAATAATGAACCACTGTTGATCAAAGAAGGCAAGTTAATGGTTTTAGAGAAAAAATGATTTGTAAGGATTTAATCTCAGATTAACAACAGAGCAGAATAATGTAAGAAAAGGGAAAAAAAACTGTTATGTATAAAAGTAAACAATGATGAAAGTTTTGTGTTCTGACACTCTTCAGTGAGACGTCGCTCATTAATCCCTGTTCCCTCCTGACCTTAACCAGCTCCTGTTGCAGCTCCTGACGCTCTTCTTCCGTCATGACAGGAGGAAGAGGAGCTGCACCGGCAGATGTCACTGCATCCTCTCCCAGCTCGGCTACAGAGTCTCCTTGCTCCTGGGAATCTGGCAAGTACAAGAATATAAGGAAACGCAGATTAACCATCTTAACTTTACGAGCACGAATCTCCTCGTCTTCAAAAATTTGATAAATAAAAAAAAAAAAAAAGAAAATTAGCAAAAAGATGCGAGTCTCAAAGGAAGCCCTTTGCTTTTTTTCATACTTTACAAAAGGATGTGGTCATATTTATTCCCTCTTTACACTAATAAGGCAAAGTGTGCACACATTATAAAAATTGTACGGCTACTATGAAAAGTAACTAGAGTGAGTCTTTAATATTTTAAAAATTTGTGGAATTCTAAGTAAAAGGAAGTAAGATGCAAAATAAAACAAGAGAATAGAAGAAGTCAAAACAGGAAGTTCATGATGGAAGTCTTTTACTTCAGTGGAATGAGGCACGCCCATCGAAAAAGCTTAAATGAGAGTCATCTATACATGTCCAAACACTGCAGTTAAGTAGTTTCAATTCTCAAACTGTGCCTACATCGCATGGAAGACTTTTGGTTCATACTTTTATATTGCCAATTTCAGAAAAACAGGAACGTTTAAAGGACCAGATACACATAAAATAATACACAAAATGTTAAGAAGCAACCTTTTGGACATTTCTGGTGATAACAAGTGATGCACTCTGCATCATTCCTCTGATATCTATGCAGGCTGGTTCAGAGCCGCCTTGTTTCTGAAATGTGCTACAGTGTGTCTGCTGACGGACGCACCGTTCAGCGATTGAAACGTCAGTGGTAGACAAAAAAAAAAAAAAAAAGCGAGGAAGTTGAAACAAGGTCATTTCAGTGCAACTCTGATACAGATACAGATGCTGTTGTTTTTGAGAGTTTCGAAAACCACAAGCGCACCTAATCTGAACCTAATCTGAGAAAGAAAAAGGCACCAAGCAGTCATGAGGACATGCAGCGTTCTGAACGAGTCTTCCCAAGGCCTTACAGCCTGATCTTTGCGTGAACAAACAATGGCGGCTTATCGACTCGGTCAACAAATTATGAGGGTGTTAATCGCTAATATTTTGAAGTGAAATATTGCATGTAATTCTTTGAGAATGTCTGAGGCCGAGTCTGTAAACATGACAACTTGAGTCGTTTCCTTTTTCCAGTGAAGTTGAGAAAAACTGGATAAGAGGTAGAACAAATATGGAGGCCTGGTAAAAGGAGAGAACTTCATTAATCGCATCATCATGTCTCTTCAAGAAAGAAAATACTGCAAACTGGAGATATACTGAATGTTATATATTGTGGAAAACACCACACAATGACAGAAGCATTTATCTCATCAAAATTGGTTAGTAATATGGGTGCTGCAGGTCTAGAACGCATCCAGTGTTATTTTACTGTACTAAATGTAAACAGTTTAGTTTTGGGCATAACTAAACTGTATCCTATGCTTGTGCAAAGATAGGTCTGAAGATCAGGCTGCTGCAGCTTTATATATCCTACATGTTCAAATACATAATGCAACTCTGCAGAAATGACTAATCAGGGGTGGGAGAAATTGAGATATTGTTGGTCAATATTGCAATGACTATATAAGAAGTAATAAAAACATTTCCTCAATATCTCTTGTGATATATTTTTCTTCTTCTATTTTCACTGTCGCTCTCCTTTAGCACTTCTGGCACTAAAATCTGCATTTAGTGCAGACATCAGGAGAAGTGGAAGTCCATTTAGCCGACCAATTATTTTACTGGCAGGGAGGATTTAAATGCATTTGTGTGTTCAAAACGTTTGAAATTGCAATATCTCACACAATTATGACTGGATGAATATATTTTGCAGCTCGAATTAAGTGAAACTCAACTCTATTTTATCAACAGACTATCATGGGTGTTCATTTACTTTAAATGTACTGAGTTTCCAAGAGAACAAATGGAATGAAATTTAAATCCCAAATACATTTTCTTCTCTTGAATGACTCAGATTGGTATCTGGACAGAACAAGTCGAGACAGGACAACCTTAGAAGTCATTGTGCCACTGCTGTTTAGATATTAAATTAACAATATAAATGATAAATTATGTCTGAAGTCATTTCTCTGTTCCTCTGAAGTGCAACAGTTTCACTGCCCTGCAGGATCTTATCGCTTCATTGTGTCCTCAACCCTTTTCTCAAACATGGGTGATCCACTATATTACATTACACTAGTGAAATACACAACACAGATACCAGCCTCCTTACAAAGAAAGAACTGGTAGAGCAGGCTTAAATGGAATGTGTACTTTTGTACCAACTGAATAACTTTTAGAAACTGCATTTCTTTACAAAACACTTTCTAGTTGAACGCTAGTTAAAACTCCAGAAATCATAATCACTAAGTGACAAAGTCTGGAAGTGGACATGACTGTTGAAGGAGCGATTCATTTGGTGCTTGAAAAAGAGAAAGCTACCGATAGAGAAGTCTGAATGTAGAAGTTTAGCTTGTTATCGTAAAACTGCACTCGCCTCCACAATGACCACACCATTTTGAGCAGATGTCAAAGCAACATGAACAATTAGAAGTCGAATGCAAAACAGGCTTGTGAGAAAGAAAACAACAGCATTTCAGGACGAAAGTTCCCACAGGTAGGTAAGTTCTCCACAAAGAAGGCAAAGGAGAAGAAGGAGCCAAATCTAATAAACTCTTCCTGTCTCCTCAGTTTCATCGTCCCTCAGCACATCAGCCAGATCTGGTTTAGGTAACAAGATTATAAAACAGTGAAAGTGAACGAAAAGTAATGTAATTTAGATGATTTTCTGTCTATATTAAAAAGCTTTTTGCAGCGGTATCGTCCCTCGTTTAAAAAAAATGTCTCTGGGATGCATTTCAAACAAATCAATATTTTTTTTAAAAAAATTCTAATTAGAAATGTCAATAATCTCAATCATGCCATAAAATTTGGGGAGGTTGGTAAGTTTAATCAATTATAATTTACCAACGTATCAATCAGAATTTTTGTTTGGCCACAAAACAAAAATTTATGATACTCATCACTCTTACTTGAACGGCATGTTTTTATGTCCTTCTCATTTTGAGGAAGGGCAAGCAGAAATGACGCTCATATTTATCCCCCATGGACACAGAATCTCAATTTCTTGTAAATTACAAACATTTAAACTGTTTCTTCTCAATTCCAAAAAAACCTGTGGAAGTCATATTTATTAAGTAAGTATTATTTAATAAATCACCCAGTGTTATCTTCATTTCTTAATTTGGGATTCATTGCACACTGGATAAGTCTGAACTGATGGTTTTTTTTCCCCACATCTTAAGATCTGGTAATATATGTAGCTTACTGTAATCTATTTTTTAGTTTTCTTTAATTAGATTATTCAAATCTTGAGCATTTAATATGCAACGCCTTCCTGAACTCAATAATTATTCAAACAGAGTGAATTCACTGAACTGATGGTTAAAACAGGTGGACATTAAATGAAGCAAAGATAAGAAACATTTAACCATGTTTTTTTTTTTTTTTTTAGTTTTGGCATTGAAACAGCAACAAAACAATTTGTTTACAGATACAGTGATAAATCTGAACAGTAAATGCAACACTTTTGTCACCGCACACAATAATAAGCTTTCCCCTCCCCTTATAGTTTGTGTTCCCCAAATTCTTCCTGCTCAGTGACCCAAAGCCATGTTTGCCTTTTTTTTTTTTTTTTTTTTTGTTCAGTGAAAACACACACACACACATACACACCCTCCACTCAGCCTCTCCCTTTCCTCCTTGTGATTACCTCTGGATCTGACAGCTGGCGAACTGGGCGGCGTGTCGCTGTAAGCTGGGGAGAGGTAGAGATAACTGGAGTTGACCCCTTGTTCAAAGTCGAACGGAGAGTGGTATTCCTCCAGAGGCTCCATATTTACAGGTCGCCGAGCGCCGCTGTGAAAACCACCTCCTCGACGCAATCTCTACCTCAGCGGAGCCGCCCGAGTCCTGATTGTCTGCATGTGATCCAGCCGCGTGCTGGTTGTCACTGTCTCTCCTTGCTTACGACACTCTGGACTCTTGTTCTCTTTGTGATGAACACTTAAGCAGATTTTAGATTGGTTTAGGAGCAGCCAGAAGGACAAAACGAAACAAAGCAGCAACACGTTTTCATTACTCATTGGTGCAGAAGGCCAAAGGATTGTAAACTCTCTGCTTCTTACAGGATGTTAATAAGTTACCCGTCCCCTCAAGCAGCTGCTGTAGATCACACACACACACACGCGCACACACGCACACACACACACACACACACACACACACACACCCTCCTCCTCTCCACTATAATCCCAAAGGTCAGCTCTCAGTCCATCATTCAAAAATCCGTCTGTACAACCAGTTTTACCACCAGTTTTTGAAGGCATGTTGCAGAGGTTCAACTCTCCAGTCTCTCTGCCATTTCCACTCCTCACTCCCTCACTGTGAAGCGAGGAGAAAGTAGGAGAGAGTCCATTTGTGTGAGAGGGTCATGTGGTGTGTGTGTGTAGGGGCGCATTAGATGAAAAGCATAATCTGCAGTGTCCCAGATTACAGAAGCGATAATCCTGGGAGGCCGGTCCAACTCGGAGCAGCAGCAGTAATGCTAGTCAGCCAGAATGAGAGGGGAGGATGCTGCAGGCTACACTGGCTGCTCTGGAAGTAATGGAGAGAAAGTGCTTTTTGTGCTTTAAAAAATGAAAGAAAGAAAATTTTAAAAAAGCGGTACTGTGGACGTTCAGTATGTGAATTTATCTGTTCTTTCTGAGCAACAAGGACATTCATTCAACTGCAGGTTTCTGTTATCACAGGGAGACATTTGAACATTTTAAAAATCAGTGGAGAAAAGTAAATGAATCATAATTTTTTTTAAGAAATCCATTTCTAGGTCACGTACAAATCCATCTTCTTGATATTCCATTGGTCTCCTTTTTGCAACAAACCTAATAAAAGCACCTAATGTATTTCTGCTTTGGTTTCACTGAGAGTTTCTGTCAACACAGCAGATGACACATTATGAGCCATTTATGCTGATCCAACAGGAAAACACATCAGCTGCTGCTTTGTTGAAGTTTTTATTCATCATTAATTTTTTTTTCCCTCCAACTAGCCACTAAAACAGTTTGTTGAAAACTAATACCTGGATCATTTTGAAACTATTTTCTTAGTTTGTAATGTCTTCCGGCTCATGCACGCTGCCACAGTTTTCTGATGCTGCAACTATTTGGTCTAGTTTAGAAAAGTCAGTGCAACTAACGGACGGTTGAGGAGAATGACGTCCTGGTGGGTATAAGACCTGCACCACTTTTACTGAACCTTGCTGTGACAAGACCAATCATGATCCAGTCGCTTCCTCTTCTTTATTTTTCCTCTTTGTTCCCTTTACAACATCCCTACCAATTTAATGAGCTTTGGCATAAATGAAGCTACAAAAACGTGTGAATATTAAGGGCTGTAGTCACACATATATATGTATTACTGTGCAGCCTCGTCATCTCTGGCGCACTCAAGTCCTGTAAGCTATAAGATCAAGCCTCCACAAAACAGACAGGTTTGTCAAGCTCATCCTGCTGATGCTCCGCTGGAATGAGATCTGGAAAATTTAGAGGTCGAGTCGGTAACGCAGACTTGTCCACACAAGACCCTGACGCTAGTTCAAACTCATTCCTTACTTGGACTAGCTTTAAATAAACACCAATCCCTGCAGACTGGGAAGACCCCAACACAAAGCTCTGATCCAGTCCTGGCATTGGCACCGTCACACATCAGCTCTTGTTAAACTAACCAAGCATGAAATATTCACTTGCCGTTGTTGACATCTTGTGCCATGACAAAGAAATCTTCAGCATTATTTACCTCATCTGCTATATTGTGGTGCCTGATCAGTGTCGACTTCATTTATAATCAGGTCAGTGTAGAAAGGATTGTTTCATCATATATTTTAAATAATAAAGGTCACAGTTTTAGACTTAGAAACATGAATCAGTGGTGAGATCCTTCAACACAGCTCAACATACAAGCAGGTCCACAACTGGCCTGTTGAGGAAATGCTTCGATTAAGCAACAAACAGAGACTCTATAGTGGCGCTAAACACAAGTACTGAGGAGTTTTTTTGGTTTTTATTTTTTTATAAACTGTCCCAAAGTTAGATAGGAAAAACTCGTTGAAACAAATGTACAATTTTTTTGTTTTACCTGACCATAACGCAACAGAATTATTTAATTTTAAAGCAGAATATGAAAGGATCCATTCGCCGCATTTTTATGCAACAGAGGAGTCAGTTTCTACCTGCATCTTGAATCTGCAACAGCTGAGCAGACAAACACTCAGTTTGTTACGGAGAATGTAACTGCGGCAAAATACACATATTTTAGCTCCTAAAGTGTGAGGTTTAGCTGGTGCTCATAAATATTTCAATTATTTTTTTAACCCAACCGAAGTGTTGCTACTTGCAGAAAAAAAATACATAGCTGATGTTGAAAATAAATATGTAAAGATGCATTTGACAAAACTCATAAGCAAATGATGTCCTGATGAAGAGCAAGTAAAAATGTTGCCTAAAACACAATGCTTTGCACAACTACCCCGTGAATATGTTTTATGTTTTATTGGGATTTTATCTCATCGTATCAACAATTGTGAATTGTGAAGTGGAATTTACGTTACATGCATCTTTGCCAAATGACTCAAACTCAGAAGACAAACTGGGGCTGGAAACTACTGATGAACATGTCAACACCAAGGCAGACGAATGTTTCTACATCCACTGTGTCTTCATCAGGGATCACTCACGCTGAGTCAGAATGACAAAAGAGCAGCGTTGCTCATGAAAACGCCTAACACAGAATCTCAACTGGATTTAGGTCAGGACTTTGACTAAGCCATTCTAACACGTGATTTGCTTCGACCTAAACCAGTCTGTTGTAGCTCCAGCTGTATTCTCAGAGCAGATGTCCCGTTGGAAAGGGAACCTCTTCTCCAGCATCCAACAGATCCAACAGATTTTCTTTCAGGATTTTTAAAAATTTAGCTCCATGATCCTCCCATCAGATCAGATGTGACCAGCTTTTCTACCCCTGCTACAGAAAAGCATGACTCTGCTGCCTTTGATGATCTAAACTTTGACAAAGTGCATTTTCAGTCAGAAAAGTCAGGTCAAAGGGGAAGTAGCTGGTCAGCCATGACAAGTTCCCAAATTACACTGGCTGCTCCACACAAACCTTTCAGAGAGAGAGAGTAAGAGAGAAAGATCTAAAACCTTTCGATCTGGGGGTCAAACCCCAGAGCTCAGGGAATTAAATGACTGAATTACATTCTCATGCATTCAGGTTCAAGTAGAGTTCTGATAATAACTTGATTATGTGACAGCTGAATTGGCATCTGTTGTTTAAAATCAACTCCATTGAAGCAGAATGCATATTTTCACATGATTTTTTTCTATCTTAACTAGAAAAACAAATATTTATGTCTATTTTAGCAGCTAATTGTCATAGAGGTTAGGTTTAAACTCAAAATGAACTTCAATCTACACTCAACTTAACCAGCAAAACAACAAATTGACATGACAATTGTTAAAAAGTAGTAAATTTAGTACAATTCACAAAATCTTTAAAAGAATTACATTCAAGTCATAAATTATGCAACATTTCAGATTAATATTCACATGTTCATGACCGGGATTTGAACAGATAAGATCCACCTAGACTGTAACAGGGAACAAACAGCCATCTTAAAGTGGTTAACGATGCACAGCATGAGATCAATTACCCCACTATTCGAGGCATAGCCTGTCACATGATTGGCCTAAAACAAGAATCATGGGACATGAATGACTGCAAGAACTGGACCCACAGAGCTCCCATGAGATGCGCATCATGGGAAAATAATAAGGAAAGTCGTAGATGGAGCAGAGAGACTGTACATGTGTTTTCAATGCAAGTTTATAAAGGAGGATGGTTAATAAAAATAAAAATAAAAAAACCCACTAAACTAGAGGAAATCTCTTCGCAATAAGATATCCAACCAAATCTTGTTCTAACAAACCAGGTCCAACTATTTGATTTAGGTGCATTAAACCAGGGAAAGAAATAATACATGCACACCTGCCCTTTAGGCTAGCCGAATAAAAATCCAGAAGTAAGATCAAATCCAGAATCTGTGGCTAGACTTCAAAAGCTGCTGCTCAAAGATTCTCTCCATCCAGTCCGACTGATGTTGAGCTATTTTTCAAAGAAGGAGGAGCAAACACTCCAAGCAGATGTGCGGTAGTTGGAGATACAAAGTCATTAAGCTTAGAAAAGTACGTAAAATTGATTTATATCGCACCTATCACAGACATTAAAAAAGAAATAAAACACAAACATAAAAACAAGAATATGACAAACTGACGCAAAATGCAGCAGTGCAGCTAAGAGCCTATTTACTTGGTTTGGCGGAATACAAATGCAGACCATTTGTTAAATTGGTTTTTACTTGTAAGAATATCGGAGAAAGAAAATAAATAAATCAACAATTGTTCACTACTACGTGTTAGCATATCACACAAAATCCCCCCAAAATGTATTAAAAAGATTAAGGACAAATTGTGAAAAGGTTCAAAACACATGTACTGAAATTTTATGCAAAACTTGTTTTAAATTATTTAGGACGTTTTCAGAGGACCAACATCTAACTAACCATCAAATGTGGAAAATAAAACACTTTTTAAAAACAAAACTGGGATTTATTTATGATTGTGAATTATTGAGTATTAAAATTAATTGCAATTTTTTTTAAACATGAGTTGAGAAACTTAGCAATAATGTAAAACAAAAAAAAAGCATTAAATTGAATAATTCCAACAAATAAATAAAATCTCAAGCAAAATGAAACATTCAACTTTAGCTTTAAATGAAAGAAAAAAAAAAATCCAATTTAACCAGTTCCACAATATTAAAATGGAAACAGAAAAAGCTGCTGCAGTGTACAATACAAGTCAGATATCTATAAGAAATTACACACTACTTTGTGAAATCTGACTAATTAAAGCGCCTTAGCTTTAAGGCATTCTCCTCTGTAATGTCAATTACAGGACATAATCTCCATCACAATTCCTGTTAAAGTTTCTCAAGCCATTAAAGTGGAAAAGAAAGTATCCCAGTTTTGTATTTACTTTAGATTCTGCATCCCTGCTGAAAAAGCCACCATCCTGCAAGCAAAGAAGTACTGGATAGTTGTCTTCAGTCATGCAGGATAACAACAGAGGAGTGTTGAAAAAACAAAATCAGGACCAGAAATTCCAGTATCTCTGTTATAAATAATTAAGCCTAATCAGCACAGTCTAAGTCATCTCCTCCAAGAATGTCTAAAAAAAAACAGAATTTTTTTCCTCCCCCGAATGAGATCAAATTACACAATTAAATCTTCAGTTATTTAGGAATTATAATTTATAGGCTGCACACTGTGCTCCATTTGGCAGGGAGAGAGAGAAACTTTAGGAATCTCTCCGCAGTGTCATGTTGGTTGTCTGCGTGATTTAAGGGCTTTCATTCAGCTGACGGCACTGCCAGGCCAAACCTCACATCTGAATGACAACTTCAGTAGAAAGGTCTAAAATCAGCAAATGAATTTATGCCTTTGTAAATCTGGATCTATAACCAAAGACATCTGCTGCACATTCTAAGTTGTCTTAAAAGCATAACTTTGAATGTGCAGCAAACGTCTTTGATTAATGACAATAGAGTGAGTATATAGGCAGGCAGTTTGGTGCTTTTTCAGTCACCATTAATAAACAAGAACAAACTATTTATCTACAACATATTTGATTTAATTTTACTGACCTGAAAGGGCAGTTTTTTATGTGTAATAAACACAGCTTTCAAATTTTTTAGACCCTTTTTGTAAAAAAAAATGTTTAAAAGCCTTAATAAGGAAAACTGCAGCATTTTTTTCTGTGTAGGATTTATGCAATTGCAATTGCAGACCGATTTATTCTACAGTTGTTAGTTTTCCACATCTATAACAAGGATGTCAATAAATGTGAAATACACTGTAGCTGCTGTAGACATTAAACAAATAAACAAAACAAGCAGATGATTGTGAATTAGGGCCCTAAAGGAAGCGAAACACATCAATATGAATTTAAAAGTTTGGTAGGGATTATAATAAATTCTCACACAATGATGTGCCATGAAACCTCTGACATCAGAATGCATTTTATAAAATGTGGTTCTGCTAAATTAATTTCTTTTTAAAACAAACCAGCTTTGGGGGTCTGGACTGTGAGGTACTTTCTCTGACAAATGAAAGCAGTCAGTTGTTCTTCATACAAATCTAATGAAGCAAAATTGTTGATCTGTACTCATGATCAGCCTTATTTAGGTGAGCCAGTCGAAAAACAACAACCTTGACTGTCTTGTTTTTGATTCTGGAAGTAAAGGTCAGTGATCACAGAAATAGAAAATACCCACACAACATAGGAGCTGATGCAACACAGGTGTGAAAAAAAAAAAAAACTTTCATTCACAGCTTTTAACATTTGCTTGGAACAGAAAAGAAGAATGAAATGTTGATTAGAGCCTAATCTTCCCACTGTATACAATCACGTTATCACAATCGCTCCTTTTCAACACATTGAACATAAAGAAACGGTGCAAAGAACTGATCACTCAGAGAAAGAGATGCTTCTAAGCAAGTGGGTCGTCTTTCCCACACACAATAAGAAAAAGGGAGCTCTTAAAAACTACCAACCGCTCAGTATGCACTAACCTTACTCCTACTACGACCTGACAACCTGATTTCACTTCATCTGCATAACCACAAGGCTTCACACATTTCAAAGGGAAAACTAAATGATGAGTGAAATAGAGAGGTCTACATGACTGACATATTTTATGAAGGGTGGCTGCTTGTAATGTAACCCTTAGTAAAAATACCACTGTTGAATATTATTTGAACAAACATTGAAGACAAAAATGCATTGTGTATTTAAAAACAGAAAAACAAAATATCATTACTGTGTAAAAACACTACAGCATATGAGTAAATAATAATAATAAAAAAAAATCTAATTATTGTTTTGACTATTTTTTGTTCATAGGCATAACCAGCTATTTAAAATAAACACTTCATAAACTGAATCATTTTGATAGGTCTCTGTTTTCTGTGTCGGAAAATATTACCAAACACCCACATTTATCTACCTCGTTGGTGAGGATGAGGTGAGAAAGTGCAGCTGCAATCTTTCAGGAAACTAACCAGAAGCATGCATTGAGATGTGGGTGACAAATTTTCCTATACTAGAGAAAAATCTGGTGTCCTCCATCACTGTTTGTGCTTGTCATTAAAAATACTTTATACTTAAGCATAAATTTTACAATTTTTAAACTGTAGCAGTTTAAAGCAATCCTGCGCAATGAGATGATCTATACCTTCCCCTAAATGGAAATTTTAGCTTAGAATTAAACAAGAAACAAAACAAAGGGGTATTCTGATAAACCACTGTAGTAGCTTTATGCCATCCCAGACAGTACATATCTGCCATGCATATCTGGACATGTTGAAAAATAAAATGTACGTCTGTTGGAGTGACAATGCACATTTCCATAAAGGGGAACATAAAAGTGATGTATTTAAAGTGACAGAGAAGAAGAATGACTTTTAACTTTACTTTTGTTAGCTGCTGAAAAAAAATAAAAGCTTAATTCTGAAAGTACTGGATGTATATTGTGCAATAATTACATAAATTGACAGTTGAACAACCTTATGAAAATGTTTATTTTTATGAATAGCAGTATGAACAAAGAACCCCACAAAAATATTCATTTGTGGAGTATTTCTCACTTTCAAATTTCATAACAATAAAAATATTCAACTACAATATTATTGATAGAATTTCTTGATAATGATATTGGTGTCAATAACTTCTTTAATCTTCCCTTCCTTTTAAATTAGTATAATATCCTGGCATTTTTTATGCTCTTAAGAGTTTGTGTCTAAATTGTAACATACTCTATGTTTTTCAGTTTATTATTCAATCTGCTGACATATGACACTTCAAATATAATAGTCTGCCAAAAAGTACATCTAAGCCATATTTTATTGTGATATTGCATCCATTTACATTATAAGGCAAAACATTTGTGATTGGATAGTAATGCACCAAACAGCCAATTATCCTTTGATCCTAAATTTTTGATTCGTTCTCTGCCACATTCGATTTATGCATCAAAACTGAAAAACTGAACATTTACAATCAACAAGTGCATCAACCAAGACTATGAGTTCATCAAAAAATTTTATTTGAATTGCAGATCAACAACGATTTGCTTCATTTGATTCATAACTGGGAAAAATATTGAAATTTCTTCATTTGCTGTTGGATTATAATCTATTCCCTTTATTTAAAAAAAAACCTGTAGTATGTTTTTACTCCTAAAAAGCATAAACAAGGAAAATAAATCAGTCTGAACCAACAGGTCAGACTTAACCACCCCCATAAATTATTGAACAGAAAAAAACTAATTTGTGCATCTCTAGATTTTGTTAAATTGTGCTGGTTTTTCCAAAACACATTCAAGATTTGTCAAATACTGGTTATTTGACACATGCTAGTACAGTTTTTGTGGCATCAGATTGTACAGTAAGCTCCCATAAGAGTAGCTTCACAGTATCATTGAAATTATTTATCTTACAGCTCTTACCTCAACTAACAGCTAAAAAAAAACGCAAACAAAATTATATTAAATCTGTAACAGGCTGTGTCAACTGTTTCAACATGAATGTCCTACATATTTTGTGTTCTGTTGCTTTAATGGCACACATAGATCAGGAAATTAGATACAGAAAACCTGGAGGGGAAATGTTTTGTTGTTGTTGTTTTTTTAATTATTGGATGATCACAAACAAACTTCTGCCATCGGCTTCTATGTAATCAGCAGAACTATAACCAACTGCCCCTGTTGACAACATTTATTTTTCTCCATACTGTTTTGCTTAAAACACAAGCTAACAAAGACCAAGGTCTCATCGATGAAGAGGCTTAAGTGCAGACGGATAAAATGTTACAGAAATATTCAGGAAGCCAGGGAAGATGAAATATTGCATGTAAAGCATGTTTGCAGTATATATATTCACCTTGCTTTATCCCAAATCACAATGTTATTAAGCTTTGGGATGAGGGCAAGAAACATTGTGCCCTCATGACATTTACAAAACGTAGCTGCTTTACAGAATGTATTCCTCTCTTTTCATTTATTAAAACACTTCTTTTTGATTGACTCTTCAGGAGCCATCAAAGCCATAATCCCCATTTTAACCTAACTTTCCCCGTTGATATTTTCACTAAAGTAGCCCATCTGACAACTACATGCGGGGTAAAAGGTGTGGAACATCAGACTTCCGTATAAGTTTTTGGAAGGCTGAAACTCTAATTTCAGAAACAGTGTTAAAAATAGGTTGTTAAAGTCTACATGTTGTTAGTTTATTGTCACTTTACTTACATCACTTTTTCAAAAAAACAGCATATGTTGTCACGTCTCAAGATTCAGACGCAATACAAACTTTTTTTGTTTTTTTTTTTGCTAGTCTGTGAACTTTTGAGTAAAAAAAACAAAACAGATGAGAAGCATCAATAACAATACTGACAGAGCAAATAAAATGCAATAAAGTGTTTACCTTTCACTTCGCCCTCCATTGTGTGGTCGAGAGATGTTTCTGGTCGTTTTTAAGTCCAGGGTGTGCAGGTTGAAAACTTGACGGCGGAATGTCTTCCTGTTCTCTCCGTCATGTTGCCAGGCAGCCCGCCGTACGGGGTGGGGTTCTAGGTGACGTCAGCACGCAGGAGTGTAAACAAAGAGATGCACGTGGGCTGGGTTCTTACACTGTCGAGAGCACATCAAATGAAGGAGAAGACAGTTTATGGACGATTTTTGTTATTGTTATTCTTATTATATATTTTTTTAAACGTACATTAAAAATACATGTTTGTTACAGCATAATCAACATATTCTGTGGTGGGTTAAATTTCAAGTATTCACTTTTTATTTAAGACAAACTCTACTTATAGCTGTCACCTCTGACTTTTAGAGAAACTCAAACAAGGCAGAAGTGCACAAAATTAAATTGCAAAGTTTTATTTTTATCAAAATAGAGACAGTGACATTAATACCTCGGTGCTCACCTGGACCACAGACTGACCTGGAGAAGCAACAGTGAAGGCATCTACAAGAAGGGACAGAGCAGACTGCGCTTCTTGATGAAGCTCAGTCATTCAATATTTTCTGCAAGAAGCTGCTTATGTTCTGTAAGTATTTTGCAGAAAACAAACTTATAGGGGTACTTGCAGGGATGCAATATAATTTCTTCTGTCATCATCTGTTCGGGTAGCAACATCAGAGCCAATGACTTGATAAGGCCGAACAGCCAGATAAAAAATAAGGCTTGTTCTATTCTGGGACCTACTGTGAAGCCCTGGAGATTATCGTGCAAAGGTCTTCATAAAATCAAGAAAATGATGGACAACCCTGAGTATCCTCTTCATGAGTCAACTGCTTTACAACAACAGTGTCTTTAGTCAGAGGCTTCTCCAGATTTGCTGTAATACAGACCACTACAGGAAATTATTTCTAGCCCCTGTCATCAGAGGTATAACTCTTTGAAGAATCTAGGATAATATGAATTTCAGTAACATTTAGTTTGGCTTTGGGATTAAGAAAGCATTTTTGAATTGAATTGAATTGAATTGAATTGAAATTTATTTTATTTAATTTAACATGCCCAGCCAGAACTTTCACCCATTTTCAGGTACCATCACCTTCCTGCACAATTGTGTTTGAAACAAAATCTTGCTTACAGCAAATAACATAGGCCAAGGAGCAGGGTTTTTTTTTTTTTTAACCAGGCTTATGAGGTGTTACTTACCATGAACTGTTAGGGCACTTAAAGGGAGTCATATATTTTTTCTGGGATGTTAGCAAGGTTTTAAAGAGACACTTTTGGGAATACTTACAGGCTACCTCTGGGTTAACCAGGCTGTATTAATAGGTGTGACAAGTTACCTGGAACTTAAAGGGTGCTTTCTTCATACTCATGGGGAGACACTTGTATTAATTAGGTACTTGTACAGATTTTGATGTATTATGTGGTGAGAATACATATCTTGACCTAACAAGATATTTAAACTGTATTTCATGGAACCTTGGGCTATAGATGTTTAACTTCTCAAGAGATGCATTTGGCAGATCTTACCATGTAGTCGTGGGTAGGTACCAGGTTGTAACTGTCCTAGGTAACAAGTGTGACTTGCCACATAGTACATAAGAGTTTTTACTGGGCACTTACAAAATATTTTTACAGTACTTACTGGTACTTACATGGATCAATCTGATTCGTAAGGTCTGACTTATTCAGAGTTTGCAAAGAATCCAAAGGCTGGTTCAAGGGCTCTTATAATACCAACTTGTAAGATGTGCAGCTCTTGCAGAATCTTTTTTTTCTTCCTTTTTTTTTCTTTTTCATGGATTTTTTTTTTAAATTGAGGAAAACAATCCTTCACATTGTTAACAAGAAACCAATTAAACAAGTAGGACATAATACCCATATTACTGTACCCAGACAGTGGGGTAAGTCCCTCACTTGTTTACACACTGTGTGTAAAACTATTAATTAGAAGCAGCAGATAAAGTATATTCACAAGTATACTTGTGATAAAGTATATTCACAAGTATGTCAAGTATGAAGAAACACGTACAGGAAGAGCAAGGCTATCGTGAAACAGTGTCCTCTGCTGGAATACATTGCATTAACATCAAGTAGAAACAGACTTATTAGATAGATAGGTCTGCTACAGTTCCTTACGTAAGTCTCAAAATAGATTAATTTTATCCAGGGCAAAAAAAAAAAAAGATCTATTTTTTTAGGGAATCTAAAAAAAGTAGGGGGTATTCAAAAAATATACACATTTAAGATGAAAAATGTGTCTATTTATATATATATAGTACTTTGAAGCCATTTAGTTGGTATTACACTTTAGATTAAACAACATAAAATTGTGTATGTATGTCAATAGATTGTCAGTTTTAAAGCTAATGCCACTGTTTCATTTTACCAAGAACCATTGTATCAATGCAGCCAGTAGTCTATAAAAATTGATAAGAACCTAATTTTTTTTTAGAATAGCAAAGGAATGTCAATGTGTAAAATATCTACAAAATGCAAATACTTTTCCAAATATATTTTACTATTTTGTATTTATACTCTACATCCATATTTTATATATTTTTTCTATAAGCTATTACTTATAACAACATATGTTGATATATTATCCCAATAATAAGAATTATAATTATGATAACAATTACAGACAGTAGATAAATTGTCCAGGTCCCTCGTGAAAATGAGATCCAGATCTCAACGGGGTTTATCTGGTTAAATAAAGGAAATAAGGGTTAGGGTTTGCTGTAATACAGACCACTACAGGAAATTATTTCTAGCCCCTGTCATCAGAGGTATAACTCTTTGAAGAATCTAGGATAATATGAATTATTTTTTGAAAAGATCTATTTTTAACAATAAAAAACATACTTCTTTAGAACAAATCTACAAAATATAAAATTGCATCTTCCTGTGTCTTCCTGGCAGCAGGAAGACACAGGAATATATATATATATATATATATATATATATATGTATGTATTATAATGATAATCCAATAAATACACAATTGTCTCAAGTCATTAAAACACCAATAAATCAATGAAAAAGCTGAAGTTGTTTGATTTGTTATTATGTGTTTTATTAAACTGATATAAAATCACTGAATGTGCACCTTAACTAGCAATAGCTGTTTATAAAAAAAACCCAGTATAATTATATTGGTCAGAAGCAGGAATAAATAAATACTAAAGTGGTCATATGTAGAGTCAAGAGTGTCATCAACAGTGTTAAAGAATATCAATAAATATGATCAATTTAGAATTAAAATTGCCAAGCTTCTCACTATGTAGATATATCAAATAAATATTCTTTAATTAACAATTATTAAATATTAATATAAAAAAATATATTTTATAATAGCATTATTATTATTATTATTATTATTATTATTATTATTATTATTATTAAAATGTACACTTCCTGGTTAATGTATTCCTGTAGAAGTCATATGACCATTGTGGTCACGTCGGTATTTATAGACCGAAAAAAAAAGCAAATTCAAAAGATGAAAAGCACGCGGAAAATGGGTGCAGCCTTAAAATACAAAGGACCCCTTGCAGATCAACAGCACCCCCATCTCCCTTTAAAGCCGTCCCCCTTCCTCCCTCCTTCCTTCTCCGTCTCTCCAGCCTCCCCCCGCTCACCCCCCCGCTCTAGTCGAGGTGCATTGTGGGGAGGAAAGTCGTTGCCATTCGACCTCTGCGGGGCCTGCGCGGACGCAGCGAGAACCCTGAAATTCATTATGCGTTTAAAACCTTTATTTATTTCCGCATAACCTACATACTCTCACCGGGAGGGCCAGGCGGGGGAAAGAAACGACGGCGGGCCATCTCTTTCGGGGAAAGACATCGCTTTTAAATTCACTGTTTATTCGCTGGAGGGTAGACACTGTTGGGAAAGTGAAGATAGTAATATTTATAAAGAAAAAATGTCCGGTGAGAGAAATCGCAGGTCTCTGGCTTTCCGAGGAGGTGGATCAGCTGGGTTAACGGGCTCCAGCGGCATCGGCGGGGGGAACTGTAACAGCTGGGAGGCCCCGGCCTGTCAAGACCGACATTTTAACGGGAATAGGCCGGATCAAGAGGAGGACAGGGATCTGGGGGCGAAGGGACCGTCGCAGAAGAGAGTGGAGGGCGCTGGGTCTGTCAGCGACAGCACGGAGCCCGAGGCGGAGGAGGAAGAGGACCCGGAAGGGGGCAGCTGTGCAGCCGGAGACGGGGACGATCGTGCGGGCTCGGTTGAAGGAGACGACGGGTGTATGGAGGGGAATAGCTGGACAGCGGGGAACGGTCCCACCAACAACACTGACGAAGGACAAGAGTGTCGGGGCGTTGCGAAGCGAGGCGAAACTGGTTCCAGGAAATCTGGGGTAGAGATGAGACCGCAGACCCTGCTTCAGAAACACTCAAGGTTCCACGCTTCGTGGCTGCAAGAATTCCCATGGCTCAAATTCTGCCAAGAGACGGGACTCATGTCTTGCTCTTGGTGCCACAACATTGCCACTAAAAACAGCGACGAGCTCGTCAAAGGGAGCCGTAACTACAAGCGGGCCTTGCTGCTGAGACATCACCTGTCTTCCGAGCACGGTAGAAATGACCCCACCAAACAGGTAACGTTAGCTGGCTCCGCTTCCGTTTACCTACGTAACATGAAATACCAGTCAGACAACTGTCAAACTATCGATTCGTTACCCGTTTTATCGTTGCTTTTTTACGTTGAAGAACTTAATTTATAAAGCTAAGGCGAAAATTGGCTTTTACCTAAGCTTCCCAATCCCTCCCCCTGGCTAATTAGTTAGCTTCAGCCTTCTAGCCTTAGCTAACAGCTAGCATAGCTTTCTAGCCGCTTAAGGCGTTCCTGTCAAGCTAAAGGTAGATGGTCATTAACGGTGGTGAGGTGCTCCCATAACAGTGAGTCACTTATAGATGGTTTTAAGAAAACATTTTAAGGTTTAAAACGAACTGTCTCTTCAGATATCAGAGTAATTACACCTGCTCCTGTTTGACACCTGCTGCACCAAGAGGTTGAGTCTCAGAATGCATCGTAAAAGCAGCATTTTGATTCACAAATGTAAGGCAGTAATTGTGTCACATGGAATTTAGTACTATTTTTATTGGCTGTTGTGTTGATTGCTAGCTTGCCTAGAGGTCAAACAATGGCAAGGGCTCGACCCTGACAGCCTTTGGGGAACCGCACCCCTTACCCAACCCCCCGCCTCTCATGCTAACTCCACTGCCTTGCAGTCACGGGTGACCTTTGGCGCATTTCTTCCTCCACCAACCTCCTCCTACTCCTCCCTTCAGGGAGCTAAATTAGAGGCATTGTGCGAGAATGACCCCCCAAAATCCATAGATGGTGTCACTTGCAAGGCTGAACAAGAGGAGGGGAGTAAATCATGCTGGCTGAAGCCTGACAGCTTGCTTTGCCCACAGGCGACCTTACAACAGGCAGGAATCAGTGAAATAGATGTTAGTAATCAAGTAGCACAGCATCACCTGAATCATCTTATATCTATACAACTGGACTTTTTGCCTACTGTTTAGGGAAATCATTAGAGATGCATTGATCAAGCTTGCAAGGACATTACCAGTTTGCTTTCTTTGAAACAATTAATGTAGGAGATGTGAATGCGGTAGTCAAATATATTATTGGGTATGCAAAATGTTAATGGCTTTTGCTCAGTTTGCCTTTTTGCCATTGGTACCCCAACTTCATAACCAGCATTATAGCTTTGCACCTGTAAATGTTGTTCTGAATGAATTGACATAATCGTAAATATTGCTAGAATGTCATATAAAACCTTGATTCATTTGTTTTTATTTGAAAAATGTTGAATCCATATCTGGTTGAATCCATACCTCTTACAATGGAGTCGCATAACCACACGTCCTCGCATTATACTGCAAGTTGATTCAGGAACAAAAATGTTAAAAGTCTTGTGTGCAGATAAAAGTGGACAACAGTAAACACAAACAACTCTCTCACAAAAATGCTAATATGGAGGTCGCCGTATGTTTTTATTACTATTATTATTATAACCATCTACTAACTGACTTTGCACTGACTTCTTTTTAATAACCGTCTATAAAGATTACTGACCGTAAGGCTGAGGGAGGTAGACGTGTCTTGTCAGTATCATCATGCTAAATGTTGTTAAAGAAAGTCAAGATGTTTTAATGGTATAAGTATTTAGTTGCTGATATGCATGAGGTCTTTTTATTGGTTTTCTTCATCTTATTAGAGCAGAGGCAGCACTTCTACATCAGATTTTTTTTTTTGTGATGTCCATATAAACAAATTGCTCGGTTTGAAACACTGACTCACTGATTAGTGCCCACATTTTCTGTTCCTTAATCATGGTCGCATACCACCTCGTGTACTGACAATGGCCTGAGCTGTCAGGAGAATTAAGAACAGGGTCCTATTTGACTAATTTGTGAGCAGAGAGGATTTCACTACTACATTTAGTTCCCTTCCTTAGTACACGCAGTTGCTAATCAGAATTACTTAAAGTCATCCACCAACTTGTACACATCTCTAATTGGTAAGGAGAGCAGTAGGACTGGATTAGGGGCTTGGTGTGGCTTTTCCCTAGCAACAAGGACCCCGGACACCACTAAGGAGGCTGTTTGAACTACAAAGTCCCATTTCTGTGTTTAGTTTGTATGTGCAACTTAATTAGCTGTACAGTTATTTATTTCTGATTCGTGTTCTTCAGTTCAGAGCTTCCATAGGAGTGCTTCTTGAATATGATAATAAAAGTTGTAAAGCATTGTGAAGCAGCACATTAAAGACGTTAAGAGACGACGTCTTGTCCTCTACATTCATTCCTCATGTTAGCCAGGCCTCTGCTGCATTTGTTAAAGCTAACTCAATTAGCCTCTGTACACCCGGGCAGCTGTAGTAAATGTGGGTGTCCTCAGAAAAAAAAAAGGGGGCTCTTGTTCTTAATTCGCTCCGTGCTGTCTTAGGCTTCCTATGCTACTTCTCTCTGTTTGGAGGTTATGGCAGGATAAAAGTAGACCTTGGGTGTCTGAAATCAAATAGTTCAATCTTAAATGTTGAACAGGCAACATTTTTCCCATTTCGTTATGTGCATGATGTCATGAGTTACTGTTGGCTCATTTTTCCTCAGAAGAGGAATCAAATATGTGTCAATCCTTTGTCAGTGCCCACTGCCCACAGTCTTGTGTTATTAAACTCTTTAAGCCAAACTATGACTGTTTCCATTTCTACCATATGAAACAAAGATGCATTGAATTGTCACATGAAACTCATTCCAGTCCTATACAACTGTTCTCTCTATTCACTCTCTGTTTTACCCTTTTGTGTCACTGTCATGCTTTTCTTTTTGTTGCTAAGCACACAATTAATGAAATACGCTATGTTGGAATAAAAAAAAACAACAACTTTGATGTCACAGCTTAGCTGATGTCTATCTTTTTCTTGATCTTGGTGTGAAATGAGATCATCACAGATAGTTCTCAGACAGGAAAGTCAGATATTTTCAGAACTGTTAAGTAATTTTCGCCCCCCCCCTAAATTTGGTTATGACAAACACTTACTCATAATTGCGGTGTCTCCCCAAATGGGGAAGGAGACACACCCAGTGGAGCCCAGCAGATAGATGGGATGTTTATTGGGGGACACAGGTCAGGGAGAATGGGTGGGGTGAAGCCAGAGGGAGAATTCTTCTTGCTAAAAACCCCCTTTCTTGTGGCACCCCCACCATAGCTGTTTAGCATTGTCCGTACGCAGGGAGACACTCAGAGCAGCCCTCCCACACCTTGGGCCAAATGCACACTGCGATATTGTTCTAGCATCGAAGGGACAGACGGGCCGGGTGAGGAGGAGGGGCCAGGCGTAGAGGAAGACGCAGCAAAATTAGGCAAAGAGCGGTAGAGATGGCCTCTGGGCTGGGCTGGTCACGGGACAGGATGGATGCTGGGTGGATGGGGTACGGGTGTGCAAATGGAGGATAATGTGTGCATTAAAGGTAAACAAAAGTGGCTCCAGTGGGTCTTTATGTTGCATGAAGACAGGAGTTGCATCACATGATTTTGTTCATGGTGTGTCTAAAAGTTTTTTTCATGCATTTACTGGCCTTGAGACTTTGTGGATTGTTTGGGTTTGAGGTAGTAAATTTCTTGAGTGCTGATACTCTACATTGCTAAGCTTGACTTTAAAGCCATCTTGATTCATTTAATGCACGTGTAAATCACTAGATTTTTGGCATTTGCGTTTGGCTTTTCAAACTTTTCTTTTTGACCTACATCAAAGGACTCATCTTGCCCATCCCCTCTTGGTTTCTGTTCACCTTTTACAATCTCTGGAATAAATAAGGATTTGGCAGAGGTTGATATTGTCCCTCAATTCTCTCTTGGCTTAGTTAGGTTTTTGCCTCCAGCATCTGCTGCACAGGGTTGGTCTGCTGGTCTCTCTAAGCTCTCAGCTCATACGTGGCACATCTGGAGAAGGGATGCTGCCGCTGATGGGGCCAGGATGAAGCAACCTATCCAGCACCCGGATAGTTGGACTTTTAATGTTCAAACATAAAAAAATCTGTGGGAAAAGTTGTTAAAAGTTGTAGGCGCAGAGACCTGCAGAACGATCTCCCATCTTTTAGGTTATATTTGCCTGTTGCTTAATAATTGGTTAAAAGCTTGTCAAAGCAAGAGAAGAAGTCAAAAATGGTAATCTCTAACAAGTACAAGTTAACTCAAAAGCCTGTATGGCTCTTCTTGCCTGATTCGTGACAAACTTTTGATCTCTTGCTTTTGTAAATGTTTGGCCCACCAGAATCAGTTTTCAGCAGATTATACTTTGTAGTTTGGAACTGAATTTGGATAGTTAAAGATGCATCTGCTGTGAATAGCCAATAATTATTTTGATTTGGAGCAGAAGCAACACATTGTTTTAGGAAAAATGTGATTTTACTTTCTTCTTTTTATTTTTAAAACATGGACATAATAAATAGGACTTTGTTTTTACATGTTTCAAACTTGTACCTTCTGATAGAAACGGATTTTAGCAGTATTTCTTACATTCTTTGCACTGCACGATAATGAACTCCTGCCCTGAAGAAGGCTGACACCCACTTATCTCTACTCTGAGGTTTTCAAACATCTGCTAACATTTCTAAATTAATTCTGCATGAGGAGAGTCATTTTGGACATATTTTCACAAACCTTTTGTGGTATGTGATGATAAGAATGAACTACGAACCTTTCCATGTAGTCACAATCCCACAAAAATAATTTTGCTCTAAAAGCAAAAGAAATGACCACCAGGCTCATTTCTTCATAACTGTCCTCCACTTGTTGCATCTCAGCTGGCATTAAATTCATTTTTAAAAACCACACTGACACTGAAGATGGCTAACTTCTTCTTCCCACAGTAACAACTTCCCCGTGGAAGAGTGTTATCAATACCTGTAGTCTTAGCCTTTTCATACAGTGCATTTACTAATCAGATAAAATCAGATTTTGAGTTCCTGACTGGCCAGGCAAGCTACAAAATTGCCTACTTGTGTTTACCAGCTGATCTCTGTGCACCTTCACTTTACCACACAAATATATTCAACCTTAGTACTCAGCAGCGTGAATGTACCCCTCCAGAGGCTTTGATGTGTACATCATGGACTAATTTCTCATCCTCCCAGCTCAACCTCTTAGACTCACCCACATGCTCCACAGCTCTTTCTGCATTTGTCAGTGGGAGCTGCTGTGTAATAAGAGAGTTGAGTGCCAAGCCTTTTTACAAAGGCCCACAGTGAGTGGACAATCAGCCTGGGGGAGAGCACAAGCTATTGTGAATGCTAAAATGGGGTGACCCGACAACTCCTTCTCTATCGCGCTGGCTTTCTGTCCCCCTTTGCTCCACATCGTCTCCTCAGCCTGTTTTGTTTTTTATTTCATAGAGCTCAGGTTTTTGCTCTTCCAGTCCCCGTCCTTTAGTTCATGTAGTTAAATCTACTCACCAATGATTCTCATCACTCTCCCTTTACCTTATTTTGTCATCTGTGTGTGACATGTATATTTTTCTCCCACAAACCCTTGCAATCATCGTCTCTTAATAGTTTGCCTTTGCATCCTTTTTTTTCCTGTTTGTTTTATGTATTTATTTTGTATCTACCACCCAACCTCCACTCACTCTATCTCTCCCTCATTCTGCCTCTCATTTTATTCTATCCCATCTCGCTCCATCTCTCCCCCCTACCCCCCCTCCAGCTGTGGCAGAGGACGATAAGCCCCCCTCACCCCCCTATACAGCCCTCTGTGCCCAGGCTGCCCTGGACAAGAGCTGCAGTGTGGAGGGAGTGGGGGTGGTGGGTAGGTGGGGGCTGGGTGGGGACCTCTGAGAAATGGATTTAATCTGAATTACCCGGTCCGAAGCCCCAGCTGTGTGTACGTGTGGGCAGCCTGACTTCAAACCGTGCGTGGCAGAGACGGTGGTGGGTGGGGGCAAAAATGCAGGGCCAGAGCAATGTGAATTATTCTGGATTAGGACATCTGCTGTGCAATTCGAAAATGAGCCAGAGATCTACGCTCTGCTTGTGTGTATTATGTTGGCGGGGGGGGAGCACAAAACAAAACAGAAAGCACCTTTATGCTCTTCAGCCTTTAAAAATGTTTTTCTATTGTAATAGCAGGACGCTTAAGGGCTCACCTCAGCCCAGCCTTTTGTGGGTTATAATGATGCCGTGTATTTACTGAGCATATGCACATATGTGTACACTGTCTTCTGCTCCCTGTCATGCTGGTGCTTTACCCTCCCCCTCCCTGCTGTATGAATACCCGGGTGAGTGGGATGTTACAGGGCAGGTCTTTGCTTTGCCAGTTCTCCTCCCATTCAACAGGCAGGTTGTGTTCTTGTATCTAATGCATATATATTAACTGAATTATATATTCAAACAACAATTTTTAAAAAAAAAAGCATTTTAGGAGCGGAAGAAGTAAAAGCTCAAATATTTATTCAACTCCGGCTGATATTTCCCAAGAGTTTGATCCTTATTACTGCCTTAACGCTGTTCTCTCATTTGCTTCGCTAAATTCAGCGAGTTTGTACATGTTCCCTGGTATTTTGGGAAACTTATCGAAATATTTATTGACGCGTACATACCTGAAAGACCTGACGTAAGAGCAAACGGCAGGTTGACTGTTAGATAACTGCTTAATAAAGTCTTTCATTGCATGTTTTTTATCTGTCGTTATGAGGTTAAAGTTTGTTTGAGGAAACGATTTGATTATATGGCTGTTTATGAGCAAGCCTTAAAGTAATGTCTTTTGCTGCCTCATTCCTACCTGCCCCCCTCATAACAGTAGCCTGTTGAACCTGTTTCACCTCTTTGAGGCAGGTGCAGTGGTGTCAGACAGAGAGTCAAGGGGATGTATGTGCGCGTTTCCACTGTATATAAGCAGACAGATGAAACCTGTTTGTGTGTCTGTTTGTGCGGAAGTGTAGTAAGGTGTAGCAATACGCGTACAAAGTGTCAGAAGGAAATACGCAAGATTAAGATCACAGAGAAATATAATTGAACTTTTTTTCTTAGAAAATAAAAAAAAAATCCCGCTTTTTTTAAATTTAACAAATAGAGATTCATTGTTGGTCTACATTGTGAGGAGACATGTTTCTGTTTAATACCATGAGATTTTGCATGTGTCGTTTTTTTCCCTCCCACTAACGTTTTGTTTTCCTCTCCTTTTTTGCTATAAGGAGACTGTGAGACCATCAGACAACACCAGCCCCTCCACTAACTGCTCAGAGGACGACTACCGCAACAAGCCCAATGAAAACTCCTACTGTTACCAGCTACTACAAGAGTTGGACAAACAGCGCAAAAGTGGCATCCTCTGTGATGTGAACATAGTTGTCTCAGGCCAGGTGTTCCGCGCGCACAAGAACATCCTGGTGGCGGGCAGCCGCTACTTCAAAACTCTCTACTGTCTGACCAAGAGCGAGGCACAGGACCAAGCCACTGTCACACACCTTGATGTTGCTGCCGTGCAGGGCTTCTCGGTCATCCTCGACTTTCTCTACTCCGGAAATTTGCTGCTCACAAGCCAAAATGCCATTGAGGTGATGACTGTTGCGAGTTACCTCCAAATGACGGAGGTTGTCCAGTCGTGCAGGGCTTTCATAAAGGACGCTCTGAATATCAGCATTAAACAAGAGGCTCCTGATTCGGTGGTGGTGGACTACAACAAGAGGCAGACAGTGGCCAAGGAGGGACAGAGAGGACTGGATCGGAAACCAAGCAACTTTTGGGCCACGAGCATCCTGTCCAAGCTGTCAATCAAGGCAAGCGGCAACCAAGGAAAGGATGCAATTGAAGAAGACGATGTTAATGGCAGGGTAAAGGAGGAAACCAGTGATATAGAGGTGACGGCGGCCGGGGTTGAGGGCTGTGCCCTCGTGACCCCAGGGGCGTCTGGTAACTGGACCCACCACAATGAAACCTCATCTGACTCAGCAGAGACCAATGACATGCGGGCAGCGAGCAGCCAGACGCAGGTCTTCGTCTGGAACGAGCCGGTCGCAGGGGGCACCGCGGCAGCGCCCGCCGCAATAAAGCGAGAGGCGACGGACGCTGCCGCGGGAAGTGGGCGGCGGAAAAAGCAGACCACCACAAGGCGATTCGTCTACAACTTCCAGCCAGAGCCTGAAGAAGGATTCGATGAAGGGATGTTCATCCAGCCGTCGGCCTCCTACCCCAGAGAGGACTTCTCCTCACTCTCAGAAAATGCTGGTAAGGCGCACATTGGGGAGCTAGAAAGCATTTCCTCGTGTTTACTGTTGTCATTTCACAACTCTGATTAAGGTATAGCCTGAGTGCGATTATAATGTGATGATTATACACTGTTAAGCCATAACCATATGATTACACATCTAATATTGAGTAGGTCAAAGTAGCACAGAGCTGTATGACTCAACAAGGCTTCTGGATGGTTTCTGGCTCCAAGCTGTCATCAGTTCCTTCAGCTCTTTCAAAGCTTTGATGAATTATACTGGCTTCATCAGTGATTTGTTGGATTGAACTTTGTTTATCCTAAAACCAAAAACCCAAACAGACTCTCTTATTAATTGAAAAAGAACATTAGATTAATCATTTCATCTTCTTTTGTTGATCTTGTTTCCATTTTCAGATACTTTAGAATTTTACAAGCTAAATCTCAAAAATATTTGAGTTTCTATAGCTTATTTTTTTCATTGCATAAAACTTAAACTTCTGAAATAATATTTCAATTACATCCATCGTCCTTGATTTTCCGTTAAACAAATTGAGTTATAGTACTTGTTGGATTAAGAGTCTGAAAATTAGAAATGTTTTGCTCTTTGTCATATCAATAAATGGCACAAATCTTATCAACGGCAAGTGGAACTGCTCCGATTGGATATCAGTGGGCCTTGACTTTCTTCCCCGTGTTATCAGTTCACCAGTTGTCTTACCTTGGATCACAGTAGCTTAATATTTTTACATATATTAGTCTTTATTTTTACTGCTTTCAGCACATGAACCTCGACAGCAGATCGCTCACTTGTTTAATGCGTCAAACCCACCGCCACTGTGATGACAACAGTTTGCTTTTCACAAGTTTGTTTGTTGTCACAATGTTATGGCTGATCTGTGAATGGGAAGCTCTGGACAGAGACAGCAGGGAAGGGAGGGCATTCAGTTTACGTGCTTTGCATGTTTAAGTAGCCTCTAGTACATAAGCTTCTAGTACCTAAAGATTAACAATGGACAGGGTCACAGAAGGGTCAGAGAAGAATTTCATACAGAGACTAATTGTAATAACTTCAAACTGACCCCATTTTGTGGATCTTTTTTTGGGTCTGCAGATGATGCAAGAATTTCAGAGATGTTTTCAGAGATATAAATAAACAGTCGATGCGTTTGGGGGGTTTTCTAGCTAGAGTGGCTGGAGTTTAGCCATAAAAGCTCATTTCTACTCCTACTCCGTAACAGTGTGCTTCCTATTTACTTGAGTGATGTGTTGAGATTGATACTGCAAACATAGTCAGGAGCTTGTAAGAGAGCAAGTTCCTGTGTCCAGCAGTGACGTTACCAAATTAGCGAGTTATCTGCCATATGCTTCACTAACTCTCCTGGCTCATCTACTGTTACTACTTTCCATTTACAGTTTTTGTTAAAAAATACTTATATTTACTTATTTTTAATCTGACATTATTGTATATCAGGTCTTTTCTTATGGAAGTTATTCTGATTGGAGTTATTAGACATATAAAACTACTCTCAAAGTAACTTATAACATGTGATAACTTTTTTTTTTTCTCTTATAAACTGTCGTTGTTCATTGCAAAATTCTTTCAAAAGTTTGACTCAAACATAGCTAATCAGTACTTGTATTCACCCATAAAGAACTGCAGCGTCTTGCAAAAGTATACACACCCCTGACTTGTTCATTTGGACATGTTGTTTTGCTGGGACTTTTTGCAATAAACCAATACAAAGTAGTGCATATTTCTGTAATAGTAGAAAAATCTTACAAGGTCTTGAACTTTTCTTATGTAAGATCTTGGGTGATAATCTGAAAAGTGTGGCCTGCATTTAATTGATCAGTCTCCCAAGCTTTGAACGTCTATTAACCGATCATCAGAAAATATAATTAAGACACCACTGGAGACCTTCTGGGACAAACAGGCTGGGCAGAGGGAGCAGAAATGATCCCAGCAAGTATGAGAATCTGCTGACAGGACCTCTGTAAGTTGGTCTGCTTGAAAGACATAGTTGAAAAAAGTTTTCCAAAAACCACGAGGAGGCACAACAAACTTCAAGGAAGGTACTCTGGTTGGATGAGAAATTGAACTTTTTCAGTCTCCAGGTGAAATACTTGTTTCAGTGTGGTGAAGGGTGGCAGTAGCAGATCGGGTGGGCTCGATACGACACACTTTTCCCAAAATGTATTTAAAAGCCATGAATTTACTTTCCACTTCACAAATATACACTACTTTGTCTGTCACATCAAACAGTATACTGAAATGTGTTTTAAAACAGCAAAATGCGGAAAAATTTCAGAGCAAGACACTGCATGTCTTTTGACTTTTGCACCAAAATACTGTGTTTTTGTCATCTTCACAAGTCTCCCAGCTGCCCTGTCTTCAAGTTTAGGTGATTTTGGGTGACTAAAATTGTCCTTTTCCCATTGTTTTGTCAGTTTACTTTTTCCTTCTCCCCTCCTAAATCTCTTAATCTGTACATTGCTCTAATCATTGTACCCTGCATGTGTATCTCCTGGCTCAAACCACCTCCTTTTGCTGGTCCCATTTAGCCCATAATGATATCATATATTAGGTGAAGTGGTATAGACAAGCAGAGGAGATGTGTGTGTGTGTGTGTGTGTGTGTGTGTGTGTGTGTGTGTGTGTGTGTGTGTGTGTGTGTGTGTGTGTGTGTGTGTGTGTGTGTGTGTGTGTGTGTGTGTGTGTCACAAAAGCTGTGCAGAAATGGAGAACTGCTTTCAGTGTGTTTGAGAGCAAAGGCCTCCCTGATGTAGGATAATGAAGGAAGCAGGGGAAACTGTTGTCCCCCAGGCCTTCCTAAATGCACTTGAATGCTCTTAGTGCCTCCAGCTCCTCCTATGAGTGCATGAAGAAGTCCAGTGTGTTGTAATAGTCTAGTGAAAACACTAGTAAAGTTTGCCAACTCCTTTGCTTTCTACTCTCTACACATCTTTGTTGCTCCGCTTTATTTACCCACCTGTGCTCATTTTCCCAAAGAAAGCTTCAGGCTGGTTATCAAAGAAGAACACGTCTCTTACATTTAGTTAATTTTCTCAGGTCTTGTTCAGTTTAAATATAGCCTCATGCTGGGAAGCTTGAACTCTGCAAGGCACTTAACTATAGATGTAGACGTTTTCTTTTCCAAAAGGTGGTTTTGTTTTTGAAGTTGCAGAACTTATTTGCCAGTCTTGAACATATGAAAGCAGGGTTGTAAAACAATTAGAACCGAGAGGTAATTTTAGAAAACTTTACTGGAGTGGTTTCATTTTTAGGATCAGAGGATTGTCTATTCTCCTTCTTTAAAGAGATAATTCAAATTTTTTGAAGCACGTCCTCTGGAGTTGTTTTCAGGAGTAATTCCTTCATGTGGAGTAGAATGATTTGTATTTATGATGTGTTGATATTGACACTCCAAACTTGAACTATTTTTGCTGTTTAGAATTGTTACGATAGTTTCCAGTCTCCAAAACAAGAGTAAGTAGTCAGTGTGGGTCAGAGTTTGTGTGAGGGATTTTTTTTGTAGATCAAAACCTTGGAGTAGAAAGTGACGCACCAATTTCAGTCGTCATTTTGAAAATCCAAGCACTTTTGATCATGCTTTGGACTACACTTTTTATTCCGACACTGGTTATTACTTCGTACCCAAAGGGAACCCGTGATTTGTAATCGTCCAGTGTCTTTTACGCTGATAAATAATTAGTCAAAACTCTTCGCAGCCTGCACACAGTGTCTGCACAAAAGAATGCAGTGGTGATATAATATTGCAATTGCATCTACTGATTTTTGTATTAATTAAGAAATCAGAGCAATCTTCTTGGAGGGTTATATATATTTTTTTTTATAATTCACCGTCCCAGATCGTTAAAAAAAGACTCTTATTTCCCTGTAGTACTGAACTATACATTCACATTTATCTATTAAGTGGTCCCAGGGGTCTTTTTGGAAGCCACGCTGTCATGTTGCTTCAAACAAGATAAGTGTGACCCTACTCTGCGTGTGAAAACACCCACACACTCTGGGGATTTTGTTGAGCTCGATCAAAGACACTGAAGCGGACAGTATATTTGCCGTGACGGTTAGCTCACAGCAATGTAGCATGTGGTAATATTTGTTTTTCTCACTTTCCCATCATGCAAAGGGTAAGTAACCTTCTGTCTAGACCCATACACTGGTGATGAAAAGACTTGAAGGCTCAGTAGCTCAGCATGCATGTGGAGTGCTTGTAACCCACTTAATGCTATTTTTCAACCCAGTTGTCCTGTCCCATTTATAGACATCACGTTACTTGTTTGTGACAGCATTTTCCCCTCTCCTTCTCTTTCTCTCTCTCTAGATTTTTTATTGCAAACAGAACCCATGTATTTATTCCTGCTGTAGAGAAGTCTCATGTTGTCTTAAATGACAGAGACTACATAAAGGTGTTTGAATGTGTCATCCCTTCTGTTGACGATGAAAACTGTTCACTGAATCCGATTGCCAAAGCTAAATAACCCGGATGCGCGCTTCCATCTGAACCTGTGAATGTTTGTGCAGCGATTTTAGTCGGCCCAGTTTCCCACAGTGATGTCACGCTTTTGGCTTTCGTTTGGCTTCAGTTTGTTCTGCGCTGCCAGGCCCTCAGGATGGAAACATAGTGGCCTGAATGATGGCATTCTCTCTGCAGCTTTTAAATACTATTTTTACAGTTACAACACCAACCCTCACACAGTTGCATCAGACAAAACACCAACAGCGCCTCAGGGCATTCTCCACACTTCTTTGTTTCTTTCTCTTTTTAAGAATGGGGGGGGAAATACTAGTCCTGTCAGTTGAGTTAAAAAAAACATTTAATCAAATTAATCACTCTAGTGCTGTGAGTAATCATTGAGGAACATAGAAATGTTCAAAACCTGCTTAATGTTTTATTGTCTCAAACCAAACATCTCAGTTTTCCAGGTTCTCTTACAAGAAATCATTTTGTTTGAAACGTAATCTTGAAAGGTTAACTATCAACTTGTTGTTGTTTGGTGGAAGGATACTTTACTGTTCCAATAAGTAAGCGACATATTACATCGGTTTTTACCAAACCTCCATCATGGCGAGTTTTTCTTTTGTTTTTAAGGATTATTATGTGCTCTAGTGGCTTTCTTTTTGACAATAATCTGAAAGATGGGGACGAAAAACACAAAGCAAGGGAACAGAGTGCAGGACTTGAACTCTGGTGCGAGTCAGTGGCAAATTTTGCCGCTAAAAGCACCAGCCTGCCTCTCCTTGCTCATATTTTCACTCACAATTGTAAACGCAGTACAAAACTGTGTAGGTAACCTTCTGCTGCAAAGAGGCGTTTAGGTCAAAATTGCGTAAACCTTTTGAATCAATCACATGCATTAACATACGACAGCTCTAGAAAATAGAAATTTGTCTGTAACGATTACGCTATATCTTCATGGAGGCATATCCAAATGACGGTCTCATTTTTGTTTTCAATTAGCTTCTGCATCTTTGAAGTTTTACCCCCAAAATGACACACAGCAGTGAGTTTGGAGTCGCATTACAGCATTTAAAAACAAGCACAGCTACGAGGGCTTTACAGGATTAAAGCGCTTTACTGTCACTGGCTGCTGCCCCTGCTGAACGCTCCTGCAACACATACAGCCAGCAGGTTCTTCTGTCTGCTCCAAGCAGGACTATTGGATTGTTTTAAATGATTGTATCTGCACAGGCACATAGAGCAGGTGGGCATTTGCATGAACACCAGCCTCGAAAGAGAACACACCCATGCAGAATAAGCCCCGGTCTGCCCCGGTCCCAGAGAGGTGCAAAGCTGCCAGGGGCAGCCCCTTCATTTCCTAATCCACTCTAATGCACCAGGGCTGTCCTCACTATTCCAAATATTGACCCAGGGAGCATGAACACACAAACACACACACTCATAGGGGTGTGTCTTTAATGGGCTGTAAGCACTGATGCTTTAGGAAGGGTATACTCACACATCCACAGGTGCTTACAAAAGCGGAGTGTAAGACGAGCCGGTGTGAAGGCTCTACTCTGTAGTTCTCTAATTAACCCCCACCATGCTGGAAACCCAGTTTAGCTTGTTGCCATCTTGGGAACCTCTGCTTTACATACAGTAGGCTTCTATGAGTGTCTGTTTGCCTCCTTTGTGTCGAGTGGGGGTGGTTGGCTGTGTACACAGAACATCGTGAGGTGTGCATCCCCCACAGGCTCTCACCCTCCTCTCCTCTCTCTCTCTTTCTCTCCTCCCCCTTGTTCCCCTCCTTCCCTTTTCCCAGAGCTGGCCAATCAGATCCAGTATAGCATCATGCAAGACTTACAGCAAGGGGAGTCCTGGGAGAATGGTAAGATGCCACTCTCTGGAGTGCAGTTTAAACCGCCAGCTAATTTAGTAGATAATGAAAGATTTTGTGAATGTGCTTCTTTTGAAAAAGGTTTGAGTCACACTTTTCACATAAATCCTTTAAACCAGGCTTTAGAAGTGTAGTTGATTCACCTGAAGCGGATTTTTTATTTTTTTTTTTCCAACTAATGATGAGGCGTTTTCTCAGGGAAAACATGTCCCCCAAGTGCATTGTTGGTTGTTACAGCAGAGCAAACAGGAACAGTGAAGCGTGAGCCTTTTCTTTCTGCCTAGCGGTGTTAAAATGATCATACAATGCACAGGTGAAGCAAAAAAAAAAAAAGTTGTTGCAGTGCATGTCTTCTGAAAAGTGATGGGTGTATAAAAGCACCAGCATTGTCAGCTAATCCAGCTTTCAATTCACATCCGAATCCAGAACCGGATCTGTACATGACATCACACCGAACTAACCGGTGTTCCAGCGGCGAGTCAGAATACTAGTGGGACTTATCTTTTATCTTTCATTGGGAAAACAGTTCAAAAGGATATTTTTTTCTATCTTTTATCCAGTAAAAAATCTGATTCATCAAGATACAAACTTTCAGAAGTGCAAACAGTTTGTTGCTGATGGGTATTTTCTGAACCTACATGAAAAGAGAACCACAGACAACGTTTGAGTTTTTAAGCAAGTCTTTTGCAAAAGGAGAAGGCACAGCAGACCAGTTCCTCAAGGTGTCTGCCATGCGTTCTGACTTTCTGCATCAGAATTGGTCCTTTATTACAAAGCATAGCAGGAAAGGAAAGTGGAGGGAGGCAGTCTAAGGAGTATCCCAAAGATAAGAAATGGACTGGAGCTTCAAGGTCTATACGCAGCTGCAGCTACAAAGTCTAACAAGTTTCTTTTCTCAGGGATGTGAATACTAAATCTATTAAAACTACAAATGTAAGAATGATAACAAAACATAATTATTCTAACAGTTGCTATACCCAGCTCTCTCCTCTGCAGGGGCCATTTTTGATTTTTAAGTCTTCCATTTAGTGAAAAACGTCCAACTTTTCATTTCAGTTCAGTTCTCGCTCCAGTTCACGTCTCTTCCAGCTACCAATTTGGAAATTGGGACTTCAGAGTTCAGATATAAAATGCTTGAAAACTCCCAACATGTTGCCAGTTTTTATACAGAAAGACAGGATGTCGCATTAGTAGGGGTTCCCAGCAAAGTGACAGTCAGGCCGAAGCGCTCAGATTCAGACTCAGATAAAAACAGACAAAAGAAGGAACAGACTGTACAGTGAGAGCAAACCAGAGGAACACAATTTTAAGAAACATCACTGTGACCCTTCAAGGCCACTTCTTTGCACCAAGATAGCAAAGAGGTTGCAACTTTCCATGTAGCTTAAATGATCAGACTGCAGTACATCCACTACCTTCTTTTCAGCTGTTTAAAACCCACAGCCTCACACACGAGGGGAATACACAGGTGACCTGCTTCTCATCAACCATCCCCCCTCCTCGCCCCTTGGCAAGCTACCTTAACAACGCCTCTGTTTTGCTCTCTCTGACCTAAACAAAGGGCCCTGCCGCGTGAGCCCCACTCTCCTGACAGCAAGACTATCACTGGAGCATTTTCTGCAAATCCAGCTGTGAAAAAAAAAAAACGTGCAAAATTAGAACCTTATTATTATTAAATAAACATAATTATTACATAATAAACTCCTGAAACTTGGTGTTATTTAGAAATAGAAATTGTGACTTTAGGTTGTGCGTTATTCAGTGTCTTTTATTGTGTTCAATTACCGGACTTTATAATTAGCGCTAGGCTGCTGTTCCTCTTTCCGTGGAGCACCCCGGTTACGGAGCAACAGAAACACAGACGCATTTAATGATTTCTCTTGTGCCTTCGCAGTTTATCAGACTTTCATAGCTTGGAGCAAATAATGTTTAATGCATCTTTTCAGTTTGTGGTTTGTTTTTTGCAGTAATGGTCACCGCATCTCTGCTCTCAACTGATTTGATAAACAGGATATTGGTTCCCGACACCCCCCCCCTGTTCTCATTAGGCCTTCGGATTGAAACGCAGCTTTTATGATAATAGCCTTGTTGCCTCTCAGCGTTATTGGTTGAAAGGAACTTCCCGATAACTCAAATGGAAGTTTCACAGACGGTGGGTGACTCCGGTTGATTGTCCTCCGCTGCTTTGCTTCTTCTCTCCTCAGGCGAGGCCTCACACCTAGCCCTCAATAAGCTCAAGTGCCCCCACTGTAACTACATCGCCAAGCACCGCCGCACACTCAAGAGGCACCTCATCATCCACTCAGGTGTGCGCTCCTTCAGCTGCGACATCTGCGGCAAGCTGTTCACCCGCCGCGAGCACGTAAAGAGACATTCCCTGGTGAGCTAACACACGCACACGAAACTCCGCCCCCCCCACCCCTTCTCCTCCGTTTCGCCACCGGTCAGTGCGCATCCCCCGAACGCTGCCAAACCCCACAGATTTTTGGCCTCGCTCACTTCATTCCACACCACCTTGTGTTCTGCGTCTGGCAGCTTTCCTCCAGGGAGTGAGTGCACAAGCAGAGTCTTTTAGACTCTTTATCAGTTCCCGTTGAAGCAGGGAGTAAGGTAGGGTCACTCACAAAGTGGTACAAAAAAACCAATCGGTGCTCAAAAGCCAAAAAGAAAAAGGGCAAAGACGATCGTTTTCAGATATTAAACCTTGAGCCAACAAACAAAGCCTCATATGGATAATCCACAGAATTTAATAGAAAAAAAGACACTATTATCTAAGCATATGCTGGTATGAGATTTTCAAAATAAATCTTTGAATAAAAGGCCTTCCCTGCATGCTTTCAGCTTAGTTATTGGTCACACGACAACAAAGTAGCCAAACCAGGAAGTGACTATAAAATCAGTTGACTTAATTGGCTTCTACCAGCTTGAGAATTTTTTTAATGCAGCCCTATAAAAAATTAATCTTATCGCTCACTTCCCATTTATTGTAGACCAATCCGTTACCAGCAAAGCTTCTGTTGCTGGTCGAATCAAGACCAATTGAGCTGTATATTATAGGAAGAGTTGAAATGTTATGCATACAAACACAGTGACTTTTTCTGTTTTACAACTTAAAGTTTACAGGCTTTCCAAGCTCTGATTTTCATATGTGATCATCAACAGACCAATCAGAGTGTAACTGACTGTAAAACATGCAAAACAAGTAAAAGACGAAACCAGAACTATCATAAGAACGAGCAATTTTGCATTTTACTTGAAAATGATGTAAAATTTGCATCTATCTTTTCCTTGGAAGGGTAAATGTATAGAGACGATTTTATTCCCAGACTGAATGTAGATCTGCAGTGAACAGTGTGTCTTATTTTAGGTTTTATGGGTGAAAAAAAATCACTCAGCATTTTGGAAAAATTTTTGGGCAATTTGTTTAACTAAAGCTTTGTGCAACTGCCAATTTTCTGTTCGCATTTATGGAAAATTCCTATGTAGATACTTTAGTCTGCAATATAAATTAGGGAAAGATCCAAATCTTTTGCCCTTTAATTGGTTTTGCTGCTAATAAAAGCTACACATAACCAATAAGCATCGTTTTAAATCGGGTTAGCTTAAAAATGGTCAAAATGGGGAAAAAAAATAGATCTGAACTTCACTCCAATAGCCTTTCTTCTTCTTCTTTTTTTTTTTTTTTTTTAAATCGTTTCGTTTAATTTTTATCCTCAGGTGCACAAGAAAGACAAAAAATACAAATGCATGGTTTGCAAGAAGATCTTCATGCTCGCAGCCAGCGTTGGCATCCGTCACGGTTCGCGGCGCTACGGTGTGTGCGCCGACTGCGCCGACTCACACCAAGCCACTCAGGAGGGCCTGGAGGGCATGGAGTTTCCTCGCGACGACGACTTTGACGGCGAGGAAGCGGAGGACGGGGAGGGGGAGGAGCCCACCGACAACGACCAATCAAACTGGGGCGAGGGCAACGCCGCCGCCGCTCCAGACGAGGACTAAGAAATCGAAACAAGCTTGAGAAACAAATCTGAAAAAAAAAAAAAAAAAAAAGGTTGATGTTTAATATATATATATATGTACACGAAACCTAGCTGGTAAACAATCAACTCCAAAGTGCTATCAAACCTCGAGGTTACTTAATTGTGCAAGTACACAACAGAGATGATTTTTTTTTTTTAGATTTTATTATTATTATAATGTGTCCAACTCTGGGCCCAGCGCCTACAAGAGAATGATTCTAATGATGAATTATATGATGAATCAGGTTTTTGGTGATGTATTTTTATTTCCTGTTTGTTTTTTTCGGGGTGCAAGTCGGGTGGGGTGTTGTAATTTTCTTTTTTTATTTTTTCTGAGTTGAGGTAGGCCAATCATCTAAACAAAGAAATGTTAATTATTTAATTTATGAAAAAGAGCTTATTATGGTCTTATGAAATGCTATTTTATTTTATTTTTTTTTCCTGTCTTTCTTGTTTTTTCTGTGTGCGCGAGCAATCTGAAAGCGTGTCGCTCGAGGCACACAGACGAAGAGCATTACTGTCCACAGAAAGAGCGATACTTGCTCCGTAGAGCTCGTTTAGACGCGCTAAATATTGTATTCGTTTTGTTTTCGTCTTTCCTATTTTCTTTCCCTGCAAAAATCTTGGAACCAAAAAATCTGTTTTGTGACTCTAGAGAATGAGCCAAACATTCCGCACACCAAGATTTAGCAGGAAACAAAAACTACTGAATATACTTAAAAAAAAAAAAAGAAAAACAGACAACATTGGGTTTGTTGTTTTAAATGGGGTGGGAAATATAAAAAAAAAAGTAGAAAAAGAGGGGGAAATGTTATTGCTAGCTTTATACAAATCACAGCGTCACAGTAACACTTTATTATTATTATTGTTATTAAACAAAAGCATTTGACTTTCACTTAAAGCTTGAATTTTTGCCAAATGATGAAACGTTTGGTGCTGTAATGCTTGTCGCAGAATACTGGACCTACAGGCTATATATGATGTTTATAATCATAAAAGCTTAAACTGACTCAGTTATGCATATATAATCAGCTTAATCTATAGAACACTGTTTTGCTACGGCGACTATCAGGTATGCTTTTGCCATCGTTTTGAAGCTTTTTATTTTTAATTTAACGCTCGCACACACATACCATTTATTTTATTTTATTTTTTTTTGCAAAACTACCAACTGTACTTGTGATCGCCATCTTGAGGACCTAAATGGACATCAATTACCTGTTTGTTTATGTTTGGTACTGAGGTTGAAAGCTAAATGAGCATATATATATATCTATATTTTCTAATCACTTGAACGTTGGTTTTGTGATGGGGCGGGGCTCGAAATGTGCAGAAATTTATGACGCGTGATGTTTTTTTAAGTCTAAAACAACTCCATTTTGCATTTGTTAAAGTCAGCAGTTTAATTTGTCTTTTTGAGTGTGTGTGTGGTTTTTTTTTCTTGTTTTCTTTCTTTCTTTTTTTTTTTTTTTTTTAGGTCTGCCAGGTAGAAAACACTTTGTTCCACATAAAGTGAAGCTCTATGGCGCCTCATAGACATGCACTTACTTTTCATGAAAAGAGTTTTTCTTTTTATGTTCGTCTCTCCCCCAAAAGCGGGTCTGAATGGAACTATATAAAAACTGTTGTCTTTCTTCCAGTTGCATCGTTTTTTTTTTTTAAAGTAGGTGTCCTGTTTTTGTTATTTAATATTTTATATATATATATATGTATATATACATATATATATATATATATATATATATATATAGACTCCGAAATGCAATCAAGACTGTTAATTTCTATTTGTCCAACCAAAATTGTTTTTATTATTAATTATTGTTGGAATATAATGTATGCGGAAAAGCCAGGTGAATACTTGCTTAGTGTAGAAATAAAAAATCCTTGCTCGTGTCTGTAACTGTTGAGATTTTTAAATGTTTTTGCTCTTCAAAATCATTCACTTTACCTTTGTTTAAATTTTTTTTAATTTGTTTGTTTTGTTTTTTTTGTCTTTTCCACTTAACGTTTCCTCCTTTGTTTCACCAAGCACATGTTTTTTGTAAAGAAACACTGATTGTTTGCAGGTTTAAAGCTTGGAACAGCAGTATCTGTTCGTATGCAGTGGAATTATACAGTATGTACTGAAGTGCTAATGATACCGAAGATGTGTAACTTCCTTTATACGCTCAGTGGAAGAAGATATATTTTAAGTCGTAGAGATATTCATCCTCTTTGTGTCACTTTTTACCTTCAAGTCGCAGTGGGAGGGGTTATGTTGCGGATATATATATATATATATGTATGAGTACATGTTGAGAATATATGAGATAAAAATATATATATATGTATGAAGAATATATGGAATCAATTGAACATGGTCAGCCACAAACCTCCTGCTGTGGTGAACTTTTTTTTAACCTGTTGCTTTCTCCGTTTTCACGCCGCGTGCTCGTTCATCTCACCACCTCTTGTCATGTTTGTTCTTTTGATACTATTTACCATCCTACTGATTTTACTGTAATGAATGAAACGCAAAAGCTACGATGTATCACCATAGATTTTATGCTGTATTTGTTATACGGACAACGAAATCGAGACGAAAAAAAAAACAAAAAAACAAAACACAGAAAAAAAAGCAAACAAAGCAAAAACACTACAGATGTAAAGCAGAGGTTTTTTTTCCCCAGCTGTATTTTTTTACGCTGTTGCCGACAAAGAGAAAAAAAAAGAAGAAAAAAAAAAAAAAAGGTATTTTTCAACTCTTTTCTCTTATCTCTCGAACTTTTAACAGTGATGCAAAACCCGGGGCCGCGCCTCAGTGCCCTTTTTTTCCGAACACGAAGCAAATTCAGGTTACTCTTTTTACGTTTTTATCAACAAAAAAAAAAAAAAAAGGTTTTCAAAGATGGAACTACATTTTCCTTTTTTTTTTTTTTTCTGTCTGAATTGTACTACTGTTCCTCTCTATACTACATTTTACGAATAAAACTTTGATATTGCTTTAACCTTCTCGTGCGCCTTTTTTTTTTTTTTTTTCTTTCAGCCTCTCTCTTGAAAACGACCGTCATTTGTTACCGGCTTTTGAGAAAAACGAAGCGCCTCAGCAGGTCACGCAAAGTCCACCGTCTGAGGCGCAAATAACAGCTTTAACCGTGACACACCTGAGGTTGATACTTAGTAAAACAGCTGACTGGCAGAATAAATGACACCGCCTCCCACACCGAGTGGAAATGTAGCCGTTTTTTTTGTTTTTTTTTTTCAGATCTGGATGGATGCAGAAGGAAGTGCAAATATTTCTTCCAGAGATCCATCCCTCTACCTCACCTTTGCTTTCTTAACTTTGTTTTTTCTTGTCCATCCGTCCTTCTACCCTACCTTACTGCTTTTCCTTACATCCCCTCCCTGATCCATGTAGGAATACTTGTTGAGATTCACTGGAGCGTTCATGGCTTCAGGTCACCTGGGGTCAGTCACTCAGAGCTTTATATTCAGTCAGAGTTACTGCAGAAAGCCTAATAAAATACCTCCGCAGAGATAGAAATAGGCGTTTACACCGTAGATTAGTGTCTGTGCTCGGTTTTACGAGGTAATCCTGCGTTGACAGGTTTTTATCAGCAAATATCTCACACTGAGGTGGGGCAAAAATTTAAATCAGCTCACTAGATTTCAAAGTGCTGCCATCTGCTGGCGGGATCTTGCTTTTAGAGCAATAGCAGGTGTTTGACACCAGGTGGCAGCACGTGTCTTTAAAGAAGTCTGGCCTGGACATAGGAAAATGCAGTTTCCATTGATGGGGGGGGGGCTTGTGCAGTGATGTTGTCCAGTGATGCTCTGTTCAGTGCTTGAGAAGGTCAAAGCAGATTTGAATTCATCTTTGTTCAATCTGAAAAGCAAACTTGTGAGCATTTGAGAGGAGTTTCAGTTTCTGTGTCACATTGAAAGAGTTTCATTCCATAAAATCTCAGTTGGCAGATAAAGATCACCGCGTCTCCGGAGCGATGCGCATGATCAGCACATTTTGAAGCCGGACACACTCAGAGATCTTGTCTGTGACGATTTACTCCGGTCGCTTCCACCCGTTGGTGACTGAAACCAATTTCTCAAAAAACGCATGACGCCGCCTGCTGATTCGCGTTCGCCGTGCTTTCTGGTGTTGCTCAGAGGGGACGTTTCTCTCTCGTGGACGCGGTTTGCGTTTCGTGAGCGAAACAACCCATCAAACGCTGGCACTGCAGCCAACCACACACTGCCCCATTCTTTTTCCTGCCTCCTTCCCATTCACGGGCCCTTTTGTGTGGGTATCTGTCAGCGGTGTTGTCTGCAGGCAGGCCTCCATTGTGTCGAACCATTGCTCCTTATTGACACAGGGCCCCCGGTGCTCCATGTTCCCATGGCCCCCCGGCCCACGGCGGACGGAAGGCTGAAACCGGAGCCCCGGACCTGGGGAGAGTTTGTTTGCACTCCCCTTTCTCTCTCTCTCTCTCTCCCCTGGTGCTCCTGTAGTTTGTGTCCACAGGGCTGGGTGGCAGCGTGGAGCAAGTGTGTGTTTTGCCGTGAGGGGATGTTTAGATTTGTGTGTGTGTGTGTGTAGTTTGTTTGACACTTAAATAAAGAGAGAAGACGGCTAGTCATATGGTCACAGCTGCAGGGAAGCCCAGCTGCCACCCACTGTGCTGGTATGTAATATGAATGCGTGTCTGACGTCCGCCGTTCTCAGCAACCCCACATGTGACAGTATGCAGGTCAAGAGGTCAGCAAACATTAACGCAGGTCATTATTCCCCGATCACTGCTTTCTCCTCTGTGACCCGCCGTGACCTTTTACATGGTGGTGAAGGCAAATTTGGTTCTTTCCTCGTAGCCGACGTTCAGGTGACGCACCTGAACTCGAGCTTTGTCGAGGGTCAGCGTCCGTCGCCTGTGCAACGCCCTGAGTCTCAGGGTCAGTCTGAAAAGGTCAGACAAGATAGTTCGTGCAAAAGTTGCTTAAGTCGAAGGAGCAAATTTATCAGTTACAGGGAGAAACACGGTTCAAAATATGTAAATACTGAGTATTAAGTGGAGCGAAACTGTGGAATAATTTGAATATTGAACTTAGACAATGTGCAAACATAAAACTGTCCAGATAATCGTGAACTGATCAATATTACCGGACATATATAGAGTGTGAATTTTCAATTCTTGCTGTTTTTTTGTTTTTGTTATTGACGTGTGTTAAAGAAATCCACCGTAGTTAAAAGTAAATACATATTATATTGACGGCTTAACTATTAAATATGAGTATAGATGTTATATTTATGGATTGTTGATGTAATAAACGTATGGTAGTGCAGTTGGAGAAGAAGAGGCGATATTAGCTTAGAATGTAAGTTTTGACATTGCGCTTCATGCATCTTCAAAAAATAAAGACAAACAAGCAAACATGGCCGCTTCGCCTCGTCTGCGGGAAGCGGCCATGTTGGATTTGGGGCTTTTTGTCAGGAACCTCTCGGCTTTGGTTCCTGTTGTTGTTTCTTACATGGGATTCAAATATCCACACTTCTGATTACAAAAAGGCCCCTGACCGAGCAGCATTCATTCATCCATCTATCCAGCCCGCGTGTAAACAACCAGGTTACACACTCTGTGTTGGTTTTGCTTTTCTGGCGTACTCGGCTGTGCAATCTTGGCAGGAGGATAGAAAATAAACACACACATGTTCACACAGACAGAAAGACATTAGCGTGTGAAAACGAAAGGGCAATTATGATGTGGAGAGTTTACTTGTGTGCGGTGTTGTGGCCTCTCCTCTGTTCTTTGTTCTCTCTCGTTTTTAGCCGGCCTGCACACACACTCGCGCGCACACACACCCACGCACACGCACACGCATGCATGCGCAGCTCCACACTGGCTGTGTGCGTTAAATTGTTTGTTCCAGATATAAACCTGCCGCTGCTGGCTTCTGTCAGTCTTCCGTTTATGGGAGACAGAAATTTCTCGTTTGCGTCTTTTTATAGTCACACTTATCTTTATACCGTTGAGTCTGGTGATACGACTGCACACAGAGAGACACACAACGTCGTGTCTCTGCGTTCAGACTTTATTTCCAGGATGACACAGCTCCTCTTTCATGTCATGTTTTTCTGCATGTGTTCCTCAGGGTCGGCCTGCATCTGTTCGGAGCCGTGTGTTTGTTTATGAGCATCTGTTGGCTCACGTGTGTGTGTGTGTGTGTGTGTGTGTGGGTGTGTGGGAGAGCACGTTCATGTGAGAACGGGTACACACACCGTGCCATCTCAGCGTGTGTCCCCGCTCGTCTGTTGTGTTAAGGACAGCCACGTGTGTGTGTGCGTGTGAGTGTGTGTGTCTAGGCGAAGGTGCTGGTTCCCACAGCTCAGATCTAATTCGGCTGTAACTCAATCTCCGTGTGAGTGCCGCTCCTCCAGTGCTCTCCTCTCCCTCTGGAGTGTGTGTGTGTGTGTCTGTGCGCACGCGCGCGTGTGTGTGTGTGTGTGTTTGGGAGATGTTTCCCCTCTCAGGATCAGTTTACTGTGTCAACGCCAGGAGCTTGACGGCAGCAGAGTAAAGTCACATTCACACACTCAGACATATATTGGCGGCCATAAAGGCGGCTCAGACTCCCAGTGGCAAGCTTTCAGCCATCTGCAGGATGATCCCGTTTCAACAGTGAGATTGTGTTCGGACCGTTTCTTGCAGAAGTACTCGGCCCCCTCGCACTTTGTCATGTTTTATGACGCCACACTACAATCGCTGACTAAAATTGAATCGTTCTCCATCTCTCTCTCTCTCCAGCTCGACTCTAAACCGTTTCCTTATCCCACGTGATAAAAACATGACGCTGCCACCACCGTGCTTCACCGTTTTCCTCAACACACGGCACTTTGCACAGGTCCTTAAACTTTGCATTTTAAGTTTCATCTCACAAAGCTCCTTTCTTCCACGTTTTCCTGACGCAACTTGTGACAAACTGCAAATTGTTCAGGTCTGCAGGCTCGCAATTTATGCCACACACTTCCTTCTCCTTTTCACGTGGCAGATTGAAGAGCAGACTGCAACTGACTAAATCGCTCGTTCATTGATCCATTAAATACACCTCTGGATATCCAATTGATGAAGTAACTCATGAAAGAATTTGATTGCTTTGGATTTTATTCCATTTTCTTAGTAAAGGTGACTGAAAACAGATTACTGCTCTTTTTTTGTGTTGGCCAGTCACAAAAACTGCCTGGCAAAATATGAACATTTTAGGGTGCAATCTGGCAAGATGCGTTGAGATTCAAAGATATCAGTTCTGTGTAAGGAAGTGACAAATCACCTCAGCTCGTAAAATTAAATATGTTTAAAATAAAACAGTGACACAAGGGCGGAGGGGAAAAACCCACATAAACTGCAATTTAGAGATTATTTTTAGGGGCGAATTTATTGTGACTAATTTGTGCTTCAGAATCCACGTCTTCTCCATCACCGTTTGAGTCTAATTAATTCTGATTCATCTGTTGAATCAGTTTTAACGTCATGAAGGTGCAGATGCTGGAGAGACGAGAGCGAAGTTCTCGAGTGCAGAAAAACACAACAAACTGTTGCCACGCAACAAAGGTTAGGGTAAGTTTTGAGTAATTCCATCCATTGCTGGAAACAGACGAATCTGCAGACGCTTCTTCCGTCTGAAACGCCTCCTCTTCCCCGTCGCATGATTAAAAATGCTCCTCGTTTACTTCATTCACAGGACAAAGAGGAAAACACCTTAAACATAGTGACGCCTTTTTAACAATCAGGTTTTTTTGGGTTTTTTTTTTTTTTTTTACAAATCTCTCCCTTCGAGACGATTCCAGGTGTTTGGGCAACATTTCCTCAGCTGACGCAGACACGCAATTGGACTTTTTTTTTTTACAGCTGCTCCATGACAGATGTCTCCTCCGATGTGGTTGTTGACGTTACGCGCAGCTATTTCCAGCATTCATCAGAGAAAATGACGTGAGGCCGGATGAAAACATCTCTTCCAGTCCTCGGGGTTTACCTCGAGCAATCAGGCTCACTTCCTTAAAAAATAAAAACAGTGTTAAGACTTGATTCCAAGCCGCTTTAAAAGGGTCGACACGTTGCCGTGTTATTTCTAATTAATTACGTTATTTGTTTGAGACATAAAACATTTAAAAAAAACCCTGCAGGTTTGTTGTAAACGTGGCTTCTCTTTCCACCTACGAATCGGTTAAATAATCAGATGTTGGCTACTTTTGTGTAATAGTAATAATAATTCTGATTAAAAACAAAAAACAACATAGATAATATTAAATGGCCGGACTGGGCAGTGTTTTGGCAGAAAGCAGGTCTGAGACACTCACACATTTACACTCATCATGTCACATTACGGAGGCTTGCAATAATATATCTATCATATTCATAACTCTGCTGCAGGACATGTAAAATCCTTTTTTTCCTGCACTTTATTTAATCGATTTGTTCATTTTGGTTTGTTGTTATTATGAAAAGTTGATCATTCTATTCAACAACGAGAAGTACGCTTGAAAACCTTCTGTGCAGCCAGCGAGACGAAAACAAGCTCCTCAGTTTGCGTTTCTCAGTAGGTGTTTTTAAGAAATGTCGATGCTCCAGAGGTGAGCATTTGCATGTCGTCTTCAATGGTTGGAAAACCTGGAGGCACGTCGGCAACGTGAGCCGGACGGCGAGCAGCAGCCGAGAGGAGGCGAGCGTTTCATTCGGCCTGCTGAGGAAACGAGGCGAGGAGGCGAGGGGAGGGAAGGCAGCGAGGGAGCGGAGGAGACGGCTTCAGACAGAAAACAAACTCAAACAGATGTGAGCGAGTGTGGGAGCGCCGTGTGTGTGTGTGTGTGTGTGTGCGCGTGTGCGTGTGTGTGTGTGTGTGTGTGTGCACTGGGGGGAAAACACCATCACGAGGGACTGGGCAGGCTGGTTGGGAGTGAAAATCTGTGTGAACAGTGAGAACATGTTTGAGTGAAAACAAGTGTGCGCGTTTGTTTACGTGTGTGTGTGTGTGCGTGTGTGTGTGTGTATGCACCGTTATTCATGCAAATGCCAGTGCCTCGAGAGTTTCAGGGTTTAAGTGTTTATGCGGCGGTCAGTGAGGTGAACGCAGAGCTTTTTTATCGCTGCGTTCATGAAGGCTTGTTTGCATATTGGTCTCTAAGTGGACGGTTCTCAGAGCAAAGGAATTGGTTGCCGACTGTGGACCTTCCAGCCGTGGAGGGACTCATCCATTCCTAATGACACAATAATAATACCAGCAGTTTGTCATAGTCACAATCAATACTAATATTAATAATAACTCATGTCACAAATAAGATATGATGCAAAAATATGGTTAGAATGTAAGAAAACATCTTAGAAAATTTTTTTTTTTATTTAGCTTTGTCCTTATTTCCATTATATATTTCAGACCTTTAGGACAATTCCTACAATTCCTAACATCTTAATGTGTTACTTGTTGCTTTCTGGACAGACGAGAGCAATTCAAGGTTTGGCTGCTTCCAGGCGCACATGTTCAGGTCGGCACACATTTGGAGCTTGTAGCAGATTTTTGAATTTGCCCACCAGCACTTCCTCATTTTAAAAGAGCACAGAAATGATCCTATAACAGCAACTAGTGACATCTGTACAGAATGTTCATCCAAACTTTAGAAACCTTCAGTTTCTTGCCAAAAAAACAAACTGAACTTTGAGGGGTTTTTTTTTTTAAACTAAGCATCGCTGCAACAAGACCAGAGACGTGCCCGACAAAAGCTGCTCTGATCATTTGAGTTTTTAATCCTATAAATCTTTTGTCAGCTTAGCGACTAATTATTGTTCAGCGACATCTCTTGACGCTGCATCTCCGTTCTTCTGCGTTTTTTTGTTTTTTTTCTTAACACACCATCTGTAGAGTTAACCGTCAATCAAGTCGATATTTTTGTTTCTGAAGCCTGTTAAGGATCGATAGACAAGACGTCTCCCTGCTCTCTGCGTTCAGATATGACACGAACCCGACATCCTGCTGCGATATTCCCGGCCTGTTTGTGGGGCAGCGCTGCGGCAGCTAACAATGACGAGAGCCAAGATGTCTGCTCGATTGGTTTTTCAAAGACCTACTAAAGAGATCCTTGTCCAGCCTCGCCGGCTCCCAATTGTGTGTTTTTTTTTTTGTTTTTTTTTTGTGTGTGTGTGTGAGAGAGAGCGAGCTCGAATCCCCAGGCCTGGTTTCCCCCGGGTCACCAAGCCCTACATTCAGACCAGTGTTATCTGCATGCCACTGCTTCCTGCTGCTGCTGCTGCTGCAGCTGCTGCTGCTGTTCACAGCAGAACCTTTCAAACGACCCAACAGAACAATTAAAGAAATGAAAGGTGAAGAACATTCATCCCACTAGAATGATTTGACAATGATTCGAATCGGTGTTCATGTCTACATTTAAGCATTAACGCTGATTTCCTCTCATGCACCGGCTTGAGAAATCCTACAAAATGTACGACGAGTTCATTCCTACCTGTTAAAAATGTATTTTTTTTATTTATTTTTAGGCACTATAAAAAGCTAAAACAATGCATTTTAACAAAGTTTATTAAACACTAAAAAGTGTTGTCTACCAGCTGAATATTTTTGAACACTCTTAGGTTAATGTGTTTCAAATCAAACCGAGTGAATGTTTCTTATTTACCTGCAGACGAAAGTGAGACAGAAACAGGAAAAAAAAAAAAAATAATCTATTTTGACTGACTTTCGTCGAAACCATAGAGGTGAACCAGATATGCCCGTAATCTAATTTTCCCCGTCGTATTTACCATGCCGGTTTTTGTTTGAGCGTGCGGCTTTGAAATTCGCTCCCAGTGTCTCCAAACACGCGACGTCACAAGGTGTGCTCACGTGTCGGAGACATTCGGGAGGATTTACATTGGAAACCGTCGGCTGAAGTCAGAAAGCCGCTTGAAACAAAGTTTGCTTATCTTTTTTTTTTTTTTTGTCTTTTTTCGACCGAGAGACATAGCAAGGAGAAAAGATAACAAACTTTCGACTAAACATTGAGTCACTCGTTTACGGGTCAGAAGCTTGTTGCTCCTCTGAAGTGTCTAATCCAAGCCAGCTGTTGTCATCTCAACTCCTTATTTACATTTCTGCTGTCGTTCTCCGCACAAATCTCAATGTTCTTGTAAGCTCCCAATTTCATTTATTTATTTGTTTTTTTTTAATCCAAGCTTCATTTCACGAAAAGTCCCTTCGGATGAGATCTCTTTTTGACAAGTTGCGTACAATTAAAATGCTGCATTGAGCTACAAATCCAGATAATAACGTTTTTAAAGAAATTTACTCGTTTACTCGCACACTTACCCAACTCGACCTCTCCCTACCAATTAATATCAAAAGAAGGAACAATCAGGGACTATATGTCTTGATGCACGGAGGTGGAGTAGTGGTGACCCGGGATTGTCGGTGAGCTGAGGGACAGCGTGCGGACACTCGGCCCTCTGTTTGTCCAACGTATTCTTGATCCAATGTGATGAAATCAATGGCTGGAACGAATCCCAACTGCAGCAACGAATCAGAATGATAATTGAAAAACTGGCAGAAAAAGAAGGTAATGAAGATGTTGCATGGAAAAGTCGAACCATAGAGCACTGCTTGATTTAAAGGCTCAGGCAGAATGAATGAACCGAATTGTCATGAAAAAAGATCTAAAACATAAAACTTCATTTTACAATTATATGGAAAATATTCACTTTGGCTTCGTCTTTGCTCAGTAAATAGCAACAGTTTTGTTGTGTTTTCTTAACTTGAGGTCACAATCATCAAAATCTGTTTTTTTTTTTATTTTTTATGCATAAACACAGCATGTTTTTTTCCTAAAAAAAAACAAAAAAAAAAACAACAAAAAAAAAACAAAGAAAAACATTGTGGGAAACAGCATCAAGCTTTTTTCCCTCTTTCTCTTTTTTCTTGAGCATACAGTCTCTGAAATGGACTCGAGACAAATCTGGAAACAAGAACACACCAATCGTCACGACTACCATTTCCCCTTATCGTTGCCGTCCCAACCCTTCCCCTTACATTATCACACAGCCCGAGGCCGACTCACATTCAGCACTTCCTATCACCCATGATCGTCCATTTACCGTTCAGCTCCCCGCTATCAATTACCACCATCACCATCGTTATTACCCCCGACGCCCTCACTTCAAAGGCCGCATCAAAGCCGGGTCATCAGGGAGAACTTTCACTTGGGATTGGGCTTTTATTTTCAACTTTTCATGTACAAAAAAAAAAAAAGCAACAACATCAACAAAAAAAAACAAAAAAAAAAAAACAGCAAACAGTAGATAGCTGTTTTAACGTTGGCGTTCATTTTCATTCCAAAATCAGTTATCCGCTGGTGGAAGTGTGAGCCATTTCTTATCTAGAGATGAGGGTTTTGATTTACAAAACCAGGACTCTTTTGTTCTATTTTTGCCTTTTTTTTTTTTTTTTTTTGCTTTTTTGGGCAAATTTCTGTTTTTTTTAATCATCAAAAGAAAAACGAAAAAGGTAAAACTGAAAGAATCTGAAATAGATTTTCACGTCCCTGGAAAGTGTTTGTGTTTAATTTTCATATATGCTCACATTTAAGCTTCCTTTAATAATCAAATATTCATTTCTAAATGTTTTCTGAATCTCTCTTGATGTGTTTGCTGCTCTCTGACCTTTTGGTCTCATCTGAACATGTGAGATTTTACTCTCATCACAGAAAATATCAGAGCCGTCACCCGGTCCTATGAAATGTTGCAGTTTTTTTTTTTTTTTTTTTTAGGACTTCCAAATGTTTGTGTAACAATTTTGTTCTTTTTAGTCTTCACACTCCTCCCAGATGGTGCAAACGTCCCACCAAACATTGCAGATGTCATTTCAGATTAATCGTCTTAAGCCGAAGAATAAGATAAATTATTAAACACGCTGTTTAAATTTTTCCCAACACATGAGGAGTTCAGTTTAGTCAGACTGGACTCCTCTTGTTTTAGGTGTCACTGGGTTTAATGCAAGTTTAATGCAATTCTGCTTTGCAGCTAAAGTCTAAATATTGCTCCGATTATATTTTAAGACAGATTTTACATCTTTTGATCTCCAAAAGCGTCATCTTTTCGAGATCAAAAGATGACGCGTCTAATAATTAATTGCGTCTATTTTTATTTGTTTTTTTTAAATCATGCAAAAGAAAAGAAAGAAAAAAAAATAACGCACCGTTTGAGTCTGGGGGCTGGTGGCTTCATGTGTGGTGATTTAAATTGGGCTCCCACTTAAAACCACATTTAAGCATCATCTGGGTGGACACAGACAAGAGAGAAGCGCTGTCCTTGTGTGTCTCCGGCTGTGTCTGTCAGGATGTGTGTGATGTTTAAGCAGGGGGGGGGGGGGTAATTATGTCAATTATATCATCGACACACACACACACGTATGCGCGCATACGCACACACAACCGCACACCCGCACGCATTCACGCCAGCCTGCCTGTGCTCTCCATTTGTTCCCTTTTGAAATATTAATCACAGTCAGCTGCCGATTTGACAGGGAAAGGATGCCAAACATGAGGCTCTCCACGCCACACGCAGTCACTCTCGGATGTAAACTTGCGCCTCAGACACATGTGTATGCACACGCACACACACGCACACACACATGCACAAGCGAATGGCTGCCTCTGTGAAAGTCTCAAAGCTGTCCTCAGCCTCTCTCGCCTGTGCATCTGCGGCTCCGAGGCTCCCAGCTGTCAGAAGGATTAGAAACTATCGAAGGACGGCTCTGGAGGTCGGCGCGTCCTTTGACCCGAACCTGATGGGAGTACAGATGCATTTGTTTCTCTTCTGTAAGCACACAGCAAGTTTTCCTCTGTCTGTGGTGAACCACTAAACACATCACTGGGAACTGTGAAACCGTATCGCTCTGGCGCGGGACGCTTTTCTCTACCTGACTCAAGCGAAGCGTCCTCTTCAATGTACAAGCTCTCACTTTGGTGCTTTGACTACATATAGGATTTTAATATTCATATTTTTATGGAGGCATTTCTAAGTTTATAGAAGTTAATAAACATAAGGAGGGCTTGAAAAGCTCTTTTATTTTTTTACATTTTTAAACAAATGCTGAAAAGGACTAATTTCTGCCAGAGGGACACAAAGTCAAAGACTGGCAATACGGGTTAATGATGATTTTAAAAGGAATCCACCATAGCAAACATCGGATCTTATTATAATTTCTGTTTTTTTTTTAAAATTAAATTCAAACATTTTGAAAAGCTTTTTGTACACATCTACCTGGAGTAGCACCGTATATCCTGCAATTTTGGAAAAAAAAAAACCTGATGTTGCAACACGCGACAAAAAACCGAAGCAATGAAAGAGAGAAAGAAGGAAAGAAAGAGCAAAATACTTTTTTTTCTCCCTACCTCCGAATACAAAATATTTTCATCCAGATGTTTAAAGAACTAATAAAGACGTCTTCACGTGAGGCGGGTTGGCGGTGACGCCACGAAGGACGAGTTTGATCCCACGACAGGTGACTCTTTTGGACGTTGTTTGCAGTTTCGCCTTACCAAACCTTTCAACGTACGACTGAAGTACAAAGCCATCATGTTTGGGGCAAATCTTGTGAGTTGCAGAAAGATGAACACTGTTGTGGCTTTATAGTGCACGTTAAAGACACAAAGTCGCAGTGGACATGAGTGAAGTGGTTTTTGACATCATTGGGTTTTTGTCAGGTACGCATGTTTTCACTTACTCTAAAGTCAAACTGTCCTTGAAGTCGAAGCTTAGATCTGGGAATGACATGGCTCCCAACTTGAATGTGTTCTGGTTGCAGGCTGAGGAAACACAGCAGGGTTGCTCTCTGTCGTGCTCAGTGGTCAGGCTACAACATATAAACAATAAATAAGCAGCAAATAGACAAAATAGGCAAATTAAAATGGACTTACCTCCACTCTGTCAATCGAAGCAGTAGAGGAACACAAAAAAATGAAATAACATCGTACAATGCTAAATTAAGAGAAGTTGCACCAGACTTGTATGATTGTCAGGTCATCCTTGATATTTTTGATCTCAAGGAGTTTTATCCTTTTTAAATAAAGATTGAAAAAGAAGATTCTCAAAGATGATCCACAATGAAAGCTACTATTTTGTGCTGCATTTTTATATATTATTATGTTTTTATAAGTACTACTTTAGGAAAATACAAGCCATTTATATCTGCAACTTCAGAAATAAACTTAGAATCTTTTTCTGGATTCTAAGTTTATTCTAATTCCTCTTCTGGGTTGCAAGGTAATTGTAAGTGCTCCATAATTGATCATTTATAAGCTGGAAGAAATAAACTCACAAGCATTTGGATCCACAGCGACTAGAAATCAATTTTGCTGCGTTCCTCTCATCAGACATATTTAGTCTGGATTCAGGATTAGAAAACGGGCAGAACGGCGCGTCCAAATCCAAATCTCTGATTTTTCAGAGTCGAAAAAAAAAAAAAAAAAAAAACTCCATAAAAATGCGTCTTTTAATCTCGGCTTTGAAAGGTGATATTCAGCTCTTCTGTTTTCCTGGCGCAAAAGGAAGCAAAATGTTTTATTTTAACAAAACAATTTCATACATGCACAGCCGGAATCATATAAGCCGACCATAAAGTCGTTTCAAAATGTAAAATCTTAGAAAATCACAAGACTTTCTCCAACCCAGCATGACCTTTTTTTTTAAAAAAAAACAAAAAAAAAACAGCCCTGTCGTTCATGAAGTGCACAGCAGCTTGAATCGAGCTGCTGTAGGAGGATGTATCTCTTCCTGGAAAAAAAAACTTTAAGGTGGAGCAGCTGACAGAGGACTCTGGTGCAGATTGTTGCAGGAAGTGACATGGGAACAATCAGAGTTGTTTAAATCAAGGGTCTCACCACCAGGCTGCTCAACCAGGGCCTGGGGGCAACGGGGATCTGGATACTTTACATTCCTACGGCGACTGAGGACTGTGAGAACATAAAGAGAGAGGCAGAAATATTTCCAGGTCTTAAATAGCTTTGTGTGGGTGCGAGCGAGGCGCACACACAAAATGTGTGTGTGTCTAGCTCTGATATACTGTAGGCTTTCTTTTGGGTGTTTTTTTTTTTTTCTTTTTTTTTGTGCACTTTGTCAATCCACTGTGTTTTTTAGTGCATCTTCCCATCAATGTGTAATCATAAACTATTGCTCAGGAGGACCTGCTGGAGTCCTAGCAGCTGAAAGTGCCCACTTTCCCATGCTGTCAGGGATTAAAGGTCACCTTGCAGCCACCGCCGCAGTTGTCACGGCCCCTCGCACACAAGGCCTCTCCTGTGTGGCTATGTGCGTAGCTGGGGGAAAAAAAATAAATAAATGAGAGGACGAGAAAACAAGTGGGCAAAGGACGCACTTGCAAATGCCTTTGTACCTCGTGGACTTTTTCACATCATAAGAAATTCAGTCGAAGGGTTTCGACAAGGGACAGCAAACGTATGAAAGGTCAGACAAGACCAAACCGAGCAACGTTCAAACCGCTTCGTGCGGTGAAACTCCGTCACCGCGAATCGCCTTGAAAACACCGTGATGGGGGGGACGACATGGCGGTGGAGGCAGCTTCATGTTGTGGGACGCTTTTGGTTTGATTTGATGGCCAACCATGAAGAATCTGTCAGAGGGGTCAGATTCTAACACCCTAACCCTAGCCCTACCCTAACCCTAACCCTACCCTAACCCTACCCTAACCCCAACCCCAACTCCACTGAAGTGCCACTGACCCCAAACATTCAGTCACAGAAACAATGAAACGGTTCAGATTAAAGTGCACTCGTGTGTCAGAACGGCTCAATCAAAGTCCAGACATAAAGTTTAGTTGAAAATCGGCGCGAAGCAATTGCAGATTGATGCTCAGTCTGACGGAGCTTCTGTTATTTCGCTGAGGAAGACTTCTTAGTGGTGGTTTATCAGTGAAACGAGCTGAGCAGATGGAGCTAGCAGGTACTGCTAACACATAGAGCTTATGGGTATCTGCTGGCATTCCTTGTGTTATTACAATGAATAGCTGTGTGTGTTGGTGTGTGTGTGTGTGTGTGTGTTGATATATGACCCTGTACATGCACCCCACCACCTTCCTTGCACTTTTTTGAACTGCTCGCATTCGGATTTCGAAGCTTCCTGCTTTTCTTCCACACAAAAATACGCCCAGCCTTCATTTGTTTTCCTTGCTAGTTTTGTTTTATGATCACATCTCCACTCTAGGGGTAAACAAAAAAAAAATCCAACCCTTGAGAGGCCTAAAGCACACATCAGAATCGTTCTTGACATTGAGCACTTGAACTCTTTGTCGTTCCTCTTTCCGTTCTGTTTGGGAACAACTTGAGGGGGCTAAACCCTGTGCAGGTGCAGCTGAGGTTTCGTTGGCGGCTCTGTTTTCCCAACCCGGTGGATCCAGCTGCGTGTGGATGATGCATAGGATGAGGTTCACGCCTCCCTTTATCCTCCGTTAAGCTCCTCTAGGAGTCAGGAGCAACGTGCTGCAGCTTTTGATGTCACTTTTCCACCCAAAGGGTAAAACGTTCAAGCTTTGGCAGCCGTCGCCTCGACTCCTTTTGTTGCTACAAACGAGCTCTTGAAACAGGCAGAAACTGTTTTCTTTGGAACGGAGTTCAGATGAAAACGTACATCGCTGCAGGCTGCGTTCAACCCATCAAAATAATTGCTCGAGCATAATACGGCCTTTGATAATTTGTTGCACAAAAAAAGAAAAAAAAAATGTGTGGCAGCCTCAAGGCGTGATTTATCTCTTTATCAAAGCCGGGCGCTGATGGACAGCTGTCTTTTGGCAGCTAAGCTCCACCGCATGTCAAAGCGAACAGAGGATTGTTACATGGCAGGAAGGCAGCTTCTGCGTCTAAATGCTTTGGTGTTAAGCTGTGTTGTAATCCCAGGGCATTTAACCGTGATCCGGCTGGATTTGGGCTGTTAAAGTTGAGCGGCGGCGCAGGTGTCGCCTGATAAGACCTGGGATACACACATTATTATTATTATGAAAGAAGACGGGACGGGGCCCGAGTGCAAAGGAGAAGCGGCTTAATGAAAGTTGACTTTTCTTCTTCTATTCTCTTTTTTTTTTTTCATACGAAAAACAATGCAGAAGACTTTGTAGTTGATTGTAGCCTGTTTTAGATTTGCTGAATTCAGTGATTTGTTTCAAGCGTTACAAACTTCACCATGTGTTTTCTTGTAATTCTTCGTGATGGACCAGCACAATATTGCCCATAATTGTGTAGTGGAAACTAAACAGTTCAAATTTTCTATGTAGTTTCTAAACTAAGAAGTCTGACTTGCATTTGTTTTCTAATTAAAACTCTGTGCAGCCAACAGAAAAACAGTGTGTGTGCAGCAGATTGACGTTCCAACATATAACCCATAGAAAAGGTTGATGGTGGCAGCATCATGATATAGTTTTTTTTTTAACCACTAAAGATTTAAGAAGCCACGTTTCTGTTCTTCTTGTAAATGAAAAACACTGTGCGAAAGTGGCATCAGCTTAGAAAAACAACTTCTGCGGTCGTTTTAGCGGCATCGTGACTTAAAGAAAAAACAACAAAAGAGGCAGTTTCTCTGTCAAACTGTAGACATTTTTCATAGATTCAAGCGAAGAAATCAGAGCAACAAAACGCCAAACCAGTTCCCTACGTTGTCTTTTATGTATCAACACACAACCAGTCATTTACTTTCGGCGCCTCGGACTGGACTGCAAGGTAGAAAAACTTCAGAAACATTATGGGACTATTGATCAAGGCTGTCTCAAAAAATTAGGTTTAGCTTTTTAAAAATGAAACTTGACGGTTCCATCATTTAGACAACTCTAAGACACAAATTCACACCAGGTATTTGGCTCCAATGTAGTGAAAGATGTGTGTCTGTTTCTGAGAAACAATGAAACATCCTCATACGAAATATTTCAACTTACTTAAACTTGATTGTTTTCATAAAATCTGCTGACATTAAAATGCTCAGATCTTAATTGAATTGACCTAAATAGTTTTCTGAAGTCATTGTCTCACACTGTTTCCCATTAATTGTGGTTCTTTCTGAGCCATTTAACTCCTGTGAATTTTGGCAGCTTGTGAACCCCAATCAAACCAGAAACACTTTCAGCAACCTCCTGCTAGCTGCGAGTATTTATTGGAGTGTCGCTGCACGTCCTCGATTTTAAGTAAAAACATCTACTTTTGAAAACAAGCGTCCTTTCGCTGCAGAAAAGATGCATGTACCCAGTTATGTTACCGCAAAGGAACAAAATAATCAGCATCCTCCTATAAAGCAACTTAAAAACAGAACACAATAAAACAATCCACCAAAAAACATCAAACGTGATACAATACAACAATATAAATGGAGCTTTACAAGCCAGAAAGTGTTGAATTTAAAGAGAAAGCACAAGGGGAAACTGTAACCCAAACTCAGCAGATCTTCAGACAGATTAAGCATTTTGTTTTGAAATGTTTACTGTTGTGTTTTTTGAAACACAACAGTAAACATATCCATATATGGAGGGACTATTGTGTTTTGTTTTCATTATTTTTGTCAATAAGCCCATAAAATCTTCCTTTTTTTTTTTTTTTTCATGAAATCCAAACACTAACGTCTTGTGATTGGTCTGCCGATCAACATGAAGCAACATATTTTAAGGTCGCTACCGTTTTAAGATGCTTTTTAAATTGTTTTTTTAAATATTTAAGTCAATATAAACAGTCACGTAAAAGCTAATTAGTATAATTTGTGACAATGAACATCCAAACGCTTCATGCGTACTTTCAGTCAACATCAGCTTTCCTCCTTCAGAGATAAAGAAACCTAATTCTGTTCTCTTGTGAAGCTGCAACACCCAATAAAACATCAAACCTACTTTTTCACACAAGCAATGTGTCTATTTATGTGATTTATTCTATCAAGATTTACGACACTGTCTAAATCGATCACGAATTACAGTCGCTGGCAGTCGAGGAGGAAAAGAAGATGAATAACAGCTGTAAAAAAAAAAAGAATGAAAAAAAAGTCAAATGTGAGAGAAGCTGAGAAGACAAAACATAACAAAGGACAGACGTCTCCTTCCTGTCGCTTTGTGTGTGTGTGTGTGTGTGTGTGTGTGTATGTGTGTGTGTCGAGAGCGATAATCTCGTGTTGTGACACTGACGGAGTCCGTCGCTCCCTCCTTCCCACAGGTTGGAGGGATGAGGAGAACAAAGCAGCCGGGAGGAACCTGCGTGGATTGGACTTTCATCAGGAGGGAACCGGAGCCCGAAGCCGAAGCGCCTGCAGCCTGAGCCGCTGACGGAGCTGCTGTCCCACTGAGCCTGACGGAGGTCACACATTAACACTCCCCATGTATTATACTTCACTTGTTTTTAATGCAAACGTTCCACATGACTTCTAATCAGGTCCCGACCTTATCCAAACATCACTTCCCATAACCCGTCTGATGTTTTACATTTCAACCTTCATTTTTTTGTTGTTGTTGTTCAGATGAATCTGAGCAGCAGACAGGGCCGCTGCTTGTTCACTGCACTTCATGTGATAGTCTGCAGCAGCACACGAATCCAAAGCGTCCATTCCAGACGGACCCACCAGCGAAGTTTCTCAGGATTTCCCACTGAAACGTCCCAGAAATAAGCCAACAAACTGTGAGACTGCCTCTCTGCGGGGCTTTCGCAGACGCACAGGGCTTTTTAAAGAAGCGGGGCTTCCCGAGGCGGTTTGTGAGCCCAGACACACACCGTTCGCTCACGCACACTCACCGTGGTACGTCAAGGTCAAGGTTGTCTGGTGTAAAAGCACGAGTCACGCGGTGAGACGCTTGCGGCCCCCCCGAGGGCCGACTCGCTCTGAAGTTCAGACGTTCTCATTTGTGAGGGGGATTATGGCGTGTGTGATGCGAGGAAAGTTTCAAGAGTGTGTGTTTTGTTTAGGTGAGACGTGCTTGGCTGCGGAAGAGCCGTGGCGACTGTAATTAGACAGAAACCGTTTATCACAGTGTTCTCATCACCTACGTCCCGAATTCTCCCGTCTTCCGAGAGTCCTGCCTTTCCCGTGTCTCTGTGTCTGCGTGTTGGACGGAGACTACACACTCTCCCCTCTGTCCCCCTGTCTCCTCCTCTCAGCCAGTGAGTCTGGGACCCGAAGGAAAAGGCCAATTATAAAAAACCCCTCTCTTCATCTTTGTTCTGTGGGCATAAACCACTTCTTTGCTTTTTTGTTTTCATTCTTTCCCCTTCTTTGGCTTTCTGACATTCCTCGTCCATTCCCACCGTCCCCACGCTCCACCCCGTTACTCATGCACACATGCAAGCTCACTCTTTTGGCTCAGGCCGACTCTCTCTTTCTTTTTTTTTCTTTTTTTTTTTTTTTGTCCCAAGTTTTGTAAGCGACAGTTCCCAAAGTCTTAAAATAGACTTCCTGGTCCTTCATCAGCACCGTATCTTATCATATTTGAAAGAAAAGCCGGGTGGGGTTGATGTCAGACTGGCTGTTGTCGGAGCAACAGCTTCATCCCACTGCTGATATGATGAAGTCATGAGTTTTTTCTTCTCTTCAGAGACTTTCTTACTTTTAGGCATCACTTTTTTTTTTTTGTAGACAAAAGTGAAGACAAATGTTTCTGTTACTTTCAGTTTTGCAAATTCTCATAACTTTAACATATGTTTCCAATAGAAAAACAAAATCCCATATGTTTGACGTTATTTTTGTGCATTTTCTCCTACATCCCTGCAGAAATGTTTGACAGATCGAGCTAGAATAATTGGATCAGGGAAACTAGAACTTGTGGTAAGTAGACTGTTATGCTGCAGAAAAATTTTGAAACTGCACAAACTAAATGAGATGCAATACTTCCATTTTTGAATCTCCTATGGCCTAAATATAAAAAAGTGTCAATAGATATGATAGTATTGTGCTGCAGAAACCACTTGCTACATCATTGTTGGGTGTGCAGGAGGCTCCGTGTCTGCTTTTCAAAGATGTACGGTTATATGATTGCGCGTCTGTTTGCAGCCATTTTCACTTGTGAGTGTAAATATTGAGTTTGGGGAGGGCGTGACCAGCTCCAGTTTATTTGGATTTAAAGCGACAGGAGGCTCTAAAACAACGAAAATAGGCAGAACTGAGCATCATAAAATCTAAAGATCTAAAAAGGATTTTGTGGAAAACATGTTTTGTATCGCCCCCAGACCTATCCTAACCTGTTCAAGGAAGCATTGTAGGTCACATTTATCTTTATAATTGCACTGGATGCACTTATGCATATGTTTTCCCATATATGGGTACGACAGCTGCTGATTTTAATTGTGGACTGTTTTCTTTGTATTGAATAGCTTCCAAATTGCCGAGACAAATCCTACCAGATCAATAAATTGCTGCAATTATTTCCAAAGGCCTCAGAGAGCTCTTTGGGTCTAGGCCTGTCGCGATAAATGATAAGTCAATTAATCGAATGATAAATTAAAACTATCGACCTCATTTTAATTATCGGCTAGATCGTTTCTTTCTGCCTTTTTCTCTTACTGTTGATGACACTGAATGAAAAAAGGCTCAACTCCGGTGCTCTCCATTAACCCTCCCTTCCTTATTTTCTTAGTGTAATGCCCAGCGCGCACTGACAGAAATCCTCGGTATAACGGTTCGATCGAAACCGTGTTGTGTCCAACAATGGACACAAAATAATGAGTGCAGTTCACTAACTTTGAAACCAGGCATTAATCAATTCCTTACTACAATTTACCTGTAATGCATGTGGCGAGTGTCAGTCTGACTGAATGAAAATCATTATAACTATTTATCTCAGGTTAACGAAGAACAGCTGAAAAAGTTACCGGGTTTTCTGGTAGAAATTTCGCTCCAACTCCTCCCCTAGTTATTTATATTTTCTTTGCACGAACTGTTGAATAAACATTCATGTTGTTTCCGATGTCTGTTGGACTTCGGGTTGCACCGTGTCAGCTGTTCGGGATTCCCTCCGTGTTTCCCCTCAGAAAGCACGAGGAGAATCCGCGCTTTCTGATTGGCTACCGGTCACATTCAACAGGTTGCGTCACTGTCCCAGTCTGGATAAATCCTTGATTTAGATCGGAGCGGCACAACGATCTACCGTAACACACAACACTAGTGACGATCTCAGAACGAAGAACGTTCTAAGATTGTAGTTCGGGGTAAAAAATCCTGTAGTTTGAACTATTGCATCAGGCAGTCGGATGATTTCTCTATTTAAATCTAATGATTACTGAAGGGCAATATACTATACAGACTTCATAATCTGCACTCTTTTGGTTGAATGCAGTATTTATTTCCACTTTGGATTTATGTTGTTTAGTTTTTATTCAAGTACATTTATTGTTAATGGAGACTAAGAATCTATTTTATTTTTGGTTTTGGTTGTTTTATTTATTTTGGCAGGAAATCGCATGTATTATTACGTAATTTCCATTAAATCAATGTAAAAAGGTCTTCAAACAATATTATCGTTTATCGCAATAATTTTTGAGACAATTTATCGCCCAGCAAAATCTGTTATCGTGACAGGCCTATTTGGGTCTCCTCATGGTCTTCCACAGACAGGAGCACACCAAACCGAATGTGTCAGGTTTAAACAGAGCAAAACTCTGTTTAGATGCTAAAATAGGTCATGGAAAGTGAGACTTTAAAGGGGGAAAAAAGCTAGCTCCTCCAATGTCATGCTTTCAGCTGCTCTTTAACCTTCTCAGACAGTCTTTGACTCAAACATGTTCATGCTGGATAAGTTAGTACACACTTTCTGTTTCTCTCTCCCACACTCAGAGTCCGTCGTGGTCTTCCACCCGCACACAAAAACTCACACATGGAAAAGCCAGAATCGCTGCTTAGTGTCCGGCTCTGGGCGGTGTTCCCATCCCTGTGGCCTTTCCCAGCACAGACAATGCTTTGTGTCCCACAAAGGAAGCTCTCATCCAGGCTCTGGGGCCCTGTTTGGCCCTCAGTGGCCCCCCTCCCAGATCCCAGAAAGCCCCCCCATCTAAAACACCCCACCGCAACCTGCTGAGGTGCCAAGAGGAACATCTGTGTGACTCAGCCGAGGAGACGTTGCAGAAGTTCTCACACGGAGGGGAAGAGTGTTACTTGTATCCGTCTGTGAGTGAGTTTTGTCTCCGTGCGCTTGTGTGTGTGTGTTTCTCTGTTCATGTGAGCGCAAGTCTTCGGGTCCTGGGAGTCTCCGAGTGCAGATAATAAATGGTGTGAGAGGAAAGAGAAGCAGAGAGTGTAGCCAAACTTTTCCAGTCAATGAACCACGTGTCCAAGCGGCCGTCCTGCCAAGCGAAGGCTCTGAAACGGGGTCACGCGAACGAGAACAAACAGCTGAATGAAGAGCGCAGGGAAGATGAGCGATTAGAGGGGAAACAGGGCTGAAAAGCTCAATTAAATCATGGATGTGATATTTTAAAGATGTTCAGATGAGAACGCTTCCATTTTAGTTGTCATCCGGGTTTCCCAGAGACAAGCGACAATCAAAAGATCGTCCGAATTACATAAAACATATGATCCCAGTAGTAACGATTCATGACTTTATTAGAGTTAGAGTCAATGTAAACTGCATCCAATGAGCTACCGCAAGTGGAGACTAACGCCTCTTTTAATCGCACAGGTTTGAACCCATGATGTTTGAAGGCTTTTCGTTCTTTAAAATTTGAGAAAAAAATCATGCAGTCGGCGCAAAACGTTCTGCTCGGGTCCCTAGAAGGATCTCTATTCCTGGAGACTTTCCTTTCTTGTTTTTAGACACTCCGACGCTGCAGCTGGGTCTCTGTCGGGTCCGCACCCTCATAAACACACAAACACGTAATGCTACTTAGTGCAGGAAGTGACATCACGCCGCGCTGGCCACAATACAGGAAGCATGACGACAGTCTCTGAAGGACATGGGAGATGCAAGAGCTCTGCATAATCCACCAGCTGCTACTGCAGATCCCACACCCATCAACCCACGCACGCACACACACACCCACACACACACACACACACACACGCACGCACGCACGCAAAGCTGCTTTACAACAGTGTGAGAACTTAGTCCAGTTTGTTAAAATAACACATTTTATAACTTTGGCATAATTTTCTTCAATAGCTCAACTGCTCATTCGGGTCCAAATGTCAGTGTGGGAATGAGGTTGTTTTTGATCATCTGAAGTGTGGGAAAGCATCTGCATTGAGTCTCATCAGACGGGTATGGAGTCCACATCTATTTATTACCGCTTTTACTTTGTATTGACCACCTTCGAAGTTATGAACAGATTGGAAAGCCTTTTCCACCATCTGTGTCTCAACATCGGGCTCGAAGCAACACAACCCGACTTTGTCTTTCCACTTCTTTGAGCTTCTCTTCTTTTCTTCCAAAGCTAAAGGAAGACCCAAAATAGAGAGAATAAAATTGTAATTAATGCATTTTTGTTTGGTTTTGTTTAACTTCTCTATGTTTTGTTTGTACCTGGACAACAACACACCTGCAGAAACAAACCTGCATCCTTTACTCCCTAGTAATGCATGAAACTGCACATCCGTCCTGCTATTTATATCCTGATGAAGAACCGGACTGTTCAAGAATCAGATCCACAAACAGTGTTTATTTCAGAGAAATAGTGCCATGTGTGAATTATCTATTGGTTACCAAACAAACAGCACAGATTTCAAAATACATAAATGTCTAATCTATTTCAACTCTGAGTGCTTTAAACAGCGAGTGTCTCTCTTTTGCGGTCAGTAGCAAGTTTCTTCCGGAAAGAAAAATAATTCACAAAGCACGATGCTGCCGCCACGTCTCCCAATGTGGCTGACGAGTTGAGAGGTTTGCAAAGAAGACCAGAAAGTTACAGATGGTGCCGTCCGGCCTGAGCACCATCTTCCACATCTACATCACAATTTGGGGACAAACATTAACGGTTTTCCTTTTCCCACGTTTCTAGAAGAAGGCAAGAATTGTGGAATGTGCGACGACTTACAATACTACAATTAATACTCTCCATGTGCTTAAATGCATATTTGATCCACTTGTTAGCACGATTTCCTGATCAGAGCAGTTTAGCTTTGCAGAGTTTCCTGTTTCCCCACGTCCCCACTGAGTCAGATCAAAAGTGCTGCACCCACAGACACATGAACGGCTTGCTTTCATCCACTTTCCCACATAAACTTTGTCTTTTTATGTCTTGTTGTGTCTTTATCATTCTATGATCCCCCGGCTTTCATTTTGCGCCGTGTAAATCCTGCATCCTTGTCTTTCCTCTGCCTCAGTGTTTTTGTCTCCCTCCCACAAACACATCCCCGCCCCCCTGCTCTCCCTCCCATGTCCTGACTGGCTCATCATGTCATGCCTCATAAGCAGGATGAATCAATAACCACAACAGCACTCATGCACGCCACACGCATGCATACAAACAAAGAGCGCAGCCCACTGTCGCCTAAACATTCTCCCCAATATTCATGAGAACTTCTTTACAGCTACAAAGCAAGTATGTGTGGTGAACACCAAGCTTTAAAGCCGGAGTCTGGAATGTGCGCAGCAAAGGGGAAACTTTTGATTCCCGTCTCGCTGTCAAACTTGTTTTGGTTCCCTCTCTTGTTTTTTGCTCCTCTTGTCTCCATTAAAACCCGCAGTACATGCCCACGAACCTTGATCATACACACGTTGGAACTCCTGCAGAGAAACCACGGGGCCCATGACATCGTCGCCGAACCCTTCCCTGTTCCTGCTTGTCCCGGCTTCTGTCTATTTCTGTCTGCAGGGATAACAAACCCAAAGGAAATTGCCTGCAATGCAAACACAGACTAAACCTTTTGAGTCCGAGCGGCTTTTTCAACGTCCGAATTCCCACAAAATCCTAAATAAAGAAAGGAAAACGAATGCAATTCTTCAATGAAACCTTTCTGAAAGTGAAATCTAAACTCGACCAGTTTGACACACACGATGTTTGACAACACGACTGTTGGGAAGGAAGCTGTTGTTTGAATGTAGCATGCAATAAAACGCCGATGTTTAATTTCATTAAAGGAGTTTCCTGTTTCTGACCGTGTTACTATTTCCTGTTCACTATGAATAAATTTCTCTGCAGCTTCTCACACAGAAAATCCGCAGGGCTGATTTCTTTCTTCTTTCCCCCCTTTTTTTAAGCTTCGGTTTGGTAGATTAATTGCTGCTCTTATAAAACTATCTCAAGAGATGACTGGGCAATCTTTCATTTCTTTCTTTCTTTTCTTAAACTTTATTTGACGGAACAAACACATACTTGTGGTGTTCTGCCATGTAACAACAAAAAAAATGGCTACAACACTTTTGGAGCGTATCTGACGTCAGCAGGAGGTGATTCAAATAGGGAGTCTAACCATGATTTATCCCTCATGACGTTCACGAACGAAACAGAGCTTGGACTGTTTCGTACTTTCAACCGTGAATGGAAATTGATGGAGACACTCTGTAGGTTATCGGCTTATTTTTGTTGTCTTTTGGTCTTTGGTTACTTTTGGTTCTCAAACTTTCTGTAGCTCTTACTTTCTTGTTTTTTGTCTAATTCAGCACATCCCTCGTTCAAAAAACAGGAAGGGTCTTTTCAAACACAAGAGTTGTTGATTAAAATAATTCCGTCTTAAAGTGAAATGACTAAAATGATCTCATCTTGTCAGCTTGGTTTCTGTCTGCAGAAAGCAAGTTGTCACAAACTTTGCTTTCTTTCTGACCCAAACTAAATCTGTACGTTTCCTACCAATAAGTTGTAGATGCTTGCCAGAAATAAAAATGTTTACTATCACAAAAAGATTTCAGCTGAAATGTTTGTTTTTAATTTCCCAAAATTTGTCTAACTTAATTTTTAAAGGGGCATTATTGTGTTTTCCAGGCACGCAGAACGATCAACAGTTGCTATGAAAATGCGACATGCATCAAAAATGACTAAAAGGAAATGTTACTTTCTAATTTAATGCTTTCAAGTCACCACAACATTTCTCCTCTATTAACCCTTTAGCAACATTTTTACAAGCGCTGCACTGAGAAGTGGCTGATGTAATGAGCTCAGCAGGTACGCAGTTCAACAAGATGTTCGCTAATTGCTGCTGGCTAGTCTGAAGGAGCTCAGTGGGGGATTTACACGGGAGGGGTGCTCTTTGAGGTGGAAATACGGTAGCTTGTATGCTGCTAAGAGGACATGTTTTGAGACATGTCTTTCAAGTCTTTCATACACAGCAGGTATGTTTTTGATGGGGGAATAACATTATAACACAATATAAAGCTCAAAAAAGCCAATTTTACATCATACTACCTTTTTAATATCTTCCTCATGAAGACTACAACACTATTCATCATGCAGCAGGAATGAGCGCTATAACTTCCTGGATAATCCGCACATTCACAAGGTTCCACGTGTGGCTGTCGCTCTGCGACTGGTTGATTGTTGTGCGTAATCCTTTCCAGCCGTTTCCCCTTGTCTCTTTTCTTTCAGCCTGGGAAGCAGCCGCGGGGGGGATCTCTCACAGCTGCTCAGCGTTGTGCGCACATTGGTGTGTTTATGTGGGAGTGTGTTGAGCAGACAGCTGCGTGGATGGCCGGGAGCAGCCGTTACAGTGGGGACTCGCAGATAAACACACGCACAAACAGCCGTCTCATCCCAGCATCCCACCCTCTGTGTCCCTGAGGTCACCAGTGCAGCTCTGCTTCTTTCAGTAAAGGGAGAAATCGGCTGAATAAAGGCAGAGCTGTGTGTTTTAGGTTTAAAAATAAGGGACAAAAATGATCAGTCAATGCTTTGAGAAACACCTTTCTCTTCCTGTTCACTGTGTGAACAGTCAATCACACATAGACACTGTGTGTGTGTGTGTGTGTGTGTGTGTATGGGGGGCGCGGGGGTTGACCACCAGAAGGCAAAGCGGTGACCTCTTTATAAGCGTGTTCATGTGTAGGCAGGTCATATTACATGGACGACTAGGCATTCATATACCGTGCACTACCTTGTGTGTGTCAGTATATATATGTATGTGTGTGTGTGCGTGTGCATGTGAAAGTGTGTGTGAGCATTAACCTTCATCTGATAAGGCAGGCCTTCCACCATGTCCACCAAGTCATGACACATTATACAGGAAGCTGTAAAATACCCAAATAATTTTCTTTAGAGGAGAATAGCTACACAAATGTTTAGAAGTTAAACTTCAGGAATATTTTCTGAAACGAACTTTTCTCTCATGGTTTGATGAATACTTGGACTCAGAAGTGCTGGGAAACAAGCATCTCTGTCTCCTCAATTTTCCACCTTGAAGGCTGTGGGTCCAAACTGGCCTGTTATTCCATCAACTCAGACCAAAACCAACTTGCAGAGCTCCGTACGACGAAAAGTCTCCTCAGATTATGATGTTGCCACTGCGTCTTTCACTTTTGGACTTTTCTTTTTATATGTTCAGTGTTCTTCTTGTGTCAATAAGATTTTATCAGTGTCTGAATGCTTTCTTGGATGAAAAAGCTTTTTGATTTACATCCCCATACGTTAGTCCAGACATGGAGACTATAGAGAAGTTAACAACTCATGCTACCCCCCCCCACCACAAGATACTTCCCTGGGCGGTTGCCCATGTCGGCCATATCAGAAACCGATACTGTCCGGAAGATACACAAAACAATCAAATGTTGCACAAAACGGAGCGGTTTACTGACTGCAATGCAGACATATTGTCTGTCTTATTTAAGCAACAATAAATGGTGGTTCTATCAAAAGAGTGGTTGTTAGGTCTTTGATCCATGTCAGTGTGATGGATTCCCGCATAATTTTGAGGTAAAAACATCTATATTTCCCCAGTAAAAATCTCATGTTGCACACATGGTGATTAACTGTACGTTATTTTGAAGCAGACAGGAACTTCGGTATGGGAGTTTTTTGGTGTGGGGGACAGAGCGAAGAGCGCGACCCCTATGTTAGTGTTGGTTCAGCCACAGGGACCCAATAAAAACAGTGCTGTCAGTAGCGCTTCTAACTGCAAGGCTCTGTGTCGACCCACAGACCAAATAAACAGCAATCAGCACTGCGCTAACCACTGTGTGACACACACACGCACACACACACACACACAGCAAACAGTGAGACTCGGTGAGTGAACCTGGATTCACATCACAGAAACCACACACAATGCACACGAAGGCATACACACGTCACTCACAAGTCCAAAAGCAAACAAACCAGGGAAGTGTGTTTAATTAATGTTTTGAACTGGGCCTCGGAGTGATGTAATAACATCATTCACGTCGTGTAGTCAGCGACGGTCAGCAACTTCCCACACAACCTGGATTTGACGTGTTTCGAGGCAACGGCTTCCCACATGCAAATCTTACAGCATTTAAATGCTTTACGCTATATCAGCTCAGCTCCCGCAATTATTTAACAATTTGGGGCGAAGTGTTAATTTAGTTGGCAGAGTTTATGATATGGCAAAATTATGATAAGTAATTCAAATCAAGGTAGAGTAAGCAACTTATTTAAAATATTAATTTTATGATGGCAAATAAGTCTTTGAGGAGTGGGTCACCCTTTTTTTTCAGCAAATCCCACGTTTCAGTTTTGAAAAATCCATAACGTGCTAACTGTGGTCATGCACCTGGGGTTTGTGGAACAGCTTACTTTCTTCACTCAGCAACTCATTAAACCAAAGCATAACTATGGTGAGATCCATGCATTGCCCAGTTGACCGTGGTAATCAAGTCCTACTCAAACTATGCTCTCAGTGTTCAACCAGTCCTCGATTCTGTCTTCTTGTGCCCTAAAAAGGCCTACCTGGTGCATACCTTACCCCTAAATTTAAGTATTTTTTGATTTTCTGGCCACTGACTCGATCAAACCATGACTGCTTTGCTGCTCCCTTCTAATCAGGGTTCTAATAGCAGCTTAAATTGAATCTCTCTTAAGCAGTACCTTGAAATTTTTCTCTATAAATTAATTTTTGACCTTCCCTCAAGACTAAAAACACAGTTTATAACAGATTATAATATTAGTTACCAACAAAATAAGCACAGGAGTTCTCCAGGGATGTGTACTCAGTCCTACATTCTTTACCCATTGATAATCACCTCTTGACTTAAAGTAACTTTTAACAATGTAAAATATGAGGGCACCTACAGTGGCAAGGATCTCTGACACGACTGAAAACGATGTACTTGTTTAAATGTCTGTTCCAAGTGAAAATGACCTCGTTTGTGCTCACCATTTACTCCTTGCACATAACGTTACTCTCTTCAAAACTCGCCCTGCTCCGCCATGAAGGACTTGAAAGCAAAGAATGCGTTCCTGTGACGCCTGTCAAAAGACACACATCTTCCGATTGATTCAAAGTCTGTAACCAGTTTTAGTACGTTCAAAAAACAAACAAAAATCTGGTTAAAAACTGTCAAAAACAGAACTGTATCCATTTTTAATGTTCTATGATTCACTGTTTATTTGTAGATGTTGTCGACGTAGCTTTTCTTCCTCTTCTTGTTTACACGGCGGTCACGCTGTTCCCGATTTTCTTGCTCCTCTTCTCTCATGGCCGTGTTGGCTGAGCGTTTGCGACGGCCGATACAAGGACCTGAAATAAATAAGAAGAGTAAGACAAACGTTTCACACAAAATACATCTTTATAAAATAAATACATCAAAACCAAGTAACCCATTGTGCCACATTCAGGTTGGTCTGTGGAGCTGGAAGAAGCTGACGCAGAGGCAGGTTTGGCGCCCGAATTCAAATGGGCCAATCAGAGTGCTGCGTCAGGCTCCAAAGCAGATAAGGTCCTACAGCTCCCGATAAGTTTCATTCTGGACTAAGACTTCTTCTTTCCTTCTGTTTTCTTGGACCTAACCTCAACCACAGATGCTCTTCAGTTACTTCGGTAAGAAAATAATCAAGTCATTTAAATTTCCTTATTTACTAACAGTTCTGTGTTGTAGCTAGCAAAGGTGCAAATGATAACGTCACGTTAGCTTTAGCTCTTTCCTAGCATTCAAAGTTAATTTAGATTAAAAAGACATCAGCTTACGCACAAGTTTAATTCGTTTACCAAGTTGTTTCTAGTAGGTCAAGTAAGTTACTTACTCACCTTAGTAAATAATCAAATAATTGAATTGAAACAAGATATTAATATTGATATGGATCTCGAAGAAGAAAAGCTAAAAAAGAATCCTCTCTGACAGAAGAGAACAATGGATTAAAAGCTGAAGTGACCTGACTGAAATCCAAGATAACAGCCAGAGTGAAAACAAAGCATGACTAGCAGAATAGACTATATCAAGCTGAAGTTTTTTTTCTTTTCTTTTTAGAAACTTCGGTAACTCTAGACATTTGTACACTTTTCGTGTATTTGACATCTCAATCTAAATGGCATAAAATGGAAGAATCGACTCGGACTGAAGCTGCGACTTATAATGCACAGAAATATGTAAAGAAAGTTTGTTTTTATTTTTTTATTGTTTCTGTTGTTGATCTGAAAAGTGATCAGGTTGTTTCAGGATTTGTTTTTTGTATGTGTATTTTGAGCTTCTGTGTCTCTGAGAGCCTCTATGTCATCCTGTCTTCCCACTTGATTGTTCCCAGGTGTGTCTCATTCCCTGATGACCTCCTGAGTATTTAACCCCACCTGTGTTCCATCGAGAACTTGTCTATCATAATCCTAAAGCCATTCACACAAAACTACCCATCAGCCAAACTCCTTTCACATAAGTCAGGATTAATTAGTTCTTACTTTATTTCCACGTAGAATGGATGAAACTGCCAAAACAAACAACTTAGGATGAGCTCAGAGCAGCTAATAGAAGTGCTTTACATACAATTACATACATAAGAAGTACAACAACAATGCTACCTGAGGATGCTACCTTGACAATATAGCATTTTGCAATTTTTTTTACCAATAGATTCACAAGTGTTAGCTAATTTCTCAATCCAGGGAAAGTTAGGCATGTCTGTGTTTCTGATGTGAACTCCAATAATGGATTAAGATTGCAAGCAGTTAGCAGCTAGTCAAAGTATATCTCTATTCTAGGAGTTGGAGTCAATCACCATTTGAATGGCCTCAAAGTTAAATTCATTCCACTTGGCATAGAAGCCTTAGTGTCTGCACCATGGCAACTGTTGCTAGGAGTAACGAGCATGTTATGTAGCAAATACTAAGACAGGTATGCTCATGGTGCTATGGATTTAAAAAGGTGATTTTTATTTCAGGGTTTCCTCCAGTGTATTATAAGCCTGGTGGGCCTCCAGGATTTACTTGTGTACCCACCAGGCTAACCATTGCTTATGTATATAAGTCTTTTTTAAATGTTTGCATTTTTTAGGACTTTAGTTTCTCCAAGTGTTAGTCTTCCAGTAACACATAATTATCAAGTGGTATTTTCAAATTTCCTGTCAACTTTAAACATTTTTTTAACTCAAAAAGACGCCGGGCCGCTGGATGAATGACTGCCCTAGCGCCCAAACACCCGGCTTGGCAAGTTGTCTTGGGGAAACCTTGTATTTGTTTCTTCCCTAACAATTATTACTACTTTATATACTTTTATTATCTGAACTCCCTACGTCTAAAGACTTTTTACGGGACTCTAAACCTCCGAAGTCCACAGACTGTCTGCAAGAAGATGGGGATTCAATTGAGTCTTTATCCTCAATTTTTTTCAGTCTCCAGAGTTTGTGGGATTGGATGAACTTTAACGCCATGACAGAACATTTTACGGGCAACGCTTTTGGTGTTTTTCCAAGCAGTTGTGGGAGATTCACTTTTCTGGTATGTGTGAAGACTCTTTTGAAATAACATAGAATCTTGTCATCTACAAATGGGTAATTCATTCTCTTGAAAAGTCTATCTCTCACCACGTCCTTGTTTCCTGTTAGAGGTTGTAAGACGTCTTTGAGTTTTTTTTTGTCCATCTTGTAGAAAATTAGAAAATCTTGGTCCTTTAGTTCTTCCTAAACTATGACAGAAAGCCTTTTGTAGACTGGTACAGTGTGTTCAAGTCTTAATTTTCAAACAACTAGATTGACCATTTTATGACGTTCCTCTTCTGTTCCATGTTTGCTTACTTGTATATGCCCTATCAATGATTGTCTCCTTTTAACAGCAATGGTGAGTCTCAGTCAAGCAGTTTTCATCTAAATACAGTGAATGCTCACTATAATGCGGTTTGGATTTTTTTTTGTGCAGTTTTATTTTCATAGTGCATTGTGTTCTGCGTCCTGATTGGCTAAACAGTCTCCTCTAAGCACTGTGCGCCAATAACGTTAGGGTATTTAAATATACGTAATACTAGCTTGGCAAATATTTTTGCCTAGAAGAAAAAAAGAGCAACAACCACTATCGATTACTATGTTCTTCTCTCCAAAAAAACACCTGAACCACAGGCTTCAGAAAAAAACAAGACACTAGATAGCGAAGTCAACCCGAGTCACAATTTGTCCTCCTGTACTTCGTATTGATGATTAAAATTATTTTACTGTAGTTATTTGTAAGAAAGTGTTCTATTTGTTTAAAAAAATGCTTGGGCCTGAAAACAGGTTTTGTTCTTTGGTTTTAATGTAGAGTTTTTAATTATGCCGTATAATAATTGTAAAAAATAAAGGTGACTACTTTTGGAACGCAACCACCGCAAAAAACGAGGGTTCACTGTACCAAAGTCATTTTTTGTGTCAAAACTAATTTATTTATTTGCCTAAAACATTTTTATGGAAAGAAAGAGGTGGTGTATTTTTTTTATTTTTTTTTCTTTTTGCGAAATCACTTTTGGCGACAAATGACATAGACCATTGTTTCAATCTTGTAAGTTGGGTCAACATATTAGCGAAATGAATGCAGTTAAAATTTAATTATCATTAAAGTTGAATTGAAATTTTCGCTTTCATCGCGGCGTTGCAATAATTTTGTGAGAATGAGGCAGGTTGGCAAAGCTGCTGTACTCTGGAACGAGGTTAATATGTCGGGACCTTTAGGGCAGGTAAAGGTGAAGTCCTGCGGGAGAGTCACGATGAAGATAAAAAGCTCCATACGAGCCAGAGACCTTCTTTTTAGTGACTTAAGTCTGGCCTGCTGCATTACATGCTGATCAAGCATCTGGAGTATTGCTGACCAGAAGAAGCGAATGCATGCTGTGGGGATGCCTCAGGAAGTCAGTGCTGTCTAAATTCCCTCTATGAAGACATTTTACATAAAAATGTGCAACAAATAATTGCTGTCAAACCTCAAAAGGAGGTTTCTTCTCTCTTATTTTATCCATAGAATAAGAGGTTCAAAATGTAAATTTCTCATGCAATACAGCTCCTTCACTATCTGACAACCACTTTATGAATGACCTATTATTGGACAAATTAACTCATAAACGATTGTGGCCACTTAAATATTGAAAAAGATTACAATTTAGAATGACAAATTACAAATATTTATATATTACAATCTTGACATTTTCCCACAGTAATCTATTCAAAAACTTTTCAGTCATTTAATTGTAATTCTGAAGCAGACCTTTATATCAAGATCTCTGTAACTGATGTAAAGTTTTAGCAAAAAATAAAAATATGTACTTGGAACAGACCTGTAGGAATTTCCGAATGGGGCGTGCCGCGATTTAACGCAGGCCCCATGTGCTGCGACAGGATCAGACATCACAAGTCCCAACTAATGGATGTGATTGCTTCATAATGTCAGTACAAAGCCTCTAAGAGGACACAGACAGACGAAAGACCTCCCCAAGATCCCTCTGTGATTGAATAAGCACAAGCGAGGATTGCTTTTGTAGCCGCCACAAGAAGCCTGCAGATATGACTGAAGTGGTCGAGTCCAAACAGGCTGAACAGACAGACAGTGGAGGTTTGGTCTAAGAGAGAAGAGGGAGAGAGTTAAGAAGAAAAGCAGATGCTGGAGATAAAAGAGCAGCCAAGGCTTCACCAGTGGAGTCTCTCTCACGGAAATACTCACAAACATGCAAAACATTTGTTTTCCTCTCCATGCATCTTGCTCACATTAACATGCTGATTTTACCACTGTGGAATCATTTAGTAGCTGTGACAACAGAACGAAGCACGGTTATAAAGCCAGGCGTGTGAATCATTTTGGCCTCAACTCAAAATGTAGTATTTAATTTATCATTGACGATAATTTCACGAACCCTCTGTTATACAAAAAAAAAATAATGCAGTCCAACCCTTGTGTACTTATTTTAAAAAATTATATTTTGTACCAATGGAAGTGACGTATTTTGAATAATAATGGAGATAAATAATCATAAAATTGCTTAAATCTCACTTTAGACGTATTTATTTACACATTATTTTCTTAAGATGTGTTACTCCACCTTGTCTGAGTACCCGCGGTGGCCCCATTTGGGCCAATTCACTTATAATGTGTGACAGATTAGAACACCTTGACTAAATTAAGCGAGTTTATTTCCAACTAAAATGGCTTTGTGTGTCCTCCTGCTGTTAGATAACATTTATTTGAGTCACATTACCACATTTCCTTTGAATCAGTGGGCACACTCTGACACACATTTGGAGCAAAACACCCAATAGCTAACTTCTTCCAAAACATTACTTCCTCGGAAACAATTCCATGGAGATATTTTTTGAACAGATAAATGTGGAGGATCAAGCGTTTGGAGGTGTTTCAAAATACATTTTGGATTTTTAAAAACTGTTCGTCAGAATCTGTACTTTTGCTAAATTAAATTACTTCTCAAAAAGATCAAGTCACGTTTAACATTTTGGAATTTGGTTGTTTTAAATAAAAATAATTCAAAGCCCGATTTTTCTTCCTCAGAGGACATGCAAGCTTAATTCAGCAAAGTCTCTCCCAACTTGCGTCTACCATTTCAGCTGAATCTTACAAACAAGCCCACATACACAACCACCACCACCTAAACATAAATACACACCACGGGTCCCTTCTGGAAAGATCAATTTCACAGGATCACACAGCGAGCTCTGGTTCCCAGGCGTTCCTCACGCGCTCTGCAGACGCAGACGATTCCCTCACACAGCCTGACTCTTGACCCGCCGTCATTACGAGGGTCAGAGGATCGCGAACCCCCTCTGCTGCAGCTGGAGAGGAGGGGGGCTTCTCCGTCTCCCAAGGTTTTCGGAGATGCTTGAAGGAAGGGGTTTTTCTACTGGAGGCCAAATGTCAAACGTTAAAACATGTTTCAAGAGTTTCGAGCTTGTTATCGAGTTAGCGAGGGAAGACTGGTGGTTAGTAGTTTTCACGCTTGTTGAAGGTGTGTGTCCACATACGCTGTTTGACAAATGCGAGAAATCGGTGCTGATTTTCGTCTCAAATGTCAGCATGAATTCATGTCAGGCTCACAGATCACGTTGCTTTCGTATCATAGCATCAGACCTGAAGCATTTAGAGCCAGTCACGGCAAAGACCAGGATCTTCTGCCGCAGTCTTACTTCAGCGTCTTCTGCTTTTTCAAATTTCAGCTGCAGCTTCCATCACATCGACTCTTATTATATAGAAAAGATCAAAACATTACAGATGTATGGTTTTCCAACTGCACAAGGCAGGTGTAAAAGTGTGATTAGGTCAAGCTTAACGCAAATAATAGCCTCAAGCTGAGATGAAAGTTAAGTAACTTGCTTTGTTCTCTTGACTTTCACCCTCCTCTCACAGTGACCACCCACCAGGAGGTTCTCTCACTCCAGACATGAGTCCCACCCAAACACCCCCAACCCACCCTTACGCAAAAAAGAAGAAATTACCGTCACTCTACATCCCATTCTTATCGCCACATTAAATTCACTGATTATTGCCAGCGGGTACTTGACCGAACCCAACACATGGGAGTCGAGTACCTTCATTTCACATCCCATCCACCTGTTGAATTAGGTATCAGATGTACCAGACGGAGGATTAGACGACCTTTTCAGAAGATCTGAGAAACGCAGACAAAAGGGTGTGTTGGAGTCGTCTTGGTTTCCTGTGGGGAAGGAAAATAAATCACTAACATTATCTCTGTAACATATGTTGATCCATCTGCTTTCAGACAAACTCTCCAGGTGCCTCAGAGCATTCGCATGCAGCATGAAGTTTCTAACTCATTTTCAAATGACCGGTACTGCTATCCCGAACCTGGTGTCCACTGAAGTAGAGTCCAGTGGGTTTTACAATCATTTTAATATGAATGTACATCTCAGGAAGGAGGGATATTTCATGTGCTCCAATAAAAATCTCCAAAACTTTTTTTCCCACGTTGTCATAGTGGGGCATTTGTGTGTAGAAATCGACTAATTTAAAACAGTTTTGAACGAGGCGGTAACATCAGAAAATGTGGAAAAAGCCAAGCACAGTGAATAATTTCCAGACGCACCGTATTGGAATTAATTTAATGTGTTTGCAAAGCTCTTAAACTGCAACTCTCAGTCTTAAATTATTGTTATTTGTCCACGGATCAGGTGGGACCAGGAGTCTATAAACTCCAGCCCTGGGGGGGCTAACATCCTGCAACTATTAGATGTGACTCTTCTTCAACACACCTGAGTCAAACAATGAGGTAATTACTAGGTTGCTGCAGAACTTGACTGCAAACCGAGGAGGTCATTCAGCCATTTGATTCAGTCTGTTGGACCAGAAAAACATCTAGAATTGCGGGATGGATCTTCGAGGCTTGGATTTGAAGAAACCTGGGTTTCCAAACTAATATATTAAATATATATTAAAGAATTTTACTACATTAAATAAATACATATACAGCTCCGGAAAAAAATTAAGAGACCACTTAAAACTAATTTTCTCTGATTTTACTTTTTATGGATATATATTTTTTGAGTAAATTGAACATTGTTCTTTTATTCTATGAACTATTGACAGCATGTCTCTGAAATTATTAAGTATTTATTTGCAAAAAATGAGAAATGGCCAAAATAATGAAAGAGATGCAGAGCTCAAATAATGCAAAGAAAACAAAACGAGTTCATATTCATTTAGAAACAACAATACTAATGTTTTAACTCAGGAAGAGTTCAGAAATTAGTATTTGGTGGGATAACCAGGAGGTTTTCAATGGGGTGCAGTTTTTCCAGAGCTGCATATAATTGATTTTAAATTTGGCTACATTATTGAATTGAATTGAGGAGTGTTTCTGAATTTAAGGGCCTTGAAACAACATTTGTTGTGAGTTTGTGCAACATAAAACAGCTTAATTAAATTGATCCTGGTGAACCGGAACAAAATAAGTAAATTTTAGTACTGGATGTGTTAAACCGCTGCTCCAAAAATGTTTAAGCACTTCAAATCAGCACTTAAAATCTCAACATTTAAAAGTCAAAACTCTGTAGGAGTTTGATTAAAATCAGATTTTTGTAGATCAGTGAGATGATACTTCAATATCAGACATCTGGTCAAACAGAGGGGGGGAAAAAAGTCACTAGAATTGTTTAATCTTTAAGTATTTGGGGTAAATATGTTGCTGTTTGGGTTGGTGTGACAGAGACTGATGGGGAGGCCCTCCTCACTTCCCACGCAGGGGACAAGACAGAGCCGAGTGTCACTGGGTCAACTTTGACACATCCCTCACTTCCTCAATACACAAACACGCTGACTGATGTGCTCTGTTTGTGGCTGAAGTGGAAGCGGGGAGAAGAATACGAGTGAAGTGGGGTAGAAAGAGAGGACCCCTTTCAAAAAAACAACTCGCACAAGAAATAACAATGATTGACAAGGGCAAACAATGAAAGCACGTTCAAATCCCCGCCCGCCTTAAGGACAATACCAGGCTGTCTCACACATACGGACCTCAACCCTGCATCACAAACACCCCCACCCCGCTAAAGACACTCACATTCATGTCTCTTTTGGCTCCCAGACCGCCCCTCCCCCCCCCCTCTCTCGCGAGGGGACAATGGTCGGGTGTCATACAGGTCTGGAGGAGAATTAGCCGTCGCTTCCGTTCTCTGTCAGGGGAAACAAAGTTAGTCTTCCTCCGCGCTCCATACAGCTCTATTTATAAACAATAACAAGGCTCACCATCCGCAGGGTCTCACCAGAGAACGGCTCGACGTATTGTTTGGAGCGGATGAACATCTGTCTGTGGCTAACCTGCAGACGCCGCAGCACTCAGCATGTAGGTGGTCCCGTTCCCAAAAGTTTTATTTTATTTATTATTTTTTTTGTTCAAGTCAGAGACAGAGACACGCAGCCAAGCCAAGAGACGTCTGCACTCCTGCTCCTCCATGCAGTTGATTTAATTTACTTATTTTTGCAATAAATTCCAATGAAACTTATCATAGGGCACCACACAAAGTAAGTCATTGTGTTCAATGAGTGTCAAAACGGGTGGTTCCGAAGCAATTTGAAAACAGCACGGCGTTTAATCTGCATAAACGTGAAACAGGTTCACGGAAAAATATCGTCCGTCCGTTTGTCCCATTTGTCTGCCCCCTCTGTCTTCAACATACCCAAGAAAAAGAAAGGAGGTTCGCTCTTGTCTTCATTTCGAAGGAGTCCCAGGTGAAAGGATTTGGTTTCGCTTTCCTTCTGTGGTGATCAGTCGACGTCCTCAGCGTGATCCTCGTAGTCCTTTCTTGGATGTGGGTGCAGCTCCAGAACGGTGGACTCAAAGGAATTCATTTCAAGGCCCGCAATCTCCTGAACTACAATCCAGAGAAGAACTAGGAGTCTGCATAAACTCCTTGTTTATAAGAGTGTGACAGATCTCAACGGTCACCAGTAACAGTCATCCTCCAGAGAAGCATGATGGATAAGGGGACCAAATATGCATGACACAGTTTTTGAGTATTTTGTTTAGTAAATTGGGTATTTATATATATATTTTGCACATAGTTAGTAATGTAGGTCAGCTATGTGGTGATGGTCTGATGCTCCCAGGGTGTGACAGATCTCAATTTTAGCCTCTCAGGCTGAGGTCTTTGATTGTTGTCGCCAGGCCTGGGTTTCTTGGCCCCACCATACACTAAAACACTCGTGCCACAATCCTTTTGTCTCCACGTCTTTGGAAGCCTTACAAAATGTTCACCGTCATCCTTGAACTTTACATCCGTCATCAGCTGAGTCAGTAAGGAACTGATTCATTCAACCATTCACCATTCAGGATCAAAGAAAAATCTCTAAGTGGTGGGTTCTCCTAATATTACTATTTAGGGAATACAGTTGTTTCGAATATTTATCTTTTGAAAGCAAACGAGATGTTTGGACTTCAAATGACTGAACAAACACTGCTGACATGAAAGTAATTAAAGATTAAATGCAAGCTGACACGTCTGTTGACGTATCCAGCTGAGAACCCCGAGCTCCACGAGAAAGAAAACAACACAAAGAACACTTTAGCTTTTCAGCTCTTGACAGATTTGCAGGACTTAGCGGACCGAGAGTTCCTGAATGTGGCATCAACATCATTCATCAAAATCACTCTGTCGACGCTGCAGCCCAACTCCATTTACTCCTCCTGAAGTCATGCAGAGCTGGCCCGGCTCTGGGCAGGAAGTCACATCCAAACAAACTGATACAGCCAAACACCTCACGGCACGCGGGTCACTGTGCGAGTACGTTCAGCATGAGATGCAGCAGATTGCAGGGTTTATTGGTGGAATCCACCTATGACAAGAGTGTCAAAGCCTTCATATTCACACGCATTTCCTCTGGTCAGAGCCTTGATTTAATATGTGTGAAGTATGGACATGAAATCACTGTGGAGAAAATGTTTGTTTTTTTAATAATACATACAAGTTACAAGCATTTTATTGTACAATAAGGGCAAAGAGGGCATGGAAACATGTGACTCACTCAGGAAGGAATTAGAACGTTTCTAAATTATTGTCTTAGTGTCTTCTGTTTAAGCTGGCTCCTAATCAACAGTCTGACTGAGAGGATTTAGCTTCAATTTGAGGGTTTTAGACACATAAATTATCTTTGAGTTTAAAGCCACAATAAAATGACTTATTAAGGAAGGAGAAGGGCAGGGAGAGGGGATGATTTAATAGGCAGGACTGAGGGAAACTCTGTGCAAAAGCAATATATATTTATGCACCTGATTTACGAAACAAAACACTCAAAACCCGTGTCATGCATTTGTATTTTTGCCCCCCCTGCTCTGATAACCTGATGGAAAATGTCATACAACCATCTGCCCTCAATACTCTGCTCTATAAGAAAAAGGAATGAGAGTTTGCCACAAGTAATGTTGGGGGGGTCAAAACATCCCCTCGTACACGAAATCCCCAAGGCTAAAAAAGAAAATGGTGGCAGCATCATATTGTTGAGAGCTAATGAGAAGAAGGAGAGTTAATTACAGGGCAATCACGGAAGAAAAGCTGTTAGAGGCTCCAAAACACCTTCATGCAGGATAACAGCTTGTATAGTGAAATCATTTGTGGCTGTAATACGTCAAACTGGAGAAACAAAACGGCGTACAAACTCAGCGCTAGGAATAAAATAAATATTTTAAGAGGAGAGCAAAACAGTGGAAACGTCACTTTAGTTGATGAGATTTGGCGCAGGAACTTAAAAAAAAAGTTGGGCGGGGAGGCAGGAGGGAGAGGTCGGGAGGGGGTTATGGTGATGTGGCGGATCTGGCCCTCACCTTCAAAGGGCGGCCCCTGAAAGGCCCTACTAATCACAACATGTGATGAGACCCACAGAACAAAGACAGCCGGGCAGAAAATAACAGCGTGGGAACTCTGGTTGAACTTGAAATACAACAAGAGAGCTCACACACCCCTTCTTCTCCTCCCCTCTACTCCCACTACCGCTACTAACACACACACACACACACACACACACATATTGTCAGTCGGTAATGTGGAAGCACACCTGTTTTACTGAGACGGAAGCTTTCAGGTGGCGAGACTCAAGCTCCAACACCTCAGAACGACACACATAGATAAATCCACGATTAATCAATAACGTAAATGTTATTCTGCATCTGTGTGTCTGTGCCGCTGTAAGGCAGAGCCTCACACAACAACAATAAGATGAAAACAGCCCTAAGTGCTTCCTCTCATTCATATAAACCAAACAAGGGCTACTGCGTCTTCGGCGCTGGCTGAAAAACGATCACAATAAAAGCTGTGTGTGTGCAAGAGTGTGCATATGATTTTGGTTGGACTTTTATTAGGCTGAGATTAAAATCACGAGCAGGTCAGAACAAATAGTACTCTCTTGTTGATAGAAATAATTCCACAAGTTCAGATTTTGTGCTTCCTCCTTGCATGCGAATGCTTCCTCAGCTTTTTCACTGGTTTCCATTTTTGTCTGACAAAAATGAGAAAAGTCCTTACAGTGAAAATGTTCAACTGCCTCGGTTGCCTGAGTTTCTTCAGCACAGAATCCCAACAATGATTATCTGAACTTTTACATTTACTTTTTCAAAACGTTTTGAAAAGAAAACTGAATCTTTTCACCACTTTGCCTTACACAAATAAATATATCATATTCTGTCTAGTGAAATCTATTAATAAACTGACTCATCAGTCACATTATAATAACATTTTGAAGCTCGCACAGATATTGCACATAATATCACAGAGCTGACATTTCTATTAGGAATGTTCTTTTCTTGGTCTCATGTTGTATTAAATATGTCTTTAGCTGCAAATGGAAAGTCTTCATGCTTAGAGATAAAGACTTGAAAACACCTATCAGTTTTTAAGTAATTAATCGATGTGATGGATTTAATGAGTTGAATAACTAAAATAAATGAGCTTGAACATAAAGGTATATTATCTGAACTAAATAAGCTTTAGTCAATCCCTTTTTCATCAGGCTTTAAGCAACTTTGCCTAAAGTTTTTGTATTGTATAATTGATATATTCTGGGTATGCATATGTTTTGTTTTTTTTGCAAACTTTCAGCATTAAACTAAAGAGACCAAATATCAACTTTCAGATTCTGTTTCCCTGACCAAGTTAATGTAGCCTACATTAAATGCAATACATGCCGCCTAAATCCCAAAACAATGAGCTCAGTAACATCTCAACAAATAAAACACCATGCAAAGCTCATGGAACAATGCACAGTCTTCCTGCTTGTTCATAAAGGGTTTAAACTGCAGCACGGCTACTCGAGGTCCCCCTCCTCCCCCCGCAGGAGCCCGTTGCTTGGGCCCAGGAGCCCTGCAGCCCAGCTCCGCATGCAGAAACATGACTCCTCTGTGTATACAAACACCCAGCAGCGAATCTGTCAAATTATTTGGGGGAGTGCGACCAGCATAGGAGCCAGCAGTCGCGCTGCGGTGATGATGTGGAAACTCCGGGGAGAAGGAGACGTGGGGTACTGGACTGACTGCTCTCACAGAGACCTTGAAGTGGCCACGGAGTCTCCACCGTGCATGAGGTCTCTCTGTGGGGTAAGATTAGACGTGGTGGCTTCCTCTGGTTGCGGCAGCGCTGCCTCTGTCTGTCCTCCCGGGCTGAGTTAGTATTGGATTACAGGTTCACACGCTCGCTCGCAGACCGCCCGTCGCCCCGACCAATTGCTCCATTCATTCCTGCGCCGGAGACGGCCGTCGGCCTCTGATTGGTTATCAGCGCCGGTTAGGGAACTTTCCCACGGCCAGCGCGTGCTGACAGCCGGCCAGCCACTCCTCGTCACCACCGGGACACACACACACACACACACACACACACACACGCACCACACACACACACACACACACACACACACAGAGAGAGAGAGAGGAGGGGAGGGAGGGAGGTGAGGGGCTCAGAAAGTCCACTGGACCGCTGTCAAAGTTTCTTCAAAGATCCTCTATGTCTGGAAAGATCAGTCTCTCCCAAAACCACAGAGAATTTCAAACATGCTCTCCGAATATCCAGTAAAAATAATCTAAATTTGAAAATATATCGCCTTGCTTTCCAAGGTCAAGCCTGAACTTGTATGCTGTGACATACCAACGTAACTTGGCTTGATTTGTGGTTTTTATCTGTTGTGTGTTGTTGTGGTTCTTGACCTGGGCAAAACGGCTCTCCACCCAGGGTGTGATTATTGAAAACCTTGTCTACCTAAACTAAGATTTAGACAATGTTTTTGTTTAAATTGTTTGCTATGATCAAGTTATTTAGACTTGGGAATGCTTGCTTTCCACAAGTATAACTTACTTTGAAATTCATAAATATCATGTTTGGGGTTTTTTTAATCCAATTTTTTGGACAGACATTGTAGCAAGTGATATAAGATGAAACTATGGAACCATTTCAAATGCAATTGAAAATGTTTGACTGACATGACACTATACAACCCATTCCCAACCTTTTGCTGCACAAGGCCTTCTGGGCGACTGAAAGAAGTCAACAACACGTTTCCCTGTCACATCACTTTAAAAAAAGAGACCAATTCAGCTACTTGGAAATATATCCAGTCACAAAAAACTGTCACCAACCAAATCAAAAGAGCTCATTATTTTTTGAAGCTGCATCCTGAGCACATAGGTCAGCTGATGAACAAGCTAATTTATCAACTTGTCGATAATTTGGAATAGTAAGATCAATCAATGACTTCTGTCAAACAAATTGTAATGAAATGAACAACTGCACACATGACTGGTGCGGACGTGTATTTTGAAATTCATTATTTTTGTAGCAGACTTAGAGAAATAGTTTCCTTCTTAGAAAAAACTAAGAGAAATTAGATTGTAGACTCAGCTTATCCAGATGCTGTTCTAAATCCAGGGTTGGGTAGTAACTAGTTACACTTACTTGTGTAACTTTCTGGGAAAAAAAAATGTGATTTTCTGATTATTTTTGCTATGCTGTACTTTGAGGGATTTTATTCTGAAGTATTGCTACTCTTACATGAGTATCATGAAAAACAAACATGTTTTAGCCAAACATTCAGCAGACACACCTGCAGTTTTTATCAAAATTTCATCTTTTTTTTTTTTTTATTGAAAGAAACTGGTTTGGAAAAAATGTTCTTTTGTCCGATTTTGTTGGTTTTTGTTACTTACATGAATTATTGTGATTTCGGTCCTTGCAGTGCCAAGATTTCCACTTAACTTCAAATTTTTATTTGTCAGATGATGGAATTTTTCAATATTGAATGATTGATTCAATATTTACTCTGTACTTGAGTAGACTTTTTACCAAATACTTTTTTCCCTCTTACTTGAGTAAAAAAAAAAAAAAAAAAAAAAAGTAAAATTTTTGGGCACTCAACCCACGTCTGCCTAAATCCGTGGCTACATTTGCTTGTCCTCAACTACGACATATCGGCATATCGGCATATCGGAGCAGGATACAGATGCCACACATGCAGAAAAGAGCACAACTGCAGATTTAAAATGTTTGAACAGAAATAGATCTAAATGGCAGGAATAGCAGCGCTCTTCTTTTTTTAGAAGTTAAAAATACCAGCGGTCCCATCATGGTCTGATTGTGAAACAAAGAGCCCTCAAGCTCCTCAGAAACTCTCGACTTGAAGAAACTCAAAACGACCACAGACCACAGTGCTGTGTCATTTTGTACTCCTACCACAGTGGTTATTTTGCAGATGTGCATTCTTTTAAGTTCTTTGTTGTTGTTTTCCAGGGCATCTTTACATCTGCTTGCTTGCGCTGTCCAAATTAACATTTTGTTGTTGTTGTCATTTATATTTTTGGGGTATTCCATATTGAGAGTTCTTGCAAGTCCAAATATGTGGCCATAGTTTTGATTTCGCTCATGACCATTAAAATAGTCCCCCGAGTGAGACGTCTGAACTTTCATTCCCCTCTAAAGTCTCTTGGAGAGGCGCTGCTGCTGCTGCTGCTGCTGCTGCTGCTGCTGCGCGCTTGGCCGCCGTACCGCCCTGCCAGTCAAAGTCCAGGCGGCTTTCTGATTGGCTCCTTCGAGCCCCGAGCCCCGCCCCCGCTGGCGGGCAACACAGTTGAAATGACACCGTGGGAACGCCGAGCGCTTCAAACGGAGGCGCTTCGGACCAACCTGCGCATTACGCACGAGTCTGGAAATACTCTGAAAATGAAACGGAGCCACGACTTTAGCTCGTCGGACAGCGAGCTGGACGAAACTATCGAGGTGGAGAAAGAGAGTGCAGATGAGAATGGGTAAGATTCGCATCCCCGAATTACTAACTATTTGGTTAGTTTTGTTTGACTAACAGTCCACCCGTTTTGACTGCTTTAGGAACATGAGCTCCCCTCTCGGCTCCATGTCTCCGACAACATCCACGCAGGTGCAGGCGCGGAAAAGACGCAGAGGAGTAAGTCAGATCAGATTTGAGGAATCCGGCAAGTCTTGTTGTGCGCTGATGCCTAACAGAGTCTTGTTCATTCGTCAGATCATAGAGAAGCGGCGGAGGGACAGAATAAACAACAGCTTGAGCGAGCTCCGCAGGCTGGTTCCCAGCGCCTATGAGAAACAGGTGAGCATGTAACAACAATAAAATGCTTTAGATATGTCCACAGTGTGGGTTGTTTTTTTTACATTTTTTTAAAATAATAATGATAATATAAATTACCCCCTTCCATACTCTAGGGTTCAGCCAAGCTTGAAAAAGCAGAGATTTTGCAGATGACTGTGGATCACCTCAAGATGCTTCACGCTGCTGGAGGCAAAGGTAAAAGCATAACCTCCTTGTTCTCATTGGTCTTGTTGCACAGCCAGTCCAAGACTGTGTGGGACCATAATGACAGAATTTTTGCTTTCAGTGCCTTCTGTAACTTGATCGACAGGTCCCATCATGTCAACTGTGTTTTTAAATGTTATCATCCGTATATTGTGACCTGTTCTGGCAGCAAAATCATCGGGGTTTATTTCCATTTTAGTTATCATATCGTCTAGGATTTCTCTGTCACGGTTACTTTCTTTTTAATTAGCGCAGAGAATAAGCAAATATATAGAAACCACAGACATGGAGGTAATGTTTGAAATACCATATAAAAATATACCGTGGTGGGTCTGGTTGCCTTGCTGTGTCAGTGTAATATTTGCTGAACAAAAGGGGCCATAAAATCTGATTTTCCCTTTTGCATGGAGAGCATGACAGGTCAACAAACTGGTCAGGGTGCAAGAATGATAAGGCAAAGAGGAATGCAAAGACAGTCAGGAATAAAAACGAAGTAGATTGAAGCAACTTGGGAAATTATGACACCGCTTGACAAAGTGTAATAATGTTGTTATAAAATGAGTCTGGTATACATATTTTGAGACATTAAATATACATATAGATATATTCTTAGGGTTTATGAAATTCTGTTGTGTTTCCAGAGCAGAGCGATTGCTATGCGTCTCGGTTTTTTACAAAATTAATCCTGCATAACAGTTTTAGGGAAAGCCAGTTAGTCCAATTTTACATTCTTTTCAATAGTTTGTCAAAACATATTCAACTTAGTAAGAAAGTTGAAGTGTAAAAACTGTTAAAAGCCTTTCAAAACACGAACTACTTAAACAAGAAATATTTTCAGACTATTTATATTGATTTATTATGTTTTAATGCAGGTTTTACGAGTTCTGTTTACCACAGCATATGTAAAGATCAGATCTCCAATTTTGATAAAAGCAAGCTAGACGTTTGACCACATGCTAGACTGGCATGTGGTTTTGAGAGTAGCATGTACAAAGATATGAATCACTCGCAGTGGAAGCACAGACAGTAATCTTCTAGTTGCCAACATTTCCAAATTCAGCCTGTTCCATGACCGGCACAGGCTGAAAGTTCAAACCAATAAAACAGAGCATCGTTATCTGCAGTATGTTCAGCCTTCCTGTTACCTGCTCTCTCCTAGCCTGACTGAACCACAGACATGTCTCAGTATTTGATTTTGTGTTCTTCGCTCTTTAACAAGTTTCAAACGATTGCTGTTGTCATTCACTCCTTGAAAAAAGGAAAAAAAGTCTGTTTACTATTTCAGAGCAACTGGTCTTTGAGCTTCTCATTCTCAGTCATTAGAAAGTTTTTTTCGGTGCATGCCAAATTACCAGTGACGGTTCCCTTCGTACAAAAATACATCTGCAGACCTGACGTGTATCGCAGTTTTGCGCAAGTCGCCTCAAGTCGAGACTTGGTTTCCCTAAAGGCGAGGGAGTGATTACACGTGCCGGAGCCTCTCTTTAGTTCTGTGTTTTGTGGTGTAAAATTTAAGTGGTTTCCTTTCCTCATCCCCCCCCCAGGTTATTTTGATGCCCATGCCCTGGCGATGGATTACCGTGGTTTGGGCTTTAGGGAGTGCCTGGCTGAAACCGCCCGCTATCTCAGCATCATCGAGGGCCTGGACAGCACAGACCCGCTGCGGATCCGCCTCGTCTCTCATCTGAACAACTACGCCAGTCAGAGAGAGGCTCACACCGGCCTGAGTCACCTGGCCTGGGGTTCTGCGTTTGGATCCCCTCCCGCCCACATCGCGCATCCCATCCTCCTCCAGCACCAACAGGGGCCCCCTTTGGCACCTCTGCCCCGCAGCACCACCAGCAGCCCTCACAATCCTCTGTCATCCACGTCTTCTTCATCTCCCTCCTCCTCCACCTCGCCCACATCCTCCTCGCTCGTCGCAGAGACTCACGTGGCCGGCAGACGCAGCGACAGCGCCACCCCGCTCTCGGACCAGGGTCCGATCAGGATCCCGTCCACCTCTTCTGCTCCCTCCACCGTTCTGCACCCGGCCCTGGTTCCGTCGTCGGCGTCCAAGCTCTCTCCTCCGCTTCTCTCCTCGCTTTCAGCTTTCCCCTTCGCCTTCAGCGCCTTCCCGATCATCTCCCCCGCCACTGCCATCAGCCCCCCGGCTCAGAGCGCCAGCGTGGGCAAACCCTACAGACCCTGGGGCATGGAGATAGGAGCTTTCTGACTCAACTAGCACGACCTGCTTCCACAGACTCGTTTCACTTCCCAGCTGAGCCGGACTCAAGGGCAAGACTTTATGTTCCCTGCTAAGAAAGTGTTATGTCTTCTTCTATTTTGATAATATCCCACAGAGGAGAGTAAAATCTTTATACATTTTGGTTCTTTTTATATATATATAAATGAATAAAAATGCAAGTAAACATCAATAAAAGGGATTTATTGAGCTGATCGATCCCTCTTCAGTAGCTTCACCCTCTTCTTTGTCAGCCAATCAGAAATGGCTTTTCCAGAAGCTCAATAAGTTCCTTGGTGAAAACAACCCCATCTGCCCCCTTTGTTGTTTTCCTCAGTTGCGTGAAGATGACTGGATGCCCTGGCTGCAGTGGGGAGGGACAGGGCTCAGAGTCATGACGTAACTCCTTCCCCACCCCTCTTTTTACGACAATTTATGGGGTGTAATAACTGAAACCAGGTGTCTGTTTGACTAAATTCTCCGAATTAAAAGCTTGAATACCAGCTTGGCTCCGACTAATCATCCGCTGCACTGTTTGCCCGAGTCGTCTTCCTAACTTATGTTTCCGTTCTGTAGTGAATTCTCACATTTGTTTTTCCTCTGATGTAAAACGAGGCCAGGTCCGTTCACCATATGTCCCGAGTTATTTGCATACTTTGTTTAGTGTTACAGCATCGACAATAAATGTATTAGAAAAAGTCAACTCAGTTTCAATGAAGCATGACCACATGATTGTTCAGAAAGGCATTTAGGAATGTTTCTGCATCATCTTGCGTTGATATTTTGTAAATTAAGGTTGTTGTTTGTTTTTTTTCCACCTTGTCTCCAGTTATCTATGTGCATTTATTTGTTGAGTGTTACCTTGTTGCCAACGATGATTCTGAAGCCCTTTAAGTCAAATCAGTTTCAGAGAAACAGGATCACATCATTGATTGAACGTCGTGTTGTAGGCATTTTTTTGTTTGTGTGTGTGTGTCCTCACTTTCAGCCTGTATGGTCTATGGTTGTACAAAGCACAAACAAGCGCCAATAAAATTAGTTGTCGGTTTTCCATTTCTGTTACTGCTGTTCATGACATGTTCCCTGCAATAAACCATAAATTCTGGTAGATGTTGTTGATTTATTGTTGTTTGGCGAAGCGTGTGTACATTCTGGAGTGTGTGTTTGATTGGTGATGCTCGCCGATGTTTTGCCCAATGACTGTGTGTGTGTGTGTGTGTGTGTGTGTTCATGTGTGCGCAGTATCGACGGCTGGTATCAGATGCGGCTGCTTGTTTCTCTCAGCGGCCCTCTGTGTGTGCACAGGAAACCATTAACAAGGCGGGGATATCCTGGACAATAGCAGGGCCCGGCCGGACCCGTGCGCTCCGTGGGAACTGGAGGAGGGAAAGAAAGAAGGAGAGAAAGAAAGAGACGAAAAAAATGAAAGGAAGAGAGGAAGGAAGAAAAGGGAAAAAAAAAAAAAAAACGAAAGGAAGAGAGGAGGATGGCAGGAATAGGTGAGGGAGGGAAGGAAAGAGGAGAAGGAAAGAAATCAAAGGTGGGAGCAGAAGAGAGGGCTTGTGAGAAAGGAAGTCCAAACGTTTTTTTGACTCTGCCGTCATTTCAGGCTGGACCAGCTGCTCCTTCTGTTCTCAACCCAGAACCACCATCCCTTCTTTTTTCAGAATCAGGATCTTGCCGATATTCAACCAGTTCCTCGTTTTTTCAAATACAAACTTTTCCCTTTGGGTTTTTCAGACTCAAACTCATATTTAACAAGTCAGATTTTTGTTGTGTTTTGTCTCCCTCTACTGGCCATGAGGCCTTCTTCCTCCTAGATCAGAATAACTTTGATCAGTTAATGGAGGCCATAAGCAAAGTACACTGTGGTTGCTATGACAATTATTACAAACAATTAAAGTCAGAGGTTTATATACGATGACTTACAACACGAATGCCTGTAATTTGGGTATTTTGTGAGTTATTTATGCCATTCTTTTGCCAAAAGTACCGGCAAAACAACACACCGCTTCAGTCGTTAAAGCACACAAATATTGTGTGCATTTACATATTCCTGAAAGAAATCACTCTCAGAGCCAGTTTTATTCACTGAACCCCAAATCTTTATTAACCACTGCTTGCTCACAAAGATATACGTGGAAGAGGAGGAAACACACAAATGGACAGAGGAGAGAAAGAGAGTCAGGAAGGAAACTAACTGCCTGTGTCTAACTTTCTGACAATCGTTACACGCTGTATTGTTGTTGGTTTTTATATCTAAACATATCAACACACTAACTACCTGGTCTCTGTGCAGTTCACTCACACACCCACTCACACACATCTAGGGGCCAGGTGCGCGTGTGTGACCATCCAAGCACCCGTCGTTGCAACTCATTCAAGTTTACTCTTAGAAATACTATTTCTATTGATCATTAATGCAGTCATGCCTCTTATGGCTTAAATATCTTCATTGTGCCAGTATTTGCTGTGTTTCAGGGGAAAGTTGAATGATGTAATGAAGAGAGAGAGAAGTCAGAGATATGTCTTTTCTTTTCTAGTACGATTAAATTGAACAACTGGAGATGGCTGACAATATAAGGACAGACCCAAACTTCAACAGAGGTGCTGTGTGCAACAGCGGCATCCGAGGACGTACCGGCGCCATTTCTGAGGGAAGCTTTATGAGATTAACGGTGCATGAAAGGTATTTTCCTGTTGCTGTGTGGAGAGCGTGTGAGTGATTTCACGGTCTACGTGTGTGTGCGCGTGTGCGAAAACGAGAGATGGAAACGAAGTGGAGGAGGATGAGGATGGGCTCATTAAATGCTATCGTGTTCTCCTGCAGAACAGTCACTACCTATTTTCACAGGAGCAGATGTGCGGAAACAGCTGGCAAGTCCCCCACCAAAAAAGCTCGCTTGCAAGAACCAGCAAACGCCACCGTTCCTTTCTGGCGACTTTCCTGCAAAATGTGGCCCCCCGACTCTGTGACCCCCAGCTGGCGCATGCAGGCTTTTGTGGTGGGGGAGGCGCAACTTGTTCACAGCAAAACATCAGCTAGCTGGCAAATTCACAACAAACACCTAAGCTTGTTACCACACGAGAGAAACCTAAAACAAACATTCTCAGGCTGAAATGAGAGTAAAGAAAAAAAGAGAAAATGAACAGATCATTACATCCATTTATATATTTTTTTTATATAAGCAGGGAGAAGAAAACTATATATAAAAATGGCACACTGCAATCAATACTTTTGCTGCTTGTATCGGACTGTATATAACAAAAAGAAGTATTTACAAAAAAACGCTGCCAGGTGTCAATTGGGGTTTTTTTTTCTTCATGTTCGAACAAAAACATTCGGGTTTTTTTAAAGGATAGGAGATGATAGTTTTCCTCCTTTCTTTTCTTTTTAACATTTTTGCAATCCTTTCCACCCCCAACCCTATTTGAATCTCCTGCTATCTCAGGGTGGCGTTTCTTCAAAGTTTCGTAGCAATACAAGAGGGGGAGTGGGTATGTCGGGGGAGACGGGTGGAGAGGTGTGGACATGGAGGACGAGGTGGGGAGGGAGGTGTTCCTCGGACGGGAGGTGGTGACTGAAGGTGGGGGGTGTGGAGGCTGTCGGGGGCTCTCACGGCATCAACTCTTCTCTCAGCTCCTTGTTCCTGCGCACCTCCTGAGCATGCCTCTCCTGGGGAAATTTAAATAAAAAAAAAAGAAAAAACAGATTTTATCGGGTTTTTTGTAGTTTTTGTGGCGCAAATGTGTCCCTACAGGTGGAACACATTTTGACATTTGGTTGTAGCAACTACAAATGTCAGAGTTTTGTTGGGATTTTATCAGGTGGACATGCACAACTAAGTATATAAATATAGAACGGCAGGGCAGTAATGCATTTTGTTACTCGGGGAAAATCACGATATTGTGTGTTTTTTACTCAGCATTATCCTTTTCTTTCCAAAATAGTTCAATTTCAATAAAATTCGAATGGAGATGTCTCCAAAATTCGAATGGAGACATCCAAAGACTATTTCCATAGACTCCCAATTGGATATAGGTCTGGACTTTGACTGGGCCATTCTGAAACATGAATATGCTTGGGCCTTGGTCTGGATGTCATACAACGAGAACATTTATAGAGCTAAACAGGAATTGATCTCTATTTAACTCTATTCATTCCCATAAACTCTGATCAGTTTCTCTGGTTTTTACAAAAAAAAAAAAAACACGTCCACAGCCTCATGCTGCCATGACCATGCTTCACAGTGGTGAAACTATGAAATATGTCCTTTTCCTTCTACTGTGCTAGTCCTAATATCCCAGTAAAACTCACTGAAGTGGCATGAATACTTTTGCAAGACAAATCACTCCGTTCAACTCCGGATGAATTTGACAGTTTTGTTGGTTCATTTTAGGGATTTAAATGAATTACCCCACAACACTGAAACAATCATAATTATCATCATCTCAAAAATCTCCCGAGTCAGAAACTCGGTTTGAAACAAGTCCTCCAGCAATGACAGCGTAACAATAAACAGAGAACTCACATCAAACATCCCACTCAAAACAAACCGTCACAAGCCACCGAGCAACACTAATCTCATCAACTCATCAACAACCACACAGTGAAAAGCTCAGCAGCAGCAGAAATTTAACTCATGCTGATCTGGATTTTTCAGCTGCAGACAAAAGTCTGAGAAATAAATTCCTCTTCATAAACTTTTGCATTTTTCTTTGAGACTCATCTGAATTACTAGAAGTAAATAAAGTTTTTATACTAGAACTAACTGTGATTTTATTTTTGTTTAATTTTTATTTACATATTTGAATTTTGCGATTGCTGTAATTTAAATGTATTTTTTAAAAATCCATTCTAAGTATGATGGTTGGGAATTTTCATGCAAGTCATCCAAATGAAATTGACTTTTCACTGATCGAGTTCTTCCTTGAACTTCTTTAGAAAGAGCGCCCTCTGCTGGTGGTGTCCACTCAGTTCTCTTTCTTATCTGAAAAGCCCAATGACTGGACCATTTAATTAATCTAATAGTCACACTACCAGACTTCTAGTAAGAATAGTTAGAATACTTTGACTTACAACTTTTACTTACTTTCACTTGCAATTGAAAATAAATGTTCTAGTTACATTTATTTGACAGCAACACCTTGTAATCTTCTGGAAATGATCTGGATCAATAGATCTTTGGACTTTAGGACTTTTGGCTGCTTTATATTTTATATATTTCTTGTGAAGTTCTTTCACCTCAAACAATATTGGAGGAGGAAAATGGACAATATACAAGAAAAAAAAAACAGATGACCATAATTTTCTATCTGTGTGCCTCTTTTAAGGTTCACCTCACTTATTGCTGCAACCTCCTACCACCCTGGAAATAATTTTTCTGTCTTCCTGCATGAATCCTCCCTAGTTTTCCATCCCACATTCTTCGTTTGAGTCCCTTCTCCTCACCCTCTCCTGCAGGCGCTCCATCATGGCCGCCAGGTAGGCCTGCCGGTTCTCCTCGATCTGCTCCATCTTCACCTGCAGCTTCTCCTCGGCCATGCGGCTGAAGTTGCTGTTCTCCTCCATGGCCTTCAGCAGCACTTCGCGCTCGTGCTCGCGTTTCTCGGCGAGGATCCGGAGGATCTGCGCCTCCTGGGACTGAAAGGAGAAGAGAGCGATGAGAATGGGAGGATTCGGATCGATACCGTGACAGAAACTGACTGAAAGCCACTCCCAGATCTCAGAAGACGGAACATGAATCAGTGAGTAACACGGTCGGAATAAACAAGTAAAACTACAGGAGGTGTTTCACTTTGTATGCTTTCCTTTCGTTCTCAAAAATTGATCTAGAGTATCTACAGTGATTTATAAATACTCTAGTGAAAATTTAGCAACAGAGAAATCAATCAAGCAGTCATATTGACAGGAGGATGATTATATAATTGATTGGTTGATGGATTGCCCCAGGTACCAGGTGCTCATTGTATTGACGTCTGAATCAATCAGATGCAGGAATTAGCTCACAATGGATGGGATGTTTTTAAGTCACCTGGAGCTGTTGTTAGACATTCAATGAGTTTTTATGAGACTTGAAGTAGATTTAGCTGAATGTCCAGTATGACGACATTTTCATTTACTGAAGCAAAGTCATATTTGGCATCTGGCTTGCAGCCATAACAACAGGAAGTCTCCTTACTCTCCTCCTGTCCTCGGCCGCCTCCAGTTTCTTCTGGATGTCCTCCAGGGAAATGTCCCTCTTTGGGGGGCTGGTGATGCAGTGAGCCGCATCAGATGTAGGAGAGGGCGGCTTTAGGATGACCTCAAAGGCTTGACCTGACGCACGCTTGTCGATTGGCTTGATGTCCATGTCTGCAGGAGCACGCATTAAACGGAAAGACTGTCAGCTGCTGCCTGATGAATTTGAACTCAAATCTGTTTGCCTGTAGGAATGGGCCGGTATCAAGGGATAGCACAGCTACTGAAAGTTTTAGATTCAAAACAGCTAATATTTTCTATCATAGTGACCCTACTGTTTGAAGGAACAGGGGGGACACAAAATCCTCCTGTTATTTTCCATGAATCATGTCCAACATGTGTTTAATTTGCCAAATGATTCTCATCATTTGGCAAATTATGAAAGTGTGTATCGTCTTTCGTGCAGTGCTGCCCCTCCCCCAGCCAGATTCAAGTTTCGATCAAAAGCTGATTTTCCTGACAAAACGTATTTTAACTGTGAATAAAATATCTTCCTTGCAAAAGGAATAATATCTCCACTACTGTTTTTTTTTTTAAGAAAGCTATTCAATTCTGCTACATCAATTGTTTTATATTTTTGTGTAATACCATGAAACCGTGTCCCATATACCGTGCGGCTCTCATGCCAGCCCATTCACTGAAGATGAAAATGTTCCCTGCGAGGATTCCCTCCTACCTTCAAAGTCCCCCAAAATGTTTTTGCGGCTCTCGGGGTACAGACAGGAGCATATGAGAGAGAGGACAGAAATCTCCTTCATCTTCTCCTTGTAAGCTGTGGAGACAAACGGAAGCACGATTGCTGTCTTATCGCATGCAGATCCAGCCGTGCTCCTCACATGTGAACGAGGAGGCGATATTAACCCAGTAACACAGAAAAAGATGAAACATTATTAACCTACTTTTATGCCAAAAGACCTTTGATGTAAGCACGAAGACTTTTTCTATTCAGAGAAAGAAAAACCTCCTCATCAAAGCATGTCTGGCTGCAGCCAAGTTGCTTTCATCTCCCTTTGTCTTTCCTTGCAGAGAAAGTGTGATGGATGCCTCCTCGCTTGGCCTAATTTCCCTGAACAGCTTCGACGTTCCCGTCCCCACAGGATTCGCAACACATCATCGACTATGCATTGTATTTTGATGTATTTTTTATTGATGCTGCCAGTGCATGGCCTCCCCCCCTTTAAATCCTGGCAAATTCTCTTGTTAATGCAACCAAAGGTTAGAGATAAGTCACTTATTTCGTGTATATTCCCAATTTGGCTTTGATTATCTGCTCTGAGGTTTGCTTATCTGCGCTCGGCAGCAGAACTCGCTCCTCACGTCGAGGCCGTGTCTTTGTCAAAAAAAAGTTAATAAAGCTGGCAGCGATCCTGACTGGCTGGATTTGGCAACATGCAGACAGCTTAGTGGAGAGGAATAAAGTGATTAAAAGGGAACACAGACAAAAAAAAAAAAAAAAGAAGAAGAAAAACCCCAATAACCAACCTTGTCTAACCTTGTTTTATACATTATTGTCTTTTTGGCATTTGTTTTACTTTTTAACGTAGAATCAGCAGCAGCAGGGAGAGAGTAGAACAAGTCTGCAAGTTAAACAGATCTATTCTTGTTAATCATTCTGTTTCCATTGATTACAATATCCTTAAAATCTGTCCTCTAAATATGCAGAATGATTCTGTGTCTTTTCAACTCAGCGGTCTTCCTTTCTGTTATCTGAATATCACAAAAGGTATCCATCAAGGCCTTGTATTTGTACAATGTTTTTATTGTTTTTGTTCACATTTTACTTTAAAAAATGAATGTTATTAATGTATCCTTGATGATACATTTGTTTATTGTCACGTAAACACTGTGGCCCGGGTATTTGGTCATCTGCAGGTTGCATCACATAGTGTTCAGTCACATTTGTTCTGCGTGGAAGATGCTAATATAAAAGTTTGCTATTTCCAAACAGAAAGAAACTCCATCCTATTCTTCCTGGTATCAACTAAATATATTTCTAAAATATTGTATCAATCTGAAACTTTCTTGAACGTGCATCGTCGCACGTCTTTAAGAATATTCAAATGACAAAGTGTTTCATAGCTCTTCTAAAGACATGAATTGTGTTTTTCCTTCAATATAAAAGAACAACCGAGTGGGTTTGGCAACATGCGGCCTGTTTAGTGGCGAGGAAAGATGTGCTTCAGAGAGCAGACAGAGAAAACAAAATACGGGAACAACCAAACTTTTCTGACCTTGTTTTTTTTTTTTTTTTTTGCATCTAAGATACTTTGCTGTGTGGATTTATCAGCAGTCTCTGCAGGGAAAAGGTGGAAAAATATCTGCAACACACTGCAGCTTTATTAAACATTTCCGCTCTCTCAAGGCACCCTGCACCGTACTGCAAGATCTGCATGCCAGCTGTCACAGAACAGCATCATCCATCACCCCCAGAGCACGAGGCCTGCAGGGCTGAAATGTGGCACTTTTGATTCACGATTTGCAGCAGGATACAAGAGCAACGGCAGAGGTTAGATTTACAGTAAAGAAGCAATACGGTTAGAGGATGATGAATCGGAAATCTCCTTCCCGTGTGCTTATTTGCAGCTTTCTGTATCTCACTTTCTGCCCTGCAGACAGGCAGTCGCCCCAGTAATGTGATGAACTCTCACATGTAGCTCTCACTACTCTCTGATGGTCTTGTTAACCCCTTCCCTGAGGAATACGTGGGTAGAGAGTGAGCATAGCAAGGGGAAATGAAAACTTTGGAGAAGAAAGGAACAAAGAGGAAGACAGACTGGGGTTAAAATGGAAAAGAAACGGTTTCCTTTTACTGAATGTATGGAAATGAGAAAACAGCTGCTGGTGGTCTTTACACTGACACTTTTGATTTGAAGAGGAATCACAAATAGACTCAGCCAGGAGTGACAACCCCTGAGGAATATCTGCCTCAGTTGACTGCCCCCAAGACAGCGTAGTGGAAGCAGCCGCCTCAGCACTTCAGTCTGTAATTAGCGGATTGCCCTGTTTCCGTTGATTACCTGGGGGGGGGGTGTAGCGGTTGGGGAACATTTGAAGGGCCTTCAACGGCTTGTTAGGAGCTGCGTTTCTGTCAAGACTCCAGCAGCCATTTTCTAACACCCTGTTGCAGTCTGAAAGCCTTCACAATTCAGTGGAGTCGTTCATTATTTTTGATCATTTATGGGGCTTTTAAAACATTTGAATGTAACTAAATGTTTGTTGTTGTTTTTTTTACAATCACTTAATCTGCTGATTATTTCAATAAACATTTAGCTTCAGATTTAGGCAAATGTCCTGAAACCAGCACATCTTTCATTTCACCCTTCTTCTGCACCTCCCTGCACGGGTTTAACACCCCACACCAGCCTCCCCCCACTCCAAAGCTGCGTGCCCACAGACTTGGTACATGTCCTGACCCAACTCCCGTAACTTTTGACTGATTTGTGTCACCAATTTCTCATTCCAGATCATTTCACTGATATAAACATTTGCAAACAATCCATCTGATTGCGGCTGCTCTTCTGATGCTCTTGCATCGAAGTTGTGTCTATGAATCATGACCAACTGGTTAATCTGTAAAAAAAAAAAAAAGAAACGTGATCGGGTCAGCCAGAAGTTGGACCTCAAATCATAATTCCACTTAAGGCTCCATAAAACCTTCAAACTGTTGAAATAACCTATATTATGCAGAGAAAACTACAGTGATATAAAGTTCAGTGCAGCCAGCACATAAACTCAAAAATTACTTGAGCTGTAATCTTATTTTATTTCATTTGTAGCCTCTGAGGTGAGGTTTTAGTATCACCCTGTCAAAGCAGATTTCATTTCCGAACATTTTACACAATGGAAACTTAAAACGAGCTGAAATGTCTCCCTAGCTCTCATTTTTCTAATGTATCCATAATCTAAAATATATGAAGTTCCCCATGGAACAAAATCTATTGCAGCGCCACTGTACGTCTCTTAATAAGTAATATAACGCATCCTCTGTAGATCAGACACATAAAAATGACAAATGACCCGCAGTGACAGAGCAACACTGAAAGCGTTTGAGCGCACGGTCACATTCCTTGTTCCCGGCTGAGATGGGATGAAGTCCTGTCAGACGGGGGATGATAACATTTTTAATGATTCTCTCCGCTTCCCACAGGCGGTTCCAACCAGCCAGGTCAGCATGTCTGCGCCTCACTTCCCATCTTGACCACTGACGCACCCATCAAAGTGCACTTCCACTTCCAATCCATCAACCGAAAGAGCCCGGATCATCAATATCCTCAGAGAGCACCGCTCTCGCTTTGGCACTGTCTGCAGCTCCTGTCCTCCATCTCATCTGTTGCTGATGTTTTCTTACTTTTTTTTTTTTTTACATCATTTTTAATATTTGTCACCCTCAAACCACCCCCCCGCCCCTTCTTTTCTGTGTTTCCCTTTGTCAGCACAAAACCGCCACACCTGCATTGGCTGTTTTCCCATCTTTCTTTCCCCTCTACCTCTGCCTCCATCTCATCTTGCAGGATTACTAAAGGGATTTTTACAGTCACTTTGAGTAATCTAACCATAAAAGGCAAACAACAAACATGCAGCATTGTTCATCGAAGGCTGACAGGCCCCCACCCCCCTGGGTGCCGTAGCGTTCACAGGCACTGAGGACGCCTGTTCAGCAACTTCACAGCAAAAATATAAACATGAAATTATGCAGCTATCGCAAGAGCAAACTGGATCGTTAAACGGATCGTTATGGGACCCAGACGATCAAGGACAGTGAGTGGAGAGCTGGTGATGAGACTCCAGTAATTTAGACTTCCAGTTGGAGTACATACATATATCTCTAAAGACTCATAAATCTACTGATATTTCAGTGAAATAGTCCGTTTGTGGACAGTTTCCTGATAGTTTTTATTGATAGCTTGGCGTGAAATATGAGGTAACGCAGCACACTGCACATAGTAAGACAACATTCTGCCACACCAAGCAATTGGATGTTGTTGTTTTTTTAATGTCTTTCTTGTAAACCATGTTTTCTACTCAATGGTTTTTCTTCACTGTTATTTGAATGTGACAAAAGGTGTTCTCCAAGGCTCTACGTTCTGTCCTGTAGCTTTCACAGCATTGTGGTCTTGAAATACATCAATCTGCATAGAGATAGCATTCTCTAGATCTAGATAGGATTCTGATAGACCAAGTCAACGTCTAGGTTTCAATTGTGAGGACCTTCTGCCACTCTGTTACACAAAAGGGAGAATCTATACACTGCTCCTTCATTGCAAACTGAACTTAAAACACATTTTAAGCACAATAGAGAAAGCATCAATGCATCCCTATGCATTGTTTTGAATATTGTCTATTTAAATCTGTCTTGAATCCCCTGTTCCATGAGATTTACCTTGATAAAAGGTTATTCAAATAAAATTAGCTGAGATTACAGTAACCACGTATTAATGTTGTTGATTTGTCTGTCCTGTCTCTGATCTGAATATTTAGATGCGATAAACATTCAGCAAAACGTCGCCAGCAGGGTTGATGTCACCTGCTTCTCCTCTCAGCGTGTCGTCAGGAGCAACAGCCATCTCAGACCAGCGACGGGAGTGTGCCGCACAGATCGATGGGACCCAACCGGTGATAAATCAGGGTGAGTTACGAACCAGGGGCAGATCATGCAGATATGCCCGTAACAACAATGGCCATAAATACCAATGGGATGAACAATGCAGAAGACTTTTCTATTAAAGGGGTAATTCTGGCTTCTGGATGTGGGATTCTGTTAAAAAGTGAAGTTCGCTGCAGTGGTAACACTGGGTCGTCCCAGTGGCAACTCCAGGAGTGGTCAGGACCAAGGATGACTTTTCCCGCATTGACACTGCTTTTTAGGGTTTGTGACTTAGAGATTATTGCGCAGAAATTCAACAACAGATTGTCTTCAGTCAGAGGCTCCTTCAGATCTGCTGTAATCCAGACCGCTACAGGAGAGCTTGGTTTTTCCACTGCTTTAACCGCTTATATTGACTATGAAGAAACTGAGTTTGAGTTACTACAACATTTATTTCTCTTTTGGGATTAACACAGATTAAAAAGAATTCCAGCCCATTCACAATTTGTGTCTGAGCAAAATCCATATGGTTCCCTGCATCCACATACTGGTTAGTAATCTGAGTTAATGCTGAATTAAGATGCAAAGAACATGACCTTTTAATAGAACTCCAGTTAAAAAACCCTTATCTATTGATTTTAGGGTGGATATCATTGGATCATTTCCATTGCCAGACACAAAGGGATTGAGTTCTGTAGCCTCAACCGAGAGATAAATGATCAACCTTAATTGGAAATGACAGGTGATATTTATCATCAACTTAAGTCCTATTAGTATTATTTATACTGATAAAATGAATAATCATGGTAATAAAAGAATTAATCTTCATGCAGAATGAAGATCTGCTGCTGTTCAAAAATAAATGCTTGCTAAGTTTCTTTCTGCTTTACTGCAGAAAAAAAGAAATTGGTCTGAATGAACTCGGTGACCCGCAGAGCGATGACTGGCATCATGGCTGCTTTCCGTGCCCATCCCATTCTGCCTGTCTGCAGTTCAATTCAAGATCATGCAGGAGCAAGAAAAAAAAAAAAAAAGCAGGGAGGAGGAGGGAAAAAAAAACGAGGAGGAGAGGCCGGTGCTTAAGTGTCCCAGAGCTCAGACATCCCAGACCCTCACCACTTCCCCCCCCCCCAGCCTCACGCACACCCCTCCATTACCTGCTCTGCCAACCAGAAAACAAACATTCATGCATTAAAGCTTTCGTTTCACTTGTAGCAGCTAAGATTGTGTTTTTCAAGCTGCTGCTTAATGGCATCAAAATACATGACAATAAATGTCACAGAAGGCCTGCCTTCCACCAGCCACCTCATTTTATTTATTCCTATTTCTAACAAACGCTGCCATCTTTTTTTTTTTTTTTTTTCCCAGAGCATTGAGCTATGGAGGAAATTCATCCAATAATCTTCCTAACAGGATTAGGAGCCTCATATTCCTTTTTCAGCGCCAATCGGAAATTCTTCCCTCGACAGCAAAGTAATTCTTGATAAGGAGGGGGGGGGAGGATATGGGGGCTCCTCTCCCCACCCCCCTGTCCCTCCGTCCTACATGTCTGCATATTCAGCGGTCACGCAGAAAATGGGTTAAGCAGTACAGAGACAGTGAGGATGACCCAGTTTTTTTCTTGAATAAAACGGGAGATTTGTGACGGTGAGACGTTCCGCACCCCCCACCACCGCCCCCCTCCAGGGGAGCGGCTTTTTAACGGAGCGGGGATGTTGGGTGGGGTCGCTGGAGCTGCATTATGCTGCACGCCTCTGAGTCAGGCAGCGAAGGGGGCAGGTGCTGCAGCGATGCAACCATGCTTCCATAAAGGAATAACAACAATAACAAAAACAAAAAACAACAACAACAAAAAATCCCCCTCCCACCACTCCCCCCCCCCAAAAAAAAAATATAAATCTATGTTTTATTTAGTGACGTGCATTAATCAGAATGCAGGCTGAATACGCATATGCGTCACTGGCTGGATTTCTGTCCGATCTGTGTGAAATTTCGAATTGAACGAAATAAACAAAGACTAAATTATAACAGCTGCAATTTAATGCACAAACACATGAAGACGCCTCAGTTTCCTAACTTCAACGTGAGGAAGGGAGTTGCAGAGTGAGTTTGGCCGCTCCCTCCTGTCAGCCCTCAGCATCCTTTTGTGCCATGGGTGTCGCCACTGCCTCTCACCATCATCACCATCACCACCACCATCATCATCACCATCACCCTGAAACCTGCCTCGTTCTTTGATGGCAGGGGAAAAAAAAATATATATATATATATATCTGAGGAAAAATCAGAACTCACCGATTGCGGTCTTAGCCATGTCTGAAAGTGAGTCGCTGGGGTGAGTTGGCCGGAGAAATGTGCGTCGGTGTCTGGATGGTGTCTCACCGGGTGAAGGGACTGCTGTTAAGGCACTGACTCAGCAGAGAGAGAGAGACGGGGGCTGCCGGTGCGCCTGATGGTCTGTGCTGAGCTGCAGGAAAGGCAGCGACAAATAAGCAGGGCGATACCGGAAGTCTTGGTTAAATACTTCAAAATAAAAGCAGATATTTTGTGGGCGGTTTTTCTTCCCATCCGCCCCTTATTATTATTATTATTATTATTATTATTATTATTATTATTATTATCATTATTATTATCCCACATTCGCAACATTAATTTAGGCTCTATGGTATGGATGACATGGAGAAAACAGTAAGTTAACGTCAATAAACAAACAAACAAACAAACTAAATAGATGGGAGTTTGGATCGCTTAAATTTTGCCATTTTTATGAAGCTGTATAAGAATCTTTATCATATAAAAATAATGACTGAAAAACTGTCAATTCCAAATGAAACGCACAACGGTAGCCTGTAAGGCAAAAAATTTAACATAAATAAAAAAAATAGCCCAATGACTTAACAGGAAAACAAAAATCTGCATGTTTTAAATAGAATTAAAGAAAATCTTGTGTTTGTAAAGGGCAAAAAATAATGAGGGACGTAGAAAACAGCGTCAACAAAAATCTTGTGAATAAATTTTTTTTTCCTTTATTTTCACGTGCGTTTGTTAATTTCCCTCCGTTTCACTCTGAATAGTGTGCTCAGAATATTTAACTTATTTTTCTTGCTTCACATATTGTACATTTCCCTTCTTATTTTCTCCTAGTTTTTGTGTTGCTTTTGCGTTTTCCACCAAAGTTTCAGACCGAAAAGCAAATCAGTATAATAGTGCGGGAGCAACTGTAACTCCACTAAGTCTTTGATTCAGACAAGCTTGTAATCTGAGAGCAAACACTGAGTGAAGAACGCTTCCTTGGTTTAACGAGACAAGATTTTTAGTAGCAGTTTAAAAGGGATTCGTATTTGTGTGCACATATTGTGCATGCATATACCTTAAACACTCACTGAGAAGCTAACTGGCAACAACAACGTGATGTGGAGGTAAATTTACATTGCAACATCAAATACAACTAGAGCTTGCTGTTCAGAGCTATACACCACAATCTGCAATTTCCCACAACCCTCACAAATCCTAAGATTTGGTGTGTTTTTTTTTGGGGGGGGTTTATTTTGAAACTATTGTGAGGAAACATCAGTTTCTAAGTTGACTTCACTGTGGACCTGTAATGCGCGTTCAGCTGGCTGAAATGCATTGTGCCACACTCCCTTCTCCCAGCTACAGCCCTGATTGCCCTTATGTCCTCCTGTAAGTTAGATCTGGTCCTCTAGTGGCTGATTGCATTATGGGTGTTTCCTCCTTTTTGATGGTTTAGCAGGCTCATAGCACACTGCCCATCAAGTTTATAAAAAAAATTATAAAAAATAAAAAATAAAAATAATAATAATAATAATAATAATAATAATAATAATATAATAATAATAAATGCATCATACTGGAATATTTATCTGCTTATTTATTTATTGCTATTTTTGCAAAAAAAAAAAAATAATAATAATAATAATTAGAGGTAATAATTGGGGGTTCTTTGTCCTCGAGAGTTCAAACAGTATCTTAAATAAATCTAATTGGATTATCTTGTATACATTCGTGCAGATTTAGAAAAAGAGGACAGGCGAGCCCACACACGATCAAAGTAGTGAATAAAATATTTATAAGAAACACCACAAGATGGCAGCAAATCCCAACCTACAGAAACCCAGCGAGTCGCAGCAATCGCATGGCAAACGCAGAGTTAAATGCCCATCATTTGTTACTCTAATCCTGGCTGCGGTCCAGGTAAGCTTTTGGTACTCTTGGGTTATGACGCATTTGTTCTTCGTGTTGTTCCATCTGCATCTGTCTTTGTTTTTTCCCCAAGTGAAACACAGAGTGACCCATACATCAAGATCCTTCTCAAAATCGTGTGTGTTTGCACTGATAAGAAATTTGTTACTTTGTTGTTTTTTAAAGTGCACAGAGGCCTTATATATTGCTACTGATTAACCAGAAAGGAGATTTTGACTTGGTTTTGTACCAGTGCCGGAGAAATCCAGAAGGAAATTGTAAAACCGCTCAAAAGCGCAAAAATAGCTCAGTGCTTGTGTAATTCGTGAGAGCTTTGAATATGTATGCAGAGCAGAAGGTTGACTATTCGAAAACACACAGACGGAAACAAAGAGATAAAACCTGTGCTTCAATCTTAATTCTCATTGTTTAAGGAATCTGGGATCTTGGAGAAACAAAAACCCATATGCCTTATAGCCAAGAGATTCTGTGTGATGCATTTCAACTTTCAGTGTCTAAATTATGAGTTTGAAAGTCAAAAATGTGTCAATCACAAATTTCAATGTCACCATTTTGACTTTAAGCTCTATTTAGTACATAATGTCTTATAAACATCAGTTTCAAAGTCAATTAAAAGAGCCTAAGTATGACAGAAAAAGTCAAGCTTTTTATATTTTCATTCATAAATTTTGAAGTGAGAATTGTGAGATAAAAAAATGACATAAAGAAAGTCAAGGTTTGACCACAATAATCGCATGCATCGTATAAGACTTTCAAATGCAAAAACGTTCATTTAGAAGTCATATGAGTTTTAAAAAAATAATATGAGGTCCAAAAATTTGTCACAATTATAACTTTCAAGTTCATCATTTTGTCCAGGTTAAGAGCGTCACACTTATTCTTTTGACGTTATCACACTAATTAGAATTTTTAAAGACTATTCACAAGGGTCATTATTAAAACACGTATGAAATACAAAGTCAGAATTATTTTGGGAGTTTTAAAACCTTATTCTTCTAAAAAAATTCAGACGTCATGTCTACAGGTCATAAATATGAGATCCAAAGTTTTTTTTTTGTTGTTGTTGTTTTTTTGCTAAAAGCAGAGGATTCACAACAACATAATCAAAGTTTTGAAAGTCCTAATGATGAGACTCAAAACACCAGTTTGAAATCATAGCTCTGAAATACAACCCTATAACTTTCAAACTCAAAATCACAACTTTGCGTCTCTCTCTTGTGACACGCCGCGTTCATGTTTGTCCTATGTGGCACTAATGGGCTTCCATAACCTGCGCACCAGGTTAAGCAGGCTGTCATGCAGATGCAACACACGCAGCTTGTATGATGATGGGAGAAACTCTTCCCTCCTGATCTCTATTTAATGCACACATGGGGTTCAGTCTGGGTGTTTTCTGTTGGTTGATGACCTGCCCCTGGTCTCTCGGTCATCAAGTCATCCAGTGGCTGCTGCTGCTGCTGAGGAGGAGCTTGAGCAGATGTTGAGTGCTTATGCAGCGTGATCGAAGCCGAAGTTCTTTGAACACAGCACCTGGGTCTCTATTTGAGTCCAGCGGCGAGGAGCGTGTGAGCACGTAAACGAGGTGACTATATTCTGTTGTTTTTCATCCCTTGATACGCTCTTCACCCAGAGCCTCTAAGTGAATTTAGGCATTACAACACGGAAGATAAAGGATAAAGGAAGCGCTTCCCCCCTTAACTTCCTTCAACCGTTTTTAGATGTTCGGGTTAGCATGATGCAAACTACCACATCATCCATGATCTCCAGCTGCTCGTTAGCTCGATGCTAACCGGAAAGCTTACGCAAAGTTCAGCGCTTACGCCAGAATTGTGCGGCTAGCTAAAGTTTGTGCTAAGGAAACCAACTTGTTTTGGTTTTTTTGTTTTTTGTTTTTTTTTGTTCTCGCGGCTTTCCCTTTTTTTTTTCAATCCGCTTCAGGCCAGCAGCTAACCATCAGCTGGTGGCTAGTAGTCGACACGGCGAGGTGATTTTTTATTTTTATTTTTTTTAGAGTGCGCGAGGCGATTTGCTTTCCAACCGGCGTGACGCGTTCACTTTAACCGGCGTTCATCCTTCCAGCAGCACACGCGGAGAGACGATGTTCTCGTCCACGTTTTTTCCTATTGTCTCAGAACGTGAGCCGGTGTTACGCCGACTTTTGTCTACCCGGAGGAAGATGAACGTCGATTAAAACGACCCTGTGGTCTTCAGTGATGGATGGAGATCAGCCTCTCCGTCTAGTTTGTTTTGTTGTTTTTTTATTTAATTATTATCTTAGGTGAAAAGGCTAAACTCAACTCCAGCGTGACCATTTCCCGATTCCTTTGTATTATTTTTTTTTTTAGTTTTTGTTGTTAATTTAAGCTGTATTTTTCCATAACACTATCTTCTTGAACCTCGTGGTTTTGGAGGGCAAATTAAATGTTTTTTTTTTTAAACATTTTCTTGTGCCATTGACCTCCCATTCAAAATATATATAGAAAAAAAAGTCACACGGCTTTACCGAAATGTAATTGTTGTCCACAAGTTTGACATGTGTTAACTGTAAGTTGACCGGCACAGAAATATAAATTTATCAGAATTAATGTTGCTGCCAATTTTTAAACTCCCTGCCACAGCAATCAACCTTCCTGCTACATTCCAATTTAAGTATAAAATAGAAAAAAATGCAAACAGCTTTAAAAAATAGAATTAAAACAACTTAAATCACTAACGTTGGCATTTGAACATAATGGGGGGGGAAAAAAAGTTACTTAATGGCAATCTGCCAGATCTCTCTTCTTAAAGTCTAGCAGACCAAAGTGGAGTTAACGTCAACAACTTTACACAAAAAGAAAGGGAAAAAAATGTTGGAAATAATCTTACAGTCAGGCTCAGATGAGACTCACAATACACAATTTCCATATTCATATTGTAATGCAACCTGCAGATGATCGTATTTTCTGAAAATGTACGACTACAAAAATGAGCATTTAAGAAGCTAAATGTTCCAAAAATATTTGTCAATTGTCAGCTTTAATAGAGCACACACAAGGGTTAAAAAGATCCACAGCATTTTGGTTTTTATTTTATTGCTACAAAATGTCATATCTTAGATCTTTTGTTTCACATCTATTCGTCAAAGATACAGTAAATGTTACTGATGAACCAGTGGAATAATTTTCTTTTTTTATATGATTTTTGTTTCAAATTTTTTTTTAACCAAATCTGGCGTTTTTACTTCGGGTTATCTTACTGTGGAAATATCATTGTAACACATGCTAAATTTCTATTGGTGCGATTCTCTGGCATTGTTTTAATTAAGTCACGTAGGCTATTATATAGCTGTACTGAAACAGAGTTTTAGAAATCGCAGAAGTTAGCCTTTGTGTTTAATTGCCTAAGGTTCATCATTCAATGTGGAGCACATCGGTTCGCATCTCCAAGGCACCGTCGACAGCAACATGTTCTTCATGTTGTGCAGAGTTTAATTGTTTCTTCCAGAGATGTATTGTAAACAGGGATCCATTAGCTGCAGGAGCCAGATTAGCTTAAGGAGGCAGAACAGATGCTTGCATAATTCCATTCATGTCATAAAGGGACCCATGGTGGCTGCTTGTCACAGACCAGCAGCTGCAGGTTTTCCTGTCTTTCTTTTTTTCTTTTTTTTTTTTTACGATTGTAAGAGAGGTCAAAACAAGTGTATCAATTGACGATGAATAATTGAGATATATGTGAAAATGGCTTTATATATGTATATAAAATAACTATAAAATCTTTCAGGTTTATGGTTAACCACAGAATGGTCATTACCTTCACCAAAGATAAATGTCCGCCGGTGTCGAGCGAGTTGTGGTTCATAATGTCTCAAAATCTACTAGAATACACTGGTCAGGCTTAACATTGTGACCATTGAGAGGTGAAGTGAACAACCCCAAGTATCTCTTCATCATGGTCCATATTGGTGGTTGAGGCAGATAAGGAAGCAAGTCAATATTGTGACCTGCAAAAAGCACGAGACTGGAGAGCGACGGGTAGATAATTGGGTCAGAGTGTCTCCAAATATTCATTTCTGTTTGGATGTTGTCACTGTGCAGCACTCCGTATCTATCAATGGAGGTTCAAGAATGCATGGTTGATCAGTTTGTTGCCTATGAAGTTGCATGGGTTTGGACCCGCTTGGTTTATGTCGGTGGTTCTTAACCTGGGTTCGATCGAACCCTTAACCCCAGGGGTTCGATGAGTCGGCCTCAGGGGTTCGGCAGAGGCTCTGCTGCGGAGGTAAAGACACACTTGTGTAAAGTCGTGATGACACTTGGCCATCGCTTGCTGCAGAGGATCACGTGACATTGCTTGGCCAATCAGAGCTGCGGGGAATTTAGTGCGCGCAGCAGTCAACGGCTGTCGTAGTTGTATGTCGTGTGGTTTCTTTCTCAATATTTGAATCCATGCTAAACATGTCGAGGTTGAGTTTTAACAAACAAATGGCTTTTACCACAATAATGATGTGAAATTAAATTAATTATGTCCTAAATTCAGAAGATTTGCCTTTTACCTTTACAGAGTTCTTTGGTTCCTCCTATCAGTCTGCAGTTTCTCATATTGACGTCATCAAACCAAATTTCAGATCTACCATAAATGACTGATACCTGCTGGCCACAGGTTTGCAACCAGCTTCTGACTGAGAAACCAGTAACCTGCTCCCAGTGTCAGAATCCCACTGAGGAAGAAACCGCATTAGGTTTTCTATCACGTTAGTACTTCTGATATAACTGATGTATATTTGCATATAAAATAAGTCAATAGGGCTTAATGAACCATTTTTATGTTTATGTCATGAGGTAGATCTCAGCTGGCTGGTGAGAGAAAAAAGTAGATCTTGGTCTCAAAAGGTTTGAGCTCCCCCGATGTACAACCGGAACCGGAACCGGATTGGAGTCGGCGTCCCATCAGCAGGACATGCAATGCTAAGTTGAGCAACTCTAGTGTGGCACAGGCAGAACTAAGGGAACACTTCTTGAAGCTGCATGGAGATGGGGGGAAAGTAAAGTATTTTGTGGATTCACAACGACAAAAAACAAATAAAATTTCAAATAAAAAAAATTAAGTTATTAAAAAAATGTTCAATTCTTTAAAAAAAATCCAAATTCATTTTTAATTAGTAAAATAGAAAAAAAACATACATATATATTTTTTGGGGGCTGAAATTCTTTTACAGGGCCGAAATATGTTTTGGGGTCAGAATAAAGTAATACCTTAATTTGTTGTGAGTTCATGCACTGTGTTGGTTCTGTTCTTAGAGCAAGGTGATTTCCATGCATGACTCATTCTGTGCACCAGTAAAAAAAAAGCATATGCCTACCTGAATGTCCTGAATTTGGAAAACAAAAATCATATTTTATTCATCACTAAAGAAGGGTTCAGTGAATGCGCATATGAAACTGGTGGGTTCGGTAGCTCGAAAAAGGTTCAGAACCATTGGTTTATGTATTGTTGTTCAGCAGTTGGCCTGGGTGTGTCGGTTTACTTGTCTTAAAGATTAGAGGCAACTCGTTGCAGTGTAAAATAGTTTGCATTGTTTAAATTTTTTCCGTTTTTGGAAGGCTTTGGTGTGACGCAAAACTCTGTTCTCAGTAGAGATAGAATCAGGTTCTTCTGCAGAGCACAATGACGTGTTGAGGAGGTCACAGGGTCACGCCTTACACCAGCTCCTGAGGATTGGACTACCAGCCCTGGTGTAGTGGGCTGCATAGCAGAATGATGTTGGTTTGCAAGGTTTCCCCCAGAAAACTTGCTAAACCGGGTGGTTGGGCGATAAGCTTCATGTTTTTGAGTTAAAAAATTTTTTAAACTTGACAGGAAATTTGAACATTATAGTTACGTGTTATTAAAAATTTGGAAGATTAATACCTGAACACCAACTATAAAGTCTTTAAAAAAATGCAAACATTTAAAAAAAAACTTACAAAAAATAAGCAATGCTTAGCCTGTATTATAAGCCTGGTGTTCCTCTTTTATCTATATATCCTACCACATCCCAGCAGAAATTAATATTTGGAGACGCTTTGACCCAGTGTTTGTGATTTGTCCTAATGATACATTAGGCTAAAATCACTTTGTCCCTTTTAAAAAAATTTTAAGCGTTTTAAGAAAAGAATTGAATATGACTGACGGTTGTTTTGTTTTGCAGGATATCCAACCAGAGAAATTACACCTTGGATTCTGTTTTGAGATGTGCTAATCTTGAACTTCCTATAAGACCAACCCCACTTGTCTTTGTTAGGTCCAAACGACCTATCATTTTTTACCAGGATAAATTTGCGCTACTCTTAATTCATCATATTAACCTCTGCCTTTGAGCGTTTAAATAAATTGGTAAACATGGTGGCTGATGGAGACTCCCAGTCTGTGGGCAGTGGTGTTAGACTAAAGCAGGAGATCTCCCTCCTCCATGGGGTCTGCCTCATCGTGGGAAATATGATTGGCTCTGGAATCTTTGTCTCTCCGAAGGTAAGACTCCTGCCCTCTTGCATAAATATTTGATCATCATAAATGAATGTTGTTGCCATTTTTTTTTTTTTTTTTTGTTCTCTGTGCAAACTGTGTTGCATGTTTCCCCATTCTCTCCTGTTTCTCTGCACACCTGTTGTCCCTGCAGGGAGTTCTCAAGTATACAGGCTCTTACGGCTTGTCTCTGGTGGTGTGGACCATCGGAGGGATATTTTCTGTGATCGGAGCGTTGTGCTACGCTGAGCTCGGCACCACTATCCGCAAATCCGGAGCGTCTTATTCTTACATTCTGGAAGCATTTGGAGGCTTCGTGGCTTTTATTCGGTATGTCGGCGCCGCCTTTGAAGTTGCGGAGGTTTTACTTCTTCGTAGCGCCTTGAAAACAAATGCATCTCTACTCACCTAAAGGTGAATTCAGTTCAAACAGTGAAAGTTATTTTTGTTACTTTTGATGAAAATGGCTTCAAGTTAATGAAAACTGAAAATGTAGTTTCTCAAATACTGTGAACATTACCAAAAAGAAAGAAAAAAAAAAAAAAAGCTATCTCCTGGTACAAGCATCACAATCCTCTAAAGTGTGTGTGTTAAACTCCAAACAAGTGTGCCAAAACCAACCTGCCATAACAATTTCTGTATATATATTCTACCACAACCTTTGAGAACATTCGTGATCTTGATTTGGTTTACAACCTTTAGAGTTTAAAAGCTGTGGTTTTCCTTGTTGCCTATGCTCTTTTCTTTCTGTCACATTTTTTCTTTCCATTCAACTTTCCAACAAAAGGCTGTGAAAAGCAAGGTTCTGTGACTGTCCCTCCCTGTGAAGAATTTTACTGGAACCTGAACAAATGCAAATTAAGGTCGGCCATAAGATAATGAAATTTCTTAAGTTGGGTTTTCTGTAATTATATTTCCTTTGAAACTAAATTTTTTTTGTTTATAAGATCTGTAAGCCACAATCATCAAAAGTAACAGAAAACACATTTTGATTTGACTTAGACAGACATTAATGTTAGTGTAGCTCATATTTTAAAAGGATGTCAGGTCTAGTAACATCCATGCTTAAGGTGTCCAACAACAGTAACTGATCGTTCATCTCCACTGCAGGCTCTGGACGTCCCTGTTGATCGTAGAACCAGCCTCTCAGGCAGTGATAGCCTTGACCTTCTCCAACTATTTGATCCAGCCTTTCTACCCCACTTGCTTCGCCCCGTACTACCCGGTCCGCCTCATTGCAGCTGCCATAATATGTAAGACTTCTATCTTCTTCTAAGCATGTTCCATCATTTAATTTTTTTTTTTTATATTGGAGAAATAACATCTTTGGTGTATTTGTGTGTCAATTCTTATTATACGGCTTTACTTACCGCCAAGTAAGTAGGCTTTGTAACTTATGCATGTTTTGAATAAAAATAAACATAAAGTCTTAGAGTGGTTCTGACTTGAATCCAGTTTAGATACTTTATGATATTAAAAACACCAAAGACAACTGAAGAGTAACTGACTAAAATGATTTTGTACTAAGAAAAGCTAAATGTCTCCACAGTATTTTAAAAGACTGTCAGCCAATCATAAAGACCAGATGTGCTGTGGCCATCAAGGAGACGCAGCCAGTTGTTCCACATTGGCCTGAACTGTTATGGCTAGATTTTATTTTAGCTCCTTATATGAAATCATCATTTTGAAAACTGTATTTAGTGTTTGCTCTGATTCTCTTTGGAAAATATTTAATTGTTCCGTAAGCCGGTCTCTCAGCCACACATTTTCCAGCCATCAGCTGTTTCACTTGCTTGTGTGTCTGAAAACTGTTGAGGTTGTAACACTCACAGGTCCTCAAACAGCAGCGCTCTATGCAAATAAACTGCACAAAGTCTTGGATTAGAACTTCCTCTTTTATGAAATGTTTTCTGCAGGGGCCAGGTTCACAAGTTGAACATAATTGCATCATAAGTGCAGCATGAAAACGGAGGGGAATAAGCGTGAGTTTTAGAGCCTTTGGCATCTCGACGCGATACCCTAATCCTGTCTTCTCTTTGAAATCATAAAGCTGTGTGTGTTTGTAGCCTCACTGGTGATTAGCTCTTAATGCAACTTGAGTGGTAAAAGACAACAGTAGAGGCTTAGGAATTGCATATTATGGGAGAATTTGAAGACTAAAGACAATGCAAACACACTAGCTGATCCTTAAACCTGTTTGTTTTATTGAAACAAGCAGGTATGTTACTGTGCCTTTAGGCAAGCTTCAAACACATCAGTGAAACCAGCTTTAAACTTAAAATGTCAAATATTCTTGCAGGTTCTCCCGTTTCTGCATTGAAGGATTATGATCATGCAGTTTAAATGCTTAATATGTATATTTTTAATTACTAAAGGTCTGTTTTAATTTGTCTGTTTTTTCCTCTTTTACAGGTTTGTTAACTGCTGTTAACTGCATGAAAGTCAAATGGGGAGCGGTCCTCCAGGTCGTCTCTACGGTAGCAAAGGTGCTGGCTCTCATCGTCATCATCATCGCTGGCTTGGTGAAGCTGGGTCAAGGTATTGTCCCGTTAACTCTGTCATGTTTGCAGCAGCGCCGGTCCCGGTAGCTTAGAGATGAAGCTCAGAGAGGAGGACGTGAACGCTGTTGCTCTGTTCACAGTTGCAGCTGGAAAGTTTTACTAGTTACTGATTAGCCTGCGAGGAGGTGGAACCAGATGGCTTAAAGCATGACTTTTTATTACTTGCTAATCATTAATGGGTATTGATGGATTTTATCTAGGAGTGAGGTATTTCTCGTTTTGGATTTTGGATTCTGAACTGTATTGGATTGATGTTTCGGGAAGGTATGACAAAAGAGTTATTGTTAGAATTGTAAATTGTGAAATTAACTTGACTTTCTAAATCTCTCTCGTGAAAATAAACAAATCACATCGACTAATCGTTACACGTTGGGCCTCAGAGGTGAAGGCAGGATCATTTTCTAAGAACTTTTCACACAATTTTTCTGCGTTGCTAACAAATGTGGTGCTAATAAAATCGTTGCCTTTAGAAATACAAAGCTTGTGTTTTTATTTATTTTTTATGTTTTTTGGGGGGGGGGAAGGTTTTGACCAGAATTTTCAAGAGCCGTTCAAAGAATCCCAGCTGGAAATGGGCCCCATGGCTTTGGCTCTTTACTCGGCTCTCTACTCCTACTCTGGCTGGGACACACTCAACTTCATCACGGAGGAGATCAAGAACCCAGAGAGGTGCGGTCTCCTGTTCTCCTGTGTTCCCTCCATGTCCTTTACATGAGCGCTCCCTTTAAAACTAACAAAGATCTTCTAAAACTTTCTTTAAGGCATTTTCCCTTTATTTCCCTTGTAGGAATCTCCCTTTGTCCATTGCCATTTCCATGCCCATTGTCACAATAATCTACATTTTAACCAACGTAGCTTACTACGTGGTCCTGGAGTCAGACACTCTGCTCTCCAGTGAAGCTGTTGCCGTGGTGAGTTTCCGTGCAGTTTTCAGGATTAAAAGCCATGTGGTGTTCACATGGTAACCCATCAAACATGCCAATTATATAAACGGGTTGATTAGCAATGGCTTGTAAAGACATTCATGTCAATTGAGCTTGTTTTTTTTATTTGTTGATCAAAACAAGGTGCAGAGAAACAATTTTTTTTAAAAAACTGTTTTTAAAGAAAAATCTAAAAAAAAAAAAAAAAGAAAAATTTGTATTTCTTCTCTCAAGAATCCATATTTGATTGAACCATTTTCTTTTAGTAAAGCATTTCTTCTTGCTTCCCTGTGTCACAATTATGAACCAAACTCCGCCCAAAAAATACTTTAGTTGTAACATCAGTGTGTTTGAAAATACAGGATCTCGTTTTATCCATGATCTGTTTGTCACTGTAGAAGCGGCGCGTTACGATCTGCACTTCCTGTCTTTGACTGTGATCATTTCCAGTCTGGTAGACGAGCACCGATACAAGCATGTGGCGATGGTGCGTCCCTTTGGTTATCTGCGACCGAGGGAGCAGAGATGGCGGCGTTCTCGTTTGGCTAAAGACATTAGTGCTCCATGCAGGAGCAGCAGGGAGGGTCATGATCTGATTACAGCGCAGATGGAGGAACAATTCTTCTTAATGGCCCTTCTCAGTGCCGAATTATCATTTTTATTGCAGTGTGATGGCTTACTTATGATGTCAAGCTATGACCTGGGCCTGTTGACCGAGAATGAAGCGATTCCGCGAAAGCAAATGTCTTCTGCTTCCAGCCTACATTTCTCAGAAACTTAAACTTGGAGCCAGACTAACCGAAACTAATTCATCCCGTTTTGATCTCAGCTGGTGTCGTTTGTAGTCGTTAACCCAAAAGGATTCCTGTTTAATCCTCGGCTTTGTTACCGAATCTTATCTGCATTAGTGATGATTTCCGTTTACTGTCCTGTTAGACGTTTGCGGATGAAGTCCTGGGCTGGGCTCGATGGATGATCCCTTTCTCTGTGGCCGTTTCATGTTACGGAGGCCTCAACTCGTCCATCATTGCCGCCTCCAGGTGGGTGTAAAATGATGCCTTTAGACATGGCATAAAATGATGGCGGTCTGATAACCTGAGGTAAAAATGTCACGGTATTATGATTACAAATCAAAAAAATGTGTCGTTTCGCATTTTCTTTTAGAAGGCTTTGATATGGATGCATAGGCGATTTGCTTCTTAAATGTTTTCCGAATTGTGGGCAGATCTTCATGAACTGTTGCTGCCAGAGCCAGCGCTGTTCTGAAAGAACAATTAGGAATTAACAGGAAATGACAAATTAACCTGTCACCGTGATCGCTACAGTCATAGTCGGCTTTGATTGTCTTTAGAATCTGGTTTTAGATTGCAGGTGCTGAAATGTAATTCTAGCATGCTCATTCATACGTGATCACTCAGTTTTTGCCCCATAACACAAAGCTATACTATTCAAGTGTGATAGTATAACTGCATTTCCACTACTTTCAGTGGACTTGCACTGCAGGAACGATGTGATGGAAAGTTGTAGTGGTTTTGAAACTGTAGCCTTTCTGTAACCCATGGCTAAATCTAGCCCATTTTGAAGATTCCTCAAAGGGTCGGTTTGCATTTGTTCCTTTTTTTTTTTTTGCCCTTTGCAACATTTCTTTTTGCCCCGCAGGTTGTTTTTTGTTGGCTCCAGAGAAGGCCACCTGCCCGAGGTCCTGTGCATGATCCACATTAAACGTTACACCCCGATTCCAGCCCTTCTTTTCAATGTTGGTTTGTTTTAATATTTTAGTAGCTCTCAAGCAAAACTCTGCACACAGCCTCTGTCTGTCTCTCATGCGTGTTTGTGCTTCTCTTCTTCAAGGGCGTCATGTCGCTAATTTACCTCTCCGTGCCCGACGTCTTCCGGTTGATCAACTACTTCAGCTTTAATTACTGGCTGTTCATCGGCCTGTCGATAGCCAGTCAGATCTACCTTCGACTCAGATTTCCCGAATGGCCGCGTCCTGTTAAGGTAGGACAACTGTTGCGGTCGCTTTAGCCGCGCACTTATCCCGCATGTTGACATGCAACTCCGGATTTATCAGTTCAGTGAAAACTTCAAAGATTTGTATTTGAATTGCTCGGCAAATTTTCATTTTCACTTTTTGCCACGGTTGTTGATGGAAGGTAAAATGATCAGATTGAAATATTTTACCAAAATATTGACAGTCATTTTTTAAAATTTTGTGCACTAGACAGCAAAACCATTGTGTGCCTGATCAACATATTCATGTTTTCAGCAATAACTGATTAATTTTATATTATTACTCACTGCAGTCCATGTCAACTTAGTAACTCGGAGTAATAAAGAGAATGGCATTAAGTGTTTTTTATAACATCTTCCTTTTATATTTCATTATACACATAAACAGTGTTGTATAGTAACGAAGTAAAAATACTTCACTACTTTACTTAAGTATATTTTGGAGTACTTCATACTTTCCTCGAGTAAGAAAATTTTTGATAACTTTCACTTTTACTTCACTACATTTCCAAACTTAATTGCATACTTTTACTCCGATACATTTTCAATGTGTGGTTTAGTTACTCGTTACAAAAAAGCGAGAGAGAAACGCAAATGTTTTGACCCCACCTACTGATTGACTGCAACAAAGTCGGTAGCCGACTTACCTGGGCTTGTTCATCTCCACCAATAGGATGCACAGGTTTCACGTCCCCACTACGTCAGAAAGTCCAGCAAACAGTCTGATTGGTTAGTGCTCCGTTTGTGTAGGTTTGTGCCGTTAAAATGTTTGTTTGTGCAGCTTTGGTTTCCAAGATATTAAAATGATTTTTTAGCCCATCCAGAGTTCACCATCCCCGCATTTTGCTCCAAAACAAAGCAAAGTGGGCTGGTTCGTTAATGCTCCGTTTGTGCAGGTTTGTGCCGTTAAAACAAACGCAGCAAAGTTGTTTTCAATTTGGATTTTGGCTATTCCGATATCCGGTGTGAGCGGCGTCTAGCTCGAGGTTGATCCGATTCATGAACGCTAATTTCGGCCAGCCGTTCTCTCGGTCTCCCCTTCCTCAAGGTGTCGGAGTTTCACTCAGGGAGCGTCAACAAATTTTACATCCAAACTCCTGAGAAACTAATGGAAATAGATTTCTTGCCTTGTGACCAACTGACACAAAATTCATTTTACTTACTCTTTAAGTAAGTAATGGATGGCCTAAAAAATAATTTTTAATATCTCGGAAACCAAAGCTGCACAAACGAAAATTTTAACGGTACAAACGGAGCTCTAACCAATCAGACTATTTGCTGGATTTTTTGAGTAGGTGGGTGTCAGCTTCACAGAGGTCTGTTTCGCTTCTCCCATTAAACACCAAGTTAACAAAAACTAAGTTTTGCCTGCACTTGGTTGTGTACATTATTTTAAGTGTATTTAACAAGTTTACCAAAATATAAAAAATGTCATTCAAACTGCATTTGCCTTGTTTTACTTTTTACTTTACTTTTCATTACATTACTTGAGTACATTCATTTTTACAGTACTTTCCATACTTAAGTACAAGACGTTTCAGATACTTTAATACTTTAACTCAAGTAACATTTCAGTCAGTGACTTTTACTTTTACCAAAGTCATATTTTGGAGCGGTACTTATACTTTTACTTGACTCCAAGATTTCAGTACTTTATACAACACTGCACATAAATATATATTTACATTAATTATTAATGTATTCTTCTCCGCAGCTGTCTCTGTTCTTCCCAATAGTTTACTGCTTGTGCAGCATTTTCCTGGTGGTCGTTCCCCTCTTCAGTGACACCATCAACTCTCTTGTTGGAATTGCTGTTGCTCTGTCCGGAGCGCCAGTTTACTATATTTGCATCCATCTACCTCCCACGTCCAGACCACCCTTCCTCCGGAAAATGCTTGGTAAGAACCTCCATGCTGCATGGCACTGCAGTGCGTTATTATTTATTTATTTATGTTTTTGGGTTTTTTTTAAGATAACTTTTTTTTTTTTTTTTTTCCATTAGAATATATTGTAAATACTTATGGTACTTAAAAAGATATTTGTCATTTTGATTTTTCCATCAGCCGTAATAATGTTGCAGAATTTGTAACTAATAGAGAAAAGTTTACACCAACTTTGGTGTGTTTAGGTGTCCTCATCTGAAAAAAGTTTTACATTAAAAATGTTTTTAATTGCTGCTGAGAGCAGTTTGTAGGCCGGATGAGTGATTTCCAGGGGATTCGTGGAGAAGTGGGTTTATTAAGCAGCAAACGGCACAGATACATGATGTCCATAAGGAAACCTCCTCTGATCTGGATGAACAAGATCAAACTCGCTCTGCTGAGGAGCTGATCCAAACTAGGCTTGCCAGCCAATCTTTCAAAATTGCTGTTGTGTTTCTCGTTTTCACTCTAAGTATTGGAAGTGGGAACTGAAATACTAATTTCATAGTATTTCCTAAAAACTGGATTCTTTAGATAATTATCTCCATCCTTCTCTGCTCTGTATCTACATAGACATTGGATGTTTAACGATGTTGACGTTGTGTAAAAATACCACAGTTCTCACTGTATTTACATAAACAACTGAAAAGCAGAAGCACAGCATGACCCAACTGACTTTTTCTTCTCCGATATGCGCCTAGTCAAAACTTGACTTTTACAATCAGGAAGGACACCCTAAACATTTGACCCTGGTTGTGTAGCTCAATTCTATTGAATACTTCTGAACCATTTGTAGAAGTTACTTCTATTACCTAATAGAAGCAATTTCAGTATAACTGACCTAAAAGAAGAAATGATTATTAGTTTGCTTTGTTACTTTCTGCAGTCAGAAGCTACAGAAAGTTACTTGTTTCTCAAACAGAATAGTGTTGGGAGCTAAGAAGGGATTCAAATTAGTGTTTCAAAGTTCAGTCCTCTGGAAAGTCTGCATACACTAAATAATGAAGCTGTGTGTGCATGTATTTATATCTCAGGAACACGCTGTCCCCTTCTGACTGTACAATTCTTAGCAAGCAGTCCAAAACGGTGCAAAAAGAGTTTTGAGCTTATTGTTTGCAAGCCCCAGACTTTAAAAAATAAATAAATAAAATGATGTTAGTTTAATTAAAATAAGCAGTTTGAGTTTGTCTTGATTTATTTTTCTAATGCTTTTCTGTTTTTTCCTCTCGCTGTAGATAAGATTTCCCTGTTCACCCAGAAACTGTTCTTCTGCTGTGTGGCCTCGCCAGATATTGATCTGGACAACATAGAACCAGAGAAGATGGAATGAGGCTCTGTCTGAATGGAGGATGATTGGATACACAGACGAAGGGATAACATAAAAAAAAAAAAGTAAATAAGCCTGAGGGAACCTGAAGAGAGGAGCCGCACAAACTTCCTGCCCTCCTCTTCTCACGTCTTTCAGTCGGCGAAGCGGCAGCAGGGTGTTTCACACATTACCAGTTTACAGCATTTTGATTAGTAGTTTAAAGTTGTGTGTGTGTAGGTGTGTGTGTGTGTGTGCGTGTACGTGTGTGTGTGTGTGTGAGGTAGTGGCAGCAGCAGGGTGAGAGAGGAAACTCACCGGCACTCCTGAGAGATCACAAAAACAGTTTTGCACATATTCTACTGACTGTTCTGTGGATTACAAATAGTTTTGTTACGTGTCGCTAAACCGAATGACCAACTGCTGATTATCTTACTGTTTTTTTTTTGTTTTGTTTTTTTTTATTTGTTTTGTGTTTTTTTTTTTTCCAAGAGTTGACAGGTCAACATGTCCGGCTGTTTTTCACTCATTTTGTCTTTATTTAGAAAACTTTCTGCTCCAAGTTGTAGGTGATGTTAAATGTCCATCAGCAAAAATTTCTTTGCCAAATTTTTGTTGAAGTTGTGCCTTATTTTCATCCCTCTCTTGCCTTTTTTTTTTTTTTTTTTTCCACACATGTGCAAACAGCTGAGGATGGAAACCTTTGCTTTATTTACTGTGATTGTTGCAGGATTAAATGCCCCGCATAATGTTAAGAGGCAAACCTCACGATCAGTCACGCTGTTGCTACTGATCCCTGCCAGTCTCAAAGGATTGTGAAACATTCAGGACATTTAATGTTGCGGTGTGTCGTCATAGAGCTAATGAAATTCAGACTCTTGTGTTGTGTTTGAGCTGCATGTAGAAATGTGGTCCTTTCTGAACTTTATGTGCGCTCCAAGTGTGGTGGAAGTTTCCTGCCTGTTGTAACGTCTTGAGCACAATTGTTGAAACTTTACTGTAACATAGCCAGATATTCTTCTCGTCTAAAGCATTTGCTGCACAAAGCAGTCTTTCGCTCGGTGGGTCGTATTTACAACACAAGTTGAAAACCAAGACGAATGCAGTTCGTGTGCCCGTTTGTTTTCTCTGGGATTCTAGTAAATGTTGAGACCAAACTATAGTGAGCCGTTTGTTTTAAAGAGAATATTGACTGTACAACATTTAGTCCATTTCCAGCAGGTATGAGCTTATATTTAACTACAGGCAGTGAATGTTGCAATATAAATGGTGTGTTTGCTGTTTCAATGGATACCAAATGTTTGAAATTTGTTGGGAAACAGTAGAAATATTGAGTCTTTTTTTTACCTTTCTATGGACGTAGACCAACCAAATGCTGAAAACCGTTTCATTTTTATTATTTCACCTGAAGTATGTATGTGCTGTGTGTTTTATCCAAATAAAGTTGAGACGATGTGCGTTTTTTTTTCCACCGGTTATTATACTTTTTGCCACTAGAGGTCACTGTTTCTTAATCTGAGGCGTGAAATGTTTTTTTTGTTTGTTTGTTTTTTTGTTTTTTTTACAGTTTAACTACTTTTGTTTTCAAAAAGCTTATTGCTTCAAAACATTATTTGTGACTATTCAATATTTTAGGCAATGCTTAAATTAGTTGATAATAATTTGCACTTATTATGAAATGTCTTTTGAGAAAAATATTATGGGGTTTTGGGAGCACAGCCCCCTAAATAGCTCAAATCCACAAATACTTGAGAGCCACTTTAAATAAACCTATAGCTGCCTATTTTAATAGTTCAAACACCAACCATACCTTAACATGCAGTGGAAACCATCTTAGCACTACGCAAAAGCCTAAATTTAGTCCTTCATTTCTCTTCTCCTGGGGTTAAAACCAGAAACAATGACAATAAATCGCGTTTCTAGATTGGCTGCTTTGCAAACGGCAGCAAATGATGTGACCTTTGGCTTCACGTCTAGTGATTTGGCTTCCGAAATGTTCAAATAGTTTAAATACGCCCTTTGAGAAAATCTACAAACACAAAACAATTTCAAAAATAGAAAAATACTAAACCACAAACAGGTGAGGTCCATTGTATGAGCAATCCTGTTGGTGGCCAACTCAACTCAATTATCTCATGTTCTAAATGAGATCATTTAAATTTGGCTCACATGCCAGTTGTTATAAAAATGTTATATCAAATATGACTTAAAGGAATTTTTACCTCCTGATTTAATCCCTTGAAATTTGACCTGTGATCTTTAAAAACTCTTTCTGATAGCGCCGCCTTCAGGAAGTTGTCACAACATGGCTCCTCTATTAAAGGATTTCTTGAATGTATAAAAAAAAAAATCAAGGCAACATTCCAGGTAATATTAGAATAATGTAAAACTCATAAGTATACATAATAAGTGATATGGTTTAAGACTAAAGTATGTATGGACAACTTTATAGTCTTGAGCTTTTATCTCCTATATTTCTTATGACAGGTTAGTGGTTAATTATTTGGCAAAAAACAAGATGTGTAGAAATTTGACAGTACACAAAACAACCATGCACACACACACACACACCTAAGGATAATTTAGAGAAACTAATTAAGTTGACAGCCTTGTTTTGGCCTGTAGGAGGAAGCTGGAGTACCCGGAGAGAACCCACCATGCGAACTCCATGCAGAAAGACTCTGGGCCGGGAATCAAACCCAGGACCTGAATACACAACTGATGTTCAAATAATCGTTCACAGTGTGTATTTACAAGCTTGTAATTCATACTGATTCATTACAACATCTACAAATTGATGATAGGTCATTGTTAAACTGAATTTAAAGGAAGGGAGTAACAAAGGACGTCTATTTTAGAAAGGAACAGTAAAGTTTTGACCCGTAAAGGGTGTCTCTGTCCACCTGTCTACCTTCCAGCCTCCTCAGGTAACCGGCTCGGCCTCGCCGTTCAGCCGGCTCCCCTCCCGGGAGGCTCAGCTCGGCGGCATCACGTTTCTCCTAGCTGTACACTCTGCACTTCAGACGCTGCCTGCGGATAGGAGCTGTGTTCCTCCCCAGAACCGAGGGAGTTGGGTTCCACTGACTCATGCATAAAAGATAGAGCAGTGGAAGGAAACGTAGCTGCTGTAGCTGTAGCTGCTCCATCCCTTTCAGAAAGGCTGGCAGACAGCAGCAGAGGAGGGGGGAAAGCTGTTCTTAGCTGTGAAAATCCAGGCTGATGAGGTGGTGCTTGGCACTGCAGCTTCTTTGGAGGAAATATCTGTCCTGGGGATGGGAAGAAGGAAAGGCGTGCTGTTTTTTAATGGGGTGACTAGATATTCCACACTGACACCTGCTCGTCAACATGGAGCTGTCGCGGCGTCTGCACTGGATACGAAGGCGACCCTGGAGGCCTCATGTGAGCCGCAGGAAGTTCAACCGTAAGCAGACTGACTGAAAGAGCCAAACTTAACTTTTTTTACTTTAATACAGGACAACTATTCATTGTGTTATTGGCTTCTTTGTTGTGTTTTTGTGCTCTTCTGGTTTCCTTGCCTGGCCTTTGTTTGCTGTGAACCAGAGAAACTTCTGGTGAAATTTTCATTCTCGTGTGTGAATCCTTCAGGATGAATAAAACCCCAATTCAGACTGGTAGTAAGGGTAAAATAATACCCTGGTGGCACGTACGCTAAGATTTGCAGAAAAGCAATCAAAACATTGTGATTCTGATAAATATCCCAAATGAAGAATCAGAAGAATAATCTATACTTATGATCGATTGTAGTGTTTTCACCCATTCTTTTAAAATCTCATTCAAGCTCATTCAGGTTAGATGGAGGACATCTCCGGACATCAACTTTAAAATTTTCCGGCCACAACTTCTAATTGGATTTATGTCCGGACTTTAACTGGGCTTTTTTAACACACGGCTATCCTTAAAATCCAAACCTCTCCATCGTAGAGAGGCTGGCTGCGTGTTTAGGATTGTTAACCTGAAGGTGAACCTCTATTTCACTATGACTGCTTCTCTGATTAATGGCCTTTTTACTGTTGGTTTATGTGGATTAAGAAATGTTTATTCATTTTCAGACGATGGATTGAATGATACTCTACGATCTGTTCAAAGCTTGTCGTTTCATAGCGTTACTGCTTCGAAGTTCTTCAGCGCTTTCTTCCTCAGCTGACTGTTGGGTTTCATGAATTCATATAAAAGCTTGATATTGACATATATTGAAGTGGAAATACTTTGAAGGACACAGAATAACTTTAAACGACAACATGTCGAACAGTTCAATGTTCTTCCATAAGTGTCTAATGAAATGTGTTCTCATTTTCCTCCATCCATCCTCCATCTTTCTGTAAACACGCTTGAGATCTCAGAAAAGCTTTGAATGTTTGTTCAGACCAATAAGCAAATGTTTGAGATTTTTTTGGGGGGGTCAAATTGTGAGAAGTGTTGGTTTGTTCAGCATATGAGCAACAATGTCGATCATACATTTTCAGTGTTTTCTGACTGAAAACAAAACATTCATGGAGTTTTCCATTAAATAAAATGCTTATTTTAGATGGAAACACTGAATTTCTTATTCCCTGTTTACTCTATTAGGTTTGTTTTTTTTCTTTTTCTGTAGAATGTCTAGTTCTCTTTTAATTAAAAGTTTGTTTTCAGTTGCTTGATGAACGATTTGTGATGGATTGTTTTTCGGTGGCCATCCACGGAGCTTTGTTGTTTTGTTATAGTGAAGATATTTCAGAGGAGATTAATAGGGTCGGCTCACTTTGATGTCTTGTCAGATGGCATTTTTTTTTTATTGTTGGTCAAATTAAACGTATAAAAGCTTGTTTTTAATCATGTGAAATGATGAGACACATTTTTAATTATGACATGGAGCAAGAAAACATGTGGTTCCACTAGATGTGCGTGTGCTAATATTTGGATGTCAGGAAATTAAAGAAAATAGCCACACTCCTTAACTTGTTCACAGCTGGTCAGAGAAAAAATAAAAACCCACTGGATGAGGACCCATTTATCTGTTCGTCACACGTTAAGCAGAAGACAAATCTCCATGACAACCATTCGGTTCCAGTCTGAATCTCAGAAAAGTGTTTTTTTTTTTTTTTTTGTCCAACTGTCCTTAGCTTATAAGTGTGGAGGTTTCTAAAGCCTGCTGGGACTTTGATTAGGTGAGATTAAAATGAAAACTTTCCGAAAATGAAAGTCAGCATCGCAGACGAGAAATGGGATGTTTCTCTGGGTGATGCATTATTTTCGGCGTTCCCAAAATAAGCTCTGACTGTTTCCTCTGGTCTCACTACAAGCACCATGCATCAAGATATGCTTTGACTAATCTTTTCCTTGGATTAGCAGAGGCCTTACACTCAAAATGCATCATGCTTTTAAATGCTGTTTGTGAAAAGAAGATAAATTAATCCAGTCACTCCATTAAAACTCCACATTAAAACTCTTTCAGTATTTTTAGGCAACATATTAGAGCCTCTTTAATCTGGCCGCTTTCAGCAGAGCGGATGAAACTCTCAGGTTATTGATTACTTCCTTGTAGGGATCCTTTGATCAACTTAGTACTGCTGATTAGTTCAGTGTTCGTACATAAGGTCTTTACCACAGGACTGTTATTCAACTTTATGTTGAATAATATGCCATCAAATGGTATTGCGCAATACTTTTAGATCTCCCCATATGACACAAGCAATTTCACACAAACTAAGATTAATGAGGCTTTCAGAAGTTTGGAGAAGGCCAGATGATGTCATGACTTTGCAAGCTTCTGATTGGTTGGTTACAGCATTTGGCATGAAAAGAGGCACAACTCAAATGAATGTATTTATATATATATATATAAAAATTCCCTTCTCACCGACTGCGGGTGGTTCTTATCCTCTGAGCTCGGGTCCTCTACCAGAGGCCTGGGAGCTTGAGGGTCCTGCAGTATCTTGGCTGTGCCAAGGACTGCACATTTCTGGACTGAGATGTCTGATGTTGTTCCTGGGATCTGTTGTAGCCACTGCTCCAGTTTGGGGGTGACTGCCCCGAGGGCCCCGATGACCACAGGCACCACTGTGGTCTTCACCTTCCAGGCCCTCTCCAGTTCCTCCCTGAGGCCCTGGTATTTCTCCAGTTTCTCGTGCTCCTTTTTCCTGATGTTGCAATCGCTTGGTATTGCTACATCTACCACAACGGCTTTCCTCTGTTGTTTATCCACTACGACAATGTCTGGTTGGTTCGCCATTACCATTCTGTCTGTCTGGATCTGGAAGTCCCACAGGATCTTAGCTCTGGCATTCTCCACCACCTTTGGGGGTGTTTCCCACTTTGATCTCGGGGTTTCCAGTCCATATTCTGCACAGATGTTTCTGTACACTATGCCTGCCACTTGGTTATGTCGTTCCATGTATGCTTTCCCTGCCAGTATCTTGCATCCTGCTGTTATGTGCTGGACTGTCTCAGGGGCCTCCTTACACAACCTACACCTTGGGTCTTGTCTGGTGTGGTAGATCTGGGCCTCTATTGCTCTGGTGTTTAGGGCCTGTTCCTGGGCGGCCATGATGAGGGCCTCTGTGCTGTCCTTGAGCCCAGCTTTTTCCAGCCATTGGTAGGATTTACTGATATCAGCCACTTCGGTTATTTGCTGGTGGTACATCCCATGTAGGGGCTTGTCCTCCCATGAAGCAAACACATGGATAAGCACATGAGCATGGCACAGAAAGGTATCGATGTAAATAGCAGAGGAGCCAAACACCAACTCCTCGTAGACCGCACAGTTGCCCGAGACTGCAAAACCCGACACACCAACCTGTGCATGGCTTGGATTGATTACAAGAAAGCCTATGACTCAATGCCGCATACTTGGATCATTGAATGCTTAGAGATGTATAACATCAACAGGACTCTGAGAGCATTCATTGCAAACTCAATGAGGCTGTGGAAAACCACCCTTGAAGCCAACTGCAAACCACTTGCACAAGTGTCCATCAAATGTGGCATATACCAAGGAGATGCTCTGTCCCCGCTACTGTTCTGCATAGGCCTGAACCCCCTCAGCCAAATTATCAACAAGACTGGCTATGGATACCGACTCAAAAATGGGGCCAACATCAGTCACCTTCTCTACATGGATGACATCAAGCTGTACGCCAAGAGTGAGCGAGACATCGACTCACTGATCCACTCCACCAGGATCTACAGCACGGACATTGGGATGTCATTCGGACTAGAGAAGTGTGGTCGGCTGATTACAAAGAGGGGGAAGGTGATCCGCACAGAAGGGGTCTCACTCCCAGAAGGAACAATAGCAGACATAGAGGACAGTTACAAGTACCTAGGTATACCACAAGCAAATGGCAACCTCGATGAGGCCACAAGGAAAGGAGCCACAGCTAAATACCTCCAACGAATAAGGCAAGTCCTGAGAAGCCAGCTCAATGGCAAGAACAAAATCCGTGCGATAAACAGCTATGCCCTGCCAGTAATCAGATACCCTGCTGGAATAATTAGCTGGCCAAAGGAGGAGATAAAAGCCACAGATATTAAGACTAGAAAGCTACTAACAATGCATGGAGGGTTCCATCCCAAATCCAGCACCCTGAGACTGTACACGAGCCGCAAGGAAGGAGGCAGAGGACTAGTGAGTGTGAGAACCACTGTCCAGGACGAAACAACTAAGATCCATAAATACATCAGGGACAAAACCTCAACAGACAATGTGCTCAGTGAATGTCTCAGACAACAGGGAACGGAGGTTGAAGTGAAGTGCCAGATATATATATATATATATATATATATATATATATATATATATATATATATATATATATATATATATATAATACACGCATATATATAAAAAATCTAAATATATTTAGAGTTGTGGATCTCAAGTATGGACATTATGTGAATTGTGAATGTGTGTTGGTGTGAAATGTGCCTTTTAATTGCTCAGAAATCTCCAAAAAGATCTTCATTTGTTGAACTTACTTGCTTTCTTGCGTGCAAGAAGAACCATGAGCTAAATTATGGTGTCAAATTTTCAGAATGAATGGAAGTCATGACACCATTCATACAGTGCGAACATGTGATGAGAGAAATGACTCATTTGCCAACATTATTTTGAAGACTTTTGCTTTGGGGATGACTGAAACTTTGTTTTTTGTTGTCGTTGTAAAGCTCTGTGTCCAGCAGCCACCAGCAGGGGGCCTCCACAGTCACGCAATAACATCCATCCATCCATCCATTTTCAGTCACCCTTCTCCCTAACGGGGTCGGGAGTTGCTGGTGCCTATCTCCAGCTGCGTTCCAGGCGAGAGGCGGGGTTCACCCTGGACAGGTCGCCAGTCTGTCGCAGGGCAACACAAAGACAAACAGGACAAACAACCATGCACACACACACTCACACCTAGGGAGAATTTGGGAAGGCCAATTAACCTGACAGTCATGTTTTTGGACTGTGGGAGGAAGCCGGAGAACCCGGAGAGAACCCACGCACGCACAGGGAGAACATGCAAACTCCGTGCAGAAAGACCCCGGGCCGGGAATCGAACCCAGGACCTTCTCGCTGCAAGGCAACAGCGCTACCCACTGCGCCACTGTGCAGCCCTCACGCAATAACACCACCATACAAACACACAAGTCTTTGCTGAGCCTTTCACTCCAATCAGCAGTGTGTTTGAGGCATGAAAGTGTTTTCTTCTGTCCCTGAGGATTTATTCTGTCTTTTGTCTGCTACCACACTGAGGGTCCAGTATTAGATGTTTTTTGTTTTTTTTCATCCAGTCATAACACAGGCCCTCATCTGTTATCTGTCAGACTGGTGTTTTTTTTTTTTATATATAACAGGCAGCCGTGACGGAGGTGATAGAAATAAACCACTTTAGCAGATTGTATGATTGTGTTCCTCCTGACCTTTCTGACAACACTTTTCTCATTCTCTATTCCACCTCCCCTTCCTTTGCCATCCCATCACTCACCTCTTCCCTCCTCGCCTTACTTTATTGCTTCTCTTCTTTCTCATCTCTTTCCCTCTCCTTTATTTCTCCCATCCTCTCCCCTCCCCCCTGATCATCATTATCTCCCTGCTGCTCTCCTCTCTGTCTCTGCTCAGATCCATAATGGTGGTCCACGCTCCGAACATCTTCCCACTCCATGGCAACGCGCCTCCTCACCGCTGTAGCCTCTGCTTCTGCCGATGCAGGAGGCTTTGTTGGAATGTTGAACTCCACCGGAGGAGATTATACACCTTTTGTTATTTCTTTCACCCCACCACCTTTTCTACCTCAGTTTCTTCTTTCAGCACATTTTTTTTTCCCCTTCTGCTTTTCACACCGAGAGAGATTTATTTCACAGGCATTCGTGGTACATGTGAGCGAGTAGTTCTGGCCCATTTCTCTGCAGTTTCACACAATAAAGTCAACAAGCAGAGCTCCTGCGTGGGCTACTTATGAGGACAGAGAGAAAGTCTAATGGAAAGGGAGTGAAAGTCATGGATAAATGAACAAAGGCCACATGCACCGTTCACAAACGCATGCAGATGTGCCGTGGACGAAAAGTGCTGCAAACTTTCTGCAGAGAGAACAGATAACATCTGAATTCATTTTAAAGTTGTTCTACCTGCAAAGGTTTGCCTTATAAAACAAAACTGTTGAGCTGTACTTTATTTTCTATTCAATATTTCAGCTAATTTCATTTCACTCCAGTCATAGGAGCCCAGATAGAAATCTGAAAAAGTGCAGGTGAAACTTAAGGCCTTAAAACGACTTCAAAGCCAGAAAAACTGCTACTGCTGTTAAAATACCTGAAAGAACCGTCCCAGAATATGTAGAGTTCACAGGTGGGGCAACCAACTTAAACCTAACCCACAATGACGTTAATTTAAAACAGCAAAGAACCAACTAATGAAAAAAAAAAAAAAAGAAAATCGTCCAGAAGTCCATAACGTTTTTCTCCCCAGTTTTGACTTAATTTTACTTTAATGTTTCACACAAATTGTAATTTTTGACAGAGACAATGTGGGGAAATACAAAACACTGTTTTCAAATACTGATTTACGAAGAGAAAAATAAAGTGATTCAAACTAACCAGGTCATAAGTGTAAAGGTAGGTAACTCCCTCCAAAAATCTAATAACTGGTTTAGCTACGACTGGAGGCTGCAGCTGTCATCAAGCCTGTGGAAAAACTGAAAGTCAGCCTCCTGCGTCACCGGAGACGAGCTGTGGCTTTGTGTTCTTTGCAGATTTGGTTTTATTCCGCCACATCGACCAGGTCAGACAGGATTTAAGCCCCAGTCTTTGACTAGGCCATTAAAAAGGCTACAATTTAGTTTTGCTGTTCACCGGTGGCCGAAATAATTTCAGATTGGAAATTGATGACGGGTAATGTTCATGCAGGGTTTCATGCAGGAGAGCAAAATTCATGGTTCCATCAATGAGAGCAACTTGTCTAGACCCCCAAAAAGCTAATTATTATTTTTCCAAACTGCTGGGTTTGTCATGCACTCATTGTAGTGAGATAAATGCCACAAAGATGCACTGTTGCTAGTAATCAGTCTATAGCATAGGTGCCAAACTCTGGCCCGCGGGCCAAATTTGGCCCGCAGTGTAATTATATTTGGCCCGCGAGGCTATACTACCAAATGACTAAGCGAGCTGGCCCACCGGTATGATACAGCGCATTCATTCATCGCTAATACTACAAATCCCATAATGCCTTGCTGTTGTTTTGGCGCGTCAATCAGGACGGGTCCCAGAAACGCCCTCTCCTCTGTGACAGTAGTTATAGCGATCTCAAGCTACAACTGTCACTGTAGAACCGAAAAGAAAGGCAGACAACAGGAGCTTTCTGGACAGGTGGGAGACAGAATATCTGTTTACATGTGTAAAAGACAGACATGTTTGTCTTTTACAGATGTAAACAGATGTTCTGATATTAAAAGGTTCATTTGTTCAATGCTGGCCCGCGACTTTGTTCAAGTTTTACATTTTGGCCCAATGTGTATTTGAGTTTGACACCCCTGGTCTGTAGTCTCAAAGTCTGGGCCATCGGCCAGCATTGGCTTTGACCTTTGAACTCTATCGTCTTTTTCTCATGTCCTATCACATACATTTACCTTAAGTGGGGAAAGTAAAGTCTGCGGTGCTTTAGATGTTCTTCTGAGGCCTTTGGTGACCTTCTTAATGTGCTCATAGAGTAACTTTTGTAGGCCTGCGTCTCAGGACAAGAACATCGCTGCTCCATGTTTTACAGATAATATTAGAACTCGCTCCAGTCTGGCAGATGTTTGTGACTTTCTCAATTGTTCTTGAATTTTTTTTGAGACCTTTCAGCCTGCTTCATGCTGTCAGAAAGGTACAGTTCAGGTGATTTGTTTGTTTTTTTAATTCTCCAGCTCAGACTGCAATGAACCCTTGGTCTGACTATTGAAACAGAATCTGATATGTTTTCAGATACAACTATAGTCAATAATATTTTTTTTTCTCCACATTTTATATTAGTTTTCTGCATCCAAACACACTTATGCTCACATTGTATCTGCATTTGAGCAAATTACATGAAAGCCTGACCTCTGGCTTCTCTTTATATTACCTGGAGTGAAGGGAATCAGTGAGGAATTATTTTCTTGTGGCTGTTCTTGCTGTCCTGGAGCAGCGTGACCAGGACTCAGGCTGACCTTGTCCTTCGGCTGTGGACATGTTGGCTTTGTTTGTGATGACTCACGAGGCTTAGACTGGAAGGAGCAAGAAAAAAAAAAAAAAAAAAACATTTTAAAAGGTATACACACAGATGATGAAAATGTTTTACTTGCAGGCAAGTAAAACTTTTTTTTAATATATTCTCATGAAAGTGGAAGTTCTGAAAAGAGGATAAAATCAGGTCACTGTGAGAATATTTGTGCAAATGCACTAAGTGAATTCTGCTTCTTTACCAAAGGCTTCATTTTTAAAGAAACTAGAGTATAAAACACATAATGCAGCGCCATAGTATTCACTATGTGTTGCTTTACTGTGTTCTGCAAATAATAAAATAGCAAAACCTTGTATCCTTTTCAATCCACGTCACAATTTTACATGTTTTTGGTCGATAACATAAAATCCTAATAAAATACATTGAGGATGTAAAATATAAAAATATGTGTGTGTATATTGAAGGCATAAATGTTTGCAAGGTGAAGGGAATCTGAAAAAAATGCCTAAATTGCTTCTTTTTTCCTAAGTTGTCTGACACTGAGCACAAGATACAAAGTAACACCCGACGTTGCCTGTTTCGTCAGCTTCGTCGAGACATGAATGATAAGTACTTGATGAAAAGCACTGGGTTGACTGGTCAAACATGAAAAGCTGGCATCCCCTTCCTAACTCCGACTCATGAGCTCATGGTTCCCATGTCTCTGCATTCGGACCGAGCTGCCAGCTTCTTCTTTGTGCTTCTCAGTGGAGCTCTCGGATTTTCATGGTGGCCAGGATGTGGCTTTATTGAGCGTCCATTACTCTCAGAGAGATGCCAGTTTAACATAATTGCGTGTGTGTGTGTGTGTGTGTGTGTGTGTGTGTGTGTGTGTGTGTGTGTGTGTGTGTGTGTGTGTGTGTTGTGTGTGTGTGTGTGTCTGTGTGTGTATTTGCAAGATGCTGGCTGTGAAAGCAGATCCGGCTTTTCTGATGAGAACAAACATTCAAATGCTGATGAGCCAGAAAAGAATGTGGCTTTAACTATGCGTTGCCAGGTTTCTTCTCCTAAAGTCTCTTTTTGAGGCGTTTCAGGTACTTTCTCTTTTTTCACCACAAAACAAATGAATTTTGGACTAAAGCATAAAAACTGCAAACCGTTCAGGTTAATTATTAAAGACATATAATTTTTTTTAATGGCAAAATTTGCTGAAATCTCCGAGGCGCTGTTGTCTCGAACCACATTTGGGAAGTGACACAATGTCAGGGGCCTGTAAAGCAGGACTGCCCGGCTGTTTGGTAAGAAGGTTACAGTGTGAGAGGTTTAACATTTATTTCTGAGCTTCTAACTGCACGCCCATGCAGCAGAGCCAGTGTTTCCTCATCTGCATTAAAAAGATATCAGCTTCCAGCACAGCTAGCAGGTTTACTCGGTCTAAAGAGTCAGACGTTCCCATGCAGCAAGTCAACCCCGTTTGCTGCTACTGCTTAACACATGATACTCTTCGTATCCTTCAGAATTTTTTAAGCCATTTTAAAAAAATCTTTTGTCCTTTTCTTCCCTTCTGGCAACTACAATATGCTGTCATAGTCAGAAATGAAACGGAAAAAGGGGAAAATGGAGCAAAAAAAAAAGCATCCAAAGTTCAGACAGATCCCTGAGGTTCTTGAGTGTAAAGTTATTATAAATGTGGGAACAGCTGGAGCTGAAACCGCATTTAAAAAGCTGGTCTGACATTAAGAGTAATTTGCTAAATGAGAAAAATGTAGGTTTGTGCAGCATAAATCATATGTAGGTCATGTAATTGTGGCGAAACAAATTTTCATTCTCCGGGGAAATGGACAGCTGTGTAGCGACTGCTGATCTCATTGTGTTTTCTCAAGTGAGTTAACGCGAAGTCGTACACTCCTTCAGACATGTTTAAATGTCTCTTCCACAATGATGATGTCACTAAGGAGTCAAGAAAAGTGTTGCTTTTCTTGTCCGCTATCTTCGGACAGTCAAACAGAGGTCTCTCCGTTCATGATATATTAAATCTGACCTCTTTACACAATTTCATCTGGGTCTTACAGGCAGAGCTGCAATCAGTACTGGATGTTTTTCACACACCATTGCCCAACCTTTGCCTCTGTGTCTCCACCCGGTTTCTGAGAAACTGTGCTGTGAGAACCACCCTGAGTATCCGCTTGGCAGAATCTGTGTAAACCTTAAGAAAAATAACCTCCCATTTGTGTGGCTAACGTTGCCCGTTTAAAAATCTGGGTTGTCTGTATTTATCTGGTTTTGAAACTTGCCTCCCCCTTTGTGTAACCAGCAGGTGTAAGCTGTGGATCTGAAGCGATGGGCAGCGTGGGAGAGGAAATGAGGGGTTTTTTTAGAGCTATTGCCACCTTGCTGCCCCACCCTGCTGCAAACCGTCTCATCTCCCTGTCAAAAATAAACCTGGATTGGACTACATGTACATGTATGCAAATATATGGTGTTATTTGACACTTGTAGCACACAGATGATGAAAATGTTTTACTTGCAGGCAAGTAAAACATTTTTTTTTTTATATTCTCATGAAAGTGGAAGTTCTGAAAAGAGGATAAAACAATGAAACCAAACTTCTTTTCTAAATAATAGAACTAAGTAGTCAGTTGCTTGCTGACTACTTAGCTTAGACTGAATTATTAAGATTTCATGTGCTTAACATAAAGTAGAGCAAACTTTCAAACTGGGTGGAAAACTACACATGATTATCATGTTTTTTGCAGAGAAAAATCTGATAAATGTGGTTCGCATTTATATTCAGCCCCTTTTACTCTGATGCCAGTGGATAAAGAAGAGAGCAGAGAAGCAGTCATGAGGCCATGCTGACTTTGGAGGAGCTAGAGAGATCCACAATTCAGGTGGGAGAATCTGTTGACAGAATGACTTACCGGTGACCCAAACTGCCATCGGGACTTTATGGAAGAGTGGCAACAGGCCCTGCTTGTATTTTGCACAAGTGTTGAAGGGAACACAGCATGTAGAGGTATGTTAAGACCAAAATGTTGCCTTTTGATCCACCAGGTGAAATGCTATTGGAAGAGTAGCTTACGCTGCATCACCATGAACTCACCATACCCATTTTTAAACTAGGTGGTGGCAGCATCATGCTGTGGGGACGCATGACTTGCAATGCATCAGGGATACCAACTGGAATGCAAAAGACTTAACACCAGGCCGAAGGTTCGCATTCACAACAAGGCGATAACAAACCTAGACATACTCACTTAATACACAGGCCTAGTCAAAGCCCAGATCTAAATCTGACTTTCAACTGTAAATGAAGTAAATTTGGGTCGCAGAAGGCAGAAGCCTTCTGATTTTTCAATTTGTAGTGGTCTATCATATAAAATCTAAAATAAATAAATAACTAAATACACTGAGGCTTGTGGTTGCGACCTAACAAAAGCCCAGGAAACCGCTGTGCTGAAACTGCACTGCAGGACATATGTATAAATATGGAGTTGCAGAGACGCGCCGCGGGCCGCTGATTCATTCGGTTCGGTGCGTCAGCGGCGCGTTATCGCCTCGCTCCAGGTGTGGCCCGTACGTCGCCTCTGCCATCTGTGCGGTGCCAGTCTTCACAGCTGGAGAGAAGCGGCTGCATTGTTGTCATTGTCTGATGCCCTCTGTGCGCTCCGAGACAGCGACGGAGTGAAAGGACAGGAGAAAAGGAGGCAATTGTGAAACAGGACAGTGCAAAACACAATGGCGGCAGGGAGAGACAGGGGAGAGAGGCCGGAAATAAAAAGCTGGGGGGGGGGGAAGCAGCAGAAGGAGCAGTTTTCTGAGGAAAGCTCACAAGGCGGGGAGTTTAGTGAAATGCATCGCAGAGTCAGGACTTTCCACCATGTGAGGATGAAAAGATACCGATATGAGTACAGTAGGTATTTATTTATTTTATTTTATTTTTTGCCGCTCGTTGTCATCTGCAGAAATTTGCCTGTTTTCAAATAATTCCCTCTGGTCTGTGCACCAGCTGAAAGTTCTCAGACTTTGCTGGTTTGTTAAAGTGGAGCGTCATGTGTTGTTCTTTCCAGCACCAGCACCAGCATTTTTTTTTTTTTTTTTAAGTCTTTCTGTGTGCAGTCTGCACCGATTGATGTTTTTATGCGATTTTTTCCTCATAAACCTGTCCAAGGAGCTGATAGACATGTGCATTGTATCGTTCTAAGTTGCACTGCTATTAATTTGGCTGCGGAGAGTTTTAGTGTGAATTGGTGACTATCAGCAGCGTGGATCATGCGTGGATCATACGCTCTGTGCTTCCTCCTTGTTACTCGGGCAACCAGTCATCCCCTTGCAGTCATCCCGTTTTTTTTTGTTTTTTTTGTTGTTGTTTTTTTTTTTGTTCTTTTGTCATTTGTGAGGGAACACAGGGAGAATATTAAAATGTTTGTCCTCTTTCCCTGCCACTCACATCCCTCTTCTGGACATTTCTAAGCAGAAAATGACTTAATGAGGAGTTTTATGTCATAAACATGAATAACAGCTGCAGATGAAGATGAAGAAGTCTTTATGAATGTTTGTGACCGTTGTCATCAAGTGTCATTCGATACATAATGACACTTTTAATGCAGAGCTGATCATTTTAATGGACTTTTAATACAAGTTTTAATGAATATTTGCATTGAAAGGGTCATTATTGACTGAATGATGCACAGCTGATACACTTCTAGTGTAATTTTGCATGAATAGTGTCATTATTTACCAAACGACACGTCGTGACAACAGTCGTAGACGTTCATAAAGACTCGTTCATGTTCATGACAGGTGTAAGAGAGCAAGCTATGGCACAGGAGATGACATCAGCATGACATCAGCACAACATTTTTAACTACAGCTCTTGGATCAATCCAAATAAAGTTAATATTTTGGGTTTAAAAACACAAGGAAGTCATCTTTGTTTAACAATCATAATCAGATACAATCCATGACCTTAACAAAGGCAGTGCAAAGAGAGTGCAATAAAATAATAATAATTAAGCATAAATATGAAATGCAACTGTAAGAAAGCTACACATTTTTTTTATTTACCTTCTCACGGGAACAGAAGAGAACAGGCTGCATGTCTTTGAGTTTGCGCAGCACCATTAGCCTGCATACATCTGCAGTTCTAATAACTGATATTTTAGTAAACAGTAACAGGCGTTCTGATGCATATATTCAGGGCCAGAGGAGGCACTGTGTAGGAGGCTGAAGCTGCCTATTCATTCCTGGGACACTCATCATCTGGCGGGATGCAGATGCTAAAGAGCTGCATTGTTTGACCGCATTCAAACAACGCCATTGTACCGAGCGGATCTGATTGTGCTTTTCTTTGCACTGAGAGAGAAATAAATACGTGTGTGTATGTGCTGAGCGGGTGTCCGAACTCGACTGGTGTTTTAGTGTCGTCGCTGTCTGACTGTCCATCCCAGTCCGGCCGCATTTGCAAATTTTCTCTGTGGTGACAATGTTTCCAGTCACCGAAACACAGACGACTAAATGTTACTCAAATGTGACCTCACTGAAATTTACAAGAAACGTTAATGGACGTGATGAAAACATGAAATATGAATGATGTAATCTGTGTAGCGATTGAGCCAGTCCTGTTAATGATGTAGCTCTGGGTTTGATTGCAAGATGAGTCATGATTTAATCACCAGGACATGAGCTGGTTTTAGGAGTGAACAGATGGAAGTGGGATGAAGCTGCAGAAGACAGCGGGCTGTGCTGGCATGTGTCATTGTGTGTGTATGTGTGGGTTTTTTTTCTGCTAGTTGCCTTCATTATCCATCCTTCTTCTACTTCTTCTTCTTCCTTGAACCGATCTGTGTGGCATCTGGTTCATGCTGCCAGCAGGTGATGTTTCGGTGCTGCCCTTCTTTTACAGTCCTGCAGACCTTCAGCATGTGCGTCATTAAGGTTGAATCGTTTCTGCAGGACATCCTTGCATTGTAGACTTTTGACATTGCTTAAATACAAAAAGAAGTTTATCCCTATTTGTCTTTTCAAAACAGCTTACACTCTTTTAGGTTAACTGGAGATTATTTGTGAACCTTCAATGTTAGATTTAGGTTTTGACACATTATCGTGCTTTGACCAAAACCAAGCTTTATGTTAAGGGTCGTTGTCCTGCTAGGCAAAGCTCCACCCAGGTCTTTAGTTGGTATTGGATGTTCAAAACATCCTCTGTTTGCAAAGAGCGGTGCCACCACCACTATGTCTAAAGATTGACGTGTTGACAGATGGGGGGGGGAAGATCTTCACAGAACATCTGGACATATAGAAAGATTAATCTGCACATTCAGGACTCTGTCCTGGTGATTTGTTACATAATATTATGATAATATACTGCAGAGTCTTAACTAGATGACTGGATTTTGTATCGTGACAGCTACAGGTGATGTACAATAAATTGATTCCAGGTTCATATTTAAATATGAACCTGGAATCAATTTATTAAAGGAAATGTGTATCTTGGTGATGATTTCTCAGCGCTGGAGGCTGTTGCAGGATTTATAACAGGTATCATCACCAACATGGTGCCTGCGGGAACCAAGTTTCCCATGAAGACCATATGCATAGTCAACAGGGCCAAAACAAGATAAATTATTAATCACTAAGTAATATAATTAAAGGTAAACTGTGTGTTTTAAACTGGTACCCAGTTGAATTACTCGGTAGCCTTTAAGTAGCTCTATTCCAAAATGGTTGGACCCATGATTTACACAAACCAATCTCGATAGATTTGTTTTAAAATGTTGAAGACGAGGAGTTGCGGTTTAGCTTATTTGAAACATGCAAAGTTGAAATTTGTGAAACAGTTTTCATAGCTTGTTTCTTAAGCTATAAACTGAACAAACCAATGTTCTCTGCCACAACACACATTTAAAACCCTTGAGTTATCGACCAGCAGCATGAATTAGAGGAGATGGCTTGTGCTAGGTGCTGCTGCTGAGACGAGAATCTTTGTAGTGTAGTGGGATAAAAACTAATTTAGAAAACTGTTTTTGGTGCTGCAGAGCTGAAACCTCTGCCGCCGTTTCAGCTCCACTTTCAGTAATTAGCATTGTTTCATCTCCTGTCGTCTTAACATCACGCACAATATTATTAGCTCTGTCCACAACATCATCACGTTCGTTTTTGGATCTGGTCAGCATCTGACGATGGTTTTCACGTCCAGACACTGTCTGAACTCGCTCTGTGGAAAATGAGTTGGCTGCCAGGTTTGGTCCCAGGAGCTTCAGCTTTAAAGGGAAGCAGTGACAGAGGAGGGCAGGTCTGAGGGAAATGTGATAATGAACTGACTTGAGGCCTAGTTTCTATTTTGGTTTCAAATTGGTTTGTCTAAATCGGGTGAGTCAGGGAAGCAGCATGGAGAGTAAAGGGAAAAAGAGACGGGTTTCACGAAAAGGAGGAAGAACATTTAGAGAAGTCGGGGCAATGGAAATCCTATTTCCTCCTTTCCCTTTAAACTTTTCACCACACCCCTCTCCCTTTCCTTTTCACTTCTGTACCCAGTCCAGTTTAAGTAAACCAAAAGCCTTTTCTATGGCAAATGTTCCTCTTGTGAAAGTAAATCTGTTGGGCTACTTGGCACTGAGTGCGACGCTGCTGGGCAGAACATGACTAATAAGAAAATGTCCCAGGAGTTATGCAAACCCCTATTTTCATGGAGTAGAGCAGAGTTTGGTGCTGCTCTACAGTTTTAGTTGCACAGTTCAAGGGTCAAGGGGCACAAACTCTGTTACTGCACACTCATAGAAGGATCTTTCTCCTAACGTTACTTGGTAAATATCCTGCCTGATTTAAATCGCTTTCTGCTCAGAGCAGGTGAGAGTGTTTACTTGCAGCCTGAGCTGCTCTGGGCGAAGCTTTCAGAAACAGCAGATGACGGCAGACATTGTCGGCGCTGCCAAAGCCCCCTCCAAGTGGGCCAAATGAAAAAATAAGAGAGAGCAATCAGTGTTGTCCCATGAGTCCTGGTGGGCTGTGAGAGAATGGCCGGCAGAGACGCTTCGTATCTCGCACTCCATGCTCAACTCTCACTTTCACACCTTCGTTGCATGTTTCTCAAAACATGCCATCGAATAATTCCTGTTGATCACCAAGCGCTCGAGCTGACTCATTGTGCAGAGCTGTACGGTGGAGATGGACACGCATGCACACACACCGCTGACGCTCCTCTTACGGCACACTCTCATAAACACACACATACGCACACTTACTGGTACAAGTGCTCTCCGAACGGCACACTCTCACTTCAGCTTTTGCACAGGATGTTATGAAATCGGCACTCTTGCTGAAACTTGGAGAAGGTCGCTGGGTGTCTTCTCTTGCATCCACCCACCCACTCTTCACCTGACACACACACACACACACACACACAAACGCGCACACATTGCTGTGCAGACAGCTGAAGCACGCTCAGCTCAGTCCCAGTCCTCTCCCTTCTCGTGTGAGGAGCCCGCCGGTGGATCGGAGCGAAGAGGCCGCAGGCCGGCGTTGATTCCTTCTCGCAGCCCAGACGTTTGCTCGGACGGGGAGGAATACCGATGGCTGTGACCGACATTCCAGAGGACGACCTGGATGAGATGATGCGTGAAGAAGCGGAGGACGTCTTCTACGAAGACGGTAGGCTTGCCAAAAGGGTCAGCCGGGAAGTGTTGGGAAACAAGCGTGGGTTTACTGGTGGGCAGCTGCAGCCGCTCGCGTGGTTCGCTGTGGTCACACTGGCTGGTTTGCGACTCGGCGTGGTTGTCTGGGTGAAGAAAAGGGTAAACGTGATGGTTGAATGCCGACCCAGAGGGATCTCCTCAGCTGTGTAGGCGTGGTTCACTGCTACATGCTCGAATAGACTTACCAAAATTAGAAATTCACTTTTGAAGGCGAGATAAGAAATATGAGTTGCTGGATGAGCGGCTGGTGGGATTTATATTAACCGATCTACGCATGAAATGAGTCTAATTATTTCTGTCGTAATGAATTCTGCTTGCTGCTTGTTTCCTGTTCCTCTTCTTAGGAGTTTTTTTTTTTTTTTTTTTTTTAAATCAGTCTTCTTTTTCTTTTTTTTAGAAAGCGGAGCCCTCTGCAGTGTGGGCGTTCTTGTATAACACGCATTTTAAAACACAGAAAAATCTACTTTCCTTGAGAGTTTATAAGCCTCCAGAAATGCAGCATGACAAAAGACTGTGTTTTTAGTGATTTGATGCATGATTCATTTAACAGCACAGCTCCGCATAAATATTCTTTCAATCAAGTAACGAAGAATTCAGTGGCATAACAAGAAGTTCTTCAGCGTTGTTGCATCAGGAAACCTGAACAATGCTGGTTTTGTCTTTAATTTTTCCTAAATAATGATCTTTTACGAATGATCAAAGTTCAGACATTAAAAAACAAAACAACAACAAAAAAGCACGTAGTGGATGCAGAAATTTATACTTCTGGTGGTAGAACAGAAAACACTTTTTTTAGTTTAGCTTCACATCTAAGTGTTTATACCTTCATATTTAAGGGTTAAGTAAAGGCTCTTAAAGCTCAAACGGCCAGTTCACGAGGATGCTCTCTGATGTCGCATCACTGGATGTGATCTGTGTGACGATCCTCTCTGACCCAGTTTTGACTGATTTTTCTCTGCCGGTAATGTGACGTTGGCTTTGAACAGCTCAGCCAGGAGGTGCTCCGCCAGATGACTCTCTGCAGCAAACCAGCCAATCACGGCACACGGATTCTGGTAAAGTTGGCCAGTGGGCATCAGAGTGTTTATTCATAGACACATCTGAAGGTTGCAGAATGTGGATCACTTATATTTTCTGTTCTAATTAGCTCCCTGGATTAGCGATGGAAATTATTCAGTATTGCTTTGTGTTTGAATAATCAGGAGTTTCATTTTTGGTGGAGCGAAATGAAAATGTCTCAAAGCTGTCCTACTTTCTTCATATGAATTTTCTGTATTTTACAGAATGTTTCTACTTCACCATGTTAAATCAACTTCATGGACAACAGAGCTTAATTTGAAAATACAATATATCCAATCGCAGGTTCTGTCAGTCAGAACCAATGATGTGAACAGATTCTTTTTAAGTGTGAATGAACATAACAGTGGCAACAGCAGAAGATCAGATCAAACTGTGGCCTGTTGATTGTCAACATTTACATTTTACAGGCCTTGAAAATAACAAAGTGGGTCCTTTGAGAGCAACGATGTCTTAATCTGTGATTTTATCTGGATCTGATGCGTTTAAATCTGTCTTACTTTGAGATTCAGCACAAATGTTAAATCCCTGCAGTGAAACCTTTTGAAGGTCGAAATTGAAAGGTGAATATTTTCTCGCTTGGTTCTATATGTTTATTTTGAATTGAGCAAAAATATGGACAAGATTCGTACCAGCAGGTACATTTCTGCTTTGTGGGATTTTGAGAATAACTTAATAAATCCACTTTGTTTACGTGAGTAAAAGGAATTTTACCCATGATGCATTTTTAAAAAAGTAAATCAAGCATTTTGCTTTTATTTGTACGAACTTCTGCATTATATAAAATGTGAGTAAACAAATAATTTATTTTTATTTTTATTTTTCTTCTCACTTCAGAGAATTTAATCAGTCTGTGGTTAATTGTTTTTGTAACCTCTCTTCTCACACACGAGTCTCACTCTAGTGGCATGTCCTTTTGTCTTTCCCATTTTGAAGAGTGATTTGGAAAACTGGGCCACTGTCATTTTCTTTATGTATACACCCTCAACAAATACGTAATCAGACGTTACTAAAAGTGAAACAGAAATCAATAAAACGCATCAGTGCCGTGTTGTAGGAATCATTACTGGCGCTAGTGATGTAAAAAAAAAAAATTGATATAATAAAATAAATGAAAAATCTCACTTGAGTCATTGAATGGACACAAGCTGAAGGGTTGAATAGAGGATTTTAATGAATCTTAACCAGACGCTTTAGTGCAAAGAGAGCATTTGAAACGATCGCAGGAATAACCTTGTCTGGCCTTGACCTCAGAGCCACGTTTAGTAGCAGGATTGTGTGTGATATATGTGTTGCTGTCACTGCTACGCTCTCAGAAACAATTGGCTGGGTAAGGCATGGTTAGCCTGGCTTGTAACATTGAGCTGAATTATGATTACCCTGACCTGAACAGAGAAGGCAGAGGACGGCTTCGCTTCGTCCTGTTCGCTCTGTGATTCAATTCAGAATGTATGAATGAGCAAAAACAGTGCAGTGTGCTTTTACACAGACTGAGCAATGTTTTTTTGTTTTTTTTTAAGATCAGTCCATCAAAGCAGAGACATGAAGATGGGGCTCGCAGGGCGAAGGCCACATGTCGCACAAATCATTTCATCTGTATGCAGGAATGTGATTCCAGTGTGACTCCATTCATTTCATCCTGGCTGCTGCATTGTATCAGATCCCTGTGTTTACCTCTGGTGGAATCCAGCTAAACTGAACCACAACAAATCTGATTCATGTAAGCAGGATCCAAAACAAATTCACATTATGTTTTATTGTGAGGCGTTTCAGTCTGGACGTTTTGCTCAAATCAGACTTTAGTGTCCCGTTTGTCACGGCCAACACGACATGGGACATCAAATCCGGCATGCTGGCAGCGCCGAGTAGAAGAAAGCTGTCCAAATGGGAGGCTTTATGGGGAACAAAGAGGAAGAACAAAAAGTTTGAGGATGAAACAAATATGCTGCACATAAACTGGAATGTTTCTGCATTCGCAATCTGGACCAACAGAAGGAAAAACTTTTACTACTCCGGGCTTAAGTCAGACAAATTGAAAATGTGGGCGACTGTCATTTACTCATTACATCTTTTGTTTGTTTGTTTTTTTGCTGTTTTTCTAATAGTTTAGTGTAATTGCCTTTGTATTTTTTAGGTGTTTTTTTTTTCCCCATCCTGCTGCAGTTCCTTGTTTCTTCAGGAAAAACAGTAAATTGATCCTGACAAGTAACCAGCAACACTTCGTAGTTACTTACTACGCCTTCCCCAGTTGGCACAGATGGAAGGGTTCTGTAAAAATTCAACTTTTATTGCCCAAAATGGATATTTTGAAGAACACACCCTTAAAGCTGACCGCTTTGTTTTTAGTATTTGTGCGTTAACGCGCTTCCTTCAACCCGTCCCGCAGGATTTCTCCTGGATTTGTCCGGGACCTGAGATGATCAATGATGCAATGATAGCAATGATTATGGAAATGATTATCAATATTTATTTTAACCAATCATGACATCTCTCCTGATGAATGCTGCAAAACCGACCAGAGATATTTGATGAAAGCGTTTTGGATGCGGAGGACAACGCAAAGATACAGAAAGGGCGTGGCTCAAGTGCAACAGTAAGAAATTATTATTATTATTATTTTTAAATTATTTTCTAAATTTTGCACTGAAAATAGCTCCTAAAAGAAGCTGCTACAATGCAACTCTTATTATTTTGAATTTTCTAATAAAAAACCCCACAGCACCTCTGCATGAACCCTCAGGTTGCAAACACAATTCTGCTAAAACCAAAGAGAAACTCAACTTCCAACATACTGTCACACGCAAGTTAACTCAAACACAGCCTTGCTTTATATCATACATTCATCACACATCCACACATGGTAAATATCCCCTTCAGAAACACGCCTCTGTTAAAAATTTCTCTATCCGTTGGTGAAAAAGTGTACAGACGCAGCATTGAGACCAAAAATAATCACAATGGTTTCTTTAACGCCCACTTTCTCCTCAGCACAAACTCAGAGACTTTGAGTTCGCTCTAATTTTACGCTTGTGTGCCGAAGAACTCGAGAGCAATGTGTCCCTGAGGAGAGAGTCAGTCAAAGGACTTTAATGACGGCAAAAAAAAAATAAATAAAATATATATATATATATATATGTATATATATATATATATATATAGTATATATACTATATATATATGGCAGAGCATGAAATCGATGGCGCCGCAGTTGAACGTGGCATGTTGGTGTTTTGTGTCTAAATAAGCCAGTGTTTGACTAACTGGGTCAGGTCAGAAAGCATGAAGAGCTGCTTTCAGTCACGAGTGAGAAACGCTGCTGGAAACACTACTGGACTATTAAGATGCCTCGAAGCAAGATGAACTTTAGATAAAGTTCAGAGAAGCACAAAGGAAACAGATTCCACTTCAAAAAAACACCCGTTTGAATTAGTGTTCAAACACAGATCGTCCTGCTGCTGCTTAATGTGTCTTTCAGGGTTTTTCTTGCAGCGCAGTCAGTTTCTCTCTTCGTTTTAAAGCATTCAGTTTAGGTTTGTCAGTATGTTTAAGGATTTTTATCTTCCTCCAGGATTACCATTTATCAACTTTCCTTTCCCTGCTGAAGAAAAGCCTCATGCTTTGGCTACCATATTTTGAGACGCTCATGGTGTGTTCAGGGGAATCTGGAGCTCGTTTTCCTTCATGCATGTAATTTTCCATGTGGGCCAAAAAGCTACATTTCATTCTCACCCACATGGTGGGTATCAACGTATCTTGAGGAATATTTTCACTACTTTTTACTCTTACTCACTTTGAGGACCGTCACTGAATGAAGAGCAACCAAACATCCACCAGAGACGTTTTATATTGAAAGAAATTAAATAGGAAACATGTTTATTTTGCCTGATTTTGTTATTTTGTATTTATGAATCATTTTCATTTTGTTCTTCCACATTATATTTTGGTTTGTCTGATTATGTAACTTTTAAATATTAAATAATGGGTGTTTTGATCAGTTACTTTGTACTTCAGTCTCTTTTTAACCAATGGATGGATCCTTTTTACCCTTTCTTGAGTTTGAGGTACTTTACTCCTCTCTGCCAAACTATAAGGCTTCACCTTTTCTGTCTGACTTTATTTTCTTTCTTCACGACTCTGAACCTTTTCTGAATCATTTTGATGGTCACTTGCGAAGCATTGTGACATTGTGTGTCACAAATGGTTTTCTTTGTGACTGTCATCCCAGAAGCCTTTGGCTCTTTAAGAAGACACATCCAAATAGTTGAGCACTGATCCTTCTGGATGAGCTCAGGGTACATTTCTGTATAAACTGGGTAAACCTGGACTCTCTTAGGTAATGTTGAAACATTGTGATGTAATAGAGTTGAAAGATGAGGCAGCAGGTTGAAGGAAATGACGCGTAGCTGTGCTGGAATGAGATGCTAGCCTCGTACAGATCTTCTGTCTTGTTTTTGGCGTCTTTTTTTGAGCTCCAGGATGATTCTGTGGACCGGTTGGATTTATATGCAGAACAAACTGAGGCCAGGATAACCTGCAATTAAAAAGGTAATTGTGTGTCAATAACCAATCATGGGAGTGCTGGAGCCACAGGTCTCTGTGAGTTGAAAGGGACAAAATATTTATTTGACTCAACTGCGTGCAAATCAATATTTATCTTTGATGTAAAGCTTTATTTTTCCTGCTTGGCATTTCTAAAGTCACGCAGTTCACCCCGCCGTAAGTTGAGAAGCCGCTGCAAAGCTCTGGAGTAACTCCACACCTTAACAGAGAAACACTTTTTATGTTCTCAGCTTTCAATCTCTGCTTGAGGGCTTTTCTTTAAAGTTTGTCACCGAAAGCAGCAGAGACTTAAAGAATAAACGCATAAATCAGACCATGACGAGACATGCAGGCCGCTCTTCACCGGGCCGGAGGCCAAACGTAAGGCCTTATTTCCCACCGCTCAGGAATTCTTGTCCTATCAAGAGATCTCAGTGGAAGAGCAGCATTCCTTCAGTAATGAGGTCACAGAAGAAAGGGCATTTAAATGCTTAAACTGACCCTCTTTCATGTCGGCTGCAATCCTCGCTGGATTTCTAATTTGAGTTTGTTTGTTATGGAAACTCGATGACATCCGTTGAGCTGTGCCACTCGGATGAGATCATGTGTCATCCTTATGGCAACAGAGAGTTCGTCTCGCTCGCTTTAGCCTGAGGGTTGATTATTTCAGACCCAGCCGTTGTTGCACAAACCTTTTAAACCAGGAAATGGTCTGGTGTGCGGAGCTTGTTCAGGCAGAGAGACGTGTAGATGGGCTGAATCTCACAAATCCATTTCTCCGTCAGACTCTTGTCTGTACTTGCCTTAAGGAGCAAAGGAAACAGTATCCTCCTCCAGGCTGCCAGCCAGAACGTCAGATCAGAGTGGTTCTGTGCTCTTTGGACTGGAAACCTGGGAGGTCGGCTTCATTCAATGGATACTTTATAGCATTTATATATAAAACTGCTAGCAGCTGTAAAAGAGGTGATGTAGTGATAATGGTTTTTACCACAGATCTGAATCACTCTCAGTGTGTATTCGAGTGTGTGTGCGTGTGTGTGTGTGTGTGTGTGTGTGTGTGTGTGCGCGTGTGTGTGTGTGTGTGCTGTAATCTAAGCTGTTCTGCTCAGCGTAATGGGGACCAGATTTAGTTGAGCTTGCATGTTTGAGAGTCTCTGTGACTTGTTCACCTTCAGGAGACCTTCCAGACTTGCTTCAAGTGTATAAATCAAACACCTTGGGGTTAAAAGGCTCTCAAGCAAAGAGAGAAAGAAAAGCCGAGTGAGGAAAAGCAGGTGCATTACTCTGCAATAAACCGATCCGGTATTACAAATGAAATAACGGTGAGCCTACTTTCAGCCTTATTGTTAAATTTTCCACAGAGGATCAACCTGATTGGTTCGTCTCATAGCAGGAAAAGCACGGTTGTAGGGATTAAAAGCTGAACTCAAAATAAAAGTGATTTTCACGGAAACAGCAACCAGTCATCAGGTCAGCGGCACTTTAAGCTGCCAACTGAGTAACTGATGGTGGAGGTGCAGAAACACCTGTCTCCTTAGAGTGAAATTCCACCGCTTGCATGGAAACATCCTTGTGCAGATGTGATTCCCGACTCGCCAAGTACTGAAATTGCAGCAGCACTCCCTGCACTGCAACGAAGCTTCCCGAATTTGCATTGATTCAGAGATCTATAGTCGTGGATGCTAACCTGAAGCAGAGGTCAGCGTCCTCAACCTGTGATGCAGTTGCTTTACTGTAACATGCAGAGTGTTGTATTTAAATTTGACCTGCAAAAGTTGAATAAGGGGTATTTTTAACCAAATTAAGGATTTTCTTTTTATTAAATACAAACTGTGTTTGTGTTTAATAATTTCATCCTAATTAAACACAGGATTAAATAATAAGTGTTGCTCAATAGTAGGAAATATTCACATTTCTGGGATAACTGCAATTTAGACTATAGGGCTTTCTTGTATAGAAAACCGTTTTTTTTTTTTTTTTCTTTATGAATGAAGCAGCTTCTTATCCATGCACTGCAAGTTCATTATGTGATTTCTTTTCCAGTGGGTGACCCCCTTTATCTGTAAGCATGCCTCAATTTACTGCCAAGCTGTGGCTCCAACGTGCACTGCCACTGTAACAACCCTAGAAGAGCTCTCCCTGCAGCAGGTTCATAAATCGGTCAATTTTTTTTACTGCTGTCCGTCAGCCTGACCTTAACTTTTATTTGACACTAACCAAGCAGCCCCACACTCTCCTTAAAGCCAAACAAAAGGCATTTTGTCAGTAGAAAAACGGTCCTGAAACCCCTTCGGTTTGACCTTTTCATCTCCAAACTCATATGCATCATTTTTTATCCTGAACAGAGGAACACTGACATTCCACCCACACACACACCTCCGCAGTCTGGAGGCAGCCTTCATCTGTGTGTGTCCACAGCAACACAGCAACACACACGCAGAGCATGCGGACTAATATGACGGAGATCTGGTTTGTGCGTCACTCGCCGCTCTGCAGTGGGAAAAGCTCTGACCTGAGGGGACCTACTGCAGCCAGCATCTTACTGCCCTGTTTCTCCCGCTTTCTACTTCTGACAGTTAGCTCCACTGACCTACTTTAGCCCCAACACACTCCAGCAATCATTATTTTCTGCAGCTTATCCTGAAAGAGGGGAGAGGCCATACAGTGAGAGAGGGAGACAACTTGACTGCTTTGCATGTTGCCTTTTTAAGTACATTTTAATGGTGCAACATTCAGCAAGAAAGGTAATGGCACAGCAGAAATTTGCCTGTTTGTCTTCAAATTAAAAACTGTTCAAATTAAAGAACGTCTCGGTTTTTTTTTTTTTTTTTGGTTAGGTTTCCACCTTCTTCTGGCCTTTTCTCCTCAGATCTCTCTGTGAACCTTCCATGGCATTGCGTTGAGGGCAACACAGGGTGTGTGAGGTTCACATTTAGTGGTTTTGGATCTTCTTTTGCGATGAGGTAACTGTTCCCAGTAAGAAGCGTGGCTGGCGGGCCACCTGGGAATCTTTACAAAGGCAGAAACATTTTGGAGAAATCTGGAGACGAGACGTTTCAACGCTGGTCACAAGTTCACATAAATGAGCACCGGTGTTGGTCAGTGAAATGGTGTTCTTCTTACCAGCATGATGTTCACGCGTAATTTAACTTTCTTTTTTCAGTTATGTGTTGATTGAGTAAAAGCCTCCTGCTAAATCTAGATTACTCCCAAAACTGTTAAGTACCTCGGGACGGTGCAGACATCCATCCATCCATCCATCCATCCATCCATCCATCCATCCATCCATCCATCCATCCATCCATCCAGCGTCTAACACTTTAGTCTCTACTGAAATTAGTCTGTGACTGAAACTTCACTGTACAATCAAAAATGAACATTTAATGTGTTTTTCCAGCTCTTGCAATGAGCGACTCGAGAGGAATTCAATACCAAGTTTCCCAAATGCTGTTGTGTGTAATTAATTTTTTTAAAACACATGACAGCCTCAGTGTCGGTGTGCTTTAAAGTCAAATACAACTGAGGATAATTTGCCTCTCCAGAAGTAATTACAGCACGATTTGCGAAAACCTCTCCTTTCTTTTCTTGCTAGCACAGTGGTGAAGTGTTGAGCACTGAAGAAGGTTCTGGACCCGGTGAGCAGAATGAAGGTCATTTAGAAAGACGATCACTAAATCCACTTGTTATTAAGAGAAAAATAATCAAGCTAATATTCCATAAAATGTTTTTACAAGCCTGGTAGCTTAACCCAGTTATGAAAAAATATATTTTTTTGTATTGGTGCTTTTATAATATAAAAGCATTTTCACCAGTTGGTTTGTTGTAAATCTCTTTTTCTTTATTTTTAAACCAATATAAAGACTTACCTTTCTTTAAAAAAAAAAAAAAAAAAAAAAAAAGGTCATACTTAAATCTAAAATATGCAGTAGAGAGGTCTGCTAAAAGTGGTGCTGAATTATTGGTCATTCATTGCCTTAAAACAAAGTTTAAAGCAATTTTGCTCAAAGGGGGCAGACATTTCTACATCACTGAAGGCAGGTCACTAACACTTTCTGCTGGTGGCATCAGCCATTGTGTTTGGACTCTACAGCTAAAGTATACAGCCGAAAGTCAACAGCATCTGAGCTCTGGAACACTCTGCAAAAAGCAAAAATACATGTTTTCCATTTGAGCATGAAAGATGTCCTTACAATGTTATGAAGAGACAGAGGAAAATGTCGCATTTGCTCATTGTGAGGGATTTCTGTGACTGTGTGTGATGCTGTTGTTGATGTTCACTTCTGTGTGTTGCCTCTAAGGCAGAGAGAGTCCACCTGCTATATGCCAGCTGTCATTAAAGTCCAAAGCAGTCAAAGCACGCAGCACGCAGCTGAGTCATGTCTGTGTTTCACACTCAAATACATGACAGGAGATATATGAGTAGGTACATCTAGATAAAATGGTAGATAACACAAATACAGCATAGCTTTTGTTTGTTTATTTTTAGTGCAGTAAAGACAGAGCAGAGCTTTCGGTGTGTCTGACAACAAATCAGCCTGCACATCATCTGCAGCCTGAGCAGAGGTGACAGCGAGCGTCTCCCGTATTTCGGAGTCACACGTTCCCCATCAGCTTTAGGCTTTGATCCTCGGCCCTAAAGTCGGCTTTCCTTTCTGACTCCTGCACCAAAAAAGTCTCTAAAAAGAAAGTGAAACAAAAGTTCTGGATAGTGGAAAATATTCATGCAGCTGCAACACAGGTTATTAAAATAAACAGGTGAAAACAGAAATGCATATTTTTCCAGCGTAGCATGAGCAATCTGCAAAAGATGCAGTCTGCAGACAGTTTGTTACTCAGCTTTAAAGCTCCAAAATTGAAACAATAATGTTAACTTAAAATTTCTTTAACATATAAACCTAACAGTTCAATGTTATTGGTGTAGAGTCAATAAAATTTAAAATGACAAATAAATACGTTGAAAATATATAAAAGAAACCCTCATTTCTTTTATATATTTATATATATATATATATTTATATATATATATTTACATATATTTTATATATTTATATACAGATTTTAAATCTGTTCAAATATAACACACTGAAGTGACTGTTGTATGGGAGGCCAAAAGTGCCACAATCCCAAAACGAAACAATCTCATTTTAAAGTAGCTTATTTAATAATAATAATAATAATAATAATAATAATAATAATAATAATAATAATAATAATAATCCTTATTGGCATGTTCCTCTCAGCCGTTAAGTTAAGCGGCCCACTTTAAATTTGCGAAACATGCAATGACAAGGCAAGTTTTACTCTTCTCCATAATGTCAGTCTGTCTTACTTTAACTCGTAATGTTGATGTCAAATGCTTTTCTGGGGACATCTGACCACAGAATAAGGTCAAACTAAAATCTAAGTCTTATATGTGGTTTGTTTTTCTATGACAACATGTTATTTGCCCTCAAAGTCCCTTCAAGTTATCCAACGCAAGTGGTGGATATAAGGGAAGTTACATTTCTATCAGTGCAGTTGGAAATTTGTTCATGTCTATCTTAGTTTTTTAAGTAATGAATTTTCTTAGTTTACAAACTTTATGCTCACAAACAACACCTGCAGTGGTCTGACTGTTGACTCCCTTCTTGAGTTATTGGTCATAGCTGAATTACTTTCTCTTTCCACTGCTTGTTCTTTTCTGTAAATTCAGAATTTCACAGAGTGTCCAAAGGAAAGACTTTTTCTGGTAGATGAGGAAAAAATTAATCTTTTCCCCTGTTTACTCCCACTTGTTCACACTACGGCACTGTTAGAAAAGACGTTGACACTTGGAAAGTTCAGCTTCATGCTTTCAAGACTTTTACATTTTCTGGCTCTACTGTGTGATATGCTCCCTTTAGTTATTGTTCACGTCTTGTGGACGGTTCAAAATTGTACGATTTATTTAGTGATTTTTCCTAGAAAATCCATAGGAACCAGCCGCTTGTTTCTCATTGACAGACTCTGGTGAAAGATCAACCTGCAGCTGTTCTTCTTTGGTTTACTGACTGCATGTGTGCATGGTGTTCTCTTTGCTGTGTGTCTGAACATGCTGGCTCCCCCCATAAATATAGCTGCTGGTCAGTGGCTGCTGATGACAGCCATAATTACAGGCTGAGCTGTCCAACAGCTGAAGGAGAGAGAGACAGAGAGAGAGAGAGAGAGAGAGAGAGAGAGAGAGAGAGAGAGGGGTGTTTGTGGAAGTGTGGATACTGGTGTTCAAACTGAAGTGCTCACAAAAGAAAAAAAAAAACCCTGCAGATCTCCCGGGAGGTTTGCACTGGGGATAGAACAAATTGGGAAACAATGGGATAAAATCTATAAAACATGCCCTCCTTGTCATCAGAGCTGTTTCACTTCGCTTGTATTTCTCTTACTAATTTCTAACCACGTTTCTGGAGCTTTTGTTCTTTCATTTTCAATTGTGAAGGTAATGCATTCTCACGTTTGCACTTTATAAACACAAATAATAGAATTTGACCCCAGAGTAAAGTTAATTTTAAAACAATTTTAACTGAATGCCTGAGCCCCTCTGATCCTTCCTGTTAGGGTTATTTCAAAGTCTCGTCTTCTCCTAATGATGGATTAAAACGGACAAGTCATTTTCTGCTCCCGTCGCTTTGTGAAAGGGTGAGGTGAATTGGATTTGTATGGACTCGGTGGGACAACATTTCCACTTATGGAGTCCAATTATGCTGGCAGGAGCACACTGAGATGAGTCACTCCTCAAAATCCAGCTGCAGAAATGAAATTTTCTCCTCCACCTTAAACAGCAGCACCTGTGCTTTACGCTGTTTGCGGCTTTTAAAGATGGCGACGTTTTGCCGTTTCTCTGTAGATTCCTCTCATGTCATTTACTTTGTTTGCTCCTCGCTTTCCAGGGAAAATCCCTCTGCCTCCTAAAAGGATTAAGATAAATAGAAAATAAAAACACCTTACTGTTAAACTGTAATGCCAGATAATGAACACGGTGGGTAGAAAGAGGAGCAAAGTGTACTATTTCAGATCTATTACCTTGTTTAAGACGCACTATCCCGAATGAGATAATAAAGTTTTAGCCCTGAAAAGCTAAAGAGAGAGTAGAGCAGTGGTTTCCACTTCCAAATCCTCCAGGGTTAGTTACCTGAATGCTTTAAATGTTGCTTCAGTTTTTGTTGCAACATAATAAAGACCCATTCTTTGAAATGTGATGTTTAGAACCAGGGAAACATCTAAAACATGTTGGATTCTGGGTATTCAGAACCAGAACTGGGAATCATGGGTTTAAAGAGCACCTATATGCTGCATGGCATTTCCCTCTGAAGACACACCTAACCTTAACCTGTTGGAAGTAATAGAAGTACTGAGGTTTACCCGTGTTTGTGCAACGTCTGGCATAGATTCTTCATTCAGTGTCACTGGTGTGGCACTGAACAATGTAAAGTAGTTCAACGCCACAGCAGTGTTTTTTCATGGCTTTCATTCATCCGCAGCTCTTCAGAAAGGGAGGTTCTGAAGACTGTTAGTGGAACTAGATTGGTCAAATATAAAACATCCGTAGTGCAAATACTCTGATTATTAAAGCAGATATATTTTCTATTCTCTAGCTAGTTGCTCCAGTTAAGCACAGATATTTGAGTTGTGTTATAACGTTTAAAGAAAATGACTCGACTCGACATTAGATATTGAGGTTGTGGTTGACGTGCATCCTTTGGTTTTCCAAATCAGGATTTAGTGGTGAGTATAGTTGCTGCAGAATTCAGTTGCTAGGGGATTTTATTTTATTTTTTTTTTAAATGTGTAAATCTGGAATTCAGCTGTTTAAGTGCAATTCTTTCAGCAACAATAACTGTCAGTCTGTCGGCAATAAAGCTTTTGAAGATATAACCACCTAAAATGACAAAACACCGCCCGGCTCAAAAAGCCCCAGCACGTTAATAAAGGTTTCCGATTTACAAACAATCACAGCAGCCCAAGTTAGAAAGGCATGGTCAATATTCTGGAGTCTGACTGGATCACTAAATATGCTCTGTGACCCATTTAACGACTCTATGATATTATAACACTTCTTCATTCTCTGGATGTGAACAAATTAAAGTCCCGAAGGGTTTTTTCTCTCATTGCAAGACGCCAAAAGTCCAACTAAATCAAACTTAAAGCTGATGAATTGAAATATGCTCTAAAAAGTAATGAAGTCAAATAAATATAGCATACTGCAGCTGTGACATGGCCAATGTTGCCAATTGCTGAAATATTGCGCAGAACACTTCAGCCTGTGTTCATGTTGTGCTCATTTTACCATTCGCTGAAATTAAAACGATAATGATGTGAAATTTTAGAAACAACTACTTGATTTCTTTGTACATGCAAATGTAAAATGAAGTGATATCTTGCAAACACTGCATTAATGACCTAAAATGAAATCAGTCTGAAATTAGAAGCCTTCTTATTTCACCATATGCATTGTTTTTATTTAAATGCTGCGCGTTTGAAAAAAGCTGATTCGGCCTGATTTATGCTGGATGAGAGATGACAAAAGGACAAACACATATCGCGATGCTCAGCCCCCACCGCCTTCACCACATGATGGAGTCTCGGGGTTATTCTTCTCAGATTCGGGTTATAAAAACCGGCCGGTCCCGCCCACTCGGTCCCATCTCAGGCCTCTGATTGGTCCGCCGTTGTTGAGGAGGAGCGCCTCAAACACACAAACCGGAATGTGTGCGGCTCGGCTCGGCGTTTGCCGTGTTTGGACGTCTGGCTGCGACGTCTGACTATCGGGGACGAAAACGACGGTGATCTGACCCGCCGCTGCACGCTTTTCCTCTGGGACTGAAGCTTTTTATTATTATTATTATTATTATTATTATTATTATTATTATTATTATTATTATTATTATTATTATTTGTTTTAAAAGCTGCGCCGGACAAAAAAAAAAAAAAGAAAAAAAAATCCTGCAAGAAAAATCAAGCCTCGGCGCCGAAAGCGAAGACGCACTTTCTCCTGTCTTCTTTTTTTGTTTTGTTTGTTTGGTGTTTTTTTTGCTGGTAACGGATGGACGGACAGGCGCAGGCAGACGGGCAGAGACGCAGCTGAGGAGCCGCTTCTCAAACCGGTGAAGTTTTTGCAGAGGTGAGTTGAAGCATCCGGGAGGGAAGATGATGCACGCAGAGCGCGTTGGATGGGGAAGAGTCTCGTCTCTGAGGGGATCAGGGAGGGAAATCTCCTTTCTCTCCCCCCACCCCCCCTCCCCCCGCTCCTCACGCACAGCTGCGGAGGGGAGAAGATCTCCCATTCTCTGGGGCAGTGGGTTAGTAGATCAAGGCGATGCGTGAACTGACGGATGCAGACGGACAGCAGCCGCCAGTGATCTAATTCCTAGTTCTGGTTTTGCGGGATGGTAGATGTTTAGTACTTGATCAGCTTTCTAAATCGATGTTTTGTTCCGTCAGTGGACCATTGCAAGTAAATAAGCTGAACAAAATTATTTAAAGTGGATGAGATTCACTGATCATTTTTTGTGACCAATTTCCAAACAATTGTGTAAAGCAATATGGATTTTAGTTCATTTTTTAAAATATATATATTAATAAAAAAAAACCATTTTTAGTACTGTATGTAAATATTATCCAAGCAATCATCCGAGGAGATGTCACACTGTGAGAGGGAGGGCATTGGTGTTACACGTCACTTCAGCAGCATTTCATTCCAATTCATTCTAATTTCACAACGTGATTAGATTTTATTATGAATCATCTTCAACATTTTATGGTCGTGATCAGTCTAGTTAGCACAATTAGCACAGCTAGCTTTGCAGAAAGTAAACATCAGTCTCTGAGGATCCCCTCTAGACTTATTCTGTCACATTTCCAGAACATTGCCTTCATCTCCTAATCCAACATGACCTTTGATGCAGACTCTGCAGAGGTGTAAAGGAGAGCCATTTTGGTATTATGTTCAGCTTCCTGTTATGCAGCAGCCTGAAGGAAAAGCGAGCATGCCCTTCCATTCTTCAAGCTTCCAACACTTGGCTTAAGCTTCCAACACTTGGCACTGAATTCAGCTCTCCTTAGTAGAAACTTCCACACAAAAGAGTGTTGCTTTCGACACGTTAGCTTTCAGAAACGGTGCGTTCGCTGACTGGTGTGCACATCGTTTCTCCTTGGTGAGGCCCACTCTGCAGCTGAGACATCATGTCCAGCCTGATGGTTTTAGCAAATTCCTTTGTGGATTGTTTGCTGATTGTGAAGGTCAAAGGTTATCATTGCCACCCACAGTGGACCTGTCGATTAAATCAGAGTAAACAAACAAACGAAGGATCAGGCCCATTGTCTTTAAAGTGTCCCACCAGCTTTCTACCTGCTGGGACGCCTTTTAGCCGTCAGCTGGCATTGCATTTCCAGCTGCATCTCCTTCACGCTGATCAAAGTTTTGTCCTGCATTCACAATGCTCTGACATATTTGCAGTTTTGTCCAGATAACAGATCAGCATGCTGCGCAGTTTGTGTTTTTTTTCCCTCGCAGGCTGCTTGTGTAGCTTCTGGGGTGAAAGTTTTTCTTTATTTTCTTTTAAGTGCAGCGCCAGTCTGACTTTGATATGGTTAAGTGGAAGCGCTTTGCTTTGCTGCCAGGCTGTTTGGGCCATGCCTAAGCTGAAAAGGGGGTTGGTGTGTGTGCCTTTTTTTGTGCCAAGCTGAGAGAGTCTGCAGAGATGCAAGACCGGCGTCTGTTCCCACAAGCTTTCCCATCACCTTCTCTCCACTTCACCACAGCCGGCTTTTCATTCCCTGCATCTGCTGCCCTCGGTCTCAGCCCACTTTTCTTTCTCCTCCTTTTCTTTTTCTCCCCGTCTCTCACTTTCTCTGCCACACACATGCAAAGACAAGAGCACGCTCGCTCACGCGCACGCACACACATGCACCCATTTCCTCTTTGTTTCCCCCCAAAGCCTCATTAAAGAAATTATGACTGTGTGGTTTGGAGGAAAATCAGACGCTCTGTCATTTTTGTTGGGTTTTCCCCTTGCCTTCAAAAAACAAAACAGCCGTGTTGATGTGAGCTGAGAAAACCAACAACACCTGAAAGCTAACATTTTTTTTTCCCTCTTTATTTATGTCTGACAGTTTCTTAAAGCTCAGGGTGATGTTGCATCCAATCTGCTCACTGGTTTTACAAACCTCGTATAGACTAATTTTAAGACAAAGCAATAACATGTCTTTACTGTTTATTTTGATATTAAGACAGAGGATTGGTGAATCCTTTCTTTGAGCTGATGAATCTTATGCTGTCGGATGTTTAACAGGCACTGTTAGCTTGCTGACTTTACTTTTAAATTACTCGAAGCATTGTTTTTTGTTTTTACTGCAAATCTACAATTTTGGCAAAGGTCTTTGCTAAGCCACAAAATTGTTGAATTGAGATGTTCAACCATCCATGGCATGCAGCCTGCTTCTTCCAGCATTTATGAGAGCGAGGTCAATGGATGCTGAGGTGCATAACTGAAAACTTTATCCACACTCTGTAGCTGTAGAGCTATGATCTTTATATGGACCACAGATTAGCTCCAGCTCAGTGTACAGAAATCATTCATTCAGGTCAGACATTGACCTCCCAAAAGATTTGACTCTGTTAAAGCAGGATAGTTTGGACTGACATGCGTTTTAACCCTAAGAATGATTAAGAATACTCTTGGCAATACAGGGTATTTCCGAACTTCTTCCATCTTTTTTAGGATAAGAAAAGCTTCCTGGCAGCTGGTCAGCAGTGTGCAGCAGCACTGCCACTCTATGCTCTCTAATTATCATACCATTCCCTACAATCTTAAAGCTTCCTTGGGAAGAGACTGCATACAAATCAAGGGCTGTGTAACTCTCAGTGCTAGCCAGCATTCATAAGTAACAAGCAAGTGTTGCTTTGTGATTTGTCCAAACATTTGACAGAGTTTTGCTTGATTTCCGTCTTTATCCTACCTGCTTGCTTGGTGTTTTCTGTAGAAAGGGGGACTGCAACACACAGGAAGTGGCAGGTCTGGATTTGAAACAGTGGTATGTAAAATATGTGCTGGTGGCATGTTTGTACCCAGAGTCTCTATCCAGTTAGTCGGTGTTACTGTGAAACTATACATCATAGGCAATAATACTGACAAGTCATCACAGTATTTCAGATGGCTATAAAGAAAACATGGCGGCTTTAAAATTACAGGCCAGCTACTGGGTGATGAAACATCACTTTTGTCTATGTTTTGTCAATGATTTGGAAGACAAACACATTTTAGAGGACACTTTGCAACCTTTCTTTGGCTTTATCCAACTCAAAACAGTTTGGTGAACTCATCATTCAACCCCATGTGACATAAATTATCATCGACTTTAGAGCTTGATTATAATATTGGTGACAAAAAGAAGAGTTTATTTTTGGTCCAGTTCTCAGATATGAAGCTCTGAGATTAGGTTTCAGGACGCCTTAAATCAGGGGTGTCAAACTCAAATACACAGTGGGCCAAAATGTAAAACTTGAACAAAGTCGCGGGCCAGCATTGAACAAATGAACCTTTTAATATCAGAACATCTGTTTACATCTGTAAAAGACAAACAGGTCTGTCTTTTACAGATGTAAACAGATATTCTGTCTCCCACCTGTCCAGAAAGCTCCTGTTGTCTGCCTTTCTTTTTGGTTCTACAGTGACAGTTGTAGCTTCAGATCGCTATAACTACTGTCACAGAGGAGAGGGCGTTTCTGGGACCCGTCCTGATTGACGCGCCAAAACAACAGCAAGGCGTTATGGGATTTGTAGTATTAGCGATGAATGAATGCGCTGTATCATACCGGTGGGCCAGCTCGCGTAGTCATTTGGTAGTATAGCCTCGCGGGCCAAATATAATTACACTGCGGGCCAAATTTGGCCCGCGGGCCAGAGTTTGACACCTATGCCTTAAATTATTTGAACTATAAACATTTTGATGGTGCCACTTGGTGCGTAGGAACGTCAAATTCATCTTTTTGTAATGACTGAAACAGCAATAAATTTTATTTTGATAGGTTAGGTATACTGGTACTCAGGGAACTCCACTTAATATGTAGGATTTTATTTTGAAATGCCAAACTAACTCATATTTCCATTTAACTGACTTAGTTAAAATAGTAAAAAAGTTAGGCTTTTATTGTGAAATGTTGGCATTTCTGTTTATAACGATCTAACCTGTCAAATATGGAGTCTTTCATTTTGAAGATCAGCTGGAAAATTTGTGTTAAACTTCCAGCATAACAATTACCATCACTGGTTTAGTTCTATCTCCAAACGTTATTTTGGAAACCTTAATTACTCCTTACGTTAATTGGCCCATTAGGAATTTAGATCGTTCTTTACTTTTAATTAAATTTTAGAGCAGCGTGACACTTATACCGAGGAGTATCTCGGAGCTCTACACATAAGACATGGAGTCTCCGTGTTATCTGGATGATTTCTGTCGTTTTTGGGGGCAGTAGATGTGTGAGCGAGTGTGAAGAAACTCCCTGCAAAGCAAAATCAACAAGGATGCAAAAGCTCTGAATAGACGGCCACTCGACTGAATTCTCATTTTTGCGTTTCAGAATCTGACAACTCTAAAGATAAGCAGGAAATCGGGACAGTCTATTTAAAAACGTGGAATAAAGTTATTTTTAATGTCGTCAAGGTGCTTTCAAACGTATTTTTAGCAACAGTCTTTCAAATTGTCGCACAAAGTTTTCATGAAAAACCTTCCTGTGCTTGTTGATCGTATGCAGAACAGACGGAGACAAACGTTCCATCAGTTCGGACAACGCGAGTTCCTGCCGTAAAGTCAGAGGTAATCTGGCCTGTGGGTGACTGCAGGGCCTTATCAGCCCGACCTGACAGGTCCAATCCTGCAGTCCCTGCATCCTCACAGGGTGTGGGAGATGATTCCTCCTCGGTTTGGGAGTTTCTAGTGTCAAGAAAGCTGTTGACTGTTACTGTTGTCGGTATGCGGAGGGAAGGGCAGAGTTTGGGAGTGCACGGTGATTGGGACTGAGGAAACTGGAAGGAATGACTTCTGGATGTGGGCGTTGGTGCTCTCTGGAGCCGGTCGGCAGGTCGGGAAAGCGGATCAGGGATTGTGGCCACACAGGTTGTTGTGTCTGGGAATGGAAACCTAAATGGTGATTTTTACTGAAACCAGTTGACGAAATTGTCACGATTCTTAGTTAGATCCAAGATAGTTTTTGTTTTGTTTTTTCCGCCTACAATAAACTAGTCAATATTATTCATATGATTAATAGAAAATGTGGTTCACTCCATGTTTGCTTCTCTGAATAAACATCACTGTTTGTTAAAGCTTAAAAATTTACATTTCTTCCTCTTTATGTAATGACGTCTTGTGTTTTTATGTTGTTATGTAATGTTTTGTTTTTGTAGCTTTTTTCCCCACCTGACATGAATGAACTTTCCTTACCTTTGCTTTACTGAAATTGCTCATTCAGGGGGCTAGACTTACACTTTGCTTAATTTTAATTACCGTCCTTACTCTATTAAAATGTGTCAAAATGAATAAATTGTTGATAAATATCCAGTATTTTCTGAATCTCCTCAGTGATTGAGCTGGGCTGAGTTTAGCTGTGGTTGAAAAGACGTACAGAAAAGCTGCAGATAAAGGAGACTTTCTTGGAGGCACTGCAGCCTTTTGGACTAGTGCTGATTAAGCAGAGCCCGCTCTCCAAGCTGCAAATAAGATAAAAAGAAAATATGCATTTTGTACACTGCTTCCAGGGATATCGCACTTATACGTTACAAACACAGAAACCATGTGTTTGCTTGGATTTGTGGATGTTTTCTCCTCTGACTGAATAAGTAAGAAGCAGTACTTTATGAGGAATGATGAACAGCAGAGTTATGTCCTGCTAGAGGGCGAATGTGAGTTTCTGAGGGACAATTCCTGCTATGAGCACTTGCTCATTTCTCTCATGGGTTTTCCATCTTCCTCACTTTACTTTTTTTTTTTTTTTACATTTCTCACTCTCCATCCCTCCCTGGATCTTTCTCTATTCCCTTCCCATCTGTTTCCCTCCCTGCTTTCCCCTCCCCGTCCCTGTCTCCAAACTCCTCCATAGATACAGGCGAAGAATTTATGGAAGGGAGTTTGAACCTATCCTCACCCTGCTTCTCGCTGTCTCCATGCAGATCAGCACGACATTCCTTGTTTGCGCATAAACGTGAAAATGCTTTCCCCTTAATCATCAGCTCCGACTGCGCCACAGATGAACTTGATATCATGAGTGAGCTGTGATATTTGAATTACTGCCAGGGAGTTGTGGCTGCATTATGACTGCCATAAGCGTTTTAGGGTCATAAGCTCATAATCTGTTTTGGTATGTGGTGCTCTGTCTCTGCAGAGTCCAGCAGATAGAGGATTCACTGTTGGCCCCCATCTGTGTGTCATGATCCCTTTATGTCTGCTGCTTTTGTTTTTGGTGGCAGGGCGGCAGCACACAGATAACAGATTGGTGACACATCCAGCTGCAGCCGTCTGGATGGTTTTTTTTCCTCGTGGTCGCCGGCAATAAGTCGGACATGAGCTGTCAACGTTTCCGGGCTGCAGCGGCTCTCTCAGCTCCAGCCTCCTGCCATCATGATGCTCGCGTAAAATAAAGGGCGCGAGCGTCCCGGGTGACGAATGTGTTTTTTATGGCATTGTGCAGTAGTAGGGTGGGGTTTGAACGGTTAGTAGCTTTAAAGTTTGGTTTCTCAACAAAGTCGTCATTGTCTAAAGATGCTGATAAGAGCGCCACTTAAACTAAACAAGCTTTGAAATCCATATCATTAATATTTCATCAGATACTGGAAATAAATTTGTCTCATCTGATGAGCAGATGTATGGAGAGACCGATGGTAATGATATAGCATGAGAAACATTTGGCATTTTTTTATCTTTATCATTATTCACTGACTCAGTTTTCCCCCTAAGTATAAGTTCTCTTTTTTCTTTTTTTTTTAAACTTTTTTAATATTTAGTTTCACATAAAAAAATCTGTAAAATGCTTCCTCTGCTGGTATTAGGCAGCCGCTACACTTCTAAGGCCTCTCAATCTCAAGTGTACTTTAGTTGTTAAATGTTTAATTTCTAGTGCTTCATAAGTGGCTGTATTAGAAGAGCTTCAAGACATATTTCATGGCCCTTCTCCCTGCTGAGTCTTTGCTCCGAGCCGCCTAATGGTCTCCAGCTGAAACCTGTAACAGTGAAACTGGAGTTGATGCATACGGGCGCAGCTGTATCCTCCAGTGGATTTCTCTGCCAGGGATAGATGATTTTTAGTTTTATCGGGATTTTATTTTTTCCTCTTTTCGGGACTCAGCAGCTTTGTAAATTGTTGTTCTGCAGTTAGGATTATGGCTAATGGCTTCGTCAAGGCTACAGGAGGAATGAGTTGAACATTAATCCACCATGACCAGTTCGGAAATTATACCCAGAGTGATGTTGCTGCAGGGATGTGTTGCACTCCTATGAAATAAATATAACTGGAGCGCGTGAGCTCTTGAGCAGAGAAACATCAGAAATGCTCAAATTAATCAATAGGGTTTCCATAGTTGTACCTCGTTTTGTTGTTTAAAAGTCCGGCGATTTGTGGAGTTTACGAAAACTCAAAATCAGAAGCATGACATCATTTTCAAATCCATTCATTTATGGATTTTTGGCTTTTATTTCATGCTCAGTTTGCTGTAAAAGCCGTCGCTATCACAGTAGCTGCTATCAGCGAAGAGAATGTTATCTTTTACCTCTAAAAATAACAAATGAAGCTGAAACGACCGGCGCAGGCCTGTTGATGTGGCGCCCACATCCCGGCGCTGCAGCATAGGTGGTCATTTTTCTATCAGTCACATAAAATGAATCAAACAAAACAGCTCAGCGAGCTGGTTCTCATGGGTTCTCATGCTTATCGGATCCATGATTAATTTATTAAATCAATAACGGGATTACTTTAGGTATGTGAAAATTCCAAGAAATGAGAAAAATTCACATCCAGATACAATAAAGCAAAGTTATTGTAGCATCATTAGTTGTTTAGATATTAAGTAAAGTTCCGTTTTTTTATTTATATCATTTAAAGAAACAGCAGCAACATTTGCTTATGAATCTTGACCAATCTATAAGCTGACTTCTAAAATATTACAAGCGATTAAAAACCACAAATTACCTGGAATGTCATCATCATACACAATTTATTTTTTGTAACATGCAAATACTTTGCAGGCTTGGAAAAAAAGCAAGCTTTGTTTTTCTTTGTAATGATATCCGGACATTACATCATTTATTTCCGCTTTTAATTCGTGTTAGAGATAAAAATTGCATTCTGGAAACTTGTCACATCCATGTAACCTAAGCCTTCCTCTGCTGCTGCTAAAGCATAAATGTGATTTTAAAAGAAATCTCTTATTTGGTAGATGGCCTTGATGATGGTATGGGTTACAGTTCTCAAAAGGCATTACACGCTGCTCTCCGCTGCTGAAATGTCAACGACAGCTGCCTGAATGTAACTTCAGTCCAGACACGCCTGACTTAATCCGGTCATCTGTCCATTTAAATGCCACTCTGTATCCCGACCCTAATTTTTTTTTCTCTGCCCCACGAGGATCCAGATGACCTATAATTAGAACTGAGTGACTATAATCACATCTCGGTGACAAGAGAGGAAGTCAGTCCACTTTTACGCTCCCAACGGGGTCAGGAGGAGCTTCAGAGGCCTTTGAGCTGCAGGAAAAGTCTCTGGAGTGACGAGGAATAAGATTTAGCTTTTGTTGGGCGTTGACTGCAAAGGAGAATATGAGAATATGTCACACGCAGTGACAGAGGTGATGAGGAGATGAAGCGGGGTTAAATCAGGACACTCCCAGCGTGCTCTTCGCCCCCCCTCCCCCATTTTTAGAAAATTTGATTTGATCTCAGACTTCATGTGACGGAGCTGATTTCTCCTCATTCCTGCAGACACTCACAGAAGGAAGATTGTTTTTACAACATTCCCACTGCAGCACATTCGGCTCCCCAGTTTGTGTTTAAGTAAAGTGACAGTCAGATGATTCCTCTTATTATTTATACGCTCCGGCCTGTTTTCAGTGTTGACGCGATAAAGCTTTGCTTGTTCAGGAGGACGCAGAGGTCAGAGTGCTCTATGCGGGTCAGGATACTATTATTATTGGTCCAAGAAGATTCTCACTGCAAAAAAAAATAAAAAATAGTAAGCAGGAGTCGTTAGGGTATGTCATCACTTTTTAATCATGTCACAAAACCTTGTTTAAACGTCAGCCAAAGCAAACGCCTGATTTGTAGTTTGTCGCAAAAAGTTTATACATGATAAATGCATGTTTTAGATGGATCAGACACAAACAGACGTGTTTACATCTCATTACTCCTGTCATCCAGAGGGACTCTGTAATGTCTTTTAATTTCCTGCTTAACTGAATCGTTGAACAAAACAAATTCTCAGTTCTCAGTGTAAAACGCGTTTATTGTAGGAAGGATGTAAATGCCGTTTAAATCAAGAGCTTTGTGTGAACTCGTTACTGTCACTGGGTTGGGTTTACAACACCTCTTTAACCAAGGCGATGCATTTTAGACACTGAAAGCTACAGGATGATTAGATTACAGTGGCTGCAGTTCATAGACTCATAATCTGCCATGTTGTCACTTTTACATGACAGACAGATGCTTGTTTTGACTCAGTATTTGAAAAGTGTGACATATATTTAAGCTCCATAATGCGTCAAATCATAATTGTCTAGAATGTCAATGTGTGTTTGTTGTACACATTGATTATATATTTGACCAGTGGGAGGGACTGTGAGGTGCCTTTAATTCCCACAGTGGATATTTGGTTTATTAAAGTAAAAAAATGTCTCTCATAAACATCATATGATGTTTATCAAAGTAAAGATGATAGAAAAGGTGAGTTGCTTGTCTTTATCGTCACAGTTTCCTGCAGCAGAATGGCACTTATGTGTCATGTTAATATTGTGCAACCCCAACTTAGGAACCTGCTATTTAACAGGTTAAAGCTTTTGGTGGCCAAGATTATGAACCTTGTTATTGTAACTTTTGTACTTTTTACTCTTTCGTTTTTTTGACCTGCTGGCGAAAAGATCCTTGCTAAAGAAATACGTCGATAATTGTCCACAGCAATAGAGTAGTGCTTCCTATACCTCTGTAATGCCATTGGCTTGTTGTAGAAACTGGAATAAGACTTGTCTGACTTCCTCTCAGTTGGGTGCATGTTCTGTGTTTGCTCGCTGTGACAGCTGAACTCTATTATTGAAGGCGTTTCATCTTCGCCTCACACATTTTTCCCTCCACACTCATCTTAAAGCATTTTCCTTCCCGTCCTTTTGCCATTGATGAGAAACCCTTCAACTAAGCATGAATAAAAGCGCTGTCCACAGGAGGGATGCATGCTTTCACCTCGGCACTAGAGCATAACGAGGCTCTCTGTTCTCAGAATCATTTGCTCTGCAAAAGTAGCTCTAAATGAGCAAATCTCAAATTTGATTAAGAAGCAATATCATGAGCCTTTTGCCCTGTAGGATAGTCAATTCCCATTTGCATTACGCTTCTCTCATCTCTTTGCTCTGGTGGTTCCCCATAAACAGAAATGTGCTTGTGTTTCTGGGTGCTCTGCAGATTTATCAGTGTCATGTGCTTTACCTGCAGGCAATTTGAATTCAAACTATGTTCTCTCCAAGACTGTATGAAGGTGAACGTGATGAAAGGAGGATTAAAGCTTAGTGACTGTTGTGGCTGTATGAGTTTTAGTCCGTATCTTGGCAATGCAGAGAATTTAAACGTGTCCAAACGATGATTTTGCTTATAAAGGGAGGAAAACTATCCTCATCAACTTTGGCGTATGTGAAAATTGCCTGGCCTCCTTATTAAATAATGAATTAACCATAAAGCTTTCATTCAGTTTCAATAGCCACACAACGTTTTGATTATTGCCTGATGTGTAGAATCAATAAATCACGTAAAGATAACAGGAAATGGGTTAAAAAAAAAATCTCAAGCTGTTCAGTTATCGGCTCTTGACCTTCAGCTTAATTTCATTTAAGTTATGCAGCAGGACAATGATCCAAAGCACAACATTTGGAGACAAAATCTGGAGTTAAATAACTTTGTCTGCAAAGAAGTGTGGGATAAAGCTCCTTCAGTGTGACTCTAAAAGATTTATCACCAACCCTGGATGGCAGCTGTTGCAGATGGGATTGCAGAACCTGTTAGCCGTGGTGGTGATAACTCTGTCAAGTTTGAGGTGGTTGTTTTGGATAGTTTGTTTTGCGTCAGTAAAGAAAATCGTAATTTGAAAACTACTTTTGTGTTTAGTTGGTTATATTTTTCTGATATCAAAGTTACTTTGATTTGAAACTTTTAAGTGTGACAAAAAAAAAAACCCAAAAACTTGTAAGGTTGGAAATACTTTTTCAAAGTGCATGCGGGTATTTTGAGAGCGTCCTGAAGGCGCTCTCTCAGGCATCGCAGACCTTTCATTTCATGAAGACGATCAGAGGAAATGAAAATCAGAAGGAAGCATCTTTGCACGTTTTGGCTCTGGGCTGGTAGATAGTTTTAGCTTCTATTCAGATCCAGTTCCCATACACATGTAATTGGTTATAGCTTCACTGGCGGCTTCTCCGTCTTCGCTGGAATGCATTATCTCATTTTGAGTGGTACCTGGATACATGTCATTGCCTCAATCACTCGGATTTGTTCGGCTGCAAACTGCTTGATTATCTCCCTCAGTGCTGCTGCTGCTGCTGCATATTCATTCTCAGCCTCTTGTCTTTTGCATAAGACCTTTAATTATCTCCTCCCTGCTTTAATCTCTAATATTGAAAAAAAGAAAAGAAAATCATTTACCATAAGCTTGCTGTGACTTTGTAGAGATTTAGCAGAGCATCTATAAACTTTTGAATATCAAAAACATTTTTTATTTTTTTTGCACAAGTCAATATTTGGCACTTTAAAACACCCCATCCCTGTAACACGAGTGTGTGTGTGTCCTACTTCTCTGGAGTTGGCTCATAAGCGACGCCTTACGTAACTCGCTTCATCCCATTTTGTCTGCTGTTGCCATGGTGAATTTAATTTATACAGACGTTAAGAATTAGCCTGCTCTTGTTAACATGAGCTGTGGGCTGGCGCTGTTTTTGTTTTGTTTTGGAGCAGCTCTCACTTTGAAATACACACTGTGGGAATTTTTACAGGAGTTATAATTGTGAGTTGAGCTGTGCTCAGTTGTTTGAGTTTGAGTGAGGAGAGTGAACGGGGGGCTGTCAGCCAAATGTAAGGGTTTGTTTAGCGCGCTAACGTTCAGCGGCAGAGGAAAACTTGCGATGATTAATGGGATCATTAGAGGGAATCATTTAGGAGAGCAACAGGGTTCGTTTACATGCAGGGATTATACACAATGATACCGAAATCGAGCTGCCGTCTGCTTTGCAAATTTGCAGAACTTCTTCTAGAACTCATGAGATTCATGTCTCTCTAAGAGCTGAAGACCGGAAGCTTGTTTCATTCAGAGTTTTTCTCAGAAGGAAACTTTCACCCACCGTCTCAGGTCTTTTGCAGATTTTCTTCCAGGATTAATCTGTATTTATCGTCCCATCAACTCTGACCAGCTTCCAAGTATGGTCTAATGTTTTATCTGAAGATTCTCCCACCCGAGCTGTGCATCTCTGCAGCTCTTCCAGTGTTACTGTAGGGATCTTGGTTGCTCCTCTGATCAATGTTTTCCTTTTCCAGCTTCTCAGTTTAGGTTGTATGGCCATGTCCCAGTCAGTTTGCAGCTTTTCCTCTTATTTTCCAATGATGGAAATGATGGATTGAACCTCTGCTGGTCAAAGTTTGACATGTTGTTTTGTAACCTAACCTTTCTTTGAGCTTCCTCCCCAACCTTTCCGCTGTGATATTTGGTCTTTGTTAGTAATTTTCTCTAAGAAATCTCTCAGAGGTTAAATTACAAACAGATGTTCTCCATTTACTGATTAGATGACTGAATTTTATTTTGGGCCATCAAAATAAGGGGGTGGATATAAATATGGTGCAATTTTTGCAACTTTTCACCATCGTCCACCACTTTGTGTTGCTCTACCACCTAAAATCCCAACAATAAAACTTGGGTTGTGGTTGATTTTAATATCGAACGCTCCAACGGTTTGGAAAATAAAAACAACTTTTGCTTTCAACATCTTTTCGGAGTGCTGCCTACATGCATCAACTCCTTGGTGACGGCATTAAACAAGCCGCACGGGACTTGAGTAAAAAGCTCTGAGCTTGAATTTAGCCAGAAATAGTGCATAAAACTAAAAGCATTGACAACTGTTCATGCCAGGGTGCAAATAATCAACTTATTTGAAGAGCCTGCAGTCTGCGGTTGTTTTTTGTGGTGATGCGTAATAGCAGAAAGTCTGCATTGCTTTCACAGGAAATGACACAATGTGATGCTGAGCAGGGTGATGAGGGAAATAAGGAGATGAAGAATAATTTAATTAAATCCAAGAGGAAGAAGTGAGTCACAATGTCTCTCGGAAAAGGGTCTCCGTTAGAGAATTTAGGACGAATATCTGAGTCGCCTCAATGCTTCTTAAAAAGCATGAATGGAGTGTTGTTTTTTTAAAGCTGTCTACAGAATTTGAATCCAGAACGTTGTTGATCGAAGGCAATCCTGGCTACTTCAAATAAATTATGTTTATTTATGTGGTAAAACTTAGTAATAGGGATTATTCGAAGGCACTTTACAAGAAAAACAGATGTAAAGTGCATGCAGTCCAAATATATACTAAATGCTCAACAATTAAAAACAGATTTGTTAAAAACACAGGTATGAAAATATGTTTTAAGGATGCGACTCTGACAAAGAGGCAAATTGATTCTGAGCTCTCCTTTCATATTTGAGTATCTTTTTGATCACTTTCTATAAAAAAAATCAGTGGCTTCTCATTCATCTCCTCCTACCCGCAGGCACTTTATCGACTCTAATATACTGCTTGTTCGTCACCCTCTGAGCTCAGCGTCCGCAAGTACTGACACAGCTAAGTAACAGTCAAGGGTAAGACTAATGCATGACTACTTATTGGACTTTGGAGCAAATTGGTCTTGCAACAAATTCCCTGCTCTGCGCCGCCTCCTCCCATTTACTAATTGCGTATTTATCATATGGTGACCCCTTGCAAGTGGAGTTCAGCATGATCGATTTAATGCTTCGATATGAAAAGAAAGCCTTAAAAAGCCTGAAAAGCAGATGTATATTTCAGGCTGAAAAGGCGGCTGCATTAAGATTGTTAATAAACCCCAATGCGGTCCATCTGGCTTTTAAAGATGAAAACAAAGAGTAAGGGTTTTTGTTGACTCGAAATGAGGTAATGAGTGAAGAAAAATCTTCTCTCATCCTGAAACATTGATTAGAAATGTGGCGTCTCCTTTGGTCACAGTCTGAAAGTGAAAATCTAGAAGCTTGTGGGCGACTGGGAACGTTCGGTATACAGTCACATGATTTATTGCGTGAAGGAGTCGCTCAAGAGAGCTGAATAAAAGTTTTCTGACTCAGATTTATATATATTCTACTAATAAATTGATAATAACAAGGGAATTATGAATATCAAAAGTGTATAAAATTAAATCTCCCAGTTCCTTATTTTTCAGCCTCTTCATACCAAACGTTTCTCCCTGGTCCTGAGATACAAACATTTGTTTGTATCTGCTTATTGTGCCGCCCGTATAAACTTCCTTTGCTTTTACAGATGTGGGAAATGAGCTTAAGCCACAGACATGGTGAGCATATTTAAAGAACAGATGTTATCCCTGCTTCTGAGGGGAAAGATTATTATCTTTTTACAAAGTGGGCGAGTTCCTGGAAATGCATGTAGGCCAAACAAAAGCCTCCACCTTACAGTTAAAGGGAGGTTTTTCCTGTGGAAACAAAACATCTTCCTCAAGTGCAAGGTGTGTGAGGAAGCATTGCTTTTTTTTATACATATCCCCCCCCCCATCATGTGTACCATTTGGGAACATCAGTGTTTATAAAATCCCACCTTTGCTTCCTATAAACACAGGAAATGGAAAGGAAACAAGGAAAGTGCTCTGAAGAGTGTCCATCAAGTTCTGCTGTTAGGTAACAAGATGAGCTATCATTTCCCACTCGCTGCTCTTATTTTAGACTGGATTGAGTCAGAAAGTCAGAGAAATAAACACAGAACGCAGAAAAACACTGAAATGGGCCCAAATGGTGGTTTTGGGCCGGGTGTTATTGCAATGTTAGTGGTTAATCAGTTTGTGGAAAAGTATTCCTACCCTTACAGATTTTTACAGTTTTTGCTTTTTCACCACACTTGAACGTCTCAGTTCATCAAACAAAAGTTAAGTTAAAAAACAATCAAAACTAATCTGGCCTTATGTGAAAAAAATGAATGACTCACTTTTGGTAAGTCAGCTTTGGTTTGCAGACGCTTTCAGGAGCTCGCAGCACAACATCTAAAGCACGACTGACCTGGGTTAAGGTCGGAGTTCATGATTCAACAAGAATCAAACATGGCGTCTATTAGAGAGATCAAAGTTGAAAAAACATTAGTACATAAACCACGATAATCACCAAGGCTTTTGGTAGAGTTTTTTGTTTATTGCAGGACAATGGTCCAAATCACAACAGCAAGTCCAGCTTTTAATGCCATAAAAAGGCAAAAGAACAAGTTTTGGAGTGTCTGGTCTTAAATAGCCGCCTCATTCTCAAACACCCTCCACTGACACCGAGTTTCTACAAAGAAGAGGTCAAAATTCCTACACAAGAGATGTTACTTTTTGTCATTGATTTCCTTATTAATTGAAATCATTTGAATGAAATTGTAAGAAGCAGAAAATCTGAGAGGGGGAAAATACTTTGAATATGATATTGAAACGCACAGTGTAGCGTTTGATTAATCACAAACAGTATATCCTTCAAAATGGGATGTGATTGAGATTCAATTTTGCACAATGGTACTGTGATAACGGTTTAACCCAATCCTTGTGGTAAAAATGTCAAAATTATCTGTCTGCCAAACTGAATAAAATCCACTATCACAGAAGGTGAAACTCTTTCTCCAGCCGTGGTTGAATTGAAGACTCACAGCTGCTGAGTTCCTCTGTGATTCAGGAGATCTTGCTGCTATCGTTAGCCATTGTTAGCTTTTTGTCTTACAACTTCAAATCGGCTCGTGTCGAGTCTTTGTGTTTCAGTCTGTCTGGCGCTCAGACTGAATGTGACGATATCAGGTGGACGACTCAATCAATTATAGTGCCTTGGATGGAGAGGCAATAGTGTGTGTGTGTGTGTGTGTGTGTGTGTTTGCATTTGCATGATAACGCAGGCCTCACCCTGCCCCCCTATGGCTCTTGTCTGTCTCGTCTGGGGACATAAAAAGAAGCAGGAGAAAGCAGGGTTTGTTGAAACTCGGGTGATGCAACCAGCCTGAAAAAAACTCCAGTGTTTTTCCTGCTGCCTCCATGTTTGCAAAGTTCTTTAACTGGAAACTCTGTGGGATGATTTATGTAGTTTGTGTCAGGACAAAGAGCTGATACAGGAGAGCTGATTCTATGGCACGTTGGTATGGTTTAATCAGATTTGATAAATCTCTCTGTTTTTCTTGCTCTCTCTCGGCGGCTCTTATCTCTCAGCTCTGAACTGAAATGACTCGCGAAAAACGTTTGCAGCTCTCGCCCCATCAGCGCCATCACCACTGGCATCATTGCGCATTATCTCATGGTTAGATTTACTCTCACTTTAGGACTTGCTGAATTTTCTTTCTGGAGATTTAAGTGTTATTCTACCTTTTTTTTTTTTTTTTTTCTTAATAAATCTAAACATTTGAACTGCTCTAATTCACCTCATGAACTTAAATAAAGCCCACCATAGCTCAGTTACAAGGATCATTTTGCAGATTATCTCACTATAGTCTGGTGGTCATGTGTTTCCTCTTTCCGAAGCAAAGCGCCCTATCGTAACGTTTCAACTGAAATATTGCTGTCATCGAACCAGGCTATCTCAGGGCACGGTTTCAAACATGTGGCGGCTCTGGTCTTGCTTTACTTTCTCGGAAGCAGAAGAACCGACTGAAGCTGCTCTTTTGCCTCCGCTGACATTTAAGTTTTAAATAAAGACGGTAAAATGTCAGCATCTAGGAAAAGTATGCACAGAATACATTTAGATTTCATTATGCTACAACAAAATTTTTATGCAATTAGAGATGCAAACATGGAGTAAAGTTAGAATCTGGCATTTTTGTTCGCTGAAAAGTTGCGTAAGCTCAGTCATTTCGGATGAAGGGCATCGGTTTTTGAAGTTTGCCGCAGATTCTCAACCCGGCCTGATGATTTAATCTGAACCAGAGTTGCTCATGTCATGTCAAGTTCACAAGAGCTGCTCTTGTGAACTTTTATCCCTTCTCCGACACAGTTGAATGAAATGAATGCCTCCGTAGCTGCATTCTGTCTCGGCTAGTTGGAGCAGGGATGCATCTAAAAGTTTCACGACAAGGCGTGAACAGCTTTATGATCATTGTTTCTGTGTCTTTAACTTGTTTTTGTGCTGAGCTCACCAGAAAAGTTGAGCTGCTGTCATTCTGGACTTCATCTGGATTTTACAGCATCCACCTGCTGCCAACAGTTTAGACTGTTAAAAGTCATTTCTCTCCAGCTGAAGCTGTAGTTTAGTTGTCTCAGCAGACCATCGTCTCTTTGGGCACCTGATCTTTGCCACATCATTATCTGACGGCTATATTTGGAGGCTTCGTCGTCTATTTTCAGCTCGCTCTCCAAGTGCCCACGTCAGTCACGCTGCTTTCTTCTCCTTTAGGGGGGAAAAAAAAAAAAAAAAAGAGAAGAAACGAATTGAAATCTGCTGCTGGTAAATATAGACACAGTGATAAAAGGAGCTTCAGCTCCAAAAGGGACTGATTAGATCATCCTTTTGCAGAGATGATTGGACTGTCAAACCAAAGGAATAAAATGTCTTTAGGAATACTTTGTGAGTTGCATATTGTCTTTTAAACTACCTGCACAGCTGATGAAAAGCAACTGTTCTGCCGCAGGCTGTGAAACCTGCCTGAGGCGTAACAGTAACAGCTGATGTTTGTTTGCATCAACGTGGTGACGAAGATCTGCAGAAAGTCGGGACGTGCTGGGACACGCTCTGAATGCTGCTCATCCACACGGAGAGCGTCACTAACGGCGCCTCATCCGGTGCTGCGCTGCACGATGCTCACTTCACTCTGGTTATCGTCTGGATTCCTGCTTAGTCTGGACAAATATGGAAAAGCACAGAATACCGTTTCACTATTTTCCAGGTCGGGAAAAGGATGGACTCAAATAAAAATAAGGAGAAATGTTTGCGTTTCCAGACTCGTCCTTCCTTCTTTGTGTCCTTCCTTTCCTCGCTCCATCCCTTGCATCCTTCATTCCTTACAGGTTTTTGAAGCCTGTCATCCTACAAATATTGCCTTAAAATTCATAGTTGGTGTTTCATATTTTACAGTAAAGTTGATTCTGGAAAAGTCTGGATCTTGACTTTTATTTTTATTTTAAAACTCTGTGTCTGTGTCTCCTGCAGGAGTGTCTTCCCGCGTCCCGGAGATCATGGCGGCCGGCACCCACTCCCCTGGAGGGCCCAACGGGATCATACGGAGCCAGTCGTTCGCTGGATTCAGCACGTTGCAGGAGCGGCGCTCTCGGTAAGTAAACACCCATCATATTAGCATTTTAAAAATATACATATATTTGAAATAAATTCCTATGCAAGTCAGAAGTAAGCAAGATTAGATACATTTTCAGTGAGAGATTTACATCCATATATTTTTTTGCTCACTGAAAATGTTTTAAGGTTCAAAAAATTAGAACCTTAAAAGAGAAATATTGTCACCAAGTAATTTCTGATTACAGTTTTGAACACGTTAAAAATAATAGGAAATAAATATGCTGTGTAGTTCTACGTTACACTAAAGGTTGCTATCTAAAATTTTGTTGATGTTGTTTTTACCCATTATATTTAAAAGGTAATTACGTGTTTGGTCAACTTTAGCTGTTTTAAATATGCATACAAACAAAAATATAGCCACGATAATCATGGACAGAAGAGAAAACCTTATGATAATTATTATTGCTACTTTACCAAAGTGTAAAATTTTATTAATTAGTAATTAACAGATTACAACAAGAAATGCTATAAGTGATTGTTTAAAATGATTTTTGGAGTCGCAAGGTTTTCCTGCATTCTGCATTTTTGAAATATTGTGCTTATCATGAGGACAACTCCATCTAACAAACAATTTAAAGTGCTGTTTTTCAAGAACGTACTTCCTGGTCTACTAATTACTGGTTTATCCCAGCCAAACCTGACATACTGCTCCCACTCATGGTATTTTCAGCTTGCTGCATGTTTCTTAAGTCTTGCAACATGTGGAGATGCAAAAAAAAGGGAGTAAATCTAAGGGCACAAGTCTGTTTGCAATTCAGTGTCTACGTGCATCACCACGGCTCATTAGAGGAGAAGAACAGCGCTCAAGAATAGCATCAAACCTGCCCAGGGAGTCGGCTGCAACAGTGTCAGTAATCTGTATAAACAGTCATGTCGCTGCGCTGACATCACTTCTGAATGATGCTTCTGTCATTAATGCTTTTCAAATGGGGAAATATTATTACTTTGGATTTGTGATCCTGATTTACTGTAAATGCAAAGACAAGCCGCTTCTTCACAGAAGTGGATATTAAGGCCAAGTCAATATGCTGCTTTTTTTTTTTTTTTTTGGCTTGGAAACAGATGTTCAGAGACGCTAAAAGGGGCTTTTACTGCAGTCAGTTTTCGGCGTTAAAGGCTTTTAGAGTTTTGACCAATGAGATTCCTGACAGATCACCGACTGTCTGGACAGCGTGGAACATGGTGGAAAAACAAGATGACAGACTTTCACTGATGCTCCTCGTCAGCCTGAAGCTTGAAGTTTAATCAATGGTCACGTGTCCATCCTAAAATATTTTCTGTTAACGAGATGAGATCATAAAAAATAACAAAAAATCCACACCACAGTAAAATGCTTCTCTAAAATGTACGTTTTTTTTTTTTTTTTTTTTTTTTGACTTTTGGAGAAAATGACATATGCGATAATTTTAGGAAGGTGAAGACATATCAACTAAACAGTTTTACAGGAAACTCTTTAAATTCTCTGAAAAACAAAATGTGCAAAAGCTTTTTATTTGTTTTGGAAAAGTTTAAAAGGTCATATAATTAGAGTGAAGGATTTAAAAAAAAAAAAAAAAAAGTGGCATCTGAAAAAATATTATGTCCCCTATCCAGTTGTATTAAAGTTATATTTGTCCATCTTTCCTTCCAAATATGAGACTGGAAAAGTCTGATTTTTATTCATTCCTGACATTTCTGCAAAACATTCAAGCCACCCACAGGGATTCTATAGTTTTCACATCAATGGTCTTTAAGGATGATATTTTTGACTCAATATTCTGTAGATGAAGCACATCAGCTCTAAGCACATTCTCTTTCGCGATCTTCTTTATTAGTGCTTACTTGTCTTCAGCTGTGCTGGTCCTTCCGAGAGAACCCATTTAAAAATGCCCCTGCTCTCTTTTCTCTCTGCTCAGACAGTGAATGGTATGGTATTTGTCGGAATGACTCAAGTGTGTGGGCGACTTGCAGCGACAGACGAGTTACGCTCTAATAATGAGGGAAGTGGAAGGCTGCAGAGGTTCAGCCTCTGATGCCGCTGCAGCATGTCACAGTCTGAACGAGTGGCTCTGTCGCTGCTGACGGACTTCTCATGCGTGATATGTGATCATGCTTTACAGGCATTCATGCATGCTTGCATCTTACAGACGTTGCAGTTTTTTGTGCAAGGGTGCAAAATCAAATGTATTAGTTGGCATAGAAATTGTGACATGTGTGCATATGCGTGCTCCAAAGCGTGTCTCCGTCAAGAAACATTTGGCACTGCAGCTCATCTGACCCCAAGGCTAAACAGCAGTTTGATTCAGTGTTGCCCTACATTTGTGGCGGCTCCGCATGAACTTCCACTCGCACGTTTCAACTCGTCCAGCTCCAGAATCGGTTGCTTTCGTGTCCCTAAGGCGATCGTTCGGCAGAGGGAAAGGATGCAGTTTGTTAAATCTGAGATACTTTTAAAAAAAACATGAATGGGGCAAAAATGAATGTGACATTAAATGAATTAAAGGGAGAACAGAAACAATGTGTGGAAGCTCTTTGGTCTCTAAACATGTGCTCCATATCACCGCAAAAATAATTTGGGATTAAAGGAGATTGAGTTCAGTCTGCAGTATTTTTTTTATAGGAAGTTTTAGAACTAACTAACAAAAAACATCAAACAAAACTGTGGAATAATGTTTCCACTTTATAAAATAAAATAATGTTTTTTTGTTATTATTATTTTAAATGAATCTGAATTGGCTATTTTTAAAACCGGTGCGATGCATTAAGTCACAAGATTTGCTGAAAACAAGATGACACAAAAGATGGAAGAATGTGGAACTTTCTTTAATTTGAAATACTTTATCACTTTGCATTGAACAAAGGGCTTTGCACACGTGAGAATAAGGTTGAGCTGCAAGTGGGCCAGTTTTATTACAGCAGATGAAGACACAGAAGATATCTGGAGAATTGCCTGCTGTTTAGTGTGGCAGGGGATCTGTAATGCTGTGGGCCGTGAGAACCTTATTGGATGTCACCATAAACTACTTTAAATGTCAGGACATTTTACATAGAAATATAATGGGTTTAAATACTTTCATTGTACATTTTTAAAAACTATAAATATCTAATTCCTTAAAGAAATTCACAAGTATCCCATTAAATATAAAGATAATTGTAATGAAATAATTTAAATGACGATTTTTTTTGTCATTTGCTTTAACACCAGACTTGCGCTTAGCTATACCAGATGTATTGTCGTCTTCCTTTTGAATCGGTTCAAAAGGTTTCTCTTGGTGAGCCACCGCTGGGGAGGAGACAGATGAGGGTCACAGATTGCTCTGAGCTTTATTGGCTCAGTTTTGTAACTTTGCTCTGGAGCAAGATAAATGATGGCCTTTCTGAGGTCAGTTAAAAGTAGTGGGGGCTCGAAGAGGACGAGAACATTTTCTTGCTATGAAGATTTTCTTGAACATTTTGTGTTCAATGGGGGATGTTCTTCATCTTATGTTCAACGTAGGGGAGGAAGGATAGGATGAATTCGTCTTATGTTGAAGATATTCATCATGAAATCATCGTATGTTCAACATGGTGTTGGATAGGATGTTCTTTGGCTTATGTTGAAGACGTTCAACATAACATCTGAATGATGACTGGACTGATGAGACAAAAGCGAAACGTTTTGAACTCTGACACCTCCACAGTGAAGATTGTCTGGACATCAGCTTGTGGCGGCCATGATACCTGCAGGTCTTTCTCTGAAGTGCACGAAAAACGGGCCCTGCATTGTCTGAACTGGATTGAGACGCTGTGGCACGACTATAAACACACTGTTCATGCTTTAAACCCTCCAATGTGGCTGGTTAAAAGCAATTCTTCCAAGAACAGTGGACTAATTACCTTTTATAGAGATGTAAAAGACTCGCTGCCCGTCACCACAAACACTAGATGACAATTGTTGACGCCAAGGGCGGCTCAACCAGTATTAAGGTTTAATGGGCTGCTGCCTTTTTTTCCTCGTAGATCATCCCTGTTTGGATCGTTTTGAATAGTTTCTCTAAATAAATGGAACCATCATTTGTAAACAGGTTTTTGTATTTATTCAGGTTCTCCTCAGTAAATGGTAAGAAATATGTAAGTGTCCAAAAAAAACATGCTTTTTCATGACACTATTCACACCAGCTTCGGTTTGGAGTTCGTCAACGTCATTGACCCAGTGGAATATAAAATCCTTCTTTCCCATCTTTTCCGGGTCTGCAGCTGTAACTCGTTCATTGGGAACTCCGTGGTGCCGAAGAAGCCTCAGTCCAAGCCCAAGAAGCCCCACCTATCTGGCCATAAAGGCGGCAGCAGCTCCAGGGAGCCGCAGCCCAAACGACTGGAGGAGGTCTACACGGCTCTCAAACAAGGCTTGGAGTGAGTAACTCGCACGCTCATGTTCATCCAGCCGTCGTAGTTAACATTCCCACCTGGGAAGGTTCAGACTAACCTCATAAATGTTTATGTTTAAGAGATTGTATTGCTAACAGTAATCTTTGCTATTTCCTTTGAGTGATCTGTGAAGATTTTTATCAATCGTTTCTTTACCTGCTGCTCAGTGAATATCTTGAAGTTCATCAGACGGAGCTGGATAAACTCACATCTCTAATGAAAGACATGAAGAGGAACTCTCGCCTGGTGAGATGCATGAGAACACGTTGATATGGATTAACATTCTGCACACAAATATCAGGTTTAAGCAACACAAAAAAAAAATGTATATTTTATGACTTTTCTCTTTAAAATCATTGTTTGATGCACGCCTTTTCCTAACTGTTTTTGTTATTCCCCAGGGAGTGCTGTATGATCTCGACAAGGTAAGCCAGTGGAGGTTGGGTTGAAAAGTAGAAAGTCGTGTTTGCATCAAAACGCCATGCGTTGCCACATTGTTATTGTAGTGAAGCCGGCTGTCTGTGTCTCCCTGCAGCAAATCAAAAGCATCGAGAGGTACATGAGGCGCCTCGAGTTTCACATCAGCAAGGTAAGGATTGCTGAGGTCCCAGTGGGTTCTTATTATTTTAGGGCTCTTTGTACCATAAAAAATGTTTTAACAGTTCTGACCTGAATCTTTCATATGTGCTTTTTTTTCCCCCTTTGTATATTCATAAAAGCAAAAAAAAGTAGAAGGAGTAGATATTTCATATCTTTTGCAGCCTCTCCAAATAATGTAGCTAACATGATTCTTCTTATTTAAGTAAAGGATATATTTTATTTAAGTGCAGCTATTTTTGTATGTTATCCACAAAGAACTTTGGTTGAAATCTGTTTTTATAGGGGTTTATTATGGAAAATCGACTTTCTTTGCATTACATCTCACACAATGCCATTTTATAACACAGTCAAGTAACTACATTACATCCAGCAGTTATAAAAATGCCCTGTATATCAAGCTCCAAATGTTTGGTGTGCACATTTTAAGCTATTAAGAAGCTCCTGTTATTTCCAACACTTTTTAAAGATTGGTGATCGGCCATGAAACTTCGATCAGTGCACCTCACAGACCAAAGTGAACCTGTGTAGAAATGTGTTCCTGTTTTCGCCACCTGTCTCATTTCTGTGTTCTTAAAAGAGCAGCCTCCAATGAAAAAAAGAGAAAAAACAACTCTACTTTCCATATTTTCTAAAATGTGAGAGTGTTCATTAGATATTGTGATATGTCTGCCCTTTAATAGCTTAAATCTATTCTTTTAGTTTTTCTTTATTAGACCAAAAGCCTTGAGCACCACCTTTTTGTATTATTTATTTATTTTTGTTCCTGTTTGGATAAGAAGTTTCGGTTTCCTGCTGTTTTAATGCTGATGACCAAAAAAAAAAGAAAACGTTTTTCCCCTTTCATACCTTTTGTTGTAGTCTCCTCACAGGCTCCCGGCTGGGCTCCGTAATCTCCAGCATCTTTTTTTGTAGATCCTACAAGCTTGCAAGGCTCTTTGACTGTTCTTCCACGTCCTCTGTTGTGGTCCACGTTGCTTGCTGGGCATCAAATCAGACCTGACAGCAGGTTATCAGACACGTCAAAACAACTGCGCAGGCCCAACGGTAACTATGGTTACCTTCAGGACAGCCTTTGAAGTCAAATTGGGATTTCAAGGAAGCCATCTACCTGGAATGTTAACCCTCCGCAGCCGTACGCAAGATTTAAGACAATGAAAACTTGAGCTTTGTCCATAATCACGCATGTGGAACAGGACTAGAGCAGTGAAAGAGTTTGTGTTTTGAACCGATTTGTAATGCAAAGCTTTTCCTTTTTTCCCCGAGGACAAGAGGGAGTAATGAATTTGGATTAGGTGTGACTGAGAAGGATTTTAAATACGGGAAGAGGAACATGGCAAAAAATATGTCAGTCAAGTCGTACTAGGCGACGTCTCTAAACTCATAAAGTATTTCTGCACTGAGCTTTTCTTTGACACCGGTGACAAACAAAACGTAGCGAAGTTTCCTCTGTGTTATGAAGATGTCACAGGATGGTGTTGAGGAACCAAAGACTCAGACTTTCACCTTGAAATCCAGATTTATTTTTGACACTCTCTTTGTTCTTGCTGATTCAGAACAGAAATAGACTTAAATGTAGCTGCAAATATTTGGAGAAGCAAAGGATTGTCTGATTTACCTTGTCATGGAGCTTCAGCTTCTCTCTATCGGGTTAAATTTAGCTCTGACTGTTTTTCTGTTTCGCTCGCAGGCATAATATCAGCATCATGTTCACTGATGTTTTCTGCAGTCTCATTACTGACTCTGTTTGGATTGTTTGTAAAAGCCAAATTCACAAACTCTTCTTCCTTTCTTTGAAATCACTTTTCCACGGTTCCTATTTTCTGGAACAGAAATCACTATTAAAATAAAATGCACAGTTTATATTCAGTCAAGAAACTGTCTACAAGATGCAGTTTTGGCCAAGATATGTGAAGCAGAGCTATACAAAGTGGCATAGATCTGCTTAGCTGACCATCTTAAAGAAAGCGCTTCATGAATGGAAGATTTGTGACACATTTTCAAGATGAAAGACAGAAAAACAAAGGGCATATGTTTTTGTATTTTTTTTTTTTTTTTTTTTTTTAGCACACGTTACATTTTTTCTTCCATTTAGTACTTGCACAGGGTGATGTGTACTGCAGAGATAACAATAGTAGCATCGATGCCGCAACATTCAGAGATGCCATTAGTTGCTTTTGGATAATCACTGGATTTACGATTCAAAGTGAGACTTGAGTTCTAAAGCACCAGCATGTGCCGTTTTCTCTCATCTCAGGAAAACATATATCTTTTCATTGTTGCGGCAGCTGTGAGCTCAGGTGTGAACGTGTTTAAGCCCAGACTCAGCCGTGTGTCTCTCTGCGCCGAACAGCTGCCACGAGGGACAACTTAACAATCGTCGATCAGCGGGGTTGTTGGTTTGCGAGTCACATCAGCCCGTGCTTTTGTTCCCGCGTTGCCTGCAGACGTCTGCGCTGTAATTGGCACGCATGGAGGAGGCAGGTGGCACAACACAACCTCTATGATGTCCTGCATGGGACAAAGTCTGTAGCCACTGCTTGTGTTTGTGTGTGTGGGGACCGGTATCAGCAGGGCATCATTAAAAAGATGAGTGACACAGACTGAAGGTGAGCAGAGCAGCTGCCAGGCACCCTCTCCTTTTCCGAGGTCGGGTATGTTTCGGTGCTAATCACATGCCAAATTCAACCCAGGATGAGTGAGAATATTTTGCATGTGATTATTTTTAATAAAGAGCATTTTCTGCTTCCCCTTCTCTCCCACTCTTGATTACTAGTCTGTAAACACACACACGCACACACACGCACACACACACACACACACACACACACACAGCTCCCCAGAGAGGGTCCGGGTGTTTGATGCTGATTGGTGGGGCCTGCAGCTTTTTAATCTGCTTATAATCACTTGCTCCTGGGCATGAAATGTAGGTGGGTGTGCACCATTATCCAACAATTCTCGATAATGTCCACGTCTTAAGAGGATTTTTAGCCAAACCCTGAAGATTCTGTTAAAATGACACAGTCTACTTGGATATTATTAGGCTCAAAAACAATCCTGTAGAATTCCCAGCTAAACTTAATCGGTCGACAGCATGAGAACACTACTTAACAAATATTTAGTCTGCTTCTCACACGGACCAAAACTCATTCCCTAGTAAAGATGTTCCCAAAACTCTCAGCTGGTTCTCCAAGCTGTTTGGGGTTTTTTTTCCCCTCCAGGACTCCGAGCTGTAATTAAAACACTTCAAAAGAGAACTGATTTTTAGCATGTATTTAGATTTAATCCATAATAACGACTTACCAGATGTGCTGGCCAAGAGCCAAAACAGGAGGGAATTTTTTCATTGAATGACCCTTTAAAGTTATACAACTACAGAGCCTTGCAGATGTATTACATAAACTTTTTCTACATTTTGGCACATTATAATTGAAAACTTCAATGAGATTTTATTTGATAGACCAACACGAAGTAGCACATAATTGTTCAACTGATGCCTGCTGTTATGGCAGATTCTCCCACCTGAGCTGTGGCTCTGCGCAGCTCATCCAGAGTAACCATGGTTCTCTGATTAATGCTCTCCTCTATCTGGCTTGTCAGTTTAGGTGAACTTCTATTTCTTTGTAGGTTTCCGGTTATGTCACTCTTCATATTTTATCCGTGATTTTTCTCTAAAAAATAAATCACTGAGCTCTTCACAGAACATCTGTACTTAGGATAATATTGTTTTTTTCTTCTACAGATGGGCACTGTTTGCCAAGTAGATGTCTGAAGTTGTCGCGCTGAAATTTATTTAAGGATATCGGCGTAAAGGGGCGTAAAACAAAAGCACGACACACTGTTCCAAATCAAGGATTCTTAGATTTTAAAGAACCATTTTTCATTTTTCACTCGTTCCTTTCGATTGACTGTCATTTACTGCTATTTGTTGGTCTACCACATAAAATCCCAATAAGATGCATTATGATTTGTTGCAAAATATGAAAAAGTTCAGTATAAATTAATACCCATACAAAGCACTTTTACCTTTAAATGTTTAAGTTTTTTTTTTTTTTTTTCTTATTGCTTCACTTTAATGATTCTGGGTAAATCTAATCAATCCTAATGATTGATTAGATCAATCCTAATGATTGATTAGATCAATCCTAATGATTGATTAGATTTAGATTAGATTTAAGGACGTTCCTTATAAGGAAGTGTATCTGATCCCGTGTGTCTGTATTTGTCTTGTTTATAGAGGAGAATCTGTGCTGCTGTCGGTCAGAATGGGCTAGAAACGAGACACGTTAGATTTTAGCCATCTGTCTGTCTGAGGTTCTCTCTCTGTTTATATTTTGCCTTTCATGTTTCTTCTTCCTCTGGGGTGTAATGTGCCCAAGGCAGAGCAATATGCTGATGGACAGCCTCTGGAGGATGGCTTGGCTGACCTTCACAAGCGCATGTCCTCGAAGGCAGCAAGAGGCCTCCGTAATTGGGGACAAAAATTAGCTTCATTATCCAACAATGATAGGATAATGACTATTCATCAGCTCTGGTTTGTTGGAGCCCAGTCTTCCCGCAGAGAAGCATCACTTTCTCTCAATGATGAGCCCATTACCTTGTGGTTCCTACAGAGGCTGGAAAAGTGTTGAATTTTATTTAAGCTTTTTCAAGTCCCAGGAAAGAATATAAGTTTATGAGCATTTTTTCCCCTTCTATCCGCCAATTTGGTTGTCCGTTTGTCTGTCCATCCATCCATCCATCCATCCATCCATCCATCCATCCATCCATCCATCCATCCATCCATCCATCCATATTTTAATCATGCTCACAGCTCAAATATCCACCTTTGGTTTATTGGAAAACTTTGTATTTGCGCTGCATTAATGACTTTAAAAAGGATTGAAATCATTTGTGGTTTGCAAATTCGGCCTGTACGTCGGATCCCTGTGAAATCGGGCATTTTCTCATTTCTAATCGAGATGAGAATTTTGATTCATCTTTTTGATGACAAATTCCATTTAATGGTGTTTTTTTAAATGTAGAAATTATTAAATTTTTTGTACTATTTTCTCCACTGTTCAATAAACGTCAGTAAAATTTAAAATGCGATTAAATGCACAGGTACTGTGTCTGTCCACCCGGACAGTACCTCGGAATTGTTTCCTGCAGTACTGCAGGAAACGCATACTTGTGTGTGGTACAATGCAGCCACAGAAGTAACAAATAGTTCTTATCGTCACTTTTATAATTATCCTATTAGCGCCACAAAATATTGTGAAAAACTTAATTCCATTTCGTATCTCTCACCCATGAGGCGCAGCATGGTATGCTGAAACATTTCAGATCAATTCCAGCCTCTGGATCTCCTTTACGATGAGTAAACGCAGCGTGTGAGGTTAGACGTTGTTCTGAGGCCGATTCCAGCTGCTGCCGCTTCGTCACACACACCACATACCACAGACAGACAGGCAGACGGGCTGGGCCCCACTCCGGGGGTAGGCTGGTGGGCTGCTCGGTTTGAGGTGGAGCTGCTGGGATCGCCGTGGGTGAGAGATTTAAATCTTAACATCATCTGACTTTATTTTCAAATCCCACCGAACAGAAACTTTCCAGCATGGACTCCAATCGCGTCTCCATCTTAAAAGGCTCTCCACAACGGTATTTCGTAAAGAGTCACAAATAAATGGCAGCCATTAGGACAACAGGAGCCAGACTGACCCGTTCGCTCCAGCGTCTCCCTAATGAGTGCCATAAAAAGCACTCAGCATCAATATTTCAGCGCTGGCACCAGCCAGGCAGCTATATCTCCCTTTGATGAGGTTCACCAGAGGTGCTTTGTTTTGCCGGGCTGTCACTTTGATCATATCGGACTTCAGGAAGGTCAAAAAAACAGAAATTACAGAGTTTGTTACTCAGCACTACTTCAAAATTTGAGTATCTGCTTTGTTTTATCTGCTTTGTTTTAATGTTTCTAGGTGAGTTGGCTTGAGATAATCAGTTAAACTTACTTCTTTATGTACTTGGCTCAATTTCATGTTTCAACCTTGCATATAAATTACATTTAGTATTTTGGAGAAATCATGTGAGATTTAGATTTCATATGTGGAATTGATTAATTTTTAGAAAAGGTGGATAGAATCAACCGATTTAAAGAAAGTGAAGTAAGGGGGAAAAATTGATGATGAGATGACAGAAGATGCTGCAGTTTCTGATCTGCAGCTCTTGTGAAACCTCGTCGTTTTACCTTCCAGTAATTTATCCGGATGTTGATGGAGATGTTCCCCGTTTCTGTGCTGTTCTGTAGAGCACAAACTCCAGCTGCTGCTGAAACCTGAAATCCTCTCCAGCTGAGCTCTGAGCCCAGTCTGATGGTACCTCACAGGGGAGGCATCCCACTGTGTCACAGACTGGGGTCCTTAAAGCCTGCAGCTACATACCAGCTGTAGACAGTTTACCTTAAGACTCTTCTCGTTTGTGTGCCCTGTCTTTTATGGGTTTTGCATACATTTTCCATCCTTCTCTTTATGTACTTTTCTCCTCCTCTCATATAAACTGTTTAAAATAAAAATCAAATATGACTGTCTGCTTCCTCCTAAATGTTTGTCCTCAGGTGGATGAGCTGTACGAGGTTTTCTGTATCCAGAGCCGCCTGAGGGACGGTGCCATCAGGATGAAGCAGGCCTTCTCCTCCTCTCCCTCCACCAAAGGCACCAAAGAGAGCATTGCAGAGGTCAACCGCCGGTACAAGGAGTACACCGAGGTACTGCAGGAAAATTAGGCTCGTAGGCAAACATGGTGGTTTTATTTACATTACCTTAAAGCATCCAGTTTTTCATTACATTACAACAACAAATATTACTGTATTTTAATGGGATGGACCAAAGCTTTAAGTAGAAAATACTTGAGGATGAACTCCGGCTGTTCGGTAAAGTTTATTAGAGAACTTTGGTGATCAACATAATCAGCCACTGAAACCCTTTGAATGACCCGATGAAGCACAGAGAAAAACCACTTTAGAAGACCAAGAGGATATCTGGGCTCTTTGAAGCAAAGTGTAAAGGACTGAAGAGTAGTTGAACCTCTACACAGAACTGTGTTACTTTTTACATCACACTAGACAACACCTACAAAATATTACAGGGACTATTTACCCTCATTTGTAAACGCCTCTACCGCTAAATCCCCCAAACACTCAGCGCACTCACACCTGCGTCCTGTAGATAACTCTTTCTGCTTTCTGTGAATCCTTTTGTTTGACCTCTTTATTTATTTTATTTTATTTTTTTATTTTGTCTAGAACATGAGCGCTTTTGAGAGCGAACTGGAGAATCTGCTTGGGGAGTTTCACATCAAAATGAAAGGTGAGCTCACTCAAAGGAAAAGTACCATGATAATTTCTCTTCTTAATCCTATGAAAATGTATAGTAATTTGTCCTGAATTTGAAACTTGTAGTTACGTGCATATTTTGGTTACATTTTCCAAATGTCCCATTTTTTCCCCCCCTTTTTGACAGGATTGGCAGGCTTTGCTAGGCTCTGTCCTGGAGACCAATATGAGGTAAGAATATTTTCATTTTCTCCCTAATAAAAAAACATCTTATTAACATCAAAAATTTGAAAATTCACCAAGTTTAGTTTATATTTTTAGATTCTTCAGTATTAAGTGACATATTGCTGCTGAAATATTCTGGTCTGATTCTGACCAGTGTTGTTAATTGGATGCCAATTATTGGATGCCTTACGTCATAAAAATACAAAAATGATAAGTTATAAAAACAAAAAACAGTTGACAATTGAGAAGCCAGTGACAAACATTACATTTGACATATGCCATCATGAAAATAAATGTTCAATATATATGAATATAAATGTAATACTCAATTGGTAGCTGCTGCAAAATGTTCCCTCCTTCTTTTAACGCAGACATCTCAATAAATGAACACTGTTAGAGCTAATTACGGATAAATCTGCAGAAGCTCTGGTGGTGCTTCTGGTGGAGATCGACTTTATGCTCACAAACGACACCCAGTCAATTTAAAAGCTTAAGCTATCACACTGCGCCCTCTTCTCTCAGCTTTAGGTTGTTCCTTTCCCTAAAGTCATAAAACAGTTGTTTCATAACCCTCAGGCAAAACATGCCTATGTTTTTGAGGATGAGGAGAAATCCAGTTTTTAAACCTGTTTAGTTTCAGTGGTTGTTGCCCAAGATAATCTTTCTTGCAAAGTTGACCCAATTTTGTTTTTGTAAGCAGCTCGACGTGAGAAATATTGTTTTTGTAGACTATAAAAGTCATAAAGAGGCTAAAAGACTGTGTCATTAGATTAGGCTGTGATCATAGAAAACATTTGCTGTGATTTTATTTATATATTATACATAGAAGACATCCAGATTTTCTATCTAAGTGATATTTCCTCTTTCACCTTTCTCCATTTTTCTGTCTACTCTGATATTAGCTGTACTGTGCATGAAAGCAGTATTTAAAGGTTTAGCTTTATTCATGTGCCAGTGTCAAATCTGCAAAGTCAGACGCTGGCCTATTTTCGAAGTTTTGGTATATCTTATTTATATAGCGTCTACTTTTTCTAGTGACTCATAAAATTAAACTTAGCTTTGAGAGCATATAACATTTATTTATTTATTTATTTATTTCTCACTTTGTTTCTGGGGACTTCTTGCTGTCAGATGGCTGTTGCTTATTAACTTTATCTCTTGTATACTTTACTGCACTCTGTCTATTATCCCACATTTAACCACAAAAACTCGACAAAAACACAATCGCAAAACAAAACCCTCTTGTTTTGTCTGACTCACATTACACATCAGGTAATCGGGTTGAAATTTATCCTAGAACTGTAGGCTTTCTGTCAGATGGGGGTAAAGAAGAGAAATCACTACCAACCTAAGTCAAGAGTATCGAGACGCTTGTAAAGGTCATTGAAAAGGTTGACCTTTAAGTGTGATAGAGTGTGGCAGTTTACTTTACCACACAAAACTCGCGATTTATTTAAATATGTTTTGAGAACCCATTTGAGCTCTTCATCTGATTCCTTAACCTCTGCTGCTATTGTGAAAATTACCACTGTGAAGGAAATGGACGTCGCAAGATGAGCAGTTTTTTAAGCAGACAATCGAAATTTCAATCCAAAAAAAATCCCAGACATAAGCAAAAAACAAAACAAAAAAAAAACAAGTGAAAGGATTAGATGATGGAAGCAATGAAGTGATGAAGATAGCCTGTCTAGCAAAATGGTTTGATTCATGCTGCATGAAGTATAAGTTTCTACAAAGATCAGAGGAAAACGGCAAAGTTCAGAGGCCTTTCGAAGTTTGTGCAATGTCCACACCCTTTGTTGAATAAAAATTACTAAACTCAACTTACTTAGATTTACTATTCAAACAACTTTAAATAATAGTTTATGCGCCAAAATAATCTAGCTTGCTATACAAGCAATTATATAACTTCACAGTGATTGTCAGTGTTAAATAGATAGATGCTAATAAAAAATATGGACTGAATAATATTTATTCATGCTTCTTGAATTAAAATGACTGAATATCGCCACAATGTGGTCTGCTGTATTATATCCTGACATGTAGTGAGTCCTGGGAGGATGAATTTCTAACCATTTTTATTAAATGACATTAATTGGTGCTGGTTTTGTTCTCTATCCAGTTTCTGTTAGACTTAAAGCAATTGTATCTCATTTATGCCACATGCTAACTATCATTGGTCAAAGTGTGTTGACGAGTATTGCTTTTGCCTGTCCAAGTTTACAAATGTCCGCATAAAACAGCTCCCACAGTTTATACCCCCGATTTCCCTTTGGTTATATTCATAAGGGAATGACATTTTTCTGTTCTTTAAGGCCTTAAACTTCATTAAAGCTGCCAGTAAGAAGTCAGCTGAAGAAGACTATTAAATATTTAGCAGCTACATTGTTGAATATTACATTGAGAAGCTGATAGAGGATTACATTTTGTATTAAAAGGAGATAACATACTGGATCGTACTCAGTAATCAGAATTGTCAAGTGAGAATAATTTTACGTCAAAGTCTTGTTTCTTTTTGTCCCATCCGTCAGATTTTCATGCGGTACGGTCGGCAGCGCTGGAAGCTGAAGGGGAGAATCGAAGTAAACTCCAGGCAAAGCTGGGATGGAGACGAGATGGTCTTCATGCCCCTCATCTCTGATCTCATCAACATCAAGGTGCCGCAGAGAAGACATGGTTACAAAACGTCGAGCAGCTGCAGTCGACTCTCCCGCCCTGCGGTCGGGGACTAAAACGTGTGTTTGCCTTCGGTAGGTGACCGAGCTGAAGGGTTTGGCCACTCACATGCTGGTGGGCAGCGTCATCTGTGAGACCAAGGAGCTGTTCACAGCCATGCCCCAGGTGGTGGCTGTGGATGTCAATGACCTGGGAACAATCAAACTCAACCTGGAGGTGACGTGGTAGTAAGTAGACGTTTGTGAGAATGAACAATCATGAAATCACATTTTCTGATGAAATACAAAGCGTTCCTCCAGCGTCGTTTCATCTTTTTAAGATTTAAGTTCATCTTGGTAGGGCACATTGTTTATCCCCAGCATATGGAACAAATTGCTGCATAGCAGAGCTATGGGATGCAGCCAATGTCTATTTTGATCCTTTTAGAGTCTATTACTGGACTTGCCATATGTTCACTTCATATTCAAAACGCCCACAACTGTTAGGAGCTGCAAATAGCTGAATAGCTAGTGGTGTCCTGCCACCTAGTGGGGAAACTAGAAATTATCAGTTCAGTGAGTTCTTTCTTGGAATCCACTTATAATTCATATAATTTTCTTTCACTCGATCAGCCCCTTCGATGTCGAAGACCTGACTCTGTCATCGGGCAACTTGAGCAAAGCTGCAGCCCTCCAGAGACGAGTATCGGTCTACAGCCAGGGTACTCCAGAGACCCCCACCTTCCAGGACAGCTCCTTCTTTGTAAGTCCAAGCACCGTCTGTGTTGCATGACAGAACAACCCGAATCATTTTTATACACCATCGCTGTTGCACTAACCCTCATCCGTCCAGTTCCACGTCATAATGCCTTTCGGTGTCTCATAATCATGCTCTTGCTCATACCCCAAACGCCCCTCTCCCTCATCCCTGTGTGCTCTGGGTAAAGAAGTGGCCGCCATATCCTGTTGAGCGCCAGCGCCTCTCCTTCCTCCAAATGGTGCGAGAAACGCTGCTGGAGAAGCTAAGGCGCAGCCGCTCTTTTGGTGACCTGGCCTCGCTCCGGCCAAGGCCCAGATCCAGTCTGGAGGTCTATGTGAGTGTGTTGTGTGCCCCTGATCAGCCCACCGCCGCCCCCTTCTGGAACCCTAACTGTGTTGCCCCTGCCTCACTGAATCGGCTGAGCTGGGTTTGTCCAGCTTCACTCTAAAACCTGCAGCATTGCATGTGTGGTAGTTTGCTTGTGGATGTGCATGACTTGCTTCTAGCCATTCATGCTATGCAGTGCTGGTGATAAATTTACATACACTTAATTCAACAAATACATTAATGTTGAATGTATTTGGGGTCGTTTTAATTTGGGATCATTGTTTAGTTGGAGAGTGTATTCTCCAGCCAAAAAAAATCAGCTCCAAATGAAATGAGATTATAAAACGATCCAGAACCAACAAAGACATAAAGCTTCTATAATCTGAAAGAAGGTGTAACATCAGTGCCTCTGATAAAGTGAGTTTTATATTAACATTTAGACTGAGAAGTTCAAGCTCTACAGGAATTCTCATCCTGCCACGTGGACTAGCTTTTCTAGAGAAAAGTTTCATTGTTAGGTGAAATAAAGACTAAGAAGTTTGTTCACAATGACTAATTAAGCTATCAACCATCAGGTATGGTAATGGCAGCATCATGTTGAGGGTCAAAACTGGTTCTGGAGTGAATATATTTTCTTTAGGATTAATAAATTATTTTGGAATTTAATTAAATTGAATAAAGTGAGCCTTGCACTGAGGGAGCTATGAAATCTATATTATGAAAAATGTCATGGAAAAAAAAAAAAGAGACTAAACTTCCAGCAGGAAATACGGAAAAGGCTTGGTGGCTGGAAAATTGATTTTACCTTTGAACATTTATCCAAATATTAGTAAGTTCATATTATTGTCTGTATGGAAAAATGTCTTCTTGTGTGGATTAACGAAAATCCATTCTTCTTACAAGTAGTACATTTTGAAAAACAAGGCATTAAATTCATCATTGAAATCTGAAAATCAATGTGATATACAAAGAAATAAGGATGTAAGTAAATGACTCACCAACACTTGATTTTCGACGATTTACTTCACTTTTTCACTCTCCTTGGAACTAAATCATTTTAGCCCCAAGTCTTTAAAGAGAAGAGTTAAAGCTGTCGTTTCTGATCATTCCTGTCGAGACGCTCACGTTTGAAATCGTCTCGCTGTCTTCGACGTTTCAAAGTCTGACTCCTTTCTTTGCCTTTTTCAGTCCACTTTACCGGACGACGTCTTTGAGAATGGCGGCTGCGGTGTGGCCGAGTGCAAACGTCTGTCCTTCACCTTCTCTGACACGTCGGGGTCTTCGCCCAGCCCCGCCCAGAGCTCCTTCTCCCAGAGCCAGTCCAACCCTGAGATCACCGTCACTCCTCCAGACACAGATTCATTACCCACCCCCGTCCTGCAGACCAGGGAGGACTCCATTGCAGAGGAGCATTTAGAGGAGGAAGAGGAAGAGGAAGACGAGGAGGAAGTGTATGAGGAGGACGGAGAAACGGGAAGCAGAGGGAGCAGGAACAGTGCCAGCCTCGCCAGCGACGAAGCCGATGTTGCCGACTCGGAGTGGGAGCGCACCGAGTCCCAGCGCAACTCCATCTCCAACTGCGGCTCAGCCGCTCCGTCGCTGTGCTCTGATGGACACCTGTCCACCGTGGCGCCTGAGGACGTCTTCCTGGACCACGCCGACGAACTAAAGCCGGTGGAGCTGGATACGGAGGAGCCGGGCAACCTGACCAGGCAGCTTGTGAAGAGGCTGACCTCTTCAGAAATTGTCTCACCTGCCGAAAGCTCGGCTGAAGGCGGGGGGAGCCTGGGCTGGGCGGGCGAGGGGAGCAGGGCTTTCCTGGAGAGCAGCCTGGAGGAAGCCATCCACAGCCTGCTGACCAAGCTGGAGTCGCTGACTCATCGCTGCAGGGAGCTGCAAGACCTGGAGCAGGAAGTGATGCGCCTGGAGGACCTACTCAAGGTGATAATCACATCAAGGACTGCCGCCTATGATGATAAGAGTCTGAGAGAGGCAGCAAATGCCCTTCACACTTAATACTGTTAGCTTAAAAGTATTATTACAGCCCCAATGTTTAACACTTCCTTAACATTAAAAACATAAACTTACAATTTTTTTGTGATGAAATGATGCATGTTTTTACATTTGTTTCACAAATAATTTATAAAATGCGTAACTTGTTAAAGGTAGCCTACTGTGCTTCCCTGAACAGGTTAGTGTTAACAAAACTCTGGTCTTTTCCAGCTGGATTTCAGCCTGGGTTGCTAGGTGAGGGCTCAGGGTTGCTAGGTAACGACACAGTCCTGTCGATTGTCACTTATCAATCAATAGGTTTTTGAAATGACTCACTTACCAGACACCCAAAAACATTAACTTATTTCCAAAAATATTCTTTCTTACTTTTTGGGCTGTTTTTATAAAAAGTTGAAAGCCAAATGGAAGTATGAAAACTTGCAAAATGTGAATTTTGCATAATAAGTCCTCTATAAATTAATTCAAACCCTGCATGGACATTAGATTCACCTTACAGCAGGAAAAGCAGCACTAAGCGTACAACCAGAACTACAGCTGAAAGGTTTAGATCAAGTTTTATACATGTGTTAAAATGTCCCAGTGAGACTTAAATCCAAATTATAATCTGTGACAAGACGTGAAAATCAACGTTTTCAGGTGCTTTCCATTCATTCTGGCTGAGCTTGAACTTTTTTTTTTTTTTTTTTTTTTTTTCAGAAAAGCTCACTCAAACATTTTCCTAAAAATGTGTTGAAAAATCCTTACATTCCCACTACATTTTTATTGTGGTTTATCAAAAATCCTAATAAAGTAGCATAGTGAGGTTTGTGGCTCTAGCCTTTTCATTTTTCTCGTCTTTTGCAGTGTTTAATGTGCTTTTTTCCATGGGGTGCTCCTGTTTCTCCACAGTGTCGCCTGCCAGGTCACAGAAGCCGGTCGTCCAGCCTCAGCCTGACGGTGGAGAGCGCCCTGGAGAGCTTTGACTTCCTCAACACGTCCGACTTTGACGACGACGACACCGGAGACGACAACACAGGCATCTGCAGTCTCCCACAGAAATCTCCACCTTTAGACACAGACCCAGAAAGGATCGAGTGAGTTCTTGAAGGAACTAGAAGATTTGATGTTTTACTTCAGTTTCATTTTTGTAACTTTCTTTCGCTTATTAAGACCAAAAATATTTGGTGAGGTTTTTTGTTTTTGCAATTAAAGAGATTATTTTGTCCAGATCGCAACAAAACAGTAAAATACTCCTTTAAATACTGTAGAAATTTTTTATTAAAAAATACAGACAGTTGAATACAACTGAATCAACATTTTCTACTCTGATGTTCAGATTGTTAGAAAACCAGAATTTGACCGTCTTTGGAAAAGTATGACATTTTAAAATGCTGCCACCCTGTGGCCGCTGCTGGCGTGTGCTGCTCAGGAGCCAGCATCCCGAGGCCAGAGGACACCTGAGTGAAGCCCTGACAGAGGACACCGGGGTTGGAAACAGCGTGGCAGGAAGTCCGATGCCGCTCACCACTGGAAATGAAAACCTGGACGTAGCCATCGTCATCCACCTTCAGTACTGCGTTCACCTCATCCAGGTAGTTTTCCTCAGTCTTCTGCCATCAGAAACTGGAGTGTGGTGTATTTATTGAAGTGTACCTCTAAATTTTCTGGTAGATGCTGACCGGCGGGATGGGTGTGTGGCAGCGACGCAGTGTTCTCCTCAAACTGTCGGGACAGACGCAGCTGCTGGAGGAGCTGGCAGAGATCAGCGTTGACAGGCTAGGAGCTGTCACCTCTGCTGCTGACGGTACCCGGCTGGCAACTTAAAATCCAGAGTTTGATCATTTTTTATTTTTATAAAATCTAAACGCCTGATCTTACGTTGTACGATGTTTCTCCTTCCAGTTCTCCCGAGCCTGGCAGAGCGCCCGCAGCTGATGACTCTGTGGTCAGAGTGCAGCGGCTCTGCGGGGCTTTTCCACACTACGCTGGACCGGGTTTTCAAACACATGAACCGGCGCTACTCGGCAGTGCTGCAGGAGAGACACCCACACGGCACTGACGCAGGTCGGCTCTTTGACCTGTAAACCAACAACAGTTTTAATTTTGTCCCTGAGGTGGAGCCTGTTGCACAGGATCCATGTGTGGGAAGGCTGCAAACGGTTTGTCCTTTTCTTCAGTGATCGGCATGGTGGTGGGTGAGATGGTGGACAGGAGCGACATGGCTGCGGCGCACGGCCCTCCGGCTGCGGCGCTCTCCCGGGACGTCCTGACCGTGTTTCAGTTCCACAACTACATCCTACAGCATGACATTCAGGACATGGAGACTCACCTGGTGCACCTGGCCAGAGAAGGTGAGTAGTAACAGGCAACGCCAATGTTTTTAAAGATCAGTTTATGTTTTTCCTCCAATAATTATTTAACTTAAACTATTTAACTTAAACCAAACAACATTTGGTATTTTGCAGTTATTAATAGATGTAATTTCAGGACTTTTCAGGCTTCTGAGGTTTTGTTTAAGTTTTTAGCAATAAATTGACACTGATGAAAATTAAATGTATGACCTAAAATCTAAATATGAGGATCCTTAGCTGTGTTGAAAGAAGAGAACAGCATTTGAAGTTCATATCTTTCAGATCACTTTCCAAAACAAAAGCCTTTGTAAAGATTTGAGTACAACAAAAGTTAATTTCCTCTTCGGTTCATATGATGCATTTATCTTCCAAGTTAACCCAAATCATTAATATATTCTGTACAAAACTATCCATACCCAGTAATTTAAATGTATGTATTTTTTTAGATGTGTTTTTAATTAATTGGAATTACAAACATCTGTGTGTTTGCTGGGGTTGCTATGCATTTCTAAATATTCCCCTTTGTTCGTCTCATCCCCTAATTAAAATCTAATTTAATTGTTGCAAAATAATTAAATTAGAATATTGAATACTGGGAGTTGAATACAAATGCATGCCACACTTGTTGGAAAGAAAAAAAATACTAATTTAAATGTTATTATCCTTTTCTTTCTGTTAATCCAAATGCGTTGTGTTTTATAAGGCTTAAAAGTGCAACAAAGCTTGTTGTACTTATTGAAAGCAGAGGTTTTGATCATTTTCTGCTTGTGTTCGTTCACAGAGGGCTTTGCAGAGATCCTTTGCAGTGATGATTTCTCTCGGTGTCTGGTACAACTGGAGGAGGTGCCTTTGTCGACTCTCTGGCCTCGAAACGGCACCCTGAAGGCCCTGGCCTCCCTGCTGACAGCAGAAGACCCCCAGGTCAACAACGCAGCAGCCGACTATCTCTCCTCTGGAGCGACAGACAGACACTTCAGGACCAGGGTGAGCAGTGGCGGCCGTAGCTGAGGACTGCGTCGAGTCTAAGCAGAAGCAGCATCTGAATGTTGACTTGTGTCTGCAGGCTGTGGAGTACTACACCCAGGCGCTGTCAGAGGCTGGAGTTCAGAGCCAGAGGGCGGCCTGCTCGGCTCTCAGCTGTCTGCAGGTCAGAGCCGCATCCCACTATTGCCTGAAAGCAGTTACGCACTTCTGAAGATAGAAGAATATAATTTGCCTATAGGATTCATAAAGCTGTTTTTATGCGTCTGAAGGCAGTGGAGAGCCTGAAAGCAGTCGTAGCGCTGTGTGACTCAGCTGATGAGGAGCTGCGCCATGTTGCCATAGAGACGCTGCTCACATTTGGTGAGTGCTGTTTTGAATCCTTGGAAATCAAATCATTTCTCAGTACCGTCAATGCATGATTATCTTCAAATGAGTGGAGCTTGTATTTTTACTTTAACCTTTTTCTGTTTTTTTTTTTTTTTTTTTTTTTTTACTGAAAATCTTTTTTTAGGAAACTTGCTTGAAAACCTACATTTGATGTAAACCAATACTATACCTCCTACTGGCCAACCAGTGTAACTTAATATTACTGAGATGTTATAAGTGATGGATTTTATTTTGTGCTGAGCTGTTGCTCAGGAAGTTCTAACACACTGCAAATAATTATTTTTAAATTGTCTTTACACAAAATATCCTAACCTGGTAAAAAAAAATTGGAAATAATATTAAAATGAATCCAAATGCAGTATTATTTTCATTTTTTTATATTAAGAGCTAATGTATGTGTGTTGGATGCAGAATAAAAAATAATAATTTCAGTTCTTATTCTTTGTTTTCATAAGGATAGAAAACCAAAAACACATCTGGTTTTTTTTTTTTTTTTCCTTTTTTATTCGTTAGGTTAAAGTGTAGTCTGCTTTTTTTGGTTTTTGTGATGAAAATGTAATGATAGACATTTCGATTCTGTTTTCTATTCTCTCCCCGCGTTTAAAACAAAAATAAAACAGTGTACCCCCACTTTTTTTTTTTAACAAATATTTATGAATAACGACAAAAGAATACAAATAAAATTCATTCTTGTTGAATGTGAGCCCGACGTCGATCACTTATGTATTTTATGACCAGCGACAGATCGGGGGTAATCTTGCTTTGCTTGCATAAAATGAGGTTTGCAGCAAAATTTTAGGTTCTCCTCTTTCATAGACTTTATTATTTTAAACTTAAAAAAAAAAGAAGAAAAATCCAGCCTACTTTAACTTTCTATTCCACTGCTTTTGACGACGTCGGAAAATTTACCTTCACATTTAAACAGAAAAACAAACTGACAAAAGATGCTTGAGCTTTGATAATTGATTGAATGATCATTATATGAAAACCTCCTGCATTTCTAAATGGCCCTTGTTGGTGTTGCAGGCGAGGAGGGGCGGCTGGCGTACGAGCAGCTGGACACCGTGGTTGGGGATATGATCCGTCTGGGCACGCGGCGAGGAAACGCCGTCACCACCGCCTTCTGAATCATCGAGCCGCTTAACAAACGCCGGGGGACGACGTCGAGCTCTCAGAGCTGCTCTGCTTCTTCATCCGATGGCAAGAAACCGATTCGTGTTCGTAGCTGCCTCTTGAGAAGAACTAACACCAAACACAACCTATACCCCTCCTTCGTCCAGACCTGGACTCTTTTTACTTTAATATGAGACAACGCCCGCACTCCTCCTTTCTTAACTTGCTTTCTGAGCCAGGCAGGCCAAGTCTCGGGCTGAACTGGAAGCGAAGCTGGAACTTGACTGGACCCAAAGCTGCTGCTGCTGCTGCTGCTGCACAGACTGTGGATATTCCTGCAAAACATCCTCTCCTTGGAGACAAGCACACAGCAACCACATCACTTACTATTAAGGAATCTGTTCATATCTACAGACTGATGTGACGCTTAATTTTTTTTTTTGTGATTTTTAAGTAATTATTGCAGCATGTTTTAGTTGCATTGCTTTTAGGTGCTTTCAGAAGACTGCACTAGTAAGCTTGTAAATGCGGCATCTTTTACACGGCTGGAAAATACACCTGGTTGTGCTCACAGTGTAATTTGATTCGTGTTTTCTGGTACGTTCCATTTGATTTTCAGGGATTTAGTAGAGGCTGAAAGACATGTTGGTGGAAGATGTTTTTTTAGTAGTAAGTGAAGTCAGAAAGCAGTTTACAACCTTCTTTGTGATGAGGTGACGCAGGGGCCCACTGTTCCACTCGCTCAGCAGTTTTATGTCTGAGCCTTCTCACGCTTGCAGTTTAACAAGTGCAATCTTTGTTTTTGTACATATGATTTTTGTTTTTCTTTAATTTTTGTGCGCCTCGCCGATACGAGGAGCCCACTGGATGATGTCGGCTTCGACCACCTGAGCCTTGATGAGGTCGAGGCGGCAGATTCCACAGAAACGCTTTTTGTAAATGTATTTTTCCTGCCGGGTCAGGAGCCGCTGCAGGGTATTAAATCCGACTCGGGATTTCTGGAGAACGCATGTTTTAGCATCTGAGGAAAAAAAAAAAAAAAAAAAAAGAGTATAAGATCTGAGTGGTATATTAGCCTTGTTTTAGGCTAACTGCACATTTACATAATGAAAGGCTTTGTTTTTACACATGTCTAAACGCTGTGTGGAAAACGATGACTGGAGGTAAGGATCTACAGGTGCATCTCAATAAATTAGGTTAAAGTCATGGAGATCACAAAAATTGTACATAGATTTATTAGACAACTGTTTTTCAGTTATTTATTTTGGGTTCATTTTGAAAGTTCACCGGTTGACAAAATCTAGCTCCTTAGCTGTACGCAATAATTTTCTAAATATTTTCGGTATCGGTGACACGAGGTCACTTTGTGAATTAAATTGAGATGAGCTTCTGAATTATATTTGGATTTATTGAGCTGCACTTGAAAATGCCTGCTTGTATCATGCTACCTGTACTACTGAGTCAAGTGCTAACGCACCAAGACAAACATTCACATAAAAATCTGTTTTCTATTTATTGTTTACGCCTCGTAACTCTGCTATTCTTTTGGAGTTAAACTGCAGTGGTGCAGAAAATCCATGTTCTGTGAATAATTTTCATATTTATGTTGCATTTTCAGGTCTAACATGAACTGTTAACCTTGATAGTTTTATTATGATCTTTTAAACTGATGGTTAATTTTAATTGGAGTTTATTTTAATAGAACTATATTAGATTATCATTTTGGGGGGAGATTTGATGTTTTCTTCATTGAAGTATCATAAAGATTTTGAGACTTCCATATATTTATAAATGTTTCTTTATCAACTAGATTCATTGTAACCAAAGGAAATTTAATTATAATTTTGACCAATTTTTTTTTAGCAAAAAGAGCTAATTCAAGAGAATGTATTTTCAATAAAGCATTTGCATTAAGGCCAGAACTCAGATCTGAAAGAAAAAGCACAACTTAAAGAATTAAACCCACAATAGATGGATCTCGTTACATTTAGATGTAACTTCTGAATCCAGTTCAAAGCCATATTAATTATACATTGTATTTTTATTTTCCGTATTATCTGTAAATGTGTGAACAGTTATTAAAAGATTGTCATTTGTTTTTCTATACAAACTTTTTTTCTTTTGCAAAGTATGGTCCAAATCTGAAGTAATTTTCATTTCAGTTTTGTGCAAATAGCAGTACAGTATTTTTAGTCTAGCATCTAAATTAACCCACTCTGTAAATAGCATTCTCCCTTTTATGAACTTGCAGTTGACCAGTGTTTATAATTAGTGGGCCATGTGAATCCTAAGCACTGTTGAGTACAAGCAGGCAAAAGTGTGCACATGTGGAGTCATTTACAGTTTTAACACTTTGCTGAAAATGAAATTAATTTGTGGTCCATAGCTTCAGCACTGATCCATCAACTACTCATCTGTTAGCAGTATTTTTGTGCTACAATATTGCAATAAAGTATATTTTTGCATATTTAAAATTACTGTTTTCAATTTGTACACAAGTCTGTATTTTCTGTAAACAATGGACCTGGAAATTTTGATCCAACTTGAAAAACAAAATTGTGTGCAGCCTTTTTCTCACCCTAATTTGAAACATTTTATATGGGATGCAGCAGGCTAAAAAATAATTTACAGCTTGCATTACCTGGCAATTTTTGGCCCAAGCACTCAAGGTATCCTCACATATCCAGCAAAATGTTTAGTACTGTTAAAATGTACTTATGTTGAACTGTGTATAAAATTAATGCAAAAAAAAGCTCAGTTTTAAGTTCTTCTTTTAAAAAGTCTTTAATAATGTACTGGCCATTTTAGCTTGTATTACAAGCTAAACAAGCTATGCATTTTTACCATAAACAAAAAGGGAGGCCTTTGCACTTTAGTTAAAAAGCCATCTCTTTCCACATGCAAAGAGGTTGTATAAATAAGGTGCAAAGGCATTCATATATAAAGTTCCCCTGTGAGTTAATAGGCAGCAGAAAGTGGTTTTCTTGTGTCAACATGACCCATTTTTAAGAGAATTTTACACTCACCTTTTTAAAAAAAAAAAAAAAAAAAGAAAAATATTAACTTTAAGAGTTGTCACAATACCAAAATATATGTACAAAGATGAGTGCAATAAGAGCTACTTGAGGACAAATGGAGCATTTCTATTACACACCCTTAAAGTGAAGAATAGCCAACAGGAACTTAGAGTTTCTTTCAAGTTTATTGCACAATCTATGTACAAAATCAGTTAAAAAGCAATTTTACATTTTAAACTTAGACAAGGGTCTGCCAAAAGCCACATTTATTAACATGCAAAACATTTGTTTCAGTTTTAGACTACAGGGCTCCTCTAAAAAAGAATAAATAAAAAAAAAAAGGCACACCTCCTTCAAAAGGAGGTTTTTCTAAAGTCAGTTTAATCCTGAGGGTCCTGCTTCGTCATGATCTGACGTCTCATCACTGTAGTCTGCCTCCTCTTGCTCAGCTGGATCTGCCTCTTCTGCAGCAAATGCAATGTCCTTCATTTCTTCCAGGCTCTCTGGGCTTTTTCCAGTCAGTCTCTATAGATACATTATACAAGTTGTTAATTTGTACCAAGAGATTGTGCCCTTACAATGAACTTCATTTACCCTGTGAAAAACACTTCAACTCAGTACACAAGGGAGGCATTTAAACTATTGGATTAAGTGTGCCATAATTTCTCCCTTCTCACCAGCTCCAGTTACAGACCTGTATGCCACTGCTAAAATTGCTGCACTTTTGGATAAAAAGCAGTGTCGGGTTCAGAAACATAATATGTCAAGGCCTAATTATGGCCTTTTACTGCAATCTAAGATCAGGTTGAGCTTTAAGACAAAGGCAGACTGGACAAAGAAAATCCATGCCAGGTGTTTGGTAGATATTCAGAGTTCAAATCTGAGAAACAAGAGCAAGGGTACAAACCTCAATCATGTCAGCCATGTACTGCACATGTTGTGCCAGCTCCTGCAGCTCTTCGTTCTCAGACTGGAGCTTGCTGATCTGCTCATCTCTGGCTTCAATGTCCTTGTGCAACTGGTTTAAGAGAAATTAGTTGTTCAGAGTTTAATGTACAAGGTTACCAAACCGAAGAACCTTAAAAGCACTGAAGACAGTTTTGACTGAACAGAGAAGTAGACAAAAGCCAACTAATGATTGAATACATTTACTGCATTCTGGACTGGTTCCATCCTAAGGTCAGGGGAGTTAGCGCGTGGGAACGTTCAGAAAGCTAAACATTATCTGACCCCTAGTTATTAACTGACCTTCTCATTCTCCTGTAGGACGTTGTACAAGGCCTTCCGTCTTTCTTCTGCTACTTGTTTCCAGTAAGAGGAAGGAGGAGTTTCTAGAACAGTACAAGACAAAGATGTCAAGTCTAGAGGGTGAGGGGGAATTTCACCAGTTATAGAGCTGATCATAAATTTACCTTTGACCATAAGTTCATATGCTTCTTTGGAGAGGCCATCTGGTACACTGTCAACTTCTTCTGTTTGTGTGGCTTTTACTTCTACTTTAACCCTCTTCGGACCTTTTGACTGGTTCTGTATCCACCGTTTCCTCTTAAGAATAATGTTCCCCGTCTAAAGCAGAAAAATCGGGATTAGGAATGGGCGAACACTTAAGCTATACAATTAGGACTATTATTGCAGACCATACCTTAGCCGATTTCAAACTTGAGTTGACTGCTGAAGATTGGAGGACTTGCAGGCTTTGCCTTTGTTGTCCAACTGCCTTTTGTGATGGTGCAGAGATGCTCTGAAAGACAAATACACCTTCAGAGATCAGAAAAGGCAATTTTTCCCTTTACAGCAATTCTTTGATTAAATACGTAGAATTGGAGACTCCTTATGAGACATACGAGTGCAAATGTACATAAAGTTTAATGCATAACTTGCATCTTGAAATCAATTTCAAACATTGCATTGAACTTAATCATGTACATAATAATACGTGGAGAGATTATCAAACATGCGCTTCAGAAAGAAAGGCATTGTGATAACAGAAGACTTCAGGGAAAACCAGAACTTGACACAAGTCAGAAACTGCCCAATTAATGCGCCGTGACAGAAAATTATTCAGAGTTAGGATTTTCTGAGCTTGGGATCACCTGACACAAAACGCTTTAGTTACAATGTCACTAAAAGTAGAGCTCAATGATAGGGCACAAAGTCACTGCGGTCATGGGAAAGTTCCTCTTGAATGCTCATTAAGGAGCAAGCGACACAGCCCAGTTAATGTTTGGCTCGGCCTCAACAGCACCATTGTTTTGAGGCTGATTAAATCACCTTTCAGAAACATGAGCCATTTGAGAGCCTGACAAAAAGAGTAATCCAATCAATTTGAGGGGGAAGAGTCGTTATGCTGTAATCTGCGATTCCTCAAGTAAGCCAATTTCAAATTTTAGTTTCCCCTTTTAGTAGTATATATATATATATTTATATATATATATATATATATATAATTGAAGGACATTTTGAAATGCCATTAGAATATTGTTGAGTTTGGTTAGGTGGGAAAGACCGCAGCAACAAATTCTTTGAACCTGTGAGCAAGAAAATATTTTTATAAACTTGCAGAAACTTTCATTTTCAGCTGTGCTAAAAAGGATCCACATTATTTTAAGGCAATGTAGCCACTTTTTAGATGCCAGGTTTATGTTCCATTTGAGATAAAGTTAAGAGTTTAAGTCTTAGAATCTTAGAATAACTTTTCACCACAAACAAAGAAAGCGGTGGTGGCTTGTACAATGAACTTGTTAAATACATAGACCTGGCTTTAATTAACCACCATCTAGCGAGGTTAGAGATATAGTTGGCTCGATCAGTCCAGGACACAATTCATCAAGAAAAATGCTCACAACCCCAGAAGAAACACTTCAGAATTACCTTTAAGTTCTCATTGAAGCTCCGCTGCTTGACGTTTCCAGCGAAATTCATTTTCTTTACGGAAATCTGAGGAGTAAAGTTAACCACAAATTAAAACAGTTACTGCACAAGATAAAACCAGAGCAAATTAGGCGTCTAGTTATAAGATGATTGTGATTCCAGTTTACTAGACGGCCAATAACAGCAGCATGCCAACGTCTTCTCGTGCTAAAAACAAGCTAACTCAAGCGTCGTGCTAACGATAGCGCCATGCGAGTCTAATAATGAACAAATTTGACTTAAATATACGCCCCCGTACACCACAATCTCTAGTCAATGTGTTCATTACAAGAATATTTCAAACAGCCCAACATTAAGAGACATACACGCTACTCACCTCGCTCAAACTCATCGAAACTCTTTACAACCCTCGTTTTCCTCGACTAGAACATCTCGCGCCAGAGGCTTAAATACGCACAACGAGTCACATGAGAAGCCACCAATCACCATTGAGAATTTTCATTTTCTTCTCCTCCGCCTCCTTCTTCCACCAATAGAAAAGGAGAAATGACACAGCATGAACGGATCGTGCGGCAACAGTGCCGCCATATTGTGAGTGGCAATTTCTATCTAATTTATTTTTGAGATTTTATGAACATGTGGTATGTGTTATGAGGGCTAAGGATTGCAGTTAAATAAAAAATTAAGAAAAAAATATTTGTGTGTGTGTTTCCAAGCCACTCACTTGTGTTTCCAAGTCTGTTGTTTACAAGACTGTAAACAAAAACCTAATGGAATCATTGCGCTGCGATGGCGGGCGTGAGGGCATTCAATGCACTTAAAAGATTAAAATCCTTAACAAAATATGGATGTTTTTCTACTTATGTTAACAATGGCAGTTTTATAATGTGAAAGAAAGCGCTTACTAAATTGATTTTTAAAAAATGATTTCATTACAGCGTATTTGTATTAATGCAAAAATCATTCATCCAGATTCATTCCAGATAACACACAGTTGCATAGCTATGCAAGGTACACACGCCACACAAAACATGGCGGACGGGTATCGTTTTTACCAGGCAACGAAGCAGCTCCGTCGGGTCACGTGTCCTATTACGTCCAGTTATTGTAACTGCCTGCGCAGCCATTTTGAGGGGGAAGGCAGAGGACCCGTCGAGCGCTAATGTACTGTTTTTAGCCGCCCTGAAAAACACACACAGACACACACAAAGAAACCGAACGGGGCACACGTTGGACGGCACGTCGTTAAATATGGGCCCACCAGGAGACAGAACACGCCACACATCGACTGATAGAACGGGGGATCTCCGCTGGATGGTCGATTTATCTTGACATGGCATGCGGCGGGGCGAGCCGGAGGTTGTGACGACTGAAGAAAAGAGAAAGAACTAGCTCGAAGCGTCAGACGTTGGAAGAAGGGGGGGGGAGATTTTTGTTTAGCTAACGCTTGTTTCGCAGTTCCGCGTTTGTTTTGATCGATTGCCAACTGATTTGTGTCGAAAGTTGTTGACAACAGTTTAATATGGAGCTGAAATAGTGACCAGAAACAGTTACAACGTCAGTCTTCCGACTTTTAATAACAACACTGACAGTCTCGTTGAGCCAGAAAATGTAATAAAAGGCGTGGTAAGATGACTGACCACACTTAAAAAAAAGCCTCAGTTAAGCCAGTCTGTCTTAAAATAAGATGTAGCTTTATCACTGGTTCACTACTAGTTAGTGTCAGAAATGAATCCCTAGGTTGGCTTTGCTAGCTAGCTAGCAGACCTTAGCTAGTGTGCTAAAAATACGCCCACATCATGACTATCAGCTGTGGCAGCAGCACGGGCCCAGGGCCAGATGAGTGACGGAAAAAGTTCAGGAAATGTCGGTTTACTTTCGCTGTAGTCTTCGATGTTACCGGGTGCCTGTATCTGTTGGCATCTGTGTCTACCTGCCATGTTCGTCTGTATCCCCAGTCCGCCTGTAACACGCTCATAACACAAGTCTGTGTTCAGAGAAACGAAACAAAAACCGCAGCCATGGATCAGGGACTTTGAGATGACCCAGTTAATAGAATGTCGGTCTGCTCGCTATAGTTCACAATCTCAGTAGCAAACAAACAAACAAACAAACAACAACAAAAAAAATGTCACCAATATGTGTTTTGTTTTGTAGCAGCCTTTTCTATTAGTTTCAGTTATCATTTCTAAAAGAGAGCCACATTTGAGTTGTTTTCTTGAAATCTGTTGTACTCATTTCAGTGGCAGTTGGAAAAAAAAAAAGAAAAAGAAAAAGTTAATTTGGCTTCAAGGCCATGTCTTAAAACATGGGTTTTTGATCAGGTGTAAAGGCGATGGAGTCTTAGCCTGTTGAGCATTCCCCTTCTCAAAACTGCCTTTTTACAACAACCAAATATTGAAATGACTTAGTTTAAAATCTGATTTGTTGGTCTTTTAAGTTCATAGTGGTTAGAGGATCTAGTTTTAGAGTTTTAATGCGTTGTCAGCTTCATCCTTTCTTAAAAGCATAGAATAAATAGACAGTGTCGCTAAAGTACGTCACACGAGAGGAAGAGACACTACCAACAAAATCTAACCATGGGGGACCCAACTTCACGAAGAAACCAAACAAGAAACCGGCTTCGAGCTCAGCTTCGGAAGAAAAGGGAATCTTTGGCTGATCAGTTCGACTTCAAGATCTATATAGCCTTCGTTTTCAAGGAAAAGGTTTGTTCACTCGACAGCTATGTTCCATTATATTTGTACTGGAGATGCAGTAAATGAAGGGCCATAAATGTGAATCGGTCAATCTTTCATTTTGCTATTGTCAAGTCAAATGCTAAAAACTCATGGAAAAGTACAACATTTAATTTCAGCATTTTCCTGGTCTAGATGTGTATGGGGGAAAATATGAAAAATTATGTTATTCCTTGTGTTACATGTTCTCTTTTTTCTGTCTTTCTTTGCGTCCTTCACCTTTTTAAATGTTATTCTAAATATAGCTTTGTCTTTTTTTTGTGACGTCTCTTCACCATTTCTGGTCATTTGAACTTTTTTTTGCTGATTGAAAACATTCTTGACTTTTTTCGTAACTTTTACTATAATTTTGGAATGGATAAACAACAACAAAATATATATTTTTTCCACAATTGAATCTAACACTCTCTCAAAATAGGGAGGTCAGACCTCAAAGGAAACCAAAAATATGTACTGACCCGGGAAACCCTCAAAACTGCGTGCTTTATTTTTAACAGAAGAAGAAGTCTGCACTTTTTGAGGTAGCTGAAGTGGTGCCTGTGATGACCAACAACTACGAAGAAAACATCCTAAGAGGTGTGCGCGATTCAAGCTATTCTCTTGAGAGTTCGATAGAGCTCCTTCAAAAAGATGTGGTGCAACTACATGCCCCCCGATACCAGTCAATGCGAAGGGTAAGACTCGACTGCATGAACAAAGTCCCCAATCATGGCTTTAAAAAGTGCTTAGTTACTATAATTATTTTTCTTTTTTCTTTAGGATGTGATAGGCTGCACACAGGACATGGATTTTATCCTTTGGCCACGCAACGATATTGAGAAGATTGTCTGTCTGCTGTTCTCCAGATGGAAAGGGGCCGATGACGAGCCCTTCAGGCCTGTGCAGGTCAGACCTTTGCTCCTATTATCACTTTGGATGACGCTTGATAAATATGTTCTGCCCCTTGTGCTACGTATCAGATTAATGTAAAATTTGCCGTGTCGGACACGTTGAGCTAAAATAAACAACCTAAAGCCAAATTGTACTGAACAGTCGGGGAAGAGTACATATACAGCTGTTCAGGTAAATGTTTGATGAAAACAGTGATTTCAGTGGAAAATATCCTGTTTCTTAACATTCTTGTTGACATCTTGATCAAACGGCTCGATCGCTGACCGTAGGACTTTCCTACAGAAAACATTTGACTCGTCCACACATGTGGAGCTTCATAGTTTCCATTTGAGGGAGTTGCTTCTTTCTTTGTCCAAACTGCAGACGAAATTGCACACAGATTAACATCATGCTTCTCGAATGGCCTACCCAAATCCTTAACCTCCGCTCTACTGAGGCTTTTCAATAAGTCTGCCAAACGACACAGTCAAATAGCAGTTCATAGTTGAGCGTGAAGCTACATGAAATTTAACCAGCAGCCTAGACTTCGCATACAGACTCGTTCCTCTTCTTCTCAGGCCAAGTTTGAATTTCATCACGGAGACTACGAGAAGCAATGCTTGCATGCTTTGGGTCGTAAAGACAAAGCTGGAATGGTGATGAACAACCCAACCCAGTCTGTATTTCTCTTTATGGACAGACAACACCTGCAGGTACATCCGTTGAAACGTTTAAAAAAAGAATAATAAATTAACCGGTTTATCGAGTTTAAAAACCCTGCCGTTGTGTATTTTTTTTGGTCGTTTCAGACTCCTAAAACCAAGGCCACGGTTTTCAAGTTGTGCAGCCTGTGCCTGTATTTGCCCCAGGACCAGCTGACCTGCTGGGGTGTGGGAGACATCGAGGATCACCTCCGCCCATACATGCCTGATTAAGGCTTCTTGCTTCACCCAGCCACACAGAGACAAGCCTTTACCTCTCCTTCCCTCCCTAAGCCTTCAGAAGCAAATTGATGTACTCATCTCCTCCCTGTCCCTTTAAAAGATTTGAACTTGTGCTTGGATCTCCTTTTTGTTCCCCCCCACTCATTTTCTCCCTCTAACCTGAAGCCCATTTGCTTCCCATCCTATTTTGTTTTTGTTTATTTTTGTTTTGTTTTTCACCCCATTCTTCCCATGTTTGTCCCAATACTTTTCCCATTTTTTTTCTCATTTCTCACCCTTTCTTTCATTTTGTTTGCTTTTTTTTTTATTTTATTTTTTTTTTATTTGAACCTGCACGGACATTGATTTTTTGAGTGGTTGGTTGTTCTCTTGGAGCCACACAGTCAACAGCATCGGTCACTGAATGAACTCTTTATGTTGCATCTAAACCGGAACAAACAATACACAAGTCTTCATGGTGGTTACGATGGACATGTCTTATATCCTCGATGTGATAAGAAAGGATTGTTAAAGCTTGTTTTGTAATGTTACTAGGGCTTCTAAAACAAGTTTAGACAATTTTTTTTTTTTTGGCCCAGGATAGGCATGAGCAGGTATCAGAACCTGTACAGGCAAAGATAACAAGAGGAAGAGTGTTTGTCAAATCATATGGTGTAGGTAATTGCTTCTTATAAACTGCCTTAGTTTTATTTGCTGGACTTAAAAGATGTTTTTGTGTCATTTGCTTTTCTCAGAAACATACTAAACAGGCCTTTGATTAAAATCGCGAGTATCTCGAAAGGCATTGTGCAGAGTTAAGACATGTTGGTATGTTGAAGTTGATTTTTCACAGTTCAATCCGTTCATGCACTATTTCATTTAAGCTACTGAAATCTGATGTTTTTTTTTTTTTTTTTTGTTTTTTGTTTTTTGGAGGGACGTGGGTCGGTGATGAATTGCAATGGTGACAGATTTAACAGTGATTATAATAATATGCCTAACAAAAAAAAAGTTTTGCTTAAAGCTAACTGATTTCTGTTTAATTTGATCTATTAAAAGTTGCGAATCTGCTGCCGAGCTTCTTTAAATTAAAATTGAGTTGTGAAGGGTTTGCTTTTTCAAAGACTATGAAGTACAGTAGTACGTAAAGTTTCGCTCCTTGCTGATTCAATGTGTTTTAGCTGAAAAAAAAAAAGGGTGTAAGGCATGTAACTTCTGGGTTTTGATTTTCTGTTCTCTAATCTTTACTGCTGAGCATATCTCAATACAGTGCAAAGTCTGAAAAAAAAAAAAAAAAGACGACTCTTTGTCCAGCTGACTTTATTGCATGTACAAGAAACATTAAGATGCTCAATATTCACGACAACACAAAAAATCACATAACGTTGTTCTGCAAACTTATGTACTAGGAAAAAAATAGTGCAAGTACATTCTGTATATATTCAGAATCCCAAGTTTTAACAGTCAATTATACAGTTTTGATTAGAAGAGATTAGGGGTTTAGCTGCTGCCGAGGTGTTTAGTGTGTCGTCCTTGAGCGATGAGTTTCCCTGAGGTTTTGCTGGAGAGATCTACAGTAGCAAATGCCAGCGTTTTCCCCTGCTTCAGAACTTGTGCAGTGATGAGGACGTCTTCCCCTATCTTGGCAGCATTCATGTACCTGCAGCATAGCGACATCCCCGTCCCACACACACATTACCTGTTTATGCAGTTCATCTTCAATATGGCAACAAAAAGCCACTAAGTTTAAATGGGGAAAGTGAGAGATGGCTGACAATCTTAAAGGGATTGTTTTTATACTTCCACTTGGGCCTTTATTGTTTCTAAAAACAGTACCTGTTCGGATTATGGCAATAACTTAATGTTTTTGGTGTCTGGAAAACAAGCTGTTTCAAAAACCACCACTGCCTATTCCCTAGCAACCCAAGCGGAGCTCCGCCCACTTAGATGAGGATGCTTATGCACTGTACAATGGCTGCTGGAGTTTTGTTGTTGACTTGTCATTCAGAAAAGTTTTGCCTAAATCTAACTGTTCTTGTTGGTTGTGCAGGAAGCTCTACTTTTGCTTTTCAAAGATGCACAGTTGTATAATTACACATCTATTTCCAGCCAATTTCACATGCGAGTTGAGTTGGGGGGTGTGGTCAGCAGCAGCCTATTTGGATTTAAAGTGACAAGAGGCCATAAAACATTCTGGCCTCATTCTGGAAGGAGCTCAACGGCAAAACCTGAGGAAACTAAAATATCATCATCGAAGGAGAATTTTATGTCTTGTACAGCCCATACATCTAAAATAAGGATAATAGATAACCTTTAAGAAGCACATTTTATGGAGATATGTTGGCTGAATTATACATTTTTAAAGTTTTAAACATGAGCAAACACATTTAGTCCATCTAAACAGAACATTTCCATTTGCAGTGCTTTGTAAAACTACTCGCAGCCCTTGAACCTTTTCACATTAGAGAGACTTTTGCTTTAACTCCATCTGCAAATTGTTTAGTTTATATCTCTGGCAGCTTCCCAACCAATACATTCAGCTTATAAAAGCGTCATCAGACCATGATGCCGCTACTAGTAGTTTGTTGCTGCAACTGGAAAAAACAAAACAAAACAAAAAACGTATTTCTAAACTCACGTTATGTTCATGTCCACGCTGACCCCTGGGGCTCCCCTCTCACTGTACATGATGGCCATGGTGGAGATCACGTCCACCAGGGTGGCTGTCAGCCCGCCGTGCAGCGTCCCTCCCCGGTTTGTGTGCTCCTCCTCCACGCGCATCTCGCACACCACCTTCCCGGGGCGCGCAGACACAATGTCCACCTGCGGACAACGTCTGGGGCTGCAGTTTGAAAACGCAAAAGATCCTGTCCACAAATATCTGTTCACGTTTACCTTGCTCATGACTCTGTCGAAGCCCGAGTGGTCGACCATCGCTCTCATTATTTGTCTCAAGGAGTTTAAAGTCAGGCTGCTCATGTTTTGGCGGATGGAAACGAGGCCAATGTCAAAGTTGTGTTTATTTCCAACAGGAAGTTGGTGCGTCTCATAAATCGTCCGGGCGGAACTTCGGTAGATTTATGGGAGAGCACCAAAAGTAGTGGAGAACCTTAAAAACAAGAGCATTATATGTGCTTATATATAGTGATGTACGCAATCTATTGTATGTTTAATGTTTTTTATTTTATTTTATTTCTCATCGAATCTTTATTTCCCGAAAGGTTGCGCATCTTCATTGTGATTTACGGCCCAATTTTAACGTTCAAGTCAAATGTTACATCTGAAAGAATTACAAGGGGATCATTTAATTATACCTTCAAAAGTTAAGGTAAAATTATGTTTTACCTTTATAAAATTAAGGTAATTTTTTTAAACCTAACTTCTTATTCAAAACGTCCCGAGAGACAGATTTGACCATTCGCAAGCTCTTTTACTGGATTACTGTGGGTTTTATTAGCTAATAAAATGCTACCAAAGTTCCAATGAGTTTTGTAGTGTCCATTTTCTGAAATGCTGCAACATATTAAAATGAACCTGATCAAACTATAGCAAAATCTAAAATTAATGATTACTACGTGCAATGTGCTGTGAAAAATATTTCATTTTTATTGTCACACTCACACTTGATAGAAAAAAAAATATCAGTAAAAATAGCCTGTGTGTTCACAAAAGGTAATTTTTTATGTTGAACGTTGATCTAATTCACTAGGCGAGTTTGAACGGCGCCAGCGTGACTCCTGTTACCTTAATACACAGTATAAGGTAACGAACAGAACCTGTACCACACCGGAAGTCTTTCAGTGTTACACACACCCCGGTTACTTTGTAAAGAAAGAGCCAAAATTGACGTAAACATGCGCTGAAATCATATTCTTGCGTGTCATTCCGCTTGAAAAAATAGATTCCACGACAAAAATGGCTTCCACGTCAAACTCGGAGTCGCAGTCTGTGTCTGAAAGCAGGAGTGGACTTTGCGAGGAGTTCGCCACTATAACGGGAACTGATAGCGCCGTTGGTCAATGCTACCTGGCTGAAAACGACTGGGAGATGGAGGTAATTATTAGTGGTTACGTTAGTATTAATGCGCCAGAGGCGATGCTGCCCTGTCCACACGGCTCATGCCCATTTTATTGATTCGTTCGTTGTGTTTCCGTGAGGAAAACATCATTATCTCCTCGAGATACAGCCAGACAGATTTTATTTACCCTTTTAAAGCTCCTGTTTTCCACAGAGAGCTGTAAACTCGTTCTTCGAGGCGGACATGGAGAGGATATTTGAGGAAGACTTCCAGGAGAGCGACTGCATCCCTCCGAAAAAGAAGCAAAAAGTGGAGGCAGAGCCTTCAAAGGAGTGGTGAGTCAACAAGTCAACACAGCAGAGTCACTCTGACCGTATGAAGTGGAGTGCAGTGACGGTAGTCTCTGGAAACATGTCCAGCATCGACTTGACCGGAGACAGTCCAGTTGCACGGAAACCCCCGGAGGAAAATGATGGCAAACTGTCCCTGATCTCCTGGAACGTGGACGGACTGGACCAGGACAACCTGGCAGAGCGGGCCAGAGGCCTGTGCTCCTACTTAGCGCTGTGAGTGAAACTACAGGCCTACAGTAACAATTTAAGTCATTATAATTAAGAGAATCATGCTTCTACAGAACTTTCTCCATATGTCTTACATTTTAAGTGGTCATTTATCACATGATAAGCATTTTATTTTTATTTTTTTAACCTTTTACACTTGTAATACTTCTCGGTCCATAGATACACGCCTGATGTGGTATTCCTGCAGGAACTCATCCCACCTTATGTTCAGTACTTGAAGAAACGGGCTGTCAGCTACCTCATCATTGAAGGTAGAGTACAGCTATCAATAATATATGATGTGTATAGGTTGCACGCACATATCAGCGCTCCACTGATTATGGCAGTTTTGGGTTAAAAACACTGATAAGATCCTCTGAAGTGGACGATTAGTAACATATTGGTCACATTTCCGACCCATAGGAAGCCTGTAAACAAATCAACTGGAAAACGATTTACAAGTGTGTAGTTTTTGAGGTGAAACATATGTAAAAATGTTGAAATGTGCACTTATTTAACGCGTGTCACTTCTGAATTTGGCTCCTTGTTGAAAGTTCCTCCATTTTTCTTCAAAGCGGATTTCTACGGACTGCTGTTCCCTGCAGTAACGACGCCCGCTACTCACATGTCGTGAGTCGTAAATACATACTGTATCCTTTGAAACTCGTGCTGTCTTCTGCACTCTGATTGAAGGTGGTGAAGAAGCTTACTTCACAGGAATGATGCTGAAGAAATCCAGAGTAAAATTCTTGGAGAGTGAGATCGTAGCTTATCCCACCACACAGATGATGAGGAATCTACTTGTAGCTCAGGTATTTCCACCTTTACTTGTTTTTTTGTTTGTTTTGTTTTGTTTTTCACCTGAATGTGACACACAGTGCTTTGCAAAAGTATTCACAAATGAGCTTTTTCACTTTTTGTCATATCACACCTTTAGGTTTTCCTCCTTTAGTTCTCCTTATTTATCAGCATTTTTTTTCCCCATAAACTCTGTTGAACGTCTCTCTCTGTGTTGGAGAAGACCGTCCCTCGACATGATGCTGCCATCGCTGTGTCTCCCCTTACAGATTCTGTGTCAGGACGACGTGTCGTGCGGGTTTTCCTCTGCAGTGAGGTTTTAAATGAAGGGCGGAGGTTTTAGTTGAAATGGAGCATCTTCTTCCGATGTTGTTATTTTCTTGCCATCTTTCACAAAGTAAATATTTGTGGACACTTAATAGTTGGATTTTTTTGGGACACTTGAGTTAAAATTGGCCAAATACACAAGGACACAATGCTTTTTAGATTTAGGTTTGTAAATTAAGAATATTGTATTTTCATTAGTTTACTATTAAGCCCTACTTTACGTTGCTCTAGCAAATGCAATCCAAATTAAATACATTGATCTGTTGTTACACGACAAAGGCTGAAACGATTAATCAGATTAATTGTGGTAAACTGATCATTAGTAAAATCATTAACTAATTTAGTGATTGATTAATCGTTAGCCAGAGTATACAAACTAAAAAAAAATGATAATTTGTAATCTGCAGATGCATCCATTTCTGCAAAAGATCAAGCGTACACTAAAGAAATGCTAAGTTATTGCATTTTAAGCGATAAGATGTTTGTCATTTAAAATCGGAATAGAACGGTTGCTTTGCATCTTCTAATGCATTTCTAATATTAAAAGGTTTAAGTTGTTAAATAAAACATCTGCAGAATGTAACAAGGGTTTTATCTGATTAATTATTTATCTAATGAATAATTATTAGCTGCAGCGCTGAACGTGTCGATGTGAAAAGGCTGAAGGAGTACGAATACTTTAGTAAGTGACTCCAAATGCCGCATGTCTCAAATCAGGTGACGTTCAAAGATCAGAAGTTGTGCCTGATGACTTCCCACCTTGAAAGTTGTAAAGGCCACGCTCAGGAGCGGATGAAGCAGCTGCACACGGTGATGCAGAGGATGAAAGACGCTCCTGATGACGTCACCGTCCTGTTTGGAGGGGACACGAATCTGAGGGACACCGAGGTCGGCGTTTCCTCGCGGCACTGAGTCGACTTGTGCTTCGACGTACGTTATAAATCCCTCTTTGCTCTGGGCTCATCAGGTAGCCAAAGTGGGCCTACCGTCTGCCGTCTGCGACGTGTGGGAGCGACTGGGCAAGCAGGAGCACTGCCGCTACACGTGGGACACCAAGGCCAACAGCAACAAGACCGTGCCCTTTGTCAGCCGCTGCCGCTTCGACCGCGTCTACCTCCGGCCGGCGTCCAAGGAAGAAGTGCCGCGTCTGGCCCCGGATCACATGGCCCTGATCGGACTAGAGAAGCTGGACTGTGGCCGCTACACGAGCGATCACTGGGGCCTTTACTGCAGCTTCACCGCAGGGTAGAAACGCTCGAAACAGCTGGAAGCGTTTTAGCGAACATCTGCTGCTCCGTTTTTTTTATCAGCCAAACTGTCTTTGAAAATAAGCCTGAGTTGACGGTTGTTGCTTGTTAATGTTAGATCCTGATTTGGTTTTTTTTTTATCTCCATGCAGTTTTAAGATAGAGTTAATAAAAACATTCATCCTGTTTGGAATTTCATGTCCTCCATCCGACACCCATAAAACTGCTGACAGAAAAATACCACTGTGAGGCGAGACAGCAGCCCGGATCCTTTCACAGGCTCCTGTCTGAATGATGAAGGTGACTGCAACAAGTTTTTCTCTTCACACAACAAAAAAAAAACCTAATAAATGTATATTTTGTTCTAATCAAACGCATTGTGTGAGTTTCCAGACATAAGTGGTGTTTGCATGTTGCCACTAGAGGGCAGTATTAAGTCACAGTGTGGTTTAAAAGCATCGCTACTGTCCTAGAAAATTGGAAACCTTTGGATGGGCCTTTAGCTTAAACACTAAATATCTGTATTCAAACTGAGAAAGAAAATATTTAGTCAGAAAGAAGATGTTTTAACTGAGAACCACAGAGTTTGGAAATATCAAAGGTAACCTGGATAAATACAGAATGTAGTGTTTAAATTAGGTTTCTTTTTTTTTTTTTTTTTTTTTTTTTAGGGAAAATTAACCAAACAAAATGATCTGTTCCCTTGTTAAAACAACTTCTGTCATATTCTACTATTTCTAGACAGCTGAATTCAGTATCACTGGCTACACTCAGGTCTCATTACTGGCTCACCTGGAGAATGAAGGAAACTTCAGTAGAACCTGTCTGACAACGTGAAGTAGGCTCCTTAACGACTTGCTGTAATTGATGGAAATTGTCTCTAACACACCTGGTCCTGAAGGAGAACGTCCCACCATGACCTCGAGCTCCAACACTCTGGTGTTACGCTGCATCAAAATGATCTAAAACACAACAAAAAGGAAGGTCTTAGGATCGGCCTAGTCAAAGACTCTGCTGAAATTTGCACAATGACCTTACAATACAAAAACACAAAATGTTACCAAGTATTTTTGGTCTAGTTTCTGATACAAATAAGACAAGTAGCAAGTAGCTGATATTTTTAAAAAAAAAAACAGTGCTTGTTAAAAGTGAAATAATTTGTCAGTGCAACAAAACATTATTTCCATATTATTTGTTAAACTATTGTTACTCAGGAAGATAATTTCACTTATAAATAGCATTTTTTCATAAATATTAAAGAATTACTGACTAAACAGCCTTCTTTATCATTGCTTAATAGTTACTTGTAAGTTAGTTTCGCCTTATTTCAAGTGTTCTGAGATATTTTCACTATAAGCTAAACTGAAATTACTTAAGATTGAATGATTTTGAAGTGTAAAAGGGCAGCAAATGTTCAAAAACAACCTCCAATGTCCCATATAATAATTTATCATCTGAAACATCTGAGAGGAGCAAATCTTTTTTGTCACACTGTATTTTTTATTATTATTATTATTATTATTATTTTAGATCAGCGCAGTCTTGGCTGAATACTCTGGTTTTTATGACATCCTCTCCATCCAGTCCAAACGTCGATTGCGTTCAGATGATTCTCTGCTGCAGCAGAAGACGGGCTGACATTCGGAGAAGTCACACACTGAAGTGTTTCCTCCCTGGGAGCCTCATGCCCTCCTCTCTTGTTTGTCTTTCTGGTTTCCTTTGCAAGGACGTCAGGATGAAATCCTTTAACGATCTGTGCGGACGAAAACAGAAGTGTCTGCTTTTCTGGTTGGAGATGTTTTCGTATGAACAATTAATGTTTTTCATGCGCATCTCAATGTGCAGACAATGTTTTATTTAAAAAAGAAAAAAAAAAAAAAAAAAAGAAAAGCCACAGCAGCCAGCTGCAGGTCAGGAGGATTTTCACTAATTAAGGTTAAAAACAAAAAAAAAAACTGCAAAGCCTTTAACTCACAGAGGTCAGGAGCAGCTCATATAGGATCCAGCAGCTGTCTGAGCCAAGACACCAGTCATGTGATTTATCCCTCTGCCTGCAGCAGCGTCTTCCTGCCACAGGCCCGCAGGCTTTTCGCCCCGTAAGGCAGCGTGGACGCGCTCCAGCATCATCTCGCTTTCTCCACTCGGCCTCCTTTATCATTTCACCCCTCGTCCCGTCCAGAACCATCAGTCTCACACATGTATTTCAGGAGCAGAGCCCTCAGTGACGGCTGCAGCTCCTCGCCGGAGCTCCGTCACTACGAATACCCTTGGAATTGCCCCCCCGACGTGTCCAGGTGCTGACTGGGAGCCCCTGGGACGAGCTTGTCCTTCGGCGTGGTGTTGGGAGGAGGATGAGGATGATGAGGATGATGAGGATGATGAGGATGATGAGGATGGATCTGACTCAGATCTGATCCCAGTCCAGAAAAGATCAGCAGATCGTGTGAAGAGCCTGAGCTGCAACGACTCGCACAAGTAGGAGGAGAAGCTTCGCTTCTTTGTAAATGTTGGGACTCTTGACTGGGATTTCTCTGGAAAAAAATCCAGGATCCGAGGCTCAAATCCCGTCCGATGTCGATCCGAACCATTTAAAAAAACAACAACAAATAAATAAATTAATTAAAAAAAAAAAAAACCATCTCCCTTTTTCTGCATCCGTGTTGTCACTGGAAAGCTTAAGTGGTGCTCCAGTCCAGGGCGAACCTAACTGCACCCGTCAGAGCTTTACTACAAAATCACTGTGACAAACTGCCCCAGAAGCCACCGTTATTATTTCTGTTCGTGCAATGCTGCTTGCTGCTCAATCTCTTGAGTCCTGACGGTGATGTTTGCAAGATCAGAAAGAAACTGAGATTATTTCAGATTCTCTCAGAGCGAAAAAGTTGAGACGCCTCGTTCAGAGACAAAACAGTAAAACAGTCTAAATAAAACTCCAATAAAACAATAATTTCATTTTTTAAATTAAAATAAAACACATTTAAATATTCAATTTTTTTCTTTGTTATACCACATATATCTATATTTAAATACATTATACTGAAAATATAGTTCAATGCAGTACATAAAATTAACTTAATAAAATTGTTAATATGTGCAATGGAAATATAGCTGTAACAACAACAAAAAAATGTCATTTCTGATTTTAGCAAAATGAGAAAAAACAGTTATGACCTATTGATTTATTGCCTTGTACCTCTTGGACTGAGCTGCATGTTTAAGACGAAGGTAACGATTTAACTCCATGCTGCTTTTCAAACTTCAGCTCTGCTGAAACCTGGTATCGGTTTTACGTGCCATAAAAAGAGAAAAGCAAAGAACGAAAATGCATGTAACAAAGTCTGTCAAGTTTTATTTTCTCTTTCATAAATAACACTGAACAAGCTTTGTACAGTGATAAATACTATTTTTATACACTGTAAAACCCTCTGTATTAAAAAATACAGCATATGTGTAATGCACTTGATACAGAAGGGGAAGTATTGCATTCCACCGGACCGGACCGGACCGGACCGGACCCTCCTCTCGACCTTCCAGTACCCCCAGCTGCTCTGCAGAGTCAGATCCTCTGTGGTTCTCTATGAAACATACTTCCCTCAGGAATCAGTTGTTGCATAACTAGATCTAAGTTAAGTAGAGCCCAGCTAGGAGGAACAAAAGCTTTTTCTCAAAAAAGAAACAAACAAAAAAAAAAAAACCTTCCACACAATCTTCTCAAGTCCCAGCTGAGAGAGACTCTGTACGGTAATCGTTCTCGACTCGCGTTATCGTTTTGGGAAACGCGACACGTTCTCGCCGTGCTTTTTCTGAAGAAATATCCCATCAGACTGAGAGGTTTGAAGATGTTCATGCAACAGCAGTGAGAAGCGAAATCGTTTGCAGGTGATCCAATAGTTTCTCCCGAAAGCAACAAACGCTCACGCTTTTGTTCCTCAACAGAACATCAGAGGCAGCAGGAGGTAAAAAAACGAAAAAATCACAAGTCAACTGACCACTCAAGACGCGACGTTTGAAACGGAACAGCTCCAGGTTCGCTTGGCTCAACGTATTACACATATACGGTTTTTTATTCCCTTGGTTGTTGGGTTTTTGTTGTTTGTTTGTTTTTTTGTCGTTTTTGCTTTTTAGTGTCAAATATTATTGCTAAATTCCAACGGGAGGGGAATTCCAACAAACATCTCACAAAAACGGAGAAATAAAGAGTTTTTCAAAGATAAAAAAAAAAAAAAAAAAAGAAATGCAATAGACAGTGGGGTGTTGTCATGAAAAGAAAAACAAACAAGATGAGCCAAGGTTAGAAAACAGGTTTCCTGAAAAACAAGATGGATGTTTTAGACAGAAGCCCTTATTATTCCTCAACCAGACTTTGTCTGAGGAGCAGCATCGTAAGAAATGTAAAAACGAACCACAGAATCACATTCATCATGTAGAGTCCACGTTGTGTTTGATTGTCAGCTTCTGAGACTTTCAACCAACCAAACCCGTCCAAAGTCAAACACGTCTTTTATGAAAATATCGTCGGCCGGTTTCAGCGGGCGAAGCGAAGAAATCTCCGGCCATCAGAACCTTGTTCATCGACTCAAAAGTAGGTAAATAAAGTAGTTCATCTATGGCACAGAAAAATAAAAGGCTCTATTTTTGCTTTTCTTTCACTCTATAAAAGAAACGAAGCTGACTCGGGTTTGGGTTACTTTGTGATTAGTTTGGTTTCAGCACTGAATGTAACATTCATACTCTTCCGTTAATCTTTTATGATCTATTGCACGGGTTTGTGAATGTCGGAGAAAAAAAAAAAAAAAGTATTTACAGGTGCAGCTCGAGAAATTCAAATATCTTCGAAAAGTTCGTCTAAGTAATTCAGCCCAAAGTAAAACTCAGGTGTGGGTGTGTAACACACAGAGGGTATATTTCAAGTATTTGTGAGCTTACGGCTAATAAAAATGCAAAGTTCAGTTACTCTTTAAACTAAAATTGTATTTAAGACTTACAAACAAATTCCCTCTTTTTTAAAAAAATTTAATGCAGAAATTATACGGCCCGTCCTGCTACAGAGAAGCAGGCCAAGTTGATAGAAAGCTGAATCCAAGAATAAGTAAAGGAAAGCTTAGTGGAAGGAAAATCTGTGGTAGAAAAAGGTGCACAAGCAACAGGAAGTTACACAGCCTTAGGAGGATTTTAAAGCAAGGCCCATTCTTGAGTTTGACCGTATATTTAAAATAAAAAGAAAAAAATAGAAATATTAACCTACCAAAAGGTATACCACTTCTAAACTGTGACTCCGTTTGGCTGAGTTAATTCATTGAATTGGTGGCATGAAGGTAAATCAAGCTTTTGCTGACCAATCAAGCTCAGTGATTTCATGGCTATTAGTCCAGAGTTTGGTACTTTTAATCCAAAATGATTGTTTTACCACCACAAATTTTCCTTCCACTCAACTTTCCAGTAATATGCTTGGCTACAGCACTTTGTGAGGATCTGGGTTCTTCAGGAGTGATCAATTTATGCAGTCTTTTCCACATCATGGCAAAACAGAACATTTCTGTGTTAAAAATCCCCTTTTGATTCCTCAAACGTAAATTCAGTAAATTTTTCGTAAACTGAATCTGAAGAATTCATTAGCTGTAAGCCATAATAACAAAAATAAACACTTGAAATACAACACTTGGCATGAAAATTCCTTTGTTAATTTAATTACTAAAATGCATTATTTCTTTAAATGTTTTTCCAATTTTCCTTTTTTTTTGTTTTTTTTTGTTTTTTGTTTTGTTTCCCCAAATCGCAGTCAAAAGTAAAATCAAACCCTAGGATTTTCCAGGAAAACGTGACTCGATGCTTCCGACGCAGGAATCACTTCCCTGGCTTCATACCTCACCTTAAACTTCCTGGAGAGGCGTTCCTGAGTGTCCTGCTGCGAAAGCTGCTCCTGTTCCAGCAGCTCCGAACGAATCTAACAAAGAGCTTGGAGACTTCTCAAAACGAGGGCACTTTAAAAAGAACGAACGGCTAAAGCGAAATTACTCAAAAGTATTTATAATGCCCTTGTTATCGAACCGTGAACGAGCACTGGGTGTAGATAAAGTCACCTGAAATGAAACAGAGCCGCATGAAGTAAAGGTGCATAGGTTGGCAACAGAAAATCGATTCCTTGGTTCTCTAGAAAGCTCCGGATTGCACATTCATGACAACACCAGGCGGCTGGTGAGGTTTTGTTCCGCCTCACCTCTGATATTTCTGAAAGTCGTTGTTTCATTGACATCTCCTGTAACAGCAGATATTAAGAGGTGCCGCTAAGAAGTCCAACTAATAAAACATATTAAGATGACAAACCACAAAAAGGATTTTTTTTCACAGCACCGTTCCTTATCGAAGGGTGCGTGGTCCCAACATGTCGACGACAGAAACCACAGAACCGAGACGCTTTCAGGGTTTCCCTCCGAATGTGATGTCATGAAGGATAAATGGTAAACTTTGCCACCAGTACGCTCTGGACTCCAGAACTCAGTGAGCTCCTTCTTTAAGCTGTCCAGTCTTAAAAGCTGAGTCTTCTGGTCCGTGGAGCTAACCAGAGTCACCGGTCGTCACACCACGTTGACGCAGTTTCCACTGCTGGCCGTCGCCCTCTTGCTGCAGTACGAGAAGCCGCTGTGATTGGTGGAGGAGCCGTTCATGTGCGATGACTTGAGCTCCATCTGGCAGGCAGCGATGGCAGCGTTCAGCTCAACCTGAGCTCTGTGGACCACGTAGAACATCAGCCCAATGCTGATGATGATCTGTGGAGATACACAAGCAGCGCAAGCTCATTTTTGGGTTTGTGTCATTTTCGGGTGTCTTCAGACCCGAACGTTTCGGTGACACTGTTCGACTGGGGAACAAACATTGCGACATTTGCTTACATTTTCAGCTGGGCTGGTTCTCTTGAACTGTGTCAAACCAGTTAAACCCTTTGAAAAACCTATTCCCCTCCTTGCCTGCGGTGGCGCTGCATCAATGAAGGAAAAGAAAACTTCTGAGCATAACTTCCTTCTTCATAAAAGAAAACGGAGTGGCGTCAAATTTTAGCAACTTTTTTTTTTTTTTTCCTTTCACTAGGACAAGACACACAGGTTTGCTTTCATCATATTTACCCAGAATTCCCTGGAATTTTTGGTAAGATTTCCATGTTGTGTAAAACATAGAAAATAAATATGTTTTAATTTTTCAGCTGCTGTGAGAGACCAACAGAAGCCCACAGCATCCCAACGCGACGGCCCCCTACTGAGCGCTGCACACTGACCCGGCAAAGAACAGACTGCCTGACCCTCAGTAATGATCATAATGATTAATCAGCCCATTTCATAAACTATGACCTGCAGTGACCCAAATGTAACTCTGCAGTCCATGTCATGAGGGAACATTTTAATTAATGTATTTAATGACATAAATGTTGGCCTACTTTACCAGAAAAACAAAAATTTGGAGCAAGTATTGTTTTCATCCAGCTAGCACTGTTCTCTCAGTTTCTTTGCACTCAAAAAAAAAAGTACAATGTCATGACAAACTTACAACTAAAATAATAGGATATAATTACTTTGTAAAGCTAAATAAATAAACCTGTCCTGAGTTTCAGCTATTTCTCTCCGGTCATTTTTGCATTGTTATTTATCGAGCTTACGAAATTTGTATTCTGAGGTAGTTAATTACATGGCACTTTTAGAGCACCCAGTGTTGCATACTGTGATCGTAGACAAAGGTCCACGCCCGAGCTATAAATACAGTTAACATGTCAAAAATCAGGTCTACCTGCAGCCTTGACATTGAATTCATCCCCACTGCTCACTGGGCTCTGTTTTCTTTTTTTGAAGTCACGTATCGGCTGCTTAATCTCACGATTCGTTTAGTTCACCTAACAATGTGTCATTTCTTTTCATTTATTAGAACTGTTTTACGCTGGCAGACATGCAATTTACTGCAGTTTGCGTCACAGTTATGTTTTTGTTTGGAAAACAGCTGGATGAATCTGATTCAGTTAATACCTGTAGTGTGGGATTGTTTTTTTTTTTGTTTTTTTTATTCTGTTAGAAATGAGTGTAGTAGAGCCATATACATGCATTATTAAGCATGCAAATCCAATTTTAATATTTAAGGACATATTTCCAATGGGCTGAATTAAGTTAGAACAAAGGCAGACTCAGCAGCAGGTGTGTTTTGGCGCCAAGCCAAATGAAAAAGCAGAGACCGATAATTTCAAATTTGTTTAACTTCCAGAAAAAAATGTGACTTAAAGTTTAGAGCAACAATTTAAACCTTCACTTCGTGGGGAGGCGTGTGTCATACAAAAACGCTGCACGTCCTTTTGAGGGTGTGGCTCCCTGCCTTCAGGAACGAGCGACACCCGTTTTCTCCACGTGCGTTATTAAACGTTCGAGCAAAGTGCACATTATGTACCATGACACTATGTTTGTTCAACCTTGCTCATACCAGATATGTTGATGCAGTGTGAAGCTGCTACCAAGGCCAGCCAGTGCTTATCTATTGTTACACAGGCACAAACCCTGCAGATGAAGCTGAATCATACACTGGCCTTTACAAAAAAAAAACACCCCAACAGTGAGCATGAAATAACTCAGAGCGGGACTGAAAAACATTCTATGAGTTCAAGAGAATAAAGACAGCTGAAACCCAGTTCCCTATTTCATGTATAAGTCATTCATTATTAATCATAAATTCAGTTACAGCATTTCTCTTACACATTTGAGCAGCTTGATATTATATCTATCCATCTCACCTGCAGGCTGAACACAAAGTAGCCGCTGATGCTCTGCTCGGCGATGACGTCCTCCATGGTGCGCAGGGTGGTGCCCAGGTACGAGTTGAGGAGCTGAGTGGGCAGCAGACCCACGGAGGAGGCCACCAGGTAGTTTGGCAAGGACACATCTGTGATCTGAAAGCAGAAACAAGAGACTTTACCAACTCAAAAAAAAAAAAAGAGAGAGATAAAAGTACGCCAGCACTTCGGAGCAGAAATGAGAACTGTTTTCATGCCAGGAATTATCACTTTAAATTTCAAGGAATAAAAACAGAAGTGTACACACTCTGCTGTGGTTCGATAAATGTCTGTTTATTACAGAACCATACTGTCACAGAGAACAACACATTCATTTAGTAGGAAAAAGCTGTCGCTGAGAAATATTTAGTTGTTGGTACCTCCCACTATTTGCTTAAGTCTAATGAAACAAACTTTTTTATTTATTGTTTCTAAATGTCTGCTTCTAGAAATCAAAAACTTTATAATGAGCATTAAACATCGTTTGTACACTAGTCATTTGTTTCGGGGGACAATCCAGGAAAATACCTTTTCTTTTCAACTGAGACTGTGATCAGATTAGGTCGCAGCCAGGCTGTCCTGCAGCAGACGCTGCATATAATGACGTATGAAGAAAAGCAATATAAAATACATTTGTTTTAGCAAGTTTAAACCAAGGACCTGTCTGTGTGTGGAGTTGAAACCAGGGTGCTTTTAATGCAAAACGTGGTTTTAAAAGAAAAACTGAAGCTGCTTCTTATAGATTATTTAGAAAAATATATTTTTATTAAGTAAGGGAAACCAATTGTGTCATCAACTGAATATTAATTAGGTAATTTCTAACAGAATGGATAATGTATAGCTTTGATACAGGGTTAGAGAAAGAGTTTGCATCTGCAACATTAGAATAAGACAAGATCACACAATCAGATTCACTCTCCTGCAATCCAGCAATAAAAAAAGCAGAACTGCATCGTTTCTTCTGATAGCATCTACATCAGTTAGCTGATTAAACTACGCTTTCAGGGTTGCCACAATAGCCTTTAATTCACGTCACAATAAGAAAATCAGATCTTGGTTATGCTGGCAAACGCCAACAATATGGTGGAACGTCCAAGTTCTCAACACACGTCTGCACAGATTCTGCCCAGCAATCTCGTTTCTCGTCGCAGGCGCCTAAATATAAACAAACGTCTGTGTTTGTGTCACCCTTGATCCCTTGTTTAAGTGATGACATAAGCCGCGGCGTGACAGCGTGGGCTGCGTTTGGATGTGACCTTGGCTCGGTGTGCACTTTGTCCAGACTGTGGCTGATAGCGGGGCCGGAGGAGGATGCGGCCCGATGCAGCCTGCGCCAAAAACGTTTTCTAGGCGTTCAAATGCAAACGCTGGATCCACCCAAACGTCTCGACGCAAAGATAAATCCCAAACCGTCTTTTATTTTAAAAAAAAAAAAAATCCCAGACTTGCTTTTCTGCAGTTCTTAGTTGTTTATGTTCACTTGCAATAAAAAACAACAAAGGTCAATATTAATGAATGACCTGTGACCGATTTTCTAAAGTGGACAAGCAAATCCTTGGAACAAATCCTGGAAATACCATGAAAATAGAACAACAGAAAACCCTTTAACACATTTATTTCATTAATAGCTCTAGTCCAAAAAACTTTTCATCTGAACTCCTCAAGAATGGATTATATCAACAGAGACAAGGGTACACATTTACTGGGTCCTCCACATGTTTGTAGTCATTTTTGAAAGAAGGAAACAAAGAACAAAAGGGAAAAAGGGAGTAGGATACAAGGAGGGAATGAAGGACACGTGGAAGAAAGTAAAAAAGGGAAAACAAATAGAGGAAAAGGGAGGACAACAAATGGGAGGAAAAGGGAGGACACGAGGATAAAAGGGGGAAAAAAAGCAAAGGAACGAGGTAAGAAAATATGAAAGAATAAATAAAATAAACAAGAAAAGAGACACAATCAAGAATGAAAAGAATGAAGGACGTGAGAAAGAAAAAATGGATGAGAAGAGGACAGGAAACAAAGGAGACGAGGGACAGACAGAATGACAGTCATTATTTATACAGACATAATCTGGAAATACAATTATTTACCATATTTTTTATTTTACATACTTATCCACACCTGAAAAAAAAAATTAAATCAATTTCCACAACTTTCCTGACTTTTTCAGGAAAGTAGGTGAGGAGCTTTTCAAAACATAACTGATGCTTTCTCTTGATACTTTTCACTAAACGATCTTGACTATGTGCAGCCATGACACATCCAACCAGTAACATGTTAAAAAAAAAAAAAAAACAGAACCTTTCAGCAGAAATCCTCCCTGACTTTTAAAGTGCCTCTGCCTGCCAGGCGTCTTGCATACATACAGCTCTCTGGCGTTCGTCTAGGGGAGAACGCATCGTTGGTATTTTTATAACCGTGCAGACAATCCCCACTGAACCTCCTACTTGCTTCTGTAAGCCTCTATATCAAGATGAAAACCGAGAAATGAAAAAAAAAAAAAAAAAACCCTCTCCATCCTGTTTTTGACCTGATTCAATCATATAAGCAGCTGCGCAGGTCTGACTCTGTGCTCATAAACAAAACTGTAAGTAGGCTAATCTTAACTATAGAAACATGTTAGCAGTTGTAATGCCATCGTTTGTCTAGATGCACACATAACCCCATTTTTTTATTGTACAGATGAGGGTACAAATTAAAGCAATGGGTGTCCTTATTCCATTATTAGCTCATTATGCCAGTTGGATGATGCTCTGGGTAATGAAGCATGCTTAAACAGCTGATTTTGTCCACTTCGTCTTAGCAAACATTTTATTTATTTTTTTTCCCCCCCTGAGCTGTCTCATTGTTTTGCTAACTGATGCAGTCTCTGGGTCGTTTTAGGTTACCAACTATAATGTGGCACCATCTACTTCAGCAGAAACGAGCAGGGGGCACGCTGAAATGTGGCCTCGCTTGCAGAAAGTGCTTACCGAGGGCAGAACTCCACCGCGATGAGTCTGCGTGAGCCGAGATGTTGCCACTCGTGGCTGCTCGCCCTGCATACTGTCGAGGGGTATGATTGTTGGGAAACAGTTAGCAGCTTCGACTTAGTAATGAGCCTCCTGGTGGGGCAAATTATAAACAAGACAGTGAGACTCTGAGGAAGGGCTGAAAGCCCTCTGGACTGGAAGGTGAAAATACTGCCGAGGAAGCAGGAGGAGCAGGGGATTCATCTCATTAACCTTCATCTAGCAGGACCTGATGAAGTCCCTGGTGAAAGCCTCACTGTGACAACTGTGTGCAGCTGGAAGTAAGCGCTAGTTTTACACAGCTGAGTTTGGGTTTTTTTTCACGAGGCGATAAGTCTGGTCCATTCTTCTGTGCATCCTCAACACTGTCCTCGCTAAAAAGTCCAGTCTAAAGCAGACAGAGGAAGTATATTGGGACAAATGCAGGACTGTTTGACTCTTTCAAACAGTTCACTTTATGTTGTAAACATCTTAAAAATGTGTGAAGTAGGTCCTCCAAACATGGAGAATCCGTTACATTTCCTCTTGACTATGACAGGATTTTCCCTTTCCCTTTTGTTGATAAATGCATTATCTGGTTTATGGATTCGTTTTTAGCTTTCTGTGAGTGAATATATGCACACCAAACCAACTCAGTTTCCATTCTTCTGGATACATTGATATTAACCTGGATCTGAACCCGAGTAAACGATTGAACTTCAGGGGGATAAACTGTGTCAATCTGAAGATAGTTTGGACGAAGCAAAAAAAAAAGGGGGGGGGATTTTTGGTCCCACATTTTGCAAACCGGCGCCATATATGGAGGTAAATGTGGTAACCTATAAAGCAAGAGTGTCAAACTCATTTTAGATTTGGGCCAAATCAAGATCATAAATGCTCTTAAAGAGTTGGTAGAGCCAGAATGTATGACCCCTTCACAAACTATTAAAATATTCAATAAATTCTTAAAAGTAAATCATACTTAATATCTTTTCAGTCTCCCAAGGATTTCACCATTGTTTTGTGATTTTTTTGCAATACAAATCATAAGTGTTTGTGGTACCAATTTGGAAATATTTGCGCTTATTTATGATGGTAAATGCGTCTGTTTCTTACTCGCTGTGCGAGTAAGAAACAGACATTAATGCTGAGGCAGCTGTTTAGTACAAGTAAGAAAGTTTTTGACAATTTTTGAGGAGCATCTGCTATAAACTACGTATTGGTAGAAAAAGTGTGAAGAGTTGTTGATTTTGAATGAATTTCCCTAATAATTCGTAAGAAACTGGAGGGACTGATTGATATAATTTGGGAGTAAACAGAAAAACTGCACTTTATTTGACGGATGAAACGATATTGAAGCACTTTTAGTGTTCAGTCAGGCCACATTAAAAGCTGTGGTGGGCTGGACTTGGCCCACAGGCCTCAAGTTTGACACATGTGCTATAAAAGTACAATCTGAAAATGTCATGACAAAGGCTGTTGACAAAGACATTTGTTAAGACCCAAAGCTGCGACACCATAACTAAACAAAGGGGCGGTTAAAAATGCAAAGTGGCAACCAACAAATTACCACAACGAGCATTCCAGGAAGCTCTTCTCTATCTTCCAAAATCAACTGACTTGAAGAAAATTAATAATGCAAACCAGAGCGACAGCAGCAGAGCAACGCAGTGCATAACGTCTGTCTCTTTAACACCTCGCCATCACCTCTGCAGAGCCAAACCCAGGAGTTAATGCAGCATCCAAGGTTAAAGCGTCATGCGGGTTACTCTGACATGACAGGATACAGAGAGTATCGCAACCGCTCAGCCTTCACATTAAGAAAAACACATAAATCACATGGCATTTTGATCCACTCAGGCAAAAGAAAGCCATCTGCTTGATTTCTGTGATACAATTGCAGCAACATTCCAGATCAAATCTTAAATGTGTTTGCTCTTTAAAATAAATAATTTAGATTTTTTGTTTGTTTGTTTGTTTGCCAATATATCTATGAGCTCACGAGTCGTCTCTAATGTCAGTGTAATCAGTGAAATGTGAGATGCTTCTAAAAGATTCCCCGAAGCACAAGGTTTAACGGCTTACTACGTCTGCAGGATGATCTCATGTCAAACTGAAACTGGAAATATCTAAAGCACAAATCCATAACAATAAAGCAAAGACGTTGTTTTATTTAAAGCGCATAAGAAATAGTTATTTAATGGTGGCGTGGTATCATGTTATCCAAACGCTGTGTTCTATTTCCCATCACTGCCAACCTGAGATGTGGAATTTTGGAAATCAACAACTTCTACGTTGGTTTAGAGTCTTGGAGCTAAAGCCAAGAGCAAAAAAATAAGTGAGATTAAATGCAAAAATATTTCTAAGAAATCAATCATCCAGAAAGCTGAACTGGTTTTGCATCCCCCACAATTACAGCTCTTGTGGAAACAGACGTAATCTTTCCTGTTTTCCCCTGCTGCTTCCTTTATACTGTGAGCTATAAATGACTTTCAAACTCACCAATTTGCATCCACTTTTAAATGTTGTGTGCCAAGGTGGTTGACTGCGAAAGTTTTACTACTTCATAAACCAGTAGCAGAGGCTTTATACAGTGTTTAAACACACACCAGCATTCATGTGGATTCTGTTCTAAATTTTGACCTTTGCAATAAGGAACACTTTTTGAAATAGGTTCACGCCGTCAAAAAGGCGTAAACATCCATAGAGCCGTTTCACTGCTAACCATCTGCTCTTATTTGACTCAGCTGAAATGTGAGACAAAACATGTCATTCAGTTAACGTGACATTTCTTGGAAAGACAACCCATCTAAAAGCATCCTGCTGATAATGTGAAACTAGCTTTCCTGGAGAGAGGCTCGCAAGTCTAACAAAAACCTGGAAAACTCTGAGTTTAAAATACCTAAGAGTACTCTTCATGCCCCTTAAATTACCACATTTTGGTACTTTACAACCTCAACTTTAATGCGTTTTATTAGGATTTTATATGACAGTCCAACACAAAGTCGAAGATAATTACAAAGTGAAAGAAAATTAGATGTTACATGTATAAAACACGTAGACTCTGATGCCTCTAATAAAATCAAGTACAAACGATTGCTTTCAGCAAGGAGTCTGAATATTGTTCCAAGTCATTGTTCATATTGTACTTTGATAAAACTGAAAATAAAAACAGTGATATTCTTCAATGTGCTAACAGATTTTATAAGGCTTTTACTCTTCACAGGGTAATCAGTGATCATAAATTATTCATGTCAAGTATGAAGGTCAAGGTCTCAGGTGGAGTGTAGAAAGGCAGAGGAAAGCAATATCCTGACTCCGTTTAGTTTTATCATTTAGCTTGATCAGATGTCTTTGTCAGGATCAGGTTTACATGTTCAGGGAAAAGTGGTTTGCGTACGTTGTATCGGCGCACCTCTGAAATGAGGCAAAAAGTTCCTTTTCTCTGGGGGACGGCCTTAAGTTTCCAGCTAATAGACTCTTGTCCGCCTTGAGCATGAAAGCAACATGAAAGCGCCTGAGTTCAATGTCCACTGTTCGCAGTTAAAATAGTAGTAGCTGTTCCTGACTCAGTTCTGGCAAGATATAATTTCCCCTGAGTGTCAGCTGGCCCAGCAAGAAAGCATTTCCTTTCTCTTCTCTGCTAAATGAAGAAGGTCACCAATTTAACAGACAGAACCAGTGATGGGCCGGTTTCTAGAATTGAGGTGTACCAAGGTCATCAAACATTGTGTAACGCCGTTTCTATGGTTAAAACCAGTGACCAGAATTGTGTGGCGACTTTTGATTTCCGGTTCTTGTACAGTTCTGACCTGTTGAAACCACAGATTTTCAATTCAGGTATGTTATCTTTAAGAGCTGTTATGTAAGAAGATTTAAAAACAGCAGTGAAAATGTAACCCTTCTTGCTGTAAGTGGTCAATTATTTACATTAGAAGCAGAGGCCAAGTTACACTGTGAGTGAGCGAGAGGAGTCACTGTAAAATAGTTTTATCAGTACTATAAAACAAACACGATTATGGACGTGGCATTTCAAAGTGACTAGCTTAGCGTATTAGAATAGGTGACGAATCCAGTTAGCATTAGAAATACAGCAGGCTTCATGTGTATTTTCCAGATAATACTTGTTCAAAATGCTAAATCCAGCATTTTCCATGACTGACACCTTGAAAACTCAAACAAATCAGCTTTCCTGTTATTTCAGCTTTCTGATATATGCTAAAACTTTTGCTCTCTCTCACCCTTAAGCAGCCTAAATGTGTAGTATGCAAACATGTCCTGTAAAGATGTAAAAAAAATACGATAATCATTTTAAACACCTCACTACATGGAAAACAGTAAAATTTGAAAGTTATTTCCTCAATTACAATGTCCACACCAATGAGTTTTGTTGTACAACAACTGATAGTGCTTAGATATGAGGCATTCACTGAAAGGAAGAGGATCTGATTTTTGGGATTCTGATAAAGAGCTGATAATGCTGAAAAATTAAATGATTCAAGTCACAAGTTTTTCTTTAGTGCATCTGTAGTTTATAGTCCATTTAATGAAAACACCATTTAATCTGTAAATACTAGAGTAAGTGACAGTGTACTCATAGTCTTCTTTAATGATACATAACAGAGCAACACCACTTTAGCCTTCTCTACATCTGAGCTGGATGAGAAAATACTCCTACACATTTCTCTTAGAAATTTCTCTTTGACATTATGCCTAGCTCTTCATTCATGAAAGTGCTGTGTACTACAGAGAATTAATGCATTTAAATGCAGGTTCAGTGAATAGTTTCGCGACAAAATTGCAAATCCTCCAACTCAAGTTGAGAATAAAAGCATCTAAAATCTATGTAATGTGGTTAAATACACAAAGAAGCATAAAATATTATTTATTTAGTTGGATTAAAAACTGGTAATGACATTGTACCAAATTACACTAATGGTTCAGCAAAAATGAAATGCACTTTCTATTTGATATCCTGAACTACGTCTACTAGTTTTCTTTAGCTGTAAATGCACATTTCTGTTTTTAGTGACAAAATAGTTTCAGGATTTTGTAGGGTTACAAGTGATATAGAATAACATATCTGACTCGGGTTACTCAATGAAGAGTAGAGTCACAAAAATATACAAAACTCTACACAAAAAGCACTTAAAAACTACAACTAAAATTTGTTTTTATGTCATATCTTTGCTGAAGTTTTATATTTGCTTAGAAATATAAGTGTCAGCAAATCTAAGCAATTCGAAATCAATTCAGGTTCGCTCTCCAAATGTCTTTGTGCCGCCCACTAAAAGGTTGGCACCCTGGATGGCCGGCCCCTGGAAACATGAGGAGGAAAAAAAAAAACGATTAACGATGTTTTATACTCACCGAAAAAACTGCATTTTGGAGTCCAAATGGTATGGGGGTGAGTCTTGCTAAGGCAACAATTTTGAGTCCGCTCCCTCCTTCCACTACTCGTATAACAGCACTGAGCTGGTCACTGTTCCCAACTTTATTCAGGACCCAGTCAGACAATAACCGCTTACACACTAAGTGTGCCACAAAGGTCCCTATTAAAACTCCCACCATAACCAGTCCCATGCCCAGGATGAATCCATAAAGGTAGCCTGCTGCCACATTTAGAACAATGTACCCCCACCCACACGGGAAGGAAACAATGATCAAACCAACTATGAAGAGCAAGGCTCCAACAAAGCTGTCCAGGCTCTCCACCCAGAGCAGGAGGTCCTTGAGGTACTGCCGCACCAGCGCGACTGAAGAGAAGCACACAGCGGTCAGGATGCAGGCCAGCAGGGCGCTCTTGAAGCAGAAGGTGGTGATGCAGCACGGGTGTCTGAACTCCCCGCCGCCGCTGAAGGATGCCCCCCCCGTGTCGCTGATAATATCGGGGTCTCCATCTGTCTTCCCGACCCCTCTCTCATCGAACGCGCTACATATCAGGATGTCTATCTTATCACAGTCCTCCGAGGCAGTCCTCTGCAGCCAGCGGTTCAGCTGGATCTGCGTCTTGCCCAGCGCGTGCTTCACAAACTTGGTGAAGAGCTGCACCGTCGTGACCCCTGACATGTTGCGTCAACCCCCCGCCCCCCCTCACCCCCACCCCGCGTCCCTCAAATCAGCTGTGGGGACCAGCAGCAATGGGGCTCAGGTGACAGCTGGGGTTGTGCCCGGGGTGTTACTAAATCCAGCCTAAAAGGATTTAGGCGAAGAGTTCAGCAGTAGTACCGCGCAGCTGTGCTGCTCTCACACCAACTGCCATCACAAGGGTCGGGCTTTCGTCCGTCAGTGTTTATCTTGGGTAAACGAGCTGGGTGATGAGCCAGTCCAGTGACTCTAAACAGCAAGTTTTACTGCGTCTGTGTCCGACACTCGCCATGTTCAGAGTCGCCATCCCTCGGCTCCGGGTAAAATCGAGTTAAAATAGGGAGAACGGACGAAGCTGGACGAACTTTTCAACACTTCGCCAGCTTTCCCGTCCAGCCAGCCAACACGGAGACAGGCGCAAATCACTGCGGGGCTAACTTACTGCCACCGTTAGCTAACCAAAACGGCTGGTGGATAAAGTCCAACCTTTGCATTTCAGAGATAAAACCACAGGATCCGCAGTCTGAACGAAAAATCGAAGCCTCTTCAAGAGACATAAAAAAACAACAACTGTTTGTCCTTTCCGCTGCCTGCGGCTCAACCGTTTGTTTGTCCCGTCTCCTTCCCTATACGATGGATGCTGCCGTCGCTGTTACAGCTATTCATACCGACCACTGTTTGTGTCCCAGAATGCCAAGTAATCCCAGCCCCTTCTGAACCAACCACAGAACTGCAACCGGTATCGCGATGTTCCGCGGAGTTTCAGCACAAGTCTGGCGTTTGTTCAGAGAGGAGTAGATTGGATTCGTTTCGTAAAAGGATCCGTGAGCGCGTCCGCCATGTTGGAAAAGGCAAGTTTTGCTTAGAGATCGTTTTAAGCCGGAAATTGAAGTTCTCTGAAAATCAGAAGGACTCAGGTTTACTTAAAATTACGTGACAAAACATTATGACTCATTAAAATAGCTGCTTTTAATGTATTACAAAATACTTAAATGCTTGTGTAATTTACCTCTAAAATATACCAATCCAACAGTTTCACTCCTTGTTGCATAAATTAGAAGTTATTTACTTCAGCAGATAATTATTTTAATTAAAAAAATCATAATTTAAGGGGTAAATGTGAAAACCTTTATAATATTTTTGAGATGTAAAAATAAAGAAAATGACAAGAATCGTAACAAATATCATCATTATTATTATTATTAAGTTAAACCTGATTATACGAACATAGAACATGCTTTTCAGTTACCTAATTACAAATCAAACTGAACAAAATTTTAGTTCAGTAGTTAAGTTGTTTAATTTACTGTACACACAATACTTGCTCTGCCAATGCATTCCAATATTATAATTATACAAAAGGCTACTTAGTTAACTTGACCTAAAACTAATGTGCATGTGATTCACAAAAATGCCACTCACAAAATGGTGACAGGACTGACGCATGATACGCTTATCTGTTAAATAAATACATAGAACTCCTACACGTACCAAGGTATTTAGGAGTTGCCATGTGGCCTCACCAAACCAGTCATGACTGTTAAATTAAATGTTTTATTTTGACCTTAACAGGGCTGTTCAAAGAGAGAGAGAAAAAAAACAACTCCTGCACATCTAAATGAACTGAAGAAGAAAAAATGTTTACATGAAGGACATGTAAGCATCTAGAAAAATGCCTTTTAGTTGATGATTTGATGTTTAAACAACTGTATTTATGACTCATTATTTTTTGAGTCATAAAAATTTGCTAGTTAGAGCACATGATACTAAGTTTGTCAATGAGTTTTACAAGAAATGTGATTTGCCTATACCTGGCAGTGCGGACTATTTACTATGCAACACAATTTGCAAACAAATTTCTGGGAATCCTGTTGTATATAGCACACAGTGAGAATGCATTATTTGCTTTGTATAAATATAGAAATAGTGAAGATTTGAATATCTTGAACCTTACAAATTGCTTATTTTTTTCTGAGCTATTGGTAATATTTCAATATTCTAAGTTGTTATGAAATATTGTCGCTCCTGTGTTTTAAAAAGGTTTTAATCCATTTTAGTTTTTTTTTTGTGTGTCTTTCCAAAACTCTCCACTAGATGGAAGTGCTGCTTTGTTTTCCCCCAATCAGCTGCTACTTCGTTGAAAAGCAAATGAAAACAATGCTCAACATACAACTTAATTATTTTTTGCACATCCTTCCACGCTTATCTTCAAAATTACTTTGATTACTTTGTTTCTTTAAGCATTGCTAATAACAAGAAAACAAATCTGCTGACTCAAAGTTTGCAAACTCAGGGATATAAAATATAAAAACAGTTCAAAGGAAAAGAAAAAATGTTACTCAGATGATATTTAAATAAAAATATCTGATCTTGAGAAAGTAAGTGAATAATGCAATTTAAATACTAAGCCACAATCTGCACTTTCACAAAAAAAGAAATTTAAACCTCAAAGTTGTAGATGTCTATAAGATCACTTTAATATCAAAGCTAAGTTGACCTCTTTTGGGGTATTTGTACCCTCCACAAAAAGCTTGCTGTACATTTCTGTCTTGTCTTGTCATATTTGTGATGCTCATTGGACTGCGTGTCCCACATATCTTCTTTATGTTATTATTTAATGTTTCAACCAGTAAAATAATGTGATTTTATTTAGTGAAAGTTTACAAGTATGTGTGCACATATTTAAAGTTCGAAACAGTAATAAAAGGTTCTCACTTTCCTTCAGCTTAGAATCAAGTCTGGGAAAATAAGACAGCGATAGGCAGCAGCAAACATTTCAAAGTAAAAGCATCACAAATGACAAACGTGTTGATGTTTGAAGGCATATACATAGGAAAAAATGATGTACTAACTTCCGATACAAAATCGTGGCTCAGGATGGAGCCAAAACAAGCAAACGCAGGCGTTTTTGTTCGAAAACAGCATGAATTAAATATTAAACTGACACACTGTTATCAGGAAACCGTGGCTGCTTCTCTCTGACTTAGCAGCAGCTTTCTTCAGCTGTGGCAGTAATCAGTGGAAAGAGGCACAAGCAGACACATTCCTCTGCAGTTTACATCTGAAGCAGCACTGGGGAGGATGGATTGTTCAGAGGAGCTTCAGTCTGTGTCCGAGGAGCCCTGCACTCAGCTGGAGCTGAAAAAGGGAATGTCCATTTTTATTGATGTAAGTGTCCATTTCATTCATTTTGTACGAAATAAACTCACACTCGTGGGATCAGCGTTGCTTTTGATCTTTAGTTTAAGTGCGAAACTTTAAAAAGGTGCACCCCAGTTTTTTTTGTTTTTGTTTTTTTTTTCTTTTTGCTTGATCCATAAAGAAATTAGTTTTACTTACAGTTTGGACACATTTCACAGTTGTTAATGACCTTTTAAAGGAGGGTTTCTGCTCCAACACATCAACGATTTGACAGGACTTACCTTTATTAAGCAATTAATTGAATGATTTCTAAAGGTTTAATTCCACCCACACATCAGGGTTCATAAACAAAAACATGGTTTAGATTCATATTTCCTCCTGCCATGGATTTATTGCATTTTATTTGTTTTGTATTTTCAATTTGAAATTGGGGGGGGGGGTGCCATTAGCAATCGAATGGTCAGATTTCACTTTGTTTTTATTCTTATTTTGAGTGATTTTAAATTTTTCAACATAATATTGTCTTTATTACTTTTATGTATGCATCTAAAATTATTATTATTATGTAATTGCGATTATTTTTCTAATAATCGCAATACAAATGATAAAATAGCATAATTAATCATTATAGCTGCATGTTGCTCTAATAATATTTTTAAGTATCTAATAACATTGAAAAATAATGTTCAAATGCACGTTTCTTACTTTATGACTGTGGTAATAACAATAAGAAGAATGAAAACAAACTTAATAATGATTAAATTAAATACGCTGAGTAAGTCATGTAATTATTTTATTTTAAATCAAACCACTCAATATCTTTCTAACTTTTAAACAGAAAAATCTTTGCAGATTACTGTTATTGAATATACAGAGCACGACCTCATGATGAGGAATTAAATATAAAAACCACATGTGTGTGCAGATAAGAGTGGGAAATCATCTCTTAGGAGCTTCCACGTCTTCGCCTCGTTCCTCCTTCCCTTCATCCATCACCTCATCGCTCAGAACTCCTTCCTTTCAGTCATCCATGCTTTGATTCACCTGCGTTGTCTCCTACAGAAACCTGTCGGCTTCCCTTGGTCTTATGAAGGAAAGTTGGATGCCGATGCAAATAGCTACAAGTTATTTTGGGTGGAAAGCAGCGTTTCAGATGCGTCATGTAGTGTCAAACAGTAAAGAGGCTGGCAAAGAAACCAGAGCTGTTTGTTTGGCACAAACTCCGACAACAGCAGTCGCTTAATCCTGGAAGACAGGTTTTTGAAGCGTTTTTACGTCTCTGTCGGTGTGTTTGTGGAGATGACCCACATATTGGAAAAGAAAGTTTTGTTTCAGAGGAATTAAATGAATTGTACTTCATATTTATTTTAAAAAATATAAATGAAATGAAATCCGGCTACATCTAGATTTCATGTTTGAAATAAAACATGTTCAACATAAGATATGGTGAAGCAAACAGTGTCCCATAGTATTCTTGATGACTTGTTTTTTTCCAATCAGATCAATATTTGGAGTCCCTGATTCTTTTTTAAAAAGTCTATGTGGCATTACATCCCCAAACTAGTGCATAACTAGGAAATATCCATGAATTATTTTCAAACGATAGATTGGAACAGAGTGCCATGATATGTCCAAAGCTTGGGATGTTTTGTGACATAATCCTGCTTGAAATCTCTCCTCACTTTTCTCCAGTCCTGTCCACTGTGTTCATTTGTCTTCATTCAGGTTATTTTACCAATTAGGTGACTTCTTAGCTGCAAAAAATCCAATATCAGGCATTTTAGAAAGCATATGATGTCATAAAATGCAAATTCTTTTCATTGTTTTGATAAAAAATGTTTCAGATCTTCATAGCAGAAACTCTTGTCAAGATTTGTGCTTTTTTTTCACTTTTATTGAAAAACAACAAAATACAGATTTATGGATTTATGAAGCGCTTAATTGAGTCTTTTTAGCTGAAAAATAGGTACAAGTGTTAAGCAATATTTTTGAAGGGATTTTTATCATTATGCCAACTTCCAAATAGGACTCTTTTTTTCTGGTGACTGAGACATATCCGCTGGGTTTTGATGAGAAAAAAAGGAAATCAAAACACAACTCATGCAAAGGCATAAGAATCAATCCATCAATCAGTCAATATTTCTATTTGAAGTGTTTGTGTTGCAAGTGACGATTCCTGTCACTACTGCCTATTAGCTGCAAGTTAAATTTGATGTGAATTAAAGGCGGGTGCGGCTATTTTCAGCATGTGATTTGAGCAGTTTGAAGCTGATGTGGTCACTGCCAGAACTCTCTTTCATCTCCAGTGGACTCTGGGACAGCGCGATCAATAATTCAATGACATGCCACTTTTGCAAGTGTGATCAATGATCTTCACTCTCATGCACCCCGGCACACACATCCACTCTAACTTTGATGAAGTGTCACCTTTTTTTTGACATCCCACTTTTCCCCCTCTCTCTGGCTGCAGATTTTGCGGAGGGCCGATAAAAACGGTACGTATCCCGGCAGCGAGTGTATGCATGCGGCTGTATATCGAGTATTAATCCACTGAATCAATCTGAAGTGTGAAGGAACAGACGCACTTTCTGAATGAAATTCCAAACATGACTGTCTGCTGATGCTGTTTCCATGGAAACAGGAAACTGACCCCGTCGCTGTTACGGTTCTGTTTCAGAGCACCAACGAAGAGAAAAAGCAGAAATTTTCACAATTTGCAGAGACTTTCATTATGGTGGCCCTTAAGGCTAGCTGTCTGATTGCTAAAGGAAGAATTTCATTTAATTTGATTTGATGTTTTATGTTTTACATGACTCATTAATGTAAGATACATAGCCTACCTAATGATACACATGGCTCCTTCTGAAAATAACAAGGAGCAGAAAATAGATTCCTTATAAATGTTGATAAAAACCCAATTGCAATCCAAAAGATGTATATTTGTTAAATGTCAATAAGGTCTTAGTAAATAAGATAGTGTGCGTGTGTGTGTGTGTGTTAGTTCCAGTGCTAAAAAGGGAATCAACCTTTGATATGTTAATGTCTTTTTCTTTGTTAAACTAAATGTGACTCCCAAACTGAATGCTAAAACAAGTTCGAAAAATGTGGGACAGAGTCACGTTTACCCATGTGTTGCATCACCTCATCTTTAAACCATCAGGAGGACGAATTGCTGTTTTTTTTTTTTCTCTCTGTGTTTTGTTTCATCAACTGGATGGATATGTTGCTACAGGAGCTGTCTCTATAGTTCTGCATTGATGGAGCCTTTTATAGATGTGCAAATGTTGCCCATGCTGTGAGGACTAATGCAGCCTGGTATCAATGGAGTGGCTGGCTTTTAGATGGCAATGGCACATTGCAAATAAGTCAGATGCTCTCTCTTCTTTTCGGCCTGCAGGCGCAGTATTCATCGTTTCCAAAGAGAACTGCAGATTTTTATTTGTGAGACGAGAGGCCGATTTTTCTTGCACTTCACCTCCATTAACCCCAAAAAAGTCCCAGAGAGTTTGGATGAGCGTCTGGGCCATTGTTGAGCATTCGTTGCTTTTTCTTCAGGAGGACGAATTGTAATTCGTCCAAAATTACAATTACAAAATTGCAATTTTGTAATTGTAATCACAAAATTACTATTAATTTTGTAATTATTTGTCCTAAATCTTGTATGTATGAATAGATCAAATTTTTAAACATTATGTGTGGAAAAATGTGAGTACTCTGTGACAATCTGTGTGTTTGGATATATGTACATCCATTGCATTAAAAATACTCCATTAATCCCAACAGAAACTTAAATTATCAAATTATTCAAGATTTTTCAGAGAAGATGGTGATGGCTCAGGAAATACACATTTAAACAGCACTGGTAGATTCAAGTCAGATAAATAACCAATAACAATTGACGATAAGGTCTTTCAAGATTTTCTGCAAAGTGATAAACACTTATATTATTACCGGTGAAGAATAAATTGGGAGTCCTGAAGATTTTTGCAGCTTATGGGTTTTTTCTTATGACCATTCAAAAGGAAAAAAAATTGCTTTTGCTCAGTTTTCAACTTTTGTCAAAATCTGATTCTCTTACCAATCATGTTGGAAAACTGTGGTGGTGAAATATTCCTCTTTTTTGTTCCCCCGGCTCATTTTTTAAGCGTGTTGATCATTTCAAAGTAAAAAGGATTCTTTGAGCACATCTTTGAATTGACTCTTTCCAGTGATTTTCTTTTGTTTTTTGTTATCAGCTTGAATTAATTTTTACATCAGCAGAAACACTGTCAGGTCAAGCATTTCTTTTAGAAATGATTTGATTTCTGTTTTATGTTGATGTGCCTCAAGTATGTCATAAAAAGCAACCCAGCTGGCATAGACTGTATGAATTTGATAAAATATTTAGAAGGTTTTGTTTTGTTTTATCCCCAAGGATCATGTTTTATGTTGACAGTAATGTGTACATAAACAAGAAAAGTAAATAGAGCAAAAGGTTATTTAAAGATTATTGAAAGGGAGATATTTGTGGTTGAAAGATGAAACTTTGTCCACATGACGACGTTTAATGAAATACAAATGTGCCTGAAAGGTTTTCAGGGTGGTTTAAAAGGATTCATTAGAATTGGACATGTTATTTTAAAAAAAAAATTATAAAATGAATATATTTTTTCTGAGTTAAATATGAGCAGGAGATCTGAATTATAGGATAATTCTGGCCAAAAACCTCTTGGAGATTTTAAAACAATTGAGAAATACTCAGAGCTTTGACGTGCTCTAACGCTACTTGTGTGTTTAGAATGGCCTAGTCAAAGATCAGACCTAAATCTGTTCCAGGATCTGTGACAAATCTTGAAAAAATAATGTTACTTTAAATCTAATTCTCCAATGACAGAGTACTAGATATTTAGCAAAGCAGAAAAATGTCTGTCTCCAGATGTTCAAAGAATAAAGTTTGGCCTTAAATTGACCCTAATTGTGCTGGAGGTTGGTTCTGCAGAGTATTCAGGTCAGAATACTTCTGCCGGGAACTGTACTCCATGCAAGGCTTTGAAACACTGTGTACAAAAGGGGGAAAAAAATATCTACAATGGTCTGGCAATTTGTTTGAACCCCAGGGCCTCGGAAGCCGTTCAGAAAGCAACTCTTTCTTTCAATTTCACATCCGAAGAAGGCAAAAAAAAAAAAAGCTCAGAAATTGTTCACAGGGCATGACGTACTCCTCCTGTATCCATTAAATATCCATCCCACGCTGTAAAAGCTTTGAGGCCATCCTGCATGTTTGTTTTTAGCGTTGCACAAAACAAAAAAAAAAACGGCACACGCGCCAAGACTTCAAAGCTTCACTGTCTGAGCTCATGGACAGTGAGTCACTTTACGTTGCGTTTCTGTGCAAGTGGCTTTTCCTTGTGGTATCTATGGCAACGCAACACTCGTACTCAACGTCAGATCTGTGGCAGATCAGCAGTGAACAGTTAAAGATCACCCACCTTCGGTCCACACAGACGGGCAGAAGGAGCCGGAGGGGAAATGTCTGCGTTTTGATATTCAGGTTCTTCTCTGCAAACTCCTGTTTATCCTTTGCTCATAAATCTTTCATATTGCTTTATTCTTTTCATAATTGCAGAGCCTCGGCGCATAAAAGTGACTGATTGTTGTGAGATTGCTATCACATTAGTTTAATGGAAAAACTCGTGACGACCCCACACAGACAAAATGTTATTTGTGGGAATAATAAAAACAAGAGCATCAATTTCTGTTCGGTTCGATTGCACCTGAAGTGTCACAAAGAGCAATGAGGGGCTTGACGCATTTATTGCAACTCCTCGGCGTTATTTCATAGTTTGGCAAATCTCAACTAAGTCTGCAGGTGTTTTATCAGAATAAAGTTGAAATTAGCTATTAAGATGATTTTATGTGACAGGAGAACATTGTTCCTGTTAATTATTACGGCCACTACAAAAACCTCACCTGAATAAGATTTGTCCATGAATCCTAATCTTCATTTCCCGCTCAGATGATGGGAAGCTGTCCTTTGATGAATTCAAATCCTACTTCTCTGACGGAGTCCTGACAGCCGAGGAACTGAAGGAGCTTTTCCACACGATTGATACTCATAACACAGAGTGAGTCGAGCAATTGCTTCATTTTGTTTTTCAGTTTGTCTAAGCACACAAGACAGATTTCAGATGTGAACAGACTGGAAAAATGTGAAATTTATGCAAAGAGTCACAGACATCATCAAACTCTTATTTCTCTGATGACAAAGGTGTTCGCAGAGTTCCTGGAACATTGACTCATTTCACAAGTTTATAGAAAACTGTGGCTTTGCTTAAACTTTATTCACAGTTTTATTCCAAATCGCCCAATTTGAAATGGGTCAACTGTCCTGATGATGTGAGGTGAAACTTTTAAGTCCAACTGGATGTCTGTCCAAGTTCTTTTGTCTGTGCAAATTCACAATAGAGAGAAAGAAGTAAATCTGTGTGATCTTTCATATTGTATTGATTTTCCCTTTGAAGGCTTTAAACACATGAAAGACTTCTCAACATGAAATGTTATTTTTCCTGATCAATAGACTGAAAGACAAGCGTTGTAAATGTGTGTTTGTAAGAAACTATGCTTATGAAATTGAAGCTAGGAAATACTAAAAACTTTCTACTTTGTGATATTTTTATAGATACAGTACAAGACTTTTCACTCCTTATAAAGCACATTAGAAAAGTAGCGAACAAGCTGTGAATTTTTAGAAATTGTGCATAAAATACAAACATATTTTCTGCCAAGTAGCAGTTCTTGTGTTTGTATTTTATGCAATTTCACACCTTAGTGTCATGAAAACATTAATATTTTGAGAATTTATCATCACTTTGGAGGAAAAGAAGATCAGATTGATGCTTTTGTTACTATAATTGATATCATTCGCCTTCCAGTCATCCTCTCTGTCACAGCTGACTCTTTTTTTTTTTTTTTTAATCCATGTTAAACTCAAGGTGAATTTGCCCCAATGTCTCTCAGTTAAAAGCCAGTGAAGTTGTTAGGAACCCATTTAGACCTCTCAGATTGAGTCCTGTATTGATCAGAGAATGAGTCACCAAGCTTTGACCAGGCTCCTCGGTTTGGTGTGCAACACCCAAACATTACTCAATACGTCTGTTTTTAAATATATGCCTGGTTTCTTACGACAACTGCTAATGACCATCTTGATGGTTACGTTTTCATCTGCTGGTTTTTTCACTGTGTTAGCGTTATATCATCCTTTAGTTTATGTGAAATGAAAAAAGGTCACATCAGAAAGAGCTTAATGGTCTGTTATGCAGTTCATTTTCTAACTTCCTCTGTTCCCAGCCAGCCTCCATGTCTCTAAGTGTTTTCTCTTGTTCAGACCGGCTCATCTCTGCAACTTTGTTCCCCAGGTGAAAAACAGCTGCAGCTTCTGTTGAGCAGAGTTTAAGCCAACCTCCATCTTCAGTTTTTGTCACTGTGAAAAGGAAATGTTTTATAAGTCTCAAAAGTATCTTGTACAATGACTAAAAGACAGATTGTGTGATTTTGCAATCACCTATGTTTTTAGCTTCCTTTCGTTTTGCACTATTGCTTTCAGATCTCATAAAATTGAGAATTTATGCAAAAAATATATTAAATGTATTCTTGAAAGAGTTTCTTCCCTTCATGTTGATCATTTATCATCATATCAGTTGGTCTAAAAAAAGACTTTATTAGGTGGGAAATAATTGCCTGTATCGTCTTTCCCTCTGTAATTGTGAAACCCTTCAGATTTTCATGGCATTTAAATATTCCTGTTTTGTCGTCTTTTCACAGCAATTTGGACACGGATGAACTCTGTGGTAAGTTGAAGCTGTACTGTCACTTCACTCTCAGAGAAACACTCAAATCCTTTTCGACGTTTTGATCGCTGTCACCAAATCCCACTGGACATCTGAATAAAACCCTTCGTGCCTGTATTTCTCTTGGTTTGTAGAGTATTTCTCCCAGCACCTTGGCGAATATGAGAATGTTCTTGCAGCTTTGGAAGAACTGAATATGTCCATACTAAAAGCAATGGACAAAACAAAGAAGGTAGGCTAAAGGAAATAGCGCTAATTTCACAATTACACACACACAATGAAAATTGTTTCATCAATTTTCAATATTCATTTATTTTTCTCTTGAGTTTCTGGGCTTTTGATTTGTGTGTGTTTTTTTTAAATATATTTAACTTGCTTTGCCTTGCATATAGCAAAAAATTTGCACATTTTTTATGGCATAAAAATGTGCAAATTTTTGACCAAACCGCAAAACTGCAACTGCAAAACCCCCAACTGCAAGGTTTTGCATTGAAAATACGTTTTTTAAACCACCACCACCACATGTTTTATTTCCGTAGTGTTATAAAATCTTTGTTTCATCTTTCAAAATATGTTTTATTAACAATTTTGCACAATAAGTGAGAAGTTTTTCGAATCAATTTTTCAGTATTGCTGTCAAATGTCTGATTCTCCCAGTCACTTTAAGCACTTACACCGTCTTTTCAAGGGTTTAAATTGATAATAATTAATGCATGTTGTAGGCTGAAGTAAACAGTGGCTTTCATAAAAAAAAAATAAAATAAAAAAAGCACTTTTAAAAATATGCTGAATCTATGTCTTATTGAGGAAGTCTTTGCACTCCTACAGATTTCTTCTGCTTTTGCTTGTTTTCCACCTTTAACATTTTCTGATCCTCAGACAAAGATAACCTGGAAAAATAGAAGAAATTCCCACAATCTGACCTGATCAATAAAAATAAAGAGATTAATTAAATAAAATGGGTTCTCAACAAGCAAATAAAAACAGTTGCTGGTATCTATTCGTATCTATTCAAGTCTTTTACGTTGCTTGTGGAGGTATTTTGGTCCACTCTTCTTTGCACAATCATTTTAATTCAGTGGGTTTTTAGGTAAAAATAGTCCTGTTTAAAAATGGTCCTGTTTAGGACCATGTCAGCACATCTCAATCCAGACTTTGACTAGGTATAACAATATATGTCTAAAACTTTCCAGCAGGACTCAACATGCCTTCGTGTTACCAAACACTTCCTTACCATCCCCTTCCCCGCTTTCAGACAATCCAAAATTTTCTTTCTAATGATTTAAATTGCCCTCAAATGGACCAAAATGATTAAATTTTACTTTTAGATTTAAAAATCCTAAGGGTGTTTGTGTCTGTCAAAGCATGATTCATGTGGTGTGGCAGGAAAAACAAATGCTAAAAAGTCAAGCTAAATTTGAGTCATTTAATAAAAAAACAAAGAGATGCTTGATTTCTCTTACAGTGGCCCCCGTGGTTTAGCTGCAAGTCAAGTCTGTCTCAGCGTGTCGCCAAACCGACTCCCTCTGATCTCCCATTAGTCAAATTTCCATTACAGAGCCTAAAAAGATGCGGTGTGGCTTAATCATAGTCATTAAACACCAGAACCAAATATTCTGTCCTGAACTTGTGGAGAAAGTAAACATAAAATGTAATAGACTGCAATAGTGCTGGACAATAGATGTTGATCCTCTGGTGAAAAAACTGAAAAGAAAGATTGAAGATGGAAAGAGAGAGCGAGGAGATGAGTTTTAATGCAACTTTTAGAACAACTTCACATTAAAATGCTACCGCCTTGTCCCATTGCGGGGACGGTGTGTTCAGGGTGAATCGTCTTGTTAGATTTTTAGCTTACATGGTGCTTTGCATGTGGGCTAGTTGTCAGACTTTTGGTTTTATCTGACCAGAGGGCTGCAGGTTTACTGACTTTCCTACATGGCTGTTGGGATTTTCTTTCAAATGCAGCGTTCTTCGTTTTCTTCTTCACAAGGCGAGGCAATTTCACTTGTATGGCACAATTTCAGCAAAAAGGCACTTCAGAATACCATGACTTCAAAATGAATCACGCCTCTATTCACCTAAAACATAGAGATAGCTGCAGTAAAATGTGTAGGATGCCAAGAAATACATTATTTTGAGTGTGTGCTGCTATTGTTAGTCTGGATAACAATTAGCTAATCCCATTTATTTCTCTTAATATTTTTAGCATAAAGGGATCTAAGAAAAAAAATAACCAATGAAAGGTGGAAAGGACTAAAGACAAATGTGCAACAACAAAAATTGAGGCTTGAAACTACTACATTTCACATAAACCTAATATAAAAATCTGTAGAGAATGACAATCAACGCAAAGAAGGAATGGTAGGGATTTAACGTGATCACAACAGAATCAGAGTTGAAAAAGAACAAAAACACCAAAAGTAGAAAAAAATGTACAAAGTTATTGCATTTTTATGTGTATATAGTTGGAACATAACAGACAAGCATAACAGACAAGCCAAGAAATGAAAGAAATGAAAAATAATTTGGTGAAACGTAAATGCACCACAAAAAAAGGAGAAATGTGTAATAAAAGAAAAGCGCTTGGAGAAGAAGAAAAAGGACAAATAGAGCCTCACCAAAAACAAGAATCAATGGGAAAAAAAAGAACAAGAACAAACTCACTTAGAATGTATTTTATTTTTTGTTGGGTATTTCTTCATCTAAACAAACCAAAACTCACAACAATGAGTCTCTGAGATGTGTTTTATGAAACAGGTTTCAAAACAGATGTTGAACAAAGGAGACAGAGAATAACAGTCATTTCTTCGCCTCACTCTTTTAAAAGAAATCTCCCTCAGGAAGAATCAGTCGACATCACAAACTTCTTCACAGTTTGTTCACTGACTCAGAATGGAAACTTGACCTCACTTGAAAACAAATTACTGTACCCCGCGCGGTCTGGACAGAACCGGCAAAAATCTAAATTGCAACACGGGGTTTCAATTGGCTGATGCCTTCGCATGCCTTTAGACTTTCAGAAACATCTTCATTAGAAAAATACGACGCCATATAGAAGGAAAATGATTGCAAAAAGCACGGTCTGTTAAATTTCCCTGAGAATGCTTGAGTAATAGATGAGCCAGGAGGAGAACAGATGCTGTGTTAGTCACTGACTGAATCTCGGTCATCTCTGTTAAGCCGTATATGTGTTTGAGTGGGCGGTCTCTGGCTGTGGATGTGTGTGAGGGGGCCGCTCGCATGGGAGTCGCTCCATAACGCAGCTTGGGTCTTTTTGTGCACTGATAATGTGCATGCACACGCCATTGTATTTGCATGTGTGACACATTTACATACACTTAGCACACACTACTGCCGAAACATGAATGTGGATCTAATAAGTACGACATGTATCTCATCAGAGATGCCATATGGATTTTACTTCGACCAAATTTCAGTTATAATTTCACCATAACGTGAAAAATTGTGTGGAGGCAGCTAATGCAGCAATTTATTTTTGAGATACTAGCAGGTATGGGTATTTAAATTGATATTACTGACATCATGTGTATATATAGAGGGGTTAATAAATGAATTCTCCATTGACAGAATCTGTTTCTATTTATGCAGGGTTATTTGTGCATTTCCACAACGCCTACCTTTATGGAAGAGTGGAAAGAAAAAAATATGTTGCTGAAATAAAACCTTGAGAGGTGGAGACATAGCAAACATGTGGAGTGAAAATGTGTTGGAATAGCCAGTGTCAACATCAATTATAATGTGACGGGCAAAACTAGAATATGACAGATTTTTTATTTTTTTTTACATTGTCAATGAAGAGACGTTGGGAAGCTTACATCGGTATAATTATGAGTTAGGATGGTCCAGTCAAAGTCCACATCTGTAGATCAAATTAAGTCTAAACATTGTGGAGATGCAGTTTGACTGAGGTTGAGCTATTTTGCTAAGAATAGGTAAAGGAAAGTATTTACAACTGAACATCACTTTTTAAAAACATTTATGAATAAAAAAAGGTTTGAGCTGATGCTCTAAAAGTTTTTAAGGGAGATTTGTATTTTATTTTTTTACTATTTTACTAAGGAGGATAAAAGATGTTATCCACATGTTCTGGCATTTTGGGCTCGGTGGGATACTTTGAGGAAAGCACAACAATATGCAGAGAGCTAAAAGTCATCGCCTTCACCAAAGCTCTCGTTTGACCTTTTGTGCAGCAGTCAATTAAAGCACGGAGGGAAGGCAAAAAGAAATAAAAATCAGGCAGACGAGAAGCTGTTAAATGACTGTGGATCTGTGGAACGTACATACATTGCTAAGACTGCAAGAGGCTGACCTTTACCAGTCTGTCAGAAGTCATTATCACCATCTCAAAGTGCATTTATGTCCAAATGTGTATTGCTTAAAAAAGAAAGAGAAATATTAAAGATGTGATCGACTATGTCTTACAACAGCAGACTCTCCCTTTTTTTTTTGTACACTCATGTGCGAGTTATTTGATTTAAAATGCACTTTTTGCTCGTCAAGAGTACAAACAGTCACTGAGCTGAAAACTGAGGGAGCAGCTGCAGAATGTGCGCCGCAAACTCGACAGAGCCAAGCATCTCTCACTCCCCTTTGATTAGAGTCTGAACAACAGACAGCCCTCCCGCTTTGTTCCTGCCACAGCTGATGACATGTCCGCAATGTCAGAGGTATACTTTCCCCTCTCAATCAGTTTACCCAACAAACGCAGCCTGACGTAAATAAAACCTCTCACAGAAAACGACAAGGTGCCAGTAACTCCATCAAACATGCAAAGTGACCATCAAGCGTGGCAGAAATGTGGACGCGTCGTCTCTGTTTGGCTTCGCAAACTCGTCTTGGGTAAATTGGAAAAACGCGATGCGTCTCAAGGAGTCGTCAAGTCAAGATTTTTGCCAGACTATTATGACAATATCTGTTATTAAAATCACCTGCAGATCCTTCAGTCTTAATCTGATGGCCACAAGATTATAGTTTGGATTCCTGTTGAGTCCCAAATAAACACTCCTGTACTTTTATAAAAATGGGAGTGAGGATCAATCTGCTGCTTTAAAACTAGCTCAAACCACAACAGTGTGCAAATATAATCACATGATTGGAACTTGAATGGAAATAATGTAGATATATATTTAGTATAGATTAATATATACATATTAATCTGTATATAAAGTGTGTTCTTCACCTTAAAGCATTAATGAGTTCCTTCAAGAAGTCAGATTCTTGATTTCTCCAGTATTTCTATTGTGTGTTACTTGTAAAATATTTACTTATAGCAGTATCCAAAAATTGAACATCTTAAAATCTGTACTTATTTTGTTAAATAAAATAGTATCCAGCAATATAACATTAGTAGTAATGCATCAGTAGTAATAATGTAATGATTTGACTGAAAAAGAAACAAGAAAATGAAATAAACAAGATACTTACTCAAACGCTACTATCTTCTCCTAAAGGGGAAAAGGTAAATGTTTTCTGAATAAGAACTAAAAGCTCAAAATGGCCAAAAAAGACTTGAAGGTGCAGCATTTATTAAACATTTACTGGTTTTACTTTGGCGTTTGAAGACCAGCTTATACATCCTATAGTTATAATTCCTTAATTTTAGGAGGGAACGTAAAGGAGAGAAAGAAATAATAATTCAAAGTTTCCAAACAACCTGGAAACTTTAATTTAGCAGCACCAAAATACTCGCAATAATAATATTAATAATAATAACAACTCCTTACTGTGCTCGGATCTCATTGTATCACTTTAATTTGCAAATGTTGCAGCTGGTCCCAGAGTGATTACTATCTGAATGTGTAAGAATATCTTCATACAGTTTTTAAATGGTTTCTATGTTCTGTCTGAGAGACTTAAACATAAAGTTGAAGTGTGGTGATTAGTGAATGTGGGCTGAATTGAAGGGGGGGAGCAGAAACTAACAAAAGTCAGGTACCAGACTGAAGGGAGCACTAACAAAAATCATAAAACTGTTAATCATAAAACCTGACATTTCCTACTCATCCTCCTTTTCATATCGTCTCTTCTCCAGCGGCGCCGTTGCATAATCTCTCCTGAACAATCTTCTAGGCACATTTTAATTAGCAGAGGAGGTTTGGACGTTTCGTGACTCTGGAGGGGCATGTGAAACCTGCCACAGTTTCCCTTTGTTGTTCCACCCACTCAAACTTGTCCTCCCCCCTTTTCCTCACCTTGATTGACAGGATTATCAGGAGTCCACCCACCTGGAGCAGTTTGTGACCCGCTTCTTGCTGAAGGAGACGACCAATCAGCTTCATTCGCTTCAAAGCTCGCTCGAGTGCGCCATGGAAACCACAGCCGAGCAGACCCGCCAGGAGAAGTGAGTGCGAATCCCTCTGGTCCTTCACGCCAACAAACACACTCGGTCTCAGAAGCATGAGCGAAATACACACCGAAGCCCATAATTACGCGCTCCCACTTGTCTGCATGGTCTGTTTGTCCTAATTTACATCCTTCGTATTTGACACGAAAGATGCATTTGCACAGAATGCCTGCGCCGGGTTCCCAATCAGAACACCTGCTCTTCCTTGTTCAGCTCATGTGACTCATCATTCGTTTAATAAGTAAATCTTCTTCTTCTTCTTCTGGGCACAGACGAGTTTCAGCTAATTAAAGAGAGCTTGTTAAGGTCTAAGGAAAGGGATTCAGGAAGGACCAGATGACAAGAAGATGATCATCATAATGATAGGGGAAGGTAGATCAAAGTGACAGAGGAGCACAGTGCCTATTTTATATCGTTGCATTTTTCAAAATTTACCGTATAAATTTAAGATAAAGTATCATGTTTTGGGAGGATTTTTCTGCCAAGTGAGAACAGCAGACCCGGTATTTTCTGTCCACTTTCCCACAAAAGATAAACTTGAGCGACTTCCAATGACTTGGACCTGGTCAGATATCACTGGGTCACCAAAGGATACTTGTTGGAAGTTGTCTATGTTTTTTTCAACTGAATTAGGACTATTTTGCACCGCTGAATTAAAAAATGACATCCATTTTTCTCAACAAGGCCAGGTTCCTATTTAGAGAAATCTAATCTCCTGACTAACTTGATGACATTTTTGTGACGTTATCAGTTCATTTCGGATGATATTTTTCATCCAAGAAATGGCTTTCGGAGAAAAATAAAAAGTTTTCTAACAGAGCATCTTAAGTAAGTAAACGATACGAACTTGAATTTCTGTAAACTGAGTAAAAACACTGATGAGGGTAATTACATGCAAATTGAACATTACGTTTTCAGGGCATTGTATGGTCAGCAGCAGCAGCAGCAGCAGCAGCAGCAGCAGGGATATCTCTCTTCAGAGTCCAATCAGCCATCATGACTGCATCCCAAACCAATATGTAGCTTCATTCAGAAAGTTGACCTGATTGACGGTTCTGCTGCTTGTCCTTGATCAAGTCTGGGTCTGAACTCTGAGCTCCAACATGCCTCCGGTGTGCTCAGGTCATTAGCGCTGGCGATGACTCACCCAGAGCACACATGCACAGATTGCTCACGCGGATTGCATGTGTGCAGACGGACATGTAGGTGAGTCCTCCCTGCAGGTATAGTCTGTGTTTATTTGAGGCTCGGTACATTCATATGACAGCTAATGACGCACATTTTTCACCTGCCAGTGTCTTGCCCGCCAACCTGGAATAGGGGGAAAATTTTATATAACGATTTCTAATTGGTTTTTAAGCTTCTCATGAAGTGTTTTCAGAAATTCCGTGAAGCAAGAGAGTCCAGGTCATTATCTCTCTATTTGTGAATGAGGTTTCTGAGATGGAATAGCTATTTATTAAAAAAAAAAAATTAAAATAGATTCAAAGTAACATTTTGTTTCTTCGAAACCTGGAACAATATGATAATCGTTTCTAATTAAATAAATTGCCTTTCCAGGTGCTCTTCTGTAAGAATAGTAGCAGTAATTAAAGCTTTCACAAAGATCTTTTAGATCTTAGAGACAGATGTTGTAAAACTGGAAACATTTTAATGCACTGAGCCTCAGACGCATTTGGATTTCTCTGAAACCATCTTGTGATTTTGGGAAGACGACATAAATTTGCCATCATTGCTTCTTTCTTGTCCTGTTCATCATCATCTTCATGTTTACAGGCAAGGATGCGGAGCAATTTTTTTTTTCCTACTTCGCTGATAGACATGTTCAGTGTCCTTTCTTCTCTTCTCTCCTCCCTTCTTATGAATCTCTCCATTTTATGTCATTTCAAAGTGGCTGTCCCTCACTCCCTGAGCTGCCTCTTCTCTGTCAGTGTTCTTGTTACTTGAAAAATCCCCCCGTGAGTCTGAATGTAATCACTGTGCTCCTGCAAACATCAGGAGTTGTTACTGCGGTGGCTGTTAAAGTCCCTTTGCGCTTGTGAAAAGGCTGTGTTATTTGCACAGACCATCTTTTTAGTCGCATGCACACTTATAATGGCTTTTCAAAGAATGCTGCATGTAATTAGAAACTTACTTCTCTAAATAATGTGTCGGCTTCCCGTCATCTGGTCATCTTTACCCTGCTTCTTATTTGTCTGTCCTCACGCTTTGCTCTCCAGCTTTTAAACTCCTCTTTCACCCCTTAAAGTTGACAGTTTTGCCAATTAAAGTTGATATGTAGCTGAGGATATGACTCACCAGCGTACTATACCCATAGTACATACCAGACGTCAGCTTGTGGATATTTCAAACTAAGTTTTTACCAGGTTTGGATGGAGACTAAATGGTGTCATCGGCCCCTCCGGCTCCCTTTTAGCAGAAACAGATCAACATGAATAAGCTCCTTTCCATCCTAGAATAGAAAAACAAGGGCCTCACATAAATCACCACTGCATTAGATGTGAAATTTACGATAATTTGGATGAAGGGTGCACAATCCATCACTGTTTAAAAGTGAAGAGTAAAATTCTGTTTGTTTTTTTTCAAGCTTATGTGCTGTTTTACCAAGAAAACAATCACAAATGAAACATTCAAGAAGGAAAATAGGACAGGGAGGCTAGAAGTAAATCATAATTTGGCAAATATGAAGCCAACAGTCCCCACATTAGCCACAAATACAATGTTTGCAAACACACACGTCTCTGGTTGAGTGCAGTGGGTTTAGTTTTTAACAGCTTTAATCGTGATGTAAACACTGGCAGTATATGAGTCACTGCTGGGGGAACCATTACTACTGTGACTATTACAACTGAGCTAATATTAGACTAAAAAGCTCTGCTGAACACACTGACTGCAGTGACAGGAGGGTGGTAGAAGTACGCAGAAGTCAAGGTTTGGTTTGTTTCTTTTTAGCAGAAACAGAAAAACAAATTTGATGTTAAGTTTTGCAAATTTAAAAAAACAAGTATACGCTAATCCAATCTGTACTTTTAAAAATGAATTCATGTTTTGGGATTTTATCACACATTTTGTTTTAATGTTTCGTCTTTGTTTTTGGTTGTTGTCGTTCAAGTCGAATTCAAGAAGATGTATAATCATCGCCATCCACTTGTTCAGACGCAACACCTTGAGATTACAAAAATAAACAACAACCAATAGAAATGTGCAGAGATTTGAAAAGGGGTTTGCAAAAAAAAGACCTAGAAATAAAATTGCATAAAACAGTCAGTGTGAACTCAGAATCCCTGGAGTCTTTTCATAATACGGGCCCAAACTAGTTGGCGGCAGTATGATAAATCGCAGGCGATGTCACCCTCTGGGAGCACGCACCTTGTCACTGACATTAATGTCAGTGTCAGCACAACACGGCTTAGGAATAAAGCAGCACAACTCCGGACTTGCTGAATCTATTCCCAGTTTGATCCAAATACCTGAGTTCTGTCCCAATTTATCTGCATGGCCCTAAAGAATGAGTGTTACGAAAATGATTTAAATGTCGATGCATCGCTCACTGTGCTGTGTAACTTTCTCTAAAAGTGTCAAAGTAATACCATGACTGGCTCTCTTTTAGACTTAGTACTGAATTTAAAATTCTCTTTCTCACTTATTAATGAAGATCCTTCATTAAGGATGATCTGATTCTTCCTGATGTTCCCAACAGAGACAGACATCCTGTCTACTTTTAGAATTGAGCTTAAATCTTAGCAAAGCTTAGAGTAAATATGACTCAGGCTATTCTGAGTTGATCTCTGTTGTTATAGTGCTATCGGCTGTTGGAGAATATAATTATCACTTTCCCCTACCTCGCTGCAATTACTTACTATGTGCAGTTATTGCTGTCATTAACTTTATTCTCTTCATAAAAGTTACATCTGGCCTGATGTTTTGTTATGTTGCTGAAAGAACAACTTAATATTCAGATGAGTAATTACTTATTTTTTTATAATAATTGCTAGTTAGAGATTTAGACAAAACATTGGAAGGAGATATTTCTGTCTCTAATCCTCAGGATTTATATAGTTTATAGGTTTGTCTCTGTTTGGGTCCAAGATTTTCTCAGAAAGAAAACTTTAACCTAAACGCGACTGTATTGTTTAATAGCTGGACCAAATTGGAATGTGTATAAATAAGTTCCCTCTCTTGTTGTGTAATTTAAATTTCGGTGCATTCTTTGGATGTTTTATTCATTCATTTGTTTTGTAAAATGCCATAAGATGACATTCGTTTTGAAGTAGATTAGATGTTTGAACTGATTTCAGAGCATTAATCTCTGCTCCGTCTCCAGACAGGGCCCCGTGAAGCCAGAGGTTCTGTCCATCCAGCTTTCGGGTCGTCGCTCCAATCGGAGGCTCCAGAGAAACAACAGCCTCTCCCCCAACAACCCTCTCCTCAGTCTTGTCAATTCAGGTGGGTTCGTGCGTTTGCATGTGCTGCTCACTTTGAATAACTCAACGTGGCATTGCTGTTTGCAAAGAAACAGCTGCGGGGTCAGAGAGAGCACGTCTCTGCGGATCACGAAGCACGACACGGAGGTGGAAGGGAGGAGCGCGAGGAGAGGCAGAGGAAAGGCCAGGGACAGCCTGGAGGGGCACCGGACCGCTGTGCTCACATGGAGCTCTGGGGTCCTGGATGCCTGTGTGTAAAAGTCCAAATTTACGGATCAGGGTTTTTCTTTGCTGGTGACGAATTTTTTTTTTTTTTTTTTTTCAGAGAACTGCAACAGAAAGATGAGGAAAAAAGGTGTCTGGGTTAGAAATAATCTGATAAAATGGAAAGAAATAACATGATTGGGCATTTTTGAACACCAAAGCGCATGGTTTTAACGTTCATCTGGTAATCTCATCAGAAAACACTCCATTGTGTTATTAGTTCAACAGTGGCGCATGTTCATAGCTCAGATGTGTTAAATAACAGTAAAAATAAAAGTCCAATGATTCAGTCTTCAACCTGTTGACCATAAATCAGAGCTGATCAAGTGAGAAATTGGCTGATCTGAAACTTTGACCTGTAAATGATTGATTTGTGCAACTGTATTAAAGCAAATTACTAAGCTATAAAAGATATAAAAGTGATATGTGTTAAATTGGCTTTTCGATACACTGAAGTTTTTACTTGCTTTGAACTCTATAATTTGTGAAAAGTAAAGTCAAGATGAAGACCACTGTCAATGTTTCTTTGAGAAGAATGATATGTTTGGCTAAATCCAGATGCTCCTTTGTACTAAATCTTTACCAAAATGCATATTTAAAACAAAGATCAAATATTCCCCACATTTCCAAACATACAAAATATTCTCTTCCTGCTCCAGCTGATTGTCTCCATTTCTGTTCTTGTTGTTTTTTAACCATTGTTTGCACACCAACACCTGCTGCGACTGCCAGAAACAAACACAAAACCCAAACAAAGCGATTACAGGTCTCAAAGCTTTCCCATTGATCTCTGTGGTTGTTTGCCGCCCGACATGAAATGAAACCCTGAAATGACCCCCTGGTACACTGCAGTCATTCATACCTGCATCCGCTTCCAGGGATCGATGGATGAAAATATTTTAACCAGACGGGACGTATGAAGCAGCTTTCATCTGTGCACCTTTGTTGTTTGAAATCCAGCTTCCTTTGTGTTTCTTTATTTTTATTTTTCTGTCTCCCCCAGGTTACGATGAAGATTGTCAGTGGACAGTTCAGGTCAACAGGCTGCAGAAGCTGATTGACCGTCTGGAGCAAAAGGTTACTTCACCTTTTTCTTCAGCATAATTTCTTTATACTTGCCTCATTTTGTGTCTAGTTTCTGCCGTTTGTCTTCAGCAGTTCAGCCGTCTGGGACTCACGTTATCCCCTGAAACTGTGACGAGTCGGTGCACAACAATATCAGAGCGGCAAACCACACCTGCCCACATGATAAACACGTACACATATGCTCACACAGGAGAGAAAATCTGGACCTGAAAATGAAGCGATGTGTCGCAAACTGACATGTGAGGGAGGCATTTGGTGAGACTTTCAAGCCAAGAAAACGGGCCAGTAAATATCGTATCAGAAGTAAAACAGAGTCAGTCAGACAGTAACAACGATTCTGACAAAAAACTAAAATATCAATTCCCCATAGACTGTTTCAGAGGGTTCTGTACAGTCTTGCAGGACTACATAATTCCCTTTTTCAAAGCTCTTGATTGAAATAAATGGCTCATTATCAGGTTTCTGTAGAACATGCTGAGGAGGTAATTGAATCATTTGAATCTAGTTTGCTGGAGCAGGAAAACATCTAAAACATGCAGGACAGCAATGGGGGGGCCAAGACAAGGAGCTCATCACATGAAGTCAGCATAAATAAAAAAAAAAGGTTTAATGCCGACATTTTATAACTGTAAAATCATCCATTGGATTGGGTTTGTGTACACTTTTAATTGGACTTTTATGAGTTTGGAAGTATTTTTAAAACATTTAAAAGAGAAAGGTGTCCTAACTTTCCCACATACAGAAGGCATCCCTTTCTCTATGCATAGGATATTATGTAAATGTGTTGCAATAATTGTCCACAGTCCGATCCATAGCAGCGTTTTAATGATTATTTTATTTTCCACTTTGACTTCCTTCTTATTTCACCTTTAACTTCCTCCTTTGATGCTGTTTTTACATCTACGTTGTCTTTTTAGCTCGTGGTTTAAAATGTCCCCCAAAACTTGTCACAACGTCGATGTAAACATGGAGGAAATGTAAACCCTTGAGCTAACATCTGTGTGATTTCCTCCTCTGCAGGAGATTCGCATGGAGCCCGTTGAGGAGGAGGTCTTGGAGAGCAAATCGGTTGGTTTATTGATTTTCATGTTGCTTTCACTATGCAGTGACCATGCTGTGTTTATTATTCCGCTGTCACATGGAGGGGCTTGCACAGACCCAGAGGCCACGCAGATAATGAAGACAGCAGTTGCCATAGAAACAGCAGCGCTTTCCCTCTTTTATGCGTGGTCTGTCTTCATTCTTAATCTGGGAGTGTAAGGTTTATTTGGACGTGACAGTCTGACGACGTTTGACATGCGGACCCACCGAGACTTTCTGTGTCTTCAGGAATTATCAACCAGTCAAAATGATAGTTCTTTTTCTAATATCTAAAAATGAGTGTGAACGAAAAACTACAAAATATGTCATCTTGTCTTGTGGCTGTATTACTGTATTTCTAACAATGGTCAACATGTGTTTATGCGTTTATATGCATTTCTCGTTTCGTGTAGAGCATTGTTTTATATCAAAGTTACTTACAAGATTGTACAAAGAGATTTTAAAATAAAAAAAATTATCTTAAAAACCAACAGTAGCAGATTGTCAGACATATCCCTGATATTTTGTGTTGATTTATAATCTGTTTTGGTTTGGATTTTACTGTGATTTGCAGACCTTATTTACATCTCATTTACATCTTATTTACAATTTTTCACATTGTATCTTGTTGCAACTGTACATTTAAATGTATTTTTATTGGCATTTTAAGTGATAAAACAAAACAGTTTTGTTTAAATTGTGGAGTAGAAGAAAAATCAAACATTCTTTAAAAATGTTGAGCCATTAAAATCTTTACAGTGCGTTACACACATTTGTATGCACACCCTTTATTCCCATATCCAGAACTAAAAGTTCAGCAGTTAAAAATGCACAATTTAACTGAATTAACATGTGAAATTTTATTAATGGCCGATAACCAGATCTGAACACGTAACATGAAGCTATAGTGAAACATGGTAGCAGCAGCATCAGGCTGTGGGGAGCCATTTTCCCAGCAAGGACAGGAAACTATTTAGAGTTTAAGGGAAAGTGGATGGAGATAAATTAAGTACAATTCTGCAAACTGAAACATTCAGTCAGAGCTGCAATTGATGGATCAGAATAGACCTAAATCCAATTCAGAATCTATAAAAAGTCTTGTGCATTGATGTTAACATAAACTGTACATCCAATCTGTCTGACTGAGCGATTTACAGAGAACAATTGGACAAAATCTCAGTGTTTAGCTGTTTGACACAAAGACCCGCAGCTGGAATTGCAGCAAAATGTGCTTCTGAAAAGTACTGACTCAGATAGTCTGAATGCAAAAGCATAGCACGGATTTTAGATTTTTATCTATAATAATAAAAAGGTACTGTTCTCCTTCCACTTCACAATTCTCCACTGCTCTGTGTAGTCAGTCTATCAGATGAAATCCTTATGAAATGCACTGAAGAAGGTGGTTGCATGTTGAAAAGTTAAGTGAAAGTGGATATTTTTTTGATAAGCAACAACAAGTAAGAATTTGTTTACCCTAGGAATAATTGTGCAGTAGGAGTATTTGATTTATTTATCTCAAACAGGTTTTTAAAAACGGGACGGGGGGAAATACAGCAAAATATTATTGCAGCATTATGATCTATCTTAACCCATGGATATGAAAATAACATTTCTCGTTACTGCTTCAGTGCAGATGTCTGCGTGAACGAATCAACATCATTATCGGTGTGTGTCACTTGGGATGAATCGGCCGCTGAAGAAACCAATAATGACCAGCCTGACGTGTGACTGTTTTCTGTTTGACAACTTCAGATTCTGTATGTGTGTGTGTGTGTGTGTGTGTGTGTGTGTGTGTGTGTGTGTGTGTGTGTGTGTGTGTGTGTGTGTGTGTGTGTGTGTGTGTGTGTTTCTTCCAAATTAGCAAATAAATAGTGAAGATCCTAAAGGTTCAGTCACACCGAAAAAATTAAAACACACAGTGTATCTTGCAGCCACCATTCAGTCCCTGTTCTCTTCTGCCGCTGTGCCTGTCAAATCATCAGCCTCAGGAAATTATCAGCAAGCTCTGTTGTCACGATTAAACCAAGTTTTTTCCCGTTCTTCACGCCTCTCAACCAGAGGATGAGCTCCGACACTCCTCTCTTTCTTATTGTCTGAGGAAAGAAAGTCGAAACCCACCTCTGTCTATCCTTCAGAGCTGCGCTTCATCTGAACAGGCTGATGATTTAACTACACCAGAAGCAAGCTGACATTTTGAATGTGTGTGTTGTCTTCACAGCACATCCTAATAGTCCAGAGGCAGCTGTCAGTGCTGGAGGAGGAGCTGGAGGAGTTTCGATTGGCTCTCAAGCAGTACATGGATTGTGCCTGTGCCCAGACAGGATGCTTACAGTCAGTTCTTTTTCCTCTGTTACCCGTTCTCATTTGTTCCCTTGCGCTTGCATGTCGTGCTTCATGTGTATTTTATTTGGATTTTATGTAGGGGTGCACCGATTGCAGTTTTCTGGCCGCTCGCTGATTACCGATCTTTTTTAAAAAAGCCTATCTTACCGATTCCAGTTTTGGCCGATACCAGTTTTTCTTTTTGTCTGAAATGTTGCTCAATATGGCTGCACAGTGGCGCAGTGGGTAGCGCTGTTGCCTTGCAGCAAGAAGGTCCTGGGTTCGATTCCCGGCCCGGGGTCTTTCTGCACGGAGTTTGCATGTTCTCCCTGTGCATGCGTGGGTTCTTCTCCCGGGTTCTCCGCTTCCTCCCACAGTCCAAAAACATGACTGTCAGGTTGATTGGCCTTCCCAAATTCTTCCCTAGGTGTGAGTGTGTGTGTGCATGGTTGTTTGTCCTGTTTGTCTCTCTGTGTTGCCCTGCGACAGACTGGCGACCTGTCCAGGGTGAACCCCGCCTCTCGCCCGGAACGCAGCTGGAGATAGGCACCAGCAACTCCCGACCCCGTTAGGGAGAAGGGTGACGGAAAATGGATGGATGGATGGATGGATGCTCAATATATCAAGAAAGTTGCTGAATTGGCAACAGGGATAATTGTTGTTAACTGCAAATGTGCAGACATGATCTGGTTGGACGGTTTGTCCGTCAAAACTCTCTCACAGCAGAAAAGAAAAGCACAGTGGATGATTTTTAGCCCTCTGCCAAGGTTGATATCATCGGTGGACAAGATCAGCTTGTCAGGTTTGATATCCGCCAGCTATAAATCCACAAATAATTATATTATAATTATTTTTTGAATGGAAAGCCAAGGAATACCATCAAGAAGTCAAAAAAGGTGACTTCTTTACAGCATCCAACCAGATGCACAACGTGGATGAATATTGGAGCAAACCAGACCTTTGGCTTTGCTTAATCTTTTCTAATACCACAAGCACAGTGGTGACTAATTTAGAAATGAAGCTGATGCTTTTATCACAGTTAATATGATAAATCTGCACATCTTACTGCTAAAGTACTCAAAATAGTCCAACTTTATTACATTATATTAAATATTATTTTCTGAGCTGTTGCATCCTCAACCTAAAATAAAAGAAAGCATCCTCATCTAAAGCCATATCGGTCTGGGAAAATGTTTCAAGTAAGCGAATATCTGGCCTGCATCCCTCATCCATGCTAATGACTAAATATGTGTTGAGTTATTTAAATGCCACTGCAGTAAAATTAAAACGAACTCAGTTTAAATACTCCTTTCGAAGCAGTTTGAAGTGGTATCGTTCTTGACACGATTGCAGGATTACTATGTAGTTCTCATCCAAGTGAGAGGTTTTGATGAGATAATCTGATGATCGGCTTAATCTGAAACTCTGTCACATTAGGGAGAGAAAACATGTTGCAGAGTTAGAATATTTGTCTCGCCTGTCATGTTTTGTTCTTGCTCTTTAGCCGAGCTTACCCACAACATGCTTCAGAGGGTTGGAGAGCATGAACGTTTCCTTCTCCTTATCCCTCAGAACTAACATTTTTATCGGTTTTGCTTTGTGACTAAACATTTCTTCAACCTGAGTCACTTTGGCTTTAGTCTCATACCAGCAGCCTGAAGCAGAGCGTGACGTTTTACACGCTTTAAAAAGTTGCTTCCTTAAAACAGCATAGTTTTCAACTTGTTTCCATGATTAAATGAAAAACACTGCACAAATGTTGCCGGATTACGATCGCATTTTACAATTTAATTGTGGTTGTGATGGTGCTGTAAACACCTCGTTGCTCGCACACAGTGAGGACTCAGAAAACAATTTGGAAGCACAAGCTCTCTTGGGGGACATGATGCAGCAACACTAATTAGCGGCTGCGTGACTCGTGTCCCCTCTTTTGTCTTTAACTCGGCAGCATCGCAGTTCAGCGGCTGGCGAATGAATCACGCTTCATTCTCTACGAGTTCTGGGAACACAACAACGTGTGGAAGAAGTGAGTATCCGCGTGTGTGTGTGTGTGTGTGACCCGTGTGCGTCAGAGTTTAAATCATCGTGGATTGATTCACATTAACTCGACATTATGCTCTTTTTTCACTGCTTGGACTCTTTGTCAGTGAAGGTTTGGCTGATGCTTGAACTTTGAGAACAGAAGGGGTTAAAAAGTATTTTTCTTCTTGCTATTTTCCCCCATCAGCTTCTTTAATTTATCACTCTATTTTTTTCATATTTATTGGATGAATAGGATCAACAATTAATTATGAAATACAACTTTATTCATCTTGTGCTGCACATTAATTTTCAGGTTGAGTCTTTGATTTTATTTCACAATCATGAAGTAAAAATAAATCAACTCCAGATAAATTATTAAAGGTTCAGACGGTGAGTTTATACATAAATCTCTTGTGAAGATAAATATGGAACATTTTGCAATCATATATTTGCCAAAACCAGTGGCTCGAGGTTTCATGGAACTTAAAAGATGGTCTTTTTCAGACTATGTTGTTCAGAATATAGATTCTGGCAGAAAATGTACGACTGAAGCGCTGAATACAATCTGATTGCTTCTTTAATAGCATGTTGGAGAATACTTTTGTTGCTGATAAATAAATGATCTCTGAGCCTCATCTTCATGGTCAAAAACTGAAAACAAAACAACAACTTTCCTCTGGAGTATCAAAAAAATACATTTTGTAGTGTCGGTAAACTAAAAGATATACTTTAATGTAAAGGATTTGACTATTTTTCTTGTCATTTTTATTTTTAAGAAGAATATTTCTCTTGCCTTTCTCTTTTCATTGCATTGTAGTTTTCTTTTTTTTTTTTTTTCTTTTTACCAGTCAACAACAATGTAGTAAAGCCCAAAATTGCTGAAATACCTTGGTTGAATGAAAATGAAGATACATGTAAATCTTCCAGGGTTTGCTTGATTTCAATCGACTTACATTCCTGAGGGGTGGAGTCACTGTCTCTCATTTGTAACCTGCTTGTTTCTACACTGAAGCTCACTTCCCAAAGCTTTAACTGACAAACCAGGATGACTTTGAATCGCTGCACACAAACAGTGATCGGTTCCTCATGCTCCATGTTGTCTTCTCTGCTTTTCAGCCACCTACAGACTAACTACAGTAAAACCTTCCAGAGGGGGAACGTAGACTTCCTGGAAACTCCCGAGAGCATCACCACCATGCTTGTACCTGGTAAGAAAACACGTTCCACATCCACAAAGGTTTTCACAATTAATATGCTGTGCAGTGAATATAAAAATAAGTCAGGTTTTCCATCAGTTTTTGATAACATACACAAAATTTGAATATTGTCAGATTAAAGTAAAAAAAAATAAATTAATGTTTCAGCAATATTCTAATTTATTGAAAATAATGATATGTGGGTAGATGTGTCAAACTCAAGGCCCTGGGGCCAAATCTGGTCCACCGTAACGTTTTATGTGGCCCTTTGAAGTCCAAATCACATCAATAAGTTGTTCCAGTTTTTCACAAATTTGCAAAATTTACACAAATCTTGAAATTTTTTTCATGATCTTACGGCAATTTTCTCCAATTTGGTCAAAAACATTGAATTTAAGTGGCTGCTGCTGCTTCAGCCTCACTTGATGTCAAGTTATGGTCCATCATAAAGTCACACGAAAGTATCATTTACATTCGTGTAAATATTAAAATTCCTTACATACATTTCTAAATTGGCACCACAAAATCTGTAATTAAAACGCTAAATTACAAAATCCTGGAGGAATGGCTATTTATTGGCATTTTATCAATTTAATTGGTTTTAACAATATATTGTGGCCCTTTATGAAAATTCAGATTTTTGATATGAAAAAATGAAAACGAGTTTGACCGCCATGTTCTAAGGGAGAATCTAAGTAGATTGTATATCATCTGGATCTCACCTGCAGCTTCTTGGTGGGTCCTCAACAACAACTGAAGATTTCCCACCAACATTCACTGACCGTCGCCAGACGGCGTGAGGAGGAAACAGACACCAGTCAACACATCACCAGTCCACAGAAACACCTCACTCTCCTTGAAGCAACATTACTCGTGACGCCATGGTGATTCGTGTTTATGACTTTCCATGTTCCTTCATAGTTCAGTGGTAGCTCCAGTAGCTCATCTGTGTCCATTTGCACTTCTTCACGAAGAAGCTCTTTAATCCTAACAGCTGTGAGCTCATCGGTGACCCGTCTGATGGTCCGACATCATCGACCGTGACGTCGCCCACCGTAGACCTGATATGTTTGTGTTTTTGTCTCGTTAGATAAACTCTTTGAGGACACTGGGCTAATCACGTTCTGGTTTTAGGAATATATTCATGATTAGGCTTAGTTTGAATTTAGACTTTTATTATTATTGTTGTTGTTTGCATTAAATGAGTGTGTGAAAAAGACAGGAAATGAATCACTTAGAAAGACATTGTATCAATTGTAGCAGCTCCAGGGAGCTCATTAAACCACATTTCTGTCTTTAATGTATTGAACTAAGACAAAGTCTCTAATAAAGACAATATTGTTGATATGCTGCGAGTATTTCTTGTTCGTTTTTGTTTTTGTTCTGCAAGTGTATCACCACATGGTTACTGTAACAGAGTAGTAGTTAGTTGAAACAATTAAATAAATGCCTATGTACAGGGATAGTTCATGGTTGGTCAAAATATTTGGAAAACATGAATGAAGTACTATAAAAAACCTAATATTATGAGTAAACAGTGTAAACATTTTTCCTGCTTGGTGGTTTCGAAGAGTCGAACAGAGAATTTCACAAACATGTTCAAACTTCTCAATACATTGTGTTGCATATTTCAAACATTTTGTTTTTGTCCAATGTGGAAGTAAAATGTGTGTTTGTTCTGCAGGATCACCTTTCACTTCCCTTTCCTGACAAAAGCAAATCCCACAAATTTCCATACTGCTGACACACCAATGTGTTTCCCAGTAGCAATAGTGTGTTTAGAGTGATGTGCTGAGTTAGTTTTCTTCTTCTAAGTCAAATATGTCGTTTAAAAACACCTTGTTCCATTTCCTAATTTGAGGGATGGCTATTTTATCTTTTGGTAGGTTTAAAGTTGTGCCATGCTCTTTACATTTCCAAATTACTGAACAGTGCTCTGTTAGTTGTTCATCATTTGGGATTATATATTTGATAATCTAACCTTTAACTTTAGACAGTTTCTCCCTAAACAGTTTTCCTTGGCTTTCATGATGCTCTTTGTTCTCCAATGTTCTCTAACAAACCTCCACAGCCATCGCAGAAAACCCAGACTTAGTGTTGAATAAGAGAGGTGGACTTTTTTTTTTTTTTAATTAGGTTACTTCTAAAAGGAAATTTGTTGCACAGGATTTAATTGGGGAGAAGCCATACTTTCATGAATCCTAACTTAAGCAGAGTAGCGGCATAATTTCTGAAAGGCGATGATCGACTTAAACTGGAAGCACAGCTCTGTTAATATTTGCAGACAGAACCACCATGTGGAAATTTGGCAGTACTGCAGCTTCAATAAAGAGGAACGGCTTCCTGGCAGCATCACAGGCAACTCGGCCTGATCAAATTTCTGAAAAGCTGTAGTTCACATTTCAAACTTCTAACCCCCATCGATAAAAACACAGACAATTAGATACTTTTAACATTTTATTGATAAATTATTTGTTTTTAAAAAGACTCATGAAGCATCTTTTTCCTTCCGCCCGACTTTGCTCACCTTTACCGAAATCAAACTATGTACAAGGCATTTTCTAAATTTTATCTACGTCATCATCATCGTCACATTCAAAACAAGGTTCAAACTGTGCCCGCCGCTGGAGAAAAATAGATGGGATGTAGCACAGAGTTCACAGGAGGTCGGAGAGCAGCGATCTAAGTGGAGGGAGGTTTACATTCGAACGCACAGGCAGTGGAGCAAAACCAGGAACTTCACAGCCATGATGTGCCTCTGAAACGGAGCAAGACGCCACCTCAGCAACAGGAAGGAGGCAACATGCATGGTTTTTTTTTTTTTTTTTTGGGATTACTTTGAGAACAGTAGAGCAGATTACAAGACTGTTTCAGAAAATGACCAGCAGAGGATATTGCTTTAACGTGGTTTTAACAGCTGCAGGCACAGAACAAAAAGTAACATTTTAATAAAAACATACGCATCTGAAACTTTTCAAGACTAATACTGGGCAGCAAAGTTGGCACGCATGGGTAAATAATGACAATCATGTTTAAAAGTCAATCATTTTTTTGAATTAAAAACAACATAATACTATGTCAGAGTGGCTGTAATAGAGTATGAGTGTGCAACTATCAGTAGCTTGATTTTACTAGCAGCAAAACAATTTTATTTGCATAAAATATGAAGTGCAAATGGGAGGGGGTTGTCTCATTTGGATCTGGCTATAAAAATGAAGACAGAGACTGCTTGTTGCTGACAAAGAAAAGTCCAGAACTGTTCAATTTAACCAGCGTTTTGAACCAGTTATCTTGTTTATCCGCGGGTCTTGGTCAGCGTTTGAACATGTACCAGCTTCGGTCAGAGGGCAGGATCAAAACCCTTCCAACCATAAACGACGCGACACATCCCCCAAATACGTTTCTCCAAGCAAACACTCTGCTTCTGCACTCAACCTGGTTGCTCTATAATCTGAAGAATATGGAGAAAAAAAAATAATAATAAAAGAGGAATTTGCACTTTCGGCTTCGCTGAGCTGTCCCCGGACTAAGCGAAGCTGTTTTCTGGGTAGCTGACTTTGATGGCCCCCCAGTAGCAGGCTCGTATCAGACATATGAGACCCAGCAGGTAAGCGAACGCCCAGGACACGTAGGTGGCGTTGTAACGTCTGGCAAAGTCCCGAGTACCGACCTGTTGGAACACAAGAAAACACATTACATGGCATACACTACCTTGAAAAGGTATAGAAACATTTTTTATTATAAACCAACAAAATTTGTACATTATTGTGAAGTGCATAATCAACAGAACCAGGTAGAGTTACAGCTGGGAACCCTCTCTCTCTTCATATTTCCCCATCATTCATTGCAAACTATTTCAATCAGATACACTGGAAAAAACACTAAATCCTACCAAGTATTTCTGGTCTGGATTCCAATGCAAATATCTTAAAAGACTTGAAGTAAGGAAAACTAACTTGCAAGTAACTTTTAGGCAGGAAATAAGATTTTCTTTAAACTAATTTCTCAACACTGATATAATAAATTAGTAGTTCTACTGGCAGATTATTTCATTTGGAACAAAACATTTTTCTTTTGTTTTAAAATGAAATAATCTGTAAGTGGAAGTAAGACATTTTCAGCAATATTAAAGAATTACTGATTTAAAACAAGTTTGTTTAAAAGTTACTTGTAAGTTAGTTCTGTCTTATTTCCAGTGGACTAAAATATTTGCATTAGAAACGAGACCAAAAGTACTTGGTAAGATTTTGCGTTTTTGCAGAGTAGCACCTGTGAACATTAATGTTAAAGGTCAATTTTTCTCTCAAAACTCTAATATCTGTCCAACCAAAAATACAGCTCTGGAAAAAATAAGAGACCTCTGCAATGAACCCCATTGAAAACCTCCTGGTTATGCCACCAAATATTGATTTCTGATCTATTCCTGAGGTAAAACATTCGTATCGTTTCTAAATGAATAGGAACTCGTTTTCTTTGAGGTCTGAAAGCTGTGCATCTTTTTCGTTATTTAGACCATTTCTCATTTTCTGCTAATAAATATTAAATCTTTGCTTGGAATTTCAGAGACATGTTGTCAGTAGTTTATAGACTAAAAGAGCAATGTTAAATTTGCTCAAACATTTTTCTATAAAGAGTAAAATCAGAGAAATTGATCATTTTAAGTGGTCTCTTAAATGTTGTTGTAAATAGCTCTAATTATTTTCTGAAACAAAAATTGCATTTTTATCACTGCATATTACAAGGAGAAAAAAAAACAATGAAAAGAGCAGGACATACTTACTGTTAAACCCACTCCAATGAAAATGCAGATCATTCCTATAGTTATATAAGCACAACAGCGCCTCCTAGGGAGCGCACTGCCAACAGACGATCTGCAGGAAGCAAAGTGGAAAACCATGAGTAAAGGCTGATTAAAAATAGAGAGGTTCATTTTATGGATGAGAAAACTCTTAATGAATAAAGGATCAGAAGAAAAAAAAACAGAAAAATAGTCATATTATTATGTGATTGACCAAACATCAGCATCCCGAGGATCATGTGAGGAAAAAGAAAATCCTTTTCACACATCAGGACCGTCACATGAGCAGCATAAACGAGCATATATCATCCAGACCCAATGCAAACACAAATAAGAGGAGGCAACTGGCATCCTGTTCTTTCCTTGCATCATTATAACTTTGCTTTCCTCCCCTGCTCAGCGCTCACATGCCCCTCATGTGACTGGGCTTGAGCATTCTTGAAGGATCGCTGAAATCCAGATCGCTGATCACCTGACATTTAGCCTTCAAGCTGCTTTTAAACCTCGCCACATTACATCCCTGTCTCCAGTTCCCTGTTCAGCATTCTGCTTTTTTTCTAGACGCTCTAAGTAAAAGAACGACTGGAAACCCCCCGCCGCTTCCAGCCAAACAATCTGAAAGTAAAATGTGGAAACGGACAGTAAAAGGCTTAATGACGACGAGCGTAATCAGGGAACTTCAACTTTAAAACGCTGCAGCATCTTAACTTCCACCTTCATTTGACCATGTTGATTCTTGTAACTGTTTTCATTTTGATCATTTTTTGCTCAAACATCTTGCATTTGAGAATATTGTTTGTAGAAGAAAGCAAAGTTGTCTACAGAAAATATAGTTTTTTTTTTTTACTTTCTCTAAGCTGATTAGAGAAAGTCCAGCCTTTTAATGCTAGACTACATTAAAATACCTCATTTAGATCAGATTTCCTGCCAGTTTCTGAAAATTTTGCAAAATCTAACAGAAAACCTGATTAAATTAAGAAAATTATTATTTTCTTTAAGTTCCTATCAGAGCTGATGGAAAAATATCTACTTTGATTTTTCCACATAATTTTATAACTAGTCAAAGTGTAAAACCAACAATATATTGCAGTGAAGTCTGGACTCCATCTTGTTTTATTGTGGGGTTTTTTTGTTGCCTCTACTGGCTTACTTCTTCTTTTAACAACATTTTAGAGGCCCACTGCTTCACAAATGAGACCAACATGCTTTCTCATCTCTAATTCTCAAAACATTTCGGCATCTAGATAATTAATAACATCTGTTAAAGATTGAGTGGCATCTCAGCCAATAAGAAAGTCTTTGAAAAGCATACTTTTGTAAGCAACTATATTCAGATCAAACTAGAGTAAAGATTCCTTAAGAGTGGGTTTCCTTAGGCGTTTTATTACTAGTCCCAGCTCCCTCACTAGAAACATGACATTATGTAAAAAAATAAAATACTGAAAAAAATAAATCCTCCCTGCCCCTAAAAAGATGCATCGTTTTGTTTTTCACAATCAAACTGCAATGGAGGAGCCCCAAAGCAGTTCCTTATCATTCTCTCAACAAACACCACTGATTGCTCAAACTTATTCATCTTGTGACCAGCCAACCTTACTACCACCACATGTGAGACTGCCCTTTATAATTCCTGTCACACGTCTAGATTAGCTTCCCATCCATCCATCCATCCATTTTCCGTCACCCTTCTCCCTAACGGGGTCGGGAGTTGCTGGTGCCTATCTCCAGCTGCGTTCCGGGCGAGAGGCGGGGTTCACCCTGGACAGGTCGCCAGTCTGTCGCAGGGCAACACAAAGACAAACAGGACAAACAACCAAGCACACAAGCACACACACTAACACCTAGGGAGAACATGCAAACTCCGTTGGACTGTGGGAGGAAGCCGGAGAACCCGGAGAGAACCCACGCATGCACAGGGAGAACATGCAAACTCCGTGCAGAAAGACCCCGGGCCGGGAATCGAACCCAGGACCTTCTTGCTGCAAGGCAACAGCGCTACCCACTGCGCCACTGTGCAGCCCAGATTAGCTTCCCCTCCTCTGCAAATCCAGACCTTTAAAGAATCCGACTGCAGCAGGTTTACCTTTTAAGAAAGCGTTTGATTACAGGGTCGCAGAAATGTGGCGCGAAGATTTATGTCTGGGGATTTTGTGTCTACATAAAGTTTTTCTAACAAAACCAATTCTGTGCAAGCGATGAATTGCTAATAATTTTCCTCAACAATTTGGAGCTAAAGAAATATCTTATGTTTGGATTTTTTCTTCATAAATTATCATTCAAGTTGAGAGTGAACTAAATGACAGCAATGTGGCTGCCTTAAATGCAAAGTGTGAGACTAAAAAAATATATATATATTTTAAATCTTTTTACACCACATGTACACCCTTTAGGAGCCTTTAGTAAAATGCATTAAACATAAAATCTAGGTTCAGACAGGCTAGTGACGAAAGCATGCATGTTAGCAAACAATCAACAGGGTAAAAATAGCAACTGCCACATTTAACACATATTTGTTTATGTGCAAAGAAGTTTGATCATTTTCAATAGGAAATGAAATATTTATGCTAGCACATTGCAAACATGTTAGCATAATTACTTTAGCAACATTTACTAATGCTGGAGCCAATCAGATTGTATGGTAATTTTCAAACAGATTTTTTTTTTTAAGAGATTAAAATATTTGCAAAACTAATGTTTGGATATGAACAAACATATTGGTATTTTTTCAGCTTATTAGAAAATATTTAGCAAATATCTTGTCAAGTGATTAGTTAGCAATGTTTGCTATTGTTCCCTAATATGTTTACTAATGTTCAAACATTCACAAGCATGTTAGCAAATATATTAGCATCTTTTCCAACATTTTAAAGACATTAAACATTTGCAAAACATGAGTTTTAGAAAACATGAGTTGTAAAGAAATGTGACCTGATCATTTTACAACTTCCAGCAGACTCACATTTTTTTGCAGTGCGGACACTTGGCTAGGGTGTTAAATCGAAGCTCCATCCACTGTGGAGACAAAATGAAAATATGTACTCACGTCCACACAGACATGTAAACACACTACAATACTACTCTTGTTTAAGACACAAATCTTTCTGGGACTGATTTCAAATGATCCGTTTTGAAGGTTTGCAACTACTTATTGTTAAAGTTAGCACCTCAGATAAATCGGATTTAATTTATGTAGCTTTGCATTAGTCGAGATTTTATCAGGGGCTTTTAAAAGTAGAAATGAAATCATTAATACAGCCTGGAGCTTAATAACGGAACATAATTAACATGTTAACAGATGTGCAACGTCTACCTCGAGACATGCGGCCTCTGTGAAAGAATGACATTTTGAAAAAAATTTATTTTCAGGATTGTAAGCAGCAATTTTCAATGAATGGAGGTTGAGAAATTTTTGCATTTACACATCAATTTTGTTTCTTTTGTAAATGAATAATTTCTCTAGAAGCCACATGTGCACAGAATGGTATCATCAGCGTAAAGAAAGCCACAGACTGAAACAGATGTTAGGCTGTTTGTTAATGTGTCCAACGATAAGATCAGGTCTTTTTCAACCTCTTGCTGTTCTGGAGGAGAGCCGTCGCTGGGGAGACCAGACATCGGCTGAGATGACCTGGCGTCCTCGCTGCCCTAGAGGCCGCAGGCGACAATGCGCAGACGTTAAGAGAGTAACGGCTCCGAGATTTGAAATATGCTTCTATGAAATGGTGGCCTTGTATCTGCACATTTTTGTAATGAGCATAGACTACCGTAAATAAAGTTGCATGGCAGTGAGAACTAATCTACAAAAATAAAGTTTAGTGTGACTTCTAGTCGGAGAGGACAAATAAGACCGTGAGATCACTTGAAAAAGTAAAGTACAGCTTGCTTTCATAACTATTTTAAAAGTCAGACGTTTTCCACTGATAAGTAAATTGGTTCTACTGTAGACATAAAGAAGCAGAAGCTTTACATGACAAACATTTTCCATATGTAAAAGTGGCATTTATCCTGCACAAATGAGATGGAAAAACAAATGCACAATTTCAGGGGAAAATATAAAACATAAAAAAAGCTTTTAAAGCTGGGATTTTGAGAGCGTCCTTCTGGTTTCGTTTCAGTATTCAGGAGTTCACACCAGCCAGTCATTTAATGATTAACTGTAAATAAAGTTCAGTCGTCCAAGTTGGATTTTTCTGACATTTGCAGCTCTGAGAAAAAAAAAGCATAGTTTGCTGTACTAGGTTACAAAGAAATCAAAATGATTTCATTTTACAAACACATTAGGATAGAGAAGGAAACAATAAATGCATAAAATTATACGTTGTTTATATCATGGGTTATTAAGAAAAGCCACCACAAATAAAATAAAAATTAGACGAGGGCTGGCAGCTAAATGAGAAAGGAGTTTAGATACACAATCGCTTTCTGATGAAAAACACATGGATCAGTTCCATTTCACATATACACAAATCTATAATGAAGATTTCTGCATTTTATGGCACTTTGAATACTCAATATTAAAGTATAATAATGATTGGGTTTTATGATCTGCATCTCTTAGAAATTATGGAATAACGCGAGTGTTGGTGTCTGGAAAGCTCGTCCGTGTCTGTGGGTTTTCGTACCAGGAAGGTGTTTCCACAGTGACCACACACCACTCTCATCCCCTCGGGCTGGACGGGCAGCGCCGGCTGGGCGGGCTGCTCTTCAGGGATCACCATCACCGGGCTCAGGTTGATGATGCGTCTGCTGCAGAATGAAGGAGCAGTTGCAAAAGTTCAGGATTCGAGAATGTCAAGAAATGGAAAAACACCTAAAACAAATTGATCACTATTATGTATTTGTACATGATACTTTTGTTACTAGTTCAAGTAAAAGTAAACACTTTAACTCATTAAAATTGTTAGAAATGAAATAAATACTGATATTTTCATTCAATACATCATATTTTATGTATGAAGAACTTAACATATTGAATTGTGGGTAAATTCTTGTTACAATCACCAGCAGTTGAAACAAACTATTAGAATATAAAAATGCAGATAGCAGCATAATCTCCTTACTCTCTAAATAGCAATATGGTTTCATAGTATATCAGTTGGAACATCTTTTCTTGCAGGAAAATAAAAATTATGTGAATCCTGCTCTTTAAAACAAAGAAAAACAATGCGTGTTCCTTAAAGTCTTTGTAATTATACAAACAAATATAATTTCTCACAAATCTACTTTACTACCAGAAAGTTATTACCAAAATGTTTTTTTTTTCTGTCTGTATTAGACCGTAACAAATACACAAGTGATGCAATTAGGGGAAATGAAATTAAATGAATGGATCTGTTACTGACCAGTTTGGTCGAGGGCATCCTATCCTCCTGGATGTGTCTTTACAGATAAGCAGGCAGTTACAGGGACACCTCACATACTTCTTCCCTGTAGGGGGGTTCTTGATGGGCTTGGTGAGAACAAACACACAGAAGCAGCTTATAAACACACAGACACAGATTATTTTTTCAGATACGAAGGCTGAGGTTTGTTTAAGAAAAACATGATCATTTTCTACATGTCAAATCAAAGCATCATGTTTGATTTACTGTTTATTTGCTCAGTGGCAGACAGTAAAGGAACAGTTTCACTTCATAGCAGCTTTGTATTGTGATGGTTTTAATTAAGCTTTATAGTGACAAATTTCCTTTCGCGTCTTTCTTTGAGAGCGTACTGCAGAATGAGCTCTGCTTCCTGATGAGCTTTTATTATTAGTCAGATCTCAGCAGGATGAAGTGATGTGGAATAAGTGCTGATGCAAGTTTGCTCTTTAATCCCTACAGAAGAAGTTAAATTAATGCAGTTCATACCCATTTTATTGCACCGCAGACTCATATTTTTGAACCGTCACAATTTCAGCCGCTGGATTTGCGCAACGGCACAAAACCTCTTTTTACAAAGAGCCAACTTTGAGGGGTAAATAAATATTCCCGCCACACTTTTCAGATCTTCACGCCGTCTCTTCGCTCAGCTTACCGTTGCTTCGTTGCAGGCTGTGCACTTCACGACGTGCTGGTGCAGCTTCCCGTCCAGGTTGATGATGGACTGGCAGACGCGGCAGTTGATGACCGGCACGCCGCCAGCGTCGGGGCTGGCGATGGCTGTGTAAGGAGGAGGTAGTTCGGCTTTCAGAGGAAGAGGAGGACAAGGAGAACACACACATCCCAGCTGTTAATGGCATCCTTCCGACACACACAGCAGCAGCATCAACCGCCTGACTCCCTCCGTCTGGCGAAGGACGAACTCAGATTTCAGAGAAGTTTAATAAAAATTTGTGTTTTGATGTTAGGAGAACTGAATAGACAATTGTGGTTTTTGAAGTTTTTAAAGTATTTATCTGCTGTTTAAACTCATTTATAATTCAAGTGTTTGAGAAAATGGCCCTTTAATTTTAGGATAGAAATCTGGTCGGATCTGATCCGTTTACATCAGATCATTTTAGCTTAGAAAACTTTTCATGTAAACAATTTAACCAATATTAGTCCTGCGCTAAGCAATCCTGTTAATATTAAATTGTGAAATTGACCAAATTAAAAGAGAAGAAGCCTTTCTAGAATAAGCTACCAGTTTATTTGAAATTTTGTTTAAATGTCAGAAATCCATTTTGGATTGTTCAAACTTCTGAAATGAAAGGAGAGAGTCTGTTTATTCTGTGATTGTATTTTTAACAACATTATTTTAAAATAAAGATTTTCACTGGGTGGTTATAGGAATAAGAAATACGCCACAGACGGTGCTTTTCATCTTTTGTGACAATTTCCTTTCTACAAATATGAAAACATCAATCTTTAGTTCATTGACTGTCAAAACCAAAGAGTTTTGTTTCCTGTTTGCAGTTTCCTTTTGGGGGTCTGAAATCCGACTAAAACACATTTGCACTTTTCTATTTGCATCCTTATCTTTAATAGGTTTTTAATTTAACAGAAAATGGAGGAATCGCAAGATGAATACAATTTATCCACATAAGTGCTTAATTTCATCTGATGTTTTAATTTAACTAAAGAACAATCATACACAATGCTGGTTGATGCATTTATAGTCAAAAATAGCATTAACTCTTCTTTTTAATCCAAATAATGGACATGATCAAACAAAAATTAAATTGGCCATGTTCATCTTCACCGAAAAGTTGTTTTTGTCTCAATATTCATAAAGCAAATTACAATCATAAATGCACAAGTGCAACACCCCAAATCACTCAAACCTCTCTTTTCACCATCTATACATTCCTTGTGTCTTAATGCAACACTATAATTGTGTCCATTTATTGTCCATAAGAAAAAAGCTGATGAAAATAAAACGGCACATGCTCATATTTCCCCGAGAAGCGTCCCCAGCGTGTTCCCTCCTCGTCTTCAGCAGGTAAATGGGTTTGGTTCTGACACTTGGCTCCCAGTGGACAGGTGGGACTCCCTGCCAACATTTACATAATCCTGGCTAGAATTACAACTAGAGCAGGCCACAGACGTGACACTCGTTAGGGCAGACACTGTCATCTGTAAAATCCCTCCAAAACACTCCAACGGGACCTGCTGTGCAATAATACAGATTTAAAAACTGATGAAGATACAAGATCGTTCCTTCTCTTTCTGTCTTCTCCGTCTCAGTTCGGGCCCGTTTTGACTTCTACCTCCCCCCTCTTGGTATTTTACACAGATATGGTGCTAATGCATGTCTGAAAGTGAATCCACCCATTATAGATTTCCTCTCTGTGTCCTCTGAGCCAGACGTAAGGCAAGAAGACAACCCACTCGAACCACAGGCAGCATTACCACAACATGCATCCCACATCACCCCATTTAAAGGCCCCAGTCTTTATTATAGTAAGACTTAAAAGTTTGTGACAAAACTATATAGATAAAACTCCTGGCATCCACCAAAACTAAAGCTGTAAAAAGATTTTTTTTTTTTTAAATAAAAAAAAAAAACATAATATTGTAAAACTAGTTGTACATTATGGTCTCAAGTTGCTACAAAAGGAATAATTGTTATGCTAATTATTTTAACCTAATTAGCATTTCCAGGGTTCTCTTAAATGGAAGCAATAAAGTGAGGTCAGAGTGTGGCTAAAATTAATTTGCAGTATTTCACAGTCCGTCTGACGAGAAGACTGATTTTTCCTGGTCAGTGAACACATCACAGCCATACGCCAACAGGCTCTGCCAGCTGCGTCACTCTTCAGTGTGGAAGTTTTAAATGAGGACAGATAACTCAAAATAACCAGTTTTTTAGCAAGAAAGCTAAACGTGTGACATCAAGGCTGGAAACAAGTGAAATTAAACCCAAAAATGATTCATACGCAGCAAGATTTTTATTTAGAGCAATCTCCTAGTTTTGTTAGCATGTTTCTTCAGATTGGAAGTGATATTAACATTTTTGGAGTGGCTCAGGATCCCAACCTAAATCTAACTGAGAAGAGCTAAAGACGACCTTACAACCACAAAGACCAAGAGCTCGTCGTCAAAGTACTGATGGAAACATTAAAATCTGTCCAGAAATGGTAGGAAAGCTAATCAGTTTTTTAATTGACTATTAAGAAGTTTATAAATGATATTTAATGTTTATTTTTAAGCAGAATAACTGTAAAAAAAAAAAAAAAATCCTAAACTTTTTTCTACTATTTTTATTATAATAATAAATTTGATTAATAATGCCATTTATATCTCAAATTCAAATCCCTCTTTACATTACATTTCCTATCAGAAACAAACTTTTTGGCCAAATAATAATTATTTTCAAATCTATCAGGAGTAATTTAGTGTTCTGTGGTATGTATTGCACAAATTATGAAGCAACACTAAAGTCTGATTGACTTTCCATTCAGAGGAGAAATAAGCTAATTTGTATTATTGTTATTATTATTATTTGCTATTTTTAGCATTTGAACTGACTCATATCAGCTCCATTTCAAAATCTAAAACAATGTCAGATCAGGACTGGATTATCCTTCACTAAACCCGGATTATTAAAGACTCCTTGTGACCTTTGTTACCTTTGGTTCAAATGTCATTTATGAGGGTAAAAATCAATAATAAAATGTTATTTGGTTAGAAAAAAAAATATTGAAGTTTTAAATTATATTTATAGAAAGCACAAAGAAGGAAAATGATCTGTGTGATTTAAGTTGTTGCATTAAGTGTGTAAAACAAGCAGAGTATTAAAAAACTCAAACAGGTAGACTTCCTTCCATCCCCTTAAGCCAATTTAAACAAACAACAAATCTTTCAGTTTGAGCACAAAAACAACAAAAAAGAAAACAAATTGTCTTTTTCACGCAATCTCTTAAACGCAGCTGGGTTTTTGTTTTAAAATGCCATCGCGGTTTAGACGAAAGTAATCCGCCTCACAAATTGGCCGATTATCGGCCAACAAATTTCAGAGAGGAATTACCGGATAATCCGAGCAGCAGAGACGGGAGGAGAAAATAGGCCAAGAGATAATAATATAAAAAAAAAAAAAGCTAACATTCATTTTGGGGTTTACCCAGTCACTCTTGCACAAACAGACTGTCGCTTCATGGATCCTTAAAGTCTCCATGATTAATCCGATGGGTTATTTCGAATTTGGCAGGATTAGACCACTTTTTCCCCTGAACTCCTGAAATTCATCCGGTCACGGATTTCATTCATTTAGTTTCTGTACAGCAAGCTGCATTGTTGCAACAACGGCGTGTGAACCCTCATGTCAGGGAAACCACACCAACACTAAATGGACTTCTCTGTTATAAAGACTCTTATCTGAACAAGGGTTTAAATAAAGCCTCAAGGTAAATCTGACGCCGACGATGCGGAAGAGAATGTGCACATGTACAATCACATTTTACTCAAGTTTTAAAGCTGCTAACTAAACTTCTCTTTAAGATCCTTCAGATATATTTTGCATCCTATAAAACTCATTTTTTGTGCTTCATTTTTGGATGTTTTAGTTAATTGTTGTTCAATCAAGATCACAATCAAAATAATAACATTATGGCACCACTGATGACATCACATAAGGCGTAGGTCAACTGAATGAGTTCTTGAGTGCTATTCTCATCGTCTTTAATCATATTCCAACTTCAAAAAGTGTTTGTTTGTGTTCCACAAGCCTGCGGGAAAATGTTTGGTAGCATTTCTGCACGCTGCCTGGATTTCATGAAAAAAAAAAAAATGGCACACACAAAAATACACCCTTCTGAAACACATGGCAACAAGATGACAATAAATACAAGACCAATGCCGAAACGTTGAAAAAAATGACTAACACCGGCAGCGTTGATGCTGATATATTGGGCGTCCCTCACAAATTGCAATCGTTTTCCAGCAAGCTGGAATTAAATCCATACTGTTCCAGGGACATTTTGTGCAGAATTGTAATTAGTGGGTCACCAACGACCATGAATTGGTCCAGCTTTGAGGCACATGTTTGATTTAACAGAACTTCATCTCTGAAAATGATTAGATTGATGTCAATTTGAAGATCAACCCCTGCCACAAAGGAGAGAGAACCATCTCTGCTTCTGAGTTCAGAGAGCGAAAAATACTCAAGAGTTCTTATTTTTGATGCATTTATTGAAGACATTCAATAAATGATCACCTATCAGAGTCAAACGAGGGGAGATTGGCAGGCTGAGTGGTGAATCTCTAGCAATCACAAACTGTCTAGTAATCATAAGAATGATCATTTCTAGCCGGAGCGCCATTAATCTGTAGAAAATGTGTGTTTTGAAGTCTAGATACACATGATGAAAAGGGGGTTTTAAAAAAAAAATCTGACTTTTCAGTATTTGATCTGCTGGTCACTGTTCAGAGCTGAGGAGGGGGGGGGGGGTTAATGGTTTGACTCCACTCTTTGGTCAGTGTATTAAACATCAAGTGATCCACTGTATCAAACTCTCAGACCAATGAGACTATCTGTTGCATACTGACACCGATTATCTTACTATTTGCATGTTTTCTTTTCGTGCAGACAAGCACAAAAAAAAAAAACATTTGCTTTTCTTCAAGACTGTAACTCATCCATTTCTTCTCGTTTTTTAAAAGGACACATCTGGGACAAAAGGCTGCTGGCCTGGCTTCATCTGCAGTGCCCCAACTCTCTCCCCGTAAACGCGCAACGTTGACGCCTACATTCAAAGCTGGATCCGCACGTTTTCTTCCTACTGACCGCTGTTGTCGCCCTGAAACCCCCCGCCTCCCCTCCCTCGACGCGCGGGGAGTCGGGATGCAAAAAGCGTTTCTGCCCTGAAAAAGCCCCGGTAGTCGGTGTTACTGCAGGCCCCTCTCCTTCTCTCACCCACTGCTCCAGTTCTCACAGTCCAAGCTCCACCTTTGTGTCAGCTGCCGTCGGATTTCCAGCCGATGCCCTTGCGTCGCTGCGCCTGGCTCCGACTTATTTACGCACAAACCCGATACGCCCTGAAAATGATTCAGCACGCATGCAGGCAGAAATGCGGGGAGCAGAGGGGGGGCAAGCGTGGAGGGCCGGGTGGGGAGGTGGGGGATCCGCAGACTGTGTTTACCTCGGGGACTTGAATCCTGCAGGTACGGGGGAGCCGTGGGGGTCACGTTCTCGGAGTTGGGGGCCGACAGCAGCGGAGAGCGCTCGTCCATGCCGTCGGAGGCCATGTCTGTCGCCGTGGCGAATGACGGGAAGCTCCTGGCTCTCTGCAGCGAGTCTTCCCACGGCACGGAGAGGAGGCGGCGGTGATTGCTGCCCAGCTGCCGTGGCTTTTAGTGCCGAGTGGCTCCGGTCTTGCAGTCTTGGTGACGTCAGCCGGCTGGAGGAAGAGGAGGAGGAGGAGGAGCTGCGCGGTGATCCCCTCCCCTCCACTCCTCTCTCAGCTGTTGTTGGGTCACAGCGCTGGAATGTGGGCCCCGAAACATGAGTGTTAAAAGTTTCCACGAATGCTTGACTAATTTTGAGCGAAACCAAAGATCAATATGAGCCGAAAATGCCCTGGTATCACTCCGATCCTGAAGACAAAGTTTCATTATTTAGTCAAAGACTCGAACGTTTCAAGTGAAGCAGTTTCCCGCTGTCACCGCTAGAGGTCCCTGTTGGACCACCGATTCCTCCACAGCGCGTTGGAAAACGAGTCAGGCTGTTTCCACAAAGATGAATGTATTTCGTTGAGAGTCAGTGTGATTCTGTCAACACGCGTTGGCGCATCCCTGCGACATGGAGGGAGAAATGATACACGGTTTGTTTTCAAGCTTTCGCATGGTTTGCATTTTGCATAACCCCCAGATGCCCCTAAATAAAACCCACTGCCTCTCCTAGAATTAGAAAATCACTTAATTAGTATGGCAATAGCAGAGCTCAGGTGGGACAAAGTACAACTATTAGACATGTACTGCAGATCAGACCTTAGTTTTCTGTTTCTTTTACAAAAAAAAAAATGGGAGGAGCAGAGAAATGTGATGTGCATTATTTTTGTTGCAATCACTGCCGTGTGTTTGTTTCTTTATCAGCATCCGGGGGTTGAATTTCCCCACATTCTTTACAAAATGATACAAGCTCAGTCAGTTTGGACAGATCTAATGCAACCTCCAACAGGTTCTAAGATGGTCTTTTTTCTTTAACTCCTTCTGTCTTCCCATCAGCTCTGATCACTCCCTCATGAAGAAACCTATTCCTGTAATATGATGTTGTCACAATGACTTTCTCCCTTACATGCAGCGTGTTGTGATTTTTGTTCCTTGTTGACCACAGTCCTTTCTGCATCCAATGAATGTCTTACGGCAGGCTGATTGGTTGTGACTGTTCAAATGATCAGAATACAGAAAAAACTTTACAACCACAGATGAAAGTTTAGTTTTTATCCATGTTCTCAGCTTGTTTCACACCTTCTCGCAGCTCGCAGCAAAACCACTGGCAGTAGTACTTTTGGCTTTGCTTGTGGAGCGATCGACAGAGTGGAGCCATCTGGATGTGATGAGCTGCCCAGGTTTCCCAGACCAGCAACACCTCAGAGAGCTACTCCAGTCACGAAATTTCCTATAAACCACCAGGACATGTCGTCTGATACAAAAAAGCAGTGAGGAATCGGGTGCAGAGAGCTGAGGGCAGCCCGACTGTTTTCTCTTGGACCTGATCCTACACTCGATGAGCCAGAAATGGGAGCAATAAAACAGTCCAGATGGTTGAATGAGCAATATTTGGTCATATAAACCGAAAGGAAAAGAGGCTTTACTTTAAATTTTGCACCAAATGACCTTAAATATTTATACCTGTTTTAAAGTACTCCTTTTACAGTGCTTTAAAACAAAAAAGTGTTGCGACTTGTTGAACTTTTCCACTTTTGATTACATTACGGCCGCCAACTTAAAGTATTTTATTGAGTTATATGATACTTCAACACAGAGAGGAGTGACTGATTGTGAAGTTGTGGGAAACTGACTCGTGTTTTAAAGTTTTTTTTCTCTTTCTTTTCATTCCCATACAGCTTCCTTCACTCTGACAGTAAATGTGGTGACTTTGTGGGTAAATTTTCTAAATTTCCATCCGTGAGACTGTAATTTGAACATTCATGTAGAGCAGGGATGTCAAACTCCAGTCCTCGAGGGCCTCTGTCCTGCAGTTTTTCGATGTGCCACAGGCACAAAACACAGGAATGAAATGGCTTAATTACCTCCTCCTAGTGTAGATCAGTTCTCCAGAGCCTTGCTAATGACCTAATTATTCTATTCAGGTGTGGTGCAGCAGAGGCACATCTAAAAGTTGCAGGACACCGGCCCTCGAGGACTGGATGTTGACACCCCTGATGTAGAGAATGTTAGAGATAGAAGAGCAAAAGAGCCAAGTCATAGCAAAGTGCTTATTCTGCACCACTGAAGCTCCTCTGCAGTTTTTTTTATTCCCCTGTTAATTTGTTTTTGCTGTTAGTACCTTCTCTTTTACCCTACAAATGAGTGGTGCTTCACAAACAAACACCCCTTGCCTTCAGAAATGAATGAATAAGTAAATAAAGGCCAATCAGAAAAACAAAAAAGATGTGGAGAGATACATAATAACCCCTATAGAGCAAATATCTAGATCTGAGGTGAAAGAATCTGATCACAGGACAACTATTAGGAACACACTTTACACACTTTCTGGAGTAATAACAAAGAAGAAAGCCAGAAGAAGTTTGATTTATAGTTTGCTAAAAGCCATGTAGCGGATTCAGCAAACGAGTGGGAAAAAGGCGCTTTGGTCAGAATAGACACACAGTCAATCTGTGGAGGAAAAGTAGCAAAACACATAACCCTGAACACATCTTCATAAGGTAAAATATGACGTGGCAGCGTCATGCTGTAAAAGCTCACTGTATGTATTTACAGTGAAATAAAGCCTATAGAAGCACACCGCACTTTTAAGATTTTTTTGTTTTGTTTTGACAACCATAAATCCTTCTCCTTCCGCTGAATTATTGTGCATAACCTTGTGCAGGTCTGTGACATGAAATCCAAAGAAGAAGAACTGAAGATTGTGCTTCACCAATTGTTTTACCAGACCGAGTGCATCTGGTGCCCGGTGAACATTTGTGGTTGTCAAGAACTGTTTTTGTTTCGACATGTTTAGACATACATTACATTTCTTATAGCTCAATAGAAAGGGTACGTTTGGATTGACTTGCAAAAACACTATCTAGGTGTTTGTTTAGTTAGTTTGGGCTTGGAGCTATGCTGTTCTTCTGCCACGCAGAGACAAGAGAGCCAGAAATGAAATGCTTCGACATCCTTGTCTGCTTAAGACCCAGTACAGTTTTTTTTTTCAACTGACAAAAGTTTCTTTTTTTAGCTACAGGAGAACTACAAAAGCTGCATGATTCAGTGCATGTCAGGTTTGACATATTAAAGTAGATGAGCCGTCCCTAAAGCCGCTCCTGTTCAACCTAAGATAGTGTTTTCTCCTTCCTGTTATGTTGCCCTGAAACGTTTCCAACAATCTTAGTTGTTTTTGCCAAAATGTATCTCATTCCTCCTTGCTTATGTCAGAGTGTAAATACTGGACAACATCATTCCCTGCTCATGTAAAAGTGCTTTTCAGCTTTTTCTCGACATCTTTTATTGTTTTTACAGCCTTGAAATGTTTGACTTCTTTCTAAAACTGTAGGTGTGAACAGATTCCTGCTCCTCTGAAACTGGGCCAAACTGTTCCTGTTCAGGACGTATAAAAAGGGCTAATAAATACCAGGAGCATCACTACCTCTACCCCCCTCATGCCCAAAGAAAAACGGTCAGAAAGAGAGAAAAGACAAAGACTGAAAGACAGATTAGCCTTCTATGCAAGATCTAATTTATGTCGAAAGAAATAAGAGACACAAATGAACAATTAGCCATACCAGTATCAGAAAAAAGGCTCATCACACATTTCCTCCAGACAGGCTTTTGTAGCTGTAAACATGAAATTATGCAGCCTCTAATTTGAGGTAAGTTTTTCATCATTTCCTCCGCAGCGTTTGGCTCTAGACTGCTGTAATCGAGCCAATGGAAAGCCTTTCTGACTGTATAGTAGAGGCTGAAGTCGACTCATTTTTTCCAACAGCTTCAGGCTCCAAGGGAGCGCCGCTGCAAACACACTCACACTGCTGTTTCCTACAAGGTAAGATCTTTTAAGATCAAAACAAATGCTAGCTCTTCTTGTCGTAGTTGAAATATGTTTTTATTTGCTTTAGTTGTTTGAAGTGGACAGGGGTTTTTTTTTCTTCTGCAGTTTCTCTACCGGTTTTCTGGCAACCACTCAGCTACTAAAGAAAACCGATTTTGACACAACCACATAGTAATAAAACATGAGAGCAATTGCTAAAGAGTTTTTGTAGATGTATTACAGGTGTGTCTCAATAAAGCGGTTTAGTGACTTTTATTCTAGCAAATCGATTAAGTAACAAAATGTTTAATCGCTAATGAAACCCAGAACATTTTCTGTTGATATGCAAGATCAGTAAAAAATGGATTTTAGATGTAAAAATGTGAACTGAAAAGCATGTGCAGTTAAAATGTAAATTGCTTTTCTGTTTTTGCTTTTCTGATGCAACTAAATGCTTCAGATCAACAACCAAACTTTAATATCAGCCAAAGATAACCAGATTAAGAATAGCCTTTCAATGATACAAACCAACCAAAAATGTGAACTCATGAATTACTGATCAGCCACATTTTAGAAGAACTGAGTTCCACCTCACTGGCCACACCCGGGTCTTTGTCTTTCCTCCTTATAAAGGACTATGCTGGCTTTGGACTTGATAAATCACAGTGAGCCAACATCAACAGGTGATATGTTCCTTGCTAATATGTTTTATTTTGTGGAAACGACTTGCCAATAAATTCTAACTAACCTTCATGTCAAGCAAAGGGAAACAATTCTGAATAAATTCAGACTTTCTTCAAAATCATAAACAGTGTCATAAACATTAAAGGATTGCCACAGAAATGAAACAGCTGAATTTGTTTTTTCATCCAGTTTGGAGATGCTCTGGTGGACAGCCAGCAGGGCCTGGCTCTGCTTCGCCTGCTGCCTCCTGCTGGGCGTCTGCTCCCAACCAGAGGACGCAACCAGAGGGACAGAAGTGGTACTGGAACAAGTATCGGGAGTACCTGACTTCGAGGACTGGGAAATGGGTTCTGGATCTTCTCTGCTGCATCTCCTCAACAACTTCCCTGCTGACAGTTTCTTTGTTAAGGAATCCCCAGAAGAACCAGTCAATTGCACGCAGCGCTTCTGGTTGCCACCTTCCTCTCCAGTCTGCTGGGAAACTGTAGCAGAACCGGAGGAGTTTGCCAGGTCCCGTCTGCTTGTTCTGCAGAACAGGGCCGCGCTGCAGGCGGTGTCTGACCTGAGCGGGGTGGAGGAAGCAGGGGTTTCCTACAACCACCAAGCCAGAGAGGAGGTCCAGGGCATCCAGTCAGACCACCAGAAGGCGACAGAGATGATGCAAACCATGGAGAACGTGTTTGTCTCGCTGGTGGAGAAAAGGAAAGAGGGGAAGGAGCAGGGCATTCTTACTAGGTGAGAACCAGAAAATCTTCTTATTGTGAGAATCCATCCATCCATCCATCCACTTTCCGTCACCCTTCTCCCTAATGGGGTCGGGAGTTGCTGGTGCCTATCTCCAGCTGTGTTCCGGGCGAGAGGCGGGGTTCACCCTGGACAGGTCGCCAGTCTGTCGCAGTATTGTGAGAATTACAACTTTTAATGTTTGTTTTGTTTCGTTTTGTTTTTAAGTTTGGTGCAGATATTTGAATATACTGTGGATATTCTACAAGTAAAACAAGATCAAAACTATACTTAGGGCTGGACAACATGGCTGAAACATGTATCACCATACAAGAGTTTCATATTAGTTTTTATCAATAATTATTGTCTTGTTTTTTTGTTTCAAATCTCTAATATACTACCAAAGTGGTGCTATTACCTTTCCTGCTTTACCCAGTTTTCACTCCAGCACATTGTTCTTTATTTTTAACCATTATGAGGCATGGTGGCAAAATTTAAAACTGCCACACGTTACTCAACATGTTGCTTGGTAACCAGAGAGTGAGCGAGTTGCTAGGTAACCAAAGAATGAGTGAGTTAGTTGATACCTCCTACCTTTTGGTTGAGCAACTAAAGCTTTTCCCCTGCCTACATCTCCTAGATTGCAGTGCGGTTCTAGACCAGGAAGTATCAAAATGTTGGCTGATCTCCCGGTGCAAAGACACAAATGCATGTTTTGCAGATGCGTTCTAAGATGCTTAATTATTAACTAAATAAGAAGAGGGAAGCATCAAGAAAGTCTGTCCACGTTGTCCATAGGTTATGGTGATAACGTGTACCAGTCTTCATCATGTCATTCCTATAGTCCACTCAATTTAACTTAAGTTAATTCATGCAGCTCTCAAGTCCAAGCTAAAGCATTTTAGTTAGGCTTAGGTATGAACTTCGTATTACCAAAACATGCAATATATTATTTTTGTTTGCTTGTTTTCAGAATCACTGCATTGCAAAAAAGAATCCATGTTCAGTAAATACTGAGTTTATCATTAGTAGCATGCATCTGTTCAATCCAGAGCAATAAGTGTATGCTTAGTTTTTCCATATACAAATTACATTTCCCAGCTTGATTTTTGCTGAATGAGTGACACTGGGCAATTTGTAATGTGTTTGCATCCGTCTGCATTCTCCATCTCCTGCTCGCTGGAATCTAACAGTTGAAACAGGTTGAGCTTTCTTCATCCGATGACTGAGACGACAGGATTATTAAGGAAACATTTACTAATTCAAATAGGCCGCAGACCCAGAAGCAGGTCCACAACCAGATGTGGAGGCCAGAGCTTAATTAACAAGGTTTTCAGAACGTCTGCATCACATCTTACAAGGAAAATTTGAGTCACGTCATTGCATTTCCAGGCAAACTGAATAAAATGAAGCTCTGGCTACAAAACACCCATAAAAACGGATAATGGAGAAAAGAGAAATTCCCTTGATTATGTACGAACTTAGGAATACAGAAGTCTAATTTTTACATTTTCTTTTCTTTGCCCTCCTGACAGCATAAGGGAGCGTCTTACCAACACAAGGGAGGCCATGGAAGGAAAAGAGCTCCTGGCAAACAACCTGGAGAGTCGCTTTTCTACTTTAGAGAAGACTCTGCTCAACACACACCTTCGACTCAGCAAACTCATTCAGCAATGACAACAATCAAAGCCTCCTCAAAGAGCATCTGGTACAAGAGTTTAAATTGTGCATGCACAATAAATTCCGATGTCTACAAAGGAAATCTAAATCGTTAGTAAAAGAACAGAAAAAAAGCACGAACCCATAAACTGAACACATGTGGCCGTTCCAGTTTACGACTCCGAATGATCCATATAGACATTTTACAGTCGTATAAAACACCTTGTAAAACTCCAATATACTGAGGTTGTCAAACTTGAGAGATGATGTTTTTTGTGTCTTTATACGGACATAAAGGTTACCCAGTACACCATTGACATGTATTTTAATCTAAAATCTAAACAATAAATCCATTACTAAATAAAAAAAAGTAAGCATTGTAATGTGTAAACGTTTCAGAAATATTGAATTATTTAAACTAACAGATGTTCAAAGTTGTTGCTGGCAAATAGAGGTACATTTGGTACATTTCAAAGATAATGGAAACACCCAGTATCAGTGATCAGATGTGTGAAGCTAACTGAGTTTCCCGTCCTTCACATGCAGTTAATCTGTGCACGACTGGAAGTGGCCAGAAAAACGTTAAACACCTTCAACCTGTGCAAAAAATTAAACAAATTTAAGACTAAACCTTTGACACTCCACAGTGCTGTGAAAGTTTTCACACCTCTTGGACCTTTTCACAGTTTTTCAGATTACAAAACCCAAACTTCAAAGTATTTTATTTGGATTGCATGAGGCAGACAGACCGACATGAATTGGTGCGTAATTTAGATTTTCTTTTACTTTTTTCTTTTTTTTTAACCAAAATTGGAAAAATGTGTCATGCATTTGTATTTAGCCACCTTTACTAATTGTAATCTGCAGCAAACTGCAGTCAGTAAAGAGAGTACGGTTTAATCTTAAGATAAAACCCAGTCTCCTGAGATTTGGGGAAAACATTAGACACTAAACAGCACCATGTACACAGAGCAGTTAACCCGAATGAGATTCACAGCTGACATGGGACAGCTTTCATCCCATTAGCGCAGAAAGGAAACAATAAAAAGTTGTGTTTACTTAATCCACACATGGTGTAACAATCACCATGTGTGGAATATGATATTGTTCTGGTCGGTTGAGACCAAAATGTTACTTTTTGACACATATGCCAAATGCCTTATGTATGGGGAGACCCTGAACACATCACCCCACGTGCACAATATGAGACACGAGCTAAAATTGTAACAGCATGTTCAGATTGCATAAACTAATATGAAATCAATACTTTCAAAAAGTGTAGAAAGTATTGATGTCTTTTCTGCTTTAGGTTCATAGCAAATATAGATCCTCGATAATGAGAACTTCATTTAGTTGACAGGGGGTGGGGAGAATACTTTTTTTTTTTTTTCCTCAGTTATTTAAAAAGTTGCATTTCTATTTTTGGCCTCTAGAGCTTTTTATGATGCATTAAAAACATGCTTGGGAAAATGCATCACCGGAGTCTTTTATAAGTAGCCAAAATTTACAGTTCTAGTGCATCATATTTTGTAAAAACAATACATTTGAAGAAAACTACTCTGCCCTGACGACCTGTCCAGGGTGTACCCCGCCTCTCGCCCGGAACGTTAGCTGGAGATAGGCACCAGCAACTCCCAACCCCACTAGGGACAAGGGTGTAAGAAAATGGATGGATGGAAAACTATACCACTGTGGGGTGCCAGCATCGTGCCGAGGGGATGCTCTTCTTCAGTGGACACGGAAAAGCTGGTTTGCGTTGATGGGAAGATGGATGGACGCTAATTACAGGGCAATCCCTGAAAAAAAAAAACCTGCTGGAGGCTGCTTAAAATGCATTGATGTTTAAAGATGCGCTGAATCCAATCTGACTGAGCTTGAGTTGTTTATAAAGAAAAATGGGCAAAGGTTTCAGCAGCAACTACAAAAGGTAAAGCTGATAGTCTTACCTGCAGCTGTAAATGCAGTCAGTGTTTGTTTTATAAAGTATTTACATGGGGAGGTTGGCAGAATACAAACAAATGTCACACTTTTCAAATTACATTTTGTAAAAACCCTTTGAAAAGACTTTGCCCTTCACAATCATCTACCTCTTTCAGCTGGTCTAGCATAAAATCCCAATAAGCCACCTTGGAGTTTAAGGTTTTAATAGCAATTTGGGACAAGATTTGTAGAAACCTTTGCATAACACAAGGTGTTGGGGGGGTTAAAAAATTGTTAGCCTTTATCTTTGGAGCAGTGTTAAAACATTTTATTTGTTTGCAGTTATTTATCACCTACATCCTCCTGGGACTGAGTGAGCTAAAGTTGATCCGAGGGACATCGTTTAATATTTTTGGTGTACTTAAGTTTCCCATTCTCACACCTTTTTTTTTTATTTTTTTTTTCCCTAAAATCTCTACATGAACCACGTGAGTAAGCTGAAAAGTAATTAAGTCCATGTGCCGTCTCAGTTTTCCTCTCAATGACAGCAGAGCACATGTGATAAAATGTCCACATTGGAAAAGAAGTTCTCTCCTTATCAGAAATCACTGTCTTCATCTTGCATTTGTTCCAAAGACTTCAGATAATCTTGAGCAAGGATTTTTTGGGGCAAAATATCTGTTAAGTAACAAACAAGAGAGAGAGAGGGGAAAAAAAAAGTTACACGACATAAATTCACTGCTTGTCCATCTTACTTCATATATTTCAGTAATAGGACCAGATAAAGTGCTAATGTACAAACACAGCCATTTAACCCTTTAACTGTAGATTATGTAAATAATCCATATTCTTATTAATGTAATTTTTAATGCCTTGTGGTGAACCAATGGTAGAATATTTCACAAAGCCATAAGCGCATTTTATGTCTGCAGTTCTCCTTGAAGTATGAGTAACATCCTTCAAGCTCATTTATACACTAATGATGAGCAGCTGCAGGTTGATAGTTTCAGGTGAGTCAGGTTTCTCACCTGTGAGGAAGTGGAAAGTGTCGCTCTCCTCTGCGGTTTTAGCCAGGTCGCTGTAGTCCAGGGCGTTAGTGTCCGTCTGGGAGCGGTTGTTAAAGGAGGTCAGCGCCAGATGCTGCACAAACAGCTCCTTTATTATCAGCAACAACAACAAGGCCCGGGTTAATCAATTACAAATCTCCAGTTAAAACTCTAAAGCAAACATCTTCGAAACAACAAACCGCTGATATTCCAGCTCTGCTAGTAAGACCTCCAGTTTAGCGCGTAACGACAGCTTACAGTAGCCTTGGTGGTGAGGAAGAGAGCGTCCTGATTGATGCTGGAGACATCCGGGGAGCTCTTCATGATCAACCGCACTCTGGAGATCGGCAGTGAGATCGCCTTTTTAGCTTCTGAGGCTTGGCTGTCTTTTCCTGAATTGGTTTGAGACATTCTTTAAAGTGGATCAAACACACTCTGCTGTTAACTTCCAGTACTGTTTTGAATTGTGACGCATTTCGTTTCTTCTTCGTCTTCTTCCTCTCATTTGACGGCCTTCACCCAGGATTAGCGCCACCTACTGGAAGGCTCCAGTTATAATTGAATGTGACGTGTAAATCAAAAGTTCTGTTGTTCTTGGCAGAAAGGAATATTTTACAACTACATACTAGTTAAAAAAAATTTTTCTCAGACTGAGAAAGGATGACAGACGGCTTCGGTAATTTGTTTCTAGTTTTGGATATTCTTATAATTCTATTTTATTTTACTTTTTTTTTACTGTAATGAGGAACTAGTACAGGGGAAGACATGCAGCAAAGGTCACCGGGCCCGGGAGTCAAACCCGCGATGTCCGCATCGAGGACTGAGGCCTACAAACAAATGTGGGGCGTGCTAACCCCCTGCCCCACCACAGCACACACGACTGACTTTAAAGTCAACAAGTTAAACTTGATGGCCCCCTCTCCCGGATTCCAACAAACCTGTGTTGTAAAGCAATTTTGAGTACTTAGAAAAACACTATGCAGATTAAATTTATTATTATTACTATTATTATTATTATTATTATTATCATTACTATTATTATAAAAATGTTGTTAGAAAGGATGTTCTTATCAGGAAGAGGGGGCCAAATGAATTTATGGTTAAGCCCTCAAACAATACTCGACCGGCCCTGCTTTATTGTGTTCTGCTTTACCCTCAGAAAGTTGTTTGGACTCAAGTTACTGTTTGCTGGATAATAATTTTTATCATTAATTATTGTGTCCAATAAATATATATTTTTTAGAGAAAGAGATAGTTGGGGTTTTCATGTGTAATAAAAAAAAATACTAAAACTTTTTTTTTTATTTATTTATTTATTTATTTATTTATTTATTTATTTATTTATTTATTTATTTATTTATTTATATTTTTTGTTGTTATTTTTGTGTATTAAATTAAGACTGATGTATGGTCTCAGTCCTGTTGGTGGCGCTGTACCCAACTTCATGTTTAACATCAGAGGAAGAAGCGCAGAACAAGAGCAGGACCGCTGCTAAGGATAATAGCGACACACATAAACAGACCGAATTGGTTTGTTTGTTGGTTATTTTAATATGTTTTACGTCTTTTATTTGAATTAATAAATGTCGCTGTAATTTGCGGCAGCTACACAGGTGAGGGTTTTGATAGTAAACTGTTGTCGGGCACCAGATCGAGGAGCTCCATCTCATTTTTTTTTTTTTTGAACACTGTTGTGTGAGCGGTAAAAAAAAATGCCTCTGGGTTTGAAACCGTGCTGCTCCGTCTGTAAGACGAACTCTTCCTCAATGTGGAAGAAAGGAACCCAGGGTGAAATACTGTGCAATAATTGCACCGGAAAGACCTGCAGCGGCGGCGGAGCTTCTGGACCCTCCGTCTCCACCAGCACACAGCCCAGCAACGGCGGCGGAAAACAGGTCAGTCACACCGAAGAGATGCTTTGAGCGTGGCCTAAATAACTGTGGCACGTTTATGTATTTATAGTCTATTTTCTCATGTCTTTTTGAAACCAGAGAGATGACGCCAGATGGATATTATTAGACTCTTGTGGTGCATCAACAAAACCGCCCAATAGCACCCCCTGGCGGCAGTTAAGCACATGAAGAGCAGAGATCGCTTTGACTTCCGTTTTATTTTCACTGTGATAAGATTATGGAGAGAAGTAAACAATATATGCTTTGTCACTCAGCAAAAGTAAATGTGAAACGTATTATTTAGGATTATGGGATAGAACGTATGGTCTCATATTTTACGTAATTTATTTATTTTAATATTAAGGGTTAGGGGAAGTTTTATGGGAATAATAGCTTGCAAGTGAATATGTATGGTTACAGAATTGCACTCTCAATGTGACGGTGGTGTTGTATCAGCTTGTACTAGTCATATATGAAAGAAAAAATGAAATACATTTCGCCAAAACAAAAACCACAACAGGTTCCATTGTAATACCAATGGAACCTGGAACATTTCAGAGTTTGTTTGTTTCTTTTATCCATTGGAAGAAAGAATGATTCCCTAATGTTTTATAAATTAAACAATATCAGGTAAGTACAACTGTTTTGAAAGTAAGATTCCATATTTGAAATTTCTTTTTTTTTTTCTAGTCCAAGCAGGAAATCCACAGGAGGTCCGCACGTCTGAGAAGCACCAAGTACAAAGCTCCTGCCTCTGAGAAAAAAGTTTCAACAAAAGGCAAAGGAAGGAGACACATTTTCAAACTCAAAAATGTACACTGCTCGTTTTATTTTTATATTTTTACAATATTTTTATATTTTCAAGTGTCAAGTATTTGACACTTGACTATTCTCCTTTACAGCCAATCAAAGCGCCAGAATCTGTGTCGACAATCATCACATCAGAATCTTTATTCTACAAGGTGTGGGGTGGTCACTGTTTTTTTTTTTTTCTCAGTATTTATACTTAAAAGGGATCATATAAAAACCCAGAAACTTCGTTCGTGTTCACAGGGTGTATATTACCAGATAGGTGATGTGATCAGGGTCATAGATGAAGACGATGGGAAGCCGTACTACGCTCAGATCAGAGGATTTGTGCAGGACCAGTACTGTGAGAAGAGTGCGGCTCTGACATGGCTAATCCCCACTCAGGCCAGTCCAAGCGACCACTTTGATCCAGGGACGTACATTATTGGTAAGCAATCCGTTAACTCATTTTACTCTGATTTGTTTGACATGGTTTTAAGTTCTGTGCTTTTTATCAGGACCAGAGGAGGATCTGCCCAGGAAGATGGACTATTTGGAGTTTGTGTGCCACGCCCCCTCTGAATATTTCAAGTCACGCAGCTCTCCGTTCCCCACCATCCCTCTATGTCCCGAAAAAGGCTTCATCTGGACGCACATAGGACCTACATCTGCGCTGGCTGCTAAAGAGTCTGCCAGCATCGCCAGTTAATAGGACTTTCTCATATATGGACTAATGCGGTTTCTTTGAAGCAGTTGAATGTATATATGTGTATTATAGAGAAAACAAACTTATTTCAGTTTAAAGGCAAGTTGCAATCTGATTTTGAGACGAACCATTTGTAACTACATTTTAAGGAACCTGTTTACACAACTGAAACATTAGATTAATACTTTTGTATTTGACAATTAAAAATACTTCTTGAAAGTGCCGGTGTTTCCTTATATTTTTATAGAACAGAAAACAAACTGATAAGATAACATATCTGAAGAGTAGAGCTGCTGCTTCTCTGGATTAAAGGGAGCAAGTAGATTCTCCACATTTAATCAAAATTCCTCCTGGATTCTGATATTTTAATTCCAGAAACATTAGCCTCTATTAATAATACGGTGCAAATAAAATACTGCACAATTTCAGTTAAATAATGTGACCTGAGTATCCCTGGAATCCCTTTCTACGACCAGGAGAATTTATTTAATTGAAAAAAAAAAGTTTTTCTAATAAGACCACAAAAAAGCAATGTAGGTAGTGCTGCATAAATTTTAAAAATGCAAATATCTTTTGGTATTGTTGTATTCTTTCTTCCAACATCATAACATTTCTTTCCAAGGCAGTCTTTTGCATCATGTCATGAATATATAATCATTCAAATAGTTTATGGTTTAAATTTAGGTCAGAGATGATTTCTTGCTTCATCGTGTATATTTCCTCTTTGGTGACATTATTTTATATTGTGCACTTATTTTTCAGAGTAAGAAAACAGAAGAATCAAACAGTAAAAGGAAAGAGTATAACATAAAGGTGAGATTAATTTAACAGATGGAGTTAGAAATAAAGATGTCATAATTTCACTCTCCACTTTGTACAAAAGAAGTGTGAACTTGAAACAAGCTAAAAGACAATGTATATGTTAGAATAATTATGTTTTGTTATCATTCTTACATTTGTAGTTTTAATAGATTTAGTATTCACATCCCTGAGAAAAAAAACTTGTTAGACTTTGTAGCTGCAGCTGCGTATAGACCTTGAAGCTCCAGTCCATTTCTTATCTTTGGGATACTCCTTAGACTGCCTCCCTCCACTTTCCTTTCCTGCTATGCTTTGTAATAAAGGACCAATTCTGATGCAGAAAGTCAGAACGCATGGCAGACACCTTGAGGAACTGGCCTGCTGCGCCTTCTCCTTTTGCAAAAGACTTGCTTAAAAACTCAAACGTTGTCTGTGGTTCTCTTTTTCATGTAGGTTGATAAAATACCTATCAGTATATAATGGAGAGTTAATTCAATACACTGAATTATGAACATAATATTGACTACAAACAAAATTGACAATAAAAACTCAAGCTTTGAATCATACAGGTTTCACTCCAATTTCTGAGTGGGGCCAAAGTAAAATTGTACTGATTATGTTAAATATTATTTATTCACCAAACAATGGCGAATAATTAACAATTTTGTTATTAGTGGAAATTTTCCCAGCCACATTTGAATGTTGTTTCCATGTATCTCTGTTGAAAGTCAGACAGTGTGCCCTGACGAAGGACATGAGACAGCTGTTTCTATTAATAGCCCCAACGCTCTTACCTATCACAAGACCCCCATAACCCACACATTGCTGCTGCTGAGCCACAGCAAGCCCATTCTGGATGAATCCCACAGTAAAAACCCAGTAAAAACGGGAAAATCGTTCTTCTTCTACTTTCCGCCTCCTACACCTGGAGAACATGAAGTCCCTGCGCTTCCTTGCAGCTGAGGGCTTCATCCAGACAGGTTCAGCGGCTTTAGGGAACCTAAGCTGCGTGTCTTTCAACCTCTATCCGCTTCTCTTCAAGGCCTGCTACCTCCATGAGCAGGCCGAGCTGCTGCATGCTTTGGTCCAGACGTGGCCTCTGCCAGAGCTCAACATGCAGAGACTCCTGGGGAGATCCTCTGACTGTGAGCTGGACCTCACCTCATGCACCTGCCGGACCTGCCTGCAAGCAGTTCTGACCGGCCTAAAGGTAAACCCTACATTAGTTGGATGTTTATGATGAGTTATGCTTTTGCCTGTATAACTTTGTGATGATATTCCCTTACAGGACTATGTGCTGTCTCCTCCAAGAACATATGCAAAGAGTTTGCATGTGGTGGACCTAACTGCCCTCAAAGACATTGAGCACCAAGCCTGTCCATGCAAGTCCACCATGGGTCGGTGGGCTCGCACCCAGCTCCTCACCCAAATGTGCTATGAGACCATGGTGGCCATGCAGGCGAGTGACGTGAGCCCATCTGCGTTTGAAACATCAATCGACGTCCTTCTGAATGGATTCGTGACAGGCCGAAGCTATGAGCAGGTGGCTCAGACCTTCCTGCTTCTCCGCTACTGTCCTCTGAAGGTTCGCTTTGTTAGCTTTAGAGCCGACTCCCTCGCTCTCAAGCAGCTCTTCTACGTCCTTCGTCTGGCAGAGCCTGAGTCCATAACGAAGCTGGAGGTGGTCCACAATGTTCCCCTGGAGGCCACGCACCTGGAGGTGTTGCTGTCCAGGGTGGAGTTTCCCAAGCTGCAGTCTCTGGCGCTACCAGCGGGGGCGCTGGATGTTAGGAGGCTGGGTGCTGATGATGATGATCTCCTAGCAACCATCGGGCATCTGCTGGCACAACTTGGCAACCTCACTGAGCTTTATGTTGGGTTCTCGACTCTAACTGGACATGTTCGCCGATTGCTGTGGTGAGTACATCAACTATCTATACTGGAGGGCTTTCATCGTATCATTTATCATGTACTGATACATTTCTTCTTGTAAGAATTTTGATTTATCGTTGTCACAATAAATTCCAAATGATGCTTAAAAATACCCAAAAATGTTTGTAGTCTCGCAATTGTTATATTTTCTCCACTGTTGGTTCAATTAGCGTATCAATAAATATCAATCCATTTATGACTAAAAATGCTGTTATGTGCAGTTTAGTAATACAAATCAGGCTTTTTTTTATGCCTCTGGTCTCCTAAAGAAGCATATCACAAAGGAATGACTGGCAAGAGCAGTATTTGTTTGTGGGGCTATGATTACTGTTTCATGCAGCCACAGCCGCACAGTTACCTAAAACAGTAGAAATAAATAACTCTTATTGTCTTATTCTTATGTTGTCAAAATACTACCACAAAATACTGTGATAAAGTCCATATCACCCACCACTGCAACCATCAAACAAGGTCACCTGAGGTTTGTTTTTTTCTATAAATATAAATAAGGTATGCACTTCTTGTAATAGCTCTCCCATTCGTTGGCAGCTTTAAATGTTCAACAATGGAGGGTATTTTGTTGTTCAGGTTGATGATACGATGCCAGTGAGGACAGACACCTCCAAGTCAGTCAGGGACAGAGGCGTGCAAAAGAACTAACACCACTTCAATGTTTTGGCATTTTCTTACCTTACTGGATTATCTGTTATTTTATGTGGTAGCCCAACAGAAAGTAGTCGATATTTGCCTCTAGAAGTCTCCTCAACAGTAAATACACTCGAATTACATGATAGGACTTTGCCTAAATGGTATTTTACACTCTTCCCTCTCTACTGTCCGCTTTGGACAGTCTGTTAGCAGTGGTGGAGACGAACCGTGAAAACCTCATTTACAAAACAAACGAACACGTTTTCCAAACTCAAAAGGTCATTCTTGTATATCTTACATTGATGATATGAATTAGATTTGCTTATCCAAACAAATCTACTTAGTGTTCTCTAATGACCATATAAAACCATGTCAGATAGGCTAGGACTCTATTTTCCCAAACCTGAATTATGTTTTTACCTTCCCCAGCCCGCTTAATACGCCACTGAAGAGTCTGGAGCTGGCTAACTGCTGCCTGAACCGCGTGGACATGACCTACCTGGCCAACAGTCTGCACAGTGAATCCCTGGTCCACCTCGACCTCAGCGGACATGACATCTTCGGCTCTTTTTCCACCGCATTCCACAAACTCCTGAGTCGCTGCTCTGCAACGTTGACGACCCTCGTCCTCGAGGAGTGCGACATTAAGGACGACCACCTAACCACCTTCACCAATGCGCTGTCTCCCTGCCAGGCGCTACAGGAGCTAAAGCTTCTGGGAAATCCTCTCAGCTCTGTCACTCTGAGGAGGTTGTTCTCCACGCTGACAACAGGGTTTCCTAAACTGAGGTACATAGAGGTACCTGCACCCCGAGATTGCTACTCTGAGGATGTCGCTTATCCTCTTGAAGATGCGGTCTTGTTGGACTACAACAGAGATCTGTTTCAGCAGACCATGGGTCAGCTTTTGGGCATCTTGGAGCGAGCCGGCAGAGGAGAAGTGGAGGTGTGCACCCCCCTCATGGGCGCCTACGATCCAGACATTAATGAAACCAGCAATGAACTCGGGTTGTCAATGCTAAAATCTTTCAACAGTGTGATTGGAAATTTTATAGGTACAATAACAGATGTGGACACCAGGAGATCACAGGCCCAGAGAGGAAATGAGAACCCCTGGTGAGCAACAAATGGACATGAAGGATTTTATCAGAGGCTTTGAACAAATCTAAAAGAAGCACATCTTTAAAATTAAGTAAATTTTTAAGGAATGTACATAAATTCTTGTTTTTAAGGCAACTTTAAATTCAGGCATATTTATTTTAAAAATGAACATTAACCTTGTATCTATTCTGTCTGAGCTGATGACAACAGTACCTTAAAAAGTATTCATACTCCCTTTAAATTATTGCATATCATGTTAAAACTGCAAGTTTCAATAAGTTGTACTAGGATTTTATGATCGACCAACACACTGCAAAATTAAGAAAATTGTTTTTTTCCTAATAAATGTAACCAAGTTCTTTCAAAAGTCTCCCAATTAATAAACAAAGCCACTTGTATAAACAGACAGACAGATGTAATGGCAGATGAGGTGTTTTAAAAGATTTATCTAAAGGATATCTTGTATAATATTTGAAAAACATGTTTCATCCATTGTGTTGGTCTATCACTAAAAAAACAGAAATTAGTGTATTTGAGATGGAAGAACTGCAATATATTACTGAGTGCAGAAATGTGTTTTATAGTGTCATGTCAATAAACTATAAAAAAAATAAATAAATCAGATGCTTCAGTCTTTCATAATGTAAATTTATTTACTGTGGTTTTTTTCTCCATACAAGTTACATTTTATTTTAAAACTTTACATAGTACACCAGGGAACAATTATACACCAACCATATAAGATTTTACAACCGTGATAGGAAAGAGTTATTTCTTCATCCATTCCTCCATTTCTTTCCTCTCACGGATCACCTCCTCCAAATATGGTGTCAGATAGTTGGCATCCTGACAAAAACATGATAAGCTATGAGAATAAATTAAACCCCTAACAAATCTGGTAGCAGTTGACTAAATGATGTCAACGTGAAAAGTGTATTTTGTGATTCAGTACTTTATTAGCGCCTTCATAAATGCAAGACATGGCACATAAAGGGTCTTATTCCCTTGTGAACTTACCTCCTCGTATTTTGTCCACTGGTCTTTTGGGAGAATCTGCTGCTTCATGGAGAGATCCAGGGCTCTCTTGATTCTGAACGTCCTGTCGTTACTAACGTTCTCTGGGAGCCTCCTGATGGCCTCCTTCACATCTGAGTCCTCATATATTGTGTCATCACGCATTAAACCTGCAACAACAAAAACATTCAGATCCTGAAAATTCAAGAGAAGCAGTGTCATTAGTGTAGTTGATTTCTCACGATTAATATGTAATATTGGTAAACATCAACCACAACTGCAATATCACCATATTTTTCCCTACAGTTATCACAATTGAAAAAGTAATTATTTAATTATAGCTTCTTTTCATTGGAAAATGTTAAATCAAGACAAAAAAGTATTTTTCTTTCTTTACAATTGAAGCTCAGTGAAAGTTTTAGGTTAATTAATCCCCTATTTTTCATCTCAAGATCAGAAAACGGAAATTAATTTTGGTGCCATCCATCCATCCATCCATTTTCCGTCACCCTTCTCCCTAACGGGGTCGGGAGTTGCTGGTGCCCATCTCCAGCTGCGTTCCGGGCGAGAGGCGGGGTTCACCCTGGACAGGTCGCCAGTCTGTCGCAGGGCAACACAGAGAGACAAACAGGACAAACAACCATGCACACACACTCACACCTAGGGAGAATTTGGGAAGGCCAATTAACCTGACAGTCATGTTTTTGGACTGTGGGAGGAAGCCGGAGAACCCGGAGAGAACCCACGCATGCACAGGGAGAACATGCAAACTCCGTGCAGAAAGACCCCGGGCCGGGAATCGAACCCAGGACCTTCTTGCTGCAAGGCAACAGCGCTACCCACTGCGCCACTGTGCAATTTTGGTGCTCAGGGTTTAAATTTTTTTAGAAACATTATTTTCCTCTCCCTGCCACTTATCCTGTAGCAAAATAAGATACAGAGTCCCAGTTTATTCTTGCTTAAGCTTAACAAGAGTCTCATTTTCAGGGTGTCATCATAAACTTCAACCTTCTCTTGGTGTTTTGAAAAATCTACTTTATAACAAACTTTAATTGACTTACCAAGCTTGTTGAAGCCACACATATTGTAATACCACTTGCGGAAGCCAAGCATGAGCCTGCCCGTCGCCACTGTAACACGAAGGAAGGACACAAAGCTCATTTAATGGCACTGGGAAAATGGGGAGAAAAAGCCTACAATCTCCCCAATACATCACAGGCAACAGTAAAAGGAAAAGCAAATCTAAAAGTAAGCATGCAGCTGCGACACAATGATCTAAACATATCTCCATCTCAAAAGCTATGTAAAATAATGCTATGTTAGCTAAAACAATTGTTAACGTCCCTAAAGGTGAGTAAAACGTTTTGAATCTAACATATAATAAATTTCTTGATTTACATTTTTATTGCTATTGTTAAAAACAACTTGCTTTGTCAAATCTTTAATGAAAGTTCCTTGCTAATACAATGTAGAGAAGCTAGAGAATCGAACAATTAAAATGTACAGCAAAGTAATGTCAAGTTTCCTCTGGAAGCCGAGTTTTATCTGACATTAGCTATGTAATTAAACAGGACACCGCACAATGTAGGTTAGCCGGCTGTAAGTATTTACATAATAAAAGGTTGTGCCCAGGAAATAAAGTTCATCAAGTCTCCACTGCACTAATTTCTTGAGCCACATGTACAAAAGATGCCTAAAACTGTATTACACATACACGTTTTTTCAATAATATTCCATAACGGAAAATGCTAAGCTACCGCTAGTCGACCTGTTAGCATCAGTTAGCAAGGGGACATAAAGGACACACATATTTTAGAGGCGCAATAAAGTCATTTTGAGGCAGAGGATATCCAGTTTCACAACGCCGTGTTTGACAATGTAACGCTGTTCATTCAGTATGAACATGACAAGATAGTTAAAGGTATGGAAACGTCTTAAAAATCAGAAGCCTTGTTCGCTTACCTGGTGCCCTGGACGCCATGTTTACCACTAAGAGTGAGTGACCGCGGTGTACTGTGGGTAAAAGGCGGCTCAGCGGATTACTTGTCCGGAACAATATGGAAGTAATGACCTCTTCTAATGTTTTTATTTATTTATTTATAAAAATAAAGACAAGAAAAGTAACATTTTATCTGAATCTTTAATATGGCAAACTGAAGTTTTTTTTTTTAATAATCACATACAGTTTAAAGTTGATGTTAATTGTTGCAACCCCACATTTAATTTGGTTTAGGGTTAACCCTTTTTAACTAACTCTTCTGCTCCAAGAGTCTTAGAACAAATAAAAACCTTCAAATTATAGATTGGATAATCTAAAATTGGGATGTATTGTCATGTGTACCCAACAATAAAAGTACTACATTTTAAGGTATCCAAAAAATTTCCAATGATGTGTTATGGCACCACTCATATTCAGGAGAAAAAAAAATTGAACTCAGAGGCCAAGCAGCATTAATATAGTTTACTTTTACAGTTAAAGGGAAATTACAAGTTTTAAAGTTGAAATATGCAGTAAAACAGGACATGATGCATAAAATTTAACTGAACAAGAAACAGAACAAGTTAAACTATATCAATGTTAATTTTAACATTTTAGAACAAATTCTGTTTTATGTACATTCATTTATACATTTAAACCATAGAAAAAAAAATTTAATTAAACTGAAAATATATCAGTTATATTCTTTGCCATGAATATTTTTTGCACAATGTTACCAAAATTGGATAATTTTGGGTAACATGTTTACAAACATCCTATGGATGTTCATCCACTGCATGTATCCAGTGTGGTTTTTGGATCACTTTTAATTTTGCATCATGAAGAATCAAAGAGTCTTTTGAAACAAATAAAAATCTTCCAATGTGGCCATTGCAAGATCTGTGCAAAAGTTCTCATCTGGCAGGGACGCCAAGCGGTCCAGTGAGATGTAGCCGGGCAGATCTGGGTCATACTGAGCTTTCCCAAGATACTCGAGAAACAAGTGGCGCTCTCTGAGACGCAAGAACTTTGAGTTGAAAACCTGAAAAACAATTTAAAAAAAAATAAGTGTTATAAAATTATAGATCAGGCCAAAAATGAAGCAAAATTTAGTAAGAAACAGACAGAACAAATGACCATGGTCACCTACCTGTGGAAACTTTGTGATGAGGTGATGGGGAACTTTCATGGTGTTGTGAACAAAGTCAAATATCTGGGTTAGCTTCCTTTTATTGGCTGTCAAAACCTTTGGGACGGCAATAACAATGTGCTGGATCTCATTTTGTTTAAAGCCAAACTCTATTTCGCACACCTGCAGAACACATTAGAAAAAAGGATTTTGTTTATTATTGAAATAAACTCAAGCTATGATTTTTCCAACATCAAGCTTTGACTGGATACCTTTAAGTTTTCTTTAACAGGCTCCAAGCTGCCACACAGTAATCTGGGGAGACGAGCAACAACATTCCGCGTCTGCAGACATATGTGAAATTATTAGTGTTTACACTTACCATTAAAAGAAAAAGAAAAATCCCTGCCCATTTAAAAATATTTTCATATGATCTGCCATGATTTCCAAATACCTACGTTGGAAGCACTGAGTTTGAGCTGCTGCTGAAAAAAGCCCAGCCTGTTGTCCAGCCTCTTCACACTGAAGTTAAGAAGATATGGTGCTCTGGAGACCATAGATGCAACCGTTTCTGAACTGAACTTCCTCAACTTCAGATAGTTCACTCTTGATACAAAAGAGAAAACACGATCAATACAGACAATCTGGAGGAGGAAATGTCAACATGTGTCTAATATTTATATTCATTTCTCTGTTCTCCATATTATGCGACGTTACAACAACCAACATTAATGCATTTTATTGGTGCATTCTGTGATAGAGCAACGTTAAAAAAAAAACAAACAATAAAAACATAGATGGCTTTCAGATCTTTTGCAAAATAGAATCAGAAAAGTGTGATATGTGTCTTCGTCATTTCTCTGATAACCCTGAAGAAAATCCACTGCATCCAGAAGTAGCCAAACTGGAAAATACTGACTACCTGTGAGTTATTTTTTCAATAGGGCTTAAGTTATAAAATGAGGTGCCAATTCTTGAAGATCTCATGGAGCATCAATTATATCTGAAAAATGGAACAAGTATTGAACAGCTGGAAAGGAGAGCATTATCAGAGGATCAGCCAAAAGCACAAGTTAAATCTACATTTTATATTTAAGATATAAGAAAATTGAAAACAATATTTTCTTTCAACCTCACAGCTATGCACATAAAATCCCTATATAATCCATTGAAGTTTGCAACTGTATCATGAAAAAAGGTTAAAAAAAAAAAAAATGAAGGTATGCGAATAATTTTTGATTGCACTTTATATTTTCATGTTACCTGGCCTGCAAGTTTTCCACGTTCGCAGAGAGGATGAATGGGTTGCGCGAGATGATGTAGCCCAAGCACGAGTCCTCCACTCCAATCTCTTTCAGAAACAATAGGCAAGGTGCTACATCTCTGTCGAAGTCAAGTCTAAGCAACATGGAGCCAACGTTGGGCCTTCGCTCCAGCTTCCACAAGCTGACCCCTGCAATGAGACAACTGAAAGAGTTAATAAGATGCTATTTTACCTGGTTCTACCTCTGTACTAAAAATCTGTGTGGGGAGTTTACCAAGCTGCACCAGCTTTGTAAGTGTCTCCGACTTGTCAACATAGTCTTGAAGTGAGACTGAGGTTGGAGGAATAAAAGAAGGAACAGAAATGCCAACAGCTTCCTCGTCACTGATTTCCTCCAACGCTGAAAGCTTGTCATCAGCATCCAAGTCTTCTTCATAAAGAAAACAAAAAGAGTCAGAGGCAATTCAGTTCTCTCAGGATGAATATTTGGTCTCCTAGTCAACTACAAGTGTTACATACATACCAACAGAAATCTGACTATGGGGCAGTGGTAAAGCATCTACTGTTGGCACCAGAGCAGGCTTGTATTCAGGGACGTCTGTTCTGGGCACGTCTTCTGTATGCTTGTTTTCCTTCGCCTCAGTTGTCAGATATTTTGCTGTATAACTATAATAGCAGAAATTTTGCCATTTCCAACTTAATCTTGGCTGAGCTGCTGTGTGATTTCCTCTGGATAAAAACCCGTTACTGATTCTGGTTGATTTGCCCACAGTCGTACTATGTTGAACGTGAACATAGTGCAGATGAGTGCTGTTCTTTGGCGAAAGAAGACCTCTGCATCGCAGGCACAACTTGGCACAGGCAGAAAACATGCTCATTCTGAAAAACATTAAAACACAGTGTGGGAAAAGAAAGCTCGGAGCTCAGAACAATTTAAAAAAATCATTCTATATAAAGCCAAGGAAAACAATATCAGCAAACAAGTGGTTAAGACCAACCTTATTTTTAAGGTATTTTAGCATGCACAAATTTTGTTTTGTCATCTTGATTGGTTAATCCTCTCTTGCAGGAGTACAAGTAGAGTTTTCAAGTTTTTTCTTTTCTTTTTTTTAAATACATTTTAAGATGCGTATAGAAGGGCGACCTTAATAATAGGCTTTCAGATGGCTGAAATCACATCTGCTGACTGGTTCTCCAAATATGTCTTTACATCCAGTGTATAGACCTTCCTATATCTGCAACATGGAATTTTTAAAAATTACATTCAAAATCCTGATTACACTGATGGAACCCACAACGGTTCACCACTGACTTACATAAATATTAAAATACTCCCCATCACTAATTTTGTCAGCCCAGGACAAAAGTTTTCTTACTTTTACAACTCTAGATTTGGAGGCAGTGTAGATATCCACATAAATCCTTTCCCATAAAATAATGGACACACATTATCTGATTGACTGAATGACTGATGAGCTAGAAATTACTTAATTATTAGTAATGTTTTTTATTTTTATTTAAAATAATTAATTGCAGCCATAAAAGTTATAAATATGAAATGAACAATTTGAGGGAAACACAATACAAAAGTTAGCACTGTTGTCTTGCAGCCTGAGTGTAAGAAGTTTTCATAATATTCTCATTTATGTGATGAGATTTCTCATGTCCAAAAACATGACTGCTATGTTAATTTGTCCTTACCATTAACTGTGCACGGTTGTTTTCTACCTGGGGCCCCAAACATGTTTTGCCTAAGACCCCAAATAATGTTTAGCCTGCTCTGTTCGACCAACATAATTGCATGTAATTTTAAGTTTAACAATGTTTAGATATTAAAATACCACTGATTTACAGAAGGCCGCAACAACTTAATGCTAACTTATCAGCCACCTTTATGGAGAGAATGGACATTTGATGTCCTCCAAGGAGTTGGCTTGATTCGTCGATGCTAACATGCTAGGTCAACAGTAACCCGCAAAGCCGAGGTCTAACAGACGTTGCCATACAATAACTGGGCATTCACAATACTCACGTTTGCCTATTCCATCTTCTCTTACACTTAAACGTAAAGAAATGTTGAGAAATATAATCTGCTTTCACGTGGACCTTGGCGGAAGAGCAACATTCAAACGTCACATTCCGGAATGTTCCACAGCGGTGTGTTCCGACGACTGAGCGATAAAGTTTTATTTATTTTTTTTTAACAAAATATGGTTGAATATTTGTCAGGTAAGACTTTACAAGTCGATTAAGGTAAAATTCTAACTCCTAATATGTTTTGTTCTTATTAGTAGCTATCCACGTCACAGTCTGAACATCCCTGTATTTTACGGGAGTGTTTTCGTCCGCCCACATGGTTCCTAACCGAGTGCTGAGGAGTTTCTTTCCCCAAATTCAGTTCTTCAGCTTTCGGTCTTTATTCTTAAAGCGACATCGGCATAAACAACTGAGAAGGCCTAGGACAGCGACATGGCAACCACAGAAGCTCCCCCTCCATCGAACAGTGAAAAATCTAAGCTACATTTCAGAAAGTTAAATGAGCAACAAGTGGATGATATCTGCCTTCACTTCTTCTACAAACCACACATCATCAGCCTTCTGACAGCTTCCTTTCTCGGTCTGATGTACTTCGCCTTCACCAGGTAAACGACATTTATTTTTGCTGTTAAAAGTTGTTTTTTGTCGACCTTTTTTGTTGTTGTTGTTGTTGTTGTTAATGAGCGAAACTTGATTTTGATAGGGAAGATGAAGACCAAGACAGCAACATCCGTGTTGGTATGATAGTGGTTCTTGTTTTCTTCATGGTCATCAGCATACAGACTTTTCCGAATGGTAAGTTACATTTCAAGTGGCGTTCAATGTAAGTCAACTATTTGGTGCTTTGGTCTTAAACTTTAACGCTTAAACCATCCGAAATTTCTTGTCATTTTTGCTTCCAAGGAGACAGGCTTTCTTGAAGCCTGTTAAAGCGGAAACCTACTAAAACTTGTGTGTCTAAAACTGAGAAAGACCCAGGAGATTTTGTGGCACTTTTCAGATTAATTCGTTTTTGAAAATCGATTTGTCATTACCATCTGATGTCAGATTTATATTTATCTTTAGTAGATGTGAATGAAACTTAATTCTGAAAAAATATTAATTATTGTTCAATGAAGCAATAATTTTATATATAAACTCCTGACTTTTATCTGATGTGTCTGTATATGGCTGCTATGGTTACTCATGACTCAAGACTTTCAATAACTTCTTTTGAATCTGTCATGTAATGCTTTTTTTATGTACACTTTAGACAATTATATCTTATTGAGCCGTTGTAAAGTACATATAGAATATAATAGAAATATTTTTTGTTTGTTTACCTGTCTGCTATAGACAAAGTATCAGAAATGTCAGTAATGGGGAGGAAAAGTGAAATGCTATTTTAAAATATAACAGATTTTTGTGTTTAATTTACTCCTGTTTGATCAAATAGAGGATTTTTTATTTTTTTTTAACGTTTATAGCCAAAAAGACTATAATTTTCATAAATTTGTGCCTGATTTGTGCATTTTGTGTTAAACAATTATTATTTACATCTGTCTCATAAAAAGCACATTTAATGAAGTAATTGGTGCTCTTGTTGCTAGCATCCTTTGTAAGACCTCATCCTGCAATATGGAGAATGGTTTTTGGTGAGTCAGAATTTTTTTCATCAGATACAAATCATTTTTGCCTTAATTCTCACCAGATTCTCTTGTCTTTGATAGGTCTCAGTGTGCTCTACTTCCTGTTTCTTGCCTTTATCTTCTTCCTCAATTGGAAACAAGTGAAGAGTCTGATGTATTGGCTGGATCCAAATCTGCGTTTTGCCAAACGGGAAGTTGACATAATGGTAAGGACAGCTTACAACACCAACTTTTACATATGAACAAAGAGCAAAGAGAAGAACTAGACCTCTATCTTTTAGCTCTTTTCCAGGGAATTTACTTTGCCCATTCTTTAAACGTCTGTCTAAATAAAAAGTGCACCGAATCTATCATATCTAATACTATGATTTAGGGCGATATAAGTAAAAACCTTTTCAATTGGATATAGAACTACAGGACACTTCTGCACAATAAAGTTGTTTTTACATTTAATAAAAATGTATGCAGATTAGTTCTGTCATGTTATCACTACATGAGGAGGTACTTCTGATCATTACCAAAAGGACAAACAAATAGATATTTCAGGATAATTAAATAAAATAGGAGAGGGAATTGGTCAGTACCTGTTTACTACATTCTGTTTGTTCTCCTTTAGGAATATGCTGCAAACTGTACTGACATAACATGGAAGCGCATCATGAACCACTTGGACATCTTTGCATTCGCCCACTTCACAGGATGGGCCTTGAAGGCTCTGCTGATCCGCAGCTATGGCCTCTGCTGGACAATAAGCATCACCTGGGAACTCACTGAGGTGACCTACATGGGATGGCAACAACTGGCTTCATCTTAAGTTATTTGACCACGAACGTGCTTTGTATCCACATAGATGTTAAGTGCATATGAAGATATGTCGTTTCTGATCAGGACATCACTTTAAAAAATTACTGAACCCTGATAAACATATATAAAAAAAATAAGTAAATAAATACCGTATTGCAGAAGTGTGATCGTACACCGGAAATTTGAGAAACAAATTCAACTTTAATTTGATTGTTCATTTAGTAAGCAGCATTTTAAGTTAATAAATATTTGTTTTCTGTTACCATAAATTTGCAGCCTTCTTTTAAATGTTAGGGCAGCCCTTTGTCTTTTCCTACGAGATTTCACCAAGCTGGAGCACACAGAGGGAGAGATATTCAACCATTATTACTGGCACAATTTCTCTAGATTGTCCAAAGTCCAGCATCCCTTCTCCTTTTCAGCTTAACGTAATTTTTCTTTATTCTGTTGGTATTTTACTGAAATAAAGTTTGCTGAGAAAGAGGTCCTCTATCTTACTTAAGAGTGTGCATCATCAGCTTTTTAATTCATCCTTTGTTTAACTTGGACCTTTTTCAGTTAAATTTCCAGTAGAGTTTTACTACACTTGTTTACTTTCCATCTTCATCACTGCACATGGCTTTAGCAGGATTCTGCAACCATATTTATAGTTTGTTTTAAACTTTCAAATCATTAAGACACATGCATACATAGATGGATAAAGTTTTAACAATTTCTTGAAGCTTTTGTATACTCACTCTGCTCTCTATCACTTTTCACAGCTCTTCTTCATGCACCTTCTGCCAAACTTTGCAGAGTGCTGGTGGGATCAGTTGATTCTGGATATTTTGTTGTGTAATGGAGGAGGAATCTGGCTGGGGATGACAGTTTGTCGTTTCCTGGAGATGAGGATCTATCGCTGGGGCAGCATCAAGTCAGTATTCATTTTATTTTTTCATATTATACAGTATTTTAAGAGTAGATACTGAGTAGCTTAAAACATTTATATCCAAAGAGCGACCTGGGTTCCTTTGGCTTAAAGAATCTTAATGTAACTCTTGATGCATGAAAAGTTCCTAAGCGCTTGGAAATGTAATCGTATTTTTGAAAACCATTTATATTTCCTACTAAAAACATCTGCTAGTGTCTTCCGAAAGTACATTTGGGGATATTTTAAATTAATGGGACTTTTTTTTTAGCACTTTCAAGATGTGAGTTATTAGTACTATCGTCTTGTTTTTGTTCAGAAAAATCCAGTCCAACACGGGGAAGTTAAAGCGAGCTGTGCTTCAGTTTACACCGGAAAGATGGACCTATGTGCGCTGGTTTGATCCAAATTCCTCCTTCCAGAGACTGGCAGGAATCTACCTCTTAATGATCTTATGGCAGGTTTGTCTCCCTTTTGTTTTCTGACAAAAACACCTGTGATGGAGTTAAAGTCTTTGATATCTGAGCTAATAGTAAATTTCTTCACCTAAATGATTTCCTGAGAACTCTTATTAACAATAATTCTTTCTTTTATTTCTGTTTGCAGCTGTCAGAGTTGAACACGTTTTTCCTGAAGCACATCTTCGTCTTCCAGGTCTCTCACCCTTTTAGCTGGTGTCGCATCCTGCTAATTGCAATTATCACTGCACCCACAGTGCGGTACGTTTAATTTGCATAATAACATTAGTATTGTCCTGCAGAAATAGCTTATGGATTTATGTTTTTGTGGTTTTTCCTTTTTCTTCTTGTTTTGTATTTATTACGACTGTTTATATTAATATAAGTCATGCTTTTGTTATTTACAAATGTCCTGCTCATCATTTTATAGGGGGTATTATGCATACCTGACAGACACTTCGTGTCAGCGGGTTGGTACGCAGTGCTGGGTGTTTGGGTAAGTTTCTTTTTCATGTCAGCTTTTTATTAATTTCCCTTGTGATCAAGTTATGTTTTTTTTTTTTCTCCAAATTAAATCATTTTCTGACGCTGACCACTGTTCCACGCATATTGGGATCAACTCCACCCTAAAGTACAAGACAGAAATTAACTTATGTTGTTGTGGCATGATCTTACACAAAATTTGAATTTATGTTGAGGGATATTTTGTTGTTGTTGTAAACAAAAGCGCAATTATTTAAAATGAATATAAAATAATGGCAACTTAAACATGTTTTTAATTCAGTCCCTTTTTTATAGTTGATCAAAACATTTTAAATTTACCTATTAGAGACTTTCTGATTTCCTGTCATGATACAAAGGCCTCTTATCCACTCCTCAAAAATGGGAAAAACAAGGGACCATCCTATTAAAGTAAATCAGATCTTTACAAGTCTGGGAATGACTGTGAGAAACTTACTACTGGCTACTACTGGTAATTTAGTTTAATTTGGCACAATAAAGTAATGATATGGTAGTTATTTTAAGACTTGTGTGTAGAATTTTATTTTATTTTTTTTTACCTTGGATATGTTAATAGGGGAATGTGCTTTGGTTTTGGTAATAGTCATAAAGTAATGAAAAAACAGAGAAACAGTGACTTATTATGAAAAAAATTCAGAAATTTAGCTGGCATATTTTACAGCTTAAAACGATTTCACAAGTCTTCTTCAGATTTCTTTTTTTTTAATTATTTTGCAGCTGTAGAACAGTTTTGAGAATTTAGATTCAACACAGGCTGTTCTCTGCTCAATTAAAATTCATGACATTATGCCGTTATTGACCTCACCTTAAACACAAAGAAGCTTATGCCCTCAGTCTGAGCCAGTTGCTATAGCAACAGGATGAGGTCTCACCAGCAGGAAATGCTTAGCAATGCATTCCAGCTCAGAGCTGGAGGGGGTGGGAGAGCGACACAACAAACTGGTCTGTGGACTTTTACGACCACGGTGAAGTGCTGTTGCAGTTGGAATATGTTGCCAAAAGAGGGAGTAATTGTTTCATACGTTATAATGTTTATATTCAAGAACATTATTTGCCTAATTGTATGTTGGTTTATTTATTTATTTCATTTTTTCTATGCAGGGCCATTACATTCCTGGAAGCTCTCCTGTGTGTGAAATTTGGTGTCGACTTGTTTTCCCATACTGAAATTTTGTATGTGGTTCTCTGGTTGCTTTGCCTGGTAAGAATATATATTTATCTATGTGTGTATATTTATGTTTAGTAGATCAGAAGATCAAGTCGTTAGAAATCTCTTTATTTTGAGCAGATCAGATTGAGATTAGGTCAAATGGGATGCAGGAAATGTGCAGTAAATGTGTCCCAGTGGAAACCACTGATGTCTGAAGATAAGACTTTTCTTTGTTCCATTTGATGTTTCATGTCAAGTGATTAGCAGAAATATTCCTCCTAAAAGTTTTTTCACATTTTGTCACAGTACAACCAAAAAGTTTGATATGTTTTAATTAGATTTCAACACAGTGTAGTGCATAATTTTGAGCAGAAATGAAAAACGAATGCCTATGTTTTTTTTGTTTGTTTGGTTTTTTTTTTGTTACAAATTAAATCCTGAACATTAAGTGCACCTTAAAGCTAGTACTTTAATAAAATTTATTCTGACTGACCTTTTTATTCTCATTTTTTTCAGGCACTCATCACACTCCTGTGTCTGTATGGCATGGTTTGGTTTGAAAAACATAAGCCAAAGGTAAGATGTGTTATGACTTTCCCTGTTTATAACTCCCTACACACACGGCAGTAGCTTTAATATGATGACCATGCTATATTATTACAATTTTTAACTTGCTTGGTTATGGTGTTTATTTTTAGATGTCTCAATGACCTGTGAGATTGTAGTTTTGTTTTTCAGTATGTAAAGATATTGGTTAAAGTTTTTGTGTTTTTATTAGAAATTTTTTTACTGTTTGTGTGTTTAATGTTGCAAAGTGTCCTTGGGTGTTAGGAAAGACGCTGACAAATAAAATGCATTATTATTACTATTATTAAGTTTTCATTCATTTGAATTAAAAAGCCACCATGTCACTGAATTTGTTTTTGTTACCAGAGCACTGTTGTACAAGAAGAGGACAGAAGTTCCTTGTGCCATGATGAAAACACAGGTCAGGAGGGGCACAGCACAGAGGGGGAAAGTTAGAACAATTCCAAGGCCCCTGACCAACAGGGGGCCTGCCACAATTTAAAAAAAAAAATTCACAGAAATGAAATAAATTTCCCTGTCAATTACAAAATTAATCATATTGTGTTTTCTAAAATTGTTTATATCGGTAAAAATGTAAAGTTGCAACTCCCAGACCAAAAACACACATTCATATTTGCACTGAACCCCCCTGGATCTGCATGAAATGGTTCGTTCTGACGGTGTTCAGCAGCAGTCGGTAGAAGACAAGGACGACTGTGGCGGTTACTGTTGCTTTATGTGTACTTTGCACGTTGCCTTTGACTGTTGCTGGTAGGGAGAGACCTTTCAGTAGTAGCAAAAATGTAAGCAACCTACTGTATGTGAACTGTTGTAGGTAAAATTCATGAACAGTAAATATTGTCCTAGTATCAGTATTGGACAAAAAGAAAGCAAGGCAGTTGCAAGCCTTTAAAATTATAATGCTTTATAATTTCAAACAGACTCAAAAAATTGTAATAGCAGTTAATAGCAATCTAGTTTTTTGTCATGGGTCCCAAGATTCCTGGCAGCGCCACTGCAGGTCAGTCCCATGACGTTGCTTTTTACAGAATTTGTCTAATATTTTTATTATTGCTGTGTTTTTTTCCTTTTTTCTCTGCAGACGAGAAAGATTCATTGGGACTTTCACACCTAGCAAGACGGAGGAAGTGTATTGCTAGGGACAGCAGTGTGAGCAGCGATGAGGAAACAATGAAGCATTAAGATATTCTTTTTTTTTTATTTTTTTTTTATTGGATGCCAAATTGAATTGACATTTACTCTTGTATCACTGGTTTTATAAGTGAAAACCAAAAAGCTGTAGTAAAGATGCCATTCAAAGACTCAGTTAAAAATTCTAATATGTTTGAGAGCCAGAAACAAACAAAAAAAAGAGGCTCCAGTGGACTGTTCTACCATCAGCACTCTTTTAAGGCTGTTTCACAGCAGCATGCATCTTAAATTTTTTACACTCCTGTCCAGTTTGCCTTTTATATGTTTAACATTTTGTAAGACATTAAAATTAGTCAAGTAGATTATTCGAGTGAAATGTTTTTTCTTTGCCAAACCGAATTTTGCACTTGTATTTGAGATAGTTGATCAGGTTTTTAAGCAATTTTCTTCAATATAAGCTGCACTTTTAAAGTTTTTGTTTACTCACTACAGGTCAGACTAAGCTACTTTTACTAAACCAATAAGCTCAGTGTGTTTTATTGTGACTAATGCTGTCCATTTTGTCAAAATGTGGTATCTTTGACATCTAAAAGAGCATCAGAAGGTAACAGCTTGAATGGAAAAATGTATGTTGTTTATAACAAAAGGTAGTACTTGAGTTGTTAACATTGTTAGTTTTTCATGTTGTAAATTGCATTTACTGCACAAAATGTCCAAAGCACTGAGGGACCTGAGTCCCTTAAAAACTTATGTCTTCCTACTGTGAAATAACACTTTATGTAATAAAAATTATATTGTTTGATGCATTGAAAACATGATGCACCATGAGGTGATGTGAATGCTTCTATTCTGCTTTTTCAGTTTAATGAGTTTAATGATCACGTGGAAAAAAATTCTGTTTTTGTGAATCATAAAAATGTGGATCATGTATTATTGTGATTTTTATTTTGTTTGTTTGTTTTTTTACATTAGAGGATGTTCAGTTCATGCTTAGCTCTGCAGCATGAAATATCTGGCATTATCTACAGTCAGATTCATATGAACTGCTGGCTTTATTATTTCGAAATTTAGACGAGCCTGCAGTACTCTTGCACATTTGCATATTTTTCCATACATGCAGGTATAAAAGTGGCATCAATTGCAGCATTTGTTTGGTCAAGCTACATTCACGCTACGGCAGTGAATAGACAGAAAATTGTCATTCACATAAAACTGCACAACGGCCAGCCAGAACCGAGCATTTAATCATTTTTGGATTTTGAGATTCACAATTGGTCTCAGTATTAAGAAGAAGAAAAAAAAAACGACACACTGTATAAAAAGAAATGTTAAAATTTACTAAGCTTAATGATTACTAACATTTTTTTTTTTTTTAACTAAGCACATAAAACTAACTGTAGTCCATAAGATTTTGATTTAATTTACAGTCAGAGTAAGAAAAACCGGGTCCATTTTTGGAACATCAACAAACATTTTGACCAAAAATGCTTGAGACACATACATGCACCGATCTGTTGTTTGTTCACACATAGTTCAAATATTTTCTTCGCAGAGCCTGTTGTGCAGGTTGGAGGTCAAGTAAAACATGCAGAAAAAAGTATTATCACTGGACGTATCTTACACTGTTCAAACATACAAACTCTAACATAAATTTTATATTGAAAAGAAAAAAATATTTTATTTGCTTCCATTATCAGGTGTAATTGTTTTTCATTCCAGTATTTAAAACACCAAAACTTGCAAATAAGTATATATTTTTTGTCTGTCTGATGACATAATTACAAAATATTAGACCAGCTGTATCAATCATTTTGCTCTCAGACAGCCTTTTTAGAGAATACTTTTTCATTCCTATTTGAATAAAAATATGTTGTAGTGCTTCTCCAACTGGAGTACATTTTTTAATGTACTCTGCTCACCTCTGGTTAACCCAGTTGTGGGGTCGCAAATATGGAAATCCTTTGTTAGGTTAAGGCACTTCATTTCCCACAATTCCCCTGCAGGTGGCCACTGTCCTGGATGACAGCTATCCGGCGCCGAAACATCGATAGACAGTCAGACGAAAGAGCCATGGCGGCCACGGGTGGAGGGAAAATCAGAAGCAGGAGATATCACATCGCTTCTAAACCTTACGCCAAGAGTAAACAGGTAAATTAAATAAAAGTTCTCAAGTAAGAAGCCCATGTGAAGTACGTCGCAGTGATCGCGTTGCCACCGTTCTTCGGGTTGTGTTATTGTTTTCTTGGAGACATTTTATGGCCTGCTGTTAGCGCTCATGGCCTCCACGCGCTGCTAGCACGTTTGCGAAATGCTAACGAACTAGCTTGAGGTTAGCAGCAGCAGCAGCAGGCGCTGACAGGTCAAACCACGGGACTGTGTCGCTTAGACAAGTTAAACATTACATTTGTTAGTTTTACTAATAAACGTCCCACGCGACAAGTCGAGGGAAATTAGCCCAACTGGGTGTTTAAGTTTACAGTTGTTTACGAAGTTTGGAAAAAGCGAGGAAGTGGAATTTTAAAGTATTAGCCTTTACAGCTAACTTGAGTTAGCACCTATGAACGCCGCATTGTTGTATTTGGTTCTTCTTAATGTAGCAGGAACAACTGGTAAAACTGTGTAGCTGGCCATAATACCTACATGTGACCAGGAGCAATGATTTTCAATACATATGCTGTGTAGAAAGAGTGCAAAAAATATCTCGGACATTAGCATCTGCTAGCCAAACCTCAGCCAGTTTAATTGCGCAGAGAAAGCTCTGGCTGATTGGGGACCCACATGTTTGTCTCCCGGATCAATTGGCGCCCAGACACCGCAGTCATTTCGCGAGTACTTCGTGATTTTGGCCGTTGAAACTGCATTATATACCCATTTCATAAAGGAAGAAAATGTCCAAATGATTTGCTGGGTTGTCGGTTCGAAAACCCTGCGCTGTCTTACGAATATTGGACAGCCGACTTTGATCATCAAGCTCTATGTGGCGTTACAATAGTCCACTAAATATGTCGCAACTCGTTAAAGAATGTGCACATAAGTCAGTAGTCGGCTTTTCATTAAGTGTTAACAATCTAAACATATTTCAGAGTTGTCAAAACATTTGACATCCCTAGAAATTTGATTAAAAGAATATTATCGGCATTTGTAATAGCATTTTAACAGATTAAATTCTGGGGAATTTGAAATATTGACAAGAATGAAAAGAGGTGACCAAAATACTTAATTAAAAACAAAATGTATTTTCTAGTGAAACCCCCCCCCCAAAAAAAAACGTTCATAAATGACATTTGATGTGTTGCTGTAGAAATTACTGTCATCAAAAGATTCTACCTTGAAACAAAAACACATCACTCACTTCACTTCAGATGAAATCTGGCATACAGACACTTTAAAGCATAAACTAAATCATTTGGATGATTAAAAATCTTTTCATCTTTTGGTGACTCAAGCATTTATTTTGTCCCAGTAAATCTTAAACAATAAATTCTTGGGGTTTTTTTATTACTAGGAATGAAAAAAAACCAATGACAATTCCTGAGCATTTACAGAGTGATAAAATATCCTGTAATTGGACATCCTCATACATTTACATAAATAAAAAAATATGAGGAGATTATGTAGTCAGTAGTGTAATCATAAATTAAATTTGAGACACAAAACAAGCTGCAGCTATCAGATAGAAACATACTTGCTATTTGTTAAAACTGCACTCATTACCCTTCATTCATCTTTAGCTTAACATCCTGTTTATAATAGACTTGTCAGTCTCAAGTTATAAAACAGTAATTTTAATGATAGTTGGCAATAAACAGATGTGGAAATCTTAAAAGATAGTGAATTCTTTCAGAGTAAGAGAAAGATTAATTTTATAGAAATTAAATATAAAACAATTGTGCTGGACTGTAAAAAAATAAAAATCTGAACCTTCTTCACGCTGAAACGACATCTACATTAAAGTGTTGATGCTATAGTGTGTGTGTCCTCACAAGTCAAGTTTTTTTGATCAGAAATTACCAGACAGAACTGAAACTCAAAAGCTGATATCTGAAAATTGAAATGTGTGAAAAGCTTAGTTTGCGTCGTCAGGAGTTTTCAGTTCTGTCGTTTGGATCTTATTTCTGTATTAACAAACTTCTCTCACTGTTCTGCTTTTAATTCATCACTATTATTTTTTGTCTGTTTTTTTTTTTTTACTGATTATGTTACCAGATAGTAACGACCTTACCTGCTCTTATTTACTCTTCTTTTTGCTCACTATGTTTAACACAGGTTTTTGGTTTCTCTAATAAAGTTTGCATGTATTAATTGTGTCTAAAATTAAGCTTGAGGTATTGAACTTTAAAATGTACTTAAGTGTATAAAATATTTGCATCAAGAGAAAGATGAAATTATAAAATTGTTGTTGAGATGTAGGCCTGTCACGATAACACATTTTGCTGGACAATAAACAATAATATAAACAAAGATCAATAAACTTTAAATTCTAATGAACATTTAAACACTGGAACTGGAAGACATCTGGAATATCTCAAATAAATAAATAAAACAACAAATAAAATGAAGTATGAAGTCTCTGTATACAAAATTATCTTTCAAAAAAGGGATAGTTGAGACTAAAACACCAGATTGAAGACTTTTATTATTTAGTTTTGGTGAAAAAGGGAAAAAAGAGAGAGAGAAAAAAGAGAAAAATTGTAAATGAAGTTTATTGAGTTTCTTTTAATTTGTCATCGATTAATTGATTTATTGTGACAGTTGAGACATCCTAAATTGTTGTTCCAATTCCGAATGGCGTCATCTTTGATAGAATCATGACATTTATGTTTGAACATGAGATTATATGGAGATTATAAATGATAATCCACAAAACATTTATTAAAAAATGCGGATGCACCAATATCGAAATCCAATAGTAACATTGTTGCCATAGCCACAAACCGATATTTACCAATAGTACACATACATTTCCCTGCCCACTGCAAAAAGCATCCCATAATCCTGGGCTGCATCACTATCACATGTCTTAAGTAAATGTCACATGACCAATACCCCTCCTCAAGCACAAAAACAGCAACAAGATAGAAATAAATATCAGACGGTAACCATATTAATATGGTGCGTCCCTATATAAAACTCTTATCTTTAGTGTTAATTTTCAGGAAGGTACAGGATGTTTATAACAATCATTTTAAGTGTTTTAAGTGATTGCTATATTTCACATGTCCTGTTAAAGATGTGTGGTTTTCATCATGTGGAAAGTTCAGAGCCCACAGGTGTACATCATAGATAAGCCTGGAGGAAGAGCCTCATGAGGGTTTTATCAAGTGCTAAAACCTTCTATGTGTGTAATAACCGCATAACGAGATGCGCTGGCCATCTATGATGGCTCATGAAACTTGTGAAGGATCCTGCATACGACTAGCAGCTAGTTATGATCTGCTTACTACAGGTTTATATGAAGGTTTTACCAAGTTTCCATTTCAGAGCTCTTTCTGTCGTGTCGCTCATGTAGCTTAAAACCTTTTAAATGTGATGCTGGAAAGCTGCCGGACACCAGCGTTTTCTCTGATAATGTTTGAAGCATAGTGTAACGCCGCGCTGCCCCTCCCTCACATGCTGCTGATTCCACCTGCGTTTTACACAGTAATGCAACTGTAATAAAATAAATGTGTTTTATACTTTCAGCAGCAGTTTGTATAATTGTTGCTTTTAAATAAGTGGTCACCACATCATATTTTTCTTAGCTCTTTAATACTGTTCTGCACATTAGGAATAGATGATTTTTTCTTCCATCCATGGGATTCTCACACCAGCTCATCTCTAATACCAGCTAAAGAAAAAAGCAAAAATATTTCTGCAGTTTGGGCTTCAGCCTGAATGACTAGACAAAGCTGCTGAATATTTTACAAAGCTTAACTCTCAGATACATAATTAGTATTCTTCTGATGGGATATACTTCGTTTCTGGTTGTATTTGTCCTTTTGTGTCGCCTTCACTGCTCCAAATCTGTTTCATCTGTTTCATTCAGTTGGAAAAAAATGTTTCTCAGCGTTGTCTTGTGTATTTTGTTTACCAGCCCAGAGCCTGAACGTCTTAATGTTGGAAATGCTACTGCTAGATTTGCACCAAATTGAAGAGTTTTGACTAATGATCAGAATTAATCCAGAAGTGTTTCTCGGTGTTATGCAGATCAGTCTCAATACTTCAGGGTTTTTTTGGAAACAGGGGAACTGACACATAGCCTGACCCAGTTTTCGTCTTACTGAGATTTTTTGGTTTGTTTTGCACAATGCTTGTCAAATGGGGCCTCTTTCCATAAGGGGGACTTCAGATAAATGATAAAAATTCCACTTTTTTGCAAATCAAAAATTATAAAGAGGAACATTATTTAGAATGATTAATCTATACATTTATTACAGACCTAAGATCTTTTGCCTTTTCTAAATGTTAGAAGCTGAAAGTCAAATTTATAAGATTGGAGTTTTCATTGTGAATTCATGAAAGCATCAAATATTAAGTGATTATTTTATTAAAGCCATGAGAAATATGCGAAAGGTTTTTTCCTTTGTGCCTTTAAAAAAAAAACCTCATCTAATTAATTTTGCCCTTTTTTCTGCTCTTTTCAAGAATTAAATGAGTTTTTTTAAGAGCGTTTTTCTCTGTCATGTTTCTTCTTCTTGTAGCAGTCAGGCCTCATCAGTCGAGTGACGGACACAGTGAAGAGCATTGTTCCTTCCTGGCTGCAGAAATACTTCAAGAATGGAGACACTCCTGCAGGACAGACAGGACAAGGGTCAGAGCAGAACTGCCAACCATCACCTCCTCCTCATGCTCCTCCTAATGGTAATGAAGAGGGACCTCCTCCCATTGATGGGCGCGACTCCCCAGAGCCAAGCACCAGTAATACAGGCAAGGGGCTGTTCTTGTGTACTGGGTTAAATTTTTTCTGAAAAGTGTTATTTTTACTGGAGTTACTTATTTTAAAGCTCATTTGTGGTTTCTGGTTCATCTGCAGAACCCTCGACCAGCCGAGCATCCCTGAACTTTCAGGAGTATGTGCTTTCTCGACCCCCTCTGAGTCGTTCTCACCTCCACTTTACCCCGCTGGATGCTTCCTCCCCTACAATGGGGGCCTCCAGCAGCCTCTTCTCTCCGCCCTCCACTTCTTCAGCCCCTGGCCCCTTCTCCACAGGCTTCTCTTTGGTCAAAGAAATCAAGGACAACCTCTCGCAACACGAAGACGATAACATCTCCACCACGAGTGGGTTCTCCTCCCGTGCATCTGACAAGGGTAGGACTCGATAGGAAACTTTTTAAAAACATCTCTGTGAATCTCAATATAATCCTCAGGCTATGTTTCTATTTTCAGATGTCCCAACTTCAAAAACCGCATCACTTCCTCAGCTTTGGTCCCCAGAGATGGACAGGACAAACTCTGGACCTCAGCAGTCTCAGTCCAGTCTCAAAAAACCTTCTTTCAACTTGTCTGTGTTTGGAAACTCCTCCAATGTAAGTATGAGATGGCGATCAACATCCTGGGTTTGGATTAAGGATGTTGACCCAAAAGCATTTTACACATTATATAAAATATCAATGTAAATAGAAGGAGGATCTGATCATTGTCTCAACCACATATGTTGAGAGAAAGCATTGATATGTACAGTTTTATTTCGTTACTACCGCTTTACGACTTGTGCTGGACAGGTCGCTAGTCCAGCACTAGACAACACAACCAACCACACACACACAAACACACACACACACACACACACACCTACCTACCTAAGAATATTTAGAAATTTCAACACCAGTTCAGTAGAATTCAATGTTCATTGATTTAACCACCTTTATAATACTTGAAAATGGTCTCAAAAACATACTTTTTTTTTTTTTTTTAAATAAACAATGGTTAGCCTGGTGGGGGCACAAGTAAAGCCTGGTGGCCCACCAGGCTTATAATATACTGCTGGTAATGAATTTGTGACATTTTAACAAAATGCAATGAAGTTCATGGGATAATAAAAGCTTTTGAATGTTTATGTGGCAAAGTTGCTCTTTGTTGATTTGTAATCCTGTTATAGTTGTTTATGCATCATTAATAAACGTCAGTTTTATAGTCAACCGTATCTAAAACCGATTTTTTTTTCATACAGTCTTGGATTGGTTGTGTTGTTAGTTCGTCCCAACAAAACCAAAACGATTCCAGATAAAAAATGAAAAATGTAACCGTTTCCACCATAACTTTTATGTTTTATTTAATCTTTTCTTTTAGTCAATGTTAAACAGCACACTGCTGAACTCTAGCCAGCTTGGAGATTCACCTTTCTACCCTGGGAAAACCACGTATGGAGGAGCAGCTGCGGTCAGGAGCTCCCGCGGTCGTCCTGGCACTCCATATCAGGTGATCTTTTAAAGTCGGAGCCCATGTTTACTTTCAAAATCAAGATGAGTGGCATCTCATCAGAGCTCAATCATGTTCGCCCTCCTTAGGCATATATTCTGTTCAGGATTAACTTGTGATTTGAACTTGGATTAGCGATTTAAAGTGGCCCATTTAATTTGTAGGCGCCGGTGAGAAGACAGATCAAGGCCAAGCCTGCCGGCGCTCAGCCCTGCGGCGTGACCAGCGCCACCGCCAGGCGCATCCTGCAGTCTTTAGAGCGCATGTCGAGTCCACTGGCTGTGAGTACACACAGATGCTTCTAGGCCAAATTTAGATTAGTAAATATCTATTTTTGTCACGGTTGTACTTGATGACAGACTTTAATCATCTGAAGTAATAAAAACATGTTTATTTTTCCCCTATCAACAGGATGCAAAGAGAATCCCAGCAGCCACAGCAGGCTCGCCCAGTCGTTCTCCAGTAAGTCTTCAGCTCATTATATCAGGAACATCTGTTCACAGTCACTTTTTGACGTAATTTAACTCTCATTACAGTCGATGGATGTCTTAAACCAAGATGGTCCGCGTCACCAGGCGAAGAAGAAACGGGTTAGTAGGATTTATTTATTTTAATTTGTGATCCATTAATATGAAAAAGTTGTGCTGCAATGTTGAACGGGATAAATAAATGACTGTACTACACATGAATTAATGGAGACTTGAAGTTAATCGATTGTTGTCTGAGTGGAAAAACTGCATGTCCACAAGTGGTTTAATTCATTGGGCAAGTTTTAGCAGTTTAGCTAACGCATATAAACAGACGATTATTGTCTGCCGCTGCCTGTTGGAGCCCTGAGCACGCCTCCATCCAGCTGTTCTTCACCAAGCGTAGTCCACTGTGTGTGCAGACATTTGTGAGTTGGTCTAATGCGTTGGTGCCTGGTTCAGTTTGCTTCCCGTCCAGCATTCCCAGCTGTCACAGCTGTTATTTTATTTGAAGGATGAAGCAATGTTTTACTGAAGCTCTCCAGGCTCATCCCAACCATAGGTTGGTAGTCTTCACCTCTTTTGTAAATTATGGCAAACTATGACACTTTCTCTGAAATAATCAAAGTTATATTAAGTAAACTTGATACTTGCTCCTTAATTAGTTCTAAGGTAAACTCATTTGCTCAGTAATAGCTTCTTTAAATTACGTCCCGATCATCGTAAATCTGAGTGAGACGTCTTGCTCTTGAATTAGATAATGTATCCTGAGGTAAATAAACCTTGCCGAATGGGATTATGCTAAAGCAGAGCTTAATTGTTTTATTGCGGTGCTATAAAGTGTTTTTATTAAACATTTGGGTCTGTCCTATATTGAATACAGATCAGAGAAGGCCCTTCTGGCTCATTGTTAGGATATTTATTTCCTCTCTGTTCTGCTGCCTTTTCCCCAGATGGACTCAAACCTCCCTCCAGTGCAGAAACTCGTGGTTCCAGCTGCAGGTTCTGTTTCAGGAAATCGATCCGTGTCTTTCAGGCCGACTTTGACGCCTGGAGGACTCACCCGAGCCCTGGACAGGACGCCAAGGGAAAAGACGGTAAGTGGCTCAGACCAATGTTGTTGAACTTCAACAAAACGCAATGCTGTCACAATAAAACAACAGGCAGAGAAAATAGGAAATTTGATCTCTTGTGTTTTTGTGATCTGGATAAGTATTGAAAAAAGACGAGGAGAAATATTTATATTCCCAGATTTTATTCCCCATCCCATTTTCTAAATGTGTCATTCCTTCTTTCTCTGCTTCCTTTTTAAATTGTATAGATTCTACCCTCCTTATTTTGTCATTCACTCTTTTCTTTATTGACTAGATCCTATCGTCGTTTTTGTCCTTCCTTCCTTTTGTCCTTTTTTTATCTCGTCTTTCTCTCTGTCCTTTCATTTGCCCCAAGTCCCCTCATCTCCTATTTTTCATCCTTATTTTATACCTTACCTATCTTATAGCTTTTTGATTAAAAGCTTTAAGAAATACATGAAATAAATTTTATTTCATTCACTCAATCATAAATATGAACAGTTCATGAAACAACTAAAAGAAACCAAGGAGCAGAAAGAACTATAAACCATCTTTTCACATAAAAAAATGTATTGAACTCAGAAGACTATTACAGAGATATTTCAAATACATAACGAAACATCGGTTTATTCAATACCATAATGCTTCGTCATAATAATTTTCAAATTTCTTTTAAATACAGAAAGAGATTTAGATTGCTTTATCTTGGTGTCAAGATTGTTTGATAAACACCTTTCGTTTAATTTGTATTTGTCCATCATCTTCCTTCCTAGCTGAAGTTTTTCAACCTTTTCTCTCTTTTTATTCTCTCCTTGTTTCAGTTAATCCTCCATTCTTGCATCTTCCTCATTCACTTTTGTCTTCCCTTTCTCACGTCCTTCTTTGTACCTCTTCTTTCCTTCCTGTGTTCTTTTCATGTAACAAATGTTTTGAAACCCTGGAAATGACATGCAATCTTTTGAAACAGACTTTGCTCATCTTTTTTTCCCCGTTAGCCCACAAGACAATCACCACAGCTACCTGAAGCAACACCTGGTCCTTCTCAAAGGTGAGCAGAATGATAAAAACACATTTAGGTCAATAGATATCAAGCTGTGATTATGTAGTTTTTCCTCATACAAAATTTATTACAGCTGCTTATTCAAAGTCACAGATTCAAAGCTCAGCATTTCTAATAAGAGACATTGTTAGAGATGTATGTTACTGTGTGTTTAACTAACAGAAATTATGTTTTATCTGCCGTCTAGCACAAGGAGTTTCAGTGACCCGGTCTACCCTCTGTCCAGCACCCCTGCAGCCAGCAGCCTGAGCTCCGGAGGGGGCAAAATCAGGAGAGAAAGGACCACAACACGACCTTCTGCCAAACACACTGAAGAAGATGAGGTTAATCAGTAATAAAAATAATATTTTATTATCCTGGGCTATGCATTCAGGTTCTATTTACACACTTAAGAATGTTTGCTTTCTATCTGCAGATGGCTGAAGCACCGGTCCTTCCAAGCATTTCACTACCAATCAACAAATCATCTTTGCCTACGTTCAGCTTCTCTCCATCTTTACCACCTGCCACCTCTGTTAGCTCCGCCCCCAGCTTCACATCCACTACTCCTGCGAAGGAGGCGCTCACAAACAAGGTTGGTTTTGCACCCGCCGCGTCCTTCTACTGTGCTGATCCTCGGAAGTGTTGCAGAAAACAGTCATGTTGTGTTTTCTGCCCTCAGGATCCACCAAAGGCCTCCACACCACCCTGTGCACCTTTCACATTTTCCTCTCCTATTGTCAAGGCAACTGCAGCCAACCCACCTTCTTACTCCCCTGCTGTGAGTTATTTTATCTCTTTACATGCCGTTTCATTCGTTTCTACTCTTGCCTGTGTAGGGGTGATGTAAACATATATATTTTCTCTTTCTTTGTAGGTTGGTTTCACCTTCAGTGCACCTGTAGCAAAGCTGGCGCCCTCCATGTCAAACGGAAACCTGACGGCACCCATAGCAGCAGCTGGTAAGGAGCTTTTCCTCACTTTTCTGAAACATTTTTAAAGGAACATTTTTTTTTAAGTTGGAGTGCCATTAAAAATCATAAAACAGAGTGAGGCATCTGATGTGTTTTCATGTTTTACAGTGAAACCTATACCAAGCAAGAGCACAGAGGAATTTGAAGGACCTTTCAAACCGGCCAAGACCTTGAAGCAGGGCAGCGTACTGGATCTTCTTAAGTCACCTGGTGGGAATTAGTTCTCTTATTTATAAAACTTATTGATAATGCGTTTCTTGGGCTTCCATAGTTCAGAGTGATGTTAGCTCGCCCAAGCACTAGCATCTTGACTGACAACAAATTCAATGTTGAATTCAGGTCAACTCACAGAAGGAATGATTGAAATAAAATCTTTTTGAAGATGTTTTTGAAACATCTGTTTTTGTAGGAGAAATAAGTGAGGGAAAAAATCGATTAATTACTTATTTATTTTAAATAGATACATGCTTTTATGAGAAACTCACCTGGTGGTTAATTTTTAAAGTTTTTTTTATTATTCTTTCCAGGTTTTGCTTCTCCTGTTGTTCAAAATTCTCCTGGCACCAACACCGCTTCCCAGCAGACCCAACCCACAACCACTCCTTCACCTGGCACAAGCTTCTCCTCTTCACTGCCGTCTCCATCAGGGTTTGGTGGTTTGCCTAGTGCCTCGGCGGGCTGGAGCTGTGACGTGTGTTTGGTTCCGAACAAGCAATCGGAAATAAAGTGCGTTTGCTGTCAGGCCCCAAAGCCGAACTCTTCACCAAAATCGGCGGAGAGCAAAAAAACTCCTGCCCATTCAGCAGGGCTACAGAGCAGCAGCACAAGCACTGCGTCCGCCTCCACAACGACAGGATTCAGCCCGATGTTCTCCAAACCTGCCGGAACCTGGGAGTGTGACACATGTCTGGTCTCGAACAAACCTGACGCAGTGAAGTGCGTGGCCTGTGAAACGGCCAAACCCGGGACGGGACTCAAACCGTCGCTCACTTTCCCCCCCAACTTCTCAGCTGCTAAGACTGCATCTACACCTACAGACCCAGTTTCCACAGGGATCAGTGGGTTTGGTGATAAGTTCAAAAAACCAGAGGGTGCGTGGGAATGTGAAACATGTTTGGTACAAAACAAGGCTGAGGACACAAAGTGTGTGGCCTGCACAGCTTCTAAACCAGGTACTAGTCACAGCATAACCGTCGTGCTTCTCGTGCTTTTCTCTTTCTCTTGGCATTGGGTTGTTTTGATAAGCAATGTTTCTATTTAAACCAACCAACAGGAGCTTCGGCAGCCGTCAGTTCAGCAGCCAGCAGTGCCCCAACGTTTGCTCTGTTAGAGCAGTTCAAGAAACCAGAAGGATCATGGGAATGTGACACCTGCATGGTTCAGAACAAAGCTGCTGATGTTAAATGTGTTGCTTGTCAGACAACCAAACCAGGAGCTACAGTAGAACCCAAAGGTAAAGGCCGACGTTTTATAGTTTCATGTTTAATATCTAAAAAGTCACACGAAGTTAACGCTGCAGACAGTGTTCAGTCACCCCCTCTCATTCATTTGGCTCAAACACGTAGAAACAAAAACATGTAGAAATTGGTTATTTACCCAACAGAGCAAAATGCAGGCATACACAGAGGTTTTGTTCTAACAGGATATTTTCTTACTTGAGAACCTTGTTCACAAGCACCATCAGTAACCCTAGTGCAATGTTGGTTTTGGTAACCATGACGAAAACAAAATAATTTTGTTGACGCCCCATTTTTTTATTACTATGGCAAAAAAAAACCACAGGGACAAAATATGACAGGATGTCTGAGAGTTGTTACCGACGAGACGACAACAGGTGAAAATGTTAGTGAATGATTTGCCAGGAATCCAAAATGAAAGACATTTCTGCCTATTGTGTTTGTAATCTGTGAGTGAAAAGCTGAAGTGTGTCAGTAATGCGGATTGTCTATGAAATGCCACATAATTTCTGACACACATGGGTGCTAACTTCAGGCTAAATGTTTTATGGTTGACAGGAAATTTGAAAATATGACTATATGTGTTATTGGAAAACATTAGTCAAACCCAACCAGCAACTATAAAGTCTTAGAAAAGGCAAACATTAATAAATAACGCCTAGGCTTGTGGGTCGCAAGTAAAGCCTGGTGGCCCGCCAGGGGGAAATCCTGTAGCCGAAACATGGGAAATGTTAATGCCAGTGGGACTCACTACAGACAGTTGCTCGTTGCAGTTTTTGCTGTCACGGTTGCCTAGAAACAGACAACGCACACGGTGCTGCTCTTGTTGGTTGCTCCTTTTTTAAAAGTCCAGCCGGAATCTCACCACATCCTGGAAGCGAAAACTGTTGCAAAAATACAGACGTGAGTAGGAAGATGCACATCCCCGGCTGTACAGCATCAGTGAGGATGAATACAAGGAAAGTTTGAAAATGAGTGAAATCAGACAGGACTTCACTGCAGACACACAGAGCTCAGAAACCCTGAATATCAGAATCACTGATGTTCCAAAATCATCTCCTGGTTCTGATGTGGTGGAACATCATGTTATGATTGATAACTGTACAAAAACATGATTGTTTTTGTACTTTTAGTGGAATATTGTGGTTTGTCTTGCACGATTAGTTTAGATGATCACTAATACATCAGTATTAGTCAATCTCATTTTTAATAGGTTAATTGTTACGTGTTTGGTGTTTATTTTTGATTTACAGCAAAAAAGAAATATAATGAAAAACAACATGATTAGTAATTTAAGTGAATTGATTAAAAATGATTTATAATTTACATATAATATGTTGATGACTAAATGGATTGCATATTCAGTCAACTAAAATTTCATCATCATTAGTCAACAACGAGACTAAAACAATCCTTAAAACTAAATGACTTTTTAGTCAAAAGGCTAAAAATGAATTAAATTTTACTGTCAAAATTTACTCCACTTCCACAAAAAATATTTTCAAACACTTAATTTTTATTCCAGTCATCCCCAAGTTGCACGACACATTATTAGTAATTATTAGGATTATTATTAGGTATATAGAATGCTTTAGTTAAAAGAATATTAGCAGAATAAAGCACGATTTTACCAGAATGTCCTAAAATTGATCTTAATGAGATACAATCTCTGATTCTTTCTTGTACAAATAGATTGCTGTTTGTGCAATTGCTTCAAAGTGATAATAATTTGATGGTGATTGGTTGAGAGATTAAGTATTTAAATATGCCAAAATATAACTTCACAAGATGATCAACGTTCCTCATTTTAATTTTATATTTGTTGTACGTCCTTCTACTGATATTACAACTTTATTCTGGTAATACCAGAGCTTTACTCCTGCATTATTTTGACTTTATTGTTGTATTGCTACAACTGTATTCTTGTTATTCTATGACTTTTATTCGTAATTTAAAAAAAGAAATATCAAGAATGGATAGTTCAAAGGGCCAAATAAATGGAGCTGTAAAGCAACTAGATGTCTGTCTTTGACGCACTGACATCACTCTGAAATATGGAAACCCAAGGAGTGCATTGATGGAAAAAAAAATAAATCCAGATTTTCTGAAAATTAAATCGACATCAAAAAATTAAATTAATCGCTGAAATTAATTAGTTGTCCAGGCTTAATATTAACTGTTCACTTTGAGGTTTCTTGAATTTTCAAGACGCTTCGTGGGTGTAGAATATCCTAAACGTGACATTATCCTCCGTTTCTCCTCAGCCTTTGGGTCTTTTGGCTCCTCAGCTGCGGGAGCTTCTGGGACCTCCACCTTTGGCTCTTCTACCTCTAATCCTGGGGGTTTCAAGTTCGGCACGTCGGACGGCCCAGCCGGATCTGGCGGTTTCAAGTTTGGAACTACAGACTCGTCGTTGTCATCTTCATCATCGTCGGGTGGATTCAAATTCGGAGCCTCGTTCGGAAGCTCCTCCTCGGAGTCGTCCTCTAAAGACACTACTGTCTCTTCAGGGTTTAAATTCAGTGGATCCTCTGAGGGCTTCAAATTCGGAGCTGCGTCCAACGATGACAAGAAGTCGGACCAGCCGGCGGCGGGTGGCGGGTTGAAGTTTGGAGGCAGCAGCGAAGTAGCTTTTGGAAGTGGGTCATCCAGCACAGAAAGTAACTCTTCTTCTAAAAGTGGCTTCACGTTTGGACTGACTAAACCGGCAGATAAAACGCCAGAAACCACCACCACGTCTTCATCCTCTGTTACCTTGACTCCTCTTACTTCTTCACAAGGAAATAGTGGCAAAGCAGGATCATCAAATGACACCACATCAGCTAACACCACCACGGCCGCCGCTAAGGGGTCTGTTTTTGGGAGACTAGGCGATCCAAATGTGGCATCCGGCACACCACAGGTGAGCTCTGCGTTTGGTTCTTTACAGACCGGTAAGGAGCCGGCGGCTCCAACGTTTGCCTTCGGAAAGCCAGAGGAGATAAATGAGGCGAATCCGCCGACATTCGTCTTTGGTGCTGTGAAAAAGGAACCAGAAGCTGCTGCTGCTCCCTCGGGAGGCGGCTTCTCCTTCAGCAAGCCGAGCGCGCCAACAGATCAGTCGCTGCCGGCTTTCACATTTGGCAAACAGGCAGAAAAGAGTGAAACGTCGACTTCAGAAGCCTCAAAGCCATCTTTCAGCTTTGGACAAGCTGCTGCAGGTATTAAAGTTTACCTTTTTGATATCAAATTGTCAGAACGATTAGGTCATCTTAAGCTGTATGTTGTGTGTTACTGAAAAAAAAACCTTGTAATTCTGTAATTATAAGTCATTATGTTTGTGGTTTTGTGGTTGAGACTCACTTGGAACTATTTTAGGAAAGTTAAAAGGTATAATAGTGAAATTTAACAGTTTGGAAACCTTCATTCTGAGATTAACCTACATTTGAATCTTTTTTTTTTTTTTTCTTTATCATAATATTCCCATTTAACTCTTAAGACCTTCATTCATCAGTCATTTAAACCTATGTGAGATTTGTTCATCTGGCCAGTGAAAACTATCCGATAGGATTCCTTCTATCGAAAACAAAAAACTGTTGTTTTATTTTTATTTTTTTTTTATTGTCCAGTTTATTACACAGAGCACCTAAATTTCTGTCGATCTGTTCTGGTTCATTAATATTGTTCCTCTACAGAAAGTGATACCAGAAACTCAAGAGTTTATGAAACCAGAAACCTGACAGTCTCAGTGTCTCCCTGCACAGATTCCACTGCTGCTCCAAAACCGGCCTTTTCTTTCCTGGCTAATAACCCGCCCAGCGCCACCACCTCATCATCCGCCACCCCGACTGCCCCCATGTTTAGCGCCGCCAGCGCCGGCTCCACATCAGCACCGGACGCAACTTCATCTTCATCCTCCTCAGCTCCCAGCACGTTTATGTTCGGCCAGCCTCCCTCCGCCGCCGACGACGCTCCCCCTGCTAAGAGCTTCATGTTCGGACAGAATCATGACAACCAGTCGGCGGCGCCGTCCAGTGCTCCGCTGAACCCGGCTCCGGCGCCGGCTCAGCCCTTCATCTTTGGCGCTTCTGCCAACGCTGCTTCTACTCCCACTCCTGCTGCTCCTTCTTTTACCTTTGGAGCCCCAGCAGCAGCGCCCCCTGCTGCTTCCTCATCAGGTCTGCGTTTATAATAAAAGCTTCTAAAAACGCTGTTGAATATTAGCGCTAGCAGTTGTAAATACTCACCTTTTCTTTCATGTTTTTGTCATTATTTCCAGCTCCATCGGCAGCCCCGTCGCCGTTTGTGTTCAGTCCAGCTCCTTCAGGAGGTTTTGGTGCCAACCAGAATCCTCCTTTTGGATCAAGTTTTGGATCCCCCTTCCCAGCCACCCCTACCCAAACCTTTGGAGCCAAACCCAATGCTGCCCCCACGTTTGGACAGCAGAACAACTCCATCCCTGTGTTTGGTTCCAGCACCAACACCGCACCAAGTGAGACGTCCTCTGGGTCACATCAACCTGCAGACCGACTCTCTTCTTCCAGGTGGAGATTGCGTGATTAAGTTCACATCTTTTTTTTTTTTCTCTTTAATCAGGTGGAGGCTTTCAGTTCGGAGGAGCCAGTGCTTTTGGAGCCTCAAATAACTCTTCAGGCGTGTTTACGTTTGGAGCTGGATCCGGAGCGCCTTCTGCCCCCTCCGCCAATCCCCCCATCGCACCCCAGGCAGGAGCAGCTGGTGGCAGTTTCAACTTTACACAAACTCCAACATTTAACATGGGGTAGGCTGCTCTTCATCAAGGCACACAGGAAATATTTCAAAATTCAGATTGTGCAATCTAACATTTGATTATTTCAGTTCAAATCAAGTATTTAAATGTGAAAAAAAAAAACATATTTTTCTTAATATGTTGAGTGAAATGAGACCAAGCTCCTCTTTTTTTTTTCTTTTCATGTAGAATTATTACAATTATTTATATTCTCCAAATGCCAGAAAAGTTACTTTTTTTGTCACTTCTTCAGAACAGTAAGAACATAAATTTTATGTTTTATGTCCAAACATAAAATTTTGTTTTAGTTTATCTTTTCCCTTCTGTAGAATTTGGAATACTATCCCAAAGTAGTAATTCATTTGTATCATTTTTTTTTTTTGTTTTGTTTTTTTTATCTCCAAAGTGTGGTGTATAAAAACTTTGAATCTATAAGCAGCTGCACCAGTGACTCTGTTTACATATTTTCTGCTCCATTTTCTGCTGTTTTCATACTACAACTGCACATTTCACTTAAATTTATTTGGGTTTTATCTGATCGTAAGCTCTGACACGTATCGTCTTTCTAACGGAATTGTCGTTTCCTCTCACAGGTCAAATAAGACATTCACCCCCGCCCCAGCTGGACAGTCAGGCATCGCTGGGCGCAAGATCAAAACTGCGGTGCGCCGCAGGAAGTAGCCCTTTACGACCCTCGCAAGACTAGACTTTGACTGAGACAGGACGGTGTCCCCGGTGAAGACGTCGAAAGTTCTCAAGGTTCTCATCTGGACAAACGTTGGCGTTCCTTGGCACGGCTTTGTGTTTCCGGAGGTTTTCGGTCGCTCGACCGGCAGCTGAAAGGTTTTCAAATCCAATCGAGAATTAAAAGCGTGTGCAGATTTTCCAGATTTCACATAGTAACAACCTCCTGACTGAACTGTTACCCTGACTTAGACTACAATCAAGCAAAGACCCCCCATGTTTGAAATTTAAAAAAGAAAAAAAAGAAAAAAATAGAAAAAGCAGGGCAGTAATATCTATATTTTACACATCGGCAAATGTCTGCTAGACTTTAGGCATGACTTTTTGTAATAAAATTACAAAGGCAAAAACTGCAAATTGAAAAAGGGTATGAGTGTACGCATAATAATTAGAATGGGTGATCAGTTTATGAGCTGTGAAATGGAGAGGTGTAGTGAGAGCCGTGTGGTAAATCTTCAGCAAACTGTTTCGATTTCTCCTGTACAGGAATCACTGGGAAGTAGCCGTGGAGTCGGTGCGGTGTGCTGTATGTACAGGAACGAGCGTGTTTGTATGCAGAGTGCTTGTGTTTTGGGGTTTTTTTTGTTTTTGTTTTGTTTTTTTTCCTCTCTCCTTCTCTAATGTACAGATTTGAGGTGCGTTCGGTTTCTGTGTACATGCTGAGGATGTGTGTCCGAGTGAGTTTGAAAACCGAACGACGGAGCTATCGTCTGGGGTCGCCAGCTGGCGAACAAGCAAAATGAATGTTTAAAAAAAACGAACCCAGGGGAGGAAGGAAGGAAGGAAGGAAAGGAGGGCCGGGTTTGGGAGCTGGGAAGATGCATCATGCACTGTGGAGGACGGACCGGGCCGGAGGCGCGCGCCCTCACTCAGCTTCTTTAGGACTTTGTAAATGTGTAGTTTGAAAAAAATTCTTGTTACATGTTTGATTTGCTCTGGTTCGCTCCACGACTCTGCTTTCTGTGCCCTCTCGTCTCTCGAGATCCCGCCCTTCCTCCTCCTGATTCCTGAAACTTTCCCTTTACACCTCCCTGTCTGCCTCACCCTCTCTCTCTCTCTTAATTGGCCTTTGAATATTATAAAAGCCTGTAAATAGTGATATTTTTTTTAATCTGTGAAGTTGAATTTTGTGTTACAGACTCTGCATTCAGCATTTTTGTCTTTAGAATTTATTATGTAAAATTCCTATATTCAAAGTTGCCCGAATCCATTTAAAAGGAGCTTAAATGCAAATTGGAGAACCTTTTTGAGTAAAAGGTATATTGGCTTTTCTGATCCACTTTTGTTTGGACCAAAACCAGTATTGTACAAAGTATTAAGTATATATTTTTCTATTGCGTGTTTAAATGGAGGAGGGTGACTTTGGATGATAGGGACGTCAGTTTATTTTAAAGCCATGATTATTACTGGATGAGTGATAAAATTAAAACCATGGATAATTACATCAATAAAAATACAAAATAAATGTAGCGTTGTGAGGATTTCCTCTGCACTACTGGCCTTTGAGATTTGGAAAAAACAAGGAACATGCTGATTGAGCTCAAAATCATGACAAATTTTAGATTTTTATTTAAGAAAATAATGGAAAACGTCGCATTTTACGACGACGCACTGTGGTCAAAAAGTACCTCCGTTGTCAGACTTGCTTCTAATTGATGCCCACTAGGTTCATAATTTTTGGACATTTCCAATCAAAATACAACTTAAAGCTTCCATAACCATGTCGTATCGACACAGTTTACATTTTCATTTACTTTTAACTTAATTTGTTTTAATATTATGCAGCTTCTCAAAATCACCAACTGCACATTTTACAGGAAATCTTAAATTTTGTTTAGAAGTAGACACCAAACAGCGAAAATTGATTTGGATCAATCATTAGAACGGATATAAATGTAGCAGCAATGCATAATTGAACTAATTTTCAAATGCTGATCCAGATGAGTTTCTACCTGACAGATTTCTTCTGGTTTTGCTAAAAAAAGAAAACAAAAACAAGACTACATAGTCAAACCTAAAGCTGGAAGAATCATGATGTAACCCGTCAGGAACTGGACGACATGTCGTGATTGATGCAACCATGCATTCTGCTCTGTCGCAGAAAATATCGAAGGAGATCGTCTGGCTGGCTCTTCACTTGCAGACAGAAACTATTACTATTTGTGAAATTCTATAAAGCAGTTCTTGTGCTTATTGAGGCACAGGTGAATGCCGCACTTTGAGCATTTGTAGACACTCTGGCCCTTGCATTTATTGAACTTGCAGCGTTGCCGCTCACTGTCAGTCATTGGCCAGTGACCCACGGCGTCTGACCGGACCTCCATGGTTGGAAGAGCCCGAGACGGACCTCGAAATCTCTTCTTTTGCGATTCCCTTTCCACGTCAGGCGACGGCGGTTCCCTCTTTACGCTGGAGATCTCATTGAACTGCATGCAGAGCGCTTGCGCCACTGATGTTCTAAAAGCAAGCAAGTCCTTCCGCTCCTTTTTTGGAAAGTCCAGAGAATCACAGTCCCGCTGATACAACAGCCAGCTGTTCACAACCACCATATCAACAAAGTGAAAAAAGAACCTGTGGTAGTACTTCTTTGACCTGACCTGGATGCGACACGACGCAATTTGCGCGTTGAGCGCATAGGTGCCTCCCAAGAACTTGTGGTACATTCTAATGATGCTCGGGCATGTCAGAAAGACGTTGTGTTTCAACTTTTTGTCCCATCTTTTCACTCTCGAGACAGAATGGGCACCGGGGAAATTGCTGGCAACGATCACCCCCTTACTGTCGAACCATTTGACTGCCCTCACTTCCGCGCCGTTGAAGACGACCTTTTTCTCTTCGAACGTCCCTCTTCCCTTTTTCCTCATGTCAGAGTCGGTGCTGAAACAGCACCCTTGCAGTTGATTCTGCTCCACCGTCCCAAGCGCGGGAACCCCATTGTTCGCAAGAGCAGCAAACAAATCCAAGGAGGAAAAACCGTGGTCAAAATAGAGCAGGTGATCGTCGGCACGCTGGATGGTTTGTGCGAGCTTCAGCACGATGTTTCCAGTCGGCCCGACGTCGGGTTCTCCGTGTTCAGCAGCGGTTTTGCCTGTAAATATGTCAAACGAATGCACCAGGCCTTTTGTGTCACACAGCACGTAGATTTTATATCCCCACCGATGAGGCCTCTTGGGCATGTATTGCTTTAGAGAGGATCTCCCTTTGAAAGGGACAATTTGTTCACCAATGAACAGCATTTGGTCTTGAGGGATGGCCTGAAATTTTTGCAGAAGGGAATCAACGATTGGCCTGATTTTGAAGAGCTTGTCCCTGTTGCTCGCCGCCATGTTGTTGTTGTCGTTGAAGTGAAGGAATTTTGTAATTTCGTCAAATCGGTCTCGGGAGATCACATCGGCCACCTGCCGTATTCGGCAATCATTGGACCAGTACATTCGTAACCTTGGCAAGTGTATAACACTTATATACATCACAGTGCCAATAAACTGCTCCAGCTCAGTGGGATCCAATTTAAGGGCACTGTTGGGATTTTCTTGTGCACAGTATAGATTACTTTGTTGCGAAATCGTTTCCAAAAGTTCAGTGTCAAAAAAGTCTCGGAAGTACTGAACGGGTTCTCTGATTTCATCCGCATCCGGAAGGGTGCCTCGCCAGACAGGATAGTGTTTTGCAGAGCTCTGCTGTTGAACCGAGTCCCACGCGACCTCCTGCCATTTCGTCGACGCGGCGGCCGACGCCCTTCTCGTCGTAGCGGCGCTGTTGCGCGCAGTTGCGTCGTCAGTCCAGTCGGGGTCCTCGTCGGCGCTGCTGTCGTCACTTGGTGTTGCTCTGTTGTCCTCGTCGCTGTCGCTGACGCTGTCGCTGTCGCTGAGGCAGCTGTCGTCGCTTTCAATCGGCGGGACGCCGTAGAAAGGCGATGCGTCCATGGCAGCTTTCTGAAAACAGAGGGCAAACGGGATTGGAAATCAGCATGCTATTTTTATTCGGTTTTGGGGCTAAAAACATCTCATTGGATACACCGTTCTTTGAGATGAAATCAAATGTTTAATCTTTGAGTTAGAATTATTTCTATTTATAAGATGCAAGAATGAGAGAGTATTTTCTTTTGTAGCTTTTTTGTGTAGAATACGACTACTATGACTGTAAACAGTTTCATTTGAAACCAGAAGTTTGCATGCATTGATTAAAAAGACATATAGACCTTGTTTTTTTTTTTTTTTTACTGTCTGGTTCATCACAATCATAATTATTTAATGAAGAACATACCCCTGTTAAAATACTACCTTTTTCAACTATGATGCATAATTTCAAAATTTATCTGAAGTTCTAATTCTTTAGTCGAATAACTCTGCATATAATTCGACTAAGATATTTGATTCAACTGAAATCAAATATGTTAGGGGTTGAAATATGAAAACTAGAAAAGTCTTTTCTTTGTCAGCATCCAGGATAGCGATATTACATTTTTACCTTTGATTTAGAAGAAGTTCTCTAAATCTCTAAGATTGTGAGGACATCGCTTGTCTTGTCTATAACATGACAGTTTTAATTTCCTCAAGAGAAACCGCTATTTTGTTATTTTGAAGCATGTTTAAATCCACGTTTGGCCAAAGGTTTCATCAGATCAAAACTGATTCTTTTTCATTTTGATACATCAGAAAAAACAACATTTTTTTACAAGCAGTGTGTAAACAACAGTTTCTATTGTATTACATTTGCAGCCATTAACGTAGCGAAAGTGCGACAAACCAAAATGGGCAAATAACGCCGTAAACCTTCGTCACACGTACCTTATTCCGACATAGCGGCAGTAAAACCAGCCGATAAGTTCGTAGGTGTTTCTAAAACGGCATAATTTACCGCGAATTCGGATAATTTGCTGAATTTTGTAGCTAAAATCCGTGGTGGGCTCCCGAGTAAACACTTCCGCTGTCAGCAACCCGGATGTACTTCACTCATCGACCAATAGAATTAGACAAAAAAAAAAAAAAAAAGGTCTCGTTGTACGTCAACGATGCCGCCATATTGTGAGTGCCAGTTCACTTAAAATCTAGTTAAAACACGGGTTTCTTTGCAGTATTATCAGAAAGACTGATTTTTGAGGATATGTGAATATCTTACAATGCAACTGCACGTCTCACAAAGCAGAGACATTGCTTGTTTGATGTGTAGGTAACGTACATGGAGAGTCATATGAAAAAATACATATTGCAGTTTTTTTTGGGCCTTTGGAATTTTTGCATCTTGATTTCAAGTCTCATCAATATTATATTACTTATGCTTTTAATTTTAATTGCACTCTACCTTGTTTAAGTAAAGTAAAAGTTAAACATCTGTGTATAACTTGTAAACAAAGATGTAGGGCACAAACCTAAGCTTTAAATAGTTTATCCTTTTTAGTTGAAACATGAGTGACACTTTTGATCGATCAAGTTTCTTTAGTTAAATCTGTGACTACAGTTTGCAAGAAGTTTGGAATTTTTTTTAACCTGTCCTAAGTTTAAGTTCATTTTCATTTTCTGCTAAACATTGGCCGCATTTATTTTGCAAGGCCGGTTTCACTAATGCAACAATTTTCGCTTTAATTGTTCTTTTCAGAATTCAAGTTGTTATTGTTTAATTTGTTCTGAAAATGGACCATAATCATGGATACCGCTACTTGTTTTTAACTGTGTTGACATTTAAACGTGTATCCTTGGAGATCGTTGGAGGCTTCCACGCTCTACTCAATGCAAATAGGATCCTTGTTGTCCCTACACTTTTGTTTCCAACTGAACTGATACTCAACAATTTCAGCTTCTTTACAGAAAAACAAAACAATGTGGTAAGTAAGAGCGCTGAGTGCTACTTTTCACAGCTCAAATATGAAACATTTCAATCAAATTCACCATTTTTCTCTTGACAGTATTTCAGGAGAAACAAAGTTATTTTTGATGCATTTTTTGCCTTTTTTTGTGTGTCACAGGAAAAGTAATCCAAAGATGGATTGCCTGCAGGAATCAGAAGGTAAACTGACTCTCCCTGCCCTGGCAGACGGTTTAAGTCTGTCATACAACAAACCACGACCTGATAAGGACCACTATGTGAAGCTGAATGAAATCTTCTTCACCCTGCATAGCAATAATATCGCCCGGGTAAGGCCCAACTGCTGAGCCAAACTGCTAAATTTTGGGTTGTTTTGTTGGATAGCATACATTGAAATGGCTTTGTTGAACTAAATTATTGGGACACTGTAGCTCAATAATCATAATTTTATGTTGGAGGTTTATTTCCATTTTATCATCGAAGGTTCCTTTGTCTGTCCGTAACACCATGGGGCATTTCACATCCCGCCACATGGAGATCAGCCATTGGCAGGCCCATATTTATGAGTTAATCCGGCGGATAGAAAGAGAAATCATCTGTGTGGAGCAGGTACCTGCGTCAGCGATCAAACTGTCGTAGAACAAAGGTGGGCTATTTAGTAAAACTGATTGTGCCCTCAGGCGAAAGACACGGCAGAGAACTGTCTCCAGGAGAGGCAGCTGTACAGTCAGCTTATGAGTGACTGCGTGGCTCTCAGCAGCAGCCTGTGCTCGGAGGGTATGAGAATGGACCCGGTGTTCCTCAAGCTGAAGAAAGAGGAGCAGACGACCAACGAGAGCAGAGAGGTGCTGCAGAAGCAGATTTTCATCCTACTCGACAAGCTAAGGTCAAGCATAGAGAGAAAAGTCTGAGTTAATCAGAGTGGCGCACGAGTTAAACGTCAGTGGGAAGATTTAACTTTAACTTCTGTTTTCCTCCCGCAGCGCTCTGAAGGCAGTCCGTTCTCGGCTGCTGCATGATTTTCAAGACAAGGTCGAAGCCATCAAACTCACCAGCAAATGTATCACCTTTGAAGTGGACACCCCATGCTCTCACATACCTGCTCCCTCAATCAAACCAAACCACGTGAGCTATGAGACGTGGTTATCTCACTGCCAAAACTTGAAGCTGACAGCTGAAAACCTGCTGAAGGACTCGGCCGCCTGCAGGGCAAACCTGATGTTCCTCCTGGCCAATGTAAGAGCGAGACACATTTACAGCTACTGACAGGAGTTTACATGCATGAATCGTATCCAGAAATGTCTTACTCTTTTTTTTTTTCCCTTTTTTTTTTGGGCTTCAAATTGTGCATTTGGCGGTAAAGTTTATATATTCAATCGTTTTCATCTGTGCATTGGGTCAAATTTATGCACAAAGGCTGAAATGTAGACACACATCCTCAATAATCTTTAGACAAATGTTCTTTAGCAAGTTGCAGAGACGCAAAATAGACATATTGTGATTGTGTCCAGGATTTACAAAAAGCCTTTTCTCAACATACATGGTCCTGCTGCTTGTTTCTGATCATTATCATGTTGGGTCAAATTCTCCAGTTCTCAATTATTGATTAGATGCATGTTGCTCCATCAGCATGTTGCTCCATCAGCATGCTTTATAGGTGACTGTTCCCAACATGCCTCTTGTCATTGAGCTCAGGTAGCTCTGTTGTCTTGTCCATGTGAGAAGTTCTCAGGCAATCCCAAGTTTGCATATCGCCAAAGTAGTCGTCATATCGCAATATGGCGACTACTTTGGAGTCCATGGCAGGCAATCGGTTTCAATAAATGTTAACAAGTATGCTAATTGTAAGTCAAACATAAATTAACATTTCTCCACACAATATGTGACATTTATGAGAATCATATTCACTTTACTGCCATTGCCAGTAAGCAAGTTCACAGGTTAGGAAATTGCTTTGATAAGTGTCGCATAAGTGTGGATATCCTTGATTAAAATAACCCAAATAATTGCTGTACTATAGGGTCAGTGACATATGTTAATGTCTGTCGTCTTCCCGACGATTGCAGCTGAAAGACGCCCACGATCGCCAACGCAACAGCACTGCTGAAGCTCTCAGGAGGAAGGTTCAGGAGCTGACCAAGCTCCAGGATTCACTGAACTTAGAAAGACAGAAGGTCGGCATGCTGCAACCTCTCACACAATCTCAATCTCACGACACCTCAAACTTGGTCATTTAACTCCTCGGTTTGTCTGTAAACTCCAGATCCTGCAAGAGATTTCTGATCTGAACAAAGACATACAGAGACTGATCCAGCATATTCAGAACTGTGAGTCCAGGCTGCACCAGATCACCCACCTTCTGGAAATCCTCAACCAGAGGCCCCGGTTTGAGCTCTGCCTGGACAATGTAGGTGCAGCAGCCTGAGGGTTGTAGTTGTATCATTAGATTTTTTATTTTTATTTTTTCTTGTTTTTGTGACAGCTGAAACAAATCATTTCTTGTCCTTCTTTTAGCCCCATAATGCTCTCCCTCGGGAGGAGGCCGGAATAAGTTCTCTCCCTCCCTCAGTAACCCGTCTGTCGCCCGACTTTCTGCCCGACTGACCCCGCTGTCGCCGTCCTTCACAGGCAGAACCTGGCCGTGGCACAGAGACATCTGATCTTTGTGGAGGAGAAACTGCTGAAAAACGCTCAAACGCTTGAGGTGGCGCGGAAGTGCCAGGCCCTCCACCAGAGCTTCAAGCTGGCCATCGACACATCTGTGGTTCTGGGTAACAAACCCAGGCTTTGTAGAATCACGCAGAGCTCCAGCCCTCACCCCGACATGCAGTAGATGCAGCTGCTGCTGACGCCCATAGTTCTATTCACTGCCAATAAAATGCCTAGCACTACGTATATTAACTTGTTTTCTTTGACTGTCCGTCTCTGTTGTTTTTTTTGTTTTGTTTTTTAATCTGCAATGCTTGGATGATGTGAAAAAGAAATTTAAAAAAAAGGTTGAGGAGCAAAACTGGGCATGAGCGTCTTGAAATCTCATCAAGCCTCTCAAATTAGTGAAGAATGCTCACATATTGTACGTTATTACTCATCAATCGTGCAAATAAAAGTTTATTTTATTATTATTATTTTTTTTAACTGGCTTTAGCTTCCAAGATAATTAAGCATTCAGTAAATTATTGAAAGACTACAGTTATAGCATATGAAGAAATTTGCGACCGAAGCCAAGTTTTGCACATTGAGTCGTCATTTTACCATCCAGGTTTAAGCATCTTTAAGATACATTGATATTTCCTCATTTACATATACAAACTAAACGTAGCTGCTGTTTTTTATTCCCCCTTAAAACAAACAAACAAAAAATCTAAAATGAATGAGTCATGTCAAGTAGTCATTTTTCTTTTTCTTTTCGTTTAAATGAATGTTTTTGTTTGTTTTCAACATTCAAATATCAACATGCTGCTTCCACTTTTTTTAAAATTTTATTTATTTACTTATTTTCCCAGCTAAAAACTTTTTTTTTCCCCCCAGTAAATAAGACTCCTGTCTTTCAGAGGCTTGTCCTGCAGTGGTTGGGTGTAACCTATCTCCAGAGATGTTTTTCGCCGGTCGCTCTCTGTTTGTTCCGGGCGACACAACCGGGTCAGATTTATTGTAGCAACGGGCCGGGGCCCATGGAGACGGAGACCGTGTGAAAGTATGCGAGACCGGTGATTGTATACAAACTGGAGGGGGGTGATAAACGCGACACGTTTCTCATCCGTCCGCTTCTCGACCTGCTGCCAAAAGATGGGATGTTCAAGCTCCACGAGCGTCGTGGTTCACCCGCTGGCGGAGGCGAACCAGGACGAGGTTCGCTCGGTGAGTCGCTGCTGGGAGAGGTTCCGGTTCTGGAGAGAGTGGCTGCGCGCTGCTCGCCTGCAGAGGTGTTTGAAACTGGCAGTTCGTCTGAGTTGAATTGTTGGAGTAGATAATAATAATAATAATAATAATAATAATAATAATAATAATAATAAAAGGCTGGGCTCACTTAATTGTCTCCCAGCTTACACTGTAAAATCTGATAAGTTGATTAAATGTAAAAAAAAAGAAAAAAAATAACATAATTCCTCTGACTTTGCTTATGTTATCTAAAAAAAAAACATCACTTTTCTTTTTTTTTATTAAGGTGTTTGAATTTACTTGTTTCTGCTGAAATGAATTCCTCTTATTTCTGTTGAGTTATGCACATTTATATGTGTAAACTATCATCATTTATTTTTTAGTATTTACATTCACATATACATGCCTTTGGCTCCATGTAAGTCCATTGTAAGTATGTATGCGCATGTGTGTGCATTTACGTGTGTGCATTTACACACACATGTAAATGCACACACATGCACACATGCATGTGTACTTATACTTCTATATTTCTACTTTTGCGTATATGGTGTTCTTTCTACGTTGTGCTACTTTTTATTCTGTTGTTTTTCCATTTCTGTTGCTTTCATTTTGTTATGTCCACTTCAATTTCCCACTTGTGGGAAAAATGAATAAAAGATTTTCTGATCTTTATTCATCTTGACGCTTTCATTGCTTCGTGACAGTAGAAACGTCCAGGAAGTATAACCATCACTTTGTAAAGTCCTGAGTCGTAATTTTCTCTCCGACTCTCCTTTTGTGTCAGGATGAAGCAGGGTCTAAATCCAGCGGACACGGCAACTCAGCCAGGTCAAAGGGCACAACGGACAGCGGGGTCATGATGGAAAACAGAGACCATCCAGCGTTACCTGGAGGATTACCAGAGAAAATCCCTCCTCTGCCGTCGGAGAGCCTCAGGGAACCAAATGGTGAGTTTCAGTTGCAAACTAGCTAAAAAAAAAAACCCCGACAAAAATAAACAAACCTCATCATGTTGCATGGAAGAGGGGGGGAAAAAAATGACACTTCGAATTGATTTTACTTCAGATGTTGAGTCGGACTTGCCGCAGGGCGACGCCACGGCGCAGGGGCGTCCCAAGTCCATGGATATACTGGAAGAGCTGTGGAGTCAGGGCATCATCCCAGTGGGACAAGTGTGGGAGAAAGACAGTGGAGCTGCATACTGCATCATGGTGGGAGCCTCGCCTTCTGTGGCTGAAAAGATCAATTATTACCTGTTTTAATGTCAGAACTGGAATTTATCTTTCCTACGTCTTGAGCTGAAACGTTGGTCAATTTTAAGAATTTCCTACTCATTTGATGCCATGTGATATTTTTTAGACTTTTATTGTCCCAAAGAGTTTCAACTGAGTTCAGCGAACACCCCTTTAAAATACAAGCAAAAGCAGAAACATCTCAAATTTATCTCAAAATTCAAAACAGAGCCATCATATATTGTTAAACTTATATATTAGTGTTTCGTATAATCTCATATAATTACTTATTTAATATTAAATTCCTTTTAACAGAAAGTAATACGTGTTTCATATCTCATCAGACATAATTAATAAGTTGTTAAAAAATAATCAAAAACTTTAAATTTTAAGTATTTCATATTTGTCTTTTATGTCAAGGCAATATATATATATATTTTTATGCTAAACTTAACCAGGGTGTCACACACTCACTCCACACTTTAAAAGTGACATTTTTCCTGATTTTATTCCAATTACCTGTAACGTGCATTGTGTCCAACTTTACAATCAAGATCAAATCTGCAGGATAAAATAAAGGAAAGTTAATCAAGGCCAATAAAGTTTGAGTTTATACAATTTAGAAATCACACATTCAAGATCCAAAATATCCCCTGAAGATTTGCCTTTATTTACAAAACTTTAGGAACTAGACTTGGACATCATGTCATTGCTCCTGAATGCGTCAAAACTTTTTGTTAGCAGTATCGCCTTAAACGCTGCAACATGTCTTGAGCGTAGAAGGAGGCGCGGCATTTGAAACCGGGAAACTGCATTTCAGTTGTTGCAGCAAAAGTAATTGTAGTGAAAATGTGTGTTTTTTTGTCTTATTAGGACGAATCCAAACGTGCCGCCAGAAGACTTCCTGCCAGGTTGGAGTCACTGAAGGCCAAAAAGGTTCAAAGCCACAGCAGAGAAGAGTTTGATGAGAAAATGAGGCTGGTTGAGGAGAGACGCAAGGTGGGGTGTTTGGATCAGTGTCAATGTCACGAGCTCCTGACACATTACAACCGCAAACCTGTCATATAGGTTTGTGTATCTCATATTTGTGAAATGTCAGGAAAAGGGTTGATGGCTTTAAGAAAAATGTCTCTAATAAATATGAGAAAGTGTTGCATGCCTCCGTTTTGAGGCGCTCTGAGGCAATACTCAGTGCATATGACCTTTCACCCCAGCTAAAAGGAGCATTGCACTTCTGCAGACTGGCTTCACTTCTTTCTGTTGGATTTTTGAAATCGTAGAATATTGTTGCGTAGCCTCCTGGGTTCGTACCGGCGCTTGAAATCCTTGAAAATGCTTGAATTTTGGCAAAATTTGGTCAAATTTATCTTGTTTCCGGTCAGTTAGAATCACCAAAATTACTTCCATTTGCTGAATGCCAGAAAACGTATTGAGAAAACTCCTTGGAGATTTTATTGTAACTTTATCAGAGCAGTCAGGTTTATAGGGTGTATGTAAGAGTAGGAAGGGTGTAGGAGCCCTGAACTCTACTTTAAACTTTTAAACTTTTCCACAGCTTTTCTTTGCTCCATAATGATGCTTTTTTTTTAAGTGGTATCGGCATGAAGGGGGGGGCGTTTAAAAAAACAAGGCCACACTTTTCCAATTTTTATTTGTAAGAAAAAAAATTTCAGCAATGTATCCTTTTCCTGCCATTTCATAAATTACGTCGAATTTTGTGGTTTATAAGAAACACGGAAAAGTTCATTTGTCTCATTTCTCGCTCACACAAAGATCTGTTCCTTCCACCGTCTTTTAGATGAAGCAAGAAGAAATGAAGACCCGCTTAAGAACAAACACGTCGCAAGGTCGACGACCGGCTCCCGCCGAGGAGGGAACGGACTCGACCTTGAGTCCTGTGGAATCGCCGCGGCTCCCAGCAGCCAGCGCAGCGCCTCCATCTCCTGCGCCCCGCGGCCAGGCCCCACGCAGAGCAGCCGTGGGGGGAGAGTGGGTCAAAGGGGCTGAAGGAGACAGCAGGTTGTGGCCGGGCGGGAACCAGCAGGGGGGGGAAACGAGGGAGGACATGGGAGAGGAAGGAGATCACCTGGAGAGAGGTGGGATGGAGGAAGAGGAGCTCACACCGGTGGAGGAGCTGAGGCCGGGCGAGCTCCTGGATTCTCTGGAGGAGCTGGAGAGTGACTCCAGCTTTCAAAGTGCGGAGGACAAGGACGAGACGTTTTAGTTCATCACATAACGGAGCCTCGACTCAGCGCTTCACAGGAGAGGAGAGGAAGGCAGCCAAAGGATTTCATTTTGCACATTCACAGAAGACGTTGTCGGCCACATGGATCTTATTAAACAAATGCAAAAGGGCAAATGAACTCCGTTTTCACTGAACTGCAACGTTGAGCTCGCCTTAAAACTAAATGAGTTCTTGTTGGTGTTTCGCTGACCTTTGAGAGAGAGGTAGAAATAGAGGAGTTGTTTTGTTCAACACAAGATGGCGTTGTTTCAGTGAGTAATGCATGTTTTCCACTCACTTAAGTAACGCCAATGAATCTAAAATAAACTATGAAAGGGGGAATTTTATTCTCCGAAGATATAAGGTTTATTTCTGAAGTACTCTAGTAAACATGCAGAATAGTTATGAATCGAAATGTTCAGATTTTTCAGAAAAACCAAATCGAAGGGAAGATTCGTATTACTTAGTTAATTTTGAAGCTAATTAAGCTCTGATTCAATGTGTTAAAACTATGATCCTCATAGAGTCAAAACCATCGAGAGATTCAGCCTAAATTAAAGCTGTTTGTCTAAATCAACTCCCTAAATGGGCCTCCATGTTGTTTAAGAAAGAGCTGATTCAGATGAGTGAGCGTGCAGCTTTACAATAAGGGTATGCAACCTAACCGGACCCCCATTGTCAGGCTGAAGAAACTTGAAACAGGTCCCCCCTCCCCTCATTTTATTCACGATTCTCTATGGACATTAAAAGGCGTGTGTCTGCATTAATAAAACAGAGCCAGTAGTAAGAAGCTGCGTCGGGTTGCATTTCTCTCAAACGTGGAGGATCTTTAAAGCAACAGCTTAAACTCAGATGGATGTGACAATGACCGCAGGCTCCTGTGACACTATTAGATAAACCGATACATATTCATGTTGAGGATAAATAAAAGAAAACGAAGAGAAACAGACGCATTTTTAGCATGTCCTGCTTTTGTAATCGGTGACGACGTGATCTAAATACGACCTTTTACTTTCCCCCTGGTAGAAACAGAGTCATGTACCTGCAAAAGTATCCATGAGCCTTGAATGTCTCCATGTTTTGCCATATTACAACCATAAACCTCTATTATCTGAGGATTGGATTCAAATTTCAAGTGATGTCTAACACAAGTTGAGAGGGAAATTGAACTTCGAGGATTACATACAACATGGACACGCCGTGCTCCGGGTGAAACATGGTGGAGGCAGCATCATGTTTTGAGATCGGGTCAGAGATCCAACTTCCAATACGACAACGACTGTAAAAATGCAGCCAGAACTACAATGAATTATTTAAATTAACTCATAAAGAATGGCCCAGTCAAAGTCCAAGCCTAAATACAATTAATATTTAGTGGCAAGACCTGAAAAGTGATGCTTACAGACTCTCTCCAAAGCAACATGACCAATCTTGATCTATGTTTCATAAAATGGGCTGGCAAAAAAAAAAAAATTCTTTCAGAAATAAAAACCAGGTGAGATTTTCCTTTCACTTTGCAACCGTTACTCTTTGCTGCTCTGTCACAAAAAATCCCCATGCAATACATTCAAGTTTTTACATTTTGATGTGACAAAATGTAAATAAATAAATGAAGATAAGCTTGGAATACTTTTGATAAGAGCTGCATTGAGAGAAGACGCTACGATATAAATTATTCATGTTTGGCTGCGTCAAGGTAGGTTACTGGTCAGGCTCTATAGGGAATGGTGTTTCTTCTGTTTTGTGACTCCATTTGAAATACATTACTGAGACGTTTACCTAAAGTACAAGAGTTATGTATTCACCGTAAAAGCATCTTAACGTCATGAAATAGTGAAAAGTGAAGACAGCCAGAGCAGAAAACCCTGCAAAAGAGAGATCTGCGGCGCTTCACCTGCCTACTTAAAAAACCAAAACAACCAGAAGCAACAAGAACTTCAAGCTGTGGTGAAGTAAGTAAAAATTCATTCATATAGAAACTATTTTATGACACGAACATAAACATTTTACATTTACATTTTATGTCCCACAAAGACGTAAACATAAGAACAAGAGCATAAATAAAAAGTGACATAAAACGTAGCAGTTGCTGAAAGGACACCTCTGGATCTTTACCCAGGCTGTCCAGCTGTTGGTGCGCTCTGGTGTGTGTGTGTGCGTGTGTGTGTGTGTGTGTGTGTGGGGCGGTCCGCTGAGCAGCTGGGTGGAGTCAGAGGCGACTATGTTCGGAATGGGTCCCGAACCTACTAAGTTAGACAGCAGAGTTGTTGAAGGCGAGCTGGAAGCACCTGATGCTCACCTCTGGGACAATCCGCTCCATGTTTCTGCCCTCTTAGAATAAATCTACCTCCAGGCTCCATCACTGTCGACAACTTCTTTTTTTTTTTTTTTGCTGATCTCCTCCATTTTTAAAATTCCCTCTCACCCAAAGAATAATTGATAAGGACACTTTGCACTAGATTGCCTTTGTTTTTGTTGTTGTTTTTTAAAAAAAAAAACAGTTCCCGTTGACTGTATTTCTTTTTTTTTTTTTTTTTTGCACTGACGATGCACACCACGCAAAAGGACACGACCTACACGAAGATCTTTGTCGGGGGTCTTCCCTACCACACCACAGACTCGAGTCTCAGGAAATATTTCGAGGTTTTTGGCGAGATCGAAGAGGCCGTGGTGATCACCGACAGGCAGACGGGCAAGTCAAGAGGTTATGGATTTGTAAGTACTTTTTTTTGCTGGTTAAATCGGCCACTTGTGCGCCTCGGCGGCTTGTCTCTCGCAGCAGTGACATATCTGCCTCTGGTCATGGGTTGTTTATGTTTTGATAAGGAGGCACTGCTTCTATCTGCCACTGGCTTCTGCTGCAGTCTCACAACTTGTTGCGCCGCGGCTATGCGCCCGGACACGTCGTTTTCTGGGCGCTGACAGCTGCTGAGGTCCTGAGGTCGTCTCACAGTCGAGTCACGCGTGTTGCCTAACTCTAGCTCGGATGAAGCATCATGACATCATCCTCATCACCTGCCAGACTGATCATTTGAACGCATTGGATACTTGATCTGACTTGTTGAAGCAAAAAAACAACAACAAAAAAAAAACAACCTCTTATGGGTTGCCTAATAAAGTGCACGGAAAAACAAAGAGAATATATAAAAAGAGACATTAATTGATTATTTTTGTAATCAAAATAAGTCTATCTAAATTGTCAAGGTAAACAAACGTACATAAAGTATGCTTGATTAACTTCATTCATTAATTTGGGATTAATCAATGCCATTTTAATGCTTTATTCTCTACTTTCAGTTTGTGGTTTTTCTCTCACTTGCAAATGATCAAACACATTTAATGTTATAACGACACAATTTGAGTACAAAAGGCAGCTTGTAAATGATTATTTTTATTCATTAGAGGAGAACTATATCTAAACCCTGGTGATTATACTTGCTAGTTAAATTTTTGTCTTATTTTAATATTGCATGTCTATTTTCGTGACCTGTCAGGTGCACATTATCTTAAATTGTCCTATAATGAGGTACATGGGAGAATAATAGTGGCATTTGTACATGTTCCCTTTTTAAATAAGGTTTATTATTATTTTTCTAATTAAAACCTTTCCGGCAACATGAAGTCGGCTGGAAGATGCCAGAACACATCGTTCCTAATCTCATGAAATGTAATAACACAAGAGAAACAAAGTCTACGATATTTAACAGGCAAGAAAGGGTTACAAAACCATCTCTCTGGCTTTGGGACTCAAGAGAACCACAGTGAGAGCTATTATCCACAAATGGAAAACACATGGGCTAAAGACACTTGAGTGTGGTCTTTACCCACAATATCTCCAAGGGTTCATTGACAAATCATTCAGGACAAAAAAAAAACAAAACAACAACAAAAAAAAAAAAAACAGCATTTGAAGCTCTGCTGGCCTCGCTGGCCTAAGTTAAGGTTGGTGTTAAGAAAGAGAGACTGAACAAACATGGGAGAGATCTGAGATGAAAGCAAAAGGAGGCAAAGAGTTGCCTAATAATTGAGAAAAACATGCCACTCCCCCAAGACTTTTAGAAAATTATTATGTGCTGATAGGATGAAAGTGGAACATTTTGGTGTGTAAAACTAAGAGCATTTCAGAATAAGAGCATGGTTATTAGTGTAACCATGGATTTTACTCACCAGTATAAAATCCTGAAGGAGAAACTCCATCAATTAAACTCAAGCACACCTGGGTTAAGTTTAATGGCATTGATCCAAAGGCAATGAACCAAAAAACATAATGAAAAATTCCCTTTGAACTGACGCACACTATCTATTAGAACCACACAGTATCTATGTATTATATTCTACCTTTGTGTGTATCTATTTGCTTTGATTGCTTTTCACATTGCTGCTGTTGCACTAGAATTTTCCATAAAAGATATTTCTATTCTAGACTACATACAACTTTTGGAGTGGTCTAGTCAAAGTATAGGCTTAAATAAAATCTAAATGTTGTGGCGTGACCTCAAACATGACATCCATGCTTTTTGTGGGTCAAAATTTCTCTTCAGTGACGTGAACGACTCAATGCTAGTTACAAGAAACATCTGACTCTGAACACGGCGCAGCTTGCAGGTTTAGAGGATAGTTATGATTTTTTTTTTTTTTTTTTTGGTCTGGTATTAAAATGTGTCGCATCTGAAACGTTTAAGTGTGAGAAAAGAGAATCTGTGAGCGGGAGGGTTAAGCCTTAAACAGTGACAGTCTTCCCATGACTAAATAAATCACTTCCTGTTCCACTTCTTGAAAACCTTAAAAATCGGTGAGTGTGATGGACACGGAGATATGTCAGGATTAGACTTTTTTCTTACTGATAACCACATTTTCCTCAGTTTATTGTGAGGTTGTTGGATAAATGTTAACACTAGAAGGATCTGCTTGGTTTGCAGCTGTGAAACACAAGTCAGGTTTTTCATCACATGCCGTGTTGGTGTGAAAGCTAAACCAGGTTACCTTAAAGAAACAACTTTTGCTTGATTAACCTGACTGCCTTGGTGAGTGCAGGCAGCAGCCACATCCAAAACAACTTTTCTTATTTTTTCCTTATTGCTGCCATCTCCATAAAGTCTAAAATTACATCTAGGTAGGGAATATAAAGAGTAAAAGATATATTTCAAAAAAAGAAATCAACACGTAAAGTTTCTGAAGGAATAAAGGTTCCCTTTAATGTTTTTCTCTAATTTGTCAATAGCTGGTACATTTGTAAACCTGTCCCGTCTAACTCCAAGAGCTTTTCGACCCTCAATCAATAATAGATCTATCAGATCATAAAGTTTGCTTATGCCTGAGGCCGGCTCTGGCAGCCTCTCGTATCTCAACAAAAACATGAACTAAACGCAGCCAAACCGACCTTGATTCCCACAGCTTCACAGCTTATTTAGCCATCTATATAAAAAAATATTTTAGTATCAGTTCTAAATCACCAAAGTAATGCCTTTGCGTATTTTTTTTTCAGTTTCGAGACCTCAGAATGTATTTCTATGAAAAAAAAAACAACTTCATGAAAGCCATGAGCTGACAGATCAGGAGTCACTTCAGTCTGGATCACATTCAAGTTTCAGAGTGATGATAAATGTGTGAAACCCCAACAAACTCTGCTTCTCCCGGAGCTTACGCCACACGCTCCCGCTCCATCCAGGCTTTATTTAGTCTGTTTTCCTGTATGATCTCTTGAATTAAAGCCGTCTTCTGACTTGTCCTCTGCTTCCCTCCCCATAAGGTGACGATGGTGGACCGCTCTGCCGCCGATCGGGCCTGCAAGGACCCCAACCCGATCATCGATGGCAGGAAGGCCAATGTGAACCTGGCCTACCTGGGGGCTAAACCTCGTGTGATGCAGCCAGGTGAATTCAGCCTCATTCTCACCTGAAGCTTTGTTTGTTTTGCACTATTTTTTCCTGCGGAAGAACCACGTGATCAAGCTGCTCATCAGAATGGAAGTTATTCACTTTGTATTTTATTTTGTTTTGCAGGTTTTGCCTTCGGCGTTCCCCAAATCCACCCTGCGTTCATCCAGAGGCCTTATGGGTAAGGAATCTCTGGAGTCTTTGTTTGTTTTTATTACATAAAAAAAAAAAAAAAGAATTTGTCCTTTATGATCCAGTGGATCATAAAGATTTACAATAGTAAATTAACAAACCTCAAATGCTTCCTTACAGTCGTGCATTTCATTAGGATTTAACACTACAGAGACGTGCATAATTGCCATGTGGACAGAAAAGGATAAATGGTTTTCAAATTATTTCACAAGAAGAAGCTCAAAAAAATGTTGCATGTATGTCAGCCCTCTTTACTCTTCTACCCCTAAATAAAATGCCTTTGGAAGTTACTTTTCATGTGGTATAAATGCAGCTGTTCCAGGAAGGCCTTAGAGCTTTACTAGTGATCAAAAGAAATGTTCCAAGCTTTGGACAACTCACAGGCATCATTTTTATTTTATTTTTTTTTGCAGTGTTGCAAAAAAAAAAAAAAAAAGGTTTTTAGAGGATGACTAAAAATATGGCACCACTGCAAAAAAGTGAGCACTAATTAGAAGCAGCCAGGAGGCCCGTTTTGACTCCAGACAAGTTGCGCAGATCCACTGTTCATGTGGTCTGTTGCCCAAAATAACTTTTAAACATTTGGCATTTTTTGAACAGTGATGAGGCGAAAGGCGTTACTTAAAGAAAAACATGAGAAGACTTTACTTAATATGTTTGCAGGATCATGGAAGCTGGCAAAAGTAGATGGCAAGATGGAGCTAAATCCTAAAAGAAAACCTGGGAAAGTTTTAAGACTATTCAGAAGTTCACATTTCTGCAGGATTAATTTAAAGAGCCAGAGTCACAATGGTTTAAAGTGGCCCAGTCAAAGTATGGACGCTCTCCATCCAAGTTTGAGCCATCTTGTGAAGGAAAAAACTGCCCAAGATGGCAGATATTTACCGACAGTTTCACAGCATATTAACTCAACAGGTTTGAATATGAATGCATGCAAATGTTATTTCGAAAAAGTTAAAACCATGCATCTTTTTCTGTTTCACTTTAAAATTATGCATCACTTTGTTGTTGTTTGTGGATGTAGCATCAGAAAACGTAAAAAAAAGCTTGATGGGTAGAAATACTTTTGCCAGTAATGTTTAACAGTATTGGGATTATTATTGGTGTTCTGCCGATCATAACAGAGATAATGTAGATTGCAGGATTCTAGGTGTTCCTGTGTGAATGTTTTGAGTGGATTAAAGATCGAAACCTGCAGCCTGACTCCATGTTCTCTCTCTGGTTCGACAGGCTCGCTCTCGCTTAAGCTTTCCGTTCTGCGAGCCTAAACTCAGATCAGACCAGGGAAAAACCCGTAGACTCGATCGCGCACAAACGAGCTCTCGCTGTGGTGATTACAGACGCATGTACGTAGGTTTCACTTTTGATTTGATGGTTGTTGTTGTTTGTTTTTTTTTTATTTGAGTAGAGCTTAGCGTGGTGTGCCGTAATGAAGTGGGTGCTGTTGGCTAAACCATGTGCCTTGTTGGAAAAACAAAAGTAGAGAAAAAAATAATAATAATTGGATTGGTTGAATTTTTGGGGTGATTTTTTTTTATTTTGTTTTCACTTTTTGAAGTTTTTGTGGAAGAGTGGCAACTTTACCACACTAAAAAAAAAGTTGTTGTTTTTTTTGTTTGTTTGGTGTTTCTCTTTGCTGTTTTTATTACTTGTATTTGCTGTTCCATCTGTTTTCTGGTTTACTAAAAGATGAATCTTTTGTGTGGTTTTTCTTTCATTCAACCCACTTTCCCTAAAGTCTTTACACTCTGCTTTCAGGATAACGTCACTGTTTCTGTCCACTCATAGCCTCGTCCCTACCTTAAAACGACACATATTCACAATTTAAAGCCCACTGCTAAACACCAAAGATCAGGCACCTTTAGCAGAAAGGTGGATGCTTGTGTGCGTCCACTTTCACAAGCGCACAAAGGTCCTGGATCCTATTGTGCGAATGTGTCTTTGTCCGTCATGCTCGTTTCAGCTCAGCTCGCCAAAGTCTCCAGTGTGACAAACAAATGTCTGGATGTCTCTGTCTCGCTCTTATTCTCTCACTGCGAGCTTTCGTCACATGGGCTCGTGGTGTTAAAGAAAACAAGCGCTCCCATTGTGGCGCACAAAGCCCTGAATGCTGACACTGCAGTTGCATGAAGCTCTGAGTTGGGTGTATATATCTGTGTGTGTGTGTGTGTGTGTGTGTGTGTGTGTGTGTGTGTGTGTGTGTGTGTGTGTGTGTGAGTGTGTGTCGGATGATGGGGGCCATCGGTGGTGTTGGAGTAGTCCGTCATGTAACATCAGCAGATAAATGGAACCATGTGGAAGTTTAAATGGGAACGCTTCAGAAATTAAGCTAAATTGGTAGCAAAGGAAGGAACCTAAAGCAGTAGATAATCATCCTTTTGTCTTTACACAAACATCAAGACCTGCCTCTTTCATCACTAGTCCTGCACATTTTTTGCTTGAAAATGACAACATTTTTGTACCTTCTGCAGATTATTACATTTAGGTTAAATATTATCAGCTTTTTATTTGCTGGAGCAGCGCAAAGTGTGTGATCAGGACATGGAATGAAAATAATGACAGATTTTCAATCTAAATCAGTCCATAAGCTTCAATTTAGTATTATTTATTCTGTTTATATCCAAATACACGCCCTGTTGTGAAGCTAATGAGACTGTAAATGCTCATTTTGTTGTTGTTTAATAATATTCTTGCCACTCTTCTAACACTTTTTGATGCTTCTTTGCTATTTTGGCCAAGACAGTCAGTTGACATGGACAATGACGTCTTGGTATATTTACACGTCTGCCATATAATCGAACACATCTACGTTTAATACTCACAGCAACAGTATTATTTTATATATGTGTGTGTATATATGTATAGTCCAGGCTTACTTCCTCGCAGAAGCATTTCTCCAAGAATCGAAGGGTTCTCCTGTAGAGCAAACATGTAAAAAGTTTTTACACTTGGCTGGCTCTCACCCTGCAGAGCAGCCAGGACCTGCTGAGATTGATTAGCGTGGGCTTCAAAGTACAGTTTCAGCATCACATGATGACACAAAATGCTGTTTTTGAGAGTTTCCAAATTAGATTTAGGAAAGAAGAACAAAAAAAAAAAAAAAAAACCCCAACTTTTTTGGTGAAGGAATCTTGTTACTCGCCTTTGAAAAAGTAGATGTTCGTGTGTTGAACATGATAAACCAGCTTTGCCCTTTAGTTATTTTACATGTTCCATATATATCTGCAACCTACTTTTCATGTTTTCATGTTTCTTATTTTGGGTTGATTTTCTGTGATATTGTTTTTTTAATTCGTTTTTCTTCTCTGGTGCATTGTTGACTTGCTTTTCCGCTTTTGTTTTTTTTTTGTATTTGTGGCTGAGATTTGGGTGCTCTAACATAGGGTTGCCATGATATAGTCTCTCCATCAGTCTTTCATCTCTGACCCACATTTACCTTGAAGAGGAGGAGCCTAATCAGTCAGAAACTGAATTTCAAATCCCTCTCAGGCCCTTGCACTGGTTCTGGTTCGGGATAAGGCCATGTCATGCAGGACAGAACGCTTTCATTGCTCAGAACTGTTTACTTAATCGAAACATCCCTGTTGGTGCAGAGCCGAGTCCCGGCTCCCCCCCCTGCCTCTCTTTGTTCCGACACAGAGGGGGGAAAATGGTCACTGTCCCTTTTTAAAACTGTCCAGCTGTCAAAGTGGCAGTGACATTTTTACAATGTGTCCCTGGGATCATCTCTGTCCTCCGTCCCCTCGCCCGCAGCCTGACACTGTAAGCCCCTCTCTGCCTTTCACCGCCCTGCAGCCGTTACAAGCTGCAGGTTACACTCCCTGAGCTCTGCCTTTCTTTTTAAATTTGTAGAGCTCAGCTCAAATCAGGCCTGCTCAGTGACAGACAGGCTGGAGGCCTGAAAGGATGAAACAGTCCAACTTCTAGCCTTCTTGTTTTCTGCTGAGAGTCTTTCCCAGATCTAAATTAGGAGATAGCTTATATGCTGTCTCTTCTTCTTCTTCTTCTTCTTCTGAGTTTATTATCTTTTTAAACACTTCACTGAGACTTAATAACGTTTCTAACTTTACAAGAACAACTTCCAAACCAAAGAGCATTGTTAGCTCGACCTGGTAGTGCTTAGGTATTGATTGGAGAAATATTTGACTTTCACATTTCCACCTAAGCTGCTCAATAATCAGGGGCTGATCCGGCTGAAAGTCTCCTGATTATGTCAACCAACCAATGTATTTGTGCATGTGTAGTAAAATACTGAAGAGTATTTTAAACAATTCGTGTAAGAAATTACCCACAGTCAGGCACAAATTGGTTTTCTGGTATAAAAGAAGCAAAACGACCAGCATGCTCCGTGTTTCTACCTCTCTCTCAGATCCCAACTGCATTTTTGGTGACAAAATACAGAGGCCTAAACTTCGATGTTGATTATTTAGACTAATGTTTTATTTAGCTTAGGATATCTTAATCTAAACAAAATTCCAAAAACAGTGCCAAAGTTATAATTTGGTGTTGAAAATAAGAAATGACAGCAATTTAGAGAAATTGATGATTGACTGAATACAACTGCAGATCATTTGATTCCTTTCGACTGAGTTCATAAGTGACGTTTCCTAGTAAAAGAAAGAAAAAGCATCTTGAGAAATTCAGAAAAATTAGTTTCGACTTCTCCATTGTTGCTCTAATTTGCAGTGGGAGTCCAATCATACATTTTATACCCTGAAATTGAAACCGCAAATGGAAAATATATTAGATTGATTAATTTAATTTTTGTATTGTTTTAACAAACTGTAAAAGTCAGGAGAATAAATTAACCAGATTAATTAAAGCTATTCTCACCTTTGACCTTCTTGGCTCTTCTATTTTGGCAACCCTATGCTCTTCTGCTCCCACCTGGAGTTTCTTTGTTGCTGTTGACTGAACTGAGTGGTGAGGAGCGCGCTCAGGCGCGGTGTGGTGAAGTTGACTTTCAGGGTGAATTTCTTGGACTGCCAAATTTCAAGCAAACATTGAATTGTCACATGTGTCTGTGTGTTTGTCCCACAGCATCCCGACCCATTATGTGTACCCCCAGGCCTTCGTTCAGCCCAGCGTGGTGATCCCCCATGTGCAGCCCACAGCCGCTGCGCCTGCCACCGCCACCGCCACCTCTCCTTACATCGACTACACCGGGGCGGCCTACGCGCAGTACTCCGCTGCGGCCAACGCCGCCGCGGCCGTGGCCTACGAGCAGTACCCCTACGCCGCCTCCCCGGCCGCACCGGGCTACATGGCTACCACCGGCTACGGCTTTGCTGTCCAGCAGCCACTAGCCGCCGCCGCCCCGGGGTCGGCCGCCGCCGCGGCCTTCGGGCAGTACCAGGCCCAGCAGCTGCAGGCCGATCGCATGCAATAGCAGCGGCTGCAACTGTGGCACAGGCAAAGAGAGGGATGGTCCACTGCGGGTCCCAGCTGAAGTGTCACAAAGAAGGCAGGTGGGCCGGGTCAGCGCCAAGGCTGACGTTCTTTAAAAGCTGGTGATGGTGATGACAATGGTGAGATGGGATAGAAACTTTCCAACTTGCTGTGCTTTATCTGAACAAAAAAAGCTGAAAATGAAAAAAAGGTTGCAGAACAAACGATGGAAATGATCACTGTTGGTATTACTACGGATACTATTATTATTGCGATTGTCACTGGTAGTTTCTAGAGTAGAGTGACAGGAGCCCAGTGGTTTGTATAATGTAGGCCTTTAAGTCCTAATGCTGTCTCTAACGTTAGTTTGAGGAATAGCCTCGTTTTTTTTCCACTCGTCATGTTTCAAAAGTGTTTTTTGGTTATTTAAAGCCCTCATAACATTACTATTTTATTTATTATTCTTGTTAATATCACACATTGAGGGTACTCCTTGTATTTTTTTTCTGTTCTTTGAGTTAATGTTTTCTGATAATCAGGGAAATTAAACCGTTTTCCAATGTGTTAGCAATTTTTATTTTTTATTTTATTTTATTTTTTTTTTACATTTTTGTCTGAAAGTCTAGGTGTTGTAAATCGTTGTGTCAAAAACACATTTGAAGAACTACCTTAATGATCTTCCTGATGCTGAATGTCCCATTTCCTTTCATACCCAGCCTTAACCTCTTGACCTATGCAAAGCAAACAAATCAACAAAAGAAAAGAAACAAAACTGAAAAATGTCCTGAGCTCTGACCAGACCGCAGAAGAGAAAGAGAAAGAAAGAGAGAGAGAGAGAGAGAGAGAGGGAGAGGGAGGGGGTGTTCGCAGAGACAACAGAAACACTGACAAAAGAGGGGAGACAATGACAAACACTGAATCTGTTGCTTTTCCACATTTCACTCACATTCATGCGTCCAGAGGCTGCAGAGTGCTTAGAGACAAAGGCAGCACAGTGGCGTTTCTCTCTGTGACGGAGAGGGCAGCTGCCGGGGGTGAGGGGTGGGTCGGTGGACGGAGCCGCTCCTGCGCCGCACAGACGGATCTCTCTGGAAAGAACGCAGCGTTTGTGCTCGTTTGTTGAGCTGTCACATTTTAATCCCCGGCCGAGCCTTTTGGGAACCGACATTGCACCCCTCAACCCCAAACCACCCTACCCCCTCCTCCTACCCCCCTCCTCTCTCTCTCTCTCTCTCTCGCTCCCTCCAGTCACATCAGCATTTCCAGCTCTGAGGTACGCACTCACACTTTCTCCAAAGCTAACCCGACAACTGGCCTGTGTGTCAGGACAAAGTAGGGGTTTTCTCGTTGATGTCATGTTGGTCTGTGTGCCTTACATTTTTACAGCTATTTAAATGAGAGAAAAAACAGAAAAAGGACAAAAAAAAAAAAATCTATTATTTAAGTTATTTATTTTTGCGGGTTGTTGACACTCTAAGAGTAGAGACTTAGTGGAGGTACTGTGTTATTAATATTATTATGTACTCATCTCAAGGCAAATATAAGTTATTGATTAGTTTACTATCATTATTATTATTATGATTAATTATTATTATTATTATTATTATTATTATTAACATGCTCAACCAAAAATACTGATGTAGATGCTATTTAATACACTGTTACGTGCACTGTACTTTTTATTTTTTTTGACCTTTTAGAACAAAACATTAAATAATAACTTCGTGCATTTAAATGCAGACCTGTCTGCATGCAGGTTGACTCTGAGTCTTCTTCGTTTAGCTGGGAGGAATTATTAAGGAGTTTTACTAAAAAAAACAAACAAACAAAAAAAAACAATAATAATAATTTAAAAAAAGAGCAAAAAATGCTGCTTTTTCTCTACTAGAATGTATAGCCGTCGTCGGGGGGTTTCAGTAGCTTCTGTTGCTTCGTATTCATCAAATCAGCTGTTTTACACTGTTGGGAATTTTTTTATACTTGAACTTTTTCTTACAAGGGAAATATGTAAAAAAAAGTAGATGAGAAAAGAACCTTTCATTGTCAGTGGATGAAGGCTTTTGAAGCGTTTATGATGAACCTTTACTTCAGAATTTCAACCGCATGTAATCGAAGTGAAATAAAATGTTCTATATTTGAAGAAAACTTGGTGGCGTTTTCCTTTTTATCACTTCTCATCGGGAACACGTCTTCTCAACAATTTTGGGGCCTTTTTATCTTCTTCAGAAATTAAGGAAGAGAGGTAAAAATGTAAATATGAAGGCGTTGTCATAGTGTAAACATTAGAAAAATGAAATACAGTTCACACAAGTGCAGGTGTATCTCATTCCTACAGCAGTACCAGGTTTTATGACAGATAAATGATTTACATTTTTTTCTCCTGTATCATGCATACAGTGCAGCTGTGCAGCATAGATATGTTTTTTGTTGTTTTTGCACCTTTGTTGGCTGTCTTGCACCTCTTTAAGTTTATTTCGTGGAAATGGGCGTGTGCAGTCTCACAGCTGATTAAGATTTGTTCAATAGCCTTAAATAATTTCTCGTCCATTTTATAAGTTGAGTCTCTTTTAAAAGACATAAACACGGTCTGACGGCTCCTGCGTCTTTTCAAAGTGATGGGCCAAGATGGAAGAGCGGAGGACAAACAAAGAAGTGCTTTAAGATCTTCCATCCATCCATTTTCTAACACCCTTGTCCCTGGTGGGATTGTGAGGGATGCTGGTGCCAATCTCCAGCTGACGATTCGAGCGACAGGCGCGGTACAACCTGGACGGGCCGCCAATCTGTCGCACGGCGCTTTGAGATCTGTCTGCAGAAAATAAACTGAATCTGCATCTTGTTTTAAATCAAGTCATGATTTGTGGTGTGAGGTGGTGAGGGAGATGCGATGAACCCAAGGTAGTTGAGTGAGATTGATGATTTAATGGTGAAATGCACAAAAAATCCCAAATCCAGGCAGCACAGAAAGAACGTGAGGCTACGGCTCAATACTGGTAGCAACTGGAAAACAAGAGAGATCTGACCGCAGACTTGACACGACTAGACAAGACGAGATGTAATAGACAAGGAACAAGGAACATGGGAGGGATTCAATACACAGAGGGTAATCAGGGAACGAGACACAGATGGGAACAATCAAGGGGAAGACAGGACAACACCAGACTCAATAGACACAGAAACCTAAAATAAAGACAAAGAAAACTCACAGTCCCCACAGTATCATTTGCTTCATAGTTCCTTGGAATCAACTTTTCTTGTTTAGCATTTCTTTGACATTTTACCAAATACACGGAAACAATTTGTACATTGGAGACTGAATTTTAATTATTGAAATTCTTGGGAATGTAATTCTGAATAGGATCTGTGTACTCTCTTAAATCAGCCACTTTTTTTTGTGAGATCACGCTGTAGGAGCTGAACGGGTTCAAAATCTAAAATAGATGGCGAACAGTTTGGTGCAGCAGTCCTATAAATCCAGCAGGAAACATGGGGAAGCCCATGCAGCGCCGTCAAATGCAGCGGAGCCAGGTCCCGGTTCTTTGTGCAGCAGAAGGTCGACTCAGAGGAACATGGGCGTTTGCTGCTGCAGTGGCAGCTGACGACATGCAGCACTTGAAACAGATGCTCTTGACAGAAGGATATTTGAGCCCTGAGGAGGAGAAATGCAGAAAAACGTTTGTCTCGATCCATCGTTAAGCAAAACTCCCAGACATCTTAAAGGAGTTTAACATCGTGTTGTTTTATTAGCTATTTATGTTTATTTTTATGCAACTATGTGTGTAATCGTAGATCTGTGTAACATGTTGGCCGTTTTCAATTTATGTTATTTTTGTGCCGTTATGCTAAATTTGCCTCCTATGTATGTTATTCTAGATACATGCATATTTTTGTTGTTATTTAGGTGTTTCAAATCTCTTTGTTATTATTTGTCTTCTATGTTCATATTTTCAGAGAACATCACTGGACAAGATTTCATGAGACACGTTTTAATCTATTTCCTACTTATCACAACGCTACTTATACCACAAAATAAGAGCGGTAAAAGAAAAAAAACAATAATAAAGGTAAATTAAATTAAACTAAACACTCCACGCTTTGTTGCTTTAGGTTTTCCCAGGTTTGTGTGGAAACGGGTGACACATGATAAAGTATCTGAGGTGTCAGTCTATCAATGATTTATTCATTTTCTCATCAATAAATCATGCAGAAGGGAGTGAGCTGCTCCTCCTTTGCCTTGCTTCACTCAGCTTAAGGGAGTATTTTGGCCAGTGGTGAAACCAGAAGCGACGTGGCGACATGTTGCTGCTGGAGCGTGACTGTGGCGCAGCATCAGTACAGAAAAACCCTCGAACACGAACCCAGAAACTGGCTTATTTTAGTTTAAATGTCAGTTTCCTAAAAGTTATAACTACAGATTGCTGATTATTATTATTATATATTTTTTTTTTTTTCAAATATAAGGGAATGATCAGCAAATTAGAGTCAACACTGAGAGCGCCACCTTCTGGGAACTATCTGGGAATGTTCTCTGAAGATTCCGAACAAAAGCATTGCCACAGAATGATACTGCCACCACTGTGTCTTCACATGGCACACACATCTGTTCTTCTACTTTGTTGTACTGCTTTCCTCCGACATCGTTGTTAATCTTGAGAAATATTTCAGATTGGATTAATCTTTTTCTTCACATTAAAGACTCCGTCATTATCATGTTGTCAAAAGAGTCAGGCGCCAACATTAAAACACATTTTACAAGTAAGACAACTAACATGACCGTAAACCCTACAGACAAAATACTTTATTTTCATATTTTTTTCTCATTTGGTTTTATTTTATTTTTTTTGTTGTTGTTGGCTCCTAAACAGAATTTGAAGCAGAATGATTTAGAAACCCAGATATTCCCATGTCGATCCAGACTGGAAGAGGCTGCAGTGAAGCCTCACATGAAGGTTAAAGGAACACAGACCCGGGCACACGTCTGCTATTTTTAGCAGACGACAGACAAGTTCTCAAGCTTGTCTGTCCGCTTCAGAGGGGAAATTCACTGAGTCACAGTCCGGGTCTGGGTCTCTGAGGCTCTCGGGTTCACCGTGTTGCTTAATTAGGACATCCCGGAAGAGTGAGACCGGAGCTCCTGCTCCTGCTGCTGCTGCTGCTGCTGCGCGCAGCCGAGAGGGGAGGACGAACCGCACCGCATGGTGAAGGCGCACAGCCCAGAACAAACCGGACGGAAATACTAACAAACCCAACTCAAGACGACGGCAGAAACTTACTGAGGAGCAAAGGAGGGAGGTAAGATGCTTCCATAGGATGTTTTAGGTAGACTTTATCCAGTGACAGGGAGGAGCAGAGGGGCTGGGGTCCTGCGCACTGGTGGGTGGAGATGTGCGCGTCCCAGAGCAAATGGCCAAACATCTTCACTGCTCCTTGTTTTCTCCCATTCCCCTGCGGTGTGGGTGTATTTTAATGATTTTATGACATGACTAAGCGGTGAAAGTCAGAATCACCTTTTGTAATGTTGCACCTTTACTCGCCAACACAATGACATCACCGATGCGATTTCAAACAAATCAAATCTCAGTGAGGTTTGCGCCAATCAGGGAGCTTCATTGTTTTATAAACTGAAGTCTGTGATAGCTGATGAGGAATAAATGAGCTGATGTCTCATTTATCAGCTCTGTGTTTTGTTCTTTGACTCAAAGAACAAAACACAGATTCAACATTAGTTTTGCCTTGAATTGTTTTCACAATAATTTCATGCATTTGAAATTAAATCTACTTTAGTTTTTTTCTTGCACATTTGTATTTTCTCTTTCTATGCAGGAATTTTTTCTGTGCCGCACATGTTCAGAATTTTATTTGTGATTTATTATTATTATTATTATTATTGTCTGATATATAGACTTCAGGGTTTTCCTCCCTAGTTCAGCTGCTTATTGTCTCAGGAAGTGCAGCCCAGCACTCTGAGGCCTGCGTTAAACTGTCTTGCTGTGGGTCCATTGCAACAAACGGCAGGCTGTGGCCCAATATAGCCACGAAGATCAGATACCAGGGCACAGGATCCACAAGCTGAAATCCTTCAGGACCACGTGTTGCTTTCCCAGCTGTCGATTTTTTCCATCTTTACCCTGCGGACACCACAACACACCTCTCAGAACAAGTGGAGTTTTAAAAACGTACCGCAAGAATAATAATGGAATCGACTCGACTGCAACATTTTCTTATTTGCTTCAGAATTTTTCTGGAACAAGCCAAAAAATTAAGAAGAAGAAAAAAGCTGATTGTTGAAGGATTTCATTAATATTGACGGCCACATGAAAGCTAACAAAAGCACAACTGCAGGAGTCTTCATATCACCATGGAGAATTTGGCCGACTGACAACAAGACCAGTTCAGATGCTGGATATTTCTCGCTTGTGCGAAGTGTAGGAAACAGAAACACACAGATTCTGTACTTCATCCACTTTTCCCACATTTTGTCAAATTACAACCACAAAGTTAATCGCTCAATAGTGTACAATTTAAAGAAAAGGTGACATTTATCTATGTTATCCAGACATATTCAGTAAATGCAACTTCATTAACAATTTCACCCATATGTAATTTTAGCATTAATGTAATGTTTTTGAATTATCAGTGTAAAATGGGAGACCTGTAAAGATCGTTTTATACATGGGCGACAGTCATCACAGATGACTGATGATCGATGATCACAGATTCTTAATCAAAATTAGGCCCAGGCTTTGACTAGACTAACTTAAATGAATCTGTCAGTTCTATTGGATTCATAAAAACAGTCAAATAATCGGTCAAATGCGATCAAAGTAGTCCATTATGAGAGGCTTCCTCGCCAACTTCTGGTTTGTAGATGTTAAAAAGTTTTCTGCTAGTAAATCATTCCAATAATATACTGCAAAATACTGTGAAAAGTTTTGAATTATTCCAGTTTCTTTAAGCATAGAGAGCCAGACTCTTGTGAACTGTTTTAAAACTGGTCAGAGGTTTTCTAAGCTTTCTGAAGGTCTCACTTTTCTTTAATTTTACCGTATTTTCTGTGCACTTCTTGTATCTGACCATGTCAATTATGCAGTAGACGTTTTAAAAAAATAATCAAATGAATCGATATCTACTCTGAAGTCCTATTAATGGACGTGTGGGGCTGCATGGTGCCACAGCTGGTAGCACTGCAGCAAGAAGGTTCTGGGTTCAGAATATTATTTGAGGATTTGGCATGTTATACCTGTGCATGCGTAGATTCTTTCTGGGAACTCGCAAAGTCCAAAAACTTGACTGTTAGGTGAATTGGTCTCTTTATAATGTTGTTATGTGGGAATGAGTGTCCATGGTTGTCTATCCTGTTTGTCTCTATGTTGCCCTCTGACCCTGCAAGGACAAGTGGACTTTAGAAAATGGATAAAATATGAGTGTGATTAAATAAAACAAGCTTTAGCTGATTAAATGCACCTATAAATAATTTGCTTAAGAGAAAGAAAAAATGATACAAAGCGTCTATATAATTTAAAGTTTAAAGTTAGGCTTGGAAAAGAAAACCAATAGTAGAAGATTTTTGTGAATTCCTGTTGCCCACTTTGTGAAAAATGCAACCTTACAGGTGGTGTGAAGTGGAGTTGAGATGAATCTGTTTCCCCTGGCTCCTTGTGTTTTCCTCAGTTTCCATCAGTAGTCGATGTAGTAATCCTAGCAGGAGCTCTCCAGGTTTCTGGAGTTCATGTTGCGGCTGCCTGCAAAGCAGAAATAACATCTGAGTCCCACGACAGGCATGTGTCACTGCTGGGAGACTTCTCAACCACCTCCATCAGGGCGTGTTTGCTGCTCACGGTCCATAATCATGAGCAGAAATTGACAACCAGGGGACATTATTAAACCTGACACTGGTACTCTCCTTTTGTGTGTTTTTAAAATTCTTTCTGTAAACTTGAAATATCACCGTATTGTAATGTGTGTTGAAGGTGGCAGGTGTCAGATTGGAGAGTGTGTGTTACCCAGCAGTAGTTTGCATAAACATGCAGTGGATAGCTGGATTGAATTCCCCTTTTGGCTGACTAATAAATATTGGAAGCAGGCCTGCATTGTCTCAGGATGAGCCGTACGGCTGGGCAGTGTTAAAACGGATTAGATATGTTTGGATAACAGTGCAGCTCAAAACTTAAGCAAAATATCTGTTTTAGTAAATATGAAATGTAATCAGTTTGAGATTTTGATGATAAACTCCCTACTTCAAGTTTTTATACGTCTAACTGTGCAGTGCCGTAAATAAAATCCCAATTTTACATTTAACATGAATGAATGTGAATATATTGCAATGCACTGATCATAAAACAATTTCTCATTTCGAACTCTTGCCGTCTTTATAAGTCTTCTTGTCTCTTCAACTCAGTCATATGATGGATTTGTGTGTTTAAGGTCTAAACCTGTGAATCAGGCCACACAACTTAAACACAACTGTTGTCTTAATATTCAACAAAACATGTGAAAATGTGAAAATCAGAGTAAAAGCATCGTTTCAGAACATCTTCCAGTGATGTCCAGATCACTAAAATAACTCATTTCTGTTTTTGTTTCCAGGATCGTCACAATGGAGGATTTAATGCAGCGGTTGGAGCGGGCCGTGACTCGCATGGAGGAAATATCCGTCACAATGCAGGCGTCCAGCAACATGCTCAATGGGAACTGTGTCAATGGTGTAGATGGAGGTGAGTCGGTGCTTAAAACCATTTGTGGAAGTGTTTCCCTGCTGTTCTATAGCCAGAACGGGGAAATGAATAGAGGATTTCTGTGTGTGTGCTTTTAGGTCAGAATGTGGAGGTCTTCGACGTTCTGCTGAAAGGTCCACTGTCAGATTATCTGAACTGCAGCAGAGCTATAGGAAGTGAAGTGGAGAAACATGTAAGTCTCTTTATTTAAATAGGAAGAATTTTCTAACTTGTAGCCTATAACATGAATTTATAAAAGAACAGAATTTTAAATTAAAAAAAATTGTAATTAAATGATTGTAACAGGAGAGACACTTTCTATAACAAAAGTGTTTTGACCTATATTTGAAAGACAAAATATATGCAAAGAACCGTCTGCATGTTCTGTCCATGTCATCAACGTTTGTCGGTTTCTGGAAGAGGAGTCGTCACAAGGAACTGATCAGCCAATTACAAGCAGATTTTGCTGTAACTATGGCAACAGTATGACAAAACATACAGTATTAGTAAAACTAAAAATGTTGTCCCTTTGACCTTACATTATACATTAATAAACATAAATTTGATCAGAGTTTGCTTTTCTTCCTTTATGTTAGCTTGTGAGAGTTTCTGTGTTTTTACAGTCATTTCCTATGAGGAGGTTGGAAATGAAAATTTGAAAGGTTTTTATAATACTCCGTTTTAAGCAGCAGCTGCAGTTAAAACTGAGCTGGAAGAAGAAATCCTTTTTTACTTTCTCATGGAAGAAAATGTATCTCAAGTGATCTCATCAAAGTGTTTATACACGGCACACAAGGAGTATTTGTTCAAATGTTAGGAAAGAATCTTTAATTGAAATCTTATCTTGAACCGCTTTACTAAAAGTTAGACCATCAAAGCCAAACAAAAAAAAGAGTGGCTCCAATCTAAGCAAACCTCTGTTGTGTGAAGTGGAGTGGATTCAGTTCTCATTTCCCTGGACGGCAGTGTGTAAACAGTGAGGACTGCTCCTCTCCAGATCCCGCTCTTTGAAAGACACATACACGTCTGGACAGCTGAAGAGTCCTGAAGTGTGTGTGGGAGGTCTGTGGTGTTCACATTTCTGCACAATGGCAACAACTTTCTTTTCTCTCCAAAACCTATAGAAAGAAAAGCAGAACTTTGACCTAACTGGTAGAGGACTGTTTTTCTTTTTGAGTCTGCAGATCTTAAAATCACGCAACACAACAGAGACGGTTTCAGAACAGAGGAATGATGGATGCCTGTATTTTCTCTGCACTTTTTTTTTGTTTGTTTTGTTTCTATCTCTGTGTCTCATCACTGGTCTGAGTGGAGGAGGGATCTGTGTGTCAGTGTAACTGAGAACCCAAGGCAGTTTTTGTAAAGTTTTCAGAGCCCCTTATATGGAGAAAAGTTCCCTGGTGGTTCCTCTGGCCCATGACTTGAGGTCTCAAACACACACAGGATTCACATGGCTGGAAATAACCCAATCTGTGTGTGGGTGTGTGTGTGTGTGCTGGCTGGTTTCACAATCACAATCTAGCAATGATACTGCCAATAGGTTGGCAAAAATCTGTGTCAATCTCTCCAATTTTGCAGGCCGAGATGGTGAATGAGGCGCTGCAGACTCAGAGAACGTTTCTTCAGATGGCTTCCATGCACCAGGAACCGGCACAGGTGAATCAGCACAATGTTTTCACACTAAAACATGCAGCTATAAATACAGAGAAACTCTGAAACAGGGCGGTGATCACTTTGGATGTTAATTAGCAAAGAAACAGTCTGGATTTGTCTGCAGAAATGATCATAGGGCAAGTTTCATTTATGGGATTCATCAAATCTGTGCTGATCAGTTAATGTGGAAACAACATGATGGAAATAAAGCTGCAAATCATGAATTACTGACAGCTTTAGTAGATTTTATGTCCTCACCCACAGCATTTTAACAAACCAGAAGAGTCATAAAACTTAAAAACACTTTCTTTTTTTTTGACAGATAAAGTTCTTATTTATGTTTTTACATAAATAAGAACTTTAATAAGAACATCTCATTATTTTATTCCAAACTGAGGTAGAAGAAACTGGATGATGTTATCAATCCTCCAAACAAACATGGCCACACAGATCAAAATAACGCCACAATTTCTGTACTGTCGTCCTGTCAGAAAACCCACAGTAAGCTCCACCATGATGTTCAGGTGTGAGCAATGAAAGATAAACCTCCCTGATGGAGAGCACCTGCAGTGCAGAGTTATGGTTATGTAGCACCTGCAGCACAACTCTCTGTTTCACGCAACTTCATGCCGCTGCATGCATTCAAAAGCGTGACGGTTCCTCCTGATGAGGGCTGAGCAGACCCGTGATTAGATCCTCTCTCAGCTTTTCACTGAAAGCAGCGTCAAACAAAACACCTTCAGCATGCATGCCAATGATGCTGCGAATCCATGAGCGTTGATTCACTGAGCTACAGGAAAACATTTCCATTTTCTCTGTGAGGCTCTGTAGGAAACAGCGGCGGCACGGTTCTCGAGAGCAGCGTCTCGGTCCTGCGTGAGAGAGAGCCTGTGCTCCCCCAGCAGACCAGGCCCATGCAGAGGGATTATTCTGCTCTTTGACCAGGAAAACTGCTAATGCAACACATTCCCAAAATGCCAAACGGCAGAAGAAAAAGAGGGTTGTGACAGAAAGCTGCGTATGAAAGAAGTGATAGTGATATCATCCCTCTGGACTGTGCTGTTTGTGTGCTGTGTGCTGGTGTCAGAGGGTCCACCAGGAAGTGAGCTCTACCAACCTGTCAGGCCATTGGCTAAGAGGGAGAGAGAAAAAGCTTTCAGGCAGAGCCCGGAAAGCAAACAAGGAAGTTGTTTGTGTTTCACGACGAGGGGGCGGAAGAGGCAGAAATGACAACATTTATTTAGAGTTTCTCGTCAGGCATGTAAAATCTGCCACAAAGTCTTCTTTGACTTTGAAAGATGCACCAGCTTGATCATCCTGGCCTTCTTTTGTGCCCTCTTTTCTTTTCTGCAGCTCATGGGAGGTGGTTGATTTTGTGTCTGGTTTATTTATTGTCTTTATTCAATCTTGCCACATTAGCTCCCTCCTTGTTGCTTGCTTATTTTTTATTGTTCCTTTATTGTTTTCTCTTTGATTGCATTGCATTTCTCTCCCCTGGTTTGTTGACTCCTCTAGTTCCAGTACAGTTCTTTGTATTTATCATTCACCTTCCCTCAGGTCTGCCTGCCTGTTTCTGTTTTCCACTGATTAATCCTCCTGGTTGCTTTGCAATTTTCGCCTCTCAGTAAATATGCTCATAAGTTCTCGTTGTTCCTCCTGTATTATTACCTGCTGTTTTCCTTGGGATGTTTCAGTTTTTCCTGCTAACTACTCCTCTGCTTCAATTGACGAGACTTGAACACTAACCTTCAGTGATTCTCTCCAATAAATCTGAGTTTAAGCAATAATGTAAAGAATGGCAACATTTAGCATATTCCCTGGTAGAGACGTACTGAAAGACTTCGAGCAGAAAACTGCTGTGTGTAAGATGAAAATCCATGTAGCGTTTTTCTTCTTTTTTGTAATTATGCAATGCTTTGCATCGTTCTGTCATATGAAATGCCTAAAAATGTAGAATCTGTTTATAGATTTTATAAGTCTAACTTCATAAGACATATAAAAATGTCTTATAAAATTAGACCCTGTTGGTGAGAAGTTATGCTATTTTAATAAACTTTTATTTTTCAGCAGGATGGGTTAAAAATCTGGTGTCTGTTTTATGAAATGGCATATTTTAGCTGGGAGAGGTCGAAGTAGCAATGCTTTCTGTGCACAAGTCGAGACTAAAACCTCCCAGATTCCCTGGGTAAAATCACAAACCTCCCACTCTCAGAAATAAAACCTCCTCACCATGCATTTATTTAGCTGCAGCGTCCAGTGCAGCTGTAAAACAGTGATAAATAAATCTGGGCAATACCCCCTCTACTTTCTTTCACCCTTTCTCTTTCAAACACACACACACACACACAAACACACACACACACGCATTTCACAAAGTTCTGGCCTTTCTCTCCTGCGCTGCGCTGTTGTGCTCTCTGACTTTTTATGGACATGTTCTATATTTGAGCCTCTCAGTGTGAGAGATAGAGAGTCTGAGTGAAACACAGAGAAAGGAAGGCAAAGAAAGCAGCGTGACCTCAGGTTGGCCTCTTAACGTGACTGGGCTTGTTTCTACGCGTTGCGGGTCTCGGATGTTCACACACAGACAGACAGTTTAAATCCCTGTAAACAGGACGACCCCTATTCTGATCCAGTGTTTGAATATTAAGACATACGGCTCAGTTAATTTGCTTTATAGGCTCACTTTAACTGATAGTATGTATGTCTGTTCATTAATATATTTCTAATATTTTAACAGATATTTATGCTTTGATTTGAACCATTTCACTATAGCTCAGTTTTTGAACTGAGCCTCCATCCCAGTTTAAACTTGTCTGCATTTCCTCATTTTGAAATGAAATGAATTTATAAAACACTTTTCAGGAACACAATCAAAATCAGCTTTATTGTTTTGATTGACTGTGTCCACATGCAAGGAATTTGACTTCAAAATCAAGCACTGACAGCGTACATTTATAAATTATGAATGCATGAACTTCAGATGAAATGAAATGGGGAACTATATACATATATCTGCAGCCTTTGGAAGAAAAAAGAAGGATACTCGGTCTGTTTCTGTGGCAGCTGTTTCTTTTGCAAATATCACTTTGTAGCACCAGCCTGAAGATAAAAGTCTGAACAGTTTGTGCCCAGGATGTGTGGGGTCTGCAGAGACTGTAGCTGGCCTTTTCTGACCAAAGTTGATTCTCCCACATGTGGTGTGGGTCTCTGCTGCTCTTGCATAGTTAAAATGCATTTCTGATTAATTACTTTCTCACCTCATACTGTTTCCATACTTTTTTATCTTGCTAAAATTGAAACTGTAGTTTCAATTGTGTGATTGTAGTTTCACCTGGCAATTTTCTCCTATTTTGAACATCCAAGGGGTGTGAATAACTTTACAAAATACTATTACGTCATGACAAAAGTCGAGTGGCAAAAACAGTTTGAAGGAACATGATTCTGGGAAGGAATCTACAAAGAGAAAAACTGACTCTGGCTTTTTCCACCTCGTCCAGTGTTATTTGGTTTTGTTGCTGTGCACTCAGGCATGCAAGAAATTCTTGAAACTTGCTCACCATGGTCAGTATTTCTTTGATTTCCATCACACAGAAGCTTAAAAGGATACTCTTTTAGTCTCTGGCTGAAGCTTATTAACAGTATATATTTCATACAGCTCTGGGTTCAGGGTGGGAGATGTTTGATTGGTAAACTGTAAACACTGGAGGAGCTGGACGCCTTACAAGGCCAGAGGGATCTCCCCATGGACGGAGGAATGTCGGAAAGAAAAGGAGCGATGGGGAAAGGTGGATAAGAGCCGGGAGGCACGCTAAGCTGAAGCTAAGATCTGGAAGATCCAGTGGAAAAAATGTCTTATAAAATTAGACCCTGTTCTAAGAGCTCGTTTAGGGTTTACTGTGAGGACGGGCGGAGGAGGGCAGCTGAAAATCATCTGAAGCATTTCTGTAAACTATCAATCCAAACAGACATCCTTCTGAATATTTTCTTCCCCTTTTGCTGCTATTCTGTTAATTTCCCAATATTTGCTTTTGCAGATGGAGCTCCAAGACCTCCTGAAGCCAATTTCCGATCACATCCAGGAGATCCAGAACTTCAGGGAGCGAAACCGAGGCAGCTCGCTCTTCAACCACCTGTCGGCCGTCAGTGAGAGCATTCCCGCACTGGGCTGGGTGGCAGTGGTACGAAACGAGAATATAATGAAGTGAAATCTGATCAGGAGAGCTAGGGGTGGACGACATGAAGTTTAATCACAATATTTTTTATAATAATAAAAGTATACCCAAAAGTAGTGTATGCCCACATATACTGATAACTGTTTATCTGGATTTACAAAAATATGAAATAATTGTCCATCCATCCATCCATCCATCCATCCATCCATCCATCCATCCATCCATCCATCCATCCATCCATCCATCCATCCATCCATCCATCCATCCATCTTCTGCCGCTTATCCGGGGTCGGGTCGCGGGGGTAGCTTAAGAAGGGAGGCCCAGACTTCCCTCTCCCCAGCCACTTCCTCCAGCTCCTCCGGGGGAATCCCGAGGCGTTCCCAAGCCAGCCGAGAGACGTAGTCCCTCCAGCGTGTCCTGGGTCTTCCCGGGGCCTCCTCCCGGTGGGACGTGCCCTAAACACCTCACCAGGGAGGCGTCCAGGAGGCATCCTGACCAGATGCCCGAGCCACCTCAACTGGCTCCTCTTGATGTGGAGGAGCAGCGGCTCTACTCTGAGTCCCTTCCGGATGACCGAGCTTCTCACCCTATCGCTAAGGGAGAGCCCAGCCACCCTACGGAGAAAACTCATTTCGGCCGCTTGTATTCGCGATCTCGTTCTTTCGGTCATTACCCAAAGCTCATGACCATAGATGAGGGTAGGAATGTAGATCAACCAGTAAATTGAGAGCTTCGCTTTTTGACTCAGCTCTCTCTTCACCACGACGGACCGGTACAGCGCCCGTTTCACGGCGGACGCTGCACCAATCCGCCTGTCGATCTCACGGTCCCTTCTTCCCTCATTCGTGAACAAGATCCCGAGATACTTGAACTCCTCCACTTGGGGCAGGACATCTCCCTCGACCCGGAGAAGGCACTCTACCCTTTTCCGGCTCAGGACCATGGTCTCAGACTTGGAGGCACTGATCCTCATCCCGGCCGCTTCACACTCGGCTGCGAACCGCTCCAGCGAGAGCTGCAGATCACGTCCCGATGAAGCCAATAGGACCACATCATCCGCAAAAAGCAGAGATGCAATCCTAAGGCCACCAAAACGGATCCCCTCAACACCCTGGCTGCGCCTAGAAATTCTGTCCATAAAAGTAATGAACAGAATCGGTGACAAAGGGCAGCCCTGGCGGAGTCCAACCCTCACTGGGAACGAGCCCGACTTATTGCCGGCAATGCGGACCAGACTCTGACACCGGTCATACAGGGACCTGACAGCCCGTATCAAAGGGCCCGGTACCCCATACTCCCGGAGAACCCCCCACAGGGCACCCCGAGGGACACGGTCGAACGCCTTCTCCCAACATTCCACGTCCCAAGAGCCAGTTTCTGCAACCGAGGATCGGACCGCCAGGACCCCCTCCCTCGGCCACCACCCATCACATAATGCACCCGACCCCTGCGGCCCTTCCCATAGGTGGTGAGCCTATTGGAAGAGGGTCCCATGTTTCCTCTTCGGGCTGAGCCCAGCCGGGCTCCATGGGTAAAAGCCCCGCCACCAGGCGCTCGCCAACGTGCCCTACCTCCAGGCCTGGCTCCAGAGTGGGGCCCCGGTGACCCGCGTCCGGGCGAGGGAACACTACGTCCAAAGTTTGTGGTCATCATAGGGGTCTTCGGGCTGCGCTTTGTCTGGTCCCTCCCTAAGACCTGTCTGCCTTGGGTGACCCTACCAGGGGCATGAAGCCCCCGACAGCATAGCTCTTAGGATCATTGGGGCACTCAAACCCCTCCACCACGATAAGGTGGCAGCCTGAGGAGGAGTGAAATAATTGTAAAGAAAATAAAGCCTTGAGTCTAAGTCTTGATCACAGCTGCCTCTCTATCAGACCTTAAAGCTGACTCTGATCTGTGTTAATCATGAAGGGACCTTCCCTAAATTTATCAAAAGCACACTGAACCTTCAAATATCAGCGTGAACTTCTCAGCTTTTACCCTCAAATGAAGACAAATCTGCAGTGGAGGCGAGGTGTTTGTGTCTCTGCCAGGAAGAGGAAAGACTTTCTCATCTTTTCTGTTCCTGTCCCAGAGTCAGAAACCAGGTCCGTACGTGAAGGAGATGAACGATGCAGCCACCTTCTACACCAACAGAGTGCTGAAAGACTACAAGGAAACGTAAGTATGCTTCAGAAGTAATGATAGTATTGAAACTACTTTCTGATGAGAACAGGACTTTATTGTGTTCTTTAATATTTTAAAAGGTTGGCGCCTAAAGAGAAAGTGATGTTTGGTAATCTTTAAATAGGATTTACATAAGAAGGTTGTTTTTTTTTTTGGTTTTTGTTTTGTCAAGTGAACTATTTCTGTGTTGGTTTATCACTATTATCCCACCAGAAAACCCAATGGTAACCCATTCTCAGCTTTGGCAGTTTCATGCAAAATGTCCTCATGTTTCAAAGAGTTAATGAATCCCTTCACTCTAAATAATGTTCCACAGTTTTTTGGAGAGAAACAAACCCACAGGATATGTCCTTGGCTGTACCTAATGGGTCAATATGATAATGTTATGAGGACTTGGCAAACCCATTCTTTGCTGTAGTTCTCGACCAGTGAGCATTACAGTTTGTTTTATTATCCTTCTGTTTTGCTGCACCTGCTAGCAGTAAATATGAGTCCCTTGTCCAGCTTTGTTTGTCACATGAGATGTTTACTACTGTTTAATTGCTTCTCTGACTATTTGGGCAAACAGCTACTTTATTGTTAAGTGCCTTCTTTTGTTTTTCCATTTTTTAAAAATGACATTAGACTTACATATCACTTTTAGTAGGTAGGAAGCTGACGTTAGATGAGTTATTATTATTTTGTGGCCTATTCTCTTCCTCTAAA